>OY754327.1:171574385-172824385 GCA_963573305.1 Pyrrhosoma nymphula
TTAAGGATGTACGTACTGAGAAATTCGAGAGGGTCACCTCTTATTTAATGTGAATGGATAATATTTTGAATAATTATTTCTTCATATCTAACAAAATTGTGTACTATTTTCTTACACATACCTGCATTATTTTAAAAAGTTATTGAAGAATCCTAATGATACATTTAGCGGAGAAAAACTTTTAAGTCGCTTTTTCTGAAAATTTGTTAACTTTTTCACGGTAAAAACTTCCAAGCAATTAGTCGCGAAAAAAGTTAATCAGAGTTATATTAAGCAAAGAGTTATCATTATTGGAGAATGTATCAAATTTGCTAAATGATACATTTTCACGTTTTCAACTTTCAACTTTTCTTTTTAGATGAATTACGTTGACCATTCACTAGAAAGCGCGTTTAGTATTACTTCGTACCTACTCGTTGGTGTGATTGGAACGAAACAGATGAGATCCACTTCATCTTCACTTTATACACAACGTTTTACAATCGATCTCCGATCAATCGGAAAGTTCTGTAGCTAGCTGACTCAGATGGCTACCAAAATGGGCTGAAAATATCGATAAGGAACTATCGATCTCATTAGTCTGAATTACGACTTTCTGAATTCCCTGACTTCTCTGAATTCTCGTACTTGAATTTCGCCGCTTCTTTTAGCCGCCATTGGGAGCTTTCTATCCAAGGTGTTGAAGTTAGCGCAGATCGGAACACATCAGCGCACGAACGACGACGAATGTTATATTTTTTTAACCTGCGGATAGCCATTCGGGGGGTGCATATCAGTCATGGCTGTATTTTTGTGCATAGTTATCGAATTTGTTAAAAATATTAAATAAGTATTTAAAAATCGAAGTTTTTTTAACGGAGAGTAATTGAAAACATTACATTATCCATGCTTGACACCTTTACGGAAAATCAACTATGTTTAGCGCATATCAACTCTGCTCCCTATCTGTTTTTAAATGCACTTCCCAAGTGCGCAAATTCTGAACGAATGGAATGCAAGTTCACTGTTGTGTTGCGAAGTAATTTCCGCACTAGACCGAATGGAAAGCTACCATTAATGCACACTTTTCTCACCTTATGAACGAGCTAAATTATATATTTTTTTCCATCAGCAACCAAAATAATAACGAAGAGCGCCGCGCCTGTCTCTTCAGATCAATGTGTTCAGCACGTTTCGTGTACCATTCCGACCTGAATCGATCAAATCGATTTGAGATCGTTTGGTAAATGTAGGGATGGTCGTCCTGGTGATTCATATATTACCGCGCACCTGAAGCCGGAACGCCTCGCACGATTATAGTTTCGTTCATCCTGCTAGGTGGCGCACCAGTAGCCGCGTTCTCTAAAGCTTCTCATTCTATTCTCACTGGAGAACTGAGAATCGTATGAGCAGTTCACAACTTAGTCGTCAGATGTCACTTACCGTCTGGCTATTTTTAAGCGCGCGTTGAATTAGTAGTAATTTTGTACAGCGAGGGAGTAGGCAATTACTCGGCTTATTTACTAAAAATGTTCTGTCTACCTTGCTCTGATTAGTTAAAGAAGTTTTCAACTATAAAAATAGCTGTTTTACGTCATTACCGTGCTAATTTTATATCTATATAAAGAGAGCGTGTAATTAGCCTTGGACTTATGGCACATATTCTCTATAAATGAATATCTTGATTTGGTATTGCAAGTATATATTATAATTTACTCGCGATCAATTTAAACCATTAAAGGATGTTGTTTTAGTGTGGCTACTTACATTCGCTTCAATTAGAGTAAGGGAAACTCGGAATTTTTTTGCTGCCCTTTCTTAGAAATCGATGGAAAATGCACCGCGAATGACGCAGTTTAATCCTCCCGGGAATCAATTTCATTACTCGCTTTAAAAATTTAAATATTTTTGGGAAATCTTTCATAGAATAAATTAGAAGATTTACGAATAGTTGGAGCCATCTTTAATGCATCGATCTCCAGATAAAGTTCAACATCGTATGAATGAAGCCTTGGGTTTCTTGGTGTAGGTAGTAATTAAGTTTAGTAGTAGTTTAGATATTCATTTTGGCCAATAACTAACACGAATTACGCAAATCTTGACCAGATAAAAAATAAATGAGTTTGCGGCTTTATTAAATGGGGTAATTTTTATTCATTTTACATATTTATCTTTAATTAGAAATTTAAGTAAAACAATGTTTTATTTTCCCGTCGTACACACCCTCTAGCCCCTGTGTTAGACGGAATACCAGCATATATGCAAATGTGATTTTATTTATCATTTGTTTTTTAAGAATGCAACCTTTTTACTAAGGAATGTTCTAGAAAAAAGAAAAGCTCGCTGAAAACTTTCAGGCTTTAAAATCTAAATTTTATTACCCTGACACATGAGAAAACAGCCCACAAAATATTGAATAAGGTTGTGTATTAATATCTGCCTTCGCCAAAAGATTGTAACGGAATCTTTCATTCTCCCGTTAATGACCGAAGGCATGTTAAACAAGGCGTTATCACTCCAAATCCTCACTCATACATATTCACGAATTTTCGGAACTCTTAGGGTACGAAATCATCCCGAGATGCGTCTCAGCATTGTCAACAACCGCTACCATTTCGTTGGACGCACGTGTCGTTCGATATCTCCTATCAACAAAAGTTCTTTAACAGACCCCCATAATCGATTTCGGTAACCTGCTACTCTGCTCTTAATTGGTTTATGCAATGAGCAGCCAGCTATCTCCAAGAAAGTAGCACAAATGTCGACGTCCCCTTATGCTAACAGAACCTGTTGTAGTCGATTCGACATGTGGCATTTCTCATGCTATACGCACTATAAAGTTTCTTCACGTAATGTACTTAGTATTCACTGGTATTGTTCTCCGGGTTCGTGCAGGACCCCCTGCGCAATCCAGTTCTTGTATATTGCGGACTTTAGGTTGGCTTAACTGCTCTGTACCTAAATGCAACCCTCATTACTTGCCGGTTAATATCAAGTAAATTTCCCTGTTCTCCGACTGAGCGCTCTACCTTTGGCAGGGCGAAATCTTAGCATCGTGTCGGTGCTAATACATGCGTGATATATCCTTTACTAAAGGGATTCATTTCTTTTACACAAGTCCCAGTCTTTGTACAATTTTCTTTTTTCTTGGTGTTTCTGCCGAATTAATAAATTCACATTTCCCCCCGGTCTCTCGGTATAATTCTGAATTTTTGAAAGAATATAAGATATTTTGCTGAGGACCCAGGTTACTGTCTCGGTATTGAAGTAATAGTTCAACTTCAATGAGCAAACAGAATTAATGTGGCTAAATTACTAAATATACTTCACCTTTTAATTTCATTACTAGACAATTACTCACGTAAGGAGTCAACTTCCCTCGTGGTTTTCATTTGTTGATCCATTCTAATTCCATATTTGGGAGCGCCAAAATTGAGTTTCGCGATGTGCTTCTCGAATAAACTCGTAATTAATTTTTCTGTCTGATTTAATCCAAACCTTTGAAAATAATTATTTGGAGAAAATATTTTCATCTAGCATTATTAATTCGGAAAGTCTACCGATCCTTCCCGAGTCACATTAGCGAAATTGCACAAGTTTAAGTTTCTCTTCTTTTGACTGGCTGTGTTGAAAAACAAGATCGGAAGAAACATGAAACGACTGAAAAGCTTTTCATTGTTCCGAGATATATGAACGAGTTGGGCTAGTTTCGTTTAATCCATTGCTCCCCCACGGGATGGGTGCTATATTCCAAAGGAGGATCCGGAAATTTGTGTTGCTGTTCTTGGTTATAACCTATGGCAACACCTGGTAGATGAATCGTTTGGAACTGACAAGGGTGCAAGTTCACAGTTATGTATGCATATTTTATCGATAAGTCCTACGGAGCATTTGACTCTGTATTGTAGCCGGCAATGCTAGAGAAGCGTACTGAAAGTTCCTAATAATTTGGTAAAGCTTGTCAGTAGTTACTTCGAAGATCGTCAAATTGATATAAAATCTACCTTCCAACGAGAGAGAAAAACTGTCAATAAGGGATGACCACAGGGTTTGGTACTTGGATCCTTCCTATGGAACCTAGTCATGAAAAAGGTATTCAGAAGTCAATTCCCTCAAAACTGTAGCATAATCGCATACGCGGACGACATCGTGCTAACAATTCCACCATCTCCCGAGTAGTAATGGAAAATCTAGCAAGAGTATGCATGGAGATCATTGAAAACTGGGCAAAATAAAATAAATTAGTTTTATCCATTGATGAAAGCGAATATTTGGTAATGGGAGAAAAAATGTAACTAAATCCCTCAGTTAAAATAGGAGAGAAAACACGAAAAATAACCAAAGCGCACAAGTATTTGGAAGTTATGATTGATGATAAACTATCACATCAGGCTCACGTCAAATATTTGTGGAAAAAGGTGAAAAACATACACCAGTCAATCGAAAAGCAGAAAGATTGAGTTTATTAAGTATTACAGGAAGTTACTCAACTGTAAGCACGGATGCTTTAAATGTTCTATCTAACACACCTTCTTTTGCCCATGATGTAATGGAACGAAGAATGGTAGGTTAAAATCGGGAAAAGACACCCAATACTTTGAAGAAGAATTTGCTGCGAATAATTCTTAGAAGAAAAGTCAATTAAAAAGAAGATTTAGAACAATAGCCATAGTAAAATGGCAAGAAGATTGGAAGAATTCTCCCAACGGAAGGTATACCTACAGTTTACTTCCAAAAGCCGCGGAAACGAATAGCATACTGATAAATAAACCAAATATTGGACACAATGTAATGCTATTACTATCAGGACATGAGAAGCTTACTTACATAGGATTGGCTAATCGCAAAGACATCTATATGAAGAGTGTTACGAAGAGGATACAGCAGAGCACAAAATTTTAAGCTGCATAAAATTTGAAGTTGATAGGATTAAAAGCTCCGATTTCTGATCACCCTAACTTGAGATTTCTGAGCTATATACATTTTCTGAATTAGTTGAGTTTTTTATTCAAATTATTACTAATTTCCAAGTACGGATGAACATCCCCAAACCACTTTATCCTACCCCCTCTCAAAATAAAACACGCAGAAACGTTCTGAAGGTTCTCAAAATTCCCTTTTCCAAATGATCCCATTACCGCAGTAGAAAAACGAATTTTACTTCTTTCTCTAAACCCAAATTTAGGCCGCTCCTTGTCAAGAGTAGTAGTACTCCTATAGGAGAGTAAAATTCCTCTAAAACAAAAACAAATTCTTTCCTCCTGCTCTACTGGGATTAGATAATCACTCATGTCTTTTCAGTCCAAATGGTTGGTCAATAAGAAGTAGGGCGAGGTTTGTTGAGTCATAGAATATTTGTGGGCGTATGGCGCCGATCGCAAAAGTTTGGGTCACTCAAAAATGACAACGTGATTACGACTAGCCAACACAGTTGATTTCAGTTGGAGGTGTCCTCATTCACCTGGCCGGACCGGAATTGAGACCGGAATTCTTTCGTTAAGTCAATATCAAAACTTCCAATCCGCCATATTACCGCGTCGCCAGCAAAACGTGGACGTAATGAAACGATAATGGTAACAATGCGATGTAGCACTCCATGTAAATTATCTGGATAATTTAAATGGCTCCTCTAAAGACGATGTAAAACGTATCCCGCCAATTCCTCCTTCGTTTCGTTCCCTGGTTTTGAAGTACTTTTCAAATGCACCAGAGAGTGAGGAGTACTACTCGACAAAATTGCCCTCTCCAACTGATAAGTATTACTAATCCTCATCTTTTTGTGTTTTCCTCCATATCAAGGGTAAATCGAGGCAATTTTTCGACGACCAATCCGAAGCTACAACGGGAGAGTGAATAAGAAAGGGAAAAGGAAAAGGAACTCTAAATCTCTCTTCAGCGTATATTACTTGCCGCATAGGCGAACCGCAACTGGTAGCCACTCATCGTCATTGTCTACTCTGGAATCTCATGGATCAAGTATCCAGGAAGTGCGTAACCTCACGATATGTGGTTAGCTGTCATCTGTATTCCACCCTCTCGCAAGGAGAGACAGACGTGGAACAAGCAAAACTGAAAATAAGCAAAGTGGTACTTATTTTGAAGAACGGAAGTAAATTCCATTTCAGTAGATGAGACTAGTTTACTCCTCCACGCGAAGGTGATATTATCCTACCCCATTGTTCGTTGATAAGTGTTGGCAAATCAGTTGAAAATTCGGGGTTCTAAATGGCTACAAGCTGTGGAAAGTTTGGTATCCGTTACGAATGGCTACTTCGTAAGAATTTTAATGTACCTATTAGATTGAGATATTTATTTATACATATATTTATTCATGAAAAACGGTCGCTGTTACAGTAGCGCCCGATATTGGTCTTTTTAGTTGGTTTGGTATTTTCTAGTTCGAATCATTCCTTCAAAAATAGTGATGCGTGATATAATTTTGTTTACATTTATTTTCATCATTTTTGCATGTTGCTGTAATGATTCGAGATATTGTAAAAATTTGTCAGCGGTTTTTTTATTTATTTTCCATCAAAACTTCCTTTTCTACTCTGCTCCACTTTTCTATTTTTTTGAGTAAAATTTTACCCCAAGCGATTTGGAACACGAAACTAAAATGTTTCCTAATTTTATTCCAAAGAATGCTTCTTTAAAAATGCTTCTTTTGGATTGGTTTCTACATCGCATCTTCATGATTTCCTTGACATTGCAGCTCCCTCGCTTGGTAGTCCCCTATTAGTTGCGTAATGAAGTTAAAACAGATTCAGCTGTAGTCTTAGTTGTGTTACTGCAATTGTAGTTTTCTTTAGTATGGATATCATTTTGTTGGTTTCTCTTCTTTACTACTTTTCCAATATATTTTGTTATTGTTCCTCGTGAATGCGATATCTTCCATTTTCCTTTATCTTGCTAAATGTAACGCAATATTTTCGTTGCCAGTCCTTGACGTGAGGTTTGATGTTTTTTAAATAATTCATTTTCATTCTCAGAGCTTCGAACTGCAAATCCGCTGGCTGCATTTTTTTATAATTTAATTTTAAATAATAAATTTTATTTAAATTTATTATTTAAAATAATTTAAAATAAGGGGGTTTTTTATTTAAAATAATTTAAAATTTTAAATAATAATAAATGTTTATAATTTTGTTTTCATTTTCTATATCATGGATTAAGCGAGAGGCGCTTAATCCATGGGCAACATATGTTTTGTCTATTCAATTTATTTTAAGAATCATTCAATTTTTGGTAGAAGATAGTTTGTTCAAATTAGAATCGAAATCCTAAATGATGATCTTCTCATAAATTAACATGGCAAAAAATAGTCATTTAATGTCAATTGAATGTAACTATCTGCTTTTCCTTATGAAGAAACCACTTTTTTGATACATTAGTCCGAGATTGTTTGGAGATCCAAAGGAGTATTTAACAACTGAAGTTCGGACCATCGAGAGTACTTATCTCTATTAATGCACACTTTTTATTATTATTTTCGCAGTAGATTTCTTATTATTAGAATGTTTCATTGTATTTACGGCCTGACATTTTAAATGTGCGTAACAGATGTGCCTCGCCAGCGTGTTCCATCAATTCATTCAAATCCGTCAAGTGTCATGGAAAATCTACGTCCTTGCAGTTTGCTTTTAGCAGCCGCCCGTAGTTTTTTTCATATGACGTCATGCATTGACCCGGAAAAGCGCAAGTTGGGTCTGGTTCTGCGTTCGCTTGGGCAACACGTCTGTCTCCCCGTAATACTCTCGGCACCGTGGCTCTCCAAGCACGCGAAATGCATTTGTTTATTAGGTCATGATGCGGAGAAAGTTATATCGAAACTTGAGGCAGATATAGTTACGCTCAAATAATCACATTTCCGTGTTTCTGGTTTGAATGAAAACATGATTACCTCATTTAATGTACAAGGCCTGTCGTAAATCGCTTAATTGTGCGAGCTGGCGAGAAAAATAATGAATCGGGCTAGAGAAATATTGAGGTCAAGTTATTTTTTTATTTGGAATATTTAATTTCGTATGATACATGTAATGTCAGGAATGTTTCTTATAATTATGGGTGATATATATCAGGGCGATTCAAAATTACATGCTTCGAAAATATTTGACGTAACTGAAGTTTATTTATTTTATTAGAAGACGTTGTCATACTGAATAACTTGTATTGCACGGGAAGGTGTGAAGAAATAGGAATTATTTAATTCTATTACAGTGAAAGACGACTTGCTGGTGAGAGATTCAGGCTTTGTGAGAAGTAATGAGCTTGGAGCATGCTGCCATCTGGTAGCCTCAAAGGTGGATAAATGTGGTTAGAACTTGGATGATATTTTAGCAAATAAGGGGTTGAACAAATTTATGGGAGCTGTCGGACAAATATATCTAAATGTAGGTCTGGCAGTACTTCACATGAAGACGGGGATGCAGTATTGATGCCCGATATAAGGTAAAATTCTATCGAGCTATAAGTCGGAAAAATCTATCGGAGACGTTAACTCGGAATGGTAGTCGAAGCACTTCAAATGGAAGGATGGTTGAATATGATGAGAGAGTATTTGGAGAACGGGTGGTTTGGAGGAATTAAAAGTTTTTTTTTACCAAAAGAAAGAGGCAAAGTAGAGGTTGACTGCAGCTAAGTAGAAAGGGAGCCATTTGTGACAAATGATGCAAACTGAGAGAATTATAATGAATCCAAAACTGGAAAGAACTTGAGTAAATCATGCGACCAATTCTGAGAGACTTTGAAATGACTGTGAAGAAAAAAGAAGCTATTTAGTAGAAGGTTCAAAGTCCGATGCAAGCGCAGTACAAAGATATGAATCATATATATGAATGCAGCTTTATGTAATACATGTGAATAAAAACCAAAGTAAGAGATTGTTCAGTATTAATGTAAGGCATGAATGCAATTGTAAGGCCTGAATGAATCTAAGGTATGTATGACGCCGTTGGAGGGAGCATTTTGACGTTTTGTTTTATCTTAATATCTCAATCTTAATGCCGCTAAATTTTTCAAGGTTTCTATAATATTCTGTAGATTACGCCAGCCCTAGACGACTCAAGGAGTCTATCATTGACTATTGTAAACTCGATATTTTTGTCCAGTGTAAATGTTTTTAATTTAAGCAATTGATGCCCTTACTGTCATGCAGTGCATTACATCGTGGTAAAAAAAATGCGAGTGACTTGAGGGGTATTACGAAGCATTGGTAAACTGTGGTAAGAAATACCCAATCATCAATCTGAAAAGGTCGACGTGATAGGTGAAGGTAGAGACCGCTCACTTCCCGCGTGGAGAGAAATCGCGCTTTCGTGGCAGAGGGCCAGCTCCTTTCCAGGCGTTGCCCTCGGTTACCCAGAAAGTTGTGGCATCCAGAAAACCTTTATGCTTGGGTTTGGTGGGTGTTTTTGGCTCCACCCAAATTATACTTACAATTAGTCCACTCCGAGTAGCCGATAGTCCAGTCACTCTTTACCTGCTGAGATTTAGCGCTACGTGGCCTTAAGGTCTTCGGGGCCTATTATGTAACTCATAACTCCGGTGTTACGGAGAGTAAGGAGTTATAATGGTCGCCATAGCTGCTTTGGCTATTACGGAACAGAAAATAACTCCAATCGGAGTTACGAATTGGAGTTACCTCAGAGATTTGATAACGCCGACCCTAGACCCACCCTTATTACTCCAATTCGTAACTCCGATTGAAGTTATTTTCAGTTCTGAAAAAGCCATAGGAGCTATGGCGGCCATTATAACTCCTTACTCTCTGTAACTCCGGAGTTATGAGTTACATAATAGGCCCCTTAGACCAATCGGTAAAAACAGTATTCCAATGAATGAATTAAGATGTTGATGCTAATTTCGATGACTCTCCTTATAGATTAATGTATTCGACGAAGTATTTTTCTAATAATTAATCGGATGAAGTTATGTTATAATGAACCTATTTTAAAATATAAATTGCTAAGTTGGAATGATCACTTGGGTAAACGATCGCCTGGAAACTCATAGGTAGCCAGTGACATTCACAGGTCCGGGTACTCCTCGTATATGGACGTTATGAAAATTTGGATTCCTCGTCTTCTGGGAAACCAAACGGAATTCTCATAGTGGCTACTCGGTATTCCAAGGGGGTTACATGTTAATGGAGATGCTCGAAGATAAAATACTACTTCCGTAGTCATTCCTAGCTACTGTGTTAAGGTCACCCTCTAAATAGCTAGAAGTACCTTTTATCTGTTGGTTTACGTTGACAGGCAAACTTATTGAAGATAATTTTCGACAAAATATGTATTTGAAAACTATAATGGAAGGATAAATCGATGGGCAGAATTACCGAGGTAGGCCAGGAATGGAATACATCAGACAAATTATGGAGGACGTCAAGGTGAAAAATCATGTATGAATCAAACGGTTGGCTGATCGAAGAGTGGAGAGGAGAGCTGCTGCAGACATCTTCGAATTGATGACTGCTGATGATGATTTCATTGAGAGTGTTTCTGTGCGTAACTTACTGTCAATGTCAGCACAAGCGTCGGAGGTAGTTATTCAGTCATCTTGTTTGTTTAAGTGCTGCTTATAGTATGATTTAGTGTTCTTTCTTAGCGCTAAAATTTATCAACATTGGTTTATAATAAATTTGAAAATGTTTTGCATTTTTTGCATTTCTTAAATTTTATACAATTAATACTCTCCTGTGGCATGCCGAGGCAATATTACGAAGTGCACACTTGGTCAACATTTACCAGTATAAAATCCGCCATTCTCCCATTGAACTGAATCCAAGAAGTGATTTAAAAACAAAGAATAAAAACGTGAAAATGTGCAATTTTCAGCCTGCCTTGCTTTCAGAAAATGGTGAACCATTTTGGCGTCTTCTTATTTCTTCGACGCTGGGTTCGATTTTTCACTTCATCCAGTTTTTATGACATTTAAAAGACACGTTTAGCAAATCCTTTTAGAATTTTGTAGTATATTAGCGAGATCCAGAGAAAGTTGTCCGGGCTGAAAGTTAAGTTTTAAAGTTCATTGTATGTAAACCATTTAAATGCGGAATACTTCTACTACGTATTGCGTGCACGCGGAAAACGCGTGACTCCCTTTTTTTAGTTTATAAGGAGGGAAAAGTGAAACTTTTAAAGCCCTTTGAAAACAGGCACTATACTTCAGTAATTTGAAATAATATCTTGCAAAAGCAAACCAATATTTCCTGAAACGATATTGCTACTGGTAGCGTATCTCTGCGCGTACTCCTCGGCAAACATCTTCGCAGAAAAGGTGTTAAACTTTTGATAGTGATTTTTCATTTGAAGCCAAAGGTTTTTACATGTCGGTACCATGTAATGGATATATTGGTAATGGATACATGGTAATGGATATATTGTAATTTGTTTCCGTATATTTTATCGCGTAATCTATTTTAGTCGTTTTACTATTAAACGTTACATTTCCCGTTTGTTTAAATCTGCCCTATTGAATTTGTGGATTCTTGGGTTCTCTATGTACGGCTCTACCGAACACCGATCTAATTTTGTCTGCGTGCCTCGGAAGCTGAGGACCATGAATATAATGAAGAGTATCACGCTCCCATTCTGTCAAATATTGCGACATGCCAATTATTTGTATTGCTGCAATTCTCAGCGCTCATTTTTTTGTGCCACCTGAGGATATTTTTTGCTACTATCGAAGGGAAATTCTGCGGTATTGTTCCGCATTATGTAATCATCAAAGGAACCTGTTTAGTGACCCATTGATAATGACGGCGTGCTCTATCGTAACCGGTTTGAGTAAAGCTGCTAAAAGTGCTTAGGCAAATACAGCATTTGAGACTCCTGGCCAAACAAATTCGTAGGTTTTGTAACATATAACGGGATCATTAAACACTAATATTACGTATAATAATTGAGCACAGTGATCATACATAATATGGTGGATTCTTGGAAGAAATTTAACGAATGCTGTCATCCCTTGCTCGCTGATCTCAATCATTCTCAGATGTTTTTTAAACTTCCTTCCGAGGTTGAATCTTCTCAATCGATTCCCACTTTATTCCTCCCCTCCGTATATTTGGTTTGAGTACCGTTGTAGTGCTCATCATTAGCTCTTGGCTAAGGGGAAAGTTTTAATGCCTTCATCACAAAACTGTCCAGTATATTGGGTGCTCACTAAGTTTGCCACGTCGATATAACAGGGACTTGGGTGGATTCTGCGATAGATATCTATATGTAGATATGTTTATGCCGGTTCTTTCCTGGAAAGTAGTCCCACTTCTTGTAAATGGTCTGTCGTCATTATTTACCAACAATTTGACGCGGCCGGCAAAGAAAGTGTACGGGAGGATCTTTAAGCATCGTGAGATTAGTAGTCCTGGCGACCTTGAAAAGTGGAATGCGGTGGTAGTGAATGCATTGGATCTGGAAAGAGAGAGAGAGAGAGTGAGGAGGGGAGAATGAGGGGAGTTGTAGGGGGAGGGATGGCCTCTCTCCCCCCTCTTTTTTCCCCTCGCTACTCTTTCTCCTTCTGCCTGCCGTTCCTTGTCCTCCACATGCAATCATCAGTAAGCCCTACTCCATCTCGCATGACTAGGCATTGTGTACATGTACCTCACTTTTTGTGCCTTGATGAAAAACGTACCTGATTAATCGATCGATGCATGACTAATCAAATCAAAGTCGAATAAACAAACTGCGGGAAAAATCTTTAATTCATCCAAATGGAAAATGATCTCACCGATGATTCATGGGAGGGAGGCTAAATATTCACCCACTACTGTGGAAGTGGTCCAGAAAGCAGGATTCATTAAAAGGGATTTGATTTGTCCGAATGAAGAAACGATAGAACTTCGCAAACTTTTGTCTCATAAAAAATGATTGAACCTTTTTTATTGAATGAATCATATTTGCTGCCTCTGGCTTATCCGCATTGTTTTTTAGATTAATTTCGTAGCGCTATGAATTACTTGAGCCATAATCGGAAAACTTGTGAAGTTATGTGCCTACTTTCTTATTTAAGGATTTCGTTACCTCTGCTCCATATCAAGTTCATTGGTCAGCTCTCTTTGGATTTCTTTTTGGTATACTTCAGCATCAATACAAAAGCAGCGTTAGAAAGCATCGTCTTTAAAAGGCGATGATTCTGTGGTCTGAATATTTCGTAGAACTCCTATCATTTGACGTTTATGCAAAAATCACGCTGCACATCAAAACTTAAAAGGATGGGTAATTTTGCAATTTGCGGAATTAATTTGATTCTTTCTCCAAAATGGTCACACACATTTTGCGAACTTCATGACGAGGATCCTTTTTCTAGCTCCACAGCGAGACAACTATCAAGACTGTGACAATTACTTTTGATGAGGCATTTATTTGGGTTTTTTTAGGTCCCAAAATATATGTTCCGATTGAAGGCTCATCTCTGGCGTTATGCCATTAATCTACCGTTGTACCATTAAACAAGGCATATGTCTTCACAAAAAGTCCCCTAGTTTCAAAACTTTCGGGCGCTTTGAGAAATACATGCCATTATTCGAACTTTAGGACCAAGTAGTCTATTGAAATTTCTATCGAAAGCTAAATCTCCTATTTTTCCGATTAATATAAACCTACCTGATGTGAGGAATATTAATGTGTGTATTTTTGTGTGTTTGTTACTTGTTTAAATCAATATCCCGTTGCATATTCCAGCACGTGATAGCTGTGCACTAAAGTCAGAAATTGTTTGCTTTTTTCCCCGTTGAGTTGGTTTTCCTAGATTGCTCGCGACTGAAGAGATGCATGCTTACTTTCACGGTAAACCTCTTTGTGCGGCTCTTCCGCACTATCCAATGAAACGGGATAACCTTTCATCATTAATGATTCCGGAAGTAAATCCCGATAGAAAAATAGAATTCGAAGGCCTGCTTGATTATTTCCGTTAGTATGTAGTAGCTTCGCCTTCGCGGAGAATAATATGCGGAAACTTTCAAACCACCGTGGGTTAATATAATAATTAAATTGATATTTTCGCAAGTTACGTTATACGCAAATGTCTAAAATGCTTTTTGCATGGAACTTTTTAGAATTCTGGAATGAAAACATCAATGACAAAGTTGAGAAAATTTCATAATTATGCGTGGATAAATGTATACTAGAAGCGATGTGAGTCATTTGCAAGTAGAATGGAACTTCTGGGTGGTTCTAGGTTGAATCCGCCCGAATGAAAGTGGATGCATCACAACCAATACAAATGGCTGAGCAACACTGTAATCTATTGTATACTTTATTCGATATTTGGCTAATATCGTCCTGCGGCACTGAGTCGCAAAGAAATACGATATCATGCAGTCTGAAATTTCTGCCCAATGAGCTCTAATGTCGCCCTAATTATGCGAAGTGTGGTGATACGTGATATTACACGATATTGCACTGGAACTCACCTCTTGCTAAGCCCTCCCGCATGCGATACTCAAATATTCAGAGTTGTATGACTTCTTCTTTGTGGGTGCCTTCTGTTGTTTCCCAGAGAGTTCAAGTGACGATTAAATCACCCCCTGGTTTCGTTGCGGGTATCCATAGCCGCCATTCCATTACCTGAGTACCTGCGATCTGTAACCGAGCTCCAAATCCACTAGGCTACAATGCCACCCCATTCTTACGATACTGCGACGTTACGACTTATCTCCTGGTTGATTCTTTATAACTCAATGCGAGATTCAAATTTCTAAATCGTACTGCTCTTCTCCCGAATTATTAGGGCAAGTGAGCAGCAGGAAAACTTATTCCTTGAAATAGTTTCGAGGGAATTCACTGTCGTATTTAATAATATTTACAAATACCCAAGCTTTACTATGGCTACTCGACCTCAACCTCCGTTTAGCTGTAAAGAAAAGAAATTAGTTAAAAGGCTGAAAATAATATCGCAAGGTTAAAAAAAATTTAAAAAACCTGCGCCGTTGTTTAGATGTCACTCTGAACTACAGCCGGTGAGTGAGCGTGAAAATGAGCGTGGTCATCTACCTTTGTGTATCGTTAATTTATTGTCAATGTTGTAGGCAAGTTCGATACACAACTCTATGCGGAAATAATTTATTAAACATGCTTGCTGTTAGCATCTCACCTCTTTCCTGGTTTAGTGGTTGAACTTAGTGACAAAGCCGTTTATTCACCAGAACTTGGCGCATCTCTCGAATTCTGCAATAATTTCTCGCGAAGCATACGTATGCTTAAAAGCTCGCCGAGTAATGCAGACGTGCTCGTAGAAGGGGGATATATTTTATTTTAGATGAATTGAAGATAAATACTTTGGAGAACTTGAGAGGAGAATAATTTTAACTGATTCAATTAAAGGTCCTAATGAGCAAATTCACGATGCAATAGTGGTAAATTTTATCAGGTTTTGTTCCAAAAGATAAATTGTGTCCTTCTTATATATCTTCCAAATTAAATGAATGCCTCCTCAACAGCTTGATTTACAGTGCGGATCCTTTGAACGCGGAGTAGACAAGCTATTAAGAAGACGTCCCCCTGATATTGTTAATCTAACAATTAGCTCATGTGTCATTCATTCCGTAAAATGCCCAATAGCATCTCTACTGTATCTACATATCATGTAATGAAAACTGGTATACCTTTTGGCATTTTCTGGAAATAAATTATATAGGTTTTATTTTATTGGTCTAAGAAGTGGAAGTGCTATGGTTTTCTTTTAAATTTGTTGCTCCATATTATTAATAGTGTTCTACCGGTTAGGTTACGTTTAGATAGATCGTTTCTAATCCGCATTTCCTTCATAAATATTATGACATTTCTGTCTTTAACTTAGCACATTTCCTATCTCTATTCACTCCATCTAATTCCTTTCCTTTTCCTCCCTCTTTCCACTTTTACTAAGCATTCTAATGGCAATAGTGGTCCTAAACATACTCTTGTCTCTGATCACTTGTTCCAACCGCCTTTTCAACCATCTCCAGCAAATTCCTTTTTTCCTCTCTCCTGCCAAGCACTACTTAATTTGTCTTCCTTTCCATCCAATGAACTTTTCCTTCCTTCTTTGCGCTCTCATTTCAAGCGCCCGCAATCTATTCTCGTCATCCCCTCTAGGTCCACGTTTTGCTGCCACGCATCGCCACGTTCCGTGTCAGATTCTTCAGCGACCTATCTTATTTTTACATATTTCAAGCCAAGCGCTCATGTTATCATTTCTCTCATGTTCGTGAACGCCTTTTTTGCTGGCGTATTTTCTTCATAATATCCTCATTTATACATCCATTTTCGACCGAAATGGCTTATCCAAGCTAGAAAATTTGTCCTCCTGATTTAGTTTTCTACCCTGATTCTTTTATGTTTAATTAAAAATTATTTTTCCTGGGAAATCTCTATCGTGAATAGCATATTTTCTGTTCCCAAAAACCTGCATATTCATAAGTGCAGTGCTCAGTCTTTCGCGCAATATTTATTTCAACTGATAGATGGGCGAATGCACCTCCACCTTTTTCCTTTCAGATGAAATTTCACCGCTACTCCATGAAATCCTCCATCTTTCCTCAGCCCCCATCCCACGCATACCGCCACCAACTGCCAATCATTTGACGACTGTTTCTCATAATAAGCTATGCTATTGAAACCTTAACCGAATCCGCTTGCTGCATCAAGGTTAGAACGGGAGGTGTCGTAGATATTGTTGCTTCAAAACATTCTAAATGCCCGGTCCGAGCGTGACCCATTGAAAGACAACAGATAGTCCTCTACACCCCTCCCAGCCCGTAGACCACCCATCCTCGACCCTCCCCTTCCCCGTCCTTGCCCCGAGACTAGTTTTCTTCGACGGCGCGGCGGACGAAGATGGCAACAAGACCGCCTAAAAGTTTTTCAATTATGTCATTGTCCTAACTTCGTGTTTCTTTGTTTTAATTATTTAACTCCGTCCTTTATGATTCGCGGAAGCTAGTGAGGCCGCGAGAACCTGTTTTTTTGCCTGTATATGCTGTCTTAAATTTGTACACCCGTGCGCTAGGCACTGGTCTTTTTTATATACTAAAGAATCTAGATGCAACTTGGAGGGAAAGCGATGTTTTTTTGAAATCTTAGCGTGAGTCAGCACAAGTTAGGATCGCGTAATGAATGAACCAAGAAAATTGCAATTTTCGCTCAAGTGTACATATTTATTATGGCCTCATCATCTTGATCTGTAATAGTATGTACGGATAAGTGCCAACATATATAGGTACTGTAATAAACTTCTGGAGCAAAGAGAGGGAATAAGGTAGTGAGGAGATGAAATAGGAAAGGGTGAAGCGTTGAGGGAGGGAATGAGTAGAGGATAAGTTTGGGGAGGATGCTTTAGAACTGTTGCAAAGGGTAGCGTATGTATTATACGTATCATTGGAATTGGTATTGCAGGTATTAGGAATGTTTATAGAAGCATAGGAAAAGATGGAAGTCGGAATGAAAGCAAACATGGAGCTTTTAAAAGACAGTGAGACTCTCAGACGGAGTTAGCTAGCCAATCAGACCAGGGATTGCCGTCATAGTCAAAATTGAAGTGCGTTGAAGGCAAAGCATGAAAGATATGTCACGAATAACTATCGTAGGAAAACGAAATTATAGTTTTTTTCAGTATTGAGGCTGCAGGTATGATTGTATATGGAAGATGTCATAAAATAGGGTAGGTGGAGGAGTTAACGTTTCGGGATAATATTCCGAAAAATAACTTGGCTAATAGCTAGAACATACGTTCAAGAATTGTATTGGATAAGGAGTTAATCACAAAAAAGTGATTTCCTGCGCAAGCGTAAATCTAAAGAAAAGATTTGTTAAAACTTGAAAACATGAAACAAGGCGTTCATTATATGGTTTAGAAACTGTTTTTACGGTGCAATGAGGTTGTTTTTGATGGAAGCGTTTGATAGGTGGCTGTGGATAAGAATTAAGAGAACAAGCTCGTTAGCAAGAATGTCAGACAAATGTTTTTGTAGATGGTTGTGGGAAAAGGAATTTGGTTGCTGAGTTTGAGAAAAAACAGAATAATAGATTGGGGATGTATTGAGATGTAGTGCCATGTAAAAAGGATGGTCGATGGGCGAATGTTGGGTTAGAGTGGAAGAGAAAGGAAGGGAAGAGGAATTTTGGACGATATAAGGATTAATACTACGCCAATGTAAATAGATTTGTCAGGGTATTTTATAATTGGCCCTGTATTGGAGTAAATTACCTTGTTCAAAAGTCTAACAGTCAGTGTATTGGACATCGAATAAATGTATGATTATGTACATATAATTGCTACTTGACTAAATGTGTTATCCCGAACATAATTTGTGTGCTGTAACTGTAAGCATTGCTGTACATAAAACTGAATGATCATTTCCAGAGCTGGTGAAAATTCGAGGCATAATTCCTTGCAAATTCAAAGCAAATTCCTAGTTAGGCAATGTGTTTATGAAATTTAACATAGTGGTGCTTTGCCTAATTGCTCCCTTCTATTAAGTCATTAAGTTACCATCGGCCAATTGGCAACTTAGGCTTACTATCAGCTCCGTGAACCTTTGGTGTGCTATATCACCCCTCTACTCTGCTTTTCTTGAGATTTAATCGTCTCTTTTATCATCCGCTATGGGCGGTAATCATGCTCTGCCTATAGCATTCTGATACGCATATTTCGTCTAGTGATTGCTTGCCTATTTTAGCTCCATCATTGCGACTACTCTCAACTCTTGGTCGAGTTACTCCATACGCTCTCTTTAGCTTCTCATTCTCCCAATTCTATTTTAGCTCAGCTAGTGGTTGATCTCTTACATCATTTACTTCCAGTTTTTTAATTTCTGCGGTAAACTTTAACCGAAAGAACACGTATCCTTTACGTTAACTTGATATTAACTGAGAGTTAATGTTTTATATAGTACATCAAACAATCGATTGGTTGACGTGAGCGTTTTACCATGAGGGATGATAAAACCAGGCTTTAGAATAATACAAATACTTAAGTGAAAATATTCACTTTTCCCCTAATGGAATTCTTTTTATTCAGGTAAACAGGTTTCAACGGAGCACTGAAAGAATGCGTAAACAACTTGCATGTTTTGGCGTGTATGTGTTCCTTGTTTATGTAACCTCTTTTGCCCGTCAAATATATCAGCAAATTCCCAAGACGCCGTTATTTTTGTGATTACAGGGAAAAAAACAAAATTTGCGCGAACTTGTTTGGAGCGAGTATGGTCTTTATGTTTTCTCCAATATACATATGCTATCGCCCATAACCAGTGCTACAGTGTGAATTATCCAGAGAATTTCTGTTTTTCATGGAAATATTATCTGCACGAGAGATTGTGAATTTTCCTGTCTGACGCTTTAATTTGTGTCTTAATCAACTTTACCAAATCGAACTCATTATTGTGAAATGAGGGAAACGGGCTCTAATAATTATTATAGTCCATTTTCCTCCAGGCTACCTTTATGACGTAATAATATGGTATTATGTAGTAGTAAACCTTTTCGTTTTGTCCATTACGGTCTTTTTAAACGGAGCATGTGCGCGAGTTGGTGCAATAGCAGAGACTAGACGTAATATTGATTGATATTAAATTAAAAGCTACTTTCAAACCATAATCGACCACCTTGTGGGTGGGTGGGCCTTGTACCAACCATTTTCAGATTTTCATAATTTTTTCCTTGTTGCTAGTAGACTTCACCACTTAATGTTAGTTGTCAGCTTAAAATACTATTGCAATATCACTATATTAATTCATCCTATCTTTTTAGAGACAATGTGTTAAAACGTTTTCTCACTATTACTAACTCATTACCTTCCAATAAATCTTACATTGTTACAGGGTTACCGAGTCAAATTGTCCCATGAAAACAATTCCCTTATATGTTGTCACATTCATAATGGTCGTAGTTAAGTAAAGACAAAATAGTTTTCTTCGTTACACAATACCTCTCAGAAATTAAAGTTATAAAGCCACACGGCAAACAAGATATGAGGTAGGTACTTAATGGTATTGGCATTTTTTATAATTTGACCATGTCTGTGCTTGGTACAGGGCATCACTTGGCTTTTCTATGGAAATTTCTAGGCAGTCTATTATGCTACAAACATTAGAGAAACGAGCCACAGAACCATTGGTAATGTCTGAAGTTCTAAAATATTTCTCTTCTTTATTACGGATCGGTCACAAGTAGCAGGAATATTCCTCGACTGGCATTCAAAAATATGAGGAATAACTATTTTTTTAATCCTTAAAGGGCCTTCCATTATTTTCCAGTACATGTAATTTTCTGCATCTTCTTTTAACTGGAAGGAGTTTTAAAAAATTAATGCAAAAATACAAAATAATAGGTAGCTTATTTATATCAGAAAGTAAAGCCGATAGTTATAGTGCGTGATTCGTATTACCTATTAATTATTATCCAATAATAGCTTCTTAATAATATTTTTGAGTTTTCATTAATTATTCTTATTTCGTCAATCAGTGAATTGGCGGAAATATCTATTGTTAAATATCACGTAGGACAGTTAATAATGGGGCCCATATCGTGTGAACTATAATATTGCAACTCATAACTCTCCTTCTGATCACATTTAGGTAAATTCTATTTCCGCAAATCGAATGTTTACATTAAAATATGTTTCCACTGGGAGCGGAATATAACTCTGAAATTATTGTAGTCTTGCAAGCACCAGTTAATTAATCGTAATATTCCAGAAAGAGTAGGCCATAAGTTTGGAGGTTTACTCTCGAGTTGAACAAAATGTTCAATTTACTTGCGTTGTAATGGTCGGCACAGCAGCGTAAATGGGTTAATGCAGCTAAAGACATCTTCTTCAAGTCTTTCTGAGCTGATAAGAGCCATTTCTTTCGTAATGAAGGGTTACATGAATACTTTATCTGGAGTTGATATCCGTGTTCTTTTGCATAATGGCACGCTTCTCTTTGTAGCTCTTTTTTTCGGAATAATTTTACCATGGATATCATCTGGCATCTGCATGGCGATTTTTGGTACTATTTAGCCTGTTAAACTGGATACTTACCAAACTATGCAGTAAATACAACACAGAACGAATGCAAACAAACCCGACAGCGATAGTAGAGTAAGGGCGATTTAATTCGGCGACGACGATAAAAGGGCGACACAGCATATTTAATATGGCCGCGGTCCGTTTGCGCGCAAGGTTCGAAATATGATTTCAAATCGCTTATTGTAAAAAAAAGTAGGAAATTTATGACTGTAAAATATTGGATTTATGGTTTTTGTGCCCAAAATCAAAATGTAACGTAGTTTCTAAAAATTGTGCAAATAATCTATTCTCAAGATTAGAGTGCAGATATTTCTCTAGTATCAAATTCGTTTTTAACTACCCATATTTCTCTATTTACACACAATATTTTTAACAGCGCCTCTTTCATGCTTTTTCTCGCGCAATTACGTTCCTCTTGTAAACGGGGTCTTTAGAGTTCGGCATTTCATGAGACGTTAATCGGAAGCGTCGCTGGAAGGAAGAGGCCTTTTGAAGGAAGAAGAATTCGAAGTAAGGTCTCTAACCTTAATTCAGTCCCGTTTCTCGAATTCTGCAATTATAGCTTATTCCCCAAGCCTATACCCTACTTCACGTCTTTAAGCTGGACCCGAAACATATTTTTCTGTGACATTCTAGTCTGGATCACAAGCTTGGTCATCGCCGGCCGATTAGGCTATATCCTCCTCTCTGCCGCCATGACCTTAAATCATTCGATGCAGCCGTGCAACTTTCGCGTGCTAATTTGAGAAATACCTCCTCAGTCGCCGTCGCTCTATTTTAAAACGTCCATCCTCCTCCCCACTGCACTTACAAACGAAAATTTCGACGGAGTTCGTGTCTCTACCGTTAGCAACCCCATTCACCTCAGGCCTGAGACCTGACTTCTTGTATGCGCGCGACGGCAGGTGTGACGAGGAGGACAGGAGGCAGAAGAAGAAGCAGGCAGGCGGAGGGAGCGAGATGGGGAGAGAGGAGGTCTTCCCGCGGCTGGCGGCGGCTGGTTATTTGAGGCCAATCTCGTTTTCACTTTCCTTCGAGCCCGCAAGGCTGTCCAGCGAAGGTGTATCGCACAAGACTGTGCGGCTCTCGTCGTCGTCGCATGTGGGAGCCTTTAAGTCCTTTTACGAGTTGCTAAGGGTGGACTCGGGAGGAGGGGAGTGTGGGGGAGGACAGAGGTGGTGACTGCGATTTAAGTGTGGGAGGGGGGTTTCGGGGGG
Organism: Pyrrhosoma nymphula; assembly: GCA_963573305.1. Lineage (NCBI taxonomy): Eukaryota > Metazoa > Arthropoda > Insecta > Odonata > Coenagrionidae > Pyrrhosoma > Pyrrhosoma nymphula. The sequence goes on from OY754327.1 coordinate 171,596,573, forward strand.
GGGGGGGGGGAGTGTTACGTTGTGAGAGGGGATTTGTGCGGTGGGGAGGTAGGCTAGCCAAGGAGTTGGGAGGACTGACTGGGGAGAGGTGTGTTTCCCCTTCCTTGGCCGCTGCCTCCTGCATCTCCCTCTCCTCCTCCTCTCTCCCCTCTCTTCTTCCCCCATCCCCCCGTTTCTTTCCATCTCTCTCTCTCAAGCCCGACACGAGCTTTGTGAGGACTCGAGCCAGTCAGTCAGTCCCCATTCCTCCCGCCGAGGAGACCGTGCTTCGTTCCGAAAGAAAAACAAAACAGGGAGACCGTCGCTTTCGTCGAAACAAAGGGAAGACATCACCCACTCTTCGAGGAGACCGTGCTTCGTTCCGAAAGAAAAACAAAACAGGGAGACCGTCGCTTTCGTCGAAACAAAGGGAAGACATCACCCACTCTTTGCCGAGTGAAGAGCTTGCGGAAGGAACTGTCCCGTGTTCGAATCCCGCGCGCGTTTCCCAGAGTGCCAGTTTTGTTTATGTGCCTGAAGCTGAGAAGTGTCCTTATTCTTCGTAGACCACGAGGATCTTCACAGGAAAACTCCAGTCGAGGAATAAATAGTCGGCAGTGAAAAATAGAAGCTCTATTTCTTCGTGGGGAGGAATTCAAATTTGGACTGCGCATTTCAGATCGGAGATTAGACGGTGGAGGGAAAGACCTAAGTTGAAGACTGGCCGATTTTTTAAAGTATTTTCGCGCCCTATTATCGTTTTTGGCGTATTTGGGAGGAAATTTTGGCATAGAGTACCAACTTACATGACTTCAGAATTTTCCTTTTCCCCGGCTCAATTGTGTTATACCGAGTAATGTTCCCTCAAGTAAGTTAACTACCCCATCTGCGCGCAGTCTTTACTGCCGGCGTTTCGTCATCCGTCTGTTTTTACACTCTTTCATCTATTTCGATGTTGAGACCTGCTTCCAGGAAAGGATACATTTTCCCTTGAACTATATTCTAAAATTAGTCGATGCAGGGCGTTCATGTGCATCTTAGAATTGTGTATCTTCCATCCAAGGTTGGTTGAAAACTCAAGCCAAGAAGTTGCGTGTTTCCGTTGTTACTTAAGATCTTCGTTCTGTTAGAGGCCGAGATTTTAAGACGGAGGAGTTCATTGGATCTGTGTGTTGCTATAAAGGGGAGATCTTTCAACTAGAAATCTAGGCTCCCTTGTTTTTACTTTCCAGCCAGTCTTTCGCCATCTGAGAACAGAAAATAATCAGATTTATATAAAATATATTTTCTAAATATCTTTAGAGTATTCCTTGTAGTTTAGATAAAATAATATCGCGCCATTTTTAAGCTAAATTTTCTCCCATATATTTGCCTATATCAAAGTGGTGGTTGCAATATTTAAAGACACAAAGAAAGCATATAGTTATCATATTTTTTCGGAACTTGGAGCGTAAAAGGGCGAAATTGCCAAAGCGTAAATTTTCACATCTTTTGCCCACAGAGCACGTTGCGACACACGATCACGGAAACGCGATCCGTGCGTCGTGATTTCGTGGGTGTCTCGCCTTGTGCGGCTGCTGCATCGCGTTTCCTTCGTCGTCGCCTCTTTCCACGCTTCGCAGGATCGCGTGGTGGAGACCCTTGAGGGTGCGAACGCGACTGTTCGTGTGCCTCTGTCTATCCGTCATCGCCAAGGGTGGGCCGAGAAAGGTTACGCCGTGTTTTTCTTAGTGGCCTTTTCTTTTATCGGAACAGCTGATTGACACACTTTTTGGGAGAAAGGACGAATTGTGTAACGAAGGGGGGCAGCGCGATCGCGGAGCGGTAATATTTCGACCGAGGTGTTCTCCCCCGTACGCAACACTCACTTTCGTTCCTTCACTTCGGTGGTTAGCTTCTGTGGTGTTTACCGAGAGAGAGAGATAGAAAGCGTCAGGGAGTCTTTCAAAAAAAGTCGTCATCATGTTCGGTTACTTCACCGCGGTCAGGGACTCCCCTGAGGGCAACATGGCCCTCTTCATGGCACTCTTCATTGTGTGCTTCGTGGAAGTCATGCTCGTCAAGGTCATCACGGAGGAGGCACGCATGATCTCCCGGAGGCCGGGTTTCCGGAGGAGGAGACAGTTCCAGTTCCCGGGGGTGGGCGTCGGCAGCCAGAGCAGCGACGGTTCCGGGACCGAAGAAGAGGAGTACAGCGCCGATGACAGCGGCAGCGACGGCGGAGCGTCTTCGTCGGGGGAGGAAGCGTCGGAGAGCCGGACGAGGACCGCTGGTGACGCGAACGGCGACGTGCCCGTCTTGTCCTCTAGCCGGCTAATAACCTCGACGGCTTCCTAAAAAGCCAGATCGCATCTAAGAACAGTTGCGGGCACGTGTGGGGACGGGAGAGAGAACAGTTTTTTTTGGAACAATGGGTGCGTGGGGAAGAGGAAGTAGCGACGAATCTCGTTCCCCATAGCGTCCTTCACAACCGAACTCTTCCAAGATGGGAGATTCCCATCTTTGTATCATCCTCGGCCTCAACAAAAGAAACGGGATACTCTGTTAACTACTGGCCCCGAATTTTTTTAAAACTTTCACTTTTGTTTCATAACCGTCCATCATCTTCGGCCCTCAGATTGCTTTGAATGTTATGCCCGACGATAAGATGGATTTTGACCTCGTAAGTGTAGGTCTGCCGGGAATTTCACTGTTATGAAAACATTGTATATATTTGTGTGAATCTGGAAATATTTGGACAATTGCTTGTGAATGCACCTAAACGAAGGCTGCGAGGAAAGAGATTTAACCATAGTTTGTGTTACCGTTGATTCCGCATTTATTTCTTAATTTAAAAAATATCAGACGCAAAAATATTTCACATATTCAAAGTTCCTAGCATTTTGTCGATGTCTTTCAAAGTGATTTATAGGCGTCGCTTATAAACATTAAACTGAACGAGCTCAAAACATATGATTTTAAAATACCCAAAATAATAATTTATCTATTATCATCTTAATGGCTGTGAATAGCGTATTTTCGTATTTGAGTGTTGTATGAGCGAGCACTGAGATGAAAATAATTTTTGAAATGCGAAAAAAGTTTTATATCACTTTATGCGAATCATATTTTTATGCATAATGTCATTATTTTTAATACCTCACGTTTGAGAACTATCAGAAAATACTCAGGGCAATCTCAAATTGGTAAAAATGAAAGTGTCTTCCCTTTCTTGGAAAAATTGCTTAGTTCAATGGCAATAAATATATTCTGGTAACTCAATTATTCTCCTAAGATTGTGCCATGAAATTAGTCACGTAAATATTGAATCCAACTTTGCTTGTGCCTTATAAAACTTTGCTATAAAAGTGAAATAATTTCAAACTTAGGTTACTTTTTGATGAGTATGTTGAGTTTAATGGTAGAATTGTCCCTATTTTGTTTTTGAATCCCTAAAAGGCATTTTTAAATGTGAATTTCCATCTTTTCACCCGTTTATTTAATGTTGCAATTGTTCCACCATATTTTTTAAACTGCTGTATATGAAGAATTTAAATAGTTTCACAGAGAATTCGGAGGTATTCAGGCTGTATAAACTTTAAAATACCAGGTGAAACTTATTCAAAACATGCACGCTTAGGTTTTCATCAGTTCCATTAAAGGACCTGTAGTTACTAAATGTTATATTTTCCTTTTGGGCTCTATTAATGAGGGAGGATGCCCTGGTCGTCAGATCTATCGTGTCGTATTGTACTTTTGTCATAGCGAACGGACATCTCTGGTGTGGAACTTCTTACGACTGTTTCAGCTTTTATATATAAATATTTATCGAAGTACCTTAGAAAATATAGTAATATGCTTGCTAAAGCATATAGTAGAAGCTGTTACAAGGATTTACAACCAGCCTCCGGGAATCGGAAATTTTCTGTGATTGAGAACAATTATCAGCAAACATATCAACTTATGCTTCGAAATAAGAAGAAATTGTGTTTATCAATGTGCACTGAATGTAATATCTATTTTTCTCGTGAATTGGTGATAGATATTTGTCTGTAGTTGAATTTTCCCCGTCCAGTGAGGCTTCACCTACCTGAAATTCGTGCTCCGTACTGACTCTGGATCATTCAAGGACATTATTTTGCTGTGTATTCTTGCAAATGAAGTAGACTTACAGACTGAATGCTTAGGTGGCTGAAGTGACAAATGAATTGCTCGAGAACGCGTGATCGAACTGCGAACATTAGCATGCCATTTAGTTAGTTACCCGCTCTGAAAAGAATGGGTGACCCATGAGGACTAATGAAAACATGGCTCAACCCCAATATAGTTTATGTCTTTCCCATATGCAAAATGAAAAGAGAATTTAAAACGACGTTGAAACTGTGTAAAAATTGTGCGCCACTGATTCGTATTTTCCTAGCCTCCCCTGGAGGGAACGAAGTACTCAAAGATTGACCGTATTGGTAAATAGTTGACTTGACTGTCCAAACTAGGAGGTGGCCCGCAAGAGAAAAAGTAGCTGTATTTACCTATTTTCTTAATCGTGGAACTTTTAGGCCTGGCTTCTGTTTCTAGAAATGCGTTTTCCGGAGGATTTAACACGAATGAAGCCCTAAATTGTTCAAAACGTATATCTTTCTTCCTTTAGCGAAGTCTTTGAAAACAGACAAAAGGACCAACACGTTCATTGTCACTATTACATGTATCCACGTGTGTTGAGGAAGTGAGAATTGTGAGACTTCTTCATACATCTTGCAGTGCTTTAGTATCGCAGTGGAAGAACTCTAGATATATTCAACCACTACCCTCTTCAATTTGTATTTTGTGAATACGAACACTAAAAACGTCAAGAGAAAATAACATCAGGAACGCAAGCAAATTATAACTGTGGCATCTAGCATCCAGCCTACCAAAAGATGTATGTCTGAAATCAGCGTTATTTTACTCCTACTTTTAAAGGTGAGTGAATATGTTTTTGACTGATATTAGTCAATTGTTTCTAATTTTTTTGTGTGAAAATTGCCGTCCTGTAGTTCGATACCTACTGTCATATTTTTGTTTCAACAATAATTACTTTCTTTCATGAACTTTTAGAAAACTATCAAGTAATGAACCCATTAAACAACTCATTATATCGTTAAATATTTCATATTGAGCTATTCTTTGCCTTCAGTGAAGTCTTTTCAGACAGTGATAATTATACATTTGGAGCTGCGGCTAAACAACGTTGTAGTTAGGGGGGGAGCGTTTTGGCGGCCCTGAGGGCGTATGGCATCCCAACAAATTCCCAACAAATTATTTTGCTCTTAAAATAATCCTTCTATAATTTGTTATTTTTTCCGTTTAAGTTTTCGTGTCTTATTTAACGCTTTCTACGCCCCCTTTTTGATTTATTTTGGTGTCCTTCGTAACATTTTAGAGGGGAGCATTATTTGTTATTTGAAAATGATACCAGAAACATTTTGGTCATTGGAAAAGCTAGTGTCCAATATAAGTGTTTGTAATCAGTTGATTAAATATCAGGTTTACCCTTACGTGAATTGACAGTTGAGCATAAAAAAATTAACATTAATGAAAATATAAAAATATTACTTCCTAGTATATGTCATTTTAGTTAGCCTTTTCCTTGGACTGCGCCTCTTTCTGTGCTTTTCGAGTGCTAAATACGAAAAACACAATGAGAAATATCCACAAATGTATAGAGCATCTGAGTTTAATTATTTAGTACGTGAAACTTTCTTTTCTTCAGTTTTGGCATTTAAAATTAGTTTTTATCTACCGTACCCAGAAATGTAACTATTTTTTGCGAGCTTCCGAGGTAATAGGCATTCTTAAGAAGCCAGTCCCAACTAATCGTGTCTGCAGAACTTGTAAATGAATTACTGCATACAGACTGCTCCCTTTCCTACATTTACACTTCCGATGCCCCCTTCGATTGTTTTAAAAAGTTCCCAAGTCTTGTAATAAATATCTTTGCCTCTGGGTAGTTTTAATACCCACCCATGGCTAGGCTAATGAGTACAGAAAGTCTCTTTCAAAAACTTCACTAATGCAATTCAGACAATATTATGTGCCTCATGTGGTGAGGAGTATCTCAGTTAAATTTGACAAGAAATTAAAGCGATGTTTCGATTTCCTTGGTTCCTCTGGTATCTAGGAGTGCCCCAATCACTGCTGGTCTCTCGAGGACTTACTGATTTCCCGTTTACAATGCCATTCCGATTTGAGTTGCCTTTGGATTTAAATAAATCTTACAGTAGAATGAAACAGCGTTGTGGCAGACAACACTGTGATTTTGCCGAGCTGATAAGGTACGGAGAAAAACATCTGATTCAACACGATATCCCTTAGTCCAACTCAAGGGCGTACGGCTAAGTGTGTTAGGATGTCAACGAAATGAAAAGGGGGGGAAGGAGTCAGTAATGAGGAGATATGTTTTAATATGTTTGTGTCTCCTATTAAAATGCGGCTTTGGACTGCGAGAAAGGAAAAATAAATCCTTGAATGCACTGATGAAATATAAGAAAAGTTTTTTCCAAAATATTTTATAAAATGTGATTTTGTTGGGGCACCGGATGCCTAATGATGCGTGTCAACTTAAATGTCAAATCTCAACCAAATTTGGCATACCTATGATATTGGCTTTTTCAGCGAACAACTTTGCATTCTTAATTTTCTTGATTGGGGTTTTTACAGCATGTTTAGGCAGTAAAAATGTTTTCATTAATGAACTTGGCTTACAAAACCCCTCTTTCTGGCCCCTGTGGAAGCGACTTAGTTTTACACTTTCTGACCGCTAACTGAAGTATCTTTTATCTCCAGTGGAATACGCTGACGCTGAATTTGTTTTGTATTTTCATTGCATTTTTCTGGATTTGCTCGTTTTATTTTGACTATGGTTACGGATTTACAGTAACATTCACTGGAAAAGATCCGTTTTAATAAGAATTTTTTTGTTCATAATCTATAAACTATTTATTGATTAAGTATGCAAACTAAAATCACCCGTCCTGGTAATTTGAGAATATTATTTTTCTAAAGTGAGTTCGTGATCATATTAACTTTTAATTAACACGTTTGTCTAATAATTTATTTATTTCGTACTCGACTCCAATAAGATCATATAGTCTATTGATTTACAGTCTTCTTCTAATTTCTTCTCGCATTTTCTTCCTGTGGCCGCTCGAGGCTTACCGTGTAAAGGGAAAAATGGTATTCTTATACTAACTGGTAAGAGACACCTGCTCTAGAGTCCCGCCGTATTTGAAGTGCGAGTCCCTTTTTGCCAACATTCAATCGCGTGGAACTTTGATTGTATCCAACGCTGTCAAGTTCTAGATTAGGTAGATTTAGATGATCTGGCTCTTTACAGCATCTTGCTTGAAGTCATGTTTCAATGACTTGGTTACCTTACACAGAGTAGTATTTCCTTCATTTATCTCTTGCTGCTCTTTGCTCGCTGCTGACGCGCACCTGAGATTTAGTTTTCATTTCCTGCGCGTCTTATGAAACTCACATCATTTTGCAATGTTCGCATGTGCAAGAGACTTAATTTATAATGAAAAGGTTAATGTTACTCTCACTGAACATGTGATTTAATGCTAAAATTTAATAACCAATAAACAGTTAGCACTCACTTCAAAAACTCACGTCAAGAGATTGTTCATGACAGCTAATGAATCTATTCGGGTATTTTGAGTGTATTAATCGTAAGAATTTTGAATCATAAGTTTCGCTAATTTTTTTGTTGGTCTAAATTATGAATTCTATCTCAATGCCAGTGGCGTTTATATGGGGGACAAGCCCCCCCCCCCCTCCCCCCGAAATATAAGGCCGCGGTGGGAGGCGCATGCGCGGATACCTATAAACTACAGCCGGTCGCCGCTTGCTAGCGGATATTGCCCCCCCCCCTCAAGTTATAACCTATATTCGCCACTGCTCAATGTGAATCTATATATAGTATCTTCTAGTCACTATGCTTTAGACTAAGCTGATACAAATCGGGTGTATTGGTACTGGTTAAATTGACTCAACGAGAGCAATGTTTGTGAGTATGACGATCTGTTTCCTTAGAAACATTTAGGACCCACGCTATCTGCTTTGCCTTCTTAATGTTTGAGTCTTCCTTTCTGTCTTTTAATAGAATGTTTTCATTCCCAGGATTTCATGTGGTCATCATTATGCTCCCATCCTCAGGTCACACATCAATTCCATTTGTCACTTTTTAGATCTTCATGTCTTCTGCTTCCTTTCGCGCCTCCCTTTCCTTTTTTTCTCTGATCGCCGCTTACCCAATCCTCGCTTCTGTCACCCCCTACCAACTATTCGTAGCCTATTAGCTCCATCCACATTTCTGCCTCCATCTAATTTCCTCCACCGATTTCCATTACTTCTCTACCATATGCACCTCTTGGTTTAACTTTTTACTGACACAGCTTATGCTCCGCATTTTTGTCCATGTTCAAATCTCGAAAGCCTCCTATCATCCGCGCGCGTTTATTCTTACGCCATTTTTAGAACCCTGCGGAAAATACGTAAATAGAAGTTGATTTGCACATTTTCCATTATTTCCATTCATTTCCATAGACCTTAGCAGGTCTACTACCAACTATGGTACATGGTACTTTTTCCGATCTCGGACACTTCAATTCAAAGTTCCAATGATTGTTGCTTGGGGGAGCATGCTGAGGAACGCTTTGCGTTTTCGCGTGCTCTCTTGTACACTCATAAACTCGAAATCCTCGTGGCTAAGGCGCGTGGTTTATAACTCGCTAAAAAATTAGAAACTATTGTGCAAGTGATAGTTTTTTTCATTAATTAAGATTATATTTAGTTAAACCCAAACATTACGCGTTGTCCAAAAATTCAAATCAAACTTCCCCTGCGGTGAAAATAAATGTCTTTGGTGTTCCGTGCACTATATTTTTTCCAACTTCTCGGTGCATTTAGAAATGATACGGAGTTCTTGACTAGAGTTATGGGCCTAATCAGATTATTTTAATATGAGTGGCGATGACATACTTTTTAACTTACGTATCATACCGGCAATGTTATCTGTGATTAATTTAAGTTGTGGACGTTGAGGATTCGTGATTGTAATGAGTGAATCGCGTTTTATTTTCAATGCCATCTTTTTATATCTGTACTCATAGATAGTTTTTAATCATGGTTGTTACTGGTGTTAGAGTTTGCTATAGTTTCATTAGAGGACTCAAACGTGCCTTAAGGAACATTCCAAGGGCAAATTTACATCACTCCCGAAATACAACCAACCGTATTTACGAATTTCATAGTTGTTTTTACTTCCACGAGCCAACGCTTCAGCCATCAAGAAGCTCCAAGCGAATGGTTCTGTGACCGCAATAAAAGGAAACAAAATTTTTGAGAGTGGCCTGCGCAATCGTCTGTACCGTCGAGGAACGAAAACGAAAGTGGGACGCTAGTGAGTAGGAAGCCGCCTCCTAAATTTGATACAAACTCTCTCTCACTCTCGTAATCCAACTAACTCCTTGATAAACTCATTCCGAGTGTTAAGCCGTGTTTACACGATGCATTTACCCGCACAAGTACATGGCTGGACAGATGCGTGAACACATTCACCAAATTAGAACATCGGCTATTTTCTGTCCACGCATTCATGCATTTGCGCAATTTTGAGTGTTTACACGGTGACATTTTGATGATGATTGTGTTCACGCATCTACCCGCGCGGGTAAGTGCATCGTGTAAACACGGCTTTAGAATTCATTCATTCATTCTTCATTGGCGCGAGTTACTGAACGATCAAAAAGAAATATAACTTCATTTCTAGGAGGTGCTCCTTGTGTGATTCTCTTGTATAGCTTCATATGCCCCTTATTGAAACACTCAAGTGACAGTAATATCTTAATCGAAATGTTCTCTTACTCAATCGATTCAGGTTGGTCCGTCTTTGATTTGATTCACTTTTTGTTGCTTTTACGGGCCTGGCCAGTTAAAAAAAGTGAAAGGTGTTTGGATCGAGGGATATAACACTTTCTATTACATAATGCTGTGTGATATATAGAGAATGCTCCAGTTTCCTCAGCCGATGGCAATTTCCCGGAAGGCATGCGCCCCCACGTTGCCAGCTTTACCGTTTATTCCTCACCATGCTCTTCTTGCCGGAATGTTCTCTTTAACTCGTCAGGTTGTTTCATGAGGATTTAGATGAAGACTTTGGTGTGCTTCGCTTATGCTTATTTGGATAATGGAATTACGTTCGACCTCCAGGAATGACTACGCATTTGCATCGAACTTTTTTTTCAAAATACGGTCCAAATGTCAATTTAACTCTCACACTTTTATTATTTCATGCCTTACAAGAGCGTGTTCAGGAACATGCTTCAAGTAACACTTATCTTTTGTGTGCTGGGTGCTTGATTGAAGTTGTGGGTTGTACTTTAAACGATGAAAATCTTTTTCCGACCATACTGGGTTTCCAGTAAGTAAGTGACTAAGTACATCAATGATAGCATTCATCAGAGCTAGAAAAACTAAAATGTTATCTTAAATTTTCCATATCGTGTATCATGATTGTTTGATCCTTGTTTAACAGAAGAAATCATCATTTGAAAATACCATATATCCTAGATATTTTTCTTTGTGCTAAAATTCTATGTGCAGCAACCTGTCCACACTCGCACACCGTATATGTTATATTACCCCATGCCTGAAATACATTCATTATATAAATTCTAGTTTTCATAATCAAAACATGTTGTCACTAATCAAAACATGTTGTCACACCTAATGGTCCAAGTCATCATAATTAGGCCATCGCTCTCACTAGCTATTGTTGTTCTGTAACCAAGTGTGATAGTGGAGGACATTTTCTGTATTCAGTTTCCCGTCACATGTAACAGAGTTTATTATCCTTTCGATCGTTCGATTTTGTTATACGCTAAACTTTCATTTCATTCTTCATTGGCGTGAGATACTGAACGATCAAAAAGAAATATTTAAAAAATTATTTTAATGCGGCTCGTGCCATTGAATCGGTCCCTGAAGATGAATGCAAAGGATAGGAATCGACCGTAATCGCGTGATGGAAATGAGTTGAAAAACATGTCATGCTTCTGAATTATTTTTAACCTGCGCAGATAAAGTTATTTGAAATTGGAACTCTGACAGTCCGTGACTAAAAAGGGACTTACTAAGGTGCGTTGTGTGCAGTCATCCTCTTTAATGCGCTGTTCCTGTCGATAATAGAAGTATCGATTAACGTAAGAATGATTTAGAGTCGACATTAACTTTCTGTAAGGTTTACCACGACTGACTCGGACAAACGAAAAGTTTCCCGTCACCGAAAAGACGACTTATGCAAGCGGGAAAACTTTTTTCCCACAAAAAATGACGCATTTTGTTGTGCTTCAGTTCAATGTCTTTCATTGTTTTTTGGGGCAGCATTCCTGCTTACAGGAGTCCTAATAGTTTTCTTGATACCCTTGAAAGCGCATTTTGTTATATCTACCGGTGCCGATAGGGGAAGAGGGGCAAAAAGCTAAGGTTGTACATTCACGTGAAGATGGATTTTTCCTTGTTTAATTATTTACCATTAAGCAAATTAAACGAACAATAAAAAGTGTATTTTTTAATAGCTAGTTGCTTTTTATTGACCTATTTTATTCTATGTATTTTTTTAGGCAAATCATTTTCTTTCTCCTTTCATCGTTGCTGTAATTGATTTTTCCTTCGTAGGAGTGCCGTAATCTGGGGAGCTAGTTGAAGAATATTCTCCATATACTGTTTAAGTTTCCTTTTTTAGGTCGTCTTGATCGTTACTGAATGCCGTTAAACTTGTTTTTTTAATGGAGATCCAGGTACAAGTGCAAGATGGCACGTGTATCGTGATTTTCTTTCTCCGTAGAAGGCTATTAATTCCGCAATACGAAGCTGTAGGGAGCATTTAAGGCATTTTGAAATTCCCAGAAAATGCTATGAAGCCATTCGTTTAGCAATATCCAATGTGTTGATCATTGTTGCTGATTAGCATAGTGCGTAAAGCATTCACGGACAATGAAGCAATTCGTCCGTCAGATAACCCCTTTTTTTTGTTTTTCTTCGGAAAAATTATTGGCATGAAAGAAAACATACTGGTTTCCTTTTACAAATTTCGCGCACTTTACATGTGAAGCTTTTGCTTTAAAACCTGTTTTTTTTACCCGCTCCTGATCCGTCATCACCTGTATATCCCCCCTCTTAATCGAGAGGTCGCTTAACACTTCCGCACTTTCAAGGTGAGTCGGGGAAGGGAATACCTGTGGCCGTGTCCCATTTCTGGAGCAGCACCTCGCGATTCCGCTTTTGGGAAACTTACGGAAACCTCGCTACCACGTGCACCGATTCTAGTTTGAGCAACCTGGGGCGCATTCAACTCTCAAACGTTTAACATCACGTGCGTCGCATTCTTTTGAACGTGTTTGCATGCGCTCGTTTTCAAAAATCTCTCTCTCAATTCATCTGAAAAAGTAATTGCTAAAGTCACATTGGTTTCCATCTTTGTGAAAACTTAATTAGTGCTTCGTGACGACACATTGTTGTGCATTACGTGAGCGGTGCCCAAGAACTCAAAAATTGTATCTCCGGTGATGGCGTAGAAGCATTTGGCATGCTCACGGGTATTAGCCTTATTATTTTTCTGGCGACGAAAGGGCAGGTGTATTTTGGGAGTAGAGTTACAGTATTTATGTAATCCATCATTTATTATTCATGCTCTCATTCTGAGGGAGTATTATAATGAGCGCTGAAACCATGCGAAGGATATGAATTTGAAGTGTTTGGTTTGCGAGAAAACCCCGATTCCCGATGCCCTTTTGTTTGAGAGCTTTTTTCTTTTTTTCCTCGGATTTTCGTCTGTTTATCTTCATTCAATATTTTTTGTCAAGAAATGAGTATTCATGTAGTCATGTATAAAACACACATATTTTACGATAAAAGTGGGCATTGAAGTGAAGCTGTCGAATAAGCCTTTTCATTTGAGAGTAGGATATTGGCAAATGTCTTTAATTTGCACTATTGTCACCGGAAATAGTGCCATTTTAATTTTATTTTGGAATTGGAATTCCCATCGCATTATTTTTCCCATTTCCTAATAAGCAGTGGAAGCTTAGTTCTTTCCCCTAGAAGTATTCGATTAGATACATAAATCCGAAAAGGAAGTGCTAATATTAATTTATAATACCTCAGGACGTAAGCAGAAGTATACACTCAGATTTCAGGGCGGTGACGATCCATGTCACAGCTTTTCGCGATATCAATTATTGTATCGAAATGCTAATTCGAGACTTGTATTTAATAAACTATAAAAAGCTAGTATTCTTTAAATATGAGGTGGAGTGTAACTCTTCAGTGCAACCTAAATGTAATTGCGATACAAATGATATACTCCGATGAGAAATTAAGTTCCGTCTATAATTTGCCCGCGGATTTCGTCTATTTTCAGTGCCATATAAACTCATAGTTTATTATACTTTCAATTTGTTTTTACGGTGATGTCAAATTCGTCTTTCTCACTCCATGAATGAAGTGTTCGTCACCCGAGATCACGATGCGCTGTAAAAGACGCGAAAGTAGATTTTCCTTCCTGGCAGTATTTTCCAGCCCATTCGAAGGAAATCGTGGCTAATATATGAGCGCGCAGCACGAAGTCTGGAGAGTGATGATGGCGCACTTTACATCCGAAATAGCTTACTCCTTGCCTTACCCCTCCTCCTCTTCCCTCGTAAACCCCATCAGGGTTGTTATTGCCCCCTCTTTCCTTCGCTTAGTCCTGCCGTGACTTCATAACTCGTCGAGAATCTTTACGAATCCTCTCAGCAGCATCTGCCTAATCACTGGCGTCGAATCTCTCGGCCTTTTGAAGTCCGTGATGCACTCCTACTCTGGGAGAGAAAGTGCCGTTTGCCGCGCTGCGTTGCGGAGGGGCGGGAGGAGGAGGGGTTAAGAGATCTCTCGGTGTGCAAGAATCCCTCTATTCTGACTCAATCGTTGCGCAAAACGAAAGAAGGCCTTTCTTCGATGCAACAAGCTAATGTGATCCCCCCCACACTTGCAGGATGTTACATCGCTTGAGCCTCTCCTGCCTCCCACCTACCTCTCCCCCATTTCTGGTGCCGTCACTCCGATGGCTCGATGAAAATTGTTGACTCCCGCGTGGTCAGATTTATTTACGTCTTTTGGAAAACGAAAGCTGAGTTCATCCATCCAAAAAAAATGGACGGGGAGGAATTTAGAGCGTCATAAGCGGCCATTCGATGAGTGACTTGTGGGATTTCTCGCCGCGGAAAATGCAGTTGGGCAAACACTTTCTTGCTCCGTTGACAAGAAAGTTGACCATTCCCGTTAATTATCCAATGCCTTAATTACTAATGCCCCTGCATTTTCCTGTCTATTTGAAAATAACAATGAATTTCGAACGAACACTGTAACTCTTGAATTTGTCGACCGTGACGACATTAATTACTACTCGCTAAGTTTACTTTTAAGGTTTCCACCATCTTTTACATTCATATTTCAGAGAACGTTTTCGACTTCTCAATGTGTCGTGCTCTTAACGTTTCGCGAGCTCTGCCAAGGGCTTCGTCAGGAAATACTATGTGATTTTTGTTTAACTTATGTGAGAACTAAGATTTTCGCGGTGGTCTACGATGGACTTCTTCATTTTTCCGGGTTCTACCGCGTTGGTCGCTGTGATGATGACAACAGTTTCGCTGGCACTACTGCCGGCGTCTTCAGGTCGAAGATGCCGGTTCACAATTTTGGTCCTCATTATATTAAACTGTTGTCATCACCACAGCAACCAACGCGGTAGAACCCGGAAAAATGAAGAAGTTCTTCGACAGACTTTTCTGCATACATACCAACGCTTGAATAATACCATGGTTCAATGGACCATTGAAATACGTGGACATTAATTCAGTCGTTCAGGTAAACTGACTTATGCATTTTCTAAGTAAATAATAACCTAAGTTTTTACTTTGTACCTCGGTATCGTCCTTTTCTTTGGATGTCTCCTATTATTTTGGTTAAAAGAATGTAGAGAGGACTTGGGAAGTATCGACTCCTCTGTAACTCTAACCAAGCGCTCGGCAACCGACATGTGTACGTGTGCCACATAAAATATATCAAATATTATTACATGCCGGCGCTTTAGTGTTGACCTTTCTTAAGGAAAATTATGCAGTTAGGATAATTTAATATTAGGATATGCTGTAATTTATTAATTCAATCGTCGTTTTTCTTGGCGTACCACCAACAAACAATAGGTTCCCGATCACTGCCCTAACAAACCTTGTTATGAAGGGTGACTTACCTTTAAGCATTCAGTTATCTCTGGCCGAAATGCAGTGAATACCGGACAATTAGTAAATATCAGTGGCTACATAGCGCAAGACGTTTCTGACAAAATGATAGTAAGCTTAATGATGTAATATTTAAAAGATATAGCCCCTCTTAACAAATTACTGTAATTACAATGTATTTTATGTGTTTTTATCAAAACCAATTAAAAAAATCAATGGGAATGGGGATAGTGCCTTGTTGGCTAGAATTCTGGCCTCATGAAGGCATGGGTTTGAATTCCAGCTGCGGTAGAGATTTTTTTAAGGGAACCCTTATCCCTACCTAGGTGCCTCGTGGAGACCACTTCAAGTGTAGCGGTATGTCTAACGATTGGGACGTAAAATTGTGGACCTCTTGGTGCCTTTATTGCGAGCAGGCTAATGGTGACGCCGGGTTTCTCTCCACCCTTATTTTCTTCATGAAATCCTTTCCTTACCAACTTACCCACGCTTCCTTGATAGCGCAAATGACCTCAGTTGTTGGTCGGCTTCACTAGTTACCAACCTACTTGAACATTTTGGCCTGTTTTTTTAAATCTCAAGGTAAATATTTTCTCGGTATGCAAACCAAAATAATTGGTTCTCCCATTGATAACTCTCAACTTGATCACGTCAACTAACTGATTGTTTTATGTAATGTTTAAAACTCGATCTCTCAGTGAGCAACGAAGAGGTTACTTCTTGCGGTTTGCGTTAACCAGACATTATAAAACTGGGATTTAATTTTTTTTTTCTTAACATCATCTGGTAGTTAGTTATGCAAAATGACCATATCCGTCGGTGCACCCTGATAGATACCAAATCTTCTACTTATACTGTGGCTCTAAAACTCAACTTTTGATTCGGCATTCAAACGGCTTCTCGGAACTCTTTAATTACTGCCCGAACCCCTCTTAGCTGTCCACGGCCTGGGCCGCGACGGAATTTGGGCGTCAAATGTCAAGCAATTTCAGCAGTCTCATTTGCAAACTCCACCACTCCTCCCCTTTGGTGCCCCCGTCGTCATCACTCCGAGTGGTTCGCGACCCTCCAGTTGAGAAATGCCGCTCTCAAAGTGGCACGGCCCGAAGACATTTTCGCGCTGACCCCCATTTCGCTCTCCCCCCCCCTCTCTCTATTTCTTACCTTTAACAGTAACTCCTCTTCTGCGAGACCAGTCTCCCTCCTTCCAGCGCCAGGTGGACTGTCTTTCCTCTCCCTCGTTCGTGTGTTTCTCAACGGCGTCGTTTCGCTTAACAAAAACTTTCGTTTGGTTCTTTTGAAGAGTCCACACTTGATTTTGCCTCGTGAGCGCGATTCTCCTTTCGTTTTCATGGACTCTGTTGTTTGTATCCGTTGGAGCGGGAAAGATTTTGTATTAGTAAATGGTCAGTTGCGGTGAATACTTTATAGCTCATTAATAGCCGCAAAATATAATTTCTGCAGTCCCCTAAATTCTTATTTTTATCTCAATATGTATCTGTTCGATTATAACTGCCACTGTTATTCCTGGGTGCCAATCCTTCGACGATGGTTATTAAGATGAGGTAAAATTAATCTTAAGAATCCGAGAAACTCATTCTTGGTTTGAACACATATTTCTAAAGTACTATACTTCGGATCTAAATTTTCTACTGCAATATCTCGCAGCCCTCACTTGCGGCGGTGGTCAGCCCCTAATATCGTGGTTCGAGGCCCACTTGGGTGGTTTTTACAGTCCCCTTGAGTATGGTGGAGAGTGATCGTCTGGCGTTGTTCGTTGAACGCACTGTTGTAAAAGGCCAAGTAGGCTGTTTTGGTGGATGCTAAGTTATCGAGGGATAATTCTAATAACTACATATGTTAGGTAGAACTGTTTTTGTCACAATTTTGTTTTGGGAAGAACGATTATTTGGTCCGACATGTTTGGAAATCACTTTTCCTATCTTTTCATTATAGCCCCAACGTCTATCGTAATGTGGGGTAAAAATGAAAAGGGAATGCCCAGAACTCTCTGTATGACGGAAAATCTAGAAATTAGTTGGTTTTACCTTCCAAATTATGGGTAATAGGAGGTGATATAAGCTCTGTGAGGGGAAAATAAAGGTAATATTTAAAGGGTGAAAATAAAATTCTGGAAAAGAAATAACTTGCGAATGACCCGGTGGAACATTAGAGAGAAACTTCTGCATCTAGTACGCCGGGAAGCACCAGGTCCTATGAATAAGTTGTGAGTACTACAATATGGGATACATGCGGGGTACATACTACTTTATATTGGATCTACAAGTAAGGCCTCCGAGTTCACATATTTCTGAACACGAGTTTTGAGCAAGGAAAGTAGTATCTTATTGTTCTGGCGAGGAGGATAAGCTTGAGAGTTGATAGGTTCGACTTTGATTATCAACTCAGTCGGGCACACTCACGGTGTGTGATCGTTTGGTTGCAGCAACTTTTTGGAAAATATATTTTGTCTCAAACAAAGAAACTGTCCTCCTACTTTGAATCTGTGAATTTCACTTGCTGCTGGGCTTAGTTTTATGTGAGAATAGAAGCCACTTTGAATACACGGAAAGTTCAGAATTATTTCAGAAAGCTAGACTAGTCCCCTGCCTCTTCTCTGATTAATCGAGTTTTAAGGACTGTTATGTTGTTCCGTTTGTATTAAATGCTTCTCAATGTCTTTCGATTTTAACCAATAATTAGATAGTATTAATCATCTCCAAACTTTGGCCACTAGTAAGTGTTGCAATGGCCTTTATTAAATTATAACCATATGTAATACTTTTCACAGGTTGTAGCCTAAGCAATTAGTCTCTCACTCCATAATGTGAAGACATTAATTACGGAGAAGAGAAAGATTTACAACATATCTCCTGCATTAAAAGTACGAGTGGGGTCTTTTGCATACATATGTGTGTGTATACCGTGTTAATATATTGATAATTAAATACGTATCTTAAATGTTACAATTAATTCCTCACGGCTAAAATATTAATCATTTGTTTGTTATCAAGGGCTTTATACTCCAGAAGTTTCTTCGATAAGGACGAAAAGAGGCGTTTAAATAAGTAATATCCCTCTAAGGTGGTAAAGTTAGCTTATTGATTCTGCATATAGACATTCTGGCTGAAAGCCCACATGCATTGTTAGGTTTCCTTGTCACGTGCAGCTTCTCGTCACTGCATTTAAGTTATCAGGGAGGGACGCTATTCCGGGGCGATGGTGAGCCCCACGTGGGCTAGGCTTGCGTTGAAGGACGTCTAATTCTCAGTCACCGAATTATATAGGTACGAAAAGTTGGCGGGTATGATAATGTATCGGTGGATAATCAAGTAAGTGGAGGTAACTTTTGATACGTCAATGTAAAGTCGTTGATAGGCAGTGATACTAAATAATATTAGTAGTGGTATAAATAAATAAATAAATAAATAAATATATATATATATATATATATATATATATATATATATATTTCGTTCACTCACTCACACCGTCCCGGCCACGGCACATTTTTACCCTCTGATTTCTCGGCTTTACCATCTTCCACATCACCAGTGTCTTCGTCCAATTTTAGTTACATGTTTCCTATCTCTTTCTTTCACCTTCTGTTCAAAATATTATATATATATATATATATATATATATATATATATATATATATATATATAAGAAATAAATATACACTGCTGAAGTCAATCTAATATGGCTTAGCTCGGCATC
Source organism: Pyrrhosoma nymphula (assembly GCA_963573305.1). Taxonomy (NCBI): domain Eukaryota; kingdom Metazoa; phylum Arthropoda; class Insecta; order Odonata; family Coenagrionidae; genus Pyrrhosoma; species Pyrrhosoma nymphula. Next base: position 171,615,571 of record OY754327.1, read on the forward strand.
AAGCCCAGTACATTATCAAGGAGCTGCCGATTTTTGTTTTTGGTGGTCCAACTGCGAGGGTTATATCGCAAGGGCCATAATCGCAACACAAACATAACATCCAGGGCGGTATGAGAATCCGCGACCGGCCAGGCCGGCGATGCCACGGTGTGCCTTTCCAAAGTCGATCGAAATAATGTTACATTCATCTAGTAGTTACTGAAATTTAAATTCATCGGTAAATTGCTGGACGAAATAACAGCAGCTTGAGAGTTAACGGAACCTAATCACTATATTTCTCTGGTTAAATTGATATTGAATACACAAAGTGGTTTGGTCACTATAGAAGACAACATAAGGGAATTCCCTCTCGGTCGAGCGGATGAATCACCGAGAATAACGACGGCTTAGTAATGAATTACAAAACATAGTATCAGTAATAGTGAATAATCTTTGGAGCATTCGATAAAACTAGTTTCATTTTCACCCAGGCTCCATAAAAGTGGCATCTAAGGTGATTATTGATACAAATAATCATTGGAAAGGAATGAAAATCCAATCGAATGAAGCTAAAGTAATTTAATCGTAGTTAGCTGTTCTCTTTTGGTAAAATTGTCATTTGGTATTCTATTGTAAATTCTTCTGCTGAAAATCTTATAATTTGTCAATGCTGAAGCTTTAAATGTTTTCTTCTTTGCTTGATGGAATTGAAGCATACACCACGAGGAAAAATGTCGGAAAAGAAATACTTTAATAGAAAGGTAATGTTATTGTGAGGATGGGAGAACTTATGAGGATATTACGATACGAGAAACAAACAAGTACCTAGAAAAATGATGAATATAAATGAAAAAATAATTATAAAAAGAGCAAGGTTAAACACGACGCATCTCGCATTGAGGCTGAGGCACGACGTATCTCGCATTGAGGCGCTATTTTGGTGAAGGCAAATAGCAAAAGAAGTACTGTGAAAAGAAGCTGTCCTGGTTGTCCGCATTTAGTTAGTGTTCTATTCACGACAATTGCTGATTTTAAGAGAGATTTATCTAAAGCTATTGTGATAACCGATAGCGTTTGTAACTCGGAGAGGAGAAAGTAAATCCTCCGTGAAATTTAGTCGTTTCTTCTGTTACTGCTAATTGAAATAGTTATTTTCTCATGATCATTGTGGATATTTTTAAGAAATATTATTTATCACCATTCAGAATTATACGATATATTTTGATTGCTTATAAAATAAAAATTTAATAACAAAATATTAGTAATTGTCTGGAAAAGGTAATTTTGATTTTATCCATAGGGGCCCAAATATTGGCTTACAATTTAATAATGGAAAGAAAATGCTACAGAGTTTGTTTCTAAATTCTTTCCTCATCTTTTCATTTATATATTTATTCACGGTATAGAAGCACTCGAAGCCCGTATGCACGTGGTGCCGTGGCTTTAGAAACAGTTTATTAGCCATGGTCATGGTCTTCCGGAAATCATGATCAGATCAGCGGAAGTGTATCGTACTCCATTTGGCCTCGAGGTGAGACGGTTGAAAAGCCGTGCCAACGGCACCGCAAGCCAGTTCCTTTGGAATGTTGTCAATATCATTACGAAAGGACAAGTGAGAGCGATGAATGAACATCGAGATATGAAGGCCATCTGAGTGTTTTTTCAACATTTTATTGATCAGGCTCGATGTACGCATTCAGGCGCGGAGACTTTATTCATCAACAAGGTTAAGGATTCTTCTCTTTCGAATATGAATTTTATTAGCCTTCACCAATCATTTTGACCCCTCGTAAACCTGTTTATAGATTATTTTTGTGAGTGTCATACAGCTTCTTTAAAGCGACTGCGTTCATCTCCATGGTAATTTTATTTTCACTCTGGTAAAGTTTCTTTCATTAGCTATCATACGAGATGTTTGCCACTATTAGTTGATTGTTGCTTTTCCAAAGGCATTTCACTTTACTTATTTTGTCTTTTTTCTGGATATATCGCGTGCATCTGAATCCAAACGATAAATAAAGTTATTATTTCAAATTTGGAGATTGAAGATTTATTTTTATACCTAAGTTTGAGCTATTAATTTTTCAAATAATATGTTACTGCTGATCGTCCAAAAAATGGTACTCGGTTGGTTAATTTTTACGCTAACCGTTTTTCTAGCAGGTATCTGATTAGCCTTAAAAGGCAAGTAGTTATTTCTTGATCTAATTTTTTTAAGTGCCTATCCTGTTACGCGTGGGTTAAAGTCACTTCCTTACGAAAAAGTGTCCCTTATTTACTTACTGAAAAAATTAATTTAGGGTATTCAAATCGACTTTCTAGCGAGCCAAACATGAAATTGTACGACAGCCAACTCAAAATGTCTACCCAGCACCGAGTTGATCGGATGATGCAATTTTAGAAAAAGTTAATCTCTGACGTCGGTACCTATATGTCACTTCTTGCAATCCTTTGTTTCTCGATCTTTAACCTGCCCTTTTTGCTCCCCATTCCCTGTCGCAACCCAGGGAATTGACCTCTTCGAACCCTTTCCTCCTTTGACTATGCATGCTGGGTGTTGGACACAATGGATTGCGAGAGTGACAATAGATTCAAGAGCAACGGCCCCGCTGCAGTCAAAGCGATACCGGAATTATATAGTCACAGGTAGGTTAATGTTTAATTGAGGACTCGGCAAGTAATCGACTATAATGGGGGGATATAGTTTTCTCAATTATATCAGCACTTTCTCTTGTTCGCTATTAATCGATCTGCTTAACAAGATCATGGAGGATTCGTATTCCTAAAAATATTCATCTCATCGAAAGTTATGTGCACTGTCGTTCTGATCTCTGATCGTTCATCATTTCGTGATCCTATGATTGATCAATGCTCAGAGTTTGCGACGCCTCTTTTGGTAATTTTGGGCATGATTTAACCTCCTTTTAATAATTTAAATCCTCCTCTTTGGTATATGAAGTAAAATTGTGAAACGTTTATCGAAATGAGTATCGTCTTTCTCAAGGTTGGGAAAGTTAGGTACCAAAAAAATTAACTGATTAAAGTTAAAGTTAATCTATGTAAAAAGTAACTTGTTGAAGTTAAAAGTTACTTTTCCGAAAAAGTAACTGATTAAAGTTGAAGTTAAAAAAGTAACTTTTACGTTAAAAGATACTTTTTCAGTTACTTTTAAGAATCTTTTAAAAAGTAACCTTTAAAAGCTATTTTTTGCGTTCTTATTGGGATATTGGGTTAAAATAAATACAAACTTCAAATTCAAGAAAAAATTATTTATCTTTTACTTAAAAAGCCATTAAACTTAATTAACATTCTTATTTCAAAATTGGTATCGGTCATCCGTCTCGGTCGACTAATTTTTGCGGTCACTCCACTCAACCGCGCTGACGACGGGATGTCGCCGAGTAAGTAATGCATAACTGGTGCATTTTTCTGATACGTTACTTTGAATGAAGCCGTCCCCCTCGTTACCCGTCATAGGTTTTTTGGTAACCCCCTTTCTCGTGTTCAACTATGTAGTATTGATGTCACGACGTCGCTAATTAAGGCATTCGTGCCCTCGCGGACATGGTTTTCGAGTGGTCTCGTGTTTTCTCGTCTGAGGGTGCGTTCGTAAACTTTGGGGGTCACTCCACTCAACCCCGCTTTTGTTTGGATGTATTCGTCTGGGCCTATTCATTGCATTCTTGCACAACTATCCAGCCATATTGTATTCCTGGTTACCGTTTTATTTTCCCCTTTGTCTGTTGAGCAAGATTTGCGCCCAAATTCGAACAGGTCAACATTCGCTAAAAATTAACGAAAAAAATTAACTTAAGTTAGTTTTGCACCAGTTAATGTATAATTTTAACGATTAAAAGTTAACTCTTCTAAAAAGTACCGGTTAAGTTAAATAGTTAACTAAATTTTTAACGATTAAATTTAATCGTTCATTTTTTTAATCGTTAATCCCAACTGTGGTATTTCTGCAGTGTCTATGTATGAACCAAAGTTGTTGTTTTGCTTGTTTCCACGATTCGTCTATTTGATTTCAAGAAGTCAATAAAATCTAAAAGAAGTCCCATGTGGATGATCAGTGACTGTTTACTCAATATCTGGTGTTTACAGTCTTCCATTTAGCTATACTTTTCAGTCTTATTGCTTTGTGAATCTGGACGGTATAATATACGATCACATGCCGGAAAAATACCAAGAATTGAATTTTCCGTTGGTTTATTTTTTCCCCTAGGACAATTAAAACATTCTATGTTCATTTCTAAGCAATGTACAAACTTGTTCGTTTCAAATTGGCTATCGAATTAGGCTATTGTGATATTACAAACTTGATGAAGAAGAATTTTACTCGCATCAGCAAATTTTGAATTCTCTTATTTTTTAAATTTGAAGACTCGTAGGAACCTATTCTTTTAATTTTGGGTTAATTAGCTTTCAGAGCCGTTGTGAGTAGTGAGTGAGTGAGTGAGTGAGCTGAGCCAGGGCGACTTTGGAGTAATAGAATGATAAAACAATTATTTTTCTATAGTTTTAAAATATATATTTGCTGTTTTAGAGCATTTATGTTAAACATTATTGCAATCTCTTGATGAAGATGAAAAAATCTGATTTGGTTTATTTTATGCCAGAAATTACTTCGACTGGCTTCATAGCTTCACATTATCTGACTTTTTCACCATTGCAGTCCAGTTGCCTTAATTGTTCTTTGAGTATTCTTCTTTTTACTCCGTTTTTATCTTCCCCATCTTTCAATGCTTATTATTGTTCCTACTTATATGCTATCACATATTATTGTTATTACTTATATTTTGATAGGCTGGTAGAATTTTTAAGTAAGATCAACCGTTTCACGAATTCGACCATGTCTCTCTCTTTCTCCTTCAGAGCAAGACTTTTTTAGCCTCGAAGAAAATTTTCTCAGTGACGATTCAGTGTTTTGTTCCCCAATATTCTATTTCTGATATATTAAGGCCTTCTTGTCTGAGAAATTTTAAGAAATTCACTCAATTAAAAGAGTACTTGAATAATCATTGCTGGAAAAATGCCTGGTCTCGTTCGAGGTCTCGTCTGCACTATAAAAATGACCGGCCGAAAACAAATTAGTGCTTCACACTATCGTTCACAAGTGTTTGCCTGTCCATTCTCAAGGTTGCCCATCAACTATCTGCTAGCGTTCCCGATATCTGTCCCACCCAACACCATTACAGCATTACTTTTTTCCTAAGAAGGCTCCCATCAGGTTGCACTGGACTCCCTTTGAGCAATCTCTGATGGTGGAGTAATGTCGGGCAGTGGCATAGAACCCTTATATGGAATTCAGTCTTCTTGTAAGCTGCCTATGTCTCGCAGTTTCTTCACCTCGACTGAGATGTGAGGTGTTTGTGAATACGCATCGTCGCATTCGTCCTCGTATTTGTGAAGCACCTTGATAATTTCAGTCAACCACGCGACTTATTCTAATTTGGGCGACGCCGGGAGCTGACAGTTTGTGTGTCTTTTTTGACATAAGATGAAAACAACTGATAAGCTGCCTCAGATAGAGATTAGTAGAGGTCGTATGCATGATGTGATTTTTCTTCTTGTATGGGTGGCATTCTCTTCCCATGGATTACAACCCTGTCGTGGTATAAGGGCTTGCGTGCTCCGATGACCCGTAGAGCTGAACTGGCGGGAGCGCTGCTCCTGGTAGGGCCACCCATGCCAAATAGGTCGAAGGTTAGGAAACAGACGACTGTTTGTCCGCGCAGCGTCTGTACATCAGAGAGGCTACAAAAGGCGTCTGACTCCAGTGGGGCGGCCTCTCATGTGATGGTTTCACGTAAAACAAACACTGTTGAGTATGGTGACGGAATACCATCTCAGTTTTTAAAAACCTTGAAATTATGGGCAGTTCTCATATGAAAATTAATTCTGGCAACTACGGGACTCGGCCCAGGTATCGTGCCCGGCAGCGGTGGGAGCAAGGCCCCTGCGGAAGTCATCACACGAAATCCTTGCTCGGAAGTAGAGGCAAATGCCGCAGCAGAGGAAAAGAAGATAAGCTGGATTGACATGGACGGAAAACGACGCGGAAAAGCGGACGGCGGAAAAGCGGAAAGCCAATCACAGGCGGTGGAAAACGAAGGGGCTGACGACCCTTCGTTTTCCGCCGCCTGTGACTGGCTTTCCGCTTTTCCGCGTCGTTTTCCGTCCATGTGAATCCAGCTATACAGAATAGGATCGCAACAATCAGAATAGGCACGTGGAATGTGAGGATTATTCACGGGCGGTCAAGTTAGAGAATATAATGCAAGAAATGGAGAAAGTGGGTGTATACATTATGGGTCTGGGCGAAGTAAGATGGAAAGATAGCGGGGACTACTGGAGCGATGGCTATATAGTGATATATAGTGGAGGGAATGAAAGCCAGCGCGGAGTTGCATTCGTAATGAACAGGAAACTTGGTGGAAAAGTAGTATATGCAAAACAGGTGAGTGATAGAAAAATAGTCGTTGAGCCAAAGGCAGATCCAACGAATTTAGTAATAATCCAGGGTCATATCCCTACCTCTAATCATAGAAAGGAGGATATAGATGGTGTATACGATCATCTGGAGGAAATAATTGGTAGTATACCTGGGAGTAAGCACTTGGTAGGAATGGGGGATTGGAACGCTGTGATGGGTGAAGGAAGAGAGGGGCGGGAGGTAGGCGATTAAGAGATTGGAAGGAGAAATGACCGCGGCGAGAAAGCTGTGGAGTTTTGCTGGAGAAATAACCTAGTGATTACAAATATATGGTTCACACATAATCATCGATGTAGGTATTCTTAGAAGAAGACGGGAGATACATATATGTTCAAGATAGATTATGTTATGGTTCGTCACTGATACAGGAATAGTGTGAAAAACTCGCATACCTATCCAGGAGCGAATGCAGACTCGGATTACAACTTGTTTGCCATGAAATGCTTCAAAAGTAACAAAAGTAACTGAGGCAGGCGAGATGTAGTGGAATGATATCCTGATTTAATGAAAAGAGAGATGGCACTTTTCCACAAATTTATTGAAGTACAACGCGTTTCGACCGTTAGGTCATTTTCAAGTACACTGAAATGCTTCGATAGATTTTAAATAAATGAAATGCTTCGTAAAACTCAAAAAGTGAAGAAGGGGTAGGAAGATAAGAAAGTGGAAAACGGAGGCATTAACTGGGGCAAAGAAGAAGAAGAAGTATCGAGAGCAGGTTGATAAAATCATGGGTGCGGATAATGGAGGGAGGTCATTGGAAGACGAATGAGGAAGTTAAAAAAAAAGGAATTGTAGAAGCGGCGAAAGCAACGGTAGGCGTAGAAAGTGCTGCTAAAAGGAGAAAACTGTGGATAACGAAGGAAATAATAATGGCGATGCAGGAGAGGAGGAAATGGAAGAGTGTAAACTCAGAGCTAGGCAAGAGAAAATACCGGGAATTGAACAACAGGCTTGGAAGAAAAACGAAGAAAGCAAGAGAGGCGTGGCAGAGAGAACAGATCGACTCGTTAGAGAAATGCCGATAAGAGGGAAGAGCAGATGCATTATATAGGTGATTGAAGGAACTGACGGGTGGTTGTAAGGGAAGGGGAATTGTGACGATAACAGAAAAGACTGGAAAGATGATCTTGAAACCAAAAGAAATTCAGGAGAAGTGGAAGGGAATATGTTGATGAGTTTTATGGTAAGTAAATAAGGCCCAGTACGTTAGATATAGAAAAGAAAGGCGACATCGACAGAGATGGCATCGGACCAGGCATCCTAGATTGTGAAATCGAAAGAGCTCTACGAGATATGAAACAGAATAAGGCGGTGGGAATTGATAACATACCTGCAGAGATTCTTAAGAGTCTGGGGAAGTACGGAAAACTTCTTGCGCTTAAACGTAGGATTTATGAGGATGGAGTTTGAACGGAGGACTTCGCGAAGGCAATACTAATTACGATACCGAAGAAGTGCAAGACAAAATCGTGTGAAGACTATAAGACAATAATCTTAATATCCAACGTGGCTAAAGTAGTTCTGAGAATTGTAAATAGAAGGCTAGAGAAGAAGGCTAATGAATACCTTGGTGACAACCAGTTCGGGTTTGGGAGAGGGACGGGAACGCGAGACGATATAGGAGTGATGAGGACGCTAGTAGAAAGAAACCTACGAGTAGAGTATGGGCAGGCTGTTTTTTCTTCCTCTGTAGATTTCGACAGGCGTTCGATACGGTGGACTGGACGAAATTAATAGGAGCGTTGAAAAAATTAGGGGTCGATTGGAGGGACAGACGTCTCATTCGGAATCTGTTTATGAACCGATTCGGATGGTTTGTGATAGGACGGGGAGATCGGCAGGGGTACCTACTATCGCCGTTGCTTTTTAACGTTTATTCCGAAGAAATATCAAGGGAGGAATAGGGGAGATGTAGGTAAGAATAAAGATAAGAGTGGATCTGGTAAAATCAGTGAGATTTGCAGATGATCAAGCATTGATGTGTCAGTCTACCAAGGGGTTACACTTGATAATGAATGAATCAGAGTTGCAGTGCGAAATTTATGGGATGAAGGTAAAGCATAAGAAGAAGAAAATGATGAGATTTTCTTTAAGTAAGAAGGTGGGGCTGAATAAGGGTGGGAGGCCACAAGAAAGAGAACGTTGAGAAGTTTACGTATCTGGGTAGTATTTTGTTGGAGAATGGGTTTAGTGGTGGGGACACCAGATACAGAATATCCCTGCCTAAAGAATAATTCTTAAAGAGAAGGGAATTAATGAGGGGGGAGTCTGAGAAGGGACGTATAGAAAAGGCTGGTGAAAACTCGAACATGGAGCGTGGCGCTGTATGGGTCGGAAACTTGGTCATTGAGAATGGAGGATGTGCGTAGACTTGAGGCGTTTGAGATGTGGTTTTGGAGAAGGATGGAGAGGGTGAGCTGGGTGGCGAGGAAGACGAACGAGGAGGTATTGGATATACATAGTTGGAGAGGATAGGAAGCTGATGGCGGAGGTTAGAAGAAGGCAGAAGGGATGGATGCAGGAAGTTTTGAGAGGAGAGGGCATGTTGAAGAGGGTAATAGAGGGAAGAACACTGGTGAAGCGTGGAAGAGGATAGGAATTCTGGGAAGAATAATAAGAGGTAGAAGATATGAAGAATTTAAGATGGATCTAATGGCGGGACATATTTAGGAGGGAAAACGAGACAATGTTTCAGAAATTGGGATCCAGGATAAGGACTGTCCAAAAACCTACCAATCAACTGATAGAATACTCAATGAAAATGGATGACATTTTTAGACGGGAACATGGGCACCACTTGTCACGGTTCGTCTTGCAGTCACGTGTGCTGTATTTGCGTTCCAAAGAATACTTAGCGCCTTAATGCATGCCTCATGTTCTATTTGGTTTGTTTACACCGTTGCATTGTGATAACGGGCCATAAAAAAAATGCTACATAATGTTATCAAAATTTGCGATTTGCAAGGTATTTTAATGCATTTTTAATATTTCCGACCATGTTCGACGACGTAGTTGATTAATACTTTCTCTGTCCAGAGCTTTTTCATTTTAGTAATGTCCTTTAAATAAAAATAAAAATTTCGTCACCTCAGTATCCTCGGTGAATTAAAATATCTTCTTTTATTTGTTCTCATTGATGACCAACATGTGATTTTAATAGCGTTGTTGAGTTTGTTTTTTTTTTCGACTGAAAACTCATAATCGTTTTCGATCTTGAGTATAAAATTATGAGTTATTTTTATTCACTCAACGTTTGCATGTATGTTGTTCGTTGCTTATCCTCCTTAATTATTTTAATGCAGGCACCTTTGATTTTATTTGAGCTGCAATAACTTCAGTCCAGGAAGAAAGAGCGATTCGATCTCCATTGTTTATACTATTTTATCCTGAACATTATTTTGATCCTGTATGCTTGACTATTGAAACTTCGAGTTTTGGTTTAGTATTCTTCTGCCTGAATGTCTTGATTCTACTTCTGCTCATTCAACTGGAGGTAAAAATGGCTGCAGTCAATGTAATAAATTTCCGTCTCAAAAACACCGCCCGGGGCCATGAGGTTCGTTACTTACCCTTTGGCCTTGTTGCGTCTACTCAGAAATCACCCTCTTATTTGTTTACCTTCAGAGAGGAAATTACTGAGGCTTTCAAGTTATGAATTAGAGCCAAATGTTAATCTGAAAACATCACATCCACATTCACTCTTTGGCATCATGTGAAATATCATTGATTTCATTTATCGAGTACATACAGAAACTTCGTCAACTGCGAAAAAAGGATTTCTTTTTCGTTTTCTCTTGCTCACCTAAAATAAATTAATTATATTTGATGGCGTGCTATAGTACAACCTGTATTAAACCTGAATTATCATACCCTTTATATGTATCGAATTGTGTACATTGTACACTGCCTATACAATTTTAATACAACCTATGCAGGTTGTATACAGTTTATACAGGCCGTGTAAAATGTTTAAAGAATTAAAACTTTGGGATGGTGCATTCCCAGTGAAGGAATAAACCTTGTATACGGTTTCTACACAACTTCATAGAAGTATTTTGTCTGATAATACCATTTTGTGTGTGGAAGAAACTTTATTTCGTATATTTTCAACATTTCGTCCCAAATCTTTTTTATGCGATCCCAAAGACTTCTAAGACTTATGCTTAAGATATTAAAATATTTCACTAAGGGTAATCCCAGCCTTGGCTTGGAGAAGGTTGAGGTAAATTAATGAATTGGACATTTCTGAGGATACTCAATGATCTGAAAAACAAAGTGTTCCCTGCATTGAGCTATAAAATTTTTATTCGTGATAAAATGAAAGTGAATGGTATGTCATCAGTTTTCCTGATGGATGATAGAGGAGTGGTGGAATAGAAGAGCAGTGGACTGAAGCATATATTATTCCAATTCTGTTGGTTTTCTTGGGCATATTAATGGAATCTCAACATCTCCTCTGCTAAAAAAAATTTCTACCGGGGAAAAAAATTGACTTCTTCAGGGGCCACCCTGACTACTATCCAATTAATTTTCCTAGATCCACGGAGCCCTATGAACAATACTTTGATAGTTGCTAGTAAATTCTGTGTGCGCCATGATGACATGCATTCGTCAATGACTAACCGTGACGCGTTTTCCCTACCCGTGTGTTCCAGGAGGCTGCGGGGCGCCGCCGAGGAGGACGAGGAAGAAGAGGAGGAGGAGGCTGACCGGAAGGCCTTGGCGCTCGCCCGCGAAAGGAGGCTGAACGCCCGTGCCTGCGTGCGCTGCCGACGAGGATTCCCGCGCTCCGGCGCGATCCTGCGCTGCGCCAGGTGCAGGTTTAGGATTTGCGGCGATTGCTGCATGCCCGGCGACACCGCTGCCCCCGAAACTTGCCTCTGCATCTCCTGCTACAGGTAAATACAACCTTCCTTCACGTTTCAACGCCATTTTATTGTTCTTTTCGTCGGCTTATGTGACTTCATCGAGATTAAAAATGCTGTCATCTCCCTCATTAATGTATTTGAATGAATGGCTCAAGGTTATTTTATTCGATTGTATCATTCATGGCCCTGGATGAATATTTTGTCCATTCAACCTTCTTGGATCGTTATTGTTACTTTATTACTTGATGCAGGAGTAATTACGTTTTTCTGCTTTGCTCTTCAATTGCAATTCATTTTCTTTCGGTGGAATATCATTTAAGATTTTTTAAATTTAACGTGATCAAAAATAGAAACAATAGTTGACCACGGTAATGAGATCGGTAACGCGACGGCCTGTCAACACTAAGGTTGCGGGTTCGACTCCCGTATGAGCATTAATTTTGTGTTTGATTCAGAATCAAGTTGTAAGGTTAGGTGATGTTGTATAACCTTATACGTTGGAGTTATCTTCTTATCGAAAATCTCCATGGGCTTGTATTATCCCTCACTTTTGGACAGATTTTTATGTATTCAGTGGTCATTCGAGAGGCTCATCTAAGCCTAGTATTAAGTTGACCGTATTTTCATCGCATCTTATCTTCTTAAATTTCGCAATTTTGCCGTCGTGAAATTTAGTGAAGTCTTTTGGGGTTCACGTTGGTGAGATGAATAGATAACTGGCCTCCCATCTCATAGAGTAAGGTTCGAATCCCGGTTGTGGCGGAGATTTTTCATTGGAATCCCGATGCGTACTCGGGTGCTATGTGGAGAGCACTCTAAGGTCAATACTCGTGGACCCCTTGGTATCTCTCCCTGAGCGCAGGCTAGCCAACGCCGGGTTTCACTCCACCCTTCCTCCGTTCTCCAAATTATCCTTCCCTTATGTACCTACCCACTTGTCCTCAATGGGGCAAATGACCTCGGTTATCGCCCCCCTCCCCATATTAACCAACCAACCTATTCAGCCAACTCAGGAGAATCAGAGGTGAGTGGATGTTGCAGAAAAGATAAAAAGAAAGACCTTTAGATAGATAAACGGCTTAATTGGGCGAGAATGAGACTAGGAGACCAGATCTCCTATCTTCCGCCTAACCCCTAATCAAAATTACACCCGGGTAAAATATTTTTATAGTCACTTCGACAAAATATGGTACATGATAATGATATACACAGTTGCACGAAGAAAATGAAGTATGTGAAACACTTGTACAGGTGTGGGGAAAACGTAAGGATGACAGGCTGACATCATTGACGAAAAAGCCTATTAGCTGGAAAACACGCGCACAGAAAAGAGAATTTGAAAACCTGCTTAACCTTCTGAGTTAACGCTAATACTATTTCGCGCCAACAAAAATTGAACATTAGTCAGAGGAAGAAGAGAGGAATAATAAAATGATAAAAAGTTCAAAGTAACACGTTAATAAAAGTTGTTGGTAGAAAATGTGAAAGAAATAAAATGTAAACCAACAAATAATAAAAAGCCAACAATAATTGTAAATGCGTTTCAATCGAAACAAAATTCATAATTAATCTGTAAAAATAGAGTGACTAATTGATGAAAATAAATATATTAGATGAAATAAAGGATGAAATGGTTAAGTATAAAAATGTTCTCTAGACACTGAGGAAGACGGTAAGGCCTAAAATATCTGAAATTAATTAATTACTTTGTGATGAGAAAGATAATGTGAGAAAGTAAAATTTAGAAGATAAATTATAATAAATAAATGCGGGGTAAACTTGGTGGAAAAAGCTAATTAGTGATGCGGAGAAAACTCGTACAATGGCCTAAGTGGACTTTCATTGAGTGAAATCATAATCGGTAGTTAAAAAAGTACTGTCCATAGCCGAAAAAAACTCGAAGTTGCGAATTGAACTTCTCTTGGTAACACGGTCTCGGAAGGCTGAGGAAATGTGAAGAAGAATTTAATGGTGAAGCTACTTAATCAGTGTAGCCCAGGAACGAGACGTTCTTGCCGATAATTGTCATCCACGAATTTTAGATTTAAAGTTTCAAAAAACTTGCAAGAAGTTTGTTGATTAACGTATTTTTAGTTGATGATTTTCTCTTCGAAATAAGAATAGGCCTAATGGAAAATTTACGGAAGAGTTTTTAGGGCTGTATGTACAAATCCATTGGGAAGAAGTTTTGCCAAAACGCTTCGCTGCGTTTATTTCTACCCTGTCCTCATTATAAAGCTCTTAAATATAATGCGATGATACCACTTCATCATCATAAATATTCCATAAGCTTCCTATCTTCGTAATTGCTCATGTACTTTTTACGTCTCACTGCCGTGAAAAAAGTAAGCGCCTTGATACATGGCCAGTTTTCCGGGTAAATAATTTTACGACTTGATGTTGATGGCTCTTGGTTCTGAATGATCACACTCTTTGCTGAGTTGTTCTGCTTTGTGATTTTCTCGAGCTTCTGTGATTTCTGGTGATTGTGTGCTAGCGGGGTGTGCCCTTTCCTAGATTTATGCGGAAACTTCTTTCTTCCATGGCAGGTACAAATAGGTATCGGTTTGCCTATATTTTCGAGTTTTACTTTTTATCCTCATATCCTCCTTAGCTAATATCTTTGCCTAGTCCTTCTAATTTGCAAGTATAATTGCTGTCGCCGTTTATGATAGTGTTGACCTTTACTTTGGCATATGCCGCAATAACAATTGACTTGTGATGAATAGTAAATTATGCATCTTAGGAAAAATCATTTTTTAGTCTTTAAAAATGTATATGTTGTTTGGCAATGTCGTAAATCAGCTCAATCTTACAAAATCAAATTATAAAATGCCACAAAATCTTAAAACATTAACTATTACCTAAATTTAGTTCTTGAGTCCCCAAGTCCCCACTCTTTATTCGGAAACTGACTTTATTTGACTTCGATTGACTGGCATTCATTTCACTATTAGTATTGCCCGACATGTATAATTCGAAATAATAATTGAAGTGGTTTCCCATTGCTTTACTCATTATTTTGTCATTACGTCATTACGTAATTGGTTTCCCAGCTGGGACGAACAACCCTTAGTACTATTCCTTCTTTTATTATATTTGGATCTATGACAATCCATGGATCTTCATGGGGTGACCCTACCATCATTATTGTTTCCTCTAGTGCACTCTAGGGGTAGTCAAAACCCGCAAGCTCTTGACCCACATCCCTTCTGCGAAAGGACCTTTGGTGGTATAAGTAATTATCTGTGTAAATACGGAAGATATTTGTATTGATCTTCTTATGACTCCGTTGTTAAATTTGCAGGGAAGTGCAGCTAAAATCTGGAGACTGGTTCTACTCTCAGCTAAGGAAGAGATTTGGTGGTTTTGGTATACAGCCGGGGGAAAGGTCCTTCCTCCACCGTAACTTTAACAGTAAGTTTTTCGCAAAAAAATAAAAACTTCCACTGCACATAAAATTGTAAGAATTAAGTAATTAAAATTTTAGTGAATGAACCTCGGGAAAATTTCAATATTTTCTTCCAAATATCTCCACTCTCTATACTCACGATATTAAATATGTATGATGATTATTAATATGTTTTATTTGGAATCGCTAAAAGTTTAAAAAAACTCTGTCACTTGATCCATTTACTCAAGTTTCTTGTTTTCTTGCTATTCTTTATCCTTTGAATTAGTTTTTTTGGCTTTGGTGTCAATACTTTGTATGGCACTTACTCAGTGCGCATTACTTTGAATTGAATTTTTCCTCTTCAACTTTTTTCATTGTTTTCAATAAAATCCCTGCAAATTCCCTACGATAGTAATTTCTCGCGGTTAATTACTTTTTGTTATGAGTGGATTTGTATCGTTTACGCAGAGGCCCTGGCAGAAGAAGTGGATTCGGAAACGGCGAAGGTGCGGGAGTTCGTCGAGAGACTTGTGGAAGCCCTCGTGTCCGGTGGACTGGATAATGTGAACATCAACCGCTTGTACTCTCATCCCGAATGTGAGTGGCTGAAATGTGCACCTGTTGCCAAAATGCTTGGACGAGGAACCTACATATTGTCCTCGCTTGAAAATTACGTCGGTTCCAATATTCTGCCCATTACATCTCCCATTGTTTGTAATTATCTTAGAGATGACGATGTAGTATTCTAACAGTCATTACTTATAAGACGACGCGGGAAGAGAACCTTATTTTCCTCATCATTCTCTATTCTCAACTCGACAAAGACCAATTGGTTCATCCTTGAGGAAAGAATAATGAGGACTATGAGGATCTTCTTTGGTATCACTCTCAGTTAACTTCACTTTAGTATTATGTAACTTTTTCTGTATTTTTTGATAAGTTGCGCCTGGATTTTTTGGGTGGTGGGTTTCATAACTGTATGAGAGAGTATTACTCGGTTGAGGCAATAAGTGGTGAAAGTCTTACTTTTCGTAAATTGGTGATTCTTGAGGTGGTTGAAAAAAGCTGAGCTAACTCATATATTTCATTTCATCCGATTTTGAAGGCTGTCTTTTCTAATTTAACTTTCGTCCTTGAAGGGTAACTGAAGTTCTTCTATGACCTTTAGCTGCTGATACCTTAATTGCGAAGAACCACTTAATGAAGGAACTGAGAAGAGTAATTAAGTGCGTTCGAGAAGTGTTGCGATTTAGAGAGTAGGTCCTTTTTTTCATTTTAAGGAAATGTAATCGGAACGTCGTATTTGTAGATCAAGTTTTCGTGCCCTCTCATTTCTTAAATCTAACTTTCTTAAATTTTGGCTTCTCAATTTTGATTATGAATGTATAAAGGTTATGTATAAAGATGTTTCTTTTCGTTTAGGTTTGAAATCGATTTTAATCGAGTGACTTTAATTATCAACCTATTCCCAAACGTGCGTACGAGTTGCTGCACCTGACGAAAATTAATTTATGCATGCAGAATTTTTATGATTGTAGAAATGGAAAAAAACGCCTTACGTATCGCTCAGAATATAACCAGCTTAGACTTTACCGCTGTTGCCTGGATCTTTATTGTTATGCTGATAATAAGTGAGGTTTACTCAATAATCAAGATTTGCAATACGCCAAGTTGCTCAGTTTATAATGGGAAATTTTGGATTTTCACAGCCTTGTTGATGTTGACCTGAAAACAAAAATTTCCATTCTCCTTGTAAAATTTTCATGAGCTTATTATCTTTAAAGCTGAATGAAAAAATATCCCATAAAATATTTCCTTGTGATTTAGTAACGATTGAATGCATTAAGACAATATCCTTCTTATGAGTTGGATTAGTTAGATGTTTTTGCTTTTCCTTTTACGCGCTAAATTTAAAATCATATTCCAGTGTTTCTTAGCCGATATTCCGATAATTGCCAAAACTCAGCAAAAGCGAAATAATGCACATCGAATTCTTCGATTATGACCTCCGTATGTAAAATATTTTTTATGCTTGAATGAAAACGTGTACTGAAAGTATAACTGACCATGTTTTCGTTACCGTTACCAATATACCATGTATTCGTGTTATAACAATCAATATGTGAGAAAATTGGCTACATGTTCTGCTGATTCTTATGATACCGTTGTGTGAAATACTGTTCATCTATGTACCCTAGAAAAGCGAACTAACTACCGACCTCTTGGACCACTGAAACCGCAGTTTGGAGTCCCATGGACCACTAACATGATGTTTTTTTCGTTTCACTTATATCATAATACGAACCTATACATTTTCTCACGGACCATCAGTGTTCCGCGGGCCAACGTTTGGTGACTAGCAAATTAAGACAGCGTTTCACTAAACATCGCTCGGAGACCAAATACTACTCCGGGATAAAAGTTGTTGTTTCAGGCTTGATTTTGTGGAATAACATCATGAATGAAAAGGACTGGTAATTTTGCCAGTCCTTTTCATTCACTACTCCAGGATTATTTAAAAAATTCCTGTAAAAAATGCGCATTTTTTTCTCGTGTTAATATTTTCCTCGGGAATATTAGCCGATTGATGTTCTTGTAGCGATATGTCCAATTCACTCTAATATTAACATTGGTGGCTTTTTTCTCTGCTATTTCACAAGACTCATAGACGGCTGGAGCTATATGCGACATTACTAATTAGTTTTTCGATAAAACCGGTAAATGTGTACGTTTAATGGGTAAGGTATAATGTGTATGGGTAAAGTTAAGAGTACAGTATTGAAAAATCAGTTTAATCGTTGTTTAGGACATCAATATGATAAAAAGATGTCACGATCACATATCATTTCGAATAATCAAAGAGTGAGAGAGAAAAAATAATCGCAGCCGTAAACGTTCCATTAGCAACATTTTTGTCATCATCTGAGCTTATTCGGAGATGGACTCTCGAACATTGTATAACTTGTTACGAAAAGAGAAGGGAAGAGAAGGTCCCCGTTTGAGCTCGTTGGAACCAAAAATTTCTCTTTCCAAGGACTTACGGGTCGTTGGCCGGCGTCTGCCGTCAGCCCTCTCCGACGCTCCTCCCTTTTCAAGGCATAACCCTTATGTATGTAATTGGTTGCGTTTTGAAAATATTAGCGTTCATTGGACGACGGTCGGCAACGAAATTACCTTCCGCTTCCAATCAGGAATATCCTAATCATCTTCAACTATTTTAATCTATTTGTGACGCACGAGTACATAGCTGCGAGAAATCGAAAAAATATGAACAAAATCTCGTCATCTTAGTGCTGACCCTTTTTGTGACAGCTTAGTCTCGTCATTCCAATCGAAGTACTGTCCCCAAAAGTAATATTTGCATTATATCTCTATAATTGACCTACATATTTCAACATCTTGACTTTAATGGCGTTACAATTAGATAACATAATTTGACCTTTTTTGTTTCTAAAAAAAAAGTAGTTTTAACTGTTTTTATAATGGCGTCAGGGCATTCATGATTTCGTATTTAATCACTGTCATTTATTGACTTTTCAGACTCACATTAATTGAACTCATAACTTGGATTGTAGTTGGCTTGCGTACCTAATTTTGGTGTATTTTTGACATGTTTATGTACGTGTAAGCAAACTTGTGTGTGTAATCAAAAAGTGGAATCCCCGTATCCTTTAATTCTATCCATCAATATCCGAATTCATTTCCATCTTGATGCGTCTAAATTTACATGCCCGTTAGCCGCGTTAGTTTCCGCGGTTTTTAAATGCTTGTGCCTCGATGTGTTCTTAACGTATCAATGGAACTTTGTCATATGCAATTGTGGACATGAAATGCAACTTTCTCGTACGTTACGCCACTATCCTATGTTACTAGCATCTGTACAATGCTTTGGAGCTTGGATACGGTGGGACCGCTGTGTATGTATTCACCTAAATCTCGAGTAGTATGTCTGCATGTTCCGGAATACGTTGTTGATCTGAATTGGAATAAAGATGTTCTCATTATATGTAATAATTAAGCGTAACTATCTATCGTGCATAATATTAACGTGCTTGTAAATGAATTTTAGAAGTGTATTCCAGACGTTGTTACGTGGTGTCATTATTCTGCATGAGTATTTTACAGTACTTATAGGGTTGCTCTATCTCCCCTGTTCCATTAGACAAGTCAAAGTAATTTTTCGGATAACATTGTAATTTTTTCACGATTTTGATCACATTAATTAGTTATGTAATATTCCTAACGTAGGCACTTTATATTCCTGCTAATAAATGAGCATAAATAAATCATACCTATTTGGTACCTCCCTCGCTGCATTCGTCATAAGCGTCTTAATTTATTATATTCACACATCATAATGATGTATTATATCAGGAAAAAATATTGATTTTACTATTCTTTAGACCGTAGCTCTTTTTTATGTAGATTTCTAATATATGCCTCTCGACCAGGTAATTTTCATGAATATTGGCGACAAGGTTATACCAGTTAAATATTGACGTTTGCAATCTCTCATTCACCTGATTTGGTACTTAACATCGCAACGTAAGACCCAAGCGGCCGCCATAAAGGTACTTTCACCGTCGGTAATAGCTGCAGCGTGTATTATCGCTTATTTTAACAGTTGCCGATCCCTCGTTTCTCTCGTAACTCTCGTTTCAATGACGCAGCACTTGTGTTTAAGTAGGAGTGTTTACATGTGGTAAAGATGAGCTCTACGGCCTCTAATGTAACAAAATAATGGGGGTGCCTTATTTTGCTAAGGGTGTATACCTTGATTGGTAGTTTTTAGAAGCTCATTGAAAATCAAAATTACCTAATATTTTCCTCCATTTTTTTAATAAAAAAGGTTTTTTTTTAACTCTAAAATGGATATCTTTCACTTCCACGAAGTCAAGCCTGAAATAGTCAAATTTAATATTTGCCTCTTAAATAAGAAAAAAAAAACATTAGCACTGAAGAATCCGAGCCATGGGAAGCTTATAATTTTTTTTTATTTACCTTTTTATTTTCTAAAATTGCCGTTTACAATGACTTTCTCCGTCCGTGACGTCGTATGACCAGTCATCACTTCAGGAGGGGTTCCCCTGATTGCCAGCCTTGTTTACATTCCACTGACTGCAACTGCCTAAGTTGCTAGTGCACAGTCAGCGTAGCGTTGATACTGCATACCCTAATTGCTAGTATTGGGATTTATCCTTCCAGTTTTGATTTTAAATGCTGCACAAATTATATTTTTAATTGTGGCATTTGCTTTATAAGAAAAAGTTTTTTTTTTCATATATCTTTGTGTCAGGAAAAATCTCTTGCGTGTTGAAAGTATTTTATTTAGTACTTAAGCCTGTTTTTTCATTAAACATAGTTAGCAGCAACTTTATACTGAATTTCGGCTTATGCCAGCTTCTGCTGTTTTTTTGCTACAATACCCAGTTGACTTGTCTTTCATTGTCAAAGATAATTTGATGTATATATTTAGCCGTAACTTTAAATGAACTTGGATCATTTGAGGGTACATAATGAACATTGGTTCTACTAAAAGAAACGAAGATACGACGTGTTGGTTAGTATAGGGTGGGAGTAACAAACATGTACAAACTTGTATACACGCATTTAAAAGCTGTGTGAACATGAATTAAAATGAGTAAACCTAGTTTAAGGATGTATCCAATGTAGTTGTACCAGTATTCTTCCTTTTTAACGGAGAAAAACAGCCTTTATTTCATTTTTAGGTATAATATACACTCATACAACTACAACTTTTGAGTGCATTCTAGTTGGAATATGAATGCGGAGCCACCACTATTAGTATGTTTATGTATAATCATAATATTGTTGTCATTCGTTTTTTGTTGAAACAGTACTCCTCCTTCCTCGTAAACCATAGTTTTGTTTATTTAACGTTCCAATGTTATTTTTTGCCATCCTCACCCCTCTCGTCGTTCCGGCAAATGACCGTGGGGTATCTAGAATTTCCCGTCTGCGCAACTTCATCTCTCCGCCGTCTGTCCTGGCCGTTGCCCTCACTACTGGGGGAGGAGGGTGAACTTCGTGAGAAGAACTGCTTCAGCCCTAACTTGGTTTTTATTTCGTGGACGCGTGTGTGAGACGAAGCAAGGCGGTTGCCTTATTATTTGCCGGTTGTTATCTCCGGTCGCCTTTTTCATCGTCTTCACCCTCCTAGTCATCTGGCTTGGCAACTTCCTTTCACATGGACCCACCCGATTTTGGAATCTCTCCTGAATATTCCAACGGTATATCTTATATCATTCATGATCATTGCTGAATTATACCTCTCCCTGAAGATAGCGATACCCTCCCAACTCTCTCCCATGTTAATCGCTTCAAGAGAAAAAAATATTGCGAGATCATCATGTTGAAAGCATAGCAATATTCGATTCGTCCTACATAAATATTTTTCGTTAAAGGGTAGTTGTGTTCTGGGCACACTTTCATTATTTGTTTGGCAAACAGGCCCCTTAATACTCTCTGGGTATACGCATACACTATTGTCCTCTCATTTTAATTTGGTTTGTGTTGCGTAATGCGTACTTTGATTTAATCCTGTCATCACGATCGCATTTATTATATCCCTAAGGAAGAACTCATCTGTAACACTAAAACTTTCATATAAGGGGCGTTCAAGGGCAATGGCCAGCCACGATGGGAACACTAGTACCCGCACGTTCACCAATGCTCAGGATCGGACTTCGCAAGAATTCCGAGGGGTGAGCCATCAAATTCGTTCCGGGCACTGTTGCCCCCGTCTGCTAGTAGCAGACTGCAGGCAGTGAGTGGCAGGCACCTTAGCCGTCGAAGCACGTTAAATTGAAGTATCACTACTATACAGACGCTCGTAATCCCAACCATACTAACGTTTCCATTCCCGGTCATAACTCCAACTGTTCTTCCTAAGCCAACGATTGCCTTTGTTAGATTGCTTACTGAGGGTTTATTTGGCCTAATTATATCAAGCAAATCGGTATAAGGCAATATTGGGGTAGGGGTATCGTAGGCAATGATAGTAAGCATGGGTATTCTGTGCATAGCTAGTTATTTCAATCGTGGCAAATGAACGCAAATACACTAAAATACGAAATCTATAGTGTGCTGTTAGATCGTGCCAAATCATTACGAATTGATATTACTTCCTAAATACTATCCAAGCTACTTCAAATTACTGCGAAATAGTTAATGGAAAAAGAGTCCTGGTGGGTCTAAGGTTTTCCCGGCAAATAGACCGGAGAATGATAGCTCGGGTTTCCCTCTATTTTTTTATGAGTTTACAGAAACTGCATTTCAGAAGACTAATAGGTGGAGTTCGGTGGCGGATCCATGGGGGGGAAGGCTGAAATTTCCCTCCCCAAGAGGTCAGACGAGCAAAAGAAAAAGCATAAGATTTGATTGTGAACTTCGTTGTACCAAAAGCTTAATAGAATTGATATGCTAGAAAAATATGTCTCTCTCTCCAACGCGCATGAACTGTGTTTTTCGGTAACAAGTTGTTTCGGGCATTTCGAATTGGGCAGCGGAAGACCAGGATCGACCATGAGGATATGAGTCACAGTTGAGGCTTCCTCTACCCCACTTTTGTCTTACCTACCCCTCCTGCAAAGTTGCTTCCCCCATCGCCTAAAAAGTAAGGGATCCCTGGCATGTGCCGGTCCCTTTGTTTCAGACAGCCTCCCCTGACCCCTTAAAAAGTAAAGGCTCATTTCTCTAGTAGTTGGCGCGGGTTAATATGCAGTATTTATTAAGTTTGTTGGTTGCTGACTGACCGTGAGCGTTTGGGCACTAAAAATTTACAGTACGATCAAATGCTTGGGAATAGTGATTTATTCTGCTGGATTTGATACTTCTCCTCATAGCTGTCGCATCCTACTATATTCACGCATCTCTCCATGCCAGTGACTTATTTCACAGTATTACAGTACGTTTCTGAAGTATGGTAAGTGTAAGTAGTTATTTTAAATATTACTCAGTTCATATCTACATCATAAAAATATGTATCTCCTTTTTGTTATTTTTACTCCTTCCAATATCCCGTATAGATCCTAAAAAGCGTGAATCAGTAAAAATGTAATCCTCAAATAATTCATGACGTTATATACTATTATATAATGAAAAAGAAACTCCCTTGGTGTGAAACTTCGAAGCACGTGTATCTCTCTCATTCTCAGTTATCACTGTAGAAATTCCCGTGAAAATAATTCTTAAGGGTTCCAGAATTTGTATCACTCGCTGTCATTAGAAATACTTCCGAGCTTACTAAATCCCACTTAGACGCAATCCATTATTCTGGTAGTAAAAAGATATCAAGTAATGTTAATACGAATTAATGTTAACATGATCCTCAAAATTTGGACATCCAGGTTATTTCCATGCAAAAATTCAGTTCTGATCCTCTGCTTGACTTTATTATCCAACTTCTCTTGGAATACGTATGTTGTCGAATTACCAACCAGAGTCAATAAAATGGTTTATTGGTTGAAATTTTGAAAAGAATTTCGTCCTTGTGCCATACGAAAACAAGTTGTATCTACTCTTATGCTCCTGATTTTTGTTGCTATTTAATTAAAAATAGACTTGTTTTATTGTGTTCGATGTATTGTTGAATTTCGTAAATTTTATTACGTCTCGTATTCTCGAGAAATATGTCGGTTCTTGCCGACGGAGCGTAGGAAATTCTTTTTCGGTGGTTTCTTAATTTCCCTTTTGAGTAATTACATGCCAAAACGACCAAAAATAAATACCGATATTACCCTTGACCTCTTCAATTTTGACTGATTTCATTTTACCTTATTGTTGGTCATGCCCAATTGGTTTGCAAAATATGCATCCGTTGCCTTAGTTACGGGAGTATGAAAAGTTGAGCTCGTAAATTTATGTTCGAGTTGTCCTCAATATCTTCGTATGTACGATCCTTATGTCACAGCACAAATGCTCTTTTGAATGAAAGAGCAACGGTGCATAATACGGTGATGCTATTAGTTAAAAAATATGCAAATTAGAGTGTCAATTTTTATTTTGAAAAATTCCAACGTGTTTTTCTGTGAACATGTACTCCTTCAATCTTGCTGTTTTATAGGTGGTAGATAACTATCTTAACTATCAAGTTTTGTGATGGCAATTTTTCTCTTATGGGAAAACTAATTTATGTGTGTTCTCATGTTCGACTTTTACATCCAAGTTTCGCATAATCCTAGGCACGTGGGACGGTGGATTTCTATCGGAGAATCATTGACCTAGTTGTTGTACTAGCCATATGGTATTAACTTTAACTGGTTTATCTAGCAGTAAAGTATTATTTTATGGCTTAAGAACATGACCTTACAAGCACATAAGATTTATATCAAATATGAGTGTTTTTGGAGGGAGAGACCATGAGAAATAACATAAGAAATTGGCGATTCAACGGCATTCTCCCAGACGTATGTATGTACTTATCACTTGCACATGGATATATATAGTAGCTGGGCTCTCATTCCAATGAAAGCCTTGATTCATATCTTTTGCAGTACAAAACAGCCATTACCACGGTGATCTTTCTTTTTAAAAATTTTTAAACATCTCCACTTTTTTCGCTGGCGATGAAATCACACGCACAACCTCAATAAGATATCCAGAACCATTTCACAAGAAGAGTAATATCTATGACAACAGTGTCAGCTGCACTAGTCTACCGGAGCCCACTGTATCTATGCCATTACATTCAAACACGGCCATTTAAGTTCTCAGTAGGTATTTACTACGAATATCATACATGACACTTCTACTGCGCCCAAAACCGAATGCAATACGCCTCTGGAAGCCGTTTGCAATAAATTTCTCCTATAATTTGTCCCTTCATTAACTTGAGGATTGAAATAATACTTGTTTTTCTTTTCGCCAAATTCTATTGTCTACCCAGCTTGTCTGCTAGAAATTTCAAGTTGCAATTTCGTACGCATCTTGTGTGCATACCTGACTAGTATTTTAAAGAATTGCGGATATCAAATTTTGTCAAAGTTTGTGAGACCTGCCTTTTCGTTTGGACGTAAATTGGTATGAATTTCCTGTAAGTTTTTAAAGCAAGTCACTTTCACTTGATAATTATTTCACCTCCCCCACACACTTTTAAAACCTACACTTGGTATTTTTCCGATAACAACTGATTTTTTAAACGTACTTACTGTGATTAGTGCTTAATCAGAAAGTTTTTTACCTTTTCTTCATGTAAAGTGCAAAACATTCCTTGTTTATATAAAAAGTTATTGGTTTCCCAAATGAAATAGGGAGATAGGTACCACTTTTTTGTTTTTAGCAGAGAACAAAGAACTTTTCTATACTTTTTAACTACATCGTAAAACGAAATTAACTTTTCTATAAACTGCTCTAACACATCTCTAATTTCATTTAATTTCATCTAACACATCTCATATACTTTGGCCGCTTTGAATCAGTGGTCGTAAACTCGGTGGGCCAAGTTAATTTTTCCAATTTTTCCGAGGTCTGATGTAAAGTAGCGTAGCCCGTAAGAACCCTATTGCCCGTTACAATTCTATGAAAGTGGAATGCTGGTGAAGAAGGTTATAGAGTAGTGACCCTAGTAATTGGCTTGAGCATAAGTAGGTGACGGGTATGGGAGAATGAAGATAGACGTACGCAGACAAATAATTTCTTTGAATGTTGCTTCCTTTCCATTCTGACGTTCCTTGTATTATATACAGGCATCACCAGATCGTGGATAGAATTGGCGGAGAGGAGTTAACAAACCCATAGTTAATGATGTCAAATAAATCGCCAATTTGCATAGGAAGGTTAGCAGTAAATATAAGTTGTATGGCATAAGATTCACATTAGCACGTAGGCACAGGAACTCGCGTGCACGCACAGACCCATACTCTCATACAAATTTTCCAAATATCCCTCCCCCAAGATTGCTCCCTGGATCCACCCCTGATGGAATTAAATCCTAGAGGTTGGTATTCATGCACACTAGGTAGGTATATTCTCAGTTTTACATGTTTTACGAATGGTGCGATTTCTCAAGAAGCAACGATGTCAAGTTCTGTGCTAGGAGGGGCAACGTTTTAAGCTAGGTAACCATAATGCAGAAATTTAGACAAAATATGACCTCTACGCATGCCTTTTGTTAAGAGTTGTCTGAACTTCCCTCGTGTGCAGAAAAGAGATTCAGCAAGTTCCCTATCAGTATTCAGTGACGTTAGCGAATTTGCATATCGATTATCGCAGATCTTAAATTCGCAATTCTATCGGCTGATTCAAAATTCTATTGGCTTAAGTCTTTGACTCAACAGGCGTAATACAGAACACCAAAGCGAGATGCTTGTTAGAGGTGCTTGCTTCAATTCTGGAGAGATGTACTGCTCTTCACCTAGAGTTCTGTCCCAGCACAGACTGTAACAATGTGAAGGAGGCCGTTTCTACCCATTTGTGTCACAAGTTTCTTTTTATGCAAATGGATTATAATGACAGTATGCCATTATTCAAAATAAATATCAATTCACTTCGGTTCAGCTGAGCAGCACTGGGTACAAAATTCACAACGTGGAATTTGGGCTTTAGTGTACATTTCTCGAAGTATACAGGGTATTTTAAAATACCTCAAGTATGTATTTTAATTACAAAATACTTTTTTGAAGTGTATTTCAGATGCTAAATACTCAAAGTATTTCAAATAAATGTACAAATACTGCCCAGCCCTGGATACACTCATGTTTTTACCAGCTAAATGTGAGATTTTCGTCTTTCTATGCTAAACACCCTCTTCGTAAATGACAACTTCATTTTACATTACTATATGAACACATATTTCACTCGAGAATGCGAAGTTCGCTAGGAGGACGACGAAGACTTGGTGACGTGTTCTTGGCGATGATGAACGTGGCGTTAGTGAATGGGGCGAACTGTTTGAATCTAATGAGGTTAGCCAGCGGACCGAACTTCTGAGTTTCAGTGGTTAGGACTAGCGTGACTGAGGATATGTTTCACTTCGTGTTTCATTGATTAGTTGTTAATTACGTTGGAAGTAAATTATCAAAAGCAGGATCTAGCGTATGTTACATTTTTTACGTTGAATGTCATCTATGGTCCAAATAAAAACGGACGTGAAATTTTCAACTACGTTTTTGTAACCACATTTTATACGCACCCCACATTTCTGTCGAATTCGTGCGGGGAAAAAGTGTAATACACGCGGAAAATCACGGTAAGCATATTTCATCATCTGTTGGCCAGCGATTTTCTATGACGTTTGAGTAAAAAAATTACCGAAATTATCATTTGCCGAGGCCGCGGAGTAAATAGAATGGTCCCGCGTGAAGGCCCGTCATGTCGGCCTCAAGCGCCCCGGAAAATCTAATTGACAATATTTTGTCACCAGAATGGAGAATATCTCTCAGAAGTTATTTAATTAGCCCTTTCTCTTCCATTCCATGATTTCATGTGATAATGATATAGCATGGGCAAAATCACACCATAAGAAATGTAGGTATTCTTTAATCTTTGGTAAAATATTTGTAGATGATCAGATTCAAGTCATGCAGTTATTTGATGAAGAAATCAGCTCCTTGGGTAAAAGTTTGCTATCTTTCTACCGTGTTCAGAATTAATTATTTATTTGCTTATGATAATAGAAGTGAGTCGCCCAATGCATATAAAACACCTCCATACCAAAACATATGTGGAAAGGCATGACTGCAAGTTTTCCATTTACTCTACTCTTCTAGATAATCCTCATTTTTCATTTGGCTGTTCCTGATTTGGTATGTGTCCTGGCTCCCTTGATGACTTAACCTCTTTCCAAATCAATCCTTACTCATGCTTGCATGTTACAGATGATTGCATGTTCAGCAAGTACCACTCCAGCCTCTGTGATGCTATTGCCAGGCTCACCATTGCTCTGCAGATGTCTCTTTCTCGTAAGTGATGGAGAAACATGTCACTAGAGTATGACTATTATCACATGAAGCTCATTCTATTTTATTATAGTTATAGTGCCATGTGATGCTCATTAAGGTTATAGTTAAGATATTTGGTGGCTGTATTTGTTTAAATTTTGTTTAGGCATCTGAATATGTATCTCATTATTGAAAATTATTTTCAATTGAGTTGGGAACATATAATGGTGTGGCACATAGTTTAAATCTCTTAACATCAATCAAACACTAACTTAAAATTTTTAGAATTAATCATGTAACTATTTTTTAGCTAATAAATGCCTATCTAAAATGAATGTGTACCTATATGAAGTTTAAAGTCCAATTAAAATATGAAAGATGAAATTTTCAGCTGTGTTCTCCTTAAAACATCTTTCAGGTTAGATCTCAAAATTATTACCTTTTGATTTTCTCTTAATCATTATCTCGTCATTTTTAACTACCTTAATATCTCTAGTTTATTTGTTATATTATACTGTTGATGATTTCTTAACAACCAATGAGTATATATTAGTAGCTTTGATTTCTTTAATACAACTATAACATCTAAATTGTTTGGTTTAACTTTTTATTTTTCGTTTTAATGGTGAAGGCTATTTGAGTTACCTTGTGTATGTAACTTGGCTTGACTGTTTTAATATATTTGGTGAATACTTCTGAAAAAGCTGTTTTGCTGTGGGCAATTAATAGAACATTTAGGTGTCCATCAAGTGGTGTAAAGCAACAAATTGCATGGAGGAATGCACTATGAAAACCACTTAACATTCTTAAGGCTGCCATGATTATCTCCAGTGATACACACTTCAGTTTTATTTAGGGGCCATGAGGAGCAAATGAGGGACTGAGAGTCAAAGTAATACAAGTGACAAACGTCGTCCAGTGTCACTTGTATCACTTTACTCTGGTAATAAATGACAAAAAGCAAAGTAGCTTAAGTGTTCGGCGGCTAGATCGCAGCACCATATGCTAGAACTCTTGTATTCATTTTCCTGTAGCTACCTGACGGTACCAACTTAGAACATATGCATTTGTATCGTTTTTCGTGTTTATGTTACTTGTATTACTTTGACTCTCAAGCCCTCAAATATATGATACTCAGTCTCATTCATCTTCAGTCTTTTTAATTTTCCGTAGCTTCTCATTTTGCTAAGACACAATCTTGTGGTGTTGAAAAAGGCCTCTGCTCTATCTTGATGCAGTGACTTGCACAAAACACCATTAAAATATCTGGATTAATTTAGCATCTGCATGTGCTGTTAATTGCCTATGGCAGAAAACAGCTATAACAGTAAAACGATCTGTTGTATTGTTTTAACTAAAATATAAATTGGTCAACATATCAGCTTGTTTTTTATGAATGCCTGCATATCCTAACTTTCTCATTCAGTTTTTACTTATTATTGTTATTGGGAGCTGAATTCTTATGTGAAAATGAGATTTTTCAAAACTCATGTACTCACCCTAGTTTTCCTTACTGAATCTTCATGCCATTTTATTCATGGGGTATTGATCTCTTCCCTTGGAACAACATCAGACCTATATTTTGAGCAATTGGTCATTTTTTTATCGTGCAATTGAAAATAACTATGATTCTTTTTTATCACTGATGATTGTATTATTCCCATTAATCAAATGATTGACTTTCATCTAAATATTTTTATAAATTTTCAGTGTCTTCTGCGATTAATTCACGATGTGAAAGCATTTAGGTCATTAAAAATGAAAAGACAGCAGAAGTCCACTATTGAGAGTGGGACTCATAATTATTATACTATAATGAAAAGTGATATTTTTTAATGCTAAATAAAGA
The DNA here is from genome assembly GCA_963573305.1 of Pyrrhosoma nymphula. Classification (NCBI taxonomy): domain Eukaryota; kingdom Metazoa; phylum Arthropoda; class Insecta; order Odonata; family Coenagrionidae; genus Pyrrhosoma; species Pyrrhosoma nymphula. The sequence goes on from OY754327.1 coordinate 171,645,059, forward strand.
GGTAAATGAAGTTTGAATTCTGAAGTATTATTTGTCCATTACATTTTAGTGCTTGAGTGGTCTATGAGGGAAGGAGAGGGAATAATGAAATTCTAGCAAACAACAGAAGGAAATGGCGATTGCAAAGTTATTAGAAAATGTTGGCAAGAAAAAGTAGAAGAGATCCTTTTGTTGATATCTGAGTTTTGTGTCAAGCAGGAAAGATGAGAGGAGTGCCACAAGGATTTCAGTCACATCCTCTCATGCCTTCCATCTTTCGTCTCGTAATTGATTATCCCATCTCCCTTCATCTCCCACTTTCCCCATATCCTGTTCTTTATGTACCTCCCACTGCCATTTGATGCCCATTGCCATTAAAAATTAGCATTTTTTCCCATATTCGGCCAACCATTGATTCACTGCTAAATGTAGTGCAGGAGTACTTATGGTACATGGCATACATTTGGTGTAAGAGTTTGTCACTCTAGGTGATGGCATTGCACTTTCTGGGAAAATTGAAGCGATCAATGGATTTATTATATGTAATACCTGACAGGAAATTTCAGTTCACAGACAGATTATTTGTAATGCCTTCTAACCCCTTGATCGGGGTTAGTTTTTGTGAAAATAGAGATGTAGTGCATTACACTTCAGCCTAAAATGTGTTTCTGTAAATGATCGTTTTAAAAAAGTCAGCATTCATTGAAGAGGATTTCCGCTGTATTAGAACTTTCTCAGGATCTGAATCAATTACATACAGTATTTTCAATATTAATTTTTCTAACGCCAATTTTATGCAATAAATCATCAGATCATCCATTGCCTGCCAACCTGGATCGAATTGGGAAAACAGAAAAAGATGGATTGGTGGCCATGGTTGGAGAGGAAGATGATGATGGCCTACTGTGCTCTCCATCAATAGCACATGCTCAGCTGAAAACACTGGTACAGCAAGTGATTGATGAAGCTAGGGAGCTGCCACGACTCGGCATTCAGCAAGTAAGTAGGCATGGTTCTAGCAAAGTTGCATTCTCTTGTCAAATACATATGTAGTTAGTTCTGATTTCCACTTGATGGGAGCACTCCTGAAGTCTCTACCATTTTGAAAGATAAAGTTAAAGATAGAAGTGATATAATGATAATAAATAATGATTGTAACCTAAAACTCATAAAATTAAATTCTTCCACTGAATAAAATACCTTATACATAGAGGCACCGAATTTTCGTGAACCACGATGCTGGGGAGTGTATTCTATTTTCACTTTTTTCATTTCTTATGTTCGCCTTACCATTTGGCGTCGAATTAAGCGATATTTTTTCGCAAAATTTACTTGGTTCCATGTTTTTGCCCTTATTTTGCGAATTACATGCGAAAGTTTAGACTTTCCTGTGGTTAAAAATAACCTTTGCGTGAAACCTTTTACTGTGAAAAAATTTTTACGGTGGTTTTGTATGAAATTTGACCATCAATTTTTAAAAAGCCACCTTAATAATCGAAAGTTTCATCATATCTTTGATTGCCAGCGACCCGAGGTTATTTTTGTCGTTTTCAACTCCTGGTGAGTCAGTCTCCTTAATGCTCTTTTTTTGCCATTTTGATTTGGTGCTTTTCTTTGTTATTTCCAGTTTTTTATTTTCCTCCTATGCAGAAGTCTATTTAATTCGCAATGCCAAATATCGTTACAGCTTTTGATCGTTGTGTGGAGTTTGAAAATAAGGGTTATCATTCAGGATGGTCGGATCGGATCCGCGGATATTGCGTTTCACTGGATACTGAAATCGGATTGTAATTCATTATAAAATATTGGATCTGTATCCGAAATATTAAAATTCACACTTTAGTGAATGAAGCGTCCTATAGGAAGTAAAAACAGATCAAAGTTCCGATTCTCTCTTCGCATGCGTCGATGCACTACGTTACTTGTCCTATTGATATGATGATGCGTTTTAAAGCTCTTTCGGACACTACGCAACGTAATTTCATGTTGTGGAAAAATAACGAGGAAGTGCAAAATCTACCTCACCGCTACCGCTGAGGTAAGATTACAATTTGAATGGACCGAAATAACAGCACCCCTCATTTCCTTCGACCATCGGCCGTATCAACACAGTGTTGGCTGGGGAGGCCCACGCCCTCCTCCACTAGTGGAAGCCACCTGGGTAAAAGCGAAGCTGGGTGAAGGTAGATAATTGCAGAGAAGGCGAATCCTCTCGAGTTACTCTCTTCTCTTTCTTGCTGAATGAGTTCCACTCACAATTGTCTGATTAATTTTGTTGTGCCCTCGAATAAGGAAGGAAGAACTTTTTTTCTTGAGTGGTCTTCTGGGAAAAACCGGTTTAGACACGTCAAGACACCCTAAAGCATTATGCCGATTCACTGAAACGCCATAATGCTTTAGGTGAAACTGAAACGGTGTCGCCTATGATGTGGGAGGATCTCCATGAGCAAGTGACTCACCTTGTTATTTTTTTGTTGACTGTACCTGCTACATCTACTTCATGCGAGAGATCATTCAGTTGTCTAAAAAGGTTAAAGACCAATATGCAATCCCCTATGCGGCAAAAGAGATTAACATATCTGCTCTTACTCCATACATATAAATACATTACTTTGAAGCTGTCGCTGGGGGAAATTATGAATGAATTTGTGAGGAGGACCACTGAACGAAGGGAAGTTTTTGGAATTGCTTTGAATCCTTTGTAGTTCCCATAAAAATTTCTAAGAAATGAGCAGTCTTCATTAATAAAAATTAAATTTCATTTGTTTCTAGCTTACTTTTTCCCTTCTGACTTACATTCTCACACCTCCATATGCTCTTCAAGTAAAATTCTAGTCTCTACCCCCTCCTATCTGCAAAAAAATGCGAGCCCTTTTCTTAGGAGCCAGGCCCTTTTCAAGGTTGGCCCCCCACCCCCAGCGAAAATATAGTTCCGATGCCCCTGCAGGAAAGTCCTAACTTTTCATCAATAAAGGCCAGCATCTCCTTTCATATAAACTGGCAGTACCTACCTATTAAATAGATAAAAATCTTGTTTGCAATATAACTTTTTTGATGTCATGAAATTTGTTTACATTTCTCTTCATTCTTCATCTCATGAGCAAATAATACTATTAAAAAACAATAATTTTTTTCAATGTACTTAAATAATAAATTAAATAACATTTTTCAGTGCCGTTGACCTGAGTCACAGGACAATGTAAACAGCTTGGAGTGACCTGAAATTGATTCACTACTGCCCTTTGCTTGGCCTATGGGGATTCCCTTTGCATTCTGCACTCTGATATTGCACCACTTGATTTTGTCACACCCAACTTTTGACCCCGCACACATTAGCCTTAAATCGAATAAACTAGCAAAAGAGCAGAAGTGCCATTTTGCTAGTGTTCAACATCTGAGAGCTCACCCATGGAATAAAAACATTTTCTCATAAAAACAGTTTATTGACTTCACATTAATGTAATTTATATTCACTTTGAGTAACATTTGCTTTTGTATTATAACAAAATGAAGGACATTTTGAGCAGTCAATATTTGTACTTAATGCAGTAAAAAGCTTTATTTTTTGGATGATATAAGAGAAGTTAATTATGTCTTCAGACTCCACCACCGCCCACTCCACCACACTTTAAAGGGTGAATCAAAAGAGAATAGCTGCGACTGTTGGCAACGCCATCAATGGAATCCAAGTTACCAGAGTGCAACAGAGTCTGGGTCTGCCGGTCATCAGCCTGGCATACACTGATGCAGCTACTGCTTGTATACACTATTGACACATACCTTATATTCATTGACTGACTGGCACATAATAAGCTTGAAATCTTGAAATATCGCAGAATATATAATTTCTTTGTGTATGATTGTCACATTCAAGCCACCTTTTTTACTCAGAAAGGTCTCCTGCATCATGGAAAGTAATTGAAAGTCATTGGTTCCTTTTAGGAAATCCGTGAATAATCCAAACAACCTCTCGCCCCATATTGTCCAGATTATTGAGGGTTATTGTATTTTCTGTTTATTTGCATTTTCTTAATTGACTTCTCATGATAATGAAGTTTATTGAACCACTGTTTTGTTTTTAAAAGCATTTTCTATTTTATCTATGATTGATTAGGTGGCATGATGGTAACAAAGAATAATGGTAAATATTTATTCTCAAAATACCTATTGCAATGAAAATGGCATGTTTGAATTAACAATCACTGGTCAAGATATTCGATAAGTGATTCAAGCCTGTTAGTTAAATGGGTTTTAAAGACATTTTCAGAATTTAAATCAGCAACACTTCGATCATTTTATACTCTCAATATAAATTTCACTATTATCACTACATATAGTTATGTACTTACAAAGATAAATGGAGGAAATACAATGGGTTTGCTGAAAGGTTTTAATACTTCTGTGCTTTTGTTTTTAAAAAACAGTACATTTCATACACCTTATCATTTTTTATGCATAGAGGCTATTAGTTTTTAATAGTTCCATTGTCAAAGCACCACTATCAAAGTGTCTCTGCATTTGACTAATTTATTTTCTCTAAGAGGAAATTCTGACCATTGAAACTGCTAAATATAACGCATGACTTCTACATAATGCTATGAAGACCCTTTTGTTATGCACTTCTAACCTTGTGAGTTGCATCATACTATCACAAAATACTTGTACAAGGCCATTAGTCCTAGAATGGAATTGTGTGCAAGAAAATCAGGATGAAGTGGGGGAGAGAGGCTTTCCATCCAGAAAGTCCGAGTTCAAATCCCAGAATTGGTGGAGATTTTTCAGTGGAATCCCAATCCTTACTTGAAATGATGCTTTATAGAGATCTCTTCAAGGACAGTACTCTGACCCTCATATGGAGGGTAAAACTGCAGACTTTGTGGTGCCTTTCATTGAGATTAGACTGATGCCAATGCCAGGTTTCTCTCCTCTCTTCCTCAAAGAGACCTTACCATTCCTATGTGCCCACCTATTTTCCATGGTGAAAATGACTTCCTTTGTTGTTGATGTCCTCTTAAGACAAATTGTGGAACAGATGCATTGTGTCTGATGAAAACCTATTAAAATATTACCAATTGGAACTGGGTACCTATCACTTTAAGTAACCATTTTTTTATACTTTGAATGGTTGATACCATCTAATATTACTTACTTGAAGGGAAATCACTCCTTAGATTTCACCAAAAAGTGAGTTATCTATGGTCAGCCACCTCTTCTCTTATGGTATTCTTCTTTTCTTCTTATAGTATTTGTGATATTACATACTGTATAAAGAAGTGGCTTAAGGGATTTATACTAGTAATGATGTTTTTTTCATATTAGGATTTAAGAATTGTATAGGGTAATCCTTCCATTAAAAAATGATTGGAAATTATTGGCCATAATGTCACGATGAAAATGATTATGATGACTTAGAGCAAGCATTTACTGTAATTTTAGCGACTATTTCTTGAAAGACTTAGTGCTTTTCTGGCGCACGATGTGAATGAATTCTTCACGGGTTTCCCACCAGGTGAGATGTTCAGCCAGAGCCGACGTTTCAATGGCTAACTCTGCCATCGTCCTCAGGGCGTTGAGTGACTCAACACCCTGAGGATGATGACTATTTCTTGCTTAATACTATATGTATATGTAATTTCATTTTTAAGATGTTTCTTTGTGTCACTTTAGAATTGGTTTGTGCCTCTTTTATGCCTCAAGATATCTTTGGAAATGGATTTTTTTGTGGGAATGTTTACATGTTTTGAGTCTCACATAAGGGTCAAAGATTCTTTACCCTGTCTTAATTGTAATTTTCTTATAGTTTGCAAGTAATGGCTACAATAGACGGCTGTCAGATGAGGGAGACATTGAAATGGAAAACAGCCACTTAGGTAATGGCGCTCATGGTGAACATGAAGACTTTGCATCAAAGACATATGAAGACATATTAGCTACTGCCATTTTAAATAAAGTGAGTACTACCTTGTCTCAGTTATATATTTTTTAAGTATTTTTGTTTTGAATTTAGCATTTTGTAAATTTCACACATCATACCATATACTGGAACATCAGTCATACATAACTTTTATCTCTCATACTCAGTGTTTCAACACAGAGGTTGGATTTTGATAGATGAGAGCTCACCCCATACTAAGTCATTGGCATGTGGAATTCACACATTCAGGGTAGGGGACCCAGTTCATTTCCCAGGGCCACCTGTGATTTTCCACAAAGTTCTTACAATCAGACAGTTTCGAGGGTTTTCGAAGGAGTGTCCAGAGAGGCTTTACACAGATTGAACCCGGGATCCTCCAGTCGGTAACCCAGCACTCTACCCACAGGGCCACCACGACCCCCAACTTTTATCTGGGCAAGAACTATTCTTGTCCATAGCAGAGGAATACCATATGATGCAACTTCACTCGTTATTCATGCGTCATAGCAACTGTGCTTATCCATATTCACTCACAATTGAAATTAGTTTTATCATGAGGAGGGAATAGAAAGTGATGGAGAGGGAAATGGGGTCAATACTTGTTTGTTGTCGTGCGCGTGCTGCCAAGGTCATAAATCTCGTGGTTTTTTGTCGGCCGAGGAGACCCCATCGATCCAGAACTTAATCTGATTCGACTAAATCTTTACTTATGAATAATTACACCAGATCGGTTTTTTTTGTTTAATATGATACGTTTACAAGTCGAGTGATGAGCCTGTGCTCTTGGTGAGAGTTGAATGATGACTGCTGCCCTGTGACAATGCCAAGCAAGGCACCTCCTCCTCCGTACAGCTGCTGACAGGGTAAAACCCTTTCCAGAGGGGATGCGGGGGCGGGGAGAGCAATAAACCCCAACGTACGGCCACTTTCATGGCCTGATCTCCCACCCTCCTTGTCTGCAGGGCTGGCAAAGCCCAGGTCATAGTCTTTGGAATTCCCCGGAGTGCCTCGCTGCAAGGCTATTAGAACCCTTTTTCACCAGTTGAAGACCCCTATTTCTGGGAATATAAATTCAAAGAAATGTGTTGGAACAGTTGGTATTACTTTTCTTTGATCGTTACAAAAAATGCCCTGCTGTTTAATGCCTTTCATTGTAGGATAATTTGAGAGTACAGGTGATGGTGTTAAGCATTTCTTGGATTATGAAAAAGATTCAGTTCAACATGAATTTCTTCTCTTTAACCCTTGAAGATCAAAAATCTTAGAAAAGTCCTGGAGAAATATTTTTATTTTGCTCTAAGTAGTTCTTATTTTAGTGATATGATGGACTTGCTGCCTGTAAGTTTAGGCATTCTTTTCACCAAAAATATTCCAGCTAGCTCTAACAAAAGTAAATCTGTCATTTGATAGACAATGCAATTGCCACCAATAATTTTTTATTTTGTGATCAAAATTGTAATCAAAATTTGTTTTTGGTTTTGAAATCAAGTCTTGACATCTTCAGATGTGATTCCAAGTTACCTACCAAAACTTGCAATAAAAGTGTCCAATGGCACCCAAGTTTAATAAATTATATATGACATCAATAATAAGTAAATTACACTTTTTAAATAAATTTTCCAACATAATATGTATGATTTTCTTTGGTACTGCACACACTGCAAAATATGAATGAGGTGTATACATTAACAACTAGAAGATTTTCTAAGCTGAAGGAAGCTGTAGTTGCTGAAATTCCTTTTTTTTTTTAATAATTTTGATTTTGGAATGAGTCAATGATCTTCATTATTAATTATCTCTTTTTTCAACCTTTCTATGTTTAGGTTATTCTTCAGTGCCAAAAAGAAAATGAGTGGGGACCCAGAAAGGATGCTGGTGGTGTGGATAGGAATCGAAATCTTTTAGTTGATCGTGTTGAAGTCGGAGTCCAGGCAGAAGTTGAGGCATATAGAACAAGGGGAGATGGATGTGGTCCAGAGGGGGCTTCAGCTGAGGAGTATGCAGAAGAGGATGATGAAGATTACAATGATAATTCCAACTTTAATTCATTTGGGAGATGGCGCAATCGCTCTCAGCCAATTTCATATACAGTAAGAGCATTCATTTATAATTCATTAATCCATGGAATTTTGCTATTTAAACTATCCAAAACTGTAAAATTCTGATGGTGTTCCAATGTCTTCCTCTTTTTATCTGCCCCTCTAACTTCACCACCTTGTTCCTAAAATTTTCTCCAATTTGTTCTCTCTGAGTCCTTCAAAACACAATGAATCATGAATTTTGCAAAAGGCTCATCTTGGATTTTTGAAAATGTTCAGGAGCCAAAAAATAACTGAATTTCTGTCAAACCATTTGAAGTATGAGCACAATTTTTTTCTGAAACTACTTCTGAAAGCTTTGTGAAAAGCATATATGAGCTTTTCTCACTCATCAGATATCTGTCCATTAGAAAACATGAAAAAAGAGGAAAAATATCAATTTTCAAACATTTCTGAGGTGAGCCCTTTTGGAAATTTATGATTCAATTAGTGCTGATGATTTTTTGGCCTACTACCCCATTCCCTGAAATTTAGAAAAAAATATGACTAAAAAATGTGAAAATGTTTATTTTATGATTTAATTGGTTATAGTAATATTCACTCTCCATTTGGTACCCCATCCCCTCTGCATTTAAATTTTTACCTAGGTTTCAATAACATAAAATTAAGTCGGAAGGAAAACACTTTTGTATACTGCATTTCCACTTGCTTAGACAAACACTAATTTCTACGTATGCTCCACATACTGTCAATAACTTTCCTTCCAGCATTCACAAGCCTCTTACTCTCCTCATTAATCTTTCCATCTCTCGCAAATGCTCGGCCAAGGTAAACAAAATCGTGCACTTGTTCAATTATTTCATAATTTACATTCATCATTAATTATATTTACTTTGCACTTTTATCTCACAAAAAAGTGTCATTTTTTATGTATTTACTGCAATTTCAAATATTACCACTGCCAGAGTTAAGAGGAAGCAAGGGAGGTGAGAATAATTAATGTCATTAGACCGATTTTTGCAATTGAAAAATTGTATGAAATGAGGCTTGACTGTGTTCAGGAAATTTTGTATTCATCTACAACCAAGGGTGTAACCAGGGGACCCCCCTCCCCAATGATGGAGAAAAAGCTCAATTTTAATAGCCTACATTCAAATTTGATAATTACAAATCAAGCATGGGAAATCAGTTTTGGAATGTTGTAGGTAAAGTCTTTATTAAAGGTACGTTTTCCAAGGAACAACTGTGGCAATCATCACTAGTAAGAGTCGCCAAGGGGAGGGGAGGGGTACAAATTCTAATTGCCCCCCCCCCCCCCCCCCCCCCAGGATCTTTCCCTGGTTACGCCCTTGTTCACAACGCAGGTATTTCAACTAATAAAAAAATATAGACGTTCATGATGGAGAGCCAAACTCAAGGAAAAAAACTGGTGAAATAGGAGACATTTCAGGAAATCCTTCTTTCCAGTTATGTGTGCCTTTGTGATATTAGAGTCCAATAATGAGTGAGTTTAGTCAATCAGTGGTTCAGAATTATATTTTTCAGACATGTATACTGCAAAATTTTAATGGTCATAGCCTTGTGTGTGTACTTAAAATATTGCTCTTCTTGACAGATTGAGAAAAAAGTTGAAGAAGTGATGACTACATACTCAAGTGAGGATGAAGAAAACTTAGTTGATCTAAGGCATGGAGATAATCTTGTAGCCTTAGAAAGGGATCGCACATTATCAAGTGGCTCCTCATTTGATGGAGATACCTCTTTATCTATGATCAGAGGACTAGCAATGCACAGGACTAGTGCTCCATTCCCTGAATTTGGAGTTGACATTATCGACATTGATGATGATGGTGATCATGAATGCAGTGGTTAGTTCTTATATTTTCTTTTAATGTTAACTAAAGTATTTTACATGTTTATGATTATGTTATTGAAAATATTCAACTATGTAGTTTTAAGCGAGCATTTAATTCTTATCTGATTCACAATACATATTTAAAACCCCTACCCTCAGTTTTGTATTTCCTTGAAATTTTTGTTACAATTCATAATATGTGCAGATACTGTCCATAAATATTCTCCATTTACTGAGTACTATCCAATTTCAAGGGATTCCTGAAGAATATGCATTTGTATGGAAGATACACAAATCCTTCATTCATACATTTCATAACTCTGAATGTTGATAAAAATTAATCTATTGAATTATACTAAAATCTGCATCCTGTGATAAAAATTCATATTTTATAACACAATATAAAAAATGTCAAACTACTATGTATGTTGAAGGGTAAAAGAAGATACTTTTATTTATTTCTGCCACAGATCATGTAAATCTATAAATAACATAACAATTTGTTTGTCGATCACATTAACCATGCATCATTATATATTTTTTAGGCCGTATGGATGCAATATTCTTCAAAACTAGTGCACCAAAGGTTTCAACTTCTGGTGGCAGATATGTAGCTCATGACATACTCAAATAACTCCATTTATTTATTAACTCCATTATATAAATTTTATATTTCAAATGCTTTAGGTATTATCATAATGTTAATGAAAGATGACAGTTTAGAATCAGACAAGTAATAATGATATTTTTAAATAAGCTTGGAAATCCAGTTAGTAATTTCTATAGTACCTAAGGAAAAATAAATTCTGAAATTTTTTATAAGGATTATGCATAATGCGTAGTTCAGTGCCTATTCAAAATAATATTTGATGTCTTCTAAAATTAGAATTTCTGGTTTATTTTACAGAGGATGAAACAGAACAAATGGAAGGTTCTTCCAAGAATAATTCAACCACTAAAATATCTGGAGTTGATTCATGGGAAGAAAATTGGCTCTTCCAGAGGAGACGACTTAAAATGCGAGGAGCTTTGTCTAATGGTGGATACCGCTCAGTGCCCATGCTGGTCCCAAATCCCAGTGAAGATCTTCATGCTCAAATTGGTGATGTTGATGCTGAGGAAATATCTGACCTTTCAGAATGCAACGATTCCACTGAGTGGGATGTAAATGATGAATTTACAAGATCTCATCACCTCTCCTCCTCCTCTGCTTCAGTTATCTCTGATTCATTGTCTTCTGGAGCCTTAAGTGATCCACTCCTATCATCAGTACCTGGAACCAAGGAATGTCCGGTAGAGGCTAAAAATGATGGATTGTTAGATTTTGCAGGTTGGTACATAGGTATTAATTTTCTTTATCTAAATGACAATTTCATATTTAATACAGGTTGGTGTGCATGCTTAATAACTGAGTTAGGTTCCTCCAAAATGAGTAATGAAGTGAATTTCCTCTGAGAAAAATATCACTGAATTATTCCCTCATTAAATATGATGATTACATTATACATATTTGTTTTTGTTATACATTACACGTTTTTAAAAATAGAATTACCTACATATTTCACAATCTATTGGCACATAAATAAGGGTTTTTTCATGGAATATTCACGAACTCAATAAGATGGATAATAAATAAATTGTTACATCAGGTAATAAAATAGAAACAGATTCATGCATCATGGTTTTTTAAATTAGATGTTGTAGTCATGTGACTGATGTCACATGAAAAGATGAAGCTCAGGGGTTAAAGGCATACAACACTACCACATGATCTGTGAACACATTAATGAGTGAATTGCCATTTTCATTAAGCTGTTGTGAATGAGAATGTGGTGCAAAAATGAAATGTTGTGTCCTATAGGACTGTAACCCTTGCCTGTAACTGTAAATCGATTTACCTGCTGCAGCTTTTTCCATTGTGAATTTCACTCATAATATGGGACATGTAGTGATCTCCAGGGGGTAACTAGATCTAATGAGCCTTTACCTATGTGATACATATTATTATCATCTCTCAAAATCCCTAATCAAATCAACTAAGATGGAATGCATATTTTGGAGATAATTTTAAATTCATATGTTGATAACAACCATATTCAAAATCTTCTTCAAGTATTTAACAGCTCTCTCTCACTTATGATACATGACTATTACATATTCAGAAAGTTCCTCTTGCTTTCATTCTTAGAAGCTCTCAACCATCAGCAAGATAGTGAGTATACTGAAGATTATGCTGTAGCCGAACAGAGAAGGCTAGCAATGACTCCCAGCCCAATCCTGCAAGAAAGGGAGAGTGACCTGGAAGGATCCTCAGAGAAATCAACAGCTCACAAGCCAGTTCCAAGACCAAGGTGAGAATATATTATGAAGTCAAAGTCTTACTTTCTGTGGAAAATGTCAACTAAAATCTGTTACTCGAGTATAAGTCGAGATGAAAAAAATTGCTTCATGTCCTTGCTTTAAAAAATTGCTATGAAAAAGCATACATTAAAAGCACGAGGATAAATATTGAAACAAAGAGCAACAAACTTTGAAAAAAGAATGACAAACTTTCAATAAATTTATCTATATATATGAATTATCTATATATATGAATATATATCTTCATATATAGCTGCCACAAAATTGACTGCAAAGATGTCAAAAGCATTCTTTGATGTGATTTACAGAGTTATTACATGATCTGGCAGTTACGTCATTGTCATCATCTTGATTGAGGGTATCATTGTTTTCCGCACCATCCATAGCAATGGATATTTCACCAATAGTGTTGACAGCATGACAATTGGTAGTGCAGAAGGAAATGTGATAGGTTGGTGACTAGAGATGCAATACATGCTTGCGGTGTAAGATGTTGCCATGAAATGAATTATTAACTCCAGAGTGTGCATATTGACATATATTGACTCTGATAAGCTACCTGTAATTTTTCTATGCATATCCACAAAGATCCACCATTGGCAAAGTACCTACCCTTGGAGTGGATGATTATTGAAATGTGAATATTTACAGAAATGGGATATTTCCAAGTAATCAGATCACAGAGAGAAATATATAAAATGGGATTCATGACACTAGTGGCAAGTCTTTGCTGACACAGTTGGCCGTCAGTGTGTGTGGTGCACTGGGAAACATAAAAGCCAGTAGAATACTGATTTTGTGCAAGAAGTCAACATGTTATTATTTCATCTCATCTCATTTCATCTCACAATTGTTGAGTTAAATATTCAGAATATTTAATACTGTGTAGCTCAAAGTTATTCTCCCCGATGGCATGTCAAAAAATAAGCAACACATCAATCAGTATATTTAGGGGGATTTACGGTTCCAGCATCACATAGAAAATCTACAAAACCTATTATTTTTGGGTTTGTTATGCTATACCAATGGCCTTGTGGAACCAATTAATATCATAAGGCAGAAGTACCCAGTGTATTTGTCAATAATAGGTCCTAATACGAAATTCAGAACATAACTCTAATGCATTTCTTGGTAAATATTCTTCATAGCTTGTGAGTAAATGAGAAAAGTATAATTTCATGCAGTTGATATGCAAAAATATTGACCCTGAATTAATTACCTTACTTAGAGACTTGACCATAAGTCAAAGGTAGGTTTTCATCTATCAAAAAAAGGTGAAAATTTCTCGACTTGTTGGAGTAAATATCATAATATTCATTCAGTGCCATGCAAACATATTTCACTATTTCTCTCCAATTTACTGATGCATTGTGAAAGCACTCCTGGTGAAGTACCAAGAAAAAGTACTTTGTGTGTACTTATTTATGTACAATTTGAGTAAATATTAATATCTCATATCTTATTTTGTAGATTGTTCTTTACATGCCTCATTTATATGCTAATTTTATCTGTATTTATATCTTTAAAGGACTCAAATTCCTTCACTTCCAAGAGCTACATCCAGTCCACAAAAATATATTCCTCCCAGTAATCGCCAAATTCCTCCTTCTGTTTCAAAAATGGAAATTCTTCAAGCTCCTGAAAGTGCAGTGATACATGCTGGGAAAGCAGCACATTTTATTTTGGGACTTTGGAGTCATTTACCAGCTAGTAAGTAAATTAGTTGAATTAACCTCAGAATCTTCAGCCAACGAGCTCTAGGTTTAATACTACATATACCTATGCCAATTTCCTCATGAGTATATGAAACAAAAATTTCTGAATAAGTTGTCCATGAATATATGTATATAAAAATTCATATAGGATCAGCATACTTAAAGCTTGAGAATGTCGGTATCTGCCAATGTGGGGACCAAGATTTTGTTCACTCTTTGAGATTTTTGAGGGTGAAACCCTCATGCTAGCAGAGTATAAAATCAAATTTAAGAATTCTTGGGGATCCTATTCCGCAAGCATTCCTTGCCACTCACCTCACCCCAACTGAAAATTAGTATATGTATCTCTTAAGTGGGTGTTCCTAGGATGTCAAAATTTTGCCAACTTTTTGCACTGGTTGCCTTGAACCATTTCATTTTGTTAGTGATGTTTAGCATCAGGTAAAGTGGCTGTGTGCTAGAAGGGAAGGGGCAACTATGCTTTTACAAACAAGTGCTCTAATTAGTGATTATTTTGAGTGGATGAAATTAAGAGAGTGGACAAAAATACATGCCTCATGACATGCCATAAAAATCATAGCCATTGTCTTTCTGCACTGATCAAAATGTTCAATTTTCAATAACATATGTAAAGCCAAATCATTTTTTTGTGTATCTATGAAAGAAATACCTATCACCTTTTAATCATAAAAGCTTAAAAAAGTAAGAACGCCAAGCCCCTCTTTTTATCTCAGCTATGCTCTTGAACTCAACAAGTTCCTGTTTTTAAGGATGCAGTTATGACTCAATTACCACCATTATACTAAGGTGCAGTATTTCAGGTTGCCGACTAAAACCCTCAGCTGTACTGAAATCTAGGCACATAATTGTGGCACATCAAAGGTTTCTGAAAATTAATCAGTGATGGGGTCAATTGGTTAGCATATTTTTCACTTATATTTCGATTTCTCTTAAAAGGCATCTTTATTATCTATGAACGTGTAAGTATATGGGGAAAAGAAATAATACCTTGGGATTGTCATTCACTAAAATGCTAAATAGCATGTTTTCAAACCCTGAATGCAATGCATTATATGTCTTGCCTTTAGATATCAATAAATATGGTGTAAGTAATTCATTGGAACATCAAACTTTAAAAAATCTTCAATATTTTTCCTCTTTTCATTCCAATGCTTTTCTTAATTTTAATTCTCATGAAGTATTCAGGCAGTTGTAAAGCCTACAAGTAAATATTGCTGAAAACTGCTTAAAGATGCCTCTGACAATGACTATACTGCCAGGCCTTTTGAGCATGTAAGACTAGAGTTGAAACGGAATCGCTGCTAAATAACGTCAGGTGCATTCCATCCTGCATGGCTTATATTGTCATAATGGATATTGTGCCTTCCTCTGGTGTAATAGTGGTGATGGTCACAACTACGGGAATAATCTCCAATATTATTTTTTATATAATGGATTAAAACCATAATATATATTGTGACGGAACACGCGTTCGTCTCCTGAACGACCTGCGTGACTTAATTGGAATCTTAATTCCCCGGCACATTTACCCTTCTGGCAACTCTACACCTGCGTTTTCCTCCTTGGTGTTCCCTGAAGGAAATGGATCCTGGAAATAAAATTACATACGATAAGGCGGGCACCAACAGGGCCATCTCCAACGGTCAGACTAGCTCGCGAGTCGGTGTAGCGAAGAGAGATCTTATCGGAAGGGCGTTGAGTTTGATGGCGCGCGTTTAAACCGACCACCATAGGGAGCGGTATTCAAGAGGACGACCAGGCTCAAACCAATAACACGAGCGACCACATTGTTTTCATTAGAAACAATCACTATTTATTTTAGCACTTGACATAAGAATGAACTTTAAACTTAATGAGGGATGAAGATGTCGGTTAGTAGGCGAATGAAATTATGAAAAATATGACATAAAGCAATACAAACAAAACAATCACTCTATGAATTCACTTAACTCTTCGATTTAAGTAAGATAATGCAGCAATGGGTTTTACAAGCTCCTCGTTCCGGATTGGTATGAAGCCTTTACAACATAGAATGGGAGAATAGTTATACAATGTCATCTGAATGACGTGAGGATAATGCCGAGTCACTCTCGTGATGGTGAATTAATTTCCCAGTTGTTTCACTTGGAGAGTTTTAGCAGATGAGAGAAGAAAAGTACAGACAAGCAAATCTCCGGAGATAGGGAGATTTCAGAGTACTTATGCTTAGCGGATGACTGCTCTGGCCTGGATCACTATTGCTCCAGAAGCTGATGGTACTTGTTGATTTCAGCTCAGGAAACGGGAGGTCAAACTTTGGCTACAACCGCTTCTATGGCATGCTCGAGTGGGCCCCACCATGTGCTCGCTGCGCTGTCTCTCTCCCTCTCTCTCTGGTGTTCTCTCCAAAACAATATGAACTGTTCACGTTCACTCAAGTTATCCTCCCAACTCCACTCTGCAGTGCCTTTTAAACCCACTGTCACGGGACAGGTAAAACAAAATACGCACTCAAAGCATTTCACTCTGACGTGGTTGTCTGCAATATGGTCTGAGCTCGCGCGAATTGAATACGCGGTTGACTCGACCACGGGGAAAAGACATCAGAAAAAAAGGAATGGGAGATGCCTACCATCAAAATATATACATGGAAGAGGTAGTAAATTTAATTCCTGAAATATAGGCCTTAATGGAGTATTATGAGATTTCCCAGTGATTATCCTGACAGCTTTCTTTTGTAGTTTGAAAATGGCTAGAGAAATGGTAGCTGAGCCCCAAAATATAATACCATAGGCTATAATTGAATACATTTCCCCATAGTATAAGTTTCTTCTACTGAAAATGATTTTCAGTAGAAGTTTCCAGGTTCCGTCTTAAAACCACAAATTTGACTATTTCTGATGTCACAACAATTAGCTTGCTCTGGTCTCACAAGCAGTACATTGCACATATAACACACATTCTCCATAGGGTATCCATGCTCTCAGGCCAGGCCTGGAGTAGAAAGACTCTTGAAATGGATTTTTCATATTGTGTGTTGCAAAGTTATCGCCTTTATTGATGCCACTAGCTTTAATATTGCTGTTGAAGTAAATATCAGCAATGAATACCTTACTCGCAAGGGATTTTCAGTGGAACATGTTTGTTTTTTTTATCACACTCACTGCTCGTTTGTTGTGATTTATGGAATGCATCCTTAACTCCACTATACTAAATTGATCATTTTGGACAAAGATGAATGGTGTCACTCGTTTCAATGCATCATTTTGTGCTAAATGAGGCATTGTATATTTTTGGGGAGCATTTCATTATCTCTTGGAAATAAAAATGCATTACCTCTATTGGCATTTAATATATTTATAAGATACTACTCAGCACAAAAATATGGGTTTCCCTTTGTCTTTTATGTGGCCTTTCTGCAGCATTTGAGGTAGTTCTTTACCAAAATTACTAGAAAAATTAAAAAGAACATTGAGCATTGCTGCATAAGCAATTGTCATTTCATACTTTTCTTATGATTAGGCAGACTACCATCCCCTCTTTTCTTTTTTTTTTGCTCCTGCCTGATTGAAATATGTACATATCTTGTATTTAATGTTGTGTTGCTAGTAAAAATAGGTTATCAGTCTATTGCGCAAACCTCTGCGGTCAAATTCCTTGGGGGTATACCTGACTGCTAAAATGACATGGGAAAAGCAGGTTGAGGAAATAAAAAGCAAGCTACATTCAAGCTGCTACTTATTTAGAAAACTGAGGCACACTACAGGCATTGATGTTCTATTAAAATTATATTATGCTGAATTCCATGCTAGGGTTTAACAAAGCATATTGTTCTGGGGGCATCCCATTTCCTTGACGAAATATTCATCTTGGAAAAACGAATTATTAGAATCATCACCTTTCATCACATAAAATCTCCCTCCAAGCCTGTTTTCCATTCCCTAAAAGTTCTTCCACTCCCCTGCATATATTTATTCCAACTTATTTTACATGTGAAAAAACACTCAGTTCTCCAATAATTCTGATCTTCATGATCACCATACTAGGAGAAAAAATGGCCTTCATTGTTACTCTATTAGAACAGAAATATTGAAATGTGGACCGCAGGATATGGGAATTAGAGTTTAAAACAAATTGCCTGCAGAATTTAAAAAAAAATACGAAGTGTTAGCCTCCTCAAGGCAAAACTTAAAGAGTTTTTATTTAAAAAACTATATTACTCAGTGACTGAGTTCATGAGAGATGACTCTCCTGAATCTTAAAGAGTGTATTTTCTTGTATCTTTTATTTCACTTATGTAAATTTTTTATTTGATTCGGTATGGATTATATTGATTATTTTTTAAAACTGAAAATGCTAATTCTTTATTAATGTAAAAATTGATAGAAAATAATACTGTTTGTTACTGCATTGACTTTTCCTACTATGTTGGGAAATTTTGTTAAACATGCAGTATGTACCTGTTCATCTTTTTTGACGTGTTATATATCGGTTATAGATAGTTTTTACTGTATCTGATATAACAGGGCAAATAAACTATTATTATTATTATCATAATAAGGCCTAGAGGCCACATTTCTAAGGGATATCTAGATGGTATACACTAACAGTATCACTCTTGACCACAAATGCTTGTAATTTAATTTGTATTTTTTTAGTCAGAAAGGAAAGGAAAAATAAAATATGTAAATAGAAATAATTTTTGTAAGTTCATGGCATTATATGTAACCTTAATGCATCAACATTTCTTTTAACAACAGACGTGTGGTGGTTCCAAGAGGAATTTCTTTTGGAGGAAGACGACAACCATAGAATATTTTCTACTGTCCTGGAATCTGATCGACCAAGTATGCAATATCATCTTGAAATTTTTAACTCTGACCCTCAAAATTCATCAGGAAACTATTCTGTTGTTGCTGTTGACTCAAGTGGGAACAGCATTTGGCAAGATTTCAACCTTACTGTCAAAGGTATGTATGTAAATTTGTTGTGCCTCCTATAATTTTGATGGTGACCGAAGCTAGCCTCGTGTGCCAACCCTCCAAGTTTTTTCCGACCCGGCCCCATTCAATCAAATCAGTACAATGGGGCGTGTGGGTGTCTACATTTCAGTGGAAACAATAGTACATGTAATGTGCAAGGGTTGACTTAAAATTCATGCTCATTATTACCAGAACTAATACCATAATATGTACATATACTTAAAAATTTCTTGCTAACATTCCATAAAGATAATTTTGTATCCTATTCGTACACCCTAATATCTAGATACATACATATCTTGATGTGCAGTTTCGGCGGAGACAGGATTGTATTTAAGTGTCGCCTACATTTTTATAACTGATGCTGTTGGCCACATTTCTCACAATGGATAGCTCCTTCCACTGTGAGACTGTATAAATATTAGCATTGATTAGCAGATGCTTACCTATATATTTTTCAAGTCAGTTTTGAATCATAAATGAATTATGCATAGCAATTTATTTTGTCTTAGCATTGTCATTTTCACTGTTGTCAAGGACTTGTGCTTACTACATTTTCTATTGCAAAGGTTGAGTTAATTGCTACATCAATTGTTATGTGGGTAATTGACATTGGAATATTTTTCAGCAAAATTTGATTTAGGATTTATTGGGGTAATTTTTCAATAAGTTATGTCACGCTCATACTTCCTAAATTGTAATGAAATGTATATCAGGCCCTGTTGCTAGAGTTGCAAAAAAATGGTTTTAGTGATTACCTCCATGAATAAAATTTTATTGAGGCATAGGTGTGTTAAAGTGAATTTCTCTTTAAAAATTGTGTATCCATGAACGTAATTTCTTATTCCATGTGATTCTTACTTTTGAATAATCTTTAGGAAGTAGAAGAACAGATTTCTCACCTGAATTCATTGTGGAGCCATATGATGTGACTGTTGCTGAGGGGGATGAAGTTGAATTCCTTCTTGAAGTTAAAGGCCATCCAGAGCCTAAGGTTTCCTTTTGGAAAGGAGCCTCCTTACTCCACACATCACCAAATGGTTATGTAATAGGTATGATATTTTTGTTTCTGATATTTGAAGTTGAATCACACTAGAATGTAAAATAATTTTCATCCATTAATTTTTCAAATGTTAAATGTTTTAGTTTTGATTCATTAAAGATCAAAAATGTTTTCAAAGTTAATATACCTCACAAGGTATACATTTAAGACTTGTGAGGGATGCAATAAAGTATAATTGTCCCTCATATCAGGGGGCCTATTCTCTAACTCGAAGCATCGGAGATTTTTGACGAAAAGATGCTTCAATAAGCTACTTGCTCCCATCGGTATTCTCTATCATGGAAGCTACCGGAGAAAGAGCAAGCAGAAGCTACCGGTAGCTTAATAGGCTCTCAACCGTATTCTGTAAATGTCACGGAGCTACTTCCGTAGCTCCAATAAGCTCCCACGGTAGTCTCTCGAAGCGCGGCCTCCGAATACCGTGCTTAAATATTGGTCATTTTATAACGCTTATCTATCTATAATTATCCAACGCACGGGTATGTTTCTTACATTTATTAAATGCGCATTCCTTCCACTTTCACTGGGTTGATTTGTCATTTTTGCCATTTGTGAGATTTTTCACAAAAAAGATATTAACTGGAGTGATGGAAAGCCATATTTACCTTCGGAAAGTGACGTGATTCCAGCCCATAGTGGGATACTTAGTGGGCCGTGGTAACGTGTATCACCTTCGCATTTCTTTTGAAAGCTTCATCTTCGTATATTATTTAAATGATTTGAAGCAACGAGTAATTGACGAAAGCAAATAGCACGAATCATATTGACTCATATAATTGACGTGAACCCTGATTCCCGAATATATTAACGAACAATCTTATTTCAATTGACAAAAACAGCTAAGATGGACGTCGTGCGTTCGTATTCACAAGATTGTTCACAAGATTATGTGAGCAAAAATAAAATATTTTACAATTTTGCTCACATGATTTTTAATGCGTGGAATTTTTTGCTAAATCGATGCACGAACATCTTCACCGTCTAAAACAGGTTTCACCAGTTTTATCCACAGAAAAACATTGAGACAAAGCGTTCCTATTGGTTCTAAGATTGACGTCACCAGAAATGAAGTTTCCGTGGATTTGGTTTAAAAATATTCTCATACCCGCCTTTCCTCAAACTTCTCTCAACTTCCTATTACATTCTTGAGAAAGCTCCATCAAGTTAGAGAATACGGTTGGTAGCCAATTCTGGTAGCCTATTCGATGCTACCGCATCAGTAGCTTCGAGATAGAGAATAACCCCCCAGGATGGAGGATACAGCATGTACCTTTACACAATCTCAAGTTACAGGCTGAAATACTCATCCATTTGAACTCCATTAAAAAACTTATTTCTCATTATATTCTTTATGAACTCCCTCAGATTGTAAATTGTATGTATCTCCTATTATTAATTACATATTTATCATTTTTCAACTGCAGGGATGCTTACTGCTAATGATATACCTCTAAATCTCAGTGACAGTCACTTTAACAGCTAATTTGGAAGTTATGTCACTCATATATATCTGTCTTGTACTGCTAATACTAAACTATGTCATATGTTTATAGTAACGTTGAACCTGTGGTTTCATTGAACTTTATTTTGTCAGAGAGGCAAGGTGGTGGCCATTGGACTTTCCGCATAAACAAAATTGCTCCAATTGATGGTGGCAAGTTCGTAGTGGAAGCTCGTAACAGAGTTGGTGTAGCAACAGCCACAGCTGAAGTACAAGTTGTTAAGTTTGAAAGTGCTAGTCCTATTGAAGAATCAGTGCCAAATGCTGAAGAAGAAATGAGAGCCCTCTCCACCTTGGAAGCATCATCTTCAGTTCTTCAGAATGGTCTCAAGTACCAAGCTGCAGACCTTCAAACATCAGCACAGAAGGTTAGCATTTCAAGTGTTCCGGCTTCATTTTGGTGCAGGAAGTTTTGGATTCTTGAATAAGATGTGTATCCTATATAGCCATTTGGCTCTTAGTTTTCAGTCTTGCCTTAAATACAAATATGTACTACGTTATGCTTTGTAGAAATGAAATTAAATATTTGACTGTATAGTATGCATTAAATATATGAATATAATATAGATCCACTCAGAGGAATGTAAGCTGTCATAAAAGAAGTCAAATACAGTAGAAACTCGATAATACGAAGCACAATAATACAAAGTTTCGATTATACGAAGCAAAACTGTCGTTCCTGACCAAAAGCCTATACTAAATACATGGCACTATTCGATAATACGAAGTTTCAAAAATACAAAATTTACGTTGTTACGCACCTCTTCCCCGGTCCCCAGGAAAAAATAGAATTCGTTTTTACGAACCATGGGGAAAAACTGCATCAGAAAAACTCTTTTTGCAGATGCAGACACCTAGAAAATCAGCGTTGACGAATGTGATGCATCAAATGTGTGAAATGCGTGAATGATCAAGCATTCTTCTCTCTAGCACTCTTCTAACAGTTGGCAGAATTTTTATAATGTAAACAATTCCCTTTGGTTAAAACTCACGAGCGGCCCCACATGTTATACTCGCTGCCCAAGGTCCATAAAGGACAGGTCATGACATGCACTTGTTTAATGTAATCTTCCATCTTGCGTCTCTGTCTCGGTGGGAATTCAAATTTTGCGTGCAAATAAATGGAGAACATATGTACAAAAAACCATGATTTGCTTTCTTATTTAGCGATGTAAAGGATGGACAATAAAATGGTAATTGATAGCTTGGTTGTACTTTACGTCTACGGTCCGCAGTATGACTCAGGAAAAATTGTCAATCAGCTATGGCTCAAAACTTCATACTTGAGTGCATCACGTGCATAAGTACAAAAACCATGATTAACCTTTTTATTTAGTGATCTACAGCTATGAAATTTTAGGTACTCATAAAAAATACAATGGTGATTGATAAAATGGTTTGACATTAAGCCTACGGTCCTCATTTTGACTCCGGAAAAATTGTCAATCCCGCTATGACTCAAAACATCGCACTGGAGCGCATCGCGTACATAGACACAAAGAACCACGATTTACATTCTTATTTAGCGATGTAGAACTATGACATTTCAGGCAAACATAAACAATACAATGGTGACTGATAAAATGGTTGGACTTAAAGTCTACGGTACTTTTAATCATGATTAATTTCCATGGAGTCATGCCTAAACTCACAGATTTGGTTATCCATATTGATTTTATTTGCTATGAATCACGTTTTGTCGCATCTCGATATCTTCAGGTGAAGTGTTGGGCCTCAAAACATTAGCCTTATTTTATTTTCGTGTTGCATACTTCATCGTGTTGACAATTATACAAGACCCTATTGAGATAGTGAGAGAAGATTTTCATAGTTTAATCACGAAGTCCATGTGCCATCTTCGGGAAATTAGTAGCAAGCGGGAGCAGGGAAAGAAAATAACTATTTAATGAAATGTAAAACATTCGATCTTGAACATCTCGGCGATGTCCATTTGAGATGAAGTTTCTCTTTCATACTTTTTCGTGTGGATAAAAAGTTCCCGAAATCATAAGTGATTCGATAATCACATTTCAACTACGAAGTCATTACATGAGATTCTATGTTTTAGCCATTGAGTCTATGTTATAGACTCCATGGTTTAAGCTTATCAAAGTCTGTAAATAAGGATGTCATTAGATGAAATGGTGTTCAACTTATCTACCAACACCCAAGATGCAAAATGACGGCGAAAAGATTACGCATAGAAAGATAAAAAAATAAAAATTTTATTTCGTACTCATGTAATTTTTGTTAAACAGAACTCTAACCACAAATCATCAAAGTGAAAAGAGACTTGTGAATGAGTGAATGATTCGTTCACGTACTTCTATGAGCGATGAATCAGCTAAGAACTGGATAGGCGAATTGCCATCATTAAAAGTAAAGACATTTCCTGAGAGGGATGTAAATCATCATCCACATAAACTAAAGCATTGATATAGATAACCGTTAATGGCAGTACTATTTTCTTCAGTATCATTATCCATGAACAACCAAATTATTACTTCAACTGACAAAAAAATCTTGCTCTTTAGAACTGAAAGCTTAGTATATCACGAACTGACGGTGATATGGAAAATATGCCGAATCACGCCCCATTCGTCATCAATCAATTGCCCTGAGCCCCCTGAATCACCACTCTATGTTCGCGTGACTTGGGCTTCCGTTTGCGTTTTATATTTGCCAAGTTTTCTTTAGTAATACAGCTGGTTGAAAATGTCTAATTCTTCAAACATTAGAAAGTGCGTCATGTTAGACATTTCGGAGAAGCTGAAGAATATTGAAAGGGCATCCAAAGGAGACCCAGTGGCTAATATAGCGGCGGACCCTGCTGTTGGCATCTCCACAGTGCGCGTTGTAATGAAAATCCAAGCCAAGCTATTAGATTATGCTTTAAAATCAGAAGAATTCCTCGGTAAGCACGCCATTGCAAGCGTAGAGGAGGTAAGAATCATCTGTTCGGACATTGGGGTATCGGTGACCTTGACTTGTTTTCTTCGAGAGAGGGCTGAGTAAGCAGGGAGATAGGGGACTCGGGAAATTCCGAGGGGCGACCATAAATCACTGCAGACCAGGCACGTGATGAGTTGGCTATAGCCTGGGGTGGAGGGATCGCACTTAGAGACATGCAGGTGGTTGGAAAACCATGGCGACTCCAGCCCGTGTGTTTATTGCCCATGCCCGTGTTCGCGCTCGCCCGAGTGGTGTAGATGCCCGTGCTTGCCCGTTCGCATGGCCACCCGTCCTCCCGCCGAGCACCCACCTCGCACGCAGAACTTGCGAGAGAAGGGAAGGGGTAACCTTTGGAAGAAGGTCTGCGTAGTTGGCCTCAGGAAAACAGTGGTTTCTGCAATTTGGAAGATTGCTCGACCACCCGCTGAAGGATCGGCTCAAGAGCGGCACGCACTCCTTCCCCTTCCCACTGCTTGGAAGAGGGAGAGGAAAGAGAGTGTCTCTCTATCTTTTGCACATAGCCAGGCGAGGGTAGTTCGTATTTGCCAGCTGCCTGCAGGTCTCTATGGACTCCCAGGAGCTGTCTTTGTTCAAGTGTGCGTCAGCTACCTTGAAGTGAGTGTCAGAAGTTAAATTACATGATTTGGCCTTCTCAGATTCTTCACAATGAGTGTAACATATTGCGATCATGAATTTAAATTCTTACTCACTGACTAAAAATATTTGCATGGAGAAACTACGTGGTGATAGTCATTTTACGATTTTTTATGAGTTTAAGTTTATTATATAAAGGCATTGTTTTAATAATGCTTTGACTAATAAGGATCAAATATGGTTTTCAAACATTGCCAAAGACCACAAAAGTTAGGGGGGGAAATAACAATTTTTTCGCGATTTCTTTAAATGGTTCGATGTTACGAAACTCGATAATACGAAGTGCCGATTTGTCAGTCCAGCTGACTTTGTATTGTCCAGTTTCTACTGTATATACTATTATCATATACTTATTAGCAATATGTTCATGGTGATAACCAATTGCAGAGGCCTTGTAAAGAAAGAGAAGGCTTAAGGAGAGTCCATAAGTATGTACAATTAGTTTTGATATATCTCTTGAGAAGCATACCGTATTTGACAGTATATAAGATGCACTTTTTTCCCCTAAATAATGGTTCGAAAAGTCACCCACTGGTCTTAAATGTGAAAGCGAGACATTAGGTATGTAGACTAAAGTCATCCCCGTTGCTATCTCCTGAAGACAAATTTACCTCACATGTCAATTTCTGCCCTTCTCCAAAATGTTACTATTTACCTAAACAATGCTGTGGATGTTATTATAATAACCAGTATTGCTATGAATGATACTAGGGTCGATATGTATTGTTTTGATTGTGGGAGTTGTCAATTTTCTGTGATAACTGACAATTACTTCACCACGGTGTTTTTCATTTATCAGAATAGCCGGCTGTTGTTGGCTATCCTCTCTGATATGAGCCAAACAAGTGAAGAACAATAAATGCATTTCTTCACAGCTATTTGCTATGGTTAATCGGTATGTGAGATGAACTTCGAATGCCTGAACAGCTGCTTTGAGCTGTTTCATTTCATTTGGCCACCTGGAAATCGCCAACTGTTACCGTCAGTGGCTGGCAATGTATGGATTAGGAGTGCTGTGTATGGATAAGAAGTGCTAGATAAGGAGTGCAATGTGCTTTCTTATCTTCATGCAAATTTGTGTTCTGCATTTATTAACATAAAGGCTTGACATGTCTAAAAAATTGTGTTTTATCTAGGGATGTAAGAGTTCCACTATCCCCCTGTTTTAGTTCTAGAAATTGATTCCCAAATCTTGCATCCAGATCTGCTCTAGTTTTCATAGTATACCATACTACTATTAGTACAGTAAACTTATTAATGGTTTTTATATAGGCAAAAAATAAGTACAGGTATCCCTAAATTAACATGAATCCATTTAACATGATATTTGCTAAATATGACAAGCCAATAGTAAATGTATTCATGCAGCTTGACAAAATTTCCTATTTTAACATCACATGCTTTATTCATGCTTTTTGCTAATTTTGCATGCTTACTAATCATAAAGCATGGTTCATGCTTTATGATTAGTGAGTTCCTATTGCCATTCACTCTAGTTTCAGGGACAGTAGAATCAGTTTATAATGCAGAAACGACCCAAAATTATCTTTATTAAGCAATTCACACTCATTTGCCCTTTAAGATCCATCTCTAGATGAGGGATCAGCGCAGTCTTAGCAACAGAAGCAATCTGTGCAAATCCTTTAGGCATAACTCTGTGGGACAGTTTATTTTTACTTAAAAACCAACTTTTTAACATGATAAGGTTGAAGAGTTAAAAGAGATTTTCCACTAATCAAAGTTCTTTAAAAAAGACTTAGGATTAAGACCTAGGTTTCAATGTTTTACATATCATATTCAGGTCTTGCACTCCTTATCCTTCTTGCAGTGGCGGACACAGAAAAAACTCAAGGGGGGGGCGCAAGTTATCGCGACGATTGTAGCTTTCAAACTGACTGCCTGGCAGCGACTCTGCTTCCCTTATATATGTAGCTCGGTTGTTTCGAGAACATTAGGTGCCAGAATGTTCGCTTCCAGACTTTTAAGGAGTGTGAACAGATACAAACAGTAGAATATTCGCGACTTTTCTCGAACAAATGCCAGACAGAATAACGTATCGAGATCACTAGAATGGCCGCAACTTTTCTCGTAGGTTAGCTATCTATGTGCCAGACAGAAACGTATAAAATACGATGACGAGGACGCGCGCGCGTGCTACATAAGAAAGTACAACTACTCGATAACTCGACTCAGAGTCGACTGACGAAAGAAACGAACGAATAGCGTGCGGGCTGACGCGCGCCCCCCATATGTATCCGCCACTGCCTTCTTGTGGGTGATGCGAGTATTAATCCTGGACCCCCGAGTAATTTCTATTATCAAAACATTCGACGCAATCAGAACAAACTTTCGATTCTCGCTTCATACATTGCGGAGCTTACTTCCTTCCAAGTTATTCCACTAACAGAGACTCTCGTGGTGGGCGTGTACCATTTGCCATTCAAGTCACTTAATAAGGTGAATTTTTCATTATCAATATTTCCACGTAATGGAGGAATAAAACTGTATATATCTCTATTTTTCATAAGTCATGGAGAATATTCTCTGAGAAATGCGTAATATTTAAGCTCTAAGTTTTGTATTATGACTTACCATTGCCAAATACACTTGTTATTTCCACATTTCAATTTTACAGCATTCAACAAAGCCAATGGTGGGTCTTTGAAGATATGTGTAGAACAATCACAGGCAGCTTATCGAAGTCTGTGCTGTGAAAAATTCAGAAGGATCACCAATATCTTCTCCTTTTCATGTGACTTTGCTTCCTTTATCCTCTTTGGTAGATGTTAGGATATCTGATCGTCATGAAATAACACAGACAATCATGCTGATGGACACAGCAGACATTTACACAGCTAAACCATTTGGTTGTTACTAAAGATGTTGATAAAGTTGGTGAAAGTTTTTTTTCAATGTTTATTGCTCATTGCTTTAATGTTTATTCAAGCTACTGTAACGGTTTGCTTTTTTAATTATGAAACAAGGAGACAAAGCAATTTTTTTCACATTGACTTATACTCAAGACACAGATTTTTGTTGAATATTTTATTGGCCCGAAAAAAACTTTGACTTACATTCAAAGATATATTATATTTCTCATACATATCACTTATGAATTAAAAGGTTTATGATGGCTTTAATTTGCTAAACAGCAATTCAATTAGTATGACAGGTTTTATGAACACATCTTTCGAGTTAACCCTTTCGCGACAGGGACGGGGAAAATTTCTTTGCTTTGCCAGTACAGAGCTTTCACTACGCTAGGATCTTCTCAGGTACCTATTTCCCTAACTTGGGTTGGGGGCCAGAGGGGTGTTGAACCTTTTTCTCGGCAACCGGGCGGAGATAATCTCCTCCCTTTTCCACTTGGGGTGCCCATTATGGCATGCGGTCAACTATTATTTTATGCGATGGTTTTGCTAAAAACATTGTTGCTACAGCCTCGATATTTATTTATAGGGAAATCAATTATTTTGGTTTTACAATGCCTTTACAGCTTTTAAACAAAATTCTACCGTTAATATTAAGCCCTCTAGCAACAAAAATCGTATCAATGGTTAAATAAATAATTTTGTCATTGTATTTCGCACTCGGAAATGATTTTGACGAGTATTAACGTAAAAAAGTATTATAAATTTAAAATGTCCAAATTCAGGATATTGGCATCATCAGTGAGCGAATCAAAGAATCGGTACTTAGAAATTTTCACCGTGTTAATTCATGAGATGTACGGTCTATGGAACTCTAGTTTTTAGAAATTTATGCACAGATCACATTCATCACGTGTGAATATGTTGATTATGGGAATATGAAAGATCACCCGATTTTAGGAATATGAAATTCTTCTAAGTGAATGTTATAACTTCAACATTTGTGTGCCTCGGGATTCAAAACACTGTCAGGAATCACTGTAATCTTTAGGCGGAAACCATTGACCAACGAAAACTGAACTGAAATAGTCAGAAATGAAAGCATTTGTAATTACAGGGAAAAATAAACATTTAAACTCACTAAAAATATGGTTGTCAACTCATATATAAGAATAACATTCAGTTGTTTACCTCAAAAATAATAACTCCCTAACTAAGTTAAAACCATAGAAAAAATCACTCCATAACCAAGTAAATAACTACCAAAAAATTAGTTCTGAGATTCCTTTACACTTAAACTACGTTAAAAATAACGGTAGAACACCGTTTAAAATTTGTAGTTGTAGAGGTAAACATGAGGAATGTACTTATAACCCTCAATTTGCAAATCACACAAACACTTCTTTCTTTGTTGTACCACTGCACCAACAAGCAACTGACCGCGGACACCTACTGTGAGTGGGGCTCGCACTGCAACGAAGGGTCGAGATTATCCTCTCCCACGGACCAAGAAAGGGTACCTACGGCATCTCAGGAAGAAGTCCTTAATGACACACACCTTTCAGGCCTGCTTAAGGCTAGCTTAGTGGCAAGGCCATTTTAAAACGTTGTTCGTTCGTTTGCGTAGAAAAATTTAAGCCGTGGTAAAACGTCGTTCGTAGGAAAAGGGTTAAGAAGGGATACCTGTACTGAAAATTTACTTTCTCTGTTTATTTTTTCATGGCTAGAAATACAAAATTGATTCATGCACTGCTTAATCCATAGGCTCTCGTTGCAATAGGAAATATAATTTGGTGTTTTATCTGAATTTTTGAATATGAATTTTTTAAGGTCCATTAGAAAACTTAAAATGCATGCACAACAAAATTTAAAAGCATCATGAGAAAACAAGTTGCCAGCAAATATGAGATGTAGATCATGATTCAGTTTATCGATTGGTTAAAAGGTAAATTTTTTATGAATAATGTTTTACACCAGTTCCAGTTTTTTCAGGAAACCGAGGAACCAAAGAACTGGTCTCCTCAACCCTAGTTTTAGTGTATGTATTATTTTTTATGCATTCCAAGCAATGTGTTACTGTAATTTTCATGGTTTGCTATTTTAAAACATCACTTTATTGAGGGGAATATGTAATTAAGCACATAATGAGGTAATGTACGGTTGTCATAATAATTAGTGGGTATTAAGTGAGTTGTCCTTAAATAACGTATGTTTGTACTTGATTCCTGCTTTTCAATGAACATGATTCTGAATAATCTCTTTCACTGAATATGGTGAAACACCTTTATAATTTGCACAAACAAGAGGTCTATATATTGTTTCAATTAATTATTCTTCTTCTTTTCCTTTCTGCTCTTTCTTTGCTAACTAAAAACTCCTGTTGATAGAATCAAAATGGTTTCAGTTATCGCAGCTGATCTCCCAGCTGGAAGATCTAGAAATCCACATCCATTCTATGGAAGCTGAATTTGGAAGCCTTCACTCTGATCTTGATTTTGGTGGTGTTGATATGACCACCTACATTTCTTCACCTTGGAGTACACCTCTTTCGTCTGTTTCCTCATCTCCTCCTTCCTCCCTCTCTACTTCCTCTTCTCAAGCCATCTCTGCCCTAGAGGATAGCAGCCTTGAGCAAAGAAAAGCTCACCTTCAGCAGCTATTGTCTTGCCTCCAAAAGGAGGTACCAAGCTCTTGTTATGGTTTTCATTATTCATTTACTCACTGTCCCTTAATCTATGTTGTGGCATGTGTTTTTTTCTAGTATTTAATTTCTCTATATGTATATGATGGTACTTCATAAAAGTCCTAATTGACTGCAATGGTTTAAGGTTATTAAAATATTATTACCGTACTGGCTCGAATATAAGACAGCAGCGAATGTAATACGGTTTTAGAGGTGCCATTTTAGGGAAAAAATTCCACATCTTCCGGATCGGAGTCCTTACACATGACGTCATCCTCGGTGCCATCTAATGCATTTGAAATACAGCATTTCTTAAAACCTCTCACTATTGATTCTTCTGGGATGGCATTCTAAGAAGCCTTAATCCACTGGCTAATAGGTGCCAAATATGGCTTTCGAATACGTCCAGAGGATGTTTATTCCAAGTACCCACTCATCAGCTACTCAGCATAATATTTTTTAGGTTACTTTTAAAGGCCCTATTGACATATACATCCATCATACAAACTAGCATCATCACTCTTCTCTCTCCTCTGGGAGACCAACCAATTTGTGTACCAGGTTTTTCAACCCTACTCATTGTTGGTGATAGCCGAACTCAATAAGACTTCAAACTAAAGTAGCATGTCGTTCGGTTTCTGAACGTTCCACTAATAAAAATTAGTTCACTTTACTGCTAACCCTGTGTGGCATAAGCATGAATGATTGTTACAAAGTAAAATAATACGCTAAGTCTAAAGGCGGTAGAAAATAGGAAACTTAATACCTCACTTATTCATCCTCAGGTCCTTAGTGTGACACGTCGTAACAGCACAAGGATGTTACAAAATATAGTTATAAAAGGCAAAGCATGCCATGGTCATGGCGGTTATGGCAATACACCGTAGATCCATATTTTCAATCCAATTTTGGCGAATGACCTCCAACACATGCTTCGAATTATCTACGTAAAAGTAGTTAAAATCTTTCTACACCGTGCGACCCTCGTAAAAAATCGACGCTGTCAAATATCAGTCGTCGTGCTATGCCTTGCGTGCTTAAATGTGATGTTTTCGTTCATTGTGAGGCTGTAATCAAGTTTGAATTCGTAATCGCGAGGAACCAGCAGTTACGCCACCCACCACGCACGCATGTTATGGGGGTTGCGTCCCGAAATTTTATTTTAATATGGCGCTAAAATAAGACGGATTGCGATTTTGGACCTGTTCCAAGTGGAAAAAATAACCGTCTTATATTCAGGCCAATACGGTAAATGTGAAAATTAAAATGACAACCCATGTAGGTCAGTAAATAAATTGATGCTAGATTAATATCTTGCATAGGATAGCTTACTTCCTGTTTTATTCTTTTAAACATTTTTTATTGTACCATTAACTTCAATTTCACCACTCAAAATTCTGTGGAAAATGATGAAACGTTTTATCATGCACTGGAAAAAGGCAGTGAGAATTACTACGCATCTCATTTTGCACCCAAACCAAGAGTTTTCCTTGTAACCCAAAATCTGAGGAATGGTATGTTCCATGAAAGTTTTATTGGATATAATTTGGTTTATGAAATAGAAAAATGAGTTGGCCACTTGGGAGGCTTAGCGATTCACGATGCTAGAAAACATTTTGCATTGGAAATACCTAGCAAGGTGATAGATGGGACTTGAGTTTCATAACAATGCCCATGCTGTTTCTGATTGATTGAACTATAAGTATGATTATTAACTTCAGCTGTTTAAATGGGCTTTCTGGTATAAAAAATGCCAATAATGCTCTCTTGGGGAGAATTTTGCTGATAACTGATAGCAAAAATAAGTGTTAACTGGGGTGGCAGATAATCATAATAGGGGAAGTGATTTACATTTCTTTCAGTCATGGTTAAGAGATGGAATGAGAACGGGGGAGCATATTCTAGATGGAAACAGCAAACACAATTAGTGGCCAGCTGTTTACAAATATGCTTGTGACTAGCAAAAACAACTTTAATAGCATAAAGAAACAACTACTCGAAGATAAATGTCATTCCAATTTTTTATTAATTCTAATTAAATCTAATTTATTTTTCTAAGCAACCACTCAAAGTCAATAATGTCTCCAGGTTTATCATGTCTCCAGATTTATCATAACTGTTATAAATATCATATATTTATAGCCTATATAAATTATCCCCCACCCTAGGATGTGGCTTATTTTTTTATTTTTTCTTGGATTTTCAATTTCAATCTCTCAAACTATGTTATTGGGTAAAGAAAGAATATCCTTAAAATATTGGCTCGATTAGTTAACATTTAGAGGTCGCTCAAGAGGCATGAATGCAGTGATGTTCAACTTTCATGATTGGAGGATATAAACATAATTTCTAGGAGTAACACGCTAAGTTACAGCCCTTTTGGGCCAAAATTCACTCCATTTTTACGTATGTGTAACAGTTTTCCATGAAGAAAATATTTTAGCGGGGGCTACTGCCGCGGGCCCCACACATAACGCCACGCCGGGTGCACGTGGGCTGCAGTCAACTGATTCCTCATCCTGTACCCTTCATTCTCTACCCTTCCCTCGCACCTTCCCAAGCTATGGTCAAGGGAGCCATTTCCCGTGCGTGACAATTTTACATAATGTTTCCATGATTATCATATATAACCTACATCAGTGGTACACATACGTATGTATTGTTACAGTTATCAGTTAATATGAAAAGATTACTGTTGAGAAAATCTGTGACATGTGGAGGAAAAGGTATAATATAAACCATAATAAGTCCTTCATTCAGTCAGTTAAGGTATAGCAAAAAAAAAACTAAAACATTGTATACACTTGATAGAATATGATAGTAACTTTAAGTTTTAATAAAATAAGGGTAAATGCCACTGCACTTCATATGATCAAGGAAAGTGGCATGTTAGTCAGCCTGAGATAATGTTTTTCATATCGATGAATATTAATAATGCTTCT
The DNA here is from genome assembly GCA_963573305.1 of Pyrrhosoma nymphula. Taxonomy (NCBI): domain Eukaryota; kingdom Metazoa; phylum Arthropoda; class Insecta; order Odonata; family Coenagrionidae; genus Pyrrhosoma; species Pyrrhosoma nymphula. The sequence goes on from OY754327.1 coordinate 171,678,569, forward strand.
TTAAATGTGGATACACTAAAAAATATTATGTACCAGGTTTTCAAGATTTTAAAAATTTTATGTTAATGTTGTTAACGTCTTGTACCAGCCAAAGTCAAAAAGTGTTAAAATAGTATTTTGTATATTCCAAACTGATTGTTCATCAAATACTTGTTTCTCATGAAAAAAATAGTGATGAATTTTAGCAATTTTACTTAAAGAGAAATAAAGCTGATAATATGTTTCCTGAAGTTTATTTGTTAAAAGTCAGGATTTCTAAAAAAACAACCATAGTGAAGAACAAAAATGATGAAGGACCATGTGATTAAGCATAACAGAGAGAAGAGTAGTGAGCCCCAGTGAACACAATTGCCCAGTTGTACCAAAGAAAATGACCAACTTATAATTTTCCCAATTGATAATAGTCCTTGTTTCACAGGCTTTTATAAATTTAAAATGAACTATCTATTCATTTGAGGTAACATAAATTGGAGATGATGTTGTCTCTCATTGATGCATTACATTATATGATAAAAGGACTTAATTATTTATGCAGTACCATCGTATTAAAATAACTGCTCTGGAGCATTTCAGTTTTTAAATGGTAGTTATATTGTGTGCTCTTCTTTTGCAGTAATTGGCTAAAGTTGTTTGCTTGTTGTAGAAGTTATTTTGCGTATTTTATTTCAAAATGATATTGCTAACATTTGCAGGAAAGAATATTAATAATGTAGAATAGTGGTATTATAAATTATAGGTATTTTGTGCTGAAATCATTTCATGGATTGAGGCGTAAAGTATGAGAAAATATATCTTGAAACTTATATCTATTATATATTTTTTGTTACTTCCTATGTTTTCATCTTGTTCTGTAATAATATGGAGAACAGTTATAATGGCCTAAATTTATGGGAGATAACTACAGATTAGTGACAATTTTGTGTCTTCTTTGAAAGTTGATTTTTGAATATTTTGAGAAAATTTTCTAAAACTGCAAAAACTCTTTATGCACGTTTACACTGCCATAGTAATATTTAATGTGCATCATACACTTTGAGGAATTAAGTTATGGTAAAGGCACAGCAAGGAAAGTTTAAACAGAATATTATTTTTTAAATATTGTTAGGGCATATATGCATGTAAATTAATTATTTTCTTCCTAACCACCCATGGATGTCATCCATTGTTGTTATTGTCCAATTGTTGGCAAATACTATTCAATATTATTCACCATTCAAGTATAAGTCTTCTATTCGGCCAAAAATAGAGGCAAGAACCCATTATTTGATCATAAGTCAAGTTGAAAAAATTGCTTAATCTCCTTGCTTTGCGATTAAAAAGCAGATCAGTTAAGATGCAAGGACAAATATTGAAGGAAAGAGTGAACAAAATTACAAAAAAAAGATAAACTTTTAATAAATTTATCGATGATATCTTTTATAGCTACTACGAATTGGGCCATGTAGATTGTAAATGTCCACAGCATCATTTCATGCAATTGTCACTGTGTGATGAGGCAGTTACATTATCATGGTCATCTTGATTGAGGGTATCATCATCTTCCACACAATCTGTAGCAATAGCTATTTCACATGTAGTGGAAACAGCACGACAATTGGTAGTGCTGGAGGAATAGGTTGGTAGGTAACACAATATGTGAGGTGCACTTGCGATGTAAAATTTTGCCATGAAATAAATTATATTAACTCCAGTGTGTGATTTTGTGTTTAATCAGATATCCTAACTTCTGGTGAGGGTGATAAAAAAGTGCGGAGTTTGATGAAGAGAAGATATCAGTGATTCTTGGGAATTCTTTGCAGCAATTTTTTCTTCGATAAGCTGCCTGTTTTTGACTTCGATGAATATTCACCATTGGCATTAAATTGGAGTAGATGGTAATGAAAATGTGAATATTTGGCAAAAATGAAGAATATTTTCAAATATTCAGATCACAGAAATAAAGATATAAAATGGGATTCATGAAGGTAGTAGCAATTCTAGATTTCATGACAAGAAGTCAACATGTTTTCGTTTCATCTCATTTTTGAGTTAAATATTCAGGATACATATTTAATATCTTGTAATTCAATGTAATTTCACCTATGGTATTTATATAGTATCCAGAACATCGATAGATCAGTATTTATGAAGATTTACAGCCCCAGAGTCACCCATAGCTAATCGCAATATCCTACAGCTTTTGGGTTGGTAATACAATATTTGTATGATGCTATTGGCCTTGTGGAATGCATTAATATTACAAAGTGGAAAGATTTTGTATATTAGGCAGTTGTGGGTTCTTAGTCGAAACTTCAATCTAATGCTTTTCTCAGCGAATATTCTCTACTTCATTTCCAACTACAGCAAATTTATCCACTTGGCTTACAGGTATTCTCTATGGTTTTATGCATCCGATATTCAGAAATATGTATTGACCCCAAAAAAGTCAACTTATTTAGTGACTTGACTAAAAGTTGGGGATAGGTTTTCATGGGCCAAAAAATTATAATTTTCTTGACTTATACTCAAGTATGTATGGTAATACAGTGGAAGCCCGGTATAGTGAGTACGGCTTATTGCGAGAATCCCGTTTTAGAGAGTGATTGTCTTTGTACCGCCAAAAGGCCTATGTTTAACATGTAAAATAAAGTGGATACAGTGAGGCCAAAAAGTTCCTTCCACGGTATACACTCGGTATTACGACAGATATCTCTCGAGGGTGATGCACCACCTAGCAAAAATTAACTATTTTGTTTTGTATTTTCTGTTTATTAAACTAAATATTCAAGATGTGAGCCATATCTGCAACACCTAAAGCCAGTAATGTCCAAACATTAGTGATATATGGCCTTGAGTACGCTGCGCGCGCTCCCATTTTACGTTCTTCTTTTGTTAGGCCCAGTCATCAGTGAGAGGGGAGTGGGCAGACGACAAGCAAGTTGAGAGTAGAAGAGGGAACATTCAGCAGAATGAGAGCGATCTGTCGGAGCGATTGAAAAACTCAAACCATTCCGTCAACTCGATGCGCCCAATCACTCGGCAGCAGAGAGTTGTGATGTAGGTAAGGGGTGGAGTTTACTCGGTCGGAGGGGCGGAGTTTACTCGGTCGGAGGGGCGGAGTTTACTCGGTCGGAGGGGCGGTGTTTTCTCGGTCGGAGGGGCGGGGCAGAGTTTACTCGGTCAGAGGAGCGGAGTTTACTCAGTCGGAGGGGCCGAGTTTACTCGGTTGGAGGGGCGGAGTTTACTCGGTCGGAGAGGCGGAGTTTTCTCGGTCGGAGGGGCGGAGTTTTCTCGGTCGGAGGGGCGGAGTTGTCTCATGTGGTTTGTGCGGCAGCATCATGTCCGCGAAACGTAAATCTTTGGACCTTAAAACCAAAATTAAAATTATAGACGGGTGCGAAAGTAACAGGTCTTCAAAGACTGATATCGGGAGGTGGTTTGGTGTGTCGTCATCTACGTTGTTCACAGTATTAAAGAACAAAGATAAAATTCGTGCAGCAGTGACCGAACTAGGACGACCTAGCAGCCAAAAACATTGCGGCATGGGGAACATCCTCAAATGGAATCTGCACTATTCAAGTGGTTTTGTCAGCAAAGGTCTGCAGGACTGCCCTTAAACGGTCCGATGTTAAAGACGAAAGCTGACTACACTTGCACGAAACATGATGTGCTAGCCAATCGACTGAGGTATTTTCTTTTCTAGTGTAAATAAATACTCGATGACACTTATTTTCGGTAGATAATTGAATTTGAATCACAGAAACTGCTAGGAATAGGTGACTATGCGAGAAATATCTACAACCACCGGTACATGCCGTATTTCAGTGAACCTTAAGGCCAATTTTCCCAACTGATGGACGTACTGGTTAACATTCGAAAACTCGACAAAGTTGATATTATCGTCATGACATATTCGCAAAATTATCCAAAAACTACAGTATAAGTACCTAATATTTTAATTCCGATTAGTTAAGGTGTCTTTACAGCTTTCTTCGGCAATCGAAAAATAGAAGAACTGGAAGAAAAACACCGAGACTGGAGGAATTAATATTTTATGTTTTGGAAAATGTCCTGTTTATTTCTTAAAATTAGTTGATATTCCACCAGATTGTGCCTGAAACGACTTTTTTTGCTATTTACCTTCGTCAAATACCATGGAAACAAAAGAAAAACGGTAAATACGAACGACTATGAGAATTAGGTGGCTTTATCCAACACTTTCGGATACAACGAGCGCTCGATTTAGCGAGTGATTTCCGAGGGATTATGAGCACTCGTTAATCCGGGCTTCCACTGTATTTCATATGTTCATGAAGATATTTTTGCTGTAGGAATTTATAGTTGTATGCCACTATATATGTACGTTGACAATTATTGTGGAGTATTGCTTTTCTGGGAGAGTGGAAGAAGGTGGTCTGTACTTCAAACTTTTTTAAATCTGATAGTTCATTTAAAAGAAGGGAAACATGAATTAGCTACCTGTAGAAAAGACAACCGTCACAGAATTTATGCTAAAAAGTATTTGTGTCCTCATTATGCACATAAAATGGCCTCATTGTGATATCACATTCAGCTTTTAATCAACATTTCAATGTCCCCAAAGAATTTCAATTAGGAGTGTGATATCCCAGCCAGCACAAGTCAAGGCATATCCCCAAATAAACGAATAGCATCCTTGGAGTCCAAGGATAGGCTATCCCTGTTAAGGATAGGCTATCTCTCGGCATAGCGATGCAATACATATGGCCGACGTGGGCTATCCGTGGATCATCTAGATAGATTTCCTCTATTTTGCGTGGAACCTATCTCTACCGCCAATGAATCTATATATGTAGTAACAACGCTTACCGCCATATTTAGCCGCTCGCAGCGCCACACTCGAGCTTAACGGGAACTACGTGTCATGTGGCGCCACCTACCGGCAATTCTGCTCACTACTAGTAGACGAATGGCGGGACCACGGGCGCCTTTTAAATAAGTAACTCATATTATAACCTTCATACCAAACAGCACGTAGAGAACCGATCTTACCGCAAGTTGATTTGGCTACCAGAGCTCCAGATGCTGCAATTCCTGCAAAATAATTCACCACTCAACAAATAGCAAAAACAATTGATGAAGGAAAAGGCAGGAACAATTGCATCGAAGTCAAGTCAAAAGGTGTTTACTACCATGACACATATATTTACACATATGCAAGTATTATCATAATTATTCTCACTATATATCAACATATTTACAGCAATAGCCCATCTTCATCAGGGTTCGTCATTTAACATACATACATATTTTAACTTTGTACATAGGCGTGTAGCACATTGAATATTGAGAGTAATATAATGTTGCGGGAACTCTTTTCATCCGGGATGGCTTAATGACGCAATCAACCGAGGCTTGATGGAAACCGGCAAAACCTCACGCAAGTCGCCGTGTGGATGTAGGTATATTTGTTGCTGGCAGGAGTGCTGGACTTCACTGATTTGAGGTGTGTCGTTTTGCGCTGGATTCTTTTTGCTCCTGTAGTCATACGTCGATTGTCTGTTGAGACTGGTGGTTCTGTTGAGCGGAGGCTGATGTTCTCTTGTTCCTGTGGAATAAGGCAGGATTACTATACGTATACATTATATATAATATATTATTATACAATGCCGACCAGGCATTACTGAAATATATTGGTTTGCATAAACTATTTACAGTTAACACCCAAGTCTATATACAAGGAGGTTGATAGCAATGCTAGCTCATCATTGTGACGCACCCACTGGCACCTACTATTTAAAACTGCCGCGGTTGTGCCTGCTCACGGAACTTCTAGATCAAAGCGAACTACTCCGGCGTCATTGCCCTCTGTTGCCTTTTCACAAAACCTACGTTAAAATTCAAGATGGCCGACCAGCCGCACATCACCTCAGAAGTTCCACATTTTCTAGAAGCATAACTTCTTTAAGTACACTAAAAATCCTTTCACTGGCTATTTTTGCAATTTTAACACTTTGAGTTTGTTAAATTCCGTGCAGCACTAGCAAAATCTAAGGGATGAAAAAAATATTTCTGTCGGCGAGGCCACTTCGCGAACATTTATTTAACATTATTCAAGATGGCCGACCAGCCGAAGATGCACATTTTCTAGAAGCATAAATTCTTTAAGTAGGTACACTAAAAATCCTTTCACTGGCTATTTTTGCAATTACAACAATTTTAGTTTGTTAAATTTCGTGCAACACTAGCAAAATCTAAGTGTGAAAACAAAATTTTGGCGGCAAGGCCTCTTTGAGAACATTTACCCATCTTTTTCTCTGCTTATTGTGTTGTAGATTATGCTGGTTCGGTAGCAGGTCAGTTAATTTAACATGGAACGAGTGAAATCTCAACAATTTCGCTGATCAATACATGGCAAAGAGGTTGAAAGAGTAACGCATACTGCCAGGGCCGGCTCAAGACAAAATTTTCATGCGGCCGAGAGAGCGGGCTAGTCACCAGTTAAACGTGGTAAAAAATATTTTTACACAATCATCGCGCCCCGGGAATCGCCCGGGCCTCCAAACAGCAGATTTTCAAATATAAAGACTAGCCCTTTTCACTAATGTGAAGTATCAGAAGTTATTTTAGTAATTAATATACCTAATTATCTACTTCTAAAAACAATTTACTTACCTGATCTCAAACGGCAGATATACAGAACCCGTCAAGTCACCATTTACACGTTTCTCTTGCCTTTCCGACGCGTTCCGCAACAACGATGTATACACACGGTACCAAGGCTCTGCAGCAAAGATTATTTGCACACGGTACGTTCTGCAGCAAAAATTATGTACACACGGTACAAAAGATTATATCACGGTACGTTCTGGAGCAAATATTATATGGTAAATTCTTCATAAAAGATAGTACGTCCGGCATCAAAGCTAAGCACATCCGCCATGTTCCTCACATGCGCTCACAAAGTTGACAAATGAAAGGCGTGAAGCGCGAGAACCGGCAGAGGCAGTTCACGACGAGGCAATTACTACATTTTAGCTCATGCTTCTTCGTACATCCTTGAATAGCCCTTTAAATTTTAATTAATATTTTTACTATGCAAAATAACTTTGTAGTTCACTTTTTGATAACTATTATTCCGCTTACGGATTTTGTGTTGTTTCCAGATCTAGTCTATCCAGCTGATAGAGGTGGATCATCCTTTTACTACGTTGCGCATAATTTGACTAAGTTAATAACGGTTATCATTGGTTGTTATTTTCCACGTCTCTCTTCAATTAACACCGCGAATAATATATAATATTGGTGTTGATAGGAAATACATGTTAATAATTCTTTTTGAGTATTACAATTTCACATAAAAGACGTTGAGTTGTATTCTTACATCGCTCGCGTTGAGATAGGCTGGCTCTAGGTTGGCTCTAAGATATCCTAGAGCCACTTTAGAGCCACCCTAGATCAGATAGTATAGCCCTTGTGCTGGCTGGGATGTGACCATATCAATAGGTAAAAGTAATGGTTTTGACTCTGAAGTCATTTTAAAACTTCTTGACTGTTTAAAAAAGCAGAGATAATTACTAGTCTTACAAACCTACTTAATGGTGTTGAATAGCATATAATAACTATATCACACATTGTAAGCAACTCTTCATCTCTGGGCAAAGTATAAGTGTGGTTTTATTGAATGTGCTTTTTTTATGCAGTCACATTGTTCTAAAATCAATCATTGAGTAATAAATGAGCCAAGAAACTATTGAAAGACAGTAGTACCACTTCTTATTGTCGTAGCATGAAATCAGTCATTGTTCAGATGGGAGTGAAATGCACTGAGAATGAAAGTGTGCCAAGGGCTTAGAACTTTCATTCGCAGAAGTAGCATTGAAATCCACATGCAACATTGGTGGTAATTCAATATAATTATCACAAAGAGCTCTAGCATCTGCATCATAACAAGAAAATGTAAAAAAAAATAATTTTTTAATGTTCCAATTATATGAAATACATATTGCAGCCACAATTATCTTGAGGTTGTTGTATAGTAGCATTGATATAATTGAGTTAACATCAATAATGTTTTTTTGCAGTGATATTTCTCCAAGTGGAGTGAAATGAATTTCCATATTATTTTCATTTTGATAAATTGCTACTCTTCCAAATGTGTCAAGAAAGAGACTAAGTAGGCAAACTGCAGGCATGAAGAGAGAGGGGGCTTGCTTGCTCTTCCCCTCTCTTTTCCCTATCTTTCTCTCTAGATTTATCCTCTTGACAGAACAGTGGAAAATCAGACTTCTATTCCACGTTTCGTAACACTTTGCACCATTTTTAGGTCATGTGAGTGTAACATAAGAAGTTTCACTTCAAGCATGTCGATTATTATGTGGCTTTTAAGAATTTACAGCCCATGGAATGGCTTCAGTGGATGTGTTTAAAATATAAGTCAGTAATTACTTTATTGTGAAATTAAGTTCCATCCAATGCCTGATGGGATGATTTCTGTACTACTGCTTGCTGTAAATATTTTTAGTAGTTGTTTTGCTCATTATTTTATTTAAAAATAAGAACTGTGAATGCTCCCCAAAAGAGAAAAATCCACATTAAACAGTACCGCATTCCTAATGATTGCATGTTTTGCTTAGTTTTTTCCATAAATGAGAGTTGCATACTTATTTCATATTATCATCTCTAGTGTAACTTTTCATAAATACATATTATTTTTTTCACCTAGGTTGAGGAGGCAGAGGGATCACGGGATGAATTGAGTGAGTGCTCTCCCAAGAAGCTGGTTGATTCCAATGATGAACACGCTACTCCTCCTAGACCCGGTACTCAGCATTTTACTTTTCATGTTAAAATAACTAGCTATGTTTAATAGATATGCTTTATCTAAATATAATTTCTATGAGTTTAAATTAAGATGAGATCGTACTACTCTGGGAAGCTTGTATCCCCTGATTTCAAGTCAAGAACAATTAACTGCACATATTTTGAGCCAGGCTAATTATTATGTTTATAATTGTGATTTCGCATATTTCTGTTACATCTTGCGATGATTGACTGAACGTAAATATCAAGTACATCTACATAATACCCTGCAAACCACCGCATGGGCATGTGGCAGGGGATTTTAGGACACAAGCCATGTAAAGGTGTAAAGTCGAATCCTATATGTGGATGAAATATTAAGTGTATTTTGGCAGTGTTTTCAGAGGACCTCGGTTTTTATTATGGTCACTAAATTATCACTCATGAGAGGTAAATGACCTACAGGTCTATCCTTAAACCTGTGAATTTTTTCTTTTTAAACCTGTGAATTTTCAATGACAGCTGTTACAAATATCTATATCTGAACTCAGCTAAAGACATTTTCTGACATTTAGTACTTTTCTAAAATATTTATCACATATTTTTGCCTGCGTTGTACTCTTATATTTGCTTTATGCAATAGCCCTAATTACTATAAGTGATTTAAGCATCATATTAAAAGGGAAACTGCTTTGGAAATTTGGAAAAGAAAATCGATAAAGTAAGAAAGCTAAATGATTTATATAATCCTACTCCGCCCTTAGTATATCAGTTTCTACTACAATGACAGCTTTGAGGTATGGGGAATGATCATGCAAACAATTTTGCATGTATGAAGTCAATCATCAGTATTTCTCATGGTGTTGATTTACTGAAATGGAAACCTTACAGGTTATATGCTCATTGTGTACAAATAAAGCCTTCTGGTTCTGGAAAACTTATTCATCCTGAGAAATAGAATATTTATTACTACATAATAACTACATTATTAGCAAAATTTTTCCAATCTGAAATATTCATTACATATTATTCTGCTTTAAAGGAACTATTGCTGAGCGTGAACATCGAAAGTGGGCAACAGCACCTCCTATTCCTGACAATCCATACTCACCAGAAAAAATATCAGAGAGATTACGGAGCGTAGATTTGAAAAAAAGTTTGCAAGCCAGCAGGGGATGCTACAGTGATACCTCTATGTGAGAATGCTTTCTTACTCTAGTTATACTCCTCGAAACCAACTAATAACCCCATTGAATAATTTCACTGGAAATAATTACATATTAATTCTGTGAAAGCATTAAAATATTTTTTTTCAGAGATTTTCCTGAATTTCATAATGGAAGTGAAAAGAGTGAAGTTGCAGTTCCTAAAGTTACCATTAATTGTGGAGGGAAGTACCTTAACCCTAAAAAGTAAGTTGAATGGAATTCAAGAAATGGTTTGTAAAATGTATTTTATCATAATTAGAAATGGGATGGCTCCACTTTTTCCCAGTTCTACATAAATCTGATCCAGTTCCACTCTAATTACGCTACTAATACCATCACTAATATTGAAAACTTGATGATGGTTTAATATTGGCTTAAAATAATGACTGAAAATTTACTTAAGCATTTGACTGTTGCTGCCAAAGCATATATGTATACACAAATTGGTGTAGTGGGAGTGAATCTGATTTTACATTTTTAACTTCCATAAAAAACTCCAAATGCATGTACAACAAACTCTGAAAGCATTATGTGATAACACGCTGATGCAGCTATGAAATTAGAGTAGATTATTCTGTTTAACAGTTGTTTCAACAGAAAATGTCGGGACAAGATAATCTTACTGATTTTCCCAAATTGCAGATGTTTTGTAAATTTTTCTGCCATGAAGTTTAAAAAAATATAAATGGAACCAAAGAACAGTTTAAAAAAATGATGTTGCTGTTCTTTCAGTTTCTGTGAGAACCAAAGAACTGCCTGTCCCATCTCTTATCTTAATCCTTTTCAACCAGCCAAGTGTGACCATTGTAGGCACTGTTAGGTAATATATCATAGAGTAAGCATGCTTACTCTATGGTAATATGTATAGACCCTTTCAACTTAACATGACAGAAGCTAGCAATATTATGATACTTGTTGTTCTTCCAAAAATGAATTTAATGCTGCAAAATGGCTTTCAACATTCTGTGACATAATCAGTATGCCAAGTGTGGTGAAATATTGTTCAACTTAAAGATTTTTTTTTGAAGAGCACCAACAATAACTCTTTCATTCATCATGAACTCAGGGAATTTTGACTAAACACATGATCATATTTATTGCTATTAATGAGGGAAAAAGTTTCTGTTAGCCAAAAGAACAAAAAAGGTAAGCATAAGGTCTGAATGAATGTTGAAGTCATATAGCCATGTGGTAAAATGTTTTTCTTATTTCTTCATCAAAATACTTTATCGATGATTAAATCTTGCACGAACCAATGCACTTTGCTTTAATAGTCACAGTCCATTTTCCTTCCGACTAAGGTCTCTTACATTAGGGTTTATTATACAAGTGCATACATACACCTCCACAGTATGCATATTAAGGCTACTGAGCTCTTGGGTTTCCAGTGTATTAATTGTTTGCTTTTGACTACAGTTTTGCCCAAATTCCTGCTGACACTTTATGTTGAAGTGATGTTATAAAATTATAGCTGGTAATTTATTACTAATGTGCTATTCGCACTCTAGTCTTTACCGATGCTATTTGTATTGTATTACCCACCCATTGAATGATTTTGATTTTTTGCATTACATCAGTACCTTAAGCCTGTGTTATTGAAATTATCTTTTATAGATATAGCCGTGATTACTACATCAACAGTGAATCGGACTCTGGAAAGTATGTAGTACATAGAAATAAGAACAGAAATGAGGAAATGGAGCTGCCAGATTTGAGGGAGCAGATTGGCACTGTCAAAGGAAACGAAGATCTTAATAATAGGAAGAAGGTAAGCTCTCCTGCTGGTGCTGAAGCAGCCTTATTGACATTTGAAAGACAGGCACTTCGTGGAGATATATACCATGCATCATATCGTTCTCAACAAGCATCAGCTGACTTTGTTCTTAACCCCCTTCTGCTTGTGGGAGAGGTAGAACAGGGTGAAAGTGACATAAATGAAATTGAGCACTATCTCAAACCAATGATACAGACACATTGCTCTAGTTCCCAGGGAACTCTAGAATCGGGTTATAGTAGCTGTTCTGCTGACTCTTCTCTTGACCCAAGTGGTGGGCGCTTAATTTCAACTAGCGAGCCTGAGGCAATTGTAGAGACAAGATTGGAACCCCTAAGCAGTCTTCATGCAAGTGGAAAATGGAGAAAAGATAATTGTGCCAGAAGAGGAGACAACTCTTCCATGATTTGGTAGGGAAGCTGCTCTGAAGTTAATAAGTTCACAGGGGAGCATAAAGCAGCTGGTGCCATTTCAGTTTGAAATTGGGACTCTGAGTAATATTTAAATCCTGGTTCTACAAATCACCGGTTGTTTGAAATATTTTTTTCACCATTTCTGAACTTTAATAACACTGCTGGTGATACATATTTCTTACAGTTGACCTCAACTTTAGGCTCATTTATTACAGGTCTTAGTTTGACTAAAGTTTACTAATAATTTTTATTGTGAAGCAACTTATGTCTCTGCTTATCTGCAAAAAAAAGTGATTCAAGGGACCAATGTGGATTACTTTTATTGCAGTTGATGCAACTGAAACAATGTGAATATTAATTTAGATTTGGTCATTTGTTTGTTCATGTTTCTATTATTCATAATAAGCCAACTTGACTTTGCAATTCCTCTTCACTCGTTGAAGAACCAAGAGACAAGCAAGGAAAATGTAGGGTGGAATTTGAATGCTTCACCTTCTCCAGGATAAATTCATCTCATGAAGCATGATTTTGACATGCGTATTGAGCTGTTTTTTACGATAATTTTTAGCTTGTGATATTACCAGATAATTTGATATTCTTCTTTACATAGACATTGGGATTTGTTGGTTAAAGTTAAATAGTTTATTTGTGGATTTTTTATGTTGAGTGATACATATGTGATTTGTCTACTATCTTATAGTTTTGTGTGCCAAGCAATGTGTGTTGTGATCTTGATATACAAGTACTTAATGGTAGTACATTGAAAATCAAGACTTGAACCATAAGTGTGATACATAATTTGAATTGCTTGTTCATGAATGGCAATGACAAAAGTTATTTTAGAGAATGTATGGGAATAAAATGCTCTATTTTATCTCACAAATGCTCTCATTTTTTAAGAAGCCATTTTGACCTAACCTATTAATGGCATCTCCTTCTTCTGAGATTTAATTTTTGCCTGATCCTTTAAGGCCGATATTAAACATGTTTAAAGAACTATGTAATTTCCTGTTTTTTCTCATTCAGGAATTTTTCACATTATGTAGAAAAATGAATTGATTAGCCAGGTATGCATAACTACCTCCATCAAATTTGACAGTTTTGATTTTGATTAATACTCCTATAAGACTTCAATGAAATTTTGAAAATAATGATCCAGGATAATTCCACCTTAAGAAAAAATTGTTTTTGTTTCATTCTTTAAAGGTTTTTTGCTTCTTTCGAAGGTGTAAAATTTAATCCAGACTTTTCTGTGGTTAAAAATGTGTTTTGGTTTATTATTTTCATGTCTCTCTTTTAAAGAATTATTGATAGTTAAAGGATGATTGATCTACTTCCCATTTTAACACAGATTATACACATTCGTTTTCTTATTGTAATGTCTGCTATTTATGTTACATAGCCATCTCTATCTTTTCCGAAAAAGGCACTCAATGGAGGTAAGTTGCAAAATATTCCATTACTTACATTTGGTTTTGCTGTGCTAAAATGGTTTATTTTGTCCAATTTTGTGTGTTGATTTGATGTCTTAGAGTAGGTATATTTATTATGGGAAAAAATGTTTTCTTGGCCTCTTGACTGGCAGGGCAGATTTACCTTTTGGGCATTTAGAGAGGGGCATTACATTTGACTGCAATAACCTCATGCCAAGCATACTGGTCTCATCCTAATAGATAATGACTTGAGCCATGACAAGAGCACTTGTTGCACCCAGTCAAGAGGTTAAACACTACCTATGTAAAAATCAACGGCATCTTTTTTTATACATGGATGTGATGCTTGCTTGTGTTTATTGTTTTATATCATAGGCATATATTAGAAGGTAGTTGCCTGATTAATAAATTTTATGCGTGTTCATTATTTTGCTTATTGTGAGGGATTGTGGATTTCTGTTGCTTTGGAGTGGCATTTATTCATTTACAACTGTAAATATTATATGTTTTAACAGTGTAAACATTTTAGTTTTGCACCTGCGGAAGTTACACAGATCAAATATCCAGACTAAATGAGGAACACAGGGAGGGAGACAGTCAAAGAGAAAGTTTGACGATTCTTTCTGTTGAGCACTATACGTGACAATGACACAAACAGAGGGAAACACTATCTTACCAAAATACATCTCCATTTGCTTGCCTGATTTTTCCTTATATCTCTTATTTCATAGCTAGTAAACAATCCTACCACATACCATAGCTCTTTCCTGAGTTCGGTATCTTGCAGGAAGTTTTGTAGATTTAGTTGATGAACTGTTATTCATGATAAAATGTGATGTGGAACTAAGTCAAGCACCACCAAAGTATGGTTCAAGGTGCATGAAAGCCCTGCCATTCACATGGTCTCTCCACTCCTATCTTCATTAAAGAAAGGGCCATTGAGGATTGACCAAGAAAAATTTAGTTGTGTGGTGAATTACTTGACATCATGTCTAAGTAAAGTACCTTCTAAGTTTTTTGTAACTATTGATGGGAAATTGATATCTACAAACGTGAGCTATGGTGATGCTGAAAAATTGTCTGTTTAATTATAGAGCTCATAGAATATTTCCTTAACATTTACAGTTATCTAATGAGAATTGAATATATATGATCACTACAAATGTAGAAAAGATACTACAAATAAATCCTCTGCCAGTCCTTCCTGCCAATCCTAATCACATAGATTGATAATCAAAATTAAGCCAATCAAATGTTTCTGTATCTAATATTAAGTTCTAAATATATTTTAATAATGGATAAAGGATGGTTGATCTGTACTTAACCATGCTTATATGGTGATAAGAATGTTTGAAATGAATTAATTTAAAATAAAACTTAACCTTAATGAAATTACCTGGTGTTTAATCCATACGTATCAAAAGGAAAAAAAACTTACCAATTAATATTTGTCAATTATTGTCCCCATAACTCATAATTTTGACTACTGATTATAAAAAAATTTTCCCCAAACTCTTTAATTAATCACTCCAAATAATTGATTAACTAACGTAGCATGTTGGTGCACTTACAGTTGAAATCAAATGGAGCTCAAACTTGATTTGTATTAAACAAAATCAATGTGGAATGTTAATATAAAGGGATTTAACTAAGGCAATGCAGATAATTCACTGTCATAATAAGTACTACTCTCCAAAAGAATTTCTTTAACTTCTTTTCTCATTTCAGGGATTGTTAGTTGATGCTGAAATAGCTCAACTCCAAGAAAACTCCTCTACATTGGAAAAGGAATCGATTGAAGAAATTGAGGTTGTTAAATGCCAGACAAATTTACCAAGTGATAATGAAAAAAATATTGGAGGCTTTCCCTCTCCTGAAAGCAGTGAAGTTACTCATCAAGGGATAGAAAAATTGACTCCTAAAAAAAGTAGAAATTTGGTTTCTAATGCTAGAATCGCCTGTGTGAAGGATCGTCATGATGAAGGGGTTCCGATAGATACAATATTAAATGGAAGCCATTCTTCAAACAATGCCAGTCAAGATGAAAAAGTGTCAGTGAATAGTGTGAAACCAAACTCAGGAACAGCAAGGGATACTATTAAAGGCAGCATAATGATACCCAAAACATGTGGAGCATTATTTTCAGAGCCAAAGTCACTACCTGTTCTAATGTCAGAAGACTTGCCAAGCCTTCCATCTGTCCGCCAGTTGGCACGCCAGTTCTCTGCAGCACCAAATAGAGAAGAAACTGTCAAGGTGAGTCAATATTTTCTGACTGGATTGCCACTTGCATTAATCTCAGCAGTCAACTCCCTGTGATGAACTTGTTTCCATACTGAATCAAGTCAGTTAGTCTTTTAGAGCAAGTACTGGCATGGCTCTACCCTTTTCACCCACTCAAAGGTTAAATGACAAAAATTCAATCATCATTCTTTATGACTTTGAAAGGCACTGCTCAGGAACTCTATACCTCTTACAGTAACTGTAATTAATATTGAGAGATAGATTTTAATTTTTTCTTCAGGTCATGTTTATGACTGTCCAAGGAACTACAATATCAATAGCAAGTTATTATTACCTGTAGTTTCCGTGCCGCCAGGATAAGGAATAATTTCAAAATTTCTTTTGTGAGTGAAAATATCAAAGTTTCGCCATTAAAATGTTTTATAAATTTGGTTTGAACGCTTCATTCAATAATGCCATATATCCAACCTTATATCGTTGTGCTGTGTGGAAATCGTTTTTGAGCTGAAATGAAGAATTGGCAAGTTTGGAAACGATTTAAATTTTTCACATAGTTTCTTATGGGAAATATTGTATCGTTTAACGTTGTTTCGCTTAATGTCGAGTTTTTCAGGAACGAGCTAACAACGCCAAACGAGGACACACTGTAATCTGCCATCTTGAGTCTGCGTCGCGGTGGGAATTCAAATTTTGCGTGCAAAGAAATGGAGAACATGGGTACAAAAAACACGATTTACTTTCTTAAGCGATGTAGAGCACTGAAATTTTAGACATACTTAAACAATACATTGGTGTTTGATGACATGGTTGGACTTTAAGTCTATGATCCGCAGTTCAACTCCGGAAAAATTGCCAATCCAGCTATGGTTAAAACTTTGCACTAGCGTGCGTAGGTACTAAGAACCACAATTTACTTTCTTATTTAGAGATGTAGAGCTATGAAAGTTTAGGCATCTTTAAACAATACAATCGTGTTTGATAACATGTTTGTACCTAAAGTCTATGGTCCTTGGTTCGACTCCGGAAAAATTGTCAATCCAGCTATGGCTCAAAACTTCGTACTTGAGCGTATCTCGTGCATAGACACAAAGAACCAAATTCCACTTTCTTATTTAGCGATGTAGAACTATGAAATTTTAGGCATACATAAACAAAACAATGGTGATTGATGACATTGTTACGGACTATGCTCCTTCACGGACCTTGTCGCTGCCGTGCTCGCGGATTGTCGGGAAATCAAATTCTTATACTGCTCAGGGATGGAAAAATGATGTGATAAAATAATGGAAAATAGGACAGGGATACCTATTGAAGCCACTATCCAAATAAATAGTAGGGTCTCTAAAAGCTTGTTACCAAGTGTTCTCTTTACATCATGATTAATTTCCACGGAGTCACGCCTGAACTCACCGAGTTGGTTATCCATATTGATTATATTTGCTATGAATCACGTTTTGTCGCGTCGTGACATCTTCGGGTGAAGTGTAGGGCCAACTTGAGTAAATTCCACAAAGTTACACCTCAAAATGTTAACCTTATTTTATTTTCGCGTTACATACTTCACCATGTTCACAATTATACAAGACCACATTGAGATAGAAAGAGAAGATTTTCATAGTTTTACTACGAAGTGGTGCCGTCATCGGAAAATTAGTTGCAAGTCGGAGCAGGGAAAGGAAATTAATAATTAATGAAAAGTTAAACATTAGATCTGGAACATCTCGGCAATGTCCATTTGAGTTGAAGTTTCTCACTTCTTCGTGTGGATAAAAAGTTCCCGAAATCATAAGAGTGATTTGATAATCACATTTCAACTACTAAGTCATTACATGAGATTCAATGTTATGAGAGTCTATTTATAGACTCCATGGTTAAAGCTTATCAAAGTCTGTCATTAGATTAAATGATGTTCAACTTATCTCCCAACATCCACGATGCGAAATGACGGCGAAATGATTAGGCATAGAAAGATAAAAAATATTTTCATCTACATCTACATATTACCCCGCAAGCCGCCTCAATAGGCGTGTGGCGGGGGATGTTAGGACACCAGCCGCTTAAAGATAAAAAGGAAACGCTCTAATGAAATTACGCCTAGCATTTATTGAAGTCCCTTATTGTTCGGGGGAAAAACGAATTCCCATACCTATCCGTTCGGCAAAATATCTCTCTTAATTTATCGTTTCTATCGGACCTGGAAATATAGTGGGGTTCTAATATGATGTTCTCCGTGTCGCTCTGAAAGATATCTATTCTCAATTGTTCAAGCAATCTAAGCCTAGCGCGCAGCCTCCGAGTCTCTAGCGGTTCCCAGCCTAATTCGTTTAACATCTGTGTAACGCTGTCAGTACGCCCGTAGCTGTTTTTGACGAATCGCGCAGCTTTCCTTTGTGTTTTATTAAGTTCCCGGACTAAGTCTTTCTGCACCGGATCCCATATGCTCGCTGCATATTCAAGGTGTGGCCGGACGAGTGCGAAATAGCACCTCTCTTTTACTTTTTCATCCGAAAATCTTCCCACAATACGCTTGACGAATCCTAGCTTCTTCAGAGCTCTGCCACAAATATTTCTTATATGTGCTCCCCACGATAGGTCCGAAGTTATCGTAACTCCTAGATACTTCACTTCATCTGTCGCCTTTATGTTAACACCATCCACAGCATATACATGGGAATAGTTGGACGACTTCCGCAAGAAATGTACCGCCGTGCATTTGCTCAGATTAAGTTCGAGTCCCCACTCTTGGCTCCACACATGAACGTTGTTTAAATCCGATGATAGAGTTTCAAAGTCAGAGTGATCACTAATTTCACGATAGATGACAGCGTCGTCGGCGAATAGTCGTATTTTACTGCTAATTCAAGAGCATAGATCATTTATGTATATAATGAACAAAAGGGGTCCGATCACGCTTCCTTGCGGGACACCTGATGTCACTTTAACGACATCAGAGCTAATTCCGTCAAGAACTACCTTTTGCTTACGATCACTCAGAAAGTCGCGTATCCAGTTTACTACTGTTTCGTTTAGGCCGCATGACTGTAATTTGTATAAAAGTTTGTTATGAGGTACCGTGTCGAAAGCTTTCTTAAAATCTAGAAATAATGCGTCAACTTGTCTTTTCGATTCGCCAGATTTGAGAACGTCATGAAGAAAGAGCGCGAGTTGTGTTTCACATGATCTACCTTTCCGGAAGCCGTGCTGACAGCCATGGAGGACGTTACGACTGTCCAGGAACGTCATGATATTGCTAACGACGATATGTTCGAGTATCTTGCCTATAATCGACGTTAATGAAATTGGTCGATAGTTCCCTGGGTCGTGTCTGTTTCCCTTTTTGAATATCGGTGTAACGTTTGCAATTTTCCAGTCTAATGGTATCTTTCCTTCAGACAATGACTTCTTGAATATTATGTCTAAGAACGGTGCGATCTGTGGCGCTAACTCCTTGAGGACACGCACGGGTATTCCCTCCGGACCCGGAGATTTACTATTTTTTATCGACTGTAGCTGTTTAGTTATCCCATCACGTTGAATAGTGATTTCTTTCATCGGTTCCTCAGTGAATTGTATTTCAAAATTACATGCAGTATCGTCTGTGGTGAATACACTTTTGAAGTGGGAATTTAACGTGTTAGCTTTGTCAATATTTTCGGTGACAAGTTTGCCATCATTATCAAATAACGAATCTACGGTTGAAGATTTTCCCTGAATCTCTCTCGCATATGACCAAAAAGATTTCGGATTTTCTTCGAGTAATTCACCAAGTACTTTTTTCTTGAAATTTAGCAATGCAGAACGCATTGATTTCTTAGTTTTTGAGCGTTGCGCAGCGTAACTTTCTTTTGCTTCAAGTTCCTTCGATTTGTCACCTACCGTAGTGAACTTTTTAACCAAGTTGTACAATTTTCTCTGTCTCTTAAGGTCCCTCCTAACATCGTTGTTATACCAGCGAGGTTCTTTACTGTCGCTTTTCAATTTTTGCGGAATATATTCGTTGATTCCCCGTCGTAGAATTTTTAAGAAATATTTCCATGATTCATCAGTGCTTTTATCCTCAGTTTTAGCTACGAAATCCGTGTACGAATCATTAAGCATCTCGCCAAATTTGATGAAGTTGCATTTATCAAATAAATAAATATTGCGTTTCGGTTTTACAGCTGACTCTACTTCAATTTTTAAGGTTGCAAAAATTACTCTGTGATCACTTATGCCGTCAATAATATCGAGCTGTTTTATCAACTTAGGATGGCTTACTGCAAAAAGGTCTAATATTTTATTTCCTCTCGTAGGCTTGTCAACTACTTGGGAAAGTGAGTGATTAGCAAGTGTGTTGAGTAAGATCTCGCTGATTTCCCTTTTCCTAGAATTCGGTTTTACAGTGTAAGAATCCCAATTTATATATGGCAGATTAAAATCTCCCCCAATAATTATTACACTTTTACTGTCTCTCACAGTAAATGCGGATATTTGATTATCTAATTGGTAAATAACATCAATTTTGGAGTTTGGAGGTCTATAGAAAGAGCAAACATGTATACTCCTTTTGTTTCGTTGTTTAATTGTACACCACACGCTTTCTATTTCATTGTCAGTTATTTCGTGGGCGATATATTGGATTTTATTTCATACGAGTAATTTTTTTCGGAACAGAACTCTAAACACAAATCATCAAAGGGAAAAGAGACTTGGGAATGAGTTTATGATTCTTTCATGTACTTCAATGAGCAATGAATCGTCGCTAAGAACTAGATAGGCGAATTGCCGTCATTGAAAGCAAAGTCATTTCCTGGGAGGGAGGTAAATTGTCATCCTCGTAAACTAAAGGCGTTGATATAGATAACTGTTTACGGCAGTACTATTTTCTTCGGTACCATTCTCCATGACCTCCACATTATTACTCCCCCTGACAAAAAAATATTGCTCTTTAGAACTGAAAGCTTTGCATATCACGAACTAACGGCGATATGGAAAATATGCCAAATGATGCCACATTCGTTGTCAATCAATTACCCTGAGCCCCTTGAATCACTGCTCTGTGTTCGCACGACTTGGGCTTCCGTGGGTGTTTTATATTTGCCAAGTTTTCTTTAGTAATACAACTGGTTGAAAATGTCAAATTCTTAAAAAAAATAGAAAGCGTGTCATGTTAGACATTTTGGAAAAGCTGAAGATTATTGAAAGGCATCCAAGGGAGAACCAGTGGCTATTGTAGCAGCGGGCTCTGGCATCCTCACTGTGTGCGATACAATAAAAACCAAGTCAATTTATTGGACTACGCTTCAAAATTGGAAGAATTAATCGGTAAGCACACCACTGCAATTGCATAGAGGACGTAAGCATCATCTGTTCGGGCATTGGGGTGGTCACTGACCATGCCTCGTTTTCTTGGAGAAACGGCTGAGTAAGCAGGGAAATAGGGGATGTGGGAACTCCCAAGGGGCGACCATAAATCGGTGCAGACCAGACACGTGATGAGTTGCCTATTGCTTGGGGTGGAGGGATCGGACTTAGAAACATGCAGGCGATCGGAAAACCAGGGCGACTCCAGCCCGTGTGTTTATTGCCCATGCCCGTGTTCGCGCCTGCCCGAGTGGTGAAGATGCCCATTCGCGTGGTTGCCCGTCCTCCAGCCAGGTGCCTGTCTTGCACGCTGAACTTGCAAGAGAAGGGAAGGGGTATCCTTTGGAAAAAGGTCCGCATAGTTGGTCTCAGGAAAACAGTGGTTTCTGCAATTTGGAAGATGGTCACTCGTCCACCCACTGAAGGATCGGCTCATGAGCAGTGCGCACCCCTTCCCCTTTTGCCCTTTCCACTGCTTGGAAGGGGGAGAGGCAAGAGAGTGTGTCTCTATCACTTGCATACAGTCACGCAAGGGTAGTTCAGAATTGCCAACTGCCTGCAGGTCTCTAAGGACTCGAAGGAGCTGTCATCATACAAGTGTGCGTCAGCTACCTTGACGTGAGTCTCAGAAGTTAAATTACGTGATTTGGCCGATCTCAGATTCTTCACAATAAGAGTAAAACGTTGCGATCATGAATTTAAATTCTTACTCGCAGACCTAAAATATTTGGATAGAGAAACTACGAGGTGATAGTTATTTTACCATATTTTATGAGTTAAAGTTTATGATACAAAGGCAATGTTTTAAGAATGCTTTGACTAATAAGGACCAAATATGGTTTTAAAATGTTGCCAAAGACCACAAAAGTTAGGAGGGAAAAATAACAATTTTTTTGCGATATTTTGAAAAGGTACGATGTTACGAAACTCGATAATACGAAGTGCCGATTTTTCGGTCCCGCAGACTTTGTATTATCGAGTTTTTACTGTAGTTGAATTATATTGTAACATTTCTTGGTGAATGATAGGGATGTACTGAATGGCTTTCCTACATTTCCATCAAAATTCTCCTATTATGACTTCGCACAGAGATACCAAGAGAAAATGCATCTCACTGCCATCTAGGTCATTGATGCTCTCTACTGTTGTGTGATATTCAGTCTTGGAGTGTCTTCTGTGCGAGGTGGTATTGTCGATGTAGGGTATAGTTCACACTGTGAACAGTCTATTTTCCAACCGCATTAACCATTGGATAATAAAACTTGCCAGAAGTACCTAGGTGGTTTATTGTGGAAGTTTCTGCAGCAACCATGCCCCCTAAAGTGTAGCTCAAGCAGAAAATAACAAATAAAACCAAGTAGGAAATACTGAAGAAACTTGATGAGGGAACTCAAATTTGCACTTTATGTCTTCAGTGTCCTTCTTGTGTGTTTTGTGTTCTTTCTTAATGTATGGATGCCATGAAGAAGGATTTTGGGTCCTTAAAGTAAACAACCAACCCCCAATAACTCTTCCAGCCCTGAAGAGTCAGGTCAGCTGTTCCAAGAAAAGGGCTTTGAGTGAAGGTTCTCCCCTCTGCTGCTATATCTATTGTTATTCAGCTATGCTATCTCTAAGGGATGCCCTTGACTGGGAGAACTATATTAAAGCTGCTGATTTGGTACAAGGAGAAGGAAGATCTCTGGAAGTTGAAGACATATGTGCGACGACAGCCATGTGCATGTTAAACATTATACCTGGAAAGGTTACTGACTGATCTATATATGGTCTATGTATTACTATAAGCTACTTCTCATTTATACTTGAATCAATGCCTAATTTTGCAACCATCATTTTAATAAGCTTGCAATGCCGTTTTCTATGCATGCATTTCTTCAGGTATTGTAGGGGTAATTGTGATGTAGAGATGATGGCATGAGACCAAAAGAAAGATGCCTAATTGCCGACAGCTAGTAGTAAGCAGAGGTATAATGAGAGTTGAATTATTTCTATTCCACATTCTCTTCCCATTTCTTGAAAATGCAGTTCATAATATTAAGTCACTGACATTGGCTTCCAGTTAGATGGCGATTATGGGGTGAGGTGCATCTTGCGTATTCATGCAATGAAATTCAATGTGTTGACAATTTACATCTTGTTTAAGTTTAAATATTGGTTAAATAACATTTTAAATAATTTTATTAGCATATTAAGCATAAGCATTCCAGCGTATTAAGTACAGTAAACTCCAATTATCCGAACTCCAACTATCCAGATCGCCAATTATCTGGATCGCTTTTAGGGGAAAAAATCCTTGAAAATTGGCTTTTTACAGTCATGACAATAGGCTATTCGAAATGTGTACTGTATCTTTTATACCATTGATTTTGTTTAACAGCTGTTGGTTACAGTTCACACATTTCTTTAGCATTCTTGAAGTCATTAAATTGATGCATTATACATTCAGTTAGTTTTTTTTTCCAAAGGAATCACTTTTATTTGTGAGTTATCCAATTATCCAGATATTTGATTATCCGGATGGGGTCCGGTCCCAATTGATCCGGATAATTGGAGTTCTACTGTACCGATACTCTATTGAGAACCACTGAATGCAATGTGCCCATGTAAAACCAATTCCTCATCCGGTAATAAAGCAGTTCACTTTACGACGGAATTCACATTACGATTGGTCCTATGGAACGGATTGCCATTGTAACGAAAGGGTCTACCGTTAATAACAATTAAAAAATGAAGGCAAAATAATTACTGTTTTTTAACTCTTTCTAACTCGTGATAACTTGTTAATAATTTTAAAAATAAATTGGCTTAACTGATGATATCTTGCCATTATGAAAAAGAAAAAATAGATTGCCACATTTATATTGCGGGTCACATAAAACATCATCAGGCGTGAAGGGCATTCCTGAATGCCATTTTTTAACTAAAAAGGAGGAGGTAAAAAGGTAGGAATGGAAATTTCTATTTGACATTGCATGAAGCTAACGGCATAAAAATCTATGCCCAACGCACGCATCAATACAATCATACAGCATGAATGGGTTAACTTTAATCCAATGCTGCTGATAATAATTTGTCTGGTCGAGTATTGAAGCTGATGCTGCATTACTCAATTGTCAGTTGGCAGAAAGACTAATGAGCATCACTTATTATGTAATTTTATTTTTCAAACTTAAATCAATGTAATTTTTTCTTTTTTTTTTCAGAGTACCATATCAAAGAAGAAGAAGAAAGCCCCGAAAGAAGTAATAATAGTCAAGAAGACAGGAGGGTTTGAGGCAAGATTAGATCCACCACTTCAGGTAGAAACAAAGGATGCAATTGAGCATGCTGCATTTGCTTCATCTTTTCCTAAATCACATTCATGGAATAATCTTTTTTTAGAGCCTACTGATCAATCTTTACTGTCCTTGGCTTTGCATGAAAATACTAATGCTTTACCTCAAGATTTGCACCAAGTTCCATTCTTCTCAGAGACTGCACATCCTCAAATTAATAAAATGATAGCTGATGAACATTTAGCCTGTCATCCTGCTGTGCCTTATAATGCTAATCATATGTACCTGTGTGTTAACCAAAAGCCTTCAGGGTTTGATTATGTAGGTGGGCACTGTTCAAATGATGTAAATATTGACAATTTTGTTGAAAAACATGTCAAGCACAACTTAAATGAAGATCACCATAGGTCCAACTTAAAAATGGCACTGATAAGCACTGAACATGATTCACGACTTCAATTGCCTTGTAACTTTGATAATGCTTTACCTCATCAGAATGCATTGCCTCATATCAGCACTCTTAACTGCTGTAATGTCACTAGTCCTGAAATTGTGGAATTGCCATTGGGAACAGGTCAGTGCTCACCAGGGCAGAGAGAAGCAACAGGAAGAGACAAATCTCTGCCGAATCCTTCAGAATATATTTCTATGAAGAAACCCTTCAGCAATGGTGGTGGAACAGATGGATATTTGGATAGAAATGCATCTGCGCACCAGGATGTCGGGGATTACATCAGATTCCTAAAGGAATATTACCAGTGTGAAAAACAAATAGGTAGTCAAACTATGTCCATGGTTCAGGAATTAAAGGTTGAAGATTTCACCAACTCACTGTCAGAGCATACAGCTTGTCATCAATCTGAGGAGGTGGGGGATGGAGTCATCCATTTGAATGAAGTAAAAGATCATTTTCATGCTCCACTAAAAAAGTATATTTTAACTAATAATTTACATACTAGGAGAAATGATTTATCAAGTAAGGTCAAAGAAGAAAACTATCACCCTGAAAATGAAAGCGGTATGTTTACTAGAGAATGCAGTGATGATTTAAAGGCAGACATTAAAAAAGAAAAAGAGAAACAGGCCATCAATTGGGATGGTATTCATCTCAACATTCATGCCCGCCTCGGAGCCCGCACAGCCAGTGGGAAGGCAAGATTTGATGAGGAAAATTCTGGGAGGAGGAAGAAAAAATACCCGGTACATATATATTCTTAATGCCTTTGAACTAAATAGATCATATTTTCATTAGATTAGATTATGTCTTTGTGCTCATGACTAAGTACCAATTTAGTTGTACAGATTTATAATTATAGAAGACCCTCGATAATTTGAACTACACACATGGGGCAAGGGGTTGTCCAGATTTGGTGAATTCTGAATTATCTGGGGATTTTGCAAGAGATATTTATGGAGTTATTTTATGGAACCCTTTGTCACTGTTGACTTTCAATCACCTTCCATGAGCTAGGAGGCCCTTACGAGTAGAAATGGTGACTCTAATTTGATATTCATGCATCAAGAAAATATATTATACAATATCTACAATTACAGTAAAACCTCTACCCTACGAACTCCCACTAAATGAAGAACTCCGATGAATGAACAAATGCTATTGGTTTTGCCAAATTCATATTTAAATGCATTAGTAAATACCTCTAATGAATGAACTCCTGCTTTACGAAAACTACCGGTAAATGAAATGAAAGATTAGCCCTGTCTTGTAATATTTACCTCTTCATAACATATTTAAAAAAAAAAGGATAATTTGGAATATTTTGTGAGGTTTTTGGTGTTTTGAATGTGAAAAGAATCAATCAGAGACTCTGTATGAATAAGACAATCAGAAAGCTCCTTCTTGTTTGTTTCTCCAGAAAATTGGATTTCTGATAACTTGCGTCAGTGATTTGCGTCATTTGTTAGCGGCATGGTTAGTGATTTGGTTGGCATTCTCGAGTTTTACATCGGTTCATCATTGAGAGCCTATAATTCCAATCTTTGCGAGTGAAACCTGGTTGTGCCTTAAGTGGCAATTATTCCTTAAGTTCATAATTTATTCCCCATGCTTTTGCAAACATTGATCTCCATGCTTGATTTATAAAATGTCAAATGCTGAATTTCGTATCGTGGACTCTAACATTTCTTTAGCATACTTGAAACACACCTAATGCAATGAAATTCCGTTCATTGGTCATTTACGTTTTGGGCATTCCTATATCTTTTTTATTACTGTAATGACATTATTTTCTGGAATTCGAAGATCTCAAATCTGAGAATTGCTTTTTTTTCGCTCTCCGCCATCTTGAAAAAATTTCTCAAAAAAATGCGTAAGCTGGCGGGACGAAAGCCAACATATACCATTCTCATTGCTAATGACTCTTCAAATGAAATTGTGTGATGTCTTCACAAAGTTAATCTCAATTTAATTTTTTCAGCCATGTTAAGTGGCAGCGATTTTCTCTGGAAGAAAAAGCCAATATCCTTAAAGTGGTTGACGAGTGGATGAAGAAGGCAGAAGTTGCCCATAAATTCGAAATACGGCCATCAACACTATCAACCATTCTCTTGCAGCAGTCCGATATTATGAATGTGGTATCGCAGGAATTTAAGGCCAGTTTATGATTGGCGTCAATGCGTACTTCACCCTCGAGCTGAATACACAGGTTCTTACCCACTATTACAATTATCACAGCAATTACGAGCTAATAATACTCGTACTCATCCATGTTCTCGCTCTTTTGTAGATAATAAACAAATCAACAGATGTTGGCACTCAGCTGCATGTAAACATATGCATCCAAGCAAAGATGAATGAAGGCGACCAAAGGTTACCGATGCACATTTATACGACGATAGTAACAGGATGCCATCAACGCAAAAACAATTCACGGTTACAGTTTGACATTCACACCAATCATAAACCGGCCTTTAGAAATCGCAGTAAATGGTATATTTAGTAGGACTTGCTGAAAGACCTGCTTGTTGTTATTCCACGGTATTTTATAATGCATGGGAGCAGTAAGGATAAAAGTATGCGATCCTCTGAGGAAATTTTACCTTTAATTGAGTTCTGCAAACCACATTCCCTGAAGTTCACCGTACAAGAGTAGATTACGTATTTACGTTGCCCCTGGAGTGATGCAACGTGAAAAATACCTCAGAGGAACGAACTCCCAATTAATGAACTGGAAAATTATTGGTCCCTTGAATTTCATTAAGTAGAGGTTTTACTGAAGCAAAGGGAATATTTTTTCAAATATCTTGTAATAAAACAATGGCACCTGCCTATGTCTTTACAGCTATCATAAATAATTATAGAATAGATTTCCAGTAATTGATTGCATAAAAATAAATTTACTGGGAAAATTTCCATTTTTGCCATGAAATATTGAACTTCTTGCAGGCCAGTGAGCCAATTTCTGTGTGTTACAGTGGAACCTCGATCTATCGTTCCCGCAAGGATCGTTTTCCTGCAACTATCATTTGCCGTTCTTAGTCCCGTATGAAGCTCCATATCAGTAACGCATAATTATTCCCGCATACAATGTTCTCCGAAGTATCATTTTCCCGCAACGATTGTCTGTATATCACGGTCCCGCCGCAACATTTCCCGCATACTGCGTTTGAAAAAAATAAAACGAAGAATTTAAATTGTTTTATTTGCGCTGCCATCTCTTAAGACTTAAATGTTGGAGATATAGTCACACAATCACGTTGTGCACTTTTTAGTCGACTCCGTGACCACAATAGCATCATTCTCTGAGTTCATTTCGTTGCAAGTGGTTCTGTGTGCTGTAGTTTTCATTAACTTACTGCTGTCAATTTTTGTTTGTTTATAAGTTTCATTTAATTTATTTTCGGATCATGGCTCATTCAAAGAAGAAAGTAAGAAATTTGCGAGATCATCTCAGAACAGTAGAAGAAGTAGAAAAGAATCCGGGGGAGAACAGTGTGGACATATCAAAATGCTTTGGGTTGTCGGCTAGCACGTTAAATTCAATCTTTGCGAAAATGGACGAGATCAGAGAGCAAATAGATGAATGTGGTAACGCGTCCAAGAAGAGAAAAACTGCCAGGAAGTCAACATTCGCGGAAGTGGAAACAGTTCTCTTCGCTTGGTACCATCAGCAGATATTTTTTCATCCTTCATCTGCTGTAAGTATGGTAGAGTAGTAGTTTCCAGATGGTGTGATATCCATCACCCTTTTCCCTACGTAAGCACTTTAATCATTCGGTAGCCATTCCTCCCATCTCGCATCGCGTGCATCCCCAGATTCTTTAGTTTGCCCCGAATCGCCGAGGAGTTATGGTTCTCAGCTTTGTTTATGCTTTTCCGATCTACTCTTGACCCATCTCACCAAACTCGAATGTGAATCACAAGGCAAGGAAGGCAGAATTATAGTGACTACTTCTGGGTGGTGTCTGTCCGACACTGCTAGCGATTTTTTTTGGTTACCTTGAGCTTCTTTCGGAGGGCTAAGGGTTCCTGGGTTCGTCATCGACCTTGACGTGATGCTCCACCCCTACTCTTCTCTCCCCTCTCCCAAGTCCCTCCACTATTGGAAGCCATGTGAGAAGTTAGGGCGTGGGAAAGGGATGAGTGAAATGTGATACTTTTGGTTCGCCGTCGTAACTGATAAGGGCCTTCCAGCAGGCAAGGATGATGATGCAGCAATTCTTCATTGTAGAAAAGTCTTGGGGGAAATGGGCGGACAGCAGGCCGGTAAATTTAAAGGTATGTGGCGGTACGGTAAGGACTACAGTCCACAGTGAAAATTTTGGTGACCTGGCAAATTCACCGTATGTGATATTACTGGGCACATGCACGAAAACATTCATTTTTTTATTTTCCGCGTGATCGCGTCTGATAGTGCATACTTCTCCAACTTTAACTTGAATCTGAGAAACGTGAAGAATTTCATCCATTTACTACTCATTTTAATGCATATTCTTTGCCTTTTTATCGAAAAATATAGCTGTACGGTGATTATCTCGGAAAATACGGGATCTGTTTAGTTAATTTTCGTAAAGTACGTTCAGTTCGAACCTGAATAATTCGTAGCCCAATTCTTTTGGTCCCTTGAATTTCGAATTAACAAGGTTTTACTGTATTTCTTACACGTTTTGTCACCCGTTTACCAGTTCTTAATTTTTCTTCTCATATTATCACTTACTTTACCTTAGGATAATATTTGGTCAACTCCATATCCAGTTTTAGGTATAAAATCCAAAACATTCTGAGTATTTCGTCGAGGCTTAGAAATAATGTGGATATATTTTTGCCAAGAACTGGAGCTGATATACATTAAATTTCCTATTATCCGTGCATGATTTTTTACCCATCACAGATATTTTCCGCGATCTTTAGAAAAAAATCTGACACAGGATTTTCATATTTTAATTTAAGTGGTGCTTAAATACCTGACCCTTTTCATGCCATTCAAATTCACCTCATAAAATGTATTTCTTTTCCTTGCTTACTCAAAAGGAACGTGTTACATTTACATCGCTGTCTGCTCTACTGTTGCACGAGACGATGAGCAATGGAAGAAACTTCTAGATTGATTTTGTTTTTTTTTTTTTCAAATGATAACCAATCATAAAAAATAAAATGCTACCAATGATAAGTGTACGTATTGTAACATAAGTGCTTTTATTATCACGGCCTCACATACGGTAGCATTCTACCCAAAGGAACGGGAGGTTTTCTTCGCCCAAAGTCTCACGCGAGATCGCAGCTTGTACCCTTAACTTTGCAACTTCGTGATTAATCTGCCGACACAGAAGAGTAGACGTAGACAACAACGTATTAATTGCCACCCGGGTGTAGAGGGTCTCCCGCAGTATGTCTTGATGCGTATGATGATGCAGAAAATATGGCAAGAGAGAGTAGAAAGTGAAACGGGCTTCCAGTATACGACGGATAAGGGCATTGTTTACGCTTCAATTGGTCAAGGTCAAGAGAGGTAGGAAGGAAGTAGGGTAGGGGAATTGGTGGAGGCAATGGCGACGGGACTAGCGAACGCATAATTCAGCCACTCTATGTAACCATTTTGTTACGGAGTAGGGTGTAATGGAAATACTAATACAATGATATAGTTACCGCTAAAAGGATTCGCGATCCAGTGAAGAGAGTCATCGGCAAGTCCTTAGGGCAGTCTAAACTGACGTATTATGTGAGAAAATAATAATATATTGTTTTTTTCCGTAAATTAGGAGCACTACAAGATATAAAAGTGAAATTAAACCGGATAATCAAGAGTTCACTGTACATGAATAAAACTCCAAACTATCGTTTCCCACCAACCGATATGGGAGTTTTACTTAGTGTATGCACCAATTATTGACATTAATTTAAAGATTTCCAACTTTGACGGAACATTCCTGTATAATTCCCGAGAATAACAACAGTTTCCGTAAATTTCCGCTCATTGGATGCCCTGGTAATGATTTCCTGGATTATTCGTTTTCCTGCATTCATCGTTTTTTTCATCCATCCCCTTGAAAAATGATAGATCAAGATTCCACTGTACATGGCATAACTTCAGCTGAGTGGTCTGGAGCGCTGCTCCACAGACCTCCTGCTTCAGAGCTCGGGTACTTCTCAACTTAGGAATTAAGCTCTGATGAGTTAGTAGCATATCTAGGCAATGGCTCATAACTTGTGGCATGAACTTTTATTATATCAGCCTGTAAATAATATTTACTGCATAAAGTAAAGAAAATAACCATGGAAAGCTTCCATCATTCCGTATTACAGTGACTGCAAATGTTACTCAGTGCGAGGCAAGGGCCTAGCCACATTGACATACCAGTTCCCGTAAGATCGCCGAAGTTAAGCAATGTTGGGCCCAGACAGAGGTGGTTGGATGGTTGACCATACATACGTTCACCGTGGCACTCTTGTTCCCTGTCTGCATGTGGCAAATAGGCATGGGGTTGGCACAATGGACCAAGAAGGTTTTAGTGCCTGGGCTCCTGTTCAAGGCTCCCCATACATACAATCTATCTATCTACTCAATGCGAGCATAAATTTCATCCATGTGGAAAAAAACTAGGTAAAACGAGTTGGATTCAACTCCCATGTTTTTTCCAGTTTCCAACTTGGTTTGACTCATTCTTTCAACTTGTTTCAAGTTGGTTATGGCCGCTTTTTGCTTGCTTCAACTCATACATTGACCTCGTATTACCTCAAGTAATGTCGTATCAACCAGTGAATCCAGATCAGGTACAGACCATTGAACATTTTCTAGTTACCAGACCAGTTACAGACCATTTTCCTTCGCCTTTTTGAAATCCAGTCCAGTCCTGTTACAGACCACTTACAGACCAAAATTTAGCCTTTTGAGAGTGTGGGATATGAGGTAAAACCAGTTGATACGAGATCCACTACAAACGAGGTGAATAAATAGAAAACGAGAATGGTGGGATACAAGGTAAAACCAATTGATACGAGATCCACATCGGACGAGGGTCAAGTTAAAATAAGAAGCATCGGATATGAGGTAAAACCAGTTGATGAAAGATCCACCTCAAACAAGGTGAACCGAGTTTAAACAAGTTACCTTGCCTACAAGTTGAAACCACTTGAAACGAATTCCTCATCGAACGAGTTGAAACTAGGTATTTCGATTTTTCACTGGGACTGCTTGCCATGAGTGTTGTATGTGTTTGCAGGGCTTGAGAGTTAACACCATCTAAAACGAGGTAACAGCTCGTACCTACGAGTTGATCTGAGCTTAAATGTAACTGTATTTACCTTGCTTAAACTCGTTTTTTCCGCAGGGATTTGAAGCTTATATTTAGTGTTAGTGATAACATGTTTGGTACAAATAAATAGAGGTACTGCAACAGCTTGAACCTGAGGGTCTTCAGAGAAACTCATAGATGGTTAGCTCAACTTCAAGTACTTTGCTACAAGTGATAGTAATGGCATGTAATGTCACATAGAGCAATTTTTTTCAAGCGACCATGCGAAGTTTCAAATTCCACAACGAGAATAATATTTTGTTTCGCCACATTTTTTTATTTAAGCCATTAGTGCACAGGATCATAATTCGAACAGGATGAAATTATATAAATGGTTCAATACTGGAGCTCACAAGCTAAAGCAAATCCTACTTGTCCCAGTACAGGGCAATAGCAAATCAATTTCAGGTTGCTCCATGCAGTTTCCCTCATCCCGTGATGCAGGCCAAATGGATAATGGCACTGAATAACTTTGACTAGAAATATTAAAGTGTGTTGAAAAATTTTCAATGCTGATGAACAATATCCTTTGCTGATGAGGTGAAGAATGAAGAGTAATGTAAAAAGTATGTCATGAGATGTTTAAATGGTGAAGTTGCAAACGATATGTTGCCTTATTAACCACAGCTAGTTTATGTGTCTCACTATCATTAATGGAAACTTAAAATATTCCTCTATAAACTACATTTTTACTTAAGAATACATACAAGTCTGGTCAAGCTGTTGCTGCCATCTTATCCTCTCTGTGGCGCACAATTGCAATTAGAACTCCCAGAGATATGTTGTGCAAATTCCATTTCCGCATATCACATTCACATCCCTCGTCAGTATTTGCAGACTGTAAGTAGAACAAAAAAAATGGGAAAAATTAATTTCCAGGAATTCCATTTTAGTGGCAAGTTCCCACACAGTTATTTCAGGAAATAATTTTGGGTAATGTAGTAGTGATGCTATCTCATGATCCCTCAAAAATCTCCTGCTCTACACACTAGATGACAGTCCAGATTAGCGAGGGTCTGCAGTACATTTACTACAAATTAAGTTGTGACAGTTAAATTATTTTGAGTTGAAATGTAATTTTCACTTTTATCAATGAGAAAACCCATGCAAGCATCTTAATAAAGTGTCATTAGTACTAGGAGGATCAGTCAGTGGTTTATCACCTTAAAGTTTCCTCATTAACCACATCCCTCTACTTGCTGCTATTCCTGGTATCAAGAGATCATAACCATTCAAGGGCTGTTTACACGACGCATATGTTTGTGTAAGCAGTTGCATGAACCTATTCATGAATGAATGCACAGAAATAGAATTGACTACTTCTGTGGACATTTTTTCATACATCCACACAAGTTGTTTTGTTTGAATATACTTCCGATTCAGAAAATAACATGCCATCAATACACAAGAAAGTTAGAGAGCAAATGTTTCATACATAGGTCAAGCATTGTTAATGAATTATCAATAGTGAAAGGTATGCAGTTGATGCCTTAGAGAGGCTTGTATTATGTATAAAGAATTAGTCATCCATTCCTTCAAATGTTGAGTTTCATCATGGTCCTAAACTGCATTGCATTGATCATTAACACATTGGCTTGGCCTCCTGATTCTAGCAGACAGAATCTAACGAGATAGAATCTACCTGGAAGGAGTGAAGAAGATTTTATTCAAGTCTGGAAGGTCTCAGAAGAGCTCTAGTAGTTGCAGTGTGGTGCAGTATATAATGCAGTGTTTACAAGAGCTGCTACCAAATAGGAGAAGTAAAGAAACATCATCCTAACAACCAAACAGCTGGATGCAAGGACAGGGTAGATCAGCCCAACATACTATCTTAAGCATCAGCGCTAGGATGATAGAGGTAGTGGAAAAGAGCATTTTAGCTCCTTTTTAGAGTCGAATACATACTTGAGATTTCTTTTATGAAACAAAAGGCAGAGGAATTATAATTATCCATGGAGTGAATGAAAGAAGAATCCATGCTTAAATATGAAGTGCAGTTTCTGGTAAACAAATACATCAGAGCAACATCTAGGAGAGACTTAAAGATTGGGGTGCCTTGATTGCTCTGTGTTATGACTATGCAAACTATTTTCCAGTATAACCTGTTGAATTTCTGAGACATGAAGTGAGAGAGGAGAAGATGAGAAAGAAAATAAGATATTCTGAAGATAAAAAAAACTTCAATTCTTCTTCACTTCCCCAATGTAACCTCTCTTATTTTTTTCAATAATGGATTTTATTTGTTTTATTAAGGATTTACACTAACTGCTTCCCAGTTGAGATGATATTCTTTAAAAATGAACAGAAAATTGTCAACAGCTGCAAAGGGCAGCACCAAGTAGAAATTATTTGCCTGGCAGCTGATTAAGTCAGTTCAGTTTGATGAGGTGATTAAGTGTTTGCCAGAAAGCCTAGGGATTCAGTTATTGTAGTAGGCATTTAGAAGAATCAGTATTAGAGCTATGAGATGAGGATTAATCATAAGAAAAAGGAATAAGATTTTTAGGAAGAAAGGAGGCTAAATTACATAGTGTAAGAGAGCAAAAATTAATATAGTCAACCCATTTATTCATTTGTACAGTATGGTGAAATAAATGGGTATTGTTCTATATAGATATTAGAAGGAGAAAGATAGCTCCCTGAGGAAATGAACTAGTGATATGGACCCAAAGAAGTTCCAAAAATGGTAGGGGAAAACAGAAGTTGTTGGAAGAAATTAAAAGGAGGAAGAGTTGGTCAGGAGATTAGAGGAAATATGATGCAGTAGGAGGTAATGGAAAGGACAATACTAAGTGAGATGGGAATAAGATAGGAAAGGATGGGCATTTTTTTAATGATGTTGGACAGTAGGAAGGTATGTCTGGTTCAAGAATAATATTACAGCTATTGGTATTCATTCTATGCTGATCAAAGAGTTAAGAAACAGTATTCCAAGCACATCTAAATCTACCTAATTAATATAATAGCTGTTGTATTATACTATAAAGTTATAGTATAATACAACAGCTGAAGCTTAAATCATTAACATTAACTTTTAATTTCTGACGAAGGTTTTCGCGGCAATCAGGTTTGCAGTTAGGCAGGTTTTGGGGATTCATCCGTGTTGTCATCTTTGGTGGTGATGTTTCACCTATTGTACTGTAGGCGTCCTCAGGCCAGGCTGAAGCATCTGCAGGCCAGGCTGAAGTCCTTCAGCCTGGCCTGAGGACGCCCACAGCACAGTAGGTGAAACGTTGCCATCAAAGATGACGAGGACGAATCCTGGAAACCTGCTAATAGTAACTGCATTAACTTTTAAGTCTATGAAACTTAATGTATTTATAAACTAATTAGAATACTAATCAAAGATATTTCAATATCTGACTACCTTTTTTGTATGTTACACATTCTTTCTGTTGTATAAACATTAATTAGAGCAGCCTTGGGAAAGAACACGCTCTTACTTATTTTTCAAGGATTTTTTAACTATGCATTTTGTGGTGAATTTGTACATACTGTAAACATTCTTTTCCTTCCTCTAAAAATTAGCTCACGCAACACCATTAGTCCTGTCTTCTTTTGGTGATAGTGAATTTGAATTATCTATTCACAGTTTCAGCCGCATGGGTTAAGTAGAGTCAAATTCTTAAGGCATAAATATGAATGTATAAACTCGACTGTAAATTATATCATTGAAAGTACATAATTTTTTTTAATGCAGCCAGAACAAACATTATTTGCCTAAATATATTGCTCAACTTACCTTAATAGCACTATCATGGTGAATCAGCAATCTCACCATCAGATCAGGGTCTCTGCTGACCTGGAAAACAGGGAAAAGTCATAGAACTTCAAGAAGAATGGAAAAGTCATTGAATTTCGTGAAATTGCCTGGAAAATGTTTGAATCCACTTTATGAGAGGAGAATAATGGGCAGAAACTGAGATCAACTTCATGAAGAAAATACACAGTGGAGTCTGAATATTTAAATCAAAAACTTTCATTACAATTGTGCATATCATTTGCACTTCTTTAAGATTGAAATTCCTCTGATAGCCCTTTAAATAGCATTCCATTCTAACAAGAAATATACATGTATCACTGACTACAATGTACTTTTCACATATACGAATTCTGATTACTTTTGCTAATGCCTATTACAACACAGCATATGTTTCATTAACTTAGTAATTAACAGTGCTAGTGACAGGCAGTACTAACATAAGGATAGTATGTGACTACATAAAAATTAGTTATCCTCTGGGTCTTACTTAAAAAGATATTGCAGTGCCAAACAAAATGAATCAAAATTATTTTCTGAGCATTAACAAACAAGAGAGAGGTGTTTACTGTGGAAAAAGTAAGAATTTTTCTTGCTTTGGCTCGGAATATTTGCCATGGAGGTACTCAAGATTAAGTAAAACAATTATCTCGTGTAATGTGCGGGATCTGAATACGTGTATCCTTTCTCCTGTCAACGCCCTGCATAACAATCTAAGCACTTAATTTCCATGCCTCCCTTTACACCAAATTAGCGACAATGACCATGAATCATAGAAGTTATGAGGCCAACATAACAGACAATAGAAGATAAAATTTGTCTACCTCCATAGTTATGAATTGGCAAGGTCTTTAAAATTCATTTTTAATGTATAATGCATGTAACATCCAGTTCCACAGTTGTCCTCTTTCCATTTTGCCATTTAAAGACGAAAATACAGGTAATATCCAATTAAATATTAGGGATGAGAAAATGTGGAGATTGATGTACGATGATAAGCAATGCACGGCAGAAATGAGGTTATAGCAGTTAGAAGCCCATCTATGTCAATCATTCCTCATGATGCTTCCTCATGGCCTCTAGACGAGGGGCGAAGCGTAAACTTTCAATTACCACACTTGGCACAGAAAGTCAAATCATGCATATTAAATCTATTTGGTGTAAAAGTAGATCCACAATTTCTTACGTTAAGCATAATGGCGAGCCTTTACATTCACCCCTTTAGTTTTTTGGTCGTCAACTACAGAGAATTTTCAAAATTGTACAATTTCTTCATATTCAGCCTCCAAGAGAAAATCCAACACACTGATGTAATCCTTTTAGACTATATAAAACTTGGACCCATACATAGCATTTCATAACTTGATGATGCTAGATTTTTTTCCATTTTGGTAAGGATTCCTCCATCACTTAATAATTATCATTTTGGGTTGATTGACCACCTCTTTTTGGCACAGGAGACAGTGAGGTGGGAGCCCGCAAACGTCACAATGCACCAAAAAAACTGTTTTGCCAACTGTAAAGGGCCCTGGCACAATATCAATTAAGAATAAAAAAAGAAATAATGGTGGGATCCCTTGATTCTTTTGAGGTGCTTTCAGGGCTGGGATTCTAGCCACCAAAAGAGATTTTCCACCATTCGTCTTTTTTCTTGTCAAAATGTGTACTAATTGCCGATTTCGACTCATGCATTTGAGATGCTGAGTGTTACAAAGTGAACATGAGAACAGTAGTGTGATTGAATAAATTGATTCTTTGAATGAAATAACTGATTCATTTTATTTAATTATGTGCCATGGAAAGATTGACATTTGAATTAATTGTGGAATTGAAACACTGGGATACAGCAGACACCCTGTCAAATTAATTTCAGGCCTTTTTCCTGGGCTCCTTATGTCGAATTGCAAGCTTTTAATATACGTATTTACTTTTAAATCTATTGTATCACTTCATTAGAAGGTAATACCCTTTCAGAATCCTTGCAAGATAGAGCACAGTATAGTGCATAATAATAATTGGAACATCCATTATCCTGCATTGCATTTTTGCAAAACATGGTTATGAAAGTTGTTACATATGTTAGTGAGAATTCTGAGGTGCATGAGTTAAAATGAAATTGAGATTCTACTTCAGGAAACACCAAATATATTGTGTATTAACCATTGGATTGAACAAATGAAGTAGAAAAGAAAACTAAATTAATTACATGTAGAGTTTTCCTACTTTCAAAACATGATATTACTAAGTATTTAAATTGGTAGGAAGCCATAGCTCAAGCAGGTATACCTATAGGTTCGATAAAAAATATGATTTGTATACTTTTTGCAAACTAAGATATTCAACCTTTTTTCTTGTGATCCCTCTAGTTTTCAGAGATGCCTGTTGTTAAAGTGCAGTAAGTAATGACTTTTTATCTTCACAAAAGTACGCTCCCTCATCTCCAGTTTTTTCAAACATTTCAA
Organism: Pyrrhosoma nymphula; assembly: GCA_963573305.1. Classification (NCBI taxonomy): domain Eukaryota; kingdom Metazoa; phylum Arthropoda; class Insecta; order Odonata; family Coenagrionidae; genus Pyrrhosoma; species Pyrrhosoma nymphula. Next base: position 171,716,990 of record OY754327.1, read on the forward strand.
TGCAAGCTTCAAATTCTCAGAGAATTTCCAACCAATTACATATCTATATTAGCAGAATTTTTACTTTGGATCGTATTTATATGTATAGAAAATATGAAGGGCATCAAGGGAAACTGGCCACCTTCAATGTAAACAATGGACTAACTTTATTTACTCCAGCAATGCTACATCATGAGGGAATACAACAGATAGTGCCACTGGTGGCAAACATACAGACTACATGACTTCATATATACAAACAGTATTGTAATTAAAAATACACAAAATTCTCTTTTCATTTTTCACTATCTGTCACAATCTATTCACGTGACTTGAAAATTAACACTCAATGAAAAGACATGTCATATACATGAAATATATAAAATAATTTTTTTTTCTTAGGTTCACAGTTTAACTGCAAGAAGCATAAGCAGAGAATTCCGTGAAGGACTAAGGCAAAGCCAGCAAGTTCCTCTAGGAAAACCAGTTGCCAATCCAAATGAAAATTTGGAAGTTAGGAAAAAGCCATACGGGGAGCAAAGGCAGAAGTCAGGGAGTACAGACCAAATAGATATGGAATCAACAACCTTTTCCAAGAAATGTTCATCTCAAGATAATCTACTGCTGAATTTTCATTGTGAGATGACAAATGATGACCATGCACAGACATTCAATCAGGCACATTCTCAAGAAAGAGCACCATCAGCTGACTCACTTACTGCTGAAATAAATGGACCATTTTCAAGAAATGTGGAAGGGAGCATCGCATTTTGGGAAAGACTGAGTCCACTAGGCGCATCATCCACAAATCATCAAAAAGATGTTTAAAAAATCTGTGATATTTCATAACTAAGGGGATCACAAGAGCCATGCACAGAGATACACAAAAAATATCTTTATACTCCATGTGGTATTCTGTGAGTGATATGTGTGAGATATGAGAGGTTCTTATTTGAGTACGCCTATATTGCTAAGAATATTGACCATAAAAAGTCATTTCAGCAATCACATGAGGCAGATATTAATATAAACTAATTTACTTTGTTTTTATCAAACAATGTAATTTTTTGCTCATGTTTTATTTAAGTGCTTCTTTATATGTATATCAGCAATAATTTATTGAACACTTGAGGAATAGCTCATTAAAATAGGTTCTCTAATATGCTCAATACAATTTATCAGAGCATATTTTCATTATAAATAGGATAAATATATATCCTTGTACATTTGTATACTGTAAAGAATAAGCTCATGTTTACTTTATTTCCTTGTGAAAAAATATATGTACAAAAGAAGTGGATACCATATCAGCCATTAATTGCAAAGAGTTCTTAAATAGTAGCTTTTTCTTGTGGGTATGTTTTTTTGAGTGGCCAGTGTCTCTTCTACCCATAAAAATAATACCAATTAGGACAGCATCACATATAATATTGATTAAAATATTAAATGCAATGTGAATGCATCTAAGTCCACTCTTAAAATTGTGTCAATAAAATATGATAACATGCAAAACCAGCAAATGGTGGATTATCAGAAAAGACAATGAAAAGCGCCACCATCAAATATTATGCTGGTCATGAACTGATAAAAATAAAACGTATGTAAACATTGTAAAATTTGGAAAATCCTTAAGACAGCTAACAACAAAGGTTAGTTTTTTCTTGTATTTGATACAACTTAAGGACCCACTATGCAGAGACCAAAGTGTGCTCCTGTAGGTTATAAGAAAGAAAATATTCCTTAATCAAGGTGTGTTTTTTCTGTTTAACATTAAAATTTAAATATCTTTCGAATATGTTTTCCATAGATTGATGAGTAAACTATCATAGACCACACTGATAAATAATTCAAAGAAAGTGGCCTATTTCAGGAAGGTTGCTAGCTTTATAATAATATATTTTGCTCAGTACAATTGCTGATGTATCCTTCAAATGTGTAAAAATAAAGTGATTTAATATTTTAGTTTGTGTTCTTATGCATGATAAACCTTTTGAAATGGGAATAAGACTATCCCACAGGATACTTTTTGTGCAGTGGTAGGGACCCATTAGTAACAATTTAAAACACCCCAAAATGACCAATAAAAAACAAATAAGTAATAGCCCTGCAAACAACTTAAAATGAAAAAGACAACATGATAATAACATATGTACCTCAGCATTTGTGTTGACTACCCATACAAGAGAAATGTAATTAATACATTTATGTATTTTGTCTACTTCTACATACTTGTTGTTAGAATATATGTAAAGTACAATGCAAAAAACATAACTCATTGGTAAAATGAATAAACATATAAGTGCATTATTTTTGTCATCTACACTGATTATGGCTTATGACCTCTCGGAAATCAAAATAATTAGCACAGATCTTTGAACTTATTATTAGAAGGGCTGATGTAGTATTACTGAGGCTGGTGTGGTGAAACTGTTCCCTAATACTGAAAAAGTGAGCTGTTTTCCACTTATTGTTAGATAATTTATCTCCCAACCTTTCATAAATTTTCCTCCTAATCATTGTTTTCCCTGCAAAATATTTCTTACCCATCTACTAAGTCCGTACACTTGTAGGACAACTGAAGAAACAAAGGACTTCGAGTACAGTGGTAAATGAAGCAGGGCAAGGTGTGAAGCAGAGTCATCACAGAGCATTCAACTTTTCTCTAAATACATACTGCCATATTCTGTGTATCTCCCACCCCTCACCCCCCAATCTCACTCCCCACAACCCTGGTTTTCCATATGATAAACTTTTCACATGATATAGAGTAAATCATATTCCCTCTCTTCATGTGTTTGTTTACTCCTCTACCTCCTCTCTCTTCTTGACTTTTCTTATGGCATCCATTTTCTTAAGCACTGCCAACATATGAAATTGTTCATGTGAGTTTAATATGGTTTGATCTTTGTCAGAGCCATACTGGAGGCCAAGCTAGTTGCATTTACTTTAGCTGTTGACTACACATACGTAATACATACTTTTCTTACAAATGAAATAACTTATGCTGGTCCAATCTAATTTGTAAATGAATCTAATTTGCAAAAAAAATTGTTGTGTTTCATAAATACTGTGAATTCTAAATTATATGGGCTATTGATGGGGAGATGATGCACGAAAAATCAGAAAACACTGCATTCCTAAACATTCATATTTATGTTTTATATTGTTCATAGTTAATGGAAATAAACAATTTATAATTCCATGTATTTTTCAATTTCAATTCCTCTTCTCGGGTTACACACTGGGTCAAGTCCTGCCAACGTTTTGATTTGCGACTCATTCATCATATTCAAGGCTCCTAAGTTCTTACAATATGAATTATTATTTGTGCACAGAGTCTGTTAACTTTGATTGTTTAATGGACTCGATAAGATTTTTCTTCACCTGGCCACGGATTTTCTTAGCAGCAATTATGTACTTGTAGTCAAATAGTGGGAATACGATCATATTCCTACTGCTCCATACACTGCAGTAAACCATCTACGTAGTTTAAAACCAAGCTGTGACTCGTAAGTTCACTGCTTCCCTCGTCTTCACTTCTACCACTTCCACTCACCCCACTCCCTTCCTCTCCCACTTGACCAATTGTGGCCTAAACAATGTCCCCATCCAACAATGAACAAGTGAAACACGTTTCACTGAGGACAAGGCCAGTGACATACCATGAGTGCAACATTTACGAACACCCTAAATAATCATAAACCTATCAAAATGTATCTGTTCCATCAATCTGGCAATTCTGATATTGTTACATTTCAATAAGCACATTAATATGACATTAAAAAATTTTATTTCCTGCAAAATGGTTGCAATTCCAAGCTTAAATCATAAAAACATTCCACTACATCTTTCTGAATGTTTTTTGAGCTGCATATTTCTATACTTTATCCATTCACTTCACTTGAAACTGGTATAGTACCTCTTTATTTCTGGTTTGGCAAAGTTCTCTCAATTTACTGACAATTCAGCCATCATTACAATGGCATCCATGAATAGTTTTAAGTTGTTCTCCTTCCTCTTTCACTGAGCCGAGGGACAAACATCACTTTACTTCGATTACCCACACCATATTCTGATAGCAGAGCTGAGTCATCACGGAGATTAATGCCATCAGCACTTAACCAATGACTTCTCCAGATATACCTGAAAAATGAATGAAGAATATGATGTACCTAACATTCATACATGAATACTTATTATTTATCAATGATAAACTCCTATGCATTCTATAAAATAGAGAAATGTGGATGATTCCTGTAACTAACATAAAGCTAAAAAATCCAGTATTACCACATTTTCTTGACATAAAAAACATACTAAGGGAGACTAAAGAAAAGGAATACTATGAGTCTCAGAACATGATAAAAACAAAGCAATGCATGAACGCAACCATATGCAAAGTTAAAAATTACATTATAGATAATGAAGTTTGAATATACAATTTACATACATTTCCAATGCTTATGGGCAATAAAAAACTACTAGCTGAAGTACCCAGCTTAACACAAAGTTTCGTATTAATTGGATGAAGTCATATATGATGAAGATATGAAATTGTTTATGATAGGAAATAAATTAGAAGTACACACATATAACAAACCCAAGATGAAAAACATGCTTGAAAGTAGCCTGTATTTCACCTCAAGTTGAGGTAACTAGGGACGTAAGGGAGCCAGATCGCATGTCAACACCTCTACCAGAGATAGTAAAGGTCAAACCCAATGCATTAGTTTCATGTCAATAACTCCAAGGGTATATGAAATCCGTAGTGATCAAAAAACTTTTCTATTTGTCAAAATGTGGCACAGGGTGCAGTTTCAAGGCCTGGAAACCATGTTGCCCATCACCTATGACCGAAAGGCTTGGATCCTCCACTCCCCATGGAAAATTTAACATTGATAATTTCAGCAGTGAGTGTAGAGATGGGAAAATTACCGTAATTTTCATCTGAGGTATATTACCACGGTAAATTACGGTAATTTTCGAAAATTACCGTAATTTTCCAGTATTTTTCAGTTTTAAGCATTAAACAGAAAATGTATGGTTAAATAAGAATGCCAATTGCAAAAGGGAGAGGATACAATGTTTAAACCATACCTAATACAACATTAATCTATTAAAAATTTTCAAAATTGTAAAAAGAAATACAGCAGCAACACGCAATCTGGCTTTCTTTTGTCAAAGCATGAAAAATATTAAAGAAGAATATTCTCCTAAAAATTACTCAATAATGTTATAATTTAAGTAAAATATGCCAAAAATGAGTTGAACATTCCTAAATTTATAATTAAACACATCAGAAATGTGGACTTAGCTTAAAAGAACATCATGGGAATTTATCTGTATGAAAAATTATTTCAAACATGGGTGAATTATCTTGAAAATTACCGAAAATTACGGTAATTTTCAAGGGGCGCAGTAAATTACGAAAAATACCATGGTAATTTACGAAAATTACCGTGGTAATTTTCAAAGTGGCCCATCTCTAAGTGTGTGACGTAGAACAATGTAAACAACATCCCCAATAGCATATGGAAACCGTGTTCATCAAATTAAAAGAAAATAAGAGACCTTGTTTAGATCCCCGAGTGTATTTGAGAGATCCAAAACTCAGGCTTCCACTTCCTCTACCAATGGAAGGTTTGGATTATCAACCCAGGTAAAGGCTGATCATGATATATTGCAATAACTATGTTTAATTCAAAAGTAGAGATGGCCCTGACCCTTATATCAGAACTTCTTATACCTTCAAATGTTTAATGCACAAAGTTCCAAAAGTATACTAAATCCTAGAGCAAAAACTTTTAAATAACACCTGAGGGCCAACTATGGGGGAATAGGATATTTTGGCGTGGCCATCTTACAAGGAGACATCGCGTGATTGATGTTAGGGATTCAAATGACGCAATTATTTTCTAAAACTATTGAGAAAATGCGGGAAAAGTGTCACGGCATTCTTCCATTTGGGCCCGAGTTCGAGAGAAAAACGCAACTAAAGAATTTCCCTCCATATAAATCCTTTACTACGTGGAGGTGTACCAACTGAAGCCGTGGTGGAGTGGTTAGAGGCGCTGGACCCGTAATCCAAGTAATGTGGCGCGGGTTTGAATCTTTGTCTGGTCAATTTTTTTCTTTCTTATATTTTACGGAGTCACTGTACATTGCCCAATACCATACATTTATGGCATTAACAACAATATTTTTTAATTTTCAGCCTATTTTCTGGATTTTCAATCAACCCCCTTGGGAGAGTTTCAAAGCTAATTTTGGGATTCTTGTTCGGCCGATAAGAGGTTTCACATGCCGACAGGCCTAATATGTTTAGATTTTTAAAATACAAGGATACTTCTGTGAATAGGATGAGTGTCGATTGGTCATGGCTCTTTCTCAAGGCGGTAAACAATGAACGGATTATTACTTTTTAATATACAGAGATGCATGAACTTCAAATTTCCCAGGAACTACGTTCGAATAATGACTTTTGTGACTCAATTTTTCGTTCAATAGTGAACATGATATAAGTAGAAAAGAGATCGTAACTGTTTCCGAGGTTATGTAAAAAATAGTTGCTATGAACTTTGGAGCAACATATTATATTGAAGGGAAATATGAGAAAATATAAATAAATGGTCTGGAGTTTGTAGACCGGATCTGCCTTCGAGCAGATGCAAATGTTCTGGCGACAGAAAACAAATTGGTTTGGTGCAGAAATATTCTTTGCTTTATGTTTTTATGATGAATATCATCCGAAAGTAAGCAATTCCACGCCATGAATGAAAAGTTAAATTCCTTCCATTGAAATAAACATGAGGTGGGAAAAGAAATAGTATATCATTACGTGATATTTTTTGTGCTGGAATCTTATATCTTCCTCTCCCCCACGATACAGGCTTCCCTTTAATATAATATGTTGCTCCGCAGAAAGGTCATAGCAACTATTTTTTACATAACCTCGGAAACAGTTACGATCTCTTTTCTACTTATATCATGGTGATACCGATAGATGGTTACCCCACTAATTGTAAATAGAAAGCACCGCGGCGTGACGAGGTGTGTATTGCCGGTTAGCGCCGTAAATCGAAAGCACCCGATGTCATCCTCCCGCGATTTTTATCGTAACACCGGCTATGCTACGATGAACTGCAAACTTCCGCATACCTCAGGAATATTTGCACGTGAGTTCGTTTAAATGGAATTGAGAACATTTGCTTGCAATTTTAATGTTTTTCTTGCGTTTGAAATGTACTTCCAACCATTTTCACATAAAAAATTCAAATTCGCGTTTTGGGGCACAATTCGCGACATTTCGCGAGTTCAGAAGTCATTTCCCCAGTCAGTATGGAGTATGTTGTAACTAACTACCACTCCTAGGACATTTTTGCCTAAATTCGCAAAATTCAATATCGCGAAATTTTCCTATCCCTAGGCATTGGGCATCTGACTGTAAAAAGGAGACTGAGGAAATTCATAATACTGTTAAGTCAAAGGGTAAAACTATCATCTGTGTTAGTGTATATGCATTATCTGTTCTCAAAGATCCACAAGTATGGTTTTTAGATTCAGCAGCAACGGAGCACATGACATCCAAGAAAGAGTTATTTTCCACATTCACACTTGGTAACAGTTTTTTTTGTTCAGTCGGTCCAAAAATGGGACGTAGAACATAGTCAAAGGAAAATAATACAGAGAGAAAAAGACACAAAAAAAAGACACAAATCAATTATAAGTTATCACACATAAATTCGTCCAGGTGGTAATAGGCTTTGGGTAATAGCAGCCTCCTTAATTCGCGCTTGAAAGTAGCAGTATTGGACTGAGTTTTTACATGCAATGGTAATTTATTAAAAATAAGGGAGGCAGAGTGATGAGTTCCCTTTGTCATAGTAAATGTATCAGATGATTGTGGTACTAAAAATACTAACTACTAAAACTAAACTAAAACTAAAAATGAATAATGTCTTATTTGTTTTACAGATTTAAATTTCAACTTAATTTGTGTCAAAGTTGACTAAAAATTATGTAAATGTAATGTTTACCAAATATTGTGCTGAAGGTGTAGATGCAAACGAAAAGGTGTTAACTGCATATATTAATGATGGACTCTATGTTTTAAAGGGCAATGTTATATTAATACAGGTCAAGCATATATCGCCCAGACTGATGATTGTAATGTTGATACCGAGATAGATTCTGTTGCACTTCAAGCAGTCAGTGTTGATGTGTGGCATCAAAGACTGGGACATTTACACAAAGACGCCATAAAACATATTCCGTGACTCGATGAGTTTGATGAAAGTACAATGAAAAATTAATGTGATATTTGTATTGCTGGTAAGATGGTAAATACCACTTTCCCAAAGAAAAGTGACAGGAAGACGAGACAACCATTAGAACTTGTCCATAGTGATTTAATGGTTTCACCTACCAAATCTAATGGTGGTGCACTGTATATGATAAGTTTTATTGACAACTTATCACGCTTTGCAGTGGTTAAATTCCTAAAAACTAAAGACGAAGCTTTTTCCAAATTCAAAGAGTATAAAGCTGAAATGGAAAAATTTCATGGTCTAGAACTTAAATGTTTTCAGACAGATGGAGGGGGAGAGTAGTGTGGGAGATTATTTCAGAATTTCCTGAACGAGAATGGGATTGGACACAGTAAAACTGTTGCTTACTGCTCACAGCAAAATGGGGTGGCGGAAAGGTATAACAGCACAAGAGAACATATGACTAGATGTTTACTGTTGCAATCAGATTTGCCTGAGCCATTTTGGTGTGAAGCTGCAAGTACTGCGTGCTTCATCAGGAATTTATGTCCTTCAAGAGCTATTAGTAAAGAAACTCCATTTGAGTTGTGGAAGGGAGAGAATGTGACTAAGGAGTTGATAAGAATAAGGGTATTTGGGTGGGCCACTTGGTTATCCCAAAAACAAGGAAAGTCTAGAGAGACCAAATGCACGTTCTTAGGTTATGAAGATGAGATGAAAGGTTTCAGATTGTATAACTTAACCTCTAGAAAGATAATGATTAGATTGCATGTCAAATTTCAGGAGGACATTTTTCCTTTTAAGAATGCGAGCAATGTTAAAACAATTAGATTGAAATCTGAAGCTTGGGTGTTTTCTGAGTCAGATGATGACAATGAGAACTTGATTGATATGAATGTAAAAATTAATATTGATGAAGTCGAATGAAATGTCGTGAATGCTGTTGTTGATGAAGCAAATTAGGTAATCATAATGTAGTAAATCATGACAATGTGCATGCAATTGCAGAGGTTCCACAGGAAGTTGATGCTGTACGCACTACGCAGGAGTGCTAGGGTTCATAAAGAGAAAAAATGTACATGTTGTAATTTCTCTGTTTGCACCTCATGTGTCTCAGATTTTATCGATGAACCATCGAGATTAACTGAAGCATTAAGTGGGAAATACTATGAGTGGAGGGCTGCTATGTCAATAGAAATGGAAAGTATTCAGAGTACAGGGACTTATGTTTTAGTTGATAGACCTGCTAATAAAAACATCCTTGGGTGGAAATGGGTTTTGAGACTCAAAAGGAACCCAGATGGAAACGTGAATAGATTTAAAGCAACGTTGGTTGCACAAGGATTCGCACAAGTGCCTGGAGTAGATTTTCATGAAAATTATGCTCCTGTCATAAAAGAAAAACAATTAGATCAATGATGGCACTTGCTGTAAAGAATGACTGGGTACAGGAACACATTGATGTTTTAACAGCTTATTTGCATAGCGATCTATCTGAGATGGTGTTCATGGAACAACCCAAGTATTTTGAAGTGGACAAAGGAAAAGTATGTAAGCTTCTCAAGAGTTTGTATGGACTGAAACAAAGTGCCTAAGAATGGCATTCTATGTTTCACACAATTTTAGTAGAACTAGGGTTAAATAAATTAGTTAAAGATCCATCTGTGTATGTAAACATTGAAAGAAACCTCATCATTGGGATTTATGTCGATGACTTGGCTGTTCAGGGTCAAAGAGATCAGGTTGAAAGGTTCAAAGGAGAGTTGGAAGTAAAGATTGAAGTTAGACTCTTAGGAAATATGACATATTTTCTTTCAATGAATGTAGAATATACAGATAGAAAGATGTAGAAAAAATCAAACAGACTACATCAAATGAATTCTAAATGACTTTAATCTAATTGATAGTAAAGGTAGATCATCCCCTTTAGAAATACATAGAAATGATGGGATGGTTGGAGGTGATGAAAAATATAATCAATATCAGTATAGAAAGGCAGTTGGGATGTTATTGTATGTAGCCACAACCACTAGACCTGACATATTTTATGCTGTATGTAAAGTAAGTAAAAGTAATTGTGAACCTACTTAAAGAGATTGGCAAGATGTGAAACATATAATGTTATACCTTAAGAAAACTTGTGATGTAAAGTTAACTTTCACCAATTGCAAAGAATGTGTTTTATTGTTTTGTGATGCTGACTTCGCTAATTCCAAGGAAAGGAAATCTGTAAGCGGGTATGTTTCAATTTTTGCTGGAGCACCCATAAGTTGGAATGTAAAATTGCTAAAGAAGAGATCCTGTTGCAGAATCAACCTGCGAAGCCCAATACATGTCTATGTTCGAGGCAGCTAAATAGGCTTTATGGTTTAAGTATATTTTGACTGAATTGGGTCAAGTGAAATGTTTATCAACACCTTTCATTATCAAAGGTGATAATATGAGTGCAAATTGGCTAACTAAACATGATGGTAATACTGAATTGTCAAAACATTTAGATGTAAAATTAAATTTTTGCAGGGACATTGTAGAAAAGGAAATCGTTAGTTACGAGTATGTTTGCAGTAATGATAACATTGCTGGGGGGTTATTACGAAACTCTAGGTGTTAAATAAGGACTGCGTTAAATACCGACTGTCCTGGCCTGAATATATCTACCCTAGTGATTACGGAACTCAAGGTAGAAGTGTTGAACAGGGCCGTTATCCCCATAAAGATAGTGTTAAGACAAATTCTTCGTTCAAGTCTGTGTAACTCTCTCGGAATATGTATGACCTATGAAATGCTTGACATTCCTGTGTGGACCAGTGGACCAAATGCATGGTACGTCATATCCAACGAAAAGCAAACATGAAAAAATGAGTATCGTTTAGCGACGGTCCTCGCCAGGAATGTAAATAAACATTCTTGATTTTAATGATGCAGGTTGAGTATGTTTTTCAGTCATTATTTCCTGAAAGAAGTTTTGAATTATCTTTATTATTACGTAATTGCTACTTTGGTGAGTTACACTGGTGGAAATAAAGAGTGAGAAAACCATTCCAGGTGTATGCTTCGTGCAGTCAAAAAATAAAGAGAATTCTTTCGACTAATGGGCAGAAAAAATGAGTTTGCACAATGTGCAGAGGGTTTGTTTTTAAACCAGTGCAAAGTGTGTAGGAGACTGATAAATTAATGTGTATTTCTGTGATAATCGTGCATGAAAACGATCAAAGAGTATCTAAAAGTTTATTGGACGTGCTGCCTGCAAAAGTATCTTTTGATTGTCACCATACAGAAAACAGTGGAAAGAGCATTTAAGAAGTAAGCACCAACTGTTTTTATATTTCTTGAACATGTAATTATCTGTCCGGAGAGTTTAAATTTGAGGAATGTGGGTTTAAAAGTGAGTGACTTTTTTTTGAAATGAGAAACTATAAACGCACATCTTTCAGGGGTTACATGAGCTGCAGGGATAATTACTCTATAGAAGACAATGAAATATCAGTTTTTACCTCTTCGTATAACCTTCTATTGCATGAAATATGAGTAGTATCAATCAAATCTACACTAACTTGTACGCCAAAGCTCAGCCGTATGCTACCCCGTCGGAAATGCTCCCGGTCTTAGCAATTCAATAGCTTTGAAACTCAGAAATATTTGGTTTGTTTTTAAAACGGAACAAAGTGTGTAAGAGACTGAATAATTAATGTGCATTTCTGCGAGAATCGTGCGCGAAAACGATCGAAGAGTGTCTAAAAGTTTATTAGGTGCTGCCTGCAAAAGTGTCTTTTGATTGTCACCGTACAGAAAATAGTGAAAAGAGCATATCAACGTTTAGGAAGTAAGTACCAACAGTTTTTATATTTCTTGAACTTGTAATTATCTCCCCAGTGAGTTTACATTTGAGGATGTGGGTTTGAAAGTGACAGTGACGCGTATTTTTAAATGAGAAACTATAAACGCACATCTTTCAGGGGTTAAATGAGCGGCAGGGATAATTACACTATAGAATACGATGACTTATCTGTATTTGCCTCTTCGTATAACCTTCTTTTGCATGAAATACAAGTAGTATCAATCAAATCTACACTAACTTGTATGCCAAAGCTCAGCCGTATGCTGACCCGTCAGAAATGCTCCCGGTCTCAGCAATTCAATAGCATTGAAACTCGGAAATATTTTTTTAAAATTTCGCAACTCACCTAATTGTAAAATCGTACTTCTTGTCATATTATTCTTCTCATAGCCTTTGATTATTAATATACTTCGTGAGTCCTCAGAATTGAACCGTCATCAGAAGTACTCCCGAGTCTTGCCAATGCATTTGATTTGAAACTCGGAAATATTATTAAAACATTTCGCAACTTTCCTAAGTGTGAACAATTGTTTCTTTAAATGTTACTCTTCACATAGGCTTTGATAATTATTATATACCTTGCGAGTTTGCAGAATTAACCCCTGCACAAACACGCCATCTTGGTCTTTATCTTCATAAGGACCCCTCTTGAGCTGGCTTTATTTTGGGTCCTTATGATAGTCTTTTCACTCCATAAAGACGGCCTTATGAGTTCCGTAATCGCTCAAGTCGATATGCTCACTGGGGGTCCTTATGATAAAGACTTTCACCCCATAATGCCGTCCTTATGAGTTCTGTAATAATCCCCCTTATTTGTTTTACTAAAGCAATTAATGGATGAAAAACCCAGAGATTTCGAATAGCCATGAATCTATGTAATTTAATTGCAACAAATATAGATTTTATTATTGGTTAACTTTGAAAGCTGGCTTTATTTTAGAGTTTTCCAACTCAATTATTTCTGATTTTTGTTGAATACAAAATAATGTCAAGCAATGGGGGAGTGTTGTAAGTTGCATACCATTATGTTGGTATTCTGTATTATCCTTGAGTTGGCAGCGGTGATCGTCTCTTTTGTTTTGTTCATTACCCATGATTCAACTCTAGTTGCGCGTCTGTGTATCCAGTGTATCATGTGACGTTATTGCGTCATGTATATGTATTGTTTCAATAAACATTTTATCAGCTTCCACATGTTCCGTATCAATTAACAAAAATTTTGTCATTTAAAATTTTTTATTTAATTTTTTATTAAAAAGAGAAACTGTCAAGCATTCTGAGAGTACCTAAACAAATAGAATTTATGACTGATAACGATCAAGGAATCATTAAGTTATCCACCAAAGTTCATCCATCCATCATCATTAAGTTATCATTTAACAAGCATAAATATATTGATGATATCATGAATGATTTTGAAATTAAAAATAAAATGTAATTCTCAAAGGAAGGGCTTTAAATGACATACCGCTCCAGCTCAACTGAAGCTACGCCGCTGAGTCTTATAATTACATATATAATTACTTTCAATTATTAGCAGCAAGCGACATCCTACCTCCAGCTAATTTTCACAGGCCGGTGTTTCCCTTTACTTTGCCTTGACAACCGAAGAGTAATATGCCTTGCAATAGCTGCTTTGAGATCACGCACTGTAGCACCACGGGAGGGGACTACAACTTTCATAATTTCTCCATCGCCACGGACTACGTGCACAGTGATAGATTGCCCCTGCTCCAATTCAACCTGAAATAAGACAATGCTACCATTAAATCTAAACTGTACAACTATCATGTGGCAGACACCGCTAGTACTGCCTATATGTATAAATATAGCTTATAAAAACTGCCTATAGGCCACCCTGCTGAAAATAAACCGTGACAGAAGCGTGAACACAGTGTGCTTAGAATGTGACAAGAGCGTGATTACAGTGTGATCACAGTGCCATAAGGGTAAATTGGGACTCAAAATCGTGCATAAAGCGTATTAGACAGTTCGAAGGTGCACGTGTGTGTACGTTGTGCATTATACAATGTGACATAGAGCACATTGTGGTCACACTGTTCATCCCGTTTTAAAGGGAGCACACTGTGCGTACGCTGTGACTAATACCCTTGTACAGTGTGCAGTACATTGCTGTCACTCTGTCCATCACGCTTTAAAGGAAGCACACTGTGCGCACAGTGTGCATACACTGACTAATACACTTGCATAGTGTGCAACACATTGTTGTCACACTATCTGTCACGGTTTATTTTCACCAGGGCAACCGTAAGTAAGTCTAAGCATGGACTTAAAGATTATTTATAGACATTTCCACCAATGGACTTCTTCAGTGCATTCGCAAACATATCACAAGAAAAAAACACATCACAACAGAATGTATAAATCTTCGGAAACTTAAAGCATTTTAATCCATACCTGAGCGGCCACCTCCTCCAAAGTTACACCAGATGGCAAATCACTCAGAAGTGGAATGGCTTGCGTTAGAGCCGTGAGCGTTTTTTGGGTAAGTTCAACTAAATCTTCATGACTAAGTGGCGCGTCTTCCTCTTCTGTATTTAATTCTTCACTTCCAGAACATTTGGAATCCACAAGACCCGAAGAATTAGACATGATCATACAGGCAAGCAAAAGGATTGCTGAAAGAAAGAGTAACAGCCACAGGTTAATTCGTCTTCCAAAAATAAATTTCCTGCACTCAGTGAAATCATAATTTTGCTAATACGAAATATCCACTCTCACTGACAGAAATGCTCATTTGCGTTGAAGTTTCATTTCTCTTTACACGGATATTACTCCCTGTCTGTGTTTTATAGGATTTTAAATTATTTCTTGCGAAATATGGTGCTTCATTTTTTTATACCTCCAGTTTTCGCCGCTTTAATAAACGCCATTCATCGTGGAGGGAAAGTTAAATCAATTTTAAATTGGTATTTTATACAGTGTTATATATCTCATTTATTTATCAATTCAACTGGTTTCATTGAAAATATAATGTGCGCAGTTAGCAGTTTATACTTAGTTTTATGTTTTTATTGATGATATGAGAACGTGGTGGTATGACCTTCCGCAGAATGCAGTTTAATGGCATTTCACGATTGTCAGCGCTGTGATAACGTCGTCTTTAGAAATAGTACTTTATAGCGTCAAATGCGAAATATGAAGTGTTAAAATCCGCCCTCTTCAACACGTTGCAATTGAATCCGAACTGAAATTATTTATTCACAAATTCTAAATTCCTTAGGTGATTGTTTCTAAGTGAATTGTGGATGAAGCCAAATTGTGCGCAGTAAGTCATTATTATTTCAGATAGTACGCGGATGCATTACTTTAATAGTGGCTAATGAGCTTTGTAAATATTTTAGGCTATGTTTTTCCCTTCTAAGGGCCACGTAGTTATTAAAAACATAGGAAATACGGACGAACCGTGCATGAAGTATAAAAAAAAACAACGAAGGAGAGAGCTTGGTGACAGGTTTATTCCCAGGCGCCGTAATTTTGACGTCAACGAAGCAAACTTTTACTTAAATCGCACAGAAGATGTAAAGGAACTATTCGCTCAAGTAAGTTTTTCATTTTTCATTGGTGTTTTTTACCTGATGTGAATTGAACTCTGAGAAGGCTCTTCAAACAAATATAGCACCCCAGAGCAATAAGCATTTTTATAAGGGCACTATAATACTTGCCTCTTCCAATATAGCAATTATGTATAAGATAATTACCTCACCTGTGTAATTGGAACCGTCAATTATGGCTTAATTTATAACGTCATAAATGAAGAAAATGTTTTTATGCTTTTTCTGAGATTTACTAGTTTCTTTAATTTTGACATTTAATTGGCTGGTTCCCTGAATTAAAGTCAACTTAATTGCCATGCAACACGAATATAACGTATATATAGTCATAGAAAAACTTGGTGGCACTCATCAGCAGAGAGTTGGGGTCTGTGAGGGTGAATCAAGCATTTATGGGTGATAAAATTTACTGAAGGGCACCCTCAGCTCCTTTGTCTCACCTATATTGTATGCGTTACTCACCCTGGCATCATGCTCTTCACAGGCGAACGCCACATGAGTGCCACCAAGTCCTGCTACTCGTATAATGGAACAACTGCCCTGGTGAGAATAAACCATGACGGACAGTGTGACAGATGCGTGAACACCATGTGCATTGAATGTGACAAGATTACAGTGTGACCACAGTGTGCCAAAAGCGTAAATTTGGACTCGAAAGCGTGCAGAAAGCGTGATAGTGTGACGGTACAGTGTGTGACATTGTGCGCATGATGTTTGTACAGTGTGCACAGTGTGAGGACACCATGTACATAGTGTGAGGACACTGTGCGCACAGTGTGCATACACTGACTAAGACCCTTGTACAGTGTGCAGCACATTGTGTTCACACTGTCCATCACGCTTTAAAGGGAACATGGTGTGCATACACTGTGACTAATACACTTGCACAGTTTGCAGCACATTGTTGTCACATTGTCTGTCACGGTTTATTTTCACCTGGGTGAGGAGTTAGTAAATTATCGTTTCAATTCTTTGTTACTTATTTTGAAACTTTATAAAGTCAAAAATTCAATCTTGGTTTTCATTCCAGTAGCAATGGGTAATAGTGAGCAATGGGGTAATTAATTAAAATTTCCATGACATAAGATTTTCCCTCTGTTTCATGATTGTATGTGAGGCCAAAGGTGCCCATTCAAATATGTTTATATATATTCAAATATGTTTCATAGTATTTAGCTTTAATGTTGATTTGTATTTTATTTCCCTTTAGGATCCCAAGGCACCTTCCCAATTGTGGTGTAATCGTGTTGGTTTTTTGTATCATCCAGCATACACTATTTTTAGCTATTCTACAGATCATAGTAACAGAAATCAGAATAGAAAACTGAGATATGACACAGAGTATCCTTGGGCCATCAACAAATTGGAATTAAGTAATCGTCCTGGAAGATTACGACCTGACCATGTATATGATCTACCAAATTTCCGAAACAGCTTTTGTGAGTAATATTTGTATTTTTCAAGTTTTTTTTTCATCTATATGGAAGAAGTATGGATCCAATATGCAAATATTTAAATTTTAATTTCAATGTAAATATGTGCAGTTTAATTGAGAGTGGGTTAACTGTTAATAATCTGTCAACATTGAACTTTGTCATCCATATTTTGCCAATTTTCTTGATTATTGCTTAGAATTTCTGACAACATTAATCAATGCAGCATGCTCATCCCATTGTCTACTGACAATCCCAACTCAAAGTAGGAACCTTTCTCCTGCTCCAAATATACATGTATTGGTATTAGGTACCTATTGAAGAATGCTCTCATAGTCTACTGGTGAATTGAACTGTGGCTCTTATGCCAATAAGTGTCCACATTAAAGATTTTGAAAGATGTGTAGGTGTTGTAAGGGAATGTTCAAGTTCTCTTATGCCTCTCATGGCCAACAAGTTTATTACAGTTCATTTGCGATAACTTGTCCAACACTCAGTGGTCTACTGTGCAGGTGGGCCTAGTTAAACTCAGAAAATAGGGGAAGCAGTGCTTACTGAGGGGGGAGCCATGCAAGAACAGTTTTCCAGTGGTGGAAAGGGATGGGGAAAGTAGGGGAGTACGGTTCCCCTTCAAATCTGAAGTCGAATGGGCTGACTTGTTTATGTCCGCATGATGTCCAGGTCAGCCAAGGCAAGAATACTGTCAGAGAAAAGATAAACCGCATGAGGCTTGAAAACCCTACTCCTGATGGGCTAAATTGTAAGAACATGGACTAGTCCAAACCAATATTGCTAACTGCACATGACGTATGGTGAGCAGATACCCCTCCAATATTCCCCCTCTCCTCCACTCATTTCCCCTTTCGCGAGTTGTCATCGGCCAGGTCAATGCGAATGAACTGTACTGCTGTTTCCTCACAAAACACACCAAAAAGGGTCAAGTACCTGTCCATGAGCTACCTATCTGATTCACTTATAGATTTTTACTGAGACTCTTATCTCTCCAGTCAACTTCTCATTTCTTAAGTATGTCCACTCATGTAGTCCTTCTTTGTCATGAGTTCATGTTTACTAGGTTCTTTCTCTCTATAAACTAATAAGATTTCTGTTATTTCTCCTTCCTATCCCAAAGTCCCCTACCTCTACCACCTCTCTCCTTAACCTCTCCACCTGGATTCCAATCCATAATTTAGATTTAGTTTTTGTCCCAGTGTATAATATGTAGGCATTATTTACTTTGGCTGATTGTATACAGTCTAACAGCTGGAGTATGACGACAATTCTTGTATCTGCCCTTGTCTCTCTTAGCTGTATCTGTCACACACCTGTGCTGAAATGAATACTATCCTGCCAATTTTCTCTTGATTACTCCAGCTAACCTACGCTGATTCTTGCCTTCTTAGCTAAAAGTAAACATGCCTACAATACAAATCCATGAAATTCAAGGTGAAAAAATCATTCTCATGGACTTGGTTTCAAAACCAAATCCCTTGATATCATGCTGCGAGCAATCTAAGAAGGTGAAGTTACCCAGGCATACTGTGAGTTCCTTGGAGGCTACAAAATACCCATTCTAGTGTTCATAATAAAACTGTCCATAAAGCAAAGCCAACTTTAAACACATTTGTTTGCTGTAGTGGGTGTTTTCACATGTAGTGGTAGGTGTTTACGTTGACTTCCTCTCGAGGATGAGGGTGCCTGGTGAGAGAGACAATGGTAATATCGGGGGGCTCAAATCCTAAGGCAAATGATGTTTTCACTTTGAATTTTACACATTTGTGTGATTGCTAGGGGGTGACTCCACTAAAGCGAAAAAAAAAGTGGGGAGGAACTGCATGGCCTTTTCCACAAATTCTGTGAATATGCCTCCAGTAAGTTCAATAATTTTTTTTATCTTACCTCACACAGTACATATAGTAGGTATGTCTAAGCTTCACTGTTTCGTCTAGAGTTTAATATTTTTTTAGATTTCCCTCCCTTAACGTAATACTTACATTTCAAGTCCCAATTATAAATTTGTAATCTTCTTCTGCATTTTTCTCTTTCACTTTTGTGAAAGGATTTTATATATTGACCGTAAAGGTCTGGCCTTACCCATTACTGGTGTGACACACCTTCCTTCAGTGGTTGATTGCTAAGTTTCAATGTCTCATTTGGCCTGTCCACAGTTACTTTAGGATTGATAATTGAAATGTATTTCCAATGCATTTTGCAATAGGGTTTTAAGTGTGTAACATATTGAATGCAGGTGTCTCTCCTTAGTGATGCTCAAAACACAAATGGCTAGTGTGTGTCTTATGCAGTGGTGTACATAGGGTTTCTGGCACCCCTGGCAAAGCAGAAGAGGTGGCACTCCCCTACTTTTATAAAAAATATCTATTTTTCTCATTTTGCTCCTGAGGTAAATTCTATATATCTTTCTAATTGGACATGTGAATGAGCTTGTTTACCTTAGATGATATCTTATTTTTGAGGGGGGAAATCCACATGCCATGCCACCCCCTCCATGATTACACACCTGGCAGGGGCTGCAGCCCTGTCAGGGGTGCCTGTACCTGTACGGTACACCACTATAAATAGTCTCACATTGTGAATTATTGTATGAGAATGAAATTTCAAAAATATGAATACTCCTAGTTTTGACTGAAGGAACTCTAAAAGAAATCTGTGATCGAAACTCAGAAGATTTAATATCATTACATACACAATATTTTGTATTAAAAGAACATTCCTACCCAGCTAGCACAGGTTAAGCCGCATCCCTAAATACGAGGATAGTTCACATATATACCGTGGCTAAGCCTATCTGGGCGCAGAGATAAAGTATGACGAATCCACTCCGTATTTGAGGTGAAATTGGAGATGAATTTCCGCATTTTCAGGGATAAGCGTATCCTTACGTCGTAAAGACCAATACGGGCGGCGGACAATGAACGCCATCGGGCGAGAATCTTGAGAACTATGTGAATAACACCACCACACGCACACCCCTAGTGGCTTTTCATATAAACTACTGGAAATCAAAGGCGACAATCCAAAATCAGTGGAAATCAGCCCAAATCTAGGGGGAAACTACATTCTTCCGGATTTCTTCCTGTGCTATTGCTAGTTCTGGCGGCTTCAGGTTCGTGAGCACCGATGCTTGCATCTTTAAGTTGAGAATAATAATTTAATCCCAAAAAATTTCTTTCACTCCTACCATTCAACCATCATATTTTTATGCAATTAGTAACTTCTATTTACATGATTTCTGTGGTTATTGCCGGGTCCAGCGCTATGAGATCTCATTCACTGATTTTCATTTTATTATGGCCTTCTAACGGTTATGCATTATTATTTTATTGACTCGACTTATTTCATTTTTATCTTTATTTACACTTCACGGTCACATTCATGCCGCCAATTTCGAATGGTCATTTCATGCCCCACCATTCATCGACTTAAGTGGGTTTTTTTTACTTACTAACTGCTACGCTTCGGAGTGATATTACTTCTCTTGATCCTGGGCTCAAAATGATTAACACTAATGTCAATTTATCCATACTATTTATCTACAGTAAAATAAATAGTCTCAGATTACTATCCAGTTTTAGCCACGATGTTCTCTTCCAACACAAAGTACATGTCACTTTTGACCCTCAACACTCTCACTCAACTTAAAATAACTCACTCTCACTGGTGATTTGATTTATTCAATAATTACACTGCATATAAAATTAAAGTACTGTGACACCCCCTCCCCCAAACGCTTGCAATCGTGGAAAACAGGGATATTGAACGTGGAAGATAAGCTTATCCCCAAAATATCAGATTTCTCCAAGGATACGACCAAATCTGTGCTAGCTGGGTATATTCTGCCTCCGTATAGATGGGGAAGGAAGATTTAGGTATAGACACCATTGATCTTCACTGTTGAATACTGACTCAAGTTTAAATTTATGTTTGAGTATCCTGAGCAACTTTATTTATTTATTTAATCAACACCGAAAACAGCTCTCATTGGCCTTTACATCGGGGTATTAACATTTTAGCAATGGACAAGTACACACAACCATGCCCTGGGAAGTGAAAAATTCTCCCTAGGTGGGACTCGAACCCGCGACCTTTGGGTTAGAAGGCAAGGACTTTACCCCGCCACCACCGAGGCCGGCATTCGAATGCCTTCCAATTTTTGGAAGGCATTCGAATTGGAAGGCATTTGAACACCTTCCAATTTTTTAATACTGCTGTAGTATTAAGGACACCAGATGAAAGAGGCATATTCCAATAATGAATTAACCAAAGAGATATAAAGTAATCTAAAGGAGAAAATGTCTTTGAAATCTTATAAAGCAGTGGATTTAAGTATGTATGTATTTACCGGTCAGCTACAGAATAGCTGGTGTTAGATCCCTCTTGTCCACATGGGTCTTTTCTCATACTCATTCCTGGGAGTAGTGAGATAGATTTAAGGGCAGGTGGATGGGCATTGCTAATGAATCATGAGAGTAGATGTATCATGCAGATATCCAGAGGATATTGCATCTTCATTTGTTTCCCTCAATTCTTACCTAGTACACATTCTGTATAAACTGTATCTATGTGAATACCATGTGCATATTTTTTCTGTACATTTATCATAAAATATATGGTGCAAGTCATGCAAAACAATAATGCAAACATTTGTGAAGAATAGTCTAGAAACCATGTACAATGATTTTCCATATTCCTCTACCTTATCATTATACCATTTTTGCAAAGTATTCCCAGCATATGTCTTTGCCTTCTTTGCAACAGTAAACATGTTTTACTCATTTTTGCTCTTGAGCAGACTTAAACATTATTGATTGGAGCTCATCAGGTCATCTGGCTGCTTCACTTGGTTCTTCTGTTTATACGTGGAACCCAATTACCTTCGTGAGGGACACTGTTGGTGAATTTCATGATGACGATATGGCAACTTCATTGAAATGGCACCCTGGTGGAAAGCTACTGGCCTTAGGAACTCAATCAGGATATATTAAGGTCAGCTTTTATTTTTTTTCCCAGTCTATTATTATGAAAAATGTTTTGAATTTTATGTGATATGTATTTTTAAACAAAGGAAATAATTAGCATGTTCCAATCAGTTACATACTTTTCTATCATTACTATGCATTTGATAACATTGTAAAAAGGTGAAAAATTGGCACTCAGGGCTAGCTTACAATTGCTGAGCACCCATCAGTTTTCAGGTGGTGGGTTGATAGTGGTTGTTGCTGCTGCCAAGTATGTGAGTTTACTGGACCAATAAGCATTAATGGACAACAAGCAACAGTATGTAGAGGGTACAGATGACCTTCCTCGAGTAAAATGGCTCTCACAAGTTACAAAATCCCATGATGATGCCATGATTTGGCGAGTGGCTACTACCATCCAATAGGTGGACAGTAACTAGGGCAGTTAAGAGTAGCAGCCCTCTTTCATGAGAGTAAAGGTGGAGACCATGTGATACAGATTTCAGGCTTTCCGGGCAAAGATGTATGTCAGTGATTTTTCGGGGTTTATACCAGGTGTTTAGGTCCATGGCGGCCAACGTTTCGATGCTCGAGTCAAGCATCGTCCTCAGGGCAGAGGTGAGTTCCTTGACTAGAGGCGCAAGTCAATATATACCCATGGGTGGGGGTGCCGTGTCCAGGGTGGGAAGGCGGGGATTCCTGCCCGGGCCACGTACTAGGTTTTGGACTCGGGTCCGGGCCCCGAACTTTGAACAGCCAGTAGACCAAACATCCCAAAGTGAAAGTCAATTTTGTCATACTGTACATAAATACCTATGGAATTGTTGTTTAATGCGTTTTTAATGCAAAAAAATTTTCAGGAGGGAGGGGGAGTCACAAAAACCTGGCCCTTCTGGATGTGCAGCGGACCAGGCCCCTGACTACCCATGCCGCCCTTGCCCACGGCAGGTTAGGTCCGAAATTTTGGCAGGAATGTAACGCATTATTCTGGTGGTCTTAAGAGTCACTCTAAGAGTCACTCCTATTATCTTTAGGATAGGTTTCCAAGTGTGACTCTGGTTGTTACCGGAGTCACGGTTGAAGTTTTGTTTTTTTCTCCGAATCTCGATGGCCTCCTTGATGAGACGGTCCCAGGAGAGTGGGCTATAACTTTGGTCTCCTTAAAATGGATGGAATGGTTCATCGTGATGCTGTGCTCTACAACAGCTGATTTTTCAGGTTGGCCCAGTCGAAGGTGACGTTGGTGTTCCTTAATCCTCGTCTTTACCGTCCGGCTTGTCTCACCTACGTACACCTCCCCACATTCACACGGAACCCAGTATACTCCTGGGAGTCTTCAGGCCAATAGGGTCCTTCGCTCTGTCTATGAGCTCTCTCAGTTTGGATGGCGGTTTGTGAATGGTGTCAATGTTATGTCTGGCTAAAATCCTCGATATTTTGCCAGATATCAAGATGTATGGCAAGTAAGCTCTGGAAGAAGGTTTTTCCTTAACTGTCTTGTGTCTTCGGATTCACTTGCTTAAAGGTCCTTTTGAGGGCCAACGTTATGTCCCGTCCACTGTATCCATTGCGCCGAAACTTCTTCTTAAGGTGCCTTATCTCCTGGGGTAAGCTTTCTTCGTCTGCAATAGACACGGCTTGATGGAGAAGAGGGACAGCACTGCTCGTCATTGTGCCGGATGGTGGTGGCTTCGTCTGTTCAGGTACAGGTCCGCGTGGGTCGGTTTCCGGTAGATGCTGTGATCCAGAGTGCCGTCAGCCTTCTGCCATAAGAGTATATCAAGAAATGGCAGTTGACCATTGACCTCCATTTCCATTTTGAAGATCTTGGGATGTTGTTCATTCATATGGGTCAGGAACTGGGTGAGAGTATAAGCTCCATGAGGCCAATCCACGAACCTGTCGTCGATGTATCGGAAGAAATACTTCGGGCGAAAAGGGGCCAAATTCAATGCCATTTCTTCAAGGTCTTCCATGAAGAGGTTAGCAATAGATAGAAATAATGGCAATCCCATCGGTACTCCATCCTTCTGCTCGAAGAATTGTCCGTCATACTGGAAGTATGTGGAAGTCAATATGTGGCGAAATAACACCACTGTCTTGGGGTTGAATCTCTTCTCCAGGAGGCTCAGCGTAGTGGTCAGCGGTACTTGTGTAAATAACCTGGACTTGACCTACCTGTGGGTATATATTGACTTCCGCCTCTAGTCAAGGCACTCACCTCTGCCCTGAGGATGATGCTCGACTCAAGCGTCGAAACGTTGGCTGCCATGGACCTAAACACCAGGTGTAAACCCTGAAAGATCACTGACATGTGATACAGCATTATGCTGCAGGTGTGGTATGGTTTTCTCCCTAAACAGCTGCAATACTGCACTGAGGAAGGCAGTGGGAAATCACCACATCATTATCCCAAGGAGCAGCAATTAGCCAGTTTTTTTCTACAGTTTGGTTTTAAAAAAATATGAATGGAAATCATGGTTGGAAAGGATGATTTATGAACATGAAGTGAAAGAGGAGTGAGGCTTCTTCATTAATTCGTTCAAAATGGCATTGTGGTTACTAACACACATTTTTGGCAATCACTTGAAAAGAAGATAGGTACTGATGGAGAATGGCAGGAGACAGAAAATAATAACATATACATTATAGTGAAACAGCAACTTAGAAATGAAGTTTAAGACTGAAAAAGCTACCCTAGAGAGGATGTATTGATTGCAGTTACAACTTTATCATGATGAAATCTCAACTTCTGTTCAAAAAACTAAAAATATCAATGAGAGAGAAAGAAAGAAACCGTGGCATATAGTAAGAGATAAATTTGCATAAATGTAATTACATAAAATACCTACTTATCCAAAAAATGTGGGTACTCTCTTACTTCATAATAAACTAACTCTCTTTAACAAACCCTCAATTTCATGTAGGAATTCAGGTTTTGGAACAAAAAAATTATTTTCATTGAAAATATTTACTTTGCAAAAATCCATTTCCAATAAATATGAGGCGAACTCGTTAAAACCTCTTTCTCTTTGCCTACCAATTATGTGACCAAAATAACATAGGAACAAGGCTAATTTCATGAATATGCTCTCAATTGAGACATTGAGTGATATTTATGGTGGCTCTGATTTTAATGAAAATTTAGATTTGTTTTATTAGAAACAACATCAAAAAAGATCAGCACACAAAATCTCTAGGCTTATTTCTTTATGCCAGTCTTGACTGGGAACCAAACATAAATTATTTAGCTAAGAAGTTAATTACAGTTTGATATTTATTCAGATACCTCAAGCAATCTGTTAATCTAAATGTGCTACTTACAATGTATTTTGGAAAATTTTTATTCAAATCTAACAAATACTATCTCTTTCTAGGGTACCTCCTCACATGCTTTAAAAATATTCAAGGTACAAAATAGAGCAGTAAGGATTCTTGCAAGCAAGCCTCCTCAGTCATTGTGCCAACCTATTTTTATATCTCTCAAACTTGTGCATTTACTAAATATCTATGTATGTTTATCTTTATAAGTGTACCATAACACAACAGTGACTCCCTTCCAAAAAATATTCCTTGCATAACTATTCAACAAAAAATAAAAATAATCTAAATCTTTTCCCAATTAATTTTTAAAAATACCACAAGTGGTACAAAAGAGATGGGCATAGGACTTTATAATAAACTTCCACAATCTCTTAAAGCTGTAAGAAATATTTCCTTCTTGAAAGGTAACCTGAAAAACTCCTAATGAGTAAACTCGATTTTCTCAATGACTCCCTAAATCAGCGGTTCCCAAACTGGGGGTCGCGACCCCCAGGGGGGCCGTGGGCCGTAAGGAAAGGGGTCGCGAGATGAGGATTGTAATTACTTTAAAAACAATGTCATTTGAATGTACACATTGCTTGTTATATTTAGGGGGTCGCGGCTAAAACGTATGGGCTAAAATGGGTCGCGGAAAGAAAAAGTTTGGGAACCGCTGCCCTAAATGATTGGACCTTGTAATATATTTTATAGTGAACTTTTTTGTGTACTTTTTGTATTATTTATATTCCTTGACTTATCCTATCATCTTAACATGCATAAAATGACTTGGAACAAATAAATATTATTATTCTTTGTTGCTTTTGTAACATTCCCCTCCCAAGTTTCCGGCAAGCATCTGGTTTCATTGCCGTCATAATGGACAGAGACTTGGGAGGGGGTGGGCAGTTTTCGCTGTCACGTCCGATGTGTATTGGATAAGTGGCTATGCTGCGTTAGGGTCATGCATATGCAGTAAATGGTGTGACCCCTGTACGACGGCCTCATGCATCTGTGCCGCAAGTGATTCTGCCTGTGCCACGCAGGACGGAATACACTTGATGATCTAATAGCTAGCTCCACCAATTCCAACCTAACTCCACCACCTTTAACTCCACCACCTTTAACTCCACCAATCACACCTATGATGAAGACTACTAGTTTCACAGAGTGACCCCGGGAACATTTGCCAAAGGTGAAAAAGCAGGTCCTGATACATATTTAGTCCATTTCTCCACCTCTTTCGCATCCATCTTCGTTTCAGCCAGAGCCAAAAACTCAATCACAAACATGGAGCATGTGAGGTGGTCGAAGAGAATATATCAGGCTTGGTCACCTCCAATTGCGATCGGTCTAAGCTGAGACCGGTTTTGTCCACTGCCCTCTTTGCTACCTGGAAGAGAAACTCCTCAGCTCATGCACTCTCATGCTCTCTCTCAAGATTGAGCTGGGGATTTATGCTTCAGAACACTTGGCACACTGTACCATGGACAAATCTGTTGTGGAGACAATCCAGACTCAATGGAACTCTACCACCTACATTGCGAGGGAGAACCAATCTGACGATCAAAGATTTTGGATGAAGACTTCTGAAGACGTCATAATCTCCCTTGTTCCCCTATCAAGTTTCTGCAACAACTTGATGTCCCACTTCATGCATCCAAAGGTATACAGCAGTGAAGGAACCGTGAACCTGTTCGTGACAAAAACCTTGTTATTGCCAGACAGCTTAGAACTCCAGATTTTCCTGAGTCTGTCTGCATTTAGAGGGGAGTCTTTCCTTCACTGCTGCGACCTCCTACATTTGGTGCAGAAGGATCCTGAGATATTCATATCATTGTCCTTGAGGTGACTAATGACTCCCATCCATGAGTTGTATGTCTTCCTTGTTCTCCAAAAATCTTACTCTGGTGGATCGATGCACTCTTATCCAATCTGAACTCCATCCCTATAGCCTCACTGTATTCCAGGAGAGTATCCAGGGCAGCATGAAGGTCTTTTGTGTTGGAAGCAGAGAGTTTCAGGTCTACATCTACATACTACCCCGCAAGCCGCCTCAATAGGCGTGTGGCGGGGGTGTTAGGACACCAGCCATTTAAATATAAAAAGGAAACGCTCTAATGAAATTACGCCTGGCATTTATTAAAGCCCCTTATTGTTCTGGGGAAAAACGAATTCCCATACCTATCCGTTCGGCAAAATATCTCTCTTAATTTATCGTTTCTGTCGGACCTGGAAATATAGTGGGGTTCTAATATGATGTTCTCCGTGTCGCTCTTAAAGATATCTATTCTTAATTGCTCAAGTAATCTAAGCCTAGCGCGCAGCCTCAGAGTCTCTAGCGGCTCCAACCTAATTTGTTTAACATCTGTGTAATGCTGTCTGTACGCCCGTAGCAGTTTTTGATGAATCGCGCAGCTTTCCTTTGTATTTTATTAAGTTCCCGGATTAAGTCTTTCTGCACCGGATCCCATATGCTCGCTGCATATTGAAGGTGTGGCCGGAAAAGTGCGAAATAGCACCTCTCTTTTACTTTTTCATCTGAAAATCTTCCCACAGTACGCTTGACGAATCCTAGCTTCTTCAGAGCTCTGCCACAAATATTTCTTATATGTGTTCCCCACGATAGGTTCGAGGCTATCGTAACTCCCAGATACTTCACTTCATCTGTCACCTTTATGTTAACACCATCCACAGCATATACATTGGGATAGTTGGACGTCCTCCGCAAGAAATGTACCGCCGGTCATTTGCTCAGATTAAGTTCGAGTCCCCACTCTTGGCTCCACACATGAACGCTGTTCATCCATATAAAAAATCCATATAAATAATATATAAATGGAAGACCTTATGCTTCCTGTTACCTGGAACACCACACACATTTGTCTACCTTGTTGCAACCTTAGAGGTGACAGGGAAAAACAGAACAGTATGGGGCTCAAGCTATTGCCTTGAAAAATGCCATGGTGGTATGTTACCAACTCTGTTGAAACTGACCACTTGCCTGAAGTCAGGATAAGGCACATTTTCCAGAGTATTAACACAACCTCCTGGTGGACTTTCATCAATTTCAGCATGGTGATGAGTAGTTCATGCACAGTGGTGTCAAATTGCTTTTTGTAGTCTTCCCAGGTCATCGATAGGTTTTGCTTGTGCTGGATGGTATCCTGACATATGCATGCATCAATAAGCAGGTTGTCCTTGCATCCAGTGATTCCCCACTTCAAGCCCCTCTCCTCAGACACCCACTCCTATACAGGTGGGGCAAGGTGGTGGAAG
Organism: Pyrrhosoma nymphula; assembly: GCA_963573305.1. Taxonomy (NCBI): domain Eukaryota; kingdom Metazoa; phylum Arthropoda; class Insecta; order Odonata; family Coenagrionidae; genus Pyrrhosoma; species Pyrrhosoma nymphula. The sequence continues at coordinate 171,745,637 of OY754327.1, forward strand.
GTTGCTCAAGGAGGTGCATGCCTTATGTACAGTGTTGAGGCAGGTTATAGAGTGGTAGTTCTTTGGACCAGACAAGTCTCCCTTCTTAGGTATGAGAACCATGTGACTCAGTCAACCAAGGTGGAATTGCTTCTCTGCCTGATAGAAACGACATGAAGTTTCTGGCAAGGTGTTTGTGGGTGGAAGTGAATTTCTTCCACCATAAGTTGTTCATGGCATCCATTCCTGGAGCTGAAAGTTCTTCATGCCAGAGAAGGCCTTTTTCTGATGCTTTCTGTGACTGAAAGGGGTCCATCCACATCTTTTAGGGTGCGGTCATAAAACTCTTTAAAGAGGGCTATGGCTAGAGTGTATTCGTTTAATGGTTTTGACGTTTCGTAGATAACCATCCAGAAACATTCCATCTCTTGGATGGGTGGTGGAGATCTGATCTGATGACCGGTGAAAGTGGTCGAAAGAAATGGGATGGATGAAGGAGAAAGGTTAAGTTCTACCTCATGGCTCTACTCTTATGTTTTTTCCAGGCGGTGTTGAATGCCTGTACTCTATCTTGAGCTGCTTACTGGTAAGCAGCACGTTTTTATTCTGTCCATGATGGTAGTCTCTGAGGCTCTGAGCTATACGCCAGACTTTGGGTGTAAAAGTTTGCCCAGATGTGATTTATTCCATTGTACACACAATTCTTGACACCTGCCGTCTCACCAATGTGATCTTGGCCTTTTACCTGTTCAAGCCTTTTTGCTGCTATTTCCTCTCAAGAGGCATTTTCGGAGTGCGCCATAATTTGGGCAGCCACATAGTCCAAGCAATTGACTGTACAGAGATCCAATGTCTCTGTTAGAATTTTTTCAATAAGCCAAAGAGTGATCTTGCAGTGGATATCTCTCTGCCTAGTTTGTCCTTTGTTGTGTTTGTCATGTTTCTCACACCAAAAAGAGTGTATTCTTGCCATATACATACTCCCTGCAGTTGGGCTTGCTGGCAGCAACACATGCGAGGAGGTCACTCCCGTCCACTTCATACGTGCTCCATTTTCAGGTTTTTTATTAAAATTGCAACACCCAACAACAATTAGGGGCCGGTTGTGACAGGCTTTTCCGGTTTTCTTTTTTGGAACCAATATTACTCCAAGAAGGGTGTTCAGCCTCACATGCAATGTCCACCATTAGCCGGGAAAAGCTGTGATCAGGTATGCCAAAGAAGGCTGGTGGTCCAGCTTTTGTACCATTATTATTGAGTATCTTCGTACATGCATGCAAGAGTTAATGCCCAACTGTGACTGAGCAGGAAATTTGGAAACTATGCAAGGTTGGTTCTGGGAACATCCACATCAGCAAAGAAATAGTAGTGGTTGGCTAATAATTTGTTGATCTCTATGATCATATTTCGGTGCAATGGTTTAGTGCTGTGATGTTACATTACAGTTACAAGGAAACAGGTTTATGTGTAAATAGATAAGTGATTTTTAAAATTACACTTGCCACCAAAAAACAAATACTTAAATCACTCATAATTAGAATTTTCTTAATAAAATTCTAATTATGTTTATTCTAAATTCTATTTTATGTTTATTACAGGTTTGTGATCCTTTTGTAAAAACACATTTTCTTCGTGGGGATTTTGAATGTGAAAATGAAGAAGTACCATGCAGCATTACATCTCTTGCTTGGCACCCAACAGAATCTATGAGAATAGCAGTGTGAGTGAGACTAAATTTGTTTTTTGATACTTAAGTATGAGAGCACAAATAATAATTTATAGAATGAGGATAGGTTAAAAGATTCTAAAATTAAAGTTTTCAATCTATATATTTTCAATCTTTTGGGAAGTGAACTGCAAGGAAACCAATAATTTAAATTAAAGATTTTGTTGGGAGCAGAACACAGAATTAGATTGCTATATTGATTCACTGGAGCCAAAAATTTTTTATTAAGATGGAGTTGTTGCAAACTCGGGTATAATTACAGTTGCACAGAACATTATACATAATCACAGTGAATATAATGTTAACTTAGTATGTATATGTAACTCATTCAATCCTTATCCAAGGTGTAGATGTTTTGGCTATTGCACACATATTTGCTGATTTAAAACAAGATGAAATCTTTAAACATCTTTAACATATCACATCTGCACCTACATGCCCTGATGCCTCAAAGCACTTCTTCTATGTGGAAATTGAGAAGATGGATAAATATATGTACACACTAGCCCTTTGACTGCCATGGTTACAAGTTTTTAATGGAATCCTAGAAAAATACTTTTTTTCTTGTATGGAGACCTCAATGAGAACAAATTCCACACTGTAAGTATGAATGCCTGTGTAATCTTAATCTTTAAACTATCAACTATCTTATCTTACCCTGGGATTCCTTCATTGCAGTAAATACCCTTAAATGTACAGGTACCTATTTAAAACATTACCTTCAGCCTCTTCACATCCTTACCAGTAGATATATCAAGTTCTTGTTATCAAAAGTGGGGAAGGAAATTTTCATGATAGTTCTAGTTCATTGGCATTGAATATTTAATCAATAGCAAGAAATATTTTGCTGTCTTGAAATCATATTACACTTATTATTACTTGAAATCTTATTATTCTCTTGGTCCACAATTCATAAATATAATCTTCTCCAAACAACTGCTCTTATTAAAAGTTTTGTGACAAAAATGATGAACTATCTACTATAATATGTAATCACCAATGTGTATACAATATGTATGTCAGTAACTTTCACATAAGAAATGCATATGAAGCTGAATCTTCATTTAGCTCCAGATCTTTTTTTATTTGCAAAATTAAATTGGAAATATTGGTTTTCTGTTACTGGGAAAGGTACCTATCAATAGAAATAAAATAAATTAAAGATTCTTATTCCTTCAATCAAATTTTGTATGCCGGTCGAAATTTCAAATTAGGTATTTGATGAAACGTAATGATTTTAGGCAATATTTTAGCATTTTTGAGTCATCGTCCCCATAACGACCATACTTATTAAGTCAAGATTCCATGCATATCCATCAATTCAATGATTCTTTGCACAAAATGATATTGATGGTTTATTACAATCAATGTAAATGATAACATTTTAAATGATAAATAGAAATTTTATTTTTGCTATCAATTGGTAAAATTTTTAATAATTTCATTGAAAAATTTGACGTTGTACGCAGCCACACGCAGTGTTGATTTTTTCTTTCCCATTGATATTCAACGAGGACATTCTCTAGTCTGAATATTACTAAAGAGTTATCAATTTTTAAAAATTAAGACCCTCATATTAGAAACAGTGTGATTTCCATGTGTGTCATAGAGTGAAAGGTAATTTCTACAACAAAATTATTCTATCTTGCATAAAATTGTTTACTTTTTCTTCAGGGATGGATTATGGGGGTATGCTTGGGGAGGGGTTACCCCCCACCCCCCTCATTTCAGGGCAAATAGATAGTGATAATCATAAGGTTTTCCACACCCCCAGACAGTACCTACCTACAGCTATCCAAACAATGACCTTAATCTGCTCCCGTTTCTCTTCCATTAATTATAGCTCTTAACTCAAATTTAATCATGGTTTCTCTCATTTTAATCTGTAGCTTTCATTTCCACAATTTCCGATTTCTTTCCACTCCACTGTGATTTCACGTATAAAATCAAAACAATTTGGTGTTCATCTGACAAAAGAAAAAGTTTAAAAAATTTCTATCGATATTTTCCTCATAAGAACCTTGTGGACACATCCCTATAGTATAGTTTGGAGATGGCCAATTTAAAATTACTTTTTTTTAGAAGGACTAAAAGGTAACATAGTAGGTGATGAGCTATGAAAAATTGAAACACAAATGTCATAACCAATAATCAGCCATATCTTACAGACTGTAATTTTTACCCTTTTGAATGTTATTCCAGATCCTGAATTATGATTTAAAAAATATATTTTCTATGGTTGTAAGCATTAGCTGAGAGTATTTTACCTGTACTTTATAGGTGTCTGTCAAATAAACTAAATATACACTATTTAAACCAAGAGGGCAATATGGAGCAATGAATGTTAAATGCAGTAAATGTAAATTATGATTAAAACCAATTATTAATTGGTCTCCTTTTCCAACAGAGGTTGCTCTGCTGGAGTTGTAATTGCAGCTGAAGTACCCAATTCTCTCAAAGGAACGATAGAAACCATTAGCTCCAGAAAACTCTTTAAACGGCATATTGCTACCCTCCGCTTTTCCCCCTCAAGGAGACAAAATGGTTCTTATCTAGCTGTTGGTGGACGTAGTGATTATGCATGCGTCCTTGAGTGGCCATCTCTTGACTCACTTTTGGATATCCAGCTGTCTTCACACTGCCGGGTAAGTAGGTATATATGTATTGCTTTTTAAAGTAATTTTTATACATTTGAAGCATGGGTACAATGCTCATTGACACATGATGCCCTGAGATAGTTGCTGTACCCCATTATCAATAGTTAGATACTCATAATGCTATCTGCAAGGTGGTCTTAGCAATAGTGTATACATTATGACAGTTGGTAGCATTGAAGGCAAAGCAATAGGTTGAAGATGAGAGGTTAAGTTATGTATGCTGGCAGCATAAGATGGTACCATAAAATGAAATATTACCCTGAAGTATTTTTTAACACAATATGATATCCTTCCATCTAGTGACAAGGATAGAGACTGTGATAGGTTGGCCCTGAGTTGGAAGTGGTTATCAAAGATGCAAATGGAAATTCAGCAAAATACCAAAGGAGCAATGGAGGTAGTAGGGCAGAGGCAATTAGAATGGACTTAGGGACATTGGTGGGAAAACTGTTCTGCCAACATCACAGAGCACCAAGGAATGTGTATGAAATTGTAGGTCATTGGGCCTACTAAATAAAAACGCAGTTTCGTGGTAGAAGAGCATGGTTTATTGGCTGAGAGGATTTTACAGTAGGTACATCAGGCAAGAGCGAGCACGATGATCCTACTTTTTCTCGACGGTGGGCAAAGGACTTGCGAGGTGGTCCCTTATCAGCTCTCATAAATTCCCTGCTTTTAGCTGCTCACCACGTCACACTCTGTTGGCCAGGCTGGAGAACTGCCAACAGTCACCCAGCAGCGAGGCATTCGTATTGCGTTCGCATTGGTTATCATGATTATAGAATTCTGTGAAACCTACATTCTAGTAAAATAGCGGAGTTCAAAGGTGAAGGATTATTGCATGACACATACATTAGTTCATTTTCGTATCTTTCCCCATTACTAAGAATTGCTCCCTTGAAAATGATCTACGTTTAGCAAATTTTGCATTTTTTTTCTTTTCGATACAATTTGTATAAACTTAACAAACATTAGCTTAACATGTTCACTGCGGCATGACGTGATATCACGTCATCAGTACCCTGAGTGATCAAGCATTCTCTAGGGACCCTGTATATCTTCCTAGTGGAATAGAATACCCCTACAGGATAGACAAGTTCTAGTCGCCCAGAAGTGAAGACCATTCTTAGCTACCTGCTCTGGTTCCATTGGAGGAAATTTATTTCTTTAACCCTGAGGTAAGCCAGTTTTAATTCATCTTCCTAGCACTCTAATGAACAAGTTAATTTAATTTACCCTTTATTTTTAACCCTAATTGCATGAAAATGGCAAAATCACTTAAATAATATTGTACTTTTTCTTTCATTTAACAATCAAATGCATTTAAGCCTTTATAATTTAGATGGTAGTTTTTTTAAAACAAAATATGAATATATGTAATTATTTCATTGATCTTTTTCATTATAAATGTTTTTGTTTCATTCCTGTATTAGTATTTATTCTCTGATGACACTCAATAAGAACTGCTGTTGTAAAAAGCAGTTTCTATATGAAACAAACATTAATTTATTTTATGCTTTCAAATTTCCTTATAACTGTTTTCCGCCCTTAATGTTTTTTCTTTTTTTTCAGTCTTCCTAGGACTTGGTGGCACCCGCGCCAAGAATATGGAGTGTTTTGAAGAGCACGGAGGCTTCTATTTATTGCAAAATGTGAGTACATTATGGATAGTGTAATTTATTTTTTTTACTAATGTTTAAGTATATTTATACATATATAATAAAAGATATCTCCCAAAAATAATGTTGATTGCCTTGATATTTTCATAGCTATTTTATATGAAGTTATTCAGAGGAGTAGTTTTTTATTTCTGATAGTTTTTGTACTTTCTTGAGGGGTTTTGTTATTAATTTTTTAATGTAAAATACTCTTTAGTTTGCCTGTTATGTAGTGTTTAAGGTTCATCAGTTTGTGTGTATTTTGTCTGCCAATTACATGACTACATTTTTAACATTAAATGATATTTACTAATTACAGATGGTACATATATGAGGAGGAAAAATGTGAATATCTCAGGTTGAGGCCTATACGAGAGAGAATTCCCTTTTCCCCCAACCTCCACGGAAGACCCACAGCCATCTACGTCAAGTCAGGACCCGCAGCCTTCGACGTCAAGGCAAGGCCTTCTGACTCAGATTCTACCCTCCAAGAGGGATTAATATGGAGAAGCTGAGGGAGCTCCTAAAGGAGAGCGATTCAGATTTCTCCGTAGACAAAGAGGAGGAGAATGGGGAGGACGAACCAACACCAACCAGGCACACCACTGCCTCCTATCCCCGATCCCTTTACTTCTGTCCCTGGCCCATCCCCATTCCCTTGAACTCACTCACCCTACTGCCAGTCTCTCCCAACCCAAGCATCCTTTGTGATGGTCCCAAAGTTCAGTACCCCCGGCCTAACCACCCAGCCGTCTTCCAGGGAACCGATTTGAGTTTTACTGTCTCCTTTTTCCAGATTCCCATGTCCACACAATAGTTGATTATGCAAACAAGGTTGCTGATCACCTTATGGAGACAATTGAATCCCCAAAAGCAAGGATTAGGAAGTGGAAGCAATTCTTAAAGTGAGTTTTTAACTTATCGGTCTATTGTTTCACCTAGGAAGTATTCCTATAAACAAGAGAGACTACTGCAGCACTGATACTCTGTTTAATGTACCTTGCTTTCGGAAATGCATGAGTCGCCATCGATTCCTTTTCATCCTTCAAGCCCTTCATTTTTCACCCATCCCGGTCCTTATGATCCAGAACTTGATTTCCTATACAAAATCGGTCCCCTTTTAGATTCATTTCATTTCACTGTTGATACCCTAATTATTCCTTGCTGCAAGCTTTGCATTGATGAGTCTATGCTCCTCTGGAGTTTTAGGTTGCGATTCTGTAATATGTATGTGTGTGTGTGTATATATATATATATGAGTTCGTGGAAAATCACACACGCGATAATTTAAATAAAAATAAACTTTGCCACAGGTGGGGCGGAAATAAATATAGAAACACAAAAAGAAGAACACTCACACACTATATGTTCTGATATTTCGACAGCCGAAAAGCTGTCTTTCTCACAGAAGGAAGGATACAGAATGATGGATAGGCATGGGACAAGGGGTAGAGTGAGGTAGGAGGAGAGGGAGGAGAAAGGGGTAAGAAAGGGGAGAAGAGGGGGGGCGGGAGGGGGTCAGAAGAGGAGAGCGGGGTGAGGGGGGGGAGAAGAGGGGAAGAAGCGGGAGAGGGTCGGAGAAGGAAGGGATGTGGGAGGGAGGAAAGGGGAGGGGCGGGAGGGGATAAAAGGAGGAGAAAGGGGAGAGGAGAAGGGGCGGTAGGGGTCAGTGAGCCCGATTTAATCCGGGGGGATTATAGGCAGAATAAAGCCAGATACAAGCCAATTCTAATGTACGTAATTGAAGGGGAGAGGCAGAGGGAGGGAGGGAAGACAATATGCCTGCTCGGAAACATTTGTCAAAACTGACATTGTGGGAGGAAGCATGGACCGGGACGGGGAAGGAGGCATTGGGCGAGGACGGCTTACAACTGGCTCGGTGGCCGGTCAATCTAACACTTAAGGCGTTAGTGGTGAGACCAATGTAATAGGAATCGCAAAGGTTGCAAAGGAGGATGTACACAATGTTGTGGGAAGTGCATGACCGAGAGGGGACGGAAGGAAGTGGGTGGGAGAGGAATTTAGCGGGGAGGGGGTCGGTAATAAGAATAGGGCACGTTTTGCATCTCGCGCGATGGCAGGGGTTGGGTGGGGTTTTAGAGCTAATATAGGGTTTAGTCAGCGGTTTGGTGGTTTTTAGGATGCTGGAGAGTTTAGGGGGACGCCTGAAGGTGAGAGAGGGACATTTGGGGAATGTGTTTTTGGTGGTGAGATTATCAGAGAGGAGTGGGAAAAGGTTTTTAATGATTTTTTTGAGGGCATGGACGCCTGGGAAGTAGGTGGTACAGAGGGAGAGGTTGTAATTCTCCTTATTTTGGGTTGGTTTAGGAGGAAAGGGTTTTTTGAGAATTCGTTTATTGAGAAGAGTCTCAGGATATCCTCGTCGGAGAAGGGATTGGTGCAAAGAGGAAAGGAATTTATCAAGGGAATCGGGGTTATTACATATGCGAAAACCTCGTGTAGAAAGAGAGTAGGGGAGGGATCTTTTAGTATGGGAGGGATGGCAGCTGTTATAGTGAAGATATTGCTGCTTATTGGTGGGTTTGATGTGGACTGAGGTGTTGAAATGGTGGTTGGAGAGAGTGATATCTACATCAAGGAAGGTGACATGGGAAGAAGAGAAATGAGAGGTGAAGGAGACAGAAGAGAAATCGTTGAGAGCGGAAATAAATGAATTAAAAGAATCGACGTCATGGGGCCAGAGAAGGAAAATGTCGTCGATGTATCGAAGCCAGAGTAAGGGTTTCAGGGGTTGTGAGGATAGGAAGGACTCTTCGACACGGCCGAGGAAAAGGTTGGCATAGGAAGGGCTGAATCTACTGCCCATGGCGCAGCCTTTGGTTTGAAGGTAGAAGCGGTCATTAAAGGAGAAGGAGTTATGAGTCAAGATGAAGTGGGACAGGTCAATAAGGAAATCGGAGCTAGGGTTATGAGGAGTAGGGCGAGTATCAAGAAAATGCTTAACGGCGGATAAGCCTTCGGCGTGGGGGATGGAGGTATAGAGGGAGGTGACATCAATGGTGGCCATGATGATGTCGGATTCCCTTGATAAATTCCTTTCCTCTTTGCACCAATCCCTTCTCCGACGAGGATATCCTGAGACTCTTCTCAATAAACGAATTCTCAAAAAACCCTTTCCTCCTAAACCAACCCAAAATAAGGAGAATTACAACCTCTCCCTCTGTACCACCTACTTCCCAGGCGTCCATGCCCTCAAAAAAATCATTAAAAACCTTTTCCCACTCCTCTCTGATAATCTCACCACCAAAAACACATTCCCCAAATGTCCCTCTCTCACCTTCAGGCGTCCCCCTAAACTCTCCAGCATCCTAAAAACCACCAAACCGCTGACTAAACCCTATATTAGCTCTAAAACCCCACCCAACCCCTGCCATCGCGCGAGATGCAAAACGTGCCCTATTCTTATTACCGACCCCCTCCCCGCTAAATTCCTCTCCCACCCACTTCCTTCCGTCCCCTCTCGGTCATGCACTTCCCACAACATTGTGTACATCCTCCTTTGCAACCTTTGCGATTCCTATTACATTGGTCTCACCACTAACGCCTTAAGTGTTAGATTGACCGGCCACCGAGCCAGTTGTAAGCCGTCCTCGCCCAATGCCTCCTTCCCCGTCCCGGTCCATGCTTCCTCCCACAATGTCAGTTTTGACAAATGTTTCCGAGCAGGCATATTGTCTTCCCTCCCTCCCTCTGCCTCTCCCCTTCAATTACGTACATTAGAATTGGCTTGTATCTGGCTTTATTCTGCCTATAATCCCCCCGGATTAAATCGGGCTCACTGACCCCTACCGCCCCTTCTCCTCTCCCCTTTCTCCTCCTTTTATCCCCTCCCGCCCCTCCCCTTTCCTCCCTCCCACATCCCTTCCTTCTCCGACCCTCTCCCGCTTCTTCCCCTCTTCTCCCCCCCCTCACCCCGCTCTCCTCTTCTGACCCCCTCCCGCCCCCCCTCTTCTCCCCTTTCTTACCCCTTTCTCCTCCCTCTCCTCCTACCTCACTCTACCCCTTGTCCCATGCCTATCCATCATTCTGTATCCTTCCTTCTGTGAGAAAGACAGCTTTTCGGCTGTCGAAATATCAGAACATATAGTGTGTGAGTGTTCTTCTTTTTGTGTTTCTATATTTATTTCCGCCCCACCTGTGGCAAAGTTTATTTTTATTTATATATATATATATATATATATATATATATATATATATATATATATATATATATATATATATATATATATATATATATATATATATATATATATATATATACTCGTTTATATATATATATATATAAACGAGTTCGTGGAAAATCACACACGCGATAATTTAAATAAACTTTATCACACACACACACATATATATATATATATATATATATATATATATATATATATATATATATATATATATATATATATATATATATATATATAAATGTGTATATGTGTATATATGTAAATATATATATATATATATATATATATATATATATATATATATATATATATATATATATATATATATACTTACTTTTAAAACACAGGCACACGAAAATTAAAAGGACACTCACAGAATAATTTGCGGGACGTTTCGATGGGCAAGCCGCCATCGTCAGCGACAAGAGACTAACTAGTGGTCTGTTACCTCGGGTGGGGGGGGAAGCGGAACAGGAGAAGGGAAGGGGACTGGTGGGGAGCAGGAGCAAGGGGTTGCTATTGGTCAGTGGGCCAAGTTAAGCCCGGGCGATTCAAATGCTCTTAAGAACCAGATGAAAGCCATCTCGCGAGTCCTCAATTCAATATTAGTTGCTGATTCGGGGAGGGCTTCTAATATAGAGAGAGAGAAACATTTATTGAAGGTCTTACGATGAGAAGCGGTATGTTTAGGAATGGGATCAATGAAGGGAGGACATGTGGTGGAGTGGCGGTGCCCATTCATTCGTATTGAAAGCGGGGTAGTACATTCGCCAACATAAAATGCCAGGCAGAAATTGCACGAGAGACGGTAAACGATATTTGTGGAAGTACAGTTGGCTGCTGAGGAAGATTTATTTGAAGAGGGCGTATCAGAAGAGCGTAGGAGGGAGCAACATTTGCACCTAGGACGGTTGCAAGTTGTGGAGAGTGGTGGAGAGGGGGCGGTCGGTTGAAGGGTGGGTTTCGTAGATTTTAAGATATCTCGCAGGTTTGCGGGATGCTTAAAAAATACTGTGGGACATGAAGGTAATAGGAGGGCATTGGAATTATTATTCTTTAAAATTGGGTATAGATCGCGGAGGATGTTTCTGATTTTATGGGAGCCAGGGAAGAATGTGGTGATGAGGCTGAGTCTGTCAGGATGGTGGGTTTTGGCCCGAGGGGTGTAATTGGCAGAGGGGGGCAGGATTTGATTGGTAAGAAGCTTTTTGGGGTACTCATGTTCTCTGAGGGAGTGATATAGGTTATCGGTGTATTGTTGAAGGGAGTGGGCGTCGTTACAAATTCTGTGGCCGCGGACAGAGAGGGAATATGGAATGGAGCGTTTGGTACGTGGTGGATGGCAGCTATTGAAATTAAGGTAAAGGTTATGGTTAGTGGGTTTTTTATGGACGGAGGTGATGAATTTGTTGTTTTTTAGTAGGATATTAACATCCAGACTCCCTTCCTATCCTGTGGAACCGCCAGCAATGCAAAACTTGCAGTGTTCTTATCACCCAGCCCCTGCCGGTCAAGTTCCTCACTTTTCCCCTTCCTTCTGTCCCATCACCCTCTTGCACCACACAAAACACTGTTTACATCCTCCTCTGTCAATACTGCCCCTCTTTTTGCATTGGCTTATCCACCATTCCTCTCAACATACGTATGATTGGCCACCATTTTTCGTGCAATGATCCCCCTTCCCTATCAACATACGTATGAATGGCCACCGTTCTTTGTGTAATGATCCCCCTTTCCTCTCAACATACATATGAATGGCCACGGTTCTTCGTGTAGTCATCCCCCTTCCCTCTCTGTTTCTGTCCCTGTCGCCATTCATGTCTCCTCCCACAACTCCACCTTCAATAATACTTTTAAAGTTGGTTTACTTGCCTCCCTTCCCACTTCTTCCTCTCTCCTTCAGCTGAAGGATTTTGAATCATCCTGTATCTTGATCCACCAGGACTTCTCACCTCCTGGGCTTAATAAATCGCACTAGTTTCTCCCTCCCCTTCATATCCTCTCTCCCTGTTTCCCCTACCCTCTACTTCCTTTTTCTCCCCTTTCTTCCTCTTTCCTCTCCTCCCCTCCACTGCCCCTCTTTCCCCTCTAATGTCTTCCTCTCCCCCTCTTTCCCCTTCCCTACCTCAATCTCTGTCCCTTTCCTCATTCATACTCTCTACATCGAGAAAGATGGATACACTCCATTGAAATATTGGAAGTTTTTTATTTGTGTCTTTCATTTGTATCTATATTTTTATCGGCCACCCTCTTGGCATATTTTACATTTATCATATATAAAAAGAAAAGGAAATAAATATAAAAGTATATGTTAGCAACAAGGCGTTGAGGTTTGAGGTTTACTCTACAATTTCTTGAATATCTGTAGGAATGTGACTCCAAACTTAGGGAGGGTGCTCATGTTGTCTATAAATTAATGGATGGTCATTTACATAAGATCCATTTATGGTCAATGGATAACTATCATACCAGCGTAAATGTGATCCATGAATTGCTTGACAGGAGAACATATGTATTGCCCGGGAACTCTAAGTACACATCCGGAAGGCATTCCCTCCGAAGTGGCAAAGGCTAAATTGAAACTAGGTGAATTAATGGATGCCTTTACTATGAAGATGGTATATGCGTCCTGAAGTGGAAGGAAGAAAGGGATGTTCTGATGATCAATTCTGAATTCGAGAGTTGCATGGTTGACATACAAACACGGAGAGAAGACAGGGTAATTTCTTAGTCAGAGATTGTTGTGAAGTACCATTCAGTCAATGGCTGGAATCGACCCTTTTGATCAGATGATGGCATGCTACCCTATTGAAAGGAATACCCTTAATGGTAGAAAAAGTAGGGTATTCATTTATTTCATCAAATTCTTTTCAATGGCTTTCTCCTCCACCAGTGACACCCAAAAAACTTATCATTGTATAAATTCTGGCTCTCCGTCATTAAAATCCTCATTCTACCATCATTTCTTCCTGATCCCAAACCCCTATTGTCTTCTAAACCTTTTCTCCATTGCCCTGAAATTATCCTCATGGAAGGTAACAACAAAAATCCTATCGCCGCTGAAAATACTGCTACACCCTAGGGCATACAATGGAGACCGCTTATTTATGTCCTGATTGTGAAGGTTCTCCTGCACTATGTTCAGAGTGCTTGCACCTTTCGCAAATATATGTAAACATATAGTTTATTATTTTGTAAATATTATTATTGTAATAACATTTTTAATCAATGTACATAATGTGTTTTGTAATTTTCATTGTTACAATATAGTATTTTCCTGGCAATTTTACTGTGTTCTTGACTAATTTATCACATATGAAGATTTTATTTTCATTGATAACAGTTTCACTTGGATTTTCCATTGTAATTAGGGGTTTATTACATTTGTACGTGTTGTAAGATACACTGAGAATTACTGTTGATTTTGGTGAGTACATAAGTTATTTGGCCAATAGATGCCCTACAGCTCTTCTGATTTACATATATGTTACAGAAAAATATAAGGGAGACCCTTTCCCACTCCTATTTATTCCCTGCTCCTGAGTCATCACTCCAAGCCAAGTGTCGGCTTATGGTTTTTCCTTGACTCATGTCGCCGCAGCAATTACAAACGGGCCTTCTAAGTTATACCAAGAGTGTGCCATTGTACTCTCTCACCCCTATCAGTCTGCCTTTTGACCCAATGCAGAGACTTAAATGGCCAGAGTGGTATGTGCCATGGGACGCCCCACTCCACCCTCATAAAAAACAAACAGAAGTCTGAGACCTTCGGGTGGTCTTCGAGGTAGGAGGGTTTTTTGTCAAAGCTAGAAAAATGAAGGCAGTAAAGCAGTGCATCGCTCAGGATAGTGGGTTGGGAAGGAAGGTGGAGTGTATTGAAGGTAATATCCGTGGTGGATAAATGTATACATGCTTCTCAAATGCTGACAAATAGAAAGATGTGTCACTGAAATATTCCATAAGCGCTTACTTTGTTTTTATGTAATCAGAGACTTTCAACATTTTTTATCATAAAAGTATGTACATTTAATATTGCTAACAATTTTTAACTGTCTGCAGTGCCAGAGATAATGGTATTTCCTAATAAAACACAAAGTAAAAGAATACAGTGGAAGTGGAAGAATACAGTATCTGGATGTGGCTATCCCCGGTCACGGATGACGTGATATCACGTCAAAAATTAAATGCATAGCATTAAAAAGTTAAAGCTTTTAAAATTTTTACAACATTTTTCACAACTTATTACTCATCGATACTTAGGTCCTGCATAAAAAAAAATCCGTCCATGGGTAAAATTATGTGAAGCATATGGGCAGTGTTGAAAGGGTTAAGCATTTAAGTACCCATAAGCATAGTTTCATCAATGCAGTAATACTTATTCCAAACATCTTGTCAAATTGTAAAAATATGTATTAGTCATTAGGCAAAGTAACCTGCTGCAGTATAGTTTGTCTTAATTTGGTTTAGTGTAATAAGTTATTTATTTCTAAATCCCTGGTAGACCTGGTTTTTGATTGAATGATGCATCATTACTTACTATGTAGTATCTTATAACACACTTCCTTGGAAAAATTTTTAATATTCATAAGTTGTGTATAAGTGTTTTCTCAATTTCCCCTTGACTGTAGGCTATGGCATGGCATCCCTGGAAATCATCTTTGCTTGCGGTGGGAACAGCATGCGGCATCATCACTGTAATGAATGTTATGAAAGAGGAAATTGTGCAAAGCTATGAACCAGATGTCTCTAGTAGCACATGCTGCTTGGAATGGTGTCCACAGTCAGGGCTGTTAATCTCAAGTCATGTCATAGAACCAGATACCACTGTCATACTAGTACTTTCATCGCTAAACAAAGTGGAACAAAAGGCAGAAGGGAAATTTGGACGAATTTTATACTTGCTTTGGAGCCCAGACAGATCTCAAATTGGTAAGTGAAATATTAGCATCGTTTTTTGCAATTCATTAAACCTGCATCAGTACTGCACCTATAGAGCTTATCTCTAAGCTATAATAAACACAAACATCCAAGGCTGTGGAGTGATGAAGGGAGAATCTAACATATCAAGTATCCCTCCTCCTTTCCCTGTTGATCCAATGGTTTGATCCTATCATAGAGTAGCAACTAAAATTAAATTTCAGTATCACTCACTACTTTTATTTTCTTATTCCTTCTCTCTCTCTCTTACATTATAATCAATCACAAAACCTACAACACCAATCACCAGACAAAAAAATAACTAGACCACAATCTCACAAAACAAAACTTGGTGTTACCAAGCAAGAAAAATATGTAAACTTAATTGCCATGACAAACATGTGTAGCAGATTACCAACCTATACTGCATCAATTATACCCCCTTTAAAACTGCACACACTCATACATTCATTATATTTATTACAATTATTCAACCCCAAACAGTCCATTCAGTCTTTTCTTCTTGAACAGGGTTGTACCATGCTCTTTAAGCTTCCAATGACTTTGTCACTTTCATTTCCCTCTATCTTACTGTTGGCACTCATGCCAAAGCACAGTGGTCTCACCGGTTTGTGCTCTGCTGCATGGACTTTCACAGGGGGTGACCTCTTCAGAACATAATGTCGTAACCCATTCGTTGATCCACTTCAAAAGGCCCAATCTATTTTGGTGCCAAACCTGCATTGTATCCCCTTACGTTATTGCTTGGTGTGTGTTTCCGTCACAGCACCAGCTCCCCATGTTGGAAACCCTTTTTTCCTGTGTCCAGCTCTTCAGTCTGCTTGAGGGTCTGTGCTTGTGTTTCATTTGTATGTTTGTTGACCTCCAGTTGATGTGACAACTGCCATACGGTGGGTTTTACATGGCCTTCCTCTTCTGATGGGTTGATCCTCCAATCACCAGCTTGGTAAAGTTTTCGCCTCAGAAAGAGTTAAGCTGGTGAATAGCCTGTCACTCAATTGGTCCTCTTGACTTAGAGCAAAGAGTAACTGTGCAAGATATTGCTCCCAGGTTTTCATATTGTTTGTTTCTTGTGTGGTGGGAGTGATGGTCTCTATTAAGGAGGAAGCTGCCAATATTAGATTTGATGTTCAACACTGCGATCATTACGTAAATGCAAGGAAGTGGTAGAAGGCTCAGCTCCTTGAATGAGGGTCTGCATGAATGTCTGTAGGGTTTTTGGGTTATAATTCTGACAACCTTTTTTTGAAGTCTGAAAATGCACAATGAGTTAAGCTGAGAGGAACCCCAAAAAATGATGCTGTTTAGGATATGGGAATAAAATTCCCCATAGTACAGACTAAGGAGTGTGTCCTTTCTTACTGAACCACTAAGTTGTCTCAGTAAATAACATGTGGAACTTAATTTATGACCTAGTACATCAGTATGTTGGGTCCAAGAAAAATGTTAACTCAAACATACGCCCAGAAACTGAAGAGAAGACACCTGCTCAGTTGATTTTTGATTGCTCTTAATAAGTAACCTTGATCAAGGATTTTTAGTGGTGGAGAAATGAATCAATTTGTTTTTTTCAGTGTTTACAATTAAATGGTTTTCATTGGCCCACTTACCAAGTATGTCTGTAACTTGCCTAGCTTTTTCAATTAGGCAGCTTCGTGAAGTAGAGGAGATAATCACATTTGTATCATCTGCATAGAGGATTGGTGTAATATTATTTGTATAAGATAAAGTTGTAGGTAAATCATTGATATATAACAAGAATAGAAAAGGTCCTGTGGGACACCCACTGAGAATAAACAAATGTTAGAGGCATGTTCAGTACCATCTATCAAAAGGTTTACTGTCTGAGATCGATTGTGAAGGTAAGATGCAATCCAGTTGAGGGGGTGCCTCTGATGCCCATACTATCTAGTTTGAGCAAGAGGAGCTTATGATTGACCAGGTCAAATGCCTTGGAGAAGTGGAAAAATAACCCCAAGGAGATAATGGTGGAGGTGGAGAGTAATACATTGTCAATTGGGTATTTTCCAAAATTTTAAATTTAAGTAAACGGGTCTTTATAAGTTACTTTAACTCAAATAAGTTTGCGGAGTGAAAATAGTTTTAAAATTGATTCAATATTAATTGAGATATTTAAGATTAAAATAGTCGAAATTTCAAATTGTTTTACGCGGCTGCGAAACGAAATCTGATTGGCTTGACGTCATTTTCGCTGAGCGATAGACAGCTGTGAGGGAGAAATTGAAGGACTGTAGAAGAGACCGTATATTTCAAGAGTTTTCATTGAAAACAAAGGCTATGGCGTGCAATGGTTTTATTAAAACCACATCAGATAATTTACCCAAAGTATATATGTTTATGGTAGGCGTTTTTATGAAGAAGGACGAGCGATTTACTGCTTCCGAAATTCGTGGAGCTTAAGTCCAAAAACTGTAAGCATAAAGTTTGCTTGTAAAATCGTAATTACTGTTGTTTATCATTTTAATGCATATAATTATGTATTTGGTGTATGAGCTTTATTAATTGTTTTTCCAATACACTCAAAATCATTATAATACTTCTTCTTTATTTCTCAAAGTCCATACCAGTCCATGCAACAGTAAACAGACAGTACCTTAGTAACATATCAACATAACACACAACTTGCCAAATATTTACGCTGCAAATACTTAACACACTTAAGACGTTAGTTTGTGATTGTTTGTAGAGGTTTCTAGAAGTGGCTTCTCTGCTATTGAAATGTCTAAAAATAGATTCTCATCTCCTAAATGTCTATTCAGATTTTAATTTAAGTGTTGCTTTATTATAAAGATTCTCTAGAGAGTTATGGTGGTAATGCTATAGGATACGTCTAAGTGAAGAGAGATGGACCACTGTGAACAGTCATTGCAAGAATATGTCCAGAACACAAAGTGCGAAGCAAAGCATACATTGTGCAGGTGGATATTGAGGAATCCAAGGAAGAAATTTCAAACATTCAATGTCGTGATTGCGTGAATGCATTTCTTGTTCGGTGTTTTCACCGATGTATTTGTACATTGTGGCACAAAACACCCTCAAAATATGCCATTTAAAGTCACATCAAACACAGAAAAACGTCCAAAACTAATTTCACCGTACCAGTTTCCACCGTAAATATAAGAAAACTCCTGGGTCTAAATGTAAACAGCGAAAATGACGTCACAGGTCATTCGGTTGTTTTCGGAGTGTGCTCGGGAGTATTCGTAACCTTCAACTTTCTTTAGCTTTTAAAACCAAAATTCATACAATTTGATAAAAAAACTTTTAGCCAATGGAATAAGTTCAAGTAACAGAATCAAAATATCGGTAGTTTGAAGTACGTGGAAAATACCCAATTGCTTGATTAGTAGCCAATGTGATGGACTTCCCTTGAAGAAACCCATACTGATCTTTAGAGAAGAGTTTAAATTTTTCCATGTAGGATATTAATTGTTTCCATGACTCTTTCAAAATGTTTGGAAAATGTATTCTGTAGTGATACCCGCCTATAGTTATTCAGGTCATCAATGCTACCTTTACTTTGGTAGAGTGGTATTATTCTTGACCTTTTTAGTGGTGTTGGGAAAATACCAAGTTTTAGTGATTCGTTCACTATGTGTATTAGTGGTAATTTTATAATATAAAAACAAGATAATATCACTTTCCCAGTGATTTCATCTGGCCCAGTATTTTCTTTGCGACTTAGTCTGGTAATGATTGACTTAAAATCAGATTCTCTGCAAGGACTAGTAAAGAATGACATATGTTCCAATGCTGATGTGATATTGGATAAACTGGCTTTCACTCTGTCACCTTTTACAAATAATTCTTCCAATTTTTATCCCTTGTCCTGCAAATCCTTCTCCAGCCTCACCTCTAAATCAGCTTTTGTCCCCAATGATGATAAACCACTTGCCTGTATAGCCTTCTATAGCAAGGAAATTGAAAGTTTTCAAAGGTAGGTATACTTTCATTATTATTAAAATCCTCCAGTATTACTTTCCTTGCCCTCCCGTCACAGTCGCCAGTTAATTGTAGAGAAGAGACTAAAATTAAAATTCAAACAAAAATGCCTTATGCTGCTTCCCTCTTCCACTGCGATCCAGTCTCCCATTATATCTCCTCTTTCATGTGCCAAAATCATATGAAAGAAAGCTTCTCCTTCATGTGAAGTCATTGCCAGTAAAGAAATGAAGAATAATTTGAGTGTTGGCAGACTTTGAGGAAGCAATGTCCAATGAAAGAATAATATTCTGGGAATTGCAGTGTGGCACAATTCATGAAAAAAATAAGTATAGGCTCACTTTGACACAAGGTAGTGGTAATCTATGACTTATCTCAACAGGAAATGCTAAATAGGTGGTCTTTTGTCACTTACTAGATCTGTGAATAATTAAAACAATCATATTTTCCTTTTTACGTGTGAATTAGGTTACTTTGCGGTAACTTTAAAATGCTAATGAATGATAATTCACCAGGTAAACACCACTTACACCACTTTCAGGTCCAATTTTTAATCAATGTGGGTTTCATGCCAAGGATTTTGGTGCAGACTCTTTTCTGTTTTGGTTATGATTCCAAGCTCAAGAACCGGTGGAACTATCTTATCTCACTAAATAGCAGTAATCTTCATTCTCCAATTGACATGCAAATACATTTGAATGTATAGGATTCATCAAGAAAAAAGTATCAGATAATGTGCAATGTCAACATTTGTATCTCACAAGGGAAGGCTCCCAACTGTAATCGGCGGATCGCGATAAAACTTCGTAAGGTGATAGAAAATAAAAATTCATTTGATATGTGTTTTTAGAAAACTGTCCATTAGGCCCTAGTTTTTGAGATATTTGCTATAGAAATTTTTAAAACCTCCTGAATGATGCAGCCCGCATTACACCCACCTAACCCCTGCACCGTTCTCTGACTTATCTTCAAGGCCAGCGATGGAGTGGATGGGTCTCCGTATGACTCATAACCAAACTAATAGCTTTGTGTGCAGCATAACCTGTATTTCTCACTCGTCAGCACATTTCCTATGACTTTAGTAGAGGTACATGCAATCGTATGCTGAATGGACATTCGCATTGATGCTTTAAGTCGTAGACGATGCTCGTCGAATAAAAACTATATAAGATTGGCCCATGGAATAGGCATCCCTTGACGTTAGACAGACAGCGCTCTTCCCTTTATATACGGCAAAAATCTTTAAAAATTTATATTCCCCTAATTTCGCTCCTTAATTTTCCATACCGATAAATTAATTTTAATCTAATTCATTATGTAGTTCTTGGAACACACGAAAGCACTTGGCCACCCTATTTAACTCTTCCGCTGTAATCGTGAATTATTAGTGCGGATTCATCATCTAGGGTTTTCAATTCGAGGACTGGTACTCTATGGTATTTTAGATACCTATTCTTAACTGATTAAAAACTATTCAGTAACAGCAGTCACTAACACTTCTTGTGGCTACTTGAAGATGAAATCTCTGGACCTTTCACACTACTTTGTCGTGGGCGTTGCTTCTCTCTTGAATTCAAAATTAGGGGACGAGAAATTGGTTAATGGCCATAACTCGCTCCCTTCCTGTAAATTCGACCATGATGTTTTCGGAAAATGGATAAGTTCATTCAAAACCTAAATTAGAAAATATTGCCCTTTCAGTCATAGGAAACTTAATTAAAAATTAAGGCATGAAAAAGTAGAGCCATGCTTGTATATTTACTTTTCTCTACCAGCGATGGTTAAATAACACATAATTATACATACTTCTTAATTGTAATTAATACATTATATACTACATAAAACAGCAATAAGTTTTACACATGACAAATAAAATTTCGTTATTTTCGTCAATTTTAATCTCATTAACATCACTTGGTGAGAACAAGAGAGCTTCAATTTTATTAATTCATCGCTACTGAAATTCCTCAGTAAATAGCACATAAACCTCAGCTAAATTATCTCTATTTTCCAAACACCATTATCAATAATTAATCTTGGAATGCACAACATGAAATTCGAGGATGAATTCTGGATAGGAGTTGGTTCTATATTAATGCAGTCCTTCCCCTCTATCCCAGCCAACCGATGTTATGGTATTTTACATGAGCATTAAGAAAAATCGTCGACGAAGAAATATGCATTAGATAAAATATTCACAAGGTTAAAAAAAATGGTGGCAGAAAAAAATATCTTGCACACGTGCGATATTCCACAGAGGACATATCATTTGCCTTGACCGATATTCGAACCCGGATCCCTCGACTTCGCAGAGTGCTTTTACCAGTTAAACTACCAAGGTGTCCTTCTACCCTGTGGATTTTGTGGTGGCTTTATAAGAACAAGATGTTCAGGACTGCTAGCCATATGATGTCAATAAGCGTGCGCTTAGCGCCACAGTGTGTGAGGATGTAGCCATTCATGGAACACAATGAGGTGTTCGCCCTTTCGACCAATTTTGAGGATACCAGGACTATCCATGGTATTTACCTTTACCGAGTCACCCACAAGTGCACATAAGTGTGATATTCCACAGAGGAAAAATCATTCGCATTGACCAGGATTCAAACCTGGATCCCTCGATTTTGCCTCTTCCAATTGCTTTTGCACAGAGAGAGACTGGCTTTCGTCGTAGTCAAGCTATACTGTCGTAGAAGTCCACCACAATAATGCAACGCATTGGTTAACTCCTGCCTCCCACTCTTTCTTAATACTTGAGATGTTAAATAGGTGGCAGTCTTCGTCTTATAAAGTCCAGATAATATGTCACTAGTTAGTGGAGTTGTGCTTGCGATCTTCATGTCACTTGGCGTTATTTTACTTACGAATGACAACCCTAGAGCTGTTCGCGGCACGAGTGAATAAACCTATCCTTTTGTACAAGCATTGCAAGAACTCCCTGGGAAACGGAAAGTAACAGTTCTCAAGGGATTTCCCATCTGGGTACCCCGGTAAACAAAGGCAAGGCACCCCGCACCAAAACCGAGAAACCAAAGGGCGGAAGGAGAGTAAAAGGACTACAACCATGAGTTAGACAGGAGAACAAAACTATGTGATGAAAAGCATAATGCTCTATCCCTTGTGCTCCACCCGTGAAATGTAAAGGTATTCATCATCGCTGTTTTTCCAATAACTTTCGCAAAATTTTCACTTCCATTTTATGCATGGCATTACTTTGCATTTCCCTTTTAAATAGGGACGAGTCGATTCCACTTTTTTCGATTCCGATTCTTTCAAATCGATTCCCGATTCCGATTCCATCGATTCTTATTCCTAATAACAGGTGGGATATTGATATGCCAGTATCGTACAACTATTATTTAAATTCAAGTACTGGCTAGAATAGAATAACAAAGACAATTAAGTCGCTCAAAAAGTGTATTTAATGACAAATGGCAAATTCTCAGCTTGGAGTCAAAGTTTAAAATACAGTAAAACCTTGATTTTACGCAGTTGGAGGGACAAAATAAGGGCACTGTGTAAAATCAAGACTATATGAAGAGGTGACAGCAATGCAAGGTGTCTAGTTATTTAGGATGTCTCTTACATTTTATTTTTAATAAACCTTATCATATATATATTATTTTAAGCTATGAATAAGGACTATTTAAACAGAAATTTTGAATATTTATAAAATCACTCACTTTGGATGAAAGTAGTCTCTTATTTTAGTTTGTTACATCCCATTATCAAAAATTTAATGTACAACTGTCTCTGAAGGATTCAGATTTTCAACTTAGCCCTCTGCAACCTATGGGTGTGGATATCAAAAAATGTACAAATTTCTGAAAGCTTCTCTCATATCACTACGAGCAGGATAAACAGGCACTGCTTCACTGTCATCTATCATGTCACTGTCTCCCTCAAATAAATCAGAAGCTGGCAGGTTGGTACATTCTGCACTCACTGTTTCTTCATTTGTAGCCTACTCTTCATCTATCTGATTGTAGGTGAGTGGTGAAATAACTGGCATTATTGGGCAAACCTGATTGAGTTGCCTGATCATTTGCAAGCAGATCCTGCAGTTTCATGGGCCTAGATGAGGTCTCTTCACCCACATAAACTTCTGTCTCGCCATACCCTGCTGATTTCCAGGAATTTTTTATGATTTCCTCTGAAACATTGTTCCATGCTTGAACAATGCTTCTGACAGCATGGAGGAGAGTCCAAGGAGCAGCTTCTGAGAGACTTTTGCCATGATGTAAACAAAAGGAATTGAAAACTCATGCAGGGGCGGGATACCTCGCTAAAAATGTTTGCAGACTGTCGGCATTTACACTGCCCCGATGGATTGCTGGTAGATAAAAACCACTGTTTTCATGATTCGATATACTAAAGATAGGGCTGTATCGGAAGTTATTTCAAACGTACGTGATTTTAACCATATTGAAGAGATAAATGCATGTATTAAGCCTAAATCAACCATTTTTGCCAGTACATTACTTGAGATGGATAGAATGAGCCAAAAAAGTCTTATGACCTGAAATTATCCTTTTAATCCTCTGACCTTTCTCATAAGAATAATTTCTCATTACAATAAAAAATATTACTAATGTGGTCAGGATTCAAGGATTCTATCGAATCCATGGATTCAAGATTCGATCGAATCCTTTAAAAAAAGATTTGATAAATTCGAATCCTCGTTTTGCGGGTGGCAACCCTTATAGGATAACGATCTCGCAACGTAATAATCTCATGAATGACATCGTTTTACCATCATAATGTGCTAATAATCTATGCAGAAATTCACTACGACATATATTATAGAAAATATTCTCATGAGAAAGGTCTGAATTCAAAGAAAAAGGATCACTCCAGATTGTAGAATTTTTTAGCTCACATAGGCCCACATCCCATGGCCAAATAATGCACCGGCGAAAATAATTAATTGCGACTGAATATGTGCATTTATCTCTTCAATATGGTTGGCACCACGTATGTTTGAAGTTACTACCGAAATAGCCCAGTTTTTACTTAGTTCCATTGCGAAAACCGAAATTTTTATCTGCATGCATTCCATTGTTAAATTGTACGATATGACAAAAAACTTGTAGACGATAATTGTACTCATGGCTATATATATCTCTATATTCGTGATTGTACTCTGTGCTTTTCATCTGAGTACGGCGATAGCCGATTATCAAATGCAGGTGTCGTCGATCGCAGACTCACCCTGAAGTAGAGATCAACCGGCAGCCGGCGGTAGATGGCGATTCAGCTAAATTGAAAGCACCAGGGGTGGCGATCACTGGCTATAGCCACAAATCGAAAGCACCCACTATATACTGCGATCACAACTCAATCACGTTGATGCACGATCGTGGTCGCGAATCTGTGGTCGAAGTCTACGATATGAAATACGACTCGATAGTGATGAGTTAAGTTTAGAATAAGTTTTCTGAAATGAGGATTGGGTTTTGATGTGTGGGACTCGATAAAAAAAAGAGATTCGGCCTCGGGATTCGAATTCGATAAATTTTTGATTCGACCCATCTTAAAAAAATATTTTAATATTTTCGATACAATTGAAGCAATCGTGTGAATAGAGATGTCTGAAAACTCTGAAAATTACCAAGGTAATTTTCGTAAATTACCACGTTTTTTTCGTAATTTACTGCACCCCTTGAGAATTACCGTAATTTTCTAGATAATTCACCAATGCTAGAGATAATTAATTTTTCATACAGATAAATTCTCAAAATGTTCTTTTAAGCAAAGTTCACATTTCCTAAGTGTTTAATAATAAATTGAGGCATGTACAACTGATTTTTGGAATATTTTACTTAAATTATAACATTATAGAGTAATGCATTAGAATATTCTTCTTGAAAATTTCCCATATGTACTTTGACAAAAAAAAGCCAGATTGCATGTTGCTGTCGTAGTTCTTTTTACAATTTTAAAAATTTCTAATAGAATAACGTTGTATTAGGTATGGTTTAAAAATCGTTATTCCCTTCCTATTGCTATTGGCTTCCTTATTTAACCATACATTTGCTGTTAAATGCTTAAAACTAAAAAATACTGGAAAATTGCGGTAATTTTTGAAAATTACTGTAATTTACTGTGGTAAGTTACCTCGGATGAAAATTACGGTAATTTTCCCATCTCTACGTGTGAAGCGTGAACAATGTCGCGCTTATTCATTGGAGCTTAGTTGCGATGGCAGTGCCAAGGCCAACCTGGACCTCTGGTTCAGCCAACTTCTTTGTCTTCACAGCGTAGCTCACTCTCCCCCAACCCCTGCCAACACCGGATACTTTTTTTGGGTTCCGTTCGAGAGGATAGCATTACATTATTCCCATCATTCCGTGATGAGAAGAGGCTGGCAGTTTCTTCCCCCTCTCTCGGCTCCTATGACGGCTTGGGTGATTCTTTGACACAACCGGCCGGCCATTTTCGATACAATTTGAGCTGTCGTGTAAAGCGCAAACCATATTTTGCTTCCTCATTGGAGGTTTTCTGCGATGGCAGCACTTAGGGCAACCTGTATCTTTGATTCAGCCAATTTCTTTGTCTTCACCGCGTACCTCACTCTCCCCCCACCCCTGCTGACACCGGATACTTTTTTCGGGTTCCCTTCACAAGGACTGTGGTAAAACATTCCATGATGAGGAGAGGCTGACAGTTTCTTCCCCCTCTCTCGGTTCGTATTACGGCTTAGACTCAACCAGCGAGAAAGGTAATGGAGTAACCCGATAAGATCTCTCCTTCGCCTTATCTGTGTTTATCTCTCCTCTCCCATTTTCTCTTCGACCTAGGTGGCTTCCGCTCTTTCCTTTTAGGGTGACTCCGCTGGCAACATTAGGTTGATTCGGCTGATGCTTGAACGAAATGAGGGGGAGCCTAATTCAGTCGATTTAAATGGTAATCTTACCTTTGTGGTAGGGGTGAGGTAGATTTTGAACTTCCTCATGATTTTTCCACAACCTGAAATTATGTTGTGTAGTGCCTGAGAGAGCTTTGAAACTCATCGTCGCATCAATAGAACTAGCAACGTAGTGCATTGGCGCATGCGAAGAGAGAATCGGAACTCTGACCTCTTCTTACTTCATTTTTTTAGGAAAAATTCACTAAAGTGTGAATTTTAATACTTCGGATCTAGAGAAAATTTTTGGAATGAATTAGGATCTGATTTTTGTTTTCCGTAAAACGTATTATCCGTGGACCTTTGGATCCGACGTATCCGATCTGACCATCCCTAGTTGAAATGTTGAAAGTGCTATGTAAAATCAATATTATTATGCTCTTAGGGACTGAAGTTATACTGCGTAAATAAAAAAACTGCGTATAACCAAGAAACTACGTAAAATCAAGTTTTTACCATTTAAATTCCCTATGTTCTCAGCCGGTCTTGCATATCGCAACGTAAAAACAAGAACGACGTAAATTCAAAGTGCGCAAAATCGAAGTTTTACTGTATTTATATATCTGAAATCGATGGAATCAGAACCAACTTTAGGCGATCGATTCTTGATACTGATTCTAAGCCTGAGAATCGGTGGAATCGAGAATCGACATTTGGAATCGACTCATCCCTAATTTTAAATAATATTCGTATGTTCACTTAAATAAAGTTGAAAATAGGAAGGTTAAGCTTTCCTTCAACAGGAATTGCAAAAACACAAACACAGGAGAAAATGGCTACAGGCACATACGCATATGGCTAATATTGTTTGGTTTACCCTTAGCCATGCCTTGATGCTTACGAATTTCAGGCCTAAACTTTCAGATAAGTCAACACTGGTCACCAGATAGTGATTAATCTGCTTTTCTCCTTGCGCTTATGGCTGAAGCCCAAAAGCTGAAGTCACAAAAACACCTACTGCAAGGTCTCACTACAGTTGTACATACGCAGAATTTTACTGCAGTGAAAGGTGGGCGCATAAACTTTGATTGAGATAAAATTCAGTAAATAGAAATAGATCAGTGAAAGGAATAAATGCCTAATTAAAGGATAGGATTGTAATTGATTTAAAAATTAAAATTCTGATCAAAATAAATTATTTTAAATTGCAAATATGTAGTATAATTTATATATGTACTACTAAAATAATTAAGCAAAAAATTGTGACTTAAGAAGGAAAAAAAATCACCTTTCAGGAGATGCGAACCGGAGGAAAAATATTGGTAGTCCAAGACATAAACACTCAACCAGATACTCTGATGAAGTTTGGGTATTTTAACTAGAAGATATAGATTGTGCCCGAGTATGTACGGCGGGTTGCATATTTTCAGGGGTTTAAAAAAGTTTTCAATCGCAAATATCTCGAAAACTAGGGCCTAATGGACACTACCAAACATACATGACTAATGAATTTTCGTTTTCTATCAGCCTACTATGTTTGATCCAGATCTGCTGATTACCGTAGGGTGCCTTCCCTTGCTAGACAAAATATTATTGATATTAAAAAATAGATAATACAAAACTGTCCTTGTCCAGCAGTAATTCTTCAACTCTGGAGTACTGCTTGAATGATAAAAATTTCTTTAATTCAATTTTAAATTGTTCCACTGGTTGTTTTTTTTGGGAAAGAGGGACACTATTATAAGCTTTAGTACCCATAGAGATAGGACTCAGTGTTTCTTCTCTTATGGACTTCTTATATGAAGGTCAACATGAATATTTACAGCTTCAAAATTCATGGATAAGTAACATGCAACTAAAGCAGCATTGAACTGACATTCAACAATTCCACAGGGGAAAAATTGTCAGTATTGACCAGGACTCAAACCTGGATCCCTTGATATTGAATGGAGTGCTTCAGCTAGTTCACCTACCAAAGGTTCCTCCCTCCTTGAGGATTTTCGAGGGCTTTAAAGTAGTTAGATGTTCACAAATGTCAGACATACAGTGCATGCTATGAAGCAAGTAGTATGTACCTTCGAAAATTAGAATTGAACTGTTTATCATCTAATAAAAGTGAACATTTTATCAAATGCTCTGGTTGATGCATTTCTTTTTGTCAATATTTCAGCAACAGCTGGATCAGACGATATTCTGAGGATATGGAACTTAACCAAAAAATCTCAAAAAAGCAAGGATTCAATGGATCAGAAACAACCAATGCCAACAGAAAAAGTGAGGCATTTGAATTTCTCACAGTTTATTCGTTAAAATTATCATTGATTTTTTCTAATTAAGTAACAAAATTGACAATGATATGCATCGCATATTTACTAAAATAAAATATGAATTAGTCTGATGTAGTTAAATCCAAATCATTGTGAAAGGTTGTGGATTTACCAATTTGGCATGAAGCTTTTGGATCAACCATGTGGGTGAGCAAAGTCTCATATCACTGGGGAGAGTAAATGTTAAAGCTGCTGACTGAAGGGGCAGTACTGAGAGAAGTGAAACACTCCTATTCTTATTGGCTCAGGGGTTTACCTGGACAATGCTTTATCTCAAACACCAGTGAGCCAAATACTTTGTCTAACAAATGGGGTTTATGTTCCACCAGTGATATTGAATGTTATCAACTATGATTTATATGTACATGGTTTGAGATAAATATATATTTATTTTACATAATAGTTTATTTTTTGATTGCAAAGTACTCTAAAGGGTCAGTGATTTTAATCGGGACAGATTGCTTTAAATAAAATGTTAAAATCCTACCCTTCTCGAAGGCAAGAATAATGCAATGCATTCATTTCATTCTCCACCCTCAACTGTGAGAATATATATAGGTATATGCTATGCATAACTGTCCTCATCAGCTGTCATAATGATTATCATGTGATCTTGCAATTTTTAAATCTTGCTTATTCCATTACTGCATGCCTAGTAAACGTTAGATTTATGATGATATGCAATATATGTAGCAGAAATATTTAAGGTGATTAATTTTGAGCCTAAATAATTATTTCCAGCAAAAACTTTCCTTTCATTCAAACAAACATTGTGAGGGTTTCGAATGTAATTTACCCTTAAATACAGTAGCTGCAGTAAAATTTATATTCTCATGTAGTAATGTAATGTACATTTTAACTAACTTTATTTGGCAATAATGTTGAGTTTGAGCATTCAAACTTCCATGAACAGATATAAAAACTTCCTTGTATTATTTAAGGGAAGACACTCTGAATTGAATTGAATACCCTTGGATGAAGGATAACAATTAACTACTGCACTTGGAAAGAAATAATTTAACCTGAACAAAAAATAGCACATACATATCACAAACTCAGAAAATTAGGCTTAAAAGAAAATGTGCCAGCACTCATTCAGGATGAGCATTTAATAAAAATGAAAGAGAGAGGATCAACTTCCACATCAAGAAACAAAATCAAACTCGGATGACAAAGAAGAACAGAGAAAAAATGGCAGTATTGTATTTGCAGAATATAGTGCAATCAGGGCGGTCTCTGGGGATTGAGGGGCCCTGTGCAAAAGAAAGTTGGGGGCCCCCTAAACTTCGCAATCCAGTATTGATTGATATGATATAGTAGCATATTTTAAGCATATTTCATGGAAAGAAGGAAATTAACTGACAAACTGGAAATTGATTTCAAGAAATTAACATGTGTACTAAGTAGTAGGTAATTTTGGGTAATAGGCAGGTTTCCCGGCACCGCCTGAAAAAGGGAAGCCCAGGCAGGGCCCCAATAGATGCGGGGCCCAGTGCAGTGGCACCTGTCGCACTACCCTTGGGGTGGCACTGAGTGCAATGAAGATGGAAACCATGCCATACATATCAGTAAACATGTATTAAAAATGTTACATTCTTTATGAATGAGTCATTTATGTTAACGGTCTGCATACACAGTAATGCTACAGTAAAAAGTATCATTGATATGCATTATAAATCCAAAATCAGTTTTAAACAGACCATAGTCCAAGCACAGCAATGTAACAAACTTCTTCTTTTCATCATCAGGTTAAAGTCCCTCATCAGTAGTAGCTCTTGTTAAGTGTACTGAATTTGTACTGGAAACTAAGAAGGTTTCAACAATTATTACTTTAGATAAAGATGACTAAAATAGTGTCAATAAGGATACTTTCTTCATGGGAAGTCAACAGATGAATGATGTGTGAAAGTTCTTGTGGCTCGAAAGGCAGAAAAAAAACTTTAAAGATGTACACATGTTAATCCACACCTAACACCTAATTCTGCATGTATAATGGAAGCATCTACTAATATTTTGATATATGTACTAGTTCAACAACAAAGGCTTTCAGGGCACCTTCCTAAGAATGAATTGAAGACAGTGAAAATCATTTAAGAATAAAACGTAGTCTTCAGAAACTTTTACAAACCACATAAAACACACAACCATGACCCGGGTTTCGACGGCTAAGCGTCATCATCAGGTGACGCTTAGCCGTCACCTGATGATGACGCTACTAGCATACTATACCTGATGATGACGCTTAGCCGTCGAAACCCGGTCGTGGTTGTGTTTTTATGTGGTTTGTAAAAGTTTCCTCACTGTAATAAATTGAAAATTTTTTGTAAAATTTAGCCAGGAAAATAGTGTTATGGATGTGGAAAGTGAATAAAAAATTCCTCAAGGTGATTTTTAATCAACCATTGGTAAGAGTATATGGACAATTCAAAGAAAAAAACCATCACTTTTTCAGTCATCTCTTACTTGATGCTTTCCAAATGATGATGAAGTAACCTAAATGAACTTGTAAAAACATGTCATGATTCATTGAAAGCATTTTCTACTAGCTAGGGCAGATGGTATGGGGCAGACAATTAATTGCAACTTTTCTCTTACATTGAAGCCGTGTTTTTAACGTTGAGAATTATCTTATCAGCAGTGAATGAAATTGGTTAACCCATCATGACTTTAATCACACTTCCTGTTCTGCTGCTGCCATTTTTGAGAGAAAAAGCATTCTTTCTTTTGCAATTGTGTATGATTTTTGTTCTCAAAATTCCACTTGTGAATC
The DNA here is from genome assembly GCA_963573305.1 of Pyrrhosoma nymphula. Lineage (NCBI taxonomy): Eukaryota > Metazoa > Arthropoda > Insecta > Odonata > Coenagrionidae > Pyrrhosoma > Pyrrhosoma nymphula. The sequence continues at coordinate 171,776,710 of OY754327.1, forward strand.
AAAAAACCAGGCCCTTAAGTCTACCCTTTCCCATATTGACCCATGGTAAGATGCCCCGGGGACAAAATGAATGCATTTATCACTCAAGCACGTTTCTTGACCTGGGTATCGGCTGAAAAACAGTGTGACAAGGGGAGACACTTCGCTACTAGATCCTCTCTCATTGACAGCCATGTGATATTCTAGTTGAACGATTTGAGGGATAATCTCTGCCATACCTGGTTATCTCCACTCCTCTAGAAGGGAGTTCCCCATCCCTCAGCAACGAAGACCTTCGAATTGCCCTGGTCTTTCCTGAAAGGCACCTCCCTCCACATTTTAACACTGGCGTCTCAGCCCCTAAGATATTTGAGAAGGATAATATAGAGGCAACCCTGAATCAGACATACTACCAGTTTGACGGACATGTCAGGTGGGTGACATAGGTGTAAGGATAGAATAAATTTATGGAAATTCCAGATGCAAGTTGTACTAATTATTTCATGGAACATTTTGTTTGAATACATGGAGCAAGACTATTTATGCCGTTCAACTATTTGACACAATTTAGACTGAGTGAATATTTCATAAACCAATTTTGGGTGCTTTCCTTCCAAAACTAAGACAATTTCAAAGATGAAATGGTGAATAGAATAATGGTTTGATGATGAATGAATAAAAATATTTACATTGTGTAATTATCCATTAATGTAGCTGATTTCTAGTACTCCACTATTTTATACTTTAAAAAAACTATATTATTGTTTGTACCGAAATGAGGCTAAATTTTTGAAGCCAAATGCAGGAAACCAACAATGATCATGAAAAAAATCATTAGTGAAGAGTTGTGGTGTCATTTTAATGTCAGATTAGGGCACATCCACTGATGACATAAATAATTCCTTAATTATCAGTGAGTCAAAAGTTACAAAAAACATGAAAATTTTGAAAGTTAAAGCTAAATTATGAGTACTTAATAGAATGGTGACAAAGAAAATAATTCTGAAGAACTCCACCCAAAGACAGAATTTACTCTTCATTCGTAGTTAATCCTAAATATTGCCTAGGAGGCCATATATACTAGGTACAGATTGTTTATGTTCTGGAAAAATCTGAGGCAATAATGCGTGCTTTGGGTCACATAATAACAATGCAGCAGTCAGTCCTGCACAAGGAAAGGTTTGCTCAAGGTGTGGCAACATAAATCATTGTACAAAGGTATGCCAGACAAATAGATGAACATGATAGAAAGTCAAAGAAGTGCTTTTGGTAGTGATGGCAAAAGAGATGGGGAGGAAGAGCTGTGAGTGAGAGGAAGGCTGTTATTGAGGGTCTATGGAAAAAGGTAATAAAAAAATGGAATCTGTGGTGTGGCTAAAGGGGGTTTTATTGGAAAATATGGATGTGGTAAAACTGATGATATCAGGCCTGACATCATTGAGTAATGGATATCCATGTTTAGAAAAACCAGCTTTGTAATTTCCACAAGCTGTATTTCACAGGCACGATGTGCGTATCACCACACCGTGGAATATTCGTGTGCACATGAATATGCCACAGTGTGGTGAAACGTGCATCATGTCAGCAAAATAAAGTTGGTGGAAATTACAAAGTTGGTTTTTCTCAATATGGATATCGATGTGGTGTTTAAGTAGAGGACTTGGATTTATATGCTAATGTTAGTTGCCATTAGTGTTATTAGTTTCAGCTGAAGTACAAAAGAGTACAGATTATCCGATGATCGATCAACCGACAGTCAGGTTATCTGACAATGTCTCACAACAACCCCCTACCCTACTCTTCCTTTCTGTCCAATCCCCTCCCTCCCCATCTATTACCCCTTTTGTTCATACTCACAGCCAGTGGCCATGTTCAAGTCTACAAATTTGCCCTCACTAAAGGTTTTCCTGCAGCAGGCTCACAAGCAACTCAAGACCTCCGGTCAGAAAGAGTGCAGTAGAAACAGGGAATTAGAGCATAGAGTCTGAAACAAATCAAATGAAGCAGGTGTCCTGTTGTGTTGTAAATTGAGCAGTGCACTAGAGGGAATAGCAATGCATTTGTAGTCTTACATAGAATAGGTTTGTAATTATGCTTTGGCTTTCTAGTTACTATTATTTTACTTTTGCATATAAGTTCGTAATTTTTTACTAATTTTAAAACTTTTTAAACTAAATCTCTCATATATGTATATACTACTGCACAATACTATATATTCATAATAGGTAAATTAGATCATATCTTAGTTGTTTATAGGGGTGCTGAATTGACTCACATAGAAATTTGACTTACGTCGTGCCTCATGGAATCAATTAATCCTTTCCGTTCTATGTACGCATATATGCATGTGGTGAAAGCAGTGCCCACAGCACTATGCACGCATATATGCATGTTATGTTTTTCTCACTTCTTTCTGGACTATTTCTCCGTTGCTTGACCTTGATTCTTCCCCTGGACTCAGAAGCAACCTCTTCTAATCGAATAAGCTGCAGTTTTTCCCCTTGGCTCATGTGGTTGCCAGTCTATGACCTTTCCAAGACCCTCCTCAGCACCTGTCCCTTCGGCCTATCTCTTCAGCAGAACTCTCACCCTAGCATGAGGATTCAGCAGTTTGTATGCATAATGGTAATGGATGCGTTCTTCCCTAATCCTTGAGATACTGACCCAGCTTATTTCCTGTTTTTCAGGAGATCCTAAGCAACTCCTTACAACCGTTTGTCTGGTGTGCATGCACTTTGTTCTTTTTTCTGCTTTCGCTACTTTCTTCGTCTGTCATGGATCGGAAAGGTATTTCTCATAAGCAAATGCTGGATCTCTTGTCAAAAAGTGATAGTGACGAGTCCAGCTTTTCGGAAGACAGGAAGACTTATGACTCATAAGTTATAAGTCACTTCCTTCCGTTAGTCAGATAAAGACTTGCAGCCAAAGATTCACTGGTTTGACTCACCAAACTCTGGCATAAAGGCACCCGCGAGTCAAGATTCCTCTCCGTTCACATCCTTTGAACAGTTTATGTCGAAGATATTAGTGATGTTTGCATTATACTTTGGGGGTCTTCCCCATCACTTTTTACAAAAATCTTCGTTCTGCAAAAGAGAGTTATTAGAACAATGCTTAATTTAAGTCCTAGAACATCCTGTAAAACCTACTTTAAAAAGTTAAATATGCTCACCATCCCGTGTGTTTACATTTACAATGTGATTGTTTTTATGAAACAAAACATGGACCAAGTGGTAAAAAATCAGGATATTCATGTATATGACACAAGAAAAAAACAGGACCTACATGTTGATCACCACTCGCACTCACTTACATTGAATGGTCCTTGGGCAATGGGCACACGCCTTTACCTAATCTACGGATCTACCTAAGAAAATTAAGGATGTAGAAAACACAAATACTTTTAGCTTGAGACTGAAGACCCACTTACTAGATTTTTCATGTTATAGTGTGAATTAATTCTTTGAAAGTTAAAAAGATAGATATATAATTATTAGTGAATTATGTTACACTGTACATGATGTACACATATCCATTGTCGGCCTTCAATTTACTTTTGTTCTGACATTGGGTGTACAGTGGAAGCCCGGTATAGTGAGTACGGCTTATTGCGAGAATCCCGTTTTAGCGAGTGATTGTCTTTGTACCGCCAAAAGGCAGGAAGTGGAAGGAACTTTTTGGCCTCGCTATATCCACTTTATTTTACATGTGTTTTACATGTAAAATAAAGTGGATATAGCGAGGCCAAAAAGTTCCTTCCACGGTATACGCTCGGTATTACGACATATCTCTCGAGGGCGATGCACCACCTAGCAAAAATTAACTATTTTGTTTTGTATTATCTGTTAATTAAACTAAATATTCAAGATGTTAGCCATATCTGCAACACCTAAAGCCAGTTATGTCCAAACATTAGTGATTTACGGCCTTGAGTACGCTGTGCGCGCTCCCATTTTTCGTTCTTTTGTTAGGCCCAGTCATCAGTGAGAGGGGAGTGGGCAGACGACAAGCAAGTTGAGAGTAGAAGAGGGAACATTCAGCAGAATGAGAGCGATCTGTCGGAGCAATTGAAAAACTCAAACCATTCCGTCAACTCGATGCACCCAATCACACGGCAGCAGAGAGTTGTGATGTAGGTAAGGGGCGGAGTTTACTCGGTCGGAGGGGTGGTGTTTTCTCGGTCGGAGGGGCAGAGTTTACTCGGTCGGAGGGGCGGAGTTTACTCGGTCGGAAGGGCGGAGTTTACTCGGTCGGAGGGGCGCAGTTTACTCGGTCGGAGGGGCGGAGTTTTCTCGGTCGGAGGGACGGAGTTGTCTCATGTGGTTTGTGTGGCAGCATCATGTCCGCAAAACGTAAATCTTTGGGCCTTAAAACCAAAATTAAAATTATGGACGAGTGCGAAAGTAACAGGTCTTCAAAGACTGATATCAGGAGGCGGTTTGGTGTGTCGCCATCTACATTGTTCACAATATTAAAGAACAAAGATAAAATTCGTGCAGCAGTGACCGAACTAGGACGACCTAGCAGCCAAAAACATTTGCGGCATGGGGAACATCCTCGAATGGAATCTGCACTATTCAAGTGGTTTTGTCAGCAAAGGTCTGCAGGACTGCACATAAACGGTCCGATGTTAAAGGCGAAAGCTGACTACACTTGCATGAAACATGATATGCTAGCCAATCGACTGAGGTATTTTCTTTTCTAGTGTAAGTAAATACTCGATGACACTAATTTGTGGTAGATAATTGAATTTGAATCATAGAAACTGCTAGGAATAGGTGACTATGCGAGAAATATCTTCGACCACTGGTACATGCCGTATTTCAGTGAACCTTCAGGCCAATTTTCCCAACTGATGGACGTACTGGTTAACATTTGAAAACTCTACAAAGTTGATATTATCGTCATGACATATTCACAAAATTATCCAAAAACTACAGTATACCTAATATTTTAATTCCGATTAGTTACAGTGTCTTTACAGCTTTCTTCGGCGATCGAAAAATAGAATAACTGGAAGAAAAACTCAGAAACTGGAGGAATTAATATTTTATGTTATGGAAAATGTCCTGTTTCTTTCTTAAAATTAGTTGATATTCCACCAGATTGTGCCTGAAATGACTTTTTATGCTGTTTACCTTCGTCAAATACCATGGAAACAAAAGAAAAACGGTAAATACGAATGACTATGAGAATTAGGTGGCTTTATTCGACACTTTCGGATACAACGAGGGCTCGATTTAGCGAGTGATTTCCGAGGGATTATGAGCACTCGTTAAACCGGGCTTCCACTGTATATTCATTTATTTTCTTGTCTGACGAATCCTATATCATTGTAATTTATTTGTACACATGATCTTTGGATAATAAAGGTATTATTATTATCATGTAAATTACCAAGGAAACAAGTTTTATCCTTACATAATGGATACATAATAGTGAGGAGAGTGAGTTCTCAAGACTGAAGAGGAGGATCAAAGCTAAAGTTTCCGATATTTATTTTTCGATTAGTTGTGGACTTAGTGAGGAATTCCTTCAGGAGTGCATTTTATCCTTTTGGAAATTTGTGCATTGACGAGAGTTTACTACTGTATAAGGGAAAATTGCTATTCAAGCAGTAAATACCAGCAAGCATTTTATAAAATATTTGTGTTGTGTGATTGGCAAACAAATTATATTTTAATTTTGCTGCTTAATATAATAATAATAATAATTTATTTTTCCATAAGATACATTGTAGTAACAAGCTGCAAGTATATAAGGCACGTCAAAATACATGATTAAACAAAAATATATCAATACTAACAAAAAGATTAAACAATCATTGATGATGGTTTAAGTAATCATTTACAGTATAAAAACAATGACACAAAAGATAGTCCTAAACTAAATTCTTAAGTAGAGCCATTCTTTTTTCTTTTTTTTTTAAATTGTGGAAGGTGATTATACAATTTTATACACATATGGCGAGGTCCCTAAGAAGTTATGGCATGAGTTGATGAGAGGACATGCATGTCATTACATCTTTTTGTTTCATAAGCATGATAGTTATCATTTGGGGTAAAATTAGATTCATGTTTTCTTACATAGAGTATAGAATAATAAATGTATAACGAAGGCACAGTTAAAATCTTCAGTTCCTTAAAAAGAGGCCAACAGTGAGCACGAAAACATAGCGAACAAGCACTTATACTGGTGCCATAACTGATATTCAAGAGCAGAGTAAAGGTTTGGGAAAATCGGGCAATGGGGTGGTTACACTAATAAATCCTAACCTTGAAAAAGGTCATACTTTATTTGTTTATAACTGGTATCCCAGTCAAACTATTTTTGCTGGCTACATGATAAGGCTACCAATGCGTGTGGTACAGTGAGGAAATCCAGGTAGAAAGGTAGAGACAGATAGAAAGTTGGAGGAAGATCCTCCAACAAGACTGACAGGATGACACTTTCCGAAACGAGACCTCAAGAGGTTTGCAAAAATAAGAGGGTCGTTCAATAAGTACTTAAAAAATCCTAGAGTTGGTGCTCGTATTATCGTAAATGGTTTGTTTTTAGTAAGCATCATTTCTCAATAAAAAGCTGTTCAAGTCTTATTTATATCCATCTCATGGTTTCATTTTTATTGTTGATTGAAGCAACAAACTTTGGTTTATTTAGAAAAATGGAAAAAAGTGAGTTTCGAGCTGTGACTAAACACTTATGTTTAAAAGGCTTAACGCCAAAAGGGATTAAAGCTGAGTTGGGTGAAGTTCATGGCACATCTGCTCCTGTGTTTGCAACTATTTACCATTGGGTAAATGAGTTTAAACTCGGCCGTACATCCACAAAAGATGAACATCGTTCGAGATGTCCAGTGGAAGTGACTACCCCCAAATTGATTGACAAAATCTACGATATGGTTTTGAGTGAGCGACGAACCAAAGTGCACGAAGTAGTTGAGGCCACAGGAATATCACAAAGTACAGTGTTTTAAATTTTGCACCAAAAAATGGGTGTAAAAAAATCTCGGCAAGATGGGTGCCACGTTTGCTCTCAGTGGAGAATAAACGCAATCGTGTGGTCGACTCTAAAGCTATTTTGGCACTTTTCTGTCGCAATCCTGATGATTTTCTTTGTCGATACATAACTATGGACGAAACATGGATACACTACTACAATCCAGAGACAAAGGAACAGTCAAAACAGAGGGTTTTTGAAGGCGAACGGGCTCCGAAAAAGGCGAAGTCGGTGAACTCGGCTGGCAAGGTGATAGCCGCTGTTTTTCGGGATGCATGCGGAATCATCTACACCGATTACTTGGAAAAAGGACAAACAATAATTGGAGTGTATTATGCGTCATTATTGCACCGGTTGAGTGAAGAAATCCAGAAAAAACGTCCTCTTTTGAAAAAGATCCTCTTCCTCAAGACAGTGCACGGGTGCACACCTGCGCAGTTTCGATGACCAAAATTAGGGAATTAATTTTGAATTATTACAACATCCACCGTATTCACTAAATTTGTTCCCAGTGACTTTTTTTAATTTCAAAACTTAAAAAAATGGCTTGGCAGAAAATGTTTCACATCAAACAAAGAGGTCATCGCCCAAACAGATACCTATTTTAAGGACCTTCCTAAATCCTACTTTTTGGAAGGCTTAAAAAAGTTGGAGAGATGCTTGAAAAAGTGCATAGAGCTAAAAGGAGATTATGTTGAAAAATAAATAAAAATATACCCAAAATAATTTGTGTTTCTATCTTTTTCTAAGGACTTATTGAACGACCCTCGTAGTATCCCTCGAAAAATGTGTGTAGTGTAAGAAAATAAACAAAGGAGAGAAACTAGATTTAAGTGCGAAGAATGTGGGGTGGGATTGTGTTGAACCATGTTTTGAACCACACTCAGAAAAAATATTAGAAGTGAAAAGTTAACAAGTATGATTGAAATTAATTTATAAAAATGGTAAAAAATGACATTATTTTATTCACTGCTAACCTGGATGATCACCTTTTGTGAACTCATTACAGCTCAGGAAGTAATTGTAATTGCTCTCTAACTTGAAATAATTATCGAAGAATAAGAATGGTCTACCATGCACTTTCAGGAAGAGGTTGAAAGATAATTTGCTTATGTATTATATAAGTTTTCCCCCATAGTAAACCTATCTCAATCGGCCAAGAAGGAAATATATTATGGGTTCTCTGTCTGATTCGTAAGTCTACTCATTTCTCAACCGGAGCGACAGGAGCCTTTGAGCAGAATTTGACTTTGTGCTGTCTAGCATGAGTCATAATCATTGCACTGTCAGGGGAAAATATTCTCTGGCTGCTGAAAAGTATTAACGTACTTGATATAAACTTAGGATGGAGCAGCCAAAGATGAAGGAATGATAGAAAACATAATTTTCGTTAATAATTTTGAGGCCTAAGGATGAAAAAAATTAAACGTGTGCATATCACTAGTGAGAAAAATTGACGGAGAGAGTGTGTCCAAAAATAGTGACAGCATGTAAACACAGCAAGAACAAAGGTACATTTGATGAATTTTGAAAATAGAAGGTCTAAAATATTGTAGGTAGGCTGAAAAAAGTTTATTCCAACTATTTATCATTACATCCCGACAAAATCAACAATGGGTACAGAATGTTAATTCTAAAAATGGCTATTTAATAAAATGTAAAGACTCTCTGTTTCAAATTAAATAACTTAATTAGTATCAAGAAAACTTTTAGCTTCAAAATACTTTTTGTTTTATCATTCTGGCATTTATAGTTTTCTGACAGAGTGCAGAAACACTTAAACTTCCCAATAAGTTATGTGCGCTGAGGGAATTCAAATGTCCAACACCAATGTGCTCTGGGTGAGTCACTTGATCTTTAAACGCTTAGTATGGAAACAGTTTGAGGTATAATGAGGTATACCTGTATTTACAGTTTTTAGATAGCAGGTATATGCATCTTCAAAAGAGAAGGCTGCCAAAAAAATATCTCCATGTTCTATATGCTAAGTAAATGGGAGATTTAAGTACATATGGCAAGAAATAATTTTTTTTCAAACTAAAAAAAATATCTTGCCCAATATATAATATCCATACTGCTAATTTAAACAATGAATGACCAATCTAGAAAAAATACTATTCATCGAATTTGAAAATGCTGATTTACCTTGAAAACGGAAATAATAACATCTTTGGGGCATCAAATGCATTAATAAGTAACTTCGGTAGTCAAATCTGTTGTTACAATATATTTATTATTGAATTACTTTAATGGTACAAATGTGAAAAATCTTCAAAAATAGTTTGGCTGTTTGGACACTTTGGTAATATAGAATTCTGGATAAGCAATCTTCTACTTTATTTAGAAAATTTGTGGATTGAACACCTTAAAATTTTGTGCATAATTGCCACAGAAAATTCAATTCATTACTGCTTTTACCCTTCTTGGTTAAAGATGAATGAGGATCAGTTTGGTTTCATACACATGTACTACTGAGAATTATCTATACAAAACTAGAAAGTAGTTAGTTATATTGTTTTCATTTTGTCACAGAGAAAGATTAAATCTCATATTTAACAATATTGAAGCATTAAATGTACAATAAGCAATCACTTTATAATTCAATGAATGTGCATACAATGAATAACTGATTGTCTTTCCTTACAATGCAGATCTTGAGTCATGACTCTTGCTGACTTCAGTAATAATAACATCCATACTAAGTATTTTAGGCAGAAGCCAATCAATATTTGCTTCTATGAAAAATTAATACAGAAATGAGTAAAAAAGGTTTAAACTTAGTTACTGTCATTCCGTCTTAAGTCGGACAGGTGGTGTGGAGTCAATGTATGCTACGCAAAACTATGCAACGGGTTTACGCGGCACGAATTGTAACGATTTCACAACATTTTTATGATAGCTCTGCTCAGTGTCCGACTTAAGACGGAATGACTGTACTACTAAGCATTGAGGCACTTGAGTGTGTATAGTCCAGATTTTCATGGGCTCATTTTAGAGCAGTCTCACAGAACACTTACATACCTACTGCACAATAACAATAGAAATACTGAGAATATCACCAGGTTACATAAACCAGAATAAAAATGAAAAGGCACATTAAGTATAACTCACTGTGGCAGGTAAAGGTGATGATGGAAGCCTACAAGGACTGAAAATGCTGGGTAGTAGTTTCCACAAATTTACAAAACTGTTCATCAAGTCTTGCTCAGTCATATAGAACTTACAAATGTTCTCATCTGATGATGCCCTACCGGGAATAATCTAGTTATGTACATGGCTTTTAATATACATGCATATAAAATTTTACCACGTATATATTTTTAAACCTTGTGAATGTGAATTTATTACAGATCATCAAATAGGAACCATAGAATAACTTGAATTTTAAGAGCTTTGAATATCTATTTGAAAGGTGGATATTCAAATACTTTTCAATCACCAAGCAGTGCTGGACAGTTAAAGGTCTTCATGTGCCATCTTCATATCCTCATTTTTCATGAAATAACTTGGCAATGAATCTGCAGCACATCGGAAACCTAGATTACCAGCAGAGCTATCAGGAGTATTCTGACTACGAGCCGCACACCTATACCTGTAGCAATAACTTCTATGGCAAAGGTAAGATCCCCCTTTTTTTACTTTATCCGTTCCTGTTCCAGGCCCTTTCTGTAATTTAATAAATATTCAAAAATCAACAATAAAATCACAGGGTATTTAAACAAGTTAACATAAGTTAAAATGATGAGAAATCATTTCAGATAGTAGTAACAAACCGCAACCACTATTTATAACACAGTGAGAGTTTATGGTTCAACACTAAGATACATATTTGGAGTAAATGTCACACTAACAAATTTTTTGTTAGCATTGTGACACATTACATTCCCAGCCGGCACAAAGGACATGTTCTTCAGAAGAACACAAGGATAGACTAGGAATAATCGTTCTTATCTCATTTCTATCCTAAAATCACCCCATCTGGGGACACAACATAATGCATTTCCGATGGAAATATATTGCTGAAAAAGCATATTTTATTTAATTTTTAACTTAAAAATTATGACAAATATTTTCAAGCAATAGCTGTGGTCGGAAACAAATCTGTATCAATAGCAACTTCTTCCCCTGGCGGTTAGGGATAAATCATGCAAAATAATGGACAGTTTCTTCATTATTACTTTTGAGGACAGAATGTCCATTATTTAGCATGATTTATCCCTTGGGCTTAGGCCTTTTTTTGGGCTACGTTGGGTTTGTTGCTGATTGCAGGAGTTAGAAGAAATAAGTCATTTTCACCATTAGCGCAATTAGGACGAAAACCATAAAAAATAATCCAAGTAAGAAATAAAATATGGAAATTTATATACCTCGGGATATGAACACAAACAGCACAAATTGTAAGTACAAATTAGGATGCTCTCACACAGTGTGTATGAAATACAACTTCTCTAAAGTAATAATAATTCGTTACTTACATTCTCTTTATGGAATTAAGTGCAGAGGAGGAAATTTTTAAAATTTCGCAGTCAGATCTGATTTTATTCACTTGCACTTGTGGATACCACTTTGCTTGATTTTGTAAGACCAAAAATATCCCAAGTTGTTTGGCTTTTAGATCTGTCAATCCGGCGAATTAGTTCTTTGAGGTAGGATAAACTGCCAATTGACTTCCCTTGGCATTCCACGGTGCTGTTTTGCTCAATGTTAGGATCATTCTCGCAAAATCTGTCAAAAGTTGTCATTATTTATGGTATAGCCTATCAATGAGAACTTTTCTTGTCAATATTTTTTTTTCTTTTGAAGAAAATATAAAATCTAAGAAGAATAAAGGTTAACAATAATGTCAAGTCATGTCAAGTGAAAGCAACTTTGTTGGTACTCATGGCTAGTTCGCCTCAAAAAGGGATTTGGGTGGGTGGAACTGGGAAAGTCGCACTAAGAGACAAATTTGCGCAACAGCAAATTTGTGTAATAGAAAATTTGCACTAACACAGATTGCGCTAAACAAGGCATGACTGTATATTTCTCAATTTAAGTTTCATCAAAATCAACATATCAAATACAGGAAATGAGGTCTGATCTGATCCAATGACACCTGATCCAAACCACGATATTAAATTCTAAATAGGAGTTGGTTATTAACAAAATTTTCTAATAAGTGATCTACGAAAAGTATACCGAGTAAGTCTTCCAAAATATCATAATATAATCTTATTACATCATAGATGATAAAGAAATACAGATAAAATAAAAGTTCCAAAATCATTGTCTAAGAATCAGGTTCCCGTAAAACAAATAACATTTGACATATGATCAAAACTACTTATTTGGAGTGCCTCGAAGTGCAAATAGAAGACAAAAAAAGGATTTAGGACCCTCATTGGTTTGCCTGAGCCAATCAAAGAAGGGGATTTAAAGATTACATATGTATTTATCCTCAATCTATCCTCTATCCCAGTCTATGCAGACAAATATCATTTGTCTATCCCTGATTTCTTCACTTTCTATCCCTGATCTATCCTTGTTTTTAGGGATGTAGATTGTTGCTGTAGATTGTTGTTGGGGGGGCCTTCGTCAGGAGCCCAGGCATTTAGACCTTTCTTGGTCCATTGTGCCAACCCCATGCCTGTCTGCCACTTGCAGACAGGGGACAAGAGCACTTCGGTAGATGTATGGAGGATTGGCCTCCCCCTGCCTCACCCCAGTACCAGGTATAGAGGATGTCCTCCCTCCACCCGGCCCAGTCTGGGTCTCCCTCCGGCCTCCCAGTATAGGTCTGGAGTATCATCTCTCCATCCATGCCTGGTCGAGGTAGGTATGGAGGAGGGTCACCCATCCAACTCTGTCCGGGCCCAATATTGTTTAACTTCGGTGTTCTGACGGGAACCGGTGTTTCAACGTGGCTAGGCCCTTACCCCTGTTTTTAGGGATAGCCTATTTTTTATCGGGATGACTTATCCTTAACTGCACGGACAGTATCCAGTCATTTTGGGATATGTACCACCTTGTGCCGGCTGGGTCATATATCTTATGCATACATTATCATATTTCACCATAGTGAAATGATGTGTACAGGTAGAGGAGTAATATGCTTTTCAGGCCCCCGTGTACAATAATATAACAGTACCTTAACACTTTCAACGCGGCGGCATTTGTTCGAGTTTTGCCGGTGACTGAAATTAAATGGCCTTAAAAAGGCAAAGCGAGCTTGGACGCCAATTGTCGTCAGTCAGCGTTCAACGTGTTAAATTAGTGATTAAAAAGAGGAAGTTAATTTCCACTTTAAAAAAATTATATGTTAAGACAATAGAGCCTCAATCTGGACTCACAAAGATAAAAATGGAGGCAAGCAAATGTACACATTTAAGAAACCTGTTAAAATATTTTCTGACCAAGTATTTTTTTTTAGATTTAGCAGGATTTCAATGAAGGTATGGGGCTAGAGCATGTGACATAACTGGGAGAGGCCACTTGCTGACTGCCTGACACCTGAGGAAATTGTTTTGCTGCATAGGGAAGGCATGTGAATATTCACTTTATATGTCTATCTCTGATATCATATTAATGATATTAAGAGTCTTTATTTATCAAAATCAATCACTAAGTATTCTATCTTAATCCAAAAAGCATTTAACTATTGGATTTTTAGTGCAATGGAAAGTTCATTTTCAAAAGTGATAATGTATTTTTGTTGCTCCTGATCAAGGAGGAACAGATTTACATTTCAGTTATTCCTAGGTTCTATTTTTACATAGTTATAATGTGTGCGCAAATAACTTCTTCTTTAAGGGGAATCACGTCTGATTTATTTCTTACCAGTCATTACACTTCAATTACGTGAACTTCTTCTTGTCACTTCAAGCACATTACGGCAAGACTGGCGAACCGTTACAAAAACAAAACACTACGTGATTCAAAGGGAAAAACAAATGAACACAGATAAAAGGACTACTTAAGTAAACATGAAAACAAATGAACCAAATCAGAATTGACCACCAATACTCCTCCCTCAATTCTAGATTTACAGAAAGCTTACTTTAATCCTAAACATTAAACAAACTCTGCTGTCTTCACACCGCTTAACGCCTTTCAAAACAAATCTGCAATATTGTATGAACTCTTTACATACTTCAAAGCAACTTCTCCGTTACTTACAGCCTCTTCTATAAAACAATATCTGATATCAATATGCTTTGACCTCTCTGAATCTATTCCATTTTCTCCAAACCGGATAGCACTTTATCACAATGAATAATATTTGGCTTCTCAACAAATTCAGGAAGTCTCAAATCTTGCAACATCATCTTTAACCATAACACTTCTCGAACTACTTCACATAAGGCATAATACTCAGCCGTAGAAAGGGCTGTTAGAGTATGCTTCTTACTAAACCATGAAATTGCTCCTCCTGCTACCTTGACAACATATCCTGATCTAGATAAACAATCACCTCTAATTTTATTATAATCGGCATCACAAAATATTTCAATCACTCGGTGAGATTTCTGATGTTAGACACAAATCAGTAGACCCTTTCAAATATCTAACAACATGCGTGACATCATTCCAATTCTTGACTTTAGGATCACTATAGAATTGACTCACATGACTACAAGCATAACATACGTCAGGTCTTGTACAAGTAGAGATATACATCAACTTACCTACTGCTCTGTGGTATCTAACTTTGTCACTGTATTGATCACTGGACTAAGTCTTATCATCACTACAGATCATTAAAGGTGCTGACCTTGGGTTTGCATTCTCGAATTTGAACTGTACAATAAGTTCTTGAATAGCTTTACTCTGACCTAAGGCAATCATATTATCACATTGAGTGACTTTCCATCCGAGAAAATTTGGCATCAATCCTAAGTCTCTAACATCCAACTTTGAACTGAGCTTGTCTTTGAACGCATCAATATTTTCCCTCAAACCCATTACACCTATATCATCAACATGAATGAACACTGTCAGATCTCCATTTGGGTCAGTATACACACATCTGTCCTTCACAAGTCTGACTAGACCTATCTCGGAAAAATATTGTCTATCATTTTGTGCCACTTCCTTGCACTTTGCTTTAAACCATACAGAGTCTTGTTTAACTTCTATACTTTATCTCCTTCCTCTGACTTGAAACAATCTGGCTGTTCAACATACACTAACTCTTCTAAAGGGCATGAAGATAGGCTGTGAGAATATCTAGATGTTGAATTTGCCAGCCTTTAAACACTGCTATGGCACACAACAATCTTACATACTTCTTTTTCAAAACTGGAGAAAAAGTTTTGTCAAAATTAACACCTCGAATCTGAGCAAATCCTCTAGCAACAGTTCTGGATTTAAAACATTCAATATTACCTTCTTGATCCTGTTTTACTTTTAACACCCACTTGAGACTAAGAACAGAAGCATTCTTTGGTCTATCAACTACGGAATACACTTTCTTATTTTGTAAATGATTCATCTCCTCCTGCATAGCCTTTAACTACTCAGCAGCATACTCACTATCGAGAGCTTCGTTGACAGAAGTAGGTTCATACAATTCCAAACAATTACATTCTTCAATGAACATCGCTACCTGACAATCACTGCACACTTTACATACCTGTGGCTTACAGATTCTAATACTCCTCCTCAGGCCTCCATCAACTGGCTCAACATTTACATTGTTAACATTTTCACCACGATTTACTAATGGCACATCTTATTCAACAAATTCTTTACACATATCATCAGACAAGGTACTACCATATTCTGTAGTCTCACCCCAAGTATACTTACTACACTCCCCTTCAGTATCATCATTATCCTTTCCAAAAAATTCAAAATCATCTACTAAATCCTCATGTTCACGGAATACACTAATATTTGGCATGAAATCACCAGAGGGTTTCTTTTCAGCATAGGGAAAACAATGTTCCTTATACTCTACAGTGTGCACCGTAGAACATTTTCTTTGGGATGGTATCCATACTTTAAACCTTTTTACACCTTTCTACACTCCCACAAATACACACTCTACTGCCCGTGGCTCAAACTTGCTAGTACCCCCTACAAAAACTGCTCCTTTACAGCCAAAAGGTCTCAATTCATAATCTTTGGAGGTTACTTCCCTGCCTTCCCACAGAGGCAATGGAATCTTATTGTCTATTGCTCTATGGGCATACATTTCTAGCATAACACATGTAATTCATAGCCTCTGCCCAAAAAGTCAATGGCAAGCCAGACTGCACTAACATGCATCTAACACCATTCCCTAGAGTATATTGACACATTCTGCCACTCCATTTCGTTCAGGCAAATACTTTGCAGCCTTTCTCCGGGTAATACCACTCTTTCTAAGAAAATCACTGAACTCACTACATACATATTCTCCACCACCATCAGTCTGTAGAGCAATTATCTTCCTTCCATACTTGTTATTTTCAACTTGAACTTTATAATCCTTAAAGCACTGAAAAACTTCCGACTTCTTCCTAAGAAAATACACTGTCAAATGCCTGGAGTAGTCTACAAAAGTTACTACATATTTAGAACCACCAACAGACCTAACACATTTTCTAACGACATCACTATGCACCAACTCTGAAGGTTGTGTAGACTGACTAGCACTATCCTTAGGAAAACCTTTCCTAGTTGCCTTGCCTAGTATACAAACATCACACTTCTTGGAAAATGGAAAAATTAAAGGGGGTCTCCAATAGCCGTAAACAATTGGCACCACTCCTTGCGTTGTTGTGACGCTTTTCCTTCGGATCGCTGAAGAGGGCTACTTGGTAGCCGAAATACGCGTATTCGACCCTCGCCCTCGTTCATTCTTGCTTGCAAGATTTTTACCAGGCTCTTTTGGAGCAGTTTCTCCCAGAAGTTGGGCCCATTTGTGTGTGTGATAGAGTGATTTTGAGTGCTTGTGAGTGTGCATGTGTGTGTGGTTGTGTTAATAACCAGGCACCTTTAGTAGGGTCTCATTAGCCTTACGAAGGATCCCAGGTTATAACCCTAAGTATCCTTAGCGGGGTCCCATTAGCCTAGAGAAGGATCCTATCTGGGCTGTGTGATTGCGGCTGTGTTGGTCACTGGCGTGGAAGCATTCTTCCCGTAAACTATCACAGGAGGGTATTCTGGTGGAGAGGCTGGGGTTGGTCTCTGCTGTGGAAGTCCCATCCCAGCAAACTAACACAGCAAGGTTAGTGATCTCTGACGAGTGGTGCCAATTGTTTACGGCTATTGGAGACCCCTTTAATTTTTCCATTTGTCTAGCCATAAGAGATCACCCCATTATTGTAAAATTACACTTCTCACAGAATTGACCCTTCACATTTAACACTAGTATATTTTTGATGCCTTCTTCATGCCAGTGGCCTAGACGATTGTGCCAATCTACCATACTTCTCAATGCCGTTGCATGTATACCAACATCAGCTTTCACTTCGCACTTTTCATTCACATTACTCTCGGAAACTTCTTCTGCTTCCGACGCCATCGCCCTCGCACTGTCTTTATTGTCTTCCTTTCCCTTCTCTAAGTCCAGAATGTAAAGTCCTTCTCTCTCATATGCTGAAAAAATAACCTCTCCATTTTGACTCCGTCACAACCATTCTCACTACTGCTTACAAAGAGTTTCTTCTTGGCAAGCTTTGAAACTGATAGCAAATTGAAACTGAACTCAGAAATATACAAAGTTTCCTGTAAACTGAAAACAATTCCACCACAGTCGTCAGTCAGTTCAAATACTGCCGTTCCAACTCCTTGTACAGGCACACTCCCTCTACCCATGGACACAACCACAAGCTGGCTTTATTGTAACAAACTTCGACTTGTTTCAAATATAGTCTGTCGATCCACAATCTACTATCAACTCATTTTTACCTGCTCTCTTTGCTGCTAAATTTACAGCTGACACTGCCGCCACTATTCTTTTAGTTTTTCTTTCCTCACCTCCTGAGTTGCTTTTATCATTACTGTTGTTGACACTGTCTTTGTTATCACTGGAACTACAATTTTTTGCCAAATGTCCAAAACAATCACACTTGTAGCACTTATTGTCAGGGTAATTTCTGTAGTAATGTCCTATCTGATGACACGTGTTGCACTTCTTTTCTTCATTGTTCTTGGATTCTCCACTCCACTCTCCACTTCGCTCCGACTGTGGCCTACGCTGATTCTGTCTATCGTAGCCACCTCTTCCTCGACCACTCCTGCCTCCTCCTCGGTGATGATGAGACGACGACACCAAGCCTCCGGGACTGGTTCTTCTTCATAAACGCAATCTTCTTCAAGGAGGGCTGCTTTCACTTGCTTGGTGGTCTTTCTTTGTCTCCTCCCAGAATAGCGATTGTCACCTGATACTTCTCTTGAGGGAGTCCAGCCAGAAATAATACAGCCAGCTGCTTATCATTCAACTCCAACCCATAACCGACACTCTTCACTACTCGGTTCAGGCCCTGAATTTTGGCCATGTACTTGTGCATGGTCTGACCCGGCTTCTTCATGGTGATGTACATCTACCTTGTCCCTGCTAAACACTTCGTCAGTGAGAAAGAAGTGTGAATATTCTTCAATATCTCCCACGCATCTTTGGTGAATGCACTATCTCCAATATCTTCAATATTCTCCTCGCACACATGCTTCCACAAGAAACTGAGTGCCTTCCTGTTGATTCTTCTATGATCCACATTTAAATTGTTTTCTTCTTCCTCCTCAAAACCAGGGTTGATTGCATGCCAGCAATTGGTTCCAACTAATTCAGACTGTACCAGCTTAGACCATGCAAAATAATTTTTACCATTCAATTTCGGTACTCCACTCTTAAACTAGCTTGACTTTTCTGTCATCTTGTTATGCCTGGCTTTCTCGGCTTCGCCTTGTTTCTTCTCACTTCTTAACTCTTCATATTCTTCTCAAACGCTCCTGGGCCCATAACCTATTGTTAGTTATAATGGGTGGGCAAATAACTTCTTCTGTAAGGGGAATCAGATCTGATTTATTTCTTATAAATCATTACACTTCAATTACGTGAACTTCTTCTTGTCACTTCAAGCACATTACGGCAAGATGGCGAACCATTATAAAAACAAAACACTACGTGATTCAAAGGGAAAAACAAATGAACACAGATAAAAGGACTATGTACTTGAGTAAACATGAAAACAAATGAACCAAATCAGAATTGACCTACCAATAGGTTCTACATATTGTGTATATTTGAGTATTTGTTAGTCTTATTTCCAGTCTAAACTATTAACTAAATTCTGGGATTCAGGTACAAGTGATAATGCAAAAATGCATCAATATTTTCCTAATTTTGCCATTAAAAAGTTGTGTGCACTGTTGCATGATCAGGCAGTTATGCCAGTATGATAATCTTGATTAGTGTGTATCATCACCTTCAACACCATCCATGGCTTTTACCATTTTACTTATAGTGTTGACAGCACTGTAGGCAAAGCAAATGTCCCTCATAAAAAAGTTAAGTAGAAATGAACAATGTCACCAAATTTTAAATGAATATGTATAATGAAAATAAATACTAAAATATTTGATTGAGCTCCAAAAAAGTGTCATATGACCTCTTCCATCTTTCTAGTGTTAAGAGTGTATCCTCTAGCACATTTAATGCCATTTACTTGAGTTATCTTCTCCAAAAATTAGTGAAAATATGTTAAACATATTGGGAAATATATACATATATATATATATATATATATATATATATATATATATATATATATATGCTAGCAACAAGGCGTTGAGGTTGGGGAAGGATAGGAAAGTAAATAAGTGGACACTCACAGGCAGATGATCAATGACGACACCGGTGTCCACTGCTTAGGGGTAGCTTTCGGGCTAAGGACCCTTCTTCAGCTGGAGGAGATTCACCCGTTTCTTCACTACTCCGGTGACGAATGTCACATATCAAATACTTACTCGGGGAAACTGCTCCTCGAGTAATGTTATATATCTTATAACCTGCAAGCACTGCCAGGCTTTCTACGTTGGCCTCACCAGCACACCTTTAAATATGCGGGTAAACAATCACAGGAGCAGCGTGATGCAACAGTTGCAGTTGCCTGTAGCGGAGCACGCTAACTCGCATAACCTCTCCTTCAACAACTGCTTTCATATTAAAATAATCCGCGCCCTCCCACCCGACATACCCATAATGGAGCTCCGCCCCTGGGAGCTCTCTTATATTTCCATTTTAAAGTCAACCTGCCCTCCCGGACTCAATCTTTGCTAGCTCCCTCCCCTCCCACTCCACCCCCCCCCTGCACTTCCTTCCAACCAATCCCCTTTCCCCAACAACCAACCCCGTACCAAGACATACCCTAAACTCCTAACTCCAGTGTGACACTCCTTAGTAGTGAATCTCCTCCAGCTGAAGAAGGGTCCTTAGCCCGAAAGCTACCCCTAAGCAGTGGACACCGGTGTCGTCATTGATCATCTGCCTGTGAGTGTCCACTTATTTACTTTCCTATCCTTCCCCAACCTCAACGCCTTGTTGCTAGCATATACTTTTATATTTATTTCCTTTCCTTTTATATTTATATATATATATATATATATATATATACATACAATCATAGGAAATGGAAAGGGATAGGAACACATAAAAGGACGAACACAGGGTACAAGTGTAACTGGTAGCACACTCGACCGGCAATTGGGAGATCCAGGTTCGAATCCTGGGTAAGGTGAAATTTTTTCTGTCTGGATTCGACACATTTTCATCTTCCCCACCAAACCCTGTGTTCGTCCTTTTATGTGTTCCTATCCCTTTCCATTTCCTATGATTGTATGAATTTATTCGCGCCTTTGAGCGTCTGATTTTCGAATGGATGAGTGTGTGTGTGTGTGTGTGTGTATATATATATATATATATATATACACACGGAAAGTTTCGCCAAGAGGCCACAACATTCAAAAATACACTGGTCAGGGGGTGGGGAAAGAAAAGTAAAGTAAAAAGAGACGACGAAAAGTATATATATATATATATATATATATATATATAATAAATATTTCGTTCAAACAGGTGGTGAAAGAAAGAGGATAGGAAACACATAAAATGTGATGACACAATGGTGATGTGAAGATGGAATGATGGCCGATTCCAAGTGAAAAAAATTCGTCTAGACCGGGAATTGAACCACGGACCTTCCGATTTCGCGCCGGATGCTCTGACCACTAAGCTATCTAGACTACTAAAGAAACACTGGAATCGGCGGGGGGTTTATATGAATCAAACACCCCCAAGATTAGTCCGTAAAAGTCGCCGAGAGATGGCGCTGGACATTTTCACTCACCGGTAGAGAAGAAATTACGTACACAGAAGAGGAGAGCAAAGTTTGAATCAGGCACACAGACAGTGGTAAAGATATAGAACAGGCGTTTCGGGGCACGCAGAGCCCAAGAAGTAGAAATGAGCCATTCCGGCCATACAACCATTCAACCAACCATACAACCAGTTTGAATTTTTATATATATATATATATATATATATATATATATATATATATATATATATATATATATAAATTCAAACTTACAGGAGGTAGGAGAAATAGGAAAAGATAAAGAATTCGTTCTTACGGAACGTTTCGAACCAGTTGGTCCTTCGTCAGCTCTAGAAGTCCTATATATATATATGCTAGCAACAAGGCGTTGAGGTTGGGGAAGGATAGGAAAGTA
This sequence comes from Pyrrhosoma nymphula, assembly GCA_963573305.1. Lineage (NCBI taxonomy): Eukaryota > Metazoa > Arthropoda > Insecta > Odonata > Coenagrionidae > Pyrrhosoma > Pyrrhosoma nymphula. The sequence goes on from OY754327.1 coordinate 171,798,385, forward strand.
AATCAGTGGACACTCACTGGCAGATGATCCATGACGACACCGGTGTCCACTGCTTAGGGGTAGCTTTCGGGCTAAGGACCCTTCTTCAGCTGGAGGAGATTCACTACTGGCTATCTCCTCCAGCTGAAGAAGGGTCCTTAGCCCGAAAGCTACCCCTAAGCAGTGGACACCGGTGTCGTCATGGATCATCTGCCAGTGAGTGTCCACTGATTTACTTTCCTATCCTTCCCCAACCTCAACGCCTTGTTAGCATATACTTTTATATTTATTTCCTTTCCTTTTATATATATATATATATATATATATATATATATATATATATATATAAATATATGAATGAATGGTTGTATGGCCGGAATGGCTCATTTCTACTTCTTGGGCTCTGCGTGCCCCGAAACGCCTGTTCTATATCTTTACCACTGTCTGTGTGCCTGATTCAAACTTTGCTCTCCTCTTCTGTGTACGTAATTTCTTCTCTGCCGGTGAGTGAAAATGTCCAGCGCCATCTCTCGGCGACTTTTACGGACTAATCTTGGGGGTGTTTGTTCATATAAACCCCCCGCTGATTCCAGTGTTTCCTTAGTAGTCTAGATAGCTTAGTGGTCAGAGCATCCGGCGCGAAATCGGAAGGTCCGTGGTTCAATTCCCGGTCTAGACGAATTTTTTTCACTTGGAATCGGCCATCATTCCATCTTCACATCACCATTGTGTTGTCCAATTTTATATGTTTCCTATCCTCTTTCTTTCACCACCTGTTTGAACGAAATATTTATTATATATATATATATATATATATATATATATATATTGTGATGGTCTGCGGCCATCGCAGTTTTTTTTGTATATTTCCCTTTGTTGGCCTCCACATCAGGCATGAGTTCGACGACGGCTCAATGTGTGCGTGTATGTGTGAGTGCATGGGAGTAGTGTTGTTCGAAAGTCGCAGAGTCGAGTGGGACCTAAGGAGGTATCGGCGACCCCAGTTAAGTGCCGCTGCTACATCCCAGTCGACAGTCCAAGTGTGTGACCCCCCCCTCCCCTCTTCACCCGGGTATAAAAAGGCCAGAGGTGAAGAACGGGAGGGCTATCTTGATACTGGCGCGTGACGGAGTAGGAGCTAAGACTACTCGCCGTCACTGTACTGTGCAAGGGGAGACGAAGCCAGGGACTCTGTGCACGAGAAGACGGGAGGCGGAGCTGGGCAGATCACCAGGGCGGAGGAGAGAAACGGGGAATCTGGGAGGACCCACGGCATCCAGGAAAGGCAACCAGAATCCACGGCGGCCAGATTCACCCACTGCCATTCTTCCCCCACCTCCAAGTGATCTGATCACCAGGACGGAGGAGAAAAACGGGGAATCTGACGAGGACCCGCGGGACGCAAGGAAAGGCGGCCAGATTCACCCACTGCCATTCTCCCCCCCCCCTCCAAGTGATCAGTGGTCCTAGCTGGGAGGCCGAAGAGAAGCCCCCCCCCCCCCCACCAGGGCAACTTATTAGTGTTTTTTTTTGTGTTGTAATTTAATCGAACAATATATTGTTTAAATGAAAGTCTTGAGTAATTGTGCTAACTCGTTCTCATGCCTGATGCTGAGCCCACTTCCTCCTAGATTGAATTACGTTTTCCTTTTTGACTAGCTGAACACGAGTCAGGGGACCCCCCAAAATCTTTATTTTTTCAAATTTTTTAATGTATGTCGGTTTGTGCCTTCGGGACTCATCCGGGCGAGTCTTGAGAGTACAAATTCGTTACAATACATATATATATTGTAACAGTCCGCTCGTGTAGGCGTGATTCCCCTTATTGACGCGTCGTTGAGGATTATCCAAGGTTAGCGGATAGGGAGGGAACGCCTCGCACGACAATTCGAACCTGCCGCCCCAAATATCACATATCAATTGTTTTTGTGAAATGTATTATGGTTGGTCATATGACTACGAGGGTATGTGGGCAGAAGCAAGCTCACACACGGACAGAAGGAATCCAGCACTCGTGAGAGAAGCAATCCGACTCTCGTGGAGAGTGGGAACGAACGAGAGGGAATGAAAGTGGCCAGACAAAGAAGGGAGGAAGGAGAGCTGCCGTGGACGTTTGAGGCAACCTCGCGAACCTGTCGCGTGGGTGGGTGATGAGATACCACAGCTTGCTGGACATTCGTCTCACCAGCAGATTCCCAGCCGCCGATCCGGACATCGAAGTTGACACGTCTCATCCCGATGCGGAGAGAAGCCACGTCTCCTCGACTAGGATCCGCGGGCCCCTTCGACTCGTCTAAGTATTTGCCACCTAGCCCCTTAAGTGTTCCCGGATTCACCTCCTCACTAAGCCCAACCCGTGCGCATTAAGCGTGGAAGTTACGATTTCCTCATCCGAAGTTTTCATGCATCTTTGGCCTGTGAACTAACGAGAAATGAAAGATGTTTTCTTGGTTCAAAGTTAATCCTTGTATCACTAATTTCCCGTCCGATGAACGTTATTGCCTTGTCTAAAAAGGAAGGGACGAGGAACTTGTTAAATAAGGGTTTAATTTCATTTCATCTCATCTAATTTTGTACAAATCATGTCACGTTGTAGACTATTTTGTTTGTAAAATTTGTTTCATTAATGTTTCACCAGTGACTCACCCACTCATCTCCCATTAGCGAGTAAGAGGGTAATTTATATTTGTCAAGGTGTCATATGTCGATAAAAGGTTAAATAAAAGGGTTCAATGGTTCATTGTAACTGCGAGTCTTTCACTCCTTAGACGCGGTGCCCGGTTGTCCTGTCCGTCCGGTTCCGTTCACCGTCGCGATCATGGGGGTATAGTGTCCCACCTGTCAAGTTCCCCCCCGAGAAATTATTTTCCTCTAATATCTACCGACAGAGTAGCTTGACCGCGGTCTTGTGTGGCTCCCTTTTACTTCACGATTGAAGTAAGACTTCCTTCCTTCCTCCTCGAGAGACTTTCTTTTCCAATTTGATAAGGATAGGGAAGGGGAAGAGGGACAAGGGAAGGGGGGAAAAGCCCGGCCGTAAGATTCTGGGGCGGACGAAATAAAAAGGGGTTTATGGTCTAACGCCCAACGCGTTCCGTCACAATATATATATATATATATTTCTTACTTCGTCTTCGTCCAATTTCAATTATATGTTTCCTATCTCTTTCTTTCACCTTCTGTTCAAATTATTATACATTTATTCACCTAGAGGCGGAGTGTGAGTGAGTGAACGAAATGTATGGCCGAACCGGCTCTTTTCCTCTTCAGTTCATGTTCCTATTTCTGTCCGACTATCTGTGTGAATTAACTCATCTTTGCTTTCTTCTTGTGTCCATGTCTAATTCTCCTCTCTTGGTGATGGAATAGCTGCCCTTGTGTGCCATCCAGAGGCCACGGCTAGGGGCTCAAGCTTGAAGGGGTATTCTTTGTTATAAGCCCCAGCCGAAATCATGGTAAATCTAAGTGGCCTGGTAGCTCAACTGGTAGAACACCCGGTGCAAAATCGAGAGGTTCCGGGTTCGAGTCCCGGCCACGGCACATTTTTACCCTCTGATTTTTCGGCTTTACCATCTTCCACATCACCAGTGTCTTCGTCCAATTTCAATTATATGTTTCCTATCTCTTTCTTTCACCTTCTGTTCAAATTATTATATATACAGAGATTGGAGGCCACAGAGGCAACCAGAGAAAATTCCTAATTTATTGTATTTTAGGACTGATTTTACAAATTTTTTACCATATAGCTGACCCCATGGAATGGATTAATTTTGTGAAGCAAAGGTTCCAAGTGTATTAGGCATTGGCAGTTTCTATCAAGAAATGTGAAACATAATTTTATCCCTTTAAATGCAGAAGACACACTTTTGAGTCATGGATGTATGCTTCACAGGGATGGATGACACACAGAGAAAGTCAAATATTATAATGGTAAACAATGCACCTTATGTTAATCGGCTCACAGAAACATCCTTGAGAAAAGAACTCCGCACTGAAAAGGATAAACCAATGTCTAGGTGGATATTCTTCATGGCCAACGTGTGAGGAACTTAGGCCACATGTCAAAATACTGACCCCAAGGAAGTCACCTTACATTGAAAATAAAACAATAAAAATAAACTCACTGGATTCCGAGCAATGCTGCCAGCCTTGTGGCGTGTTTGCCACCAATCTTGCGTCCATTCCCAAACATTTCCAATCATATTGTACAAACCAGTTTTAGATTGCACAAAGGTGTTCACAGGTGCTGTACCAAAAAAACCATCTTCTCCATCATCTTTATTTGGAAAATCACCTTGCCAAATGTTCATCCTGGAACATTAAAATATTCTCATAATAGAAAATGAAGGCTATAAAGGTGCAATAATCAGGGAATAAAAATACTATTTGTGATTATATTCTTATACAAGCACTCATGACGAACTCCAATATTGGCCATACCATCGTTTTGTAAACCATTTATTTTACTTCCTTCGATGCTTTCTTTAAGTTTCGCATGATGAAATGTAGTATTTTGAAACCTTTCCCCATAACTTTTTGAATATGCTGCTCCCAACCTAATTCTTTATTTATGGTCACCCCTAGATACTTCAGCGTGTCATTTTAGGCACCTCACTGTCCCTGATTTTATACACAAAGGCATCGGGCTTTGAAAATGATGCATTTGGAGGTTATGAGGGCAGTGTGTGCATGCACCGAATTTTGAATCTTACTTTTCATGATTAATAACCATTGAATCTCCTCTTACATGCATATTTATGATGAGATGAATTTTCATGAAAGTTCAACACTTTTGTTGTAAAATGACATAGATGCTAAAAATTCCGACGTGAGATTTTACAGCGGTTTACAATTTACAGCAACATGACATATATGCCATACACACAATCAGGGTTTGAATCTTTTTTTGAAGGATTTGATCGAATCTCGAATCCTGACCACATCTGGCAGAAAGATTGCCACCTGCCATGTTATAACAGTTTGTAGCAGAATGTTACATTTATTTATGCTCACAAAAAAATACATACAGTTAAGACAAGATAATATTTACAACAATGATCAAGTATTTTACCGATGTTTATTCCCTGGGTTGAGGGCATTTCCCCAAGGAAAAAGGCGATTTTCAAGGCCATCACGACATGCTTTCTCCCATTCTGCTTCCGTAGGGAGTCTTTTGCCAGCCCAACCACAATATTTTGTAGCATCATTCCAGGAAACATGAATGACAGGATGGTCCATTTTATCTGTATGATGATAAGATAATGTATGAGTACCACCAATTAATATGTTCAATTGTAATGGATTTAATAAAGTAATGGACCCATACAAATTAGAGAAAAGTTAATCCACTAATGTTTTGATAAAACTTTGACAACCTCTTCATGAGTAGTACATGTTAACAAACTTAAATCATATGGAGATTTTTTACAGATTATATTTCACTTATTTTAATACATAAACTCTTCATTTTCAAGTTAGGCATCTGATCTTGCAACAATTCTATACCTATTATGTTCCATTAAAACAGGAAGGAAAAAGCTCACATTTTCTCATTTCTCTCTTTACCTAAGAGTGTTAAATTCTTCTACACTTAAAAATGATGTACCCCTCATCATAATGATTTCGATGAAAGTGCCTGTACATGGCCAGCTGGCTTGAAACTAATATTGTACAATGGAAATTGTAATAATGAAGACCAAAACAAAAAGAAATGTGGTTTATCTAGCTAGTAAACCATGATGCCAAGATAACAACAAATCATAGCACATATTTCACAAAAAAGTGTTACAATGAGTATCATAATAGAGCTACTCATAGGCTGTCCTAGGAAATGGTAATCCCATTTGACCTTGGAATAACAACTCCTTGTCAAGGCAAACCCAAAATAGCTGGTCCTCCTAGTTTTTATTCAGAGATCTACTGTTCAAAGCTTCCATATGTAGCAATACACAATTCTTAAGCATGGTGGAAGCAAGACACATAAGCAGACTACATTTGATGCCTATTATTGCAGCTAAGACCCAACAAACTATTTAAAAATAACTGGCATTTTTGGAATTTTGTTGTGATAAATAATTTAATTATCTGCTGTTGAACTGAGAAGTTTCTAGTACTTTCCAAAGATTAAATGTGATGTATTCGGTGTTTTTTTTATATTCCTGTTGTGTTTTACTTCTTCTTCGTCTATTGTTGGTTGTTGATATATTTCTTCCTAATAGTAAAGACGTGTTTCTTAATAAAAGATTATATAATTCGTCTTATGTGTATCTGCTCCCATCCTCATAACCCCGAAAATAACAACAGGTTATGGGCCCAGATGCACTTAAATGAAGAAAGAAGATTGGGAAGAAAGAAGAAAGTGAAAACTGAGTAAAGAGAAGAAAAACTTGTGGGTTTGCCTGAAACCGGCGGTTTGGTCTCTTATCAACTATGTTTTCGAAGCCTCAAGTGAGAAGTGAAGCGTGAAGAAAAGCTAGATAAAAGCTGAAAAAAAGAAAAATCAACCATGGAAGATGAAAAAACGAAACAAGAACAAATTTGATGGAAATAATTATGACGATTGGAAATTTTTGATGAAAGTTATATTGGATGAACGAGAATTATTGTACCTCGTGGAGAATGCTTTTGAGAGGTTGGAAAGTCCTTTATTAGTCAAACCCGGAATGAAACAGCTGCTCAAAGCAGAGAGAGAGAAGCGAAGCTGCAGAAATTAATATCTGAAAACAAGATGGCTAAAAGACTAATAGTAACCTGCCACTGTGGTGCCGGGAATCAAACACCGTAACTTTTTTCACTAGATTACAATAAAATAAAAATCATTCATACAATACACATGAAAAACATTTTCCAGGATAATAATTCAAGAAAACTCAACTACTGAAAGTTTCAACGAGAACCATTAGCAGTTTTAAATGCATTATGACAATTAGCATCACCGCTGAGGTCCATAAAATCCATTTAAGAAATAAAGGCAGCTTGAAGGCTATATGTATATGCAAGTGAATTATGGTTTTCTGCATTTTTATAGTCTACTTTGCATGAAAAGGATGTAGATGAAAAGTGTGGGGGGGGGGAGACTTATATGTATTCGGAGGGAGACTCCATGCTTACCAACTGTGAGTGATACAGTAAAACCCCCATACAACGAACACCCATACAGCGAAATTTTAAGGAAAACTCCATATTTCGAAGTCATTGGCCCAGTCCCGGACCCTTCCAATGGACAATACACGCAAAAAAACCTCCCGTAACGAACCTCTCTAACTACGAAAACTCCGTACATCGAAGTCTGCGCTTGGACCCAAAACATGAAAAGTGCCCCTCTAGAACGAATTATTGAGAAAAAAAACGTAGCATTCTTCATTTACAGGTAATTTTTCCATAGACATTTACGTAATGAGCAGGAAGTTGAACCGCAGCGGAGAGTACCGCGTCTTAACCCTTCCGCTCCGGGCTTCGAAAATGTTTACATCCGAGACCTACAGAGCAGAGGGCATGAAGGAAACTTGACGCTCTCGCTCGGTGAAGGCTCGTTTACACGTTTATTATGGTGGGAACCAGCAACTCTGATGATTCCCACAATAAAAAACGTGTAGGGGAAGCCAAAGCTCCGCTCCGCGTTAGCTGAGCTGGGTGATAGTTGGGTGGATGAGTAATGCACCAAGAGGGGAGGGGGAATACCAGTCAGTTCCAGCCGGCCAGACGTAACCCAATACAGAAAAATACTCTGAAAAGATCAGATCAGGGGGGCTATTCTCCACTCTCACTCATCCGCCCCACCTCTTTTGCGAAGGTGCAGGTGGTGAGGATGGAGCTCAATTTTCCCTTTTTAAATCGTATCAGATTACTTTCCCATATTGGGTTACATTCCCGGGACCCCTGAATGGGAGGAGCTCCATGGTTTCAAATTACCTTTCGGTATCCAATTTTATTTTGGGAGAGGCAGTCGGCGATAAATTTTTTCATGCTTATTTTCTTTGTTTTTCCTTCGTGGAATTATATGTTAAAATTTAATCTTTACCTTTCTATTCAAAGTTTTTTTTAATGAGTGGAAATATTTTTTTCGCGAATACCAATGGGCTTTTTTTTTCTTTCCCGCGAAGTCAACGTAATTTCTTTGTTTCCCCATTCTTTCAGCACGCAAACTTCATTTGTTCCTTCATTTGCAAGACCTCCTGTTTATATTATAATTATAAAATAGTCTAAATAATTGTTAAATCATTATTTATAAGACCCACGATCAAAGATCCCCGTTTTCTTGTATTGTTGTGCTTTGAAAAAAGGAGGGGAAAATGTGATCGGCTTATCTACTAATTTCTGTAATCGAATCACCATTTCGCGATCTAAAGACGTACAAATAAATACATTGTAATAAGGCTCGTCGAGAAAGGCTCGTGTTTTAAATGGCGAGTGACCACTTGCAGATTATTTTCATTATTGTATAATTATGATATCAACAGGAGGTCTTACAAATGAAGGAACAAATCAAGTTTGCGTGGTGAAAGAATGGGGAAACAAAGAAATTTTACGGGAAAGAAAAAAAAATAAGTCCTATGTTATTCGCAAAAGAAAAATATTTCCACTCGTTAAAAAAAACTTTGAATAGAAAAGTAAAAATTAGATTTTAACAGAGTTCCAGAAAGGAAAAACAAAGAAAGTAAGCATGAAAATTTTGTCGCCGACGGGAATCGAACATGGTCCCTCTGCACCGCAGCCCCGTACGCTAATCAATGGACCACACCCTTGATGCCGTAGGCTGATAAATAGGGATTTTATAGCATCTTTATATGTTTAAACGCCTTTTTTGTTAACTATTGGATTTATACGCCCATATGTGGAGTGATTCGTGAAAAGCATTCGGAGTTCTATATGCATACGAATTCTCATCGAGATCTGCGACCCGTTTATCGGACACTCCCCTCGTTAGGAGGGCGAAGTATTCAAAACTTCATTGGTTGGTGTTCAACCAATGAGAGCCAATTTTATCTACTCTGCCCCCATCCCAAAGGAAAATCTGGAGTAACCTCTCTTCTCTATCCAAATATTGCTATTGCCGTCTTAACCTTGATGGATGTGGTCTGTTAACCGGCAAGTTTGCTCGAGATCGCCCTAATATATGCTCGATTGCTTGAGGATACCTTTTTTCCCAGAAATCGCAGCCGAAAATGAGGGTGCGCCTCTGACACGAATTTTTTATCTGCCAGCCTTCCATCCTCGGTCACGATATGAGCGGTGGGCTGCAGATAAATAACGCGGTAGGGTGGTAGTGGCCACGAAACGAGCAGTGATTCGTCCTAAGATAAGTTCAGAATCTGAAATGGCAGTACATACTGTCAGAAGACAGAACGTTCTCGGCCGACATTTTACCACAGAATGAGAAGAACGGCACAAGAAATATTTAATATCTGGGATTGGTGGCGAGCGGCACCTATGCCACTCACGTCTATCATGGCTGGGTTCGAGTGTGGTCCATGTCAAACATTAGGAACATAAAACTCATCGTTGCCACTCTATCGCTTGCCTACCACCGCTCGTATCGTGGCCGCGGCTCGCGCCGCTCGTATCGTGCCCGAGGCAAGTCCCTCGAGAGCTCAGTGACCTTGGTGCTTAGCGTGAGTCATCAAGGTGAGGGTATCATTCGCTCGCTTGTTTACGGAGGATGCAGTTGCCTAATAACTTTAAAAACTTGTTGTTTGACAAGGCAAGCGTGTGGGGTGCAATTGGGGGACAGCGATTGGCCGCGCGACAAGGCAAGCACTGGAATTTTCCACCCCCCTAACTTTCTCATTTTCTGTCACCAGACAACTTTGAGTGACTGTATGCACCTGCCTTAAGCTCAACTGAGAGAATTCTATGACTATTAACATTTGTGCATGCGTCAATATAGGTCAGTGTTGTTCCAAAATGAACAAGGGCAAAAAGTTGTGGTCTTTCACGGTAGTTGAAAAAATTAAAGCGCTTTAAGTCATCAAAGACGCTGAGGATGTAGGAAACCGCGCTGCCGGACTAAGGCATGATGTGCCGGAATCGTGCATTAGAAGATGGAGGAAGGATAAGGTTGCACTATTCATACCAATAGGGACAGAAGGTCTTTTCGGGGAAAATCTACGAGCTGTGACAGGACATGCGCGCGCGTGCCACCGTACTGCGACGCCCGTCTCACTAGTAAGTCAGCCGTTTTTATGTATGTACCTAAATCATGATTTTTTTTATTTTGTCATTCATTGAAGATTTTTGTTGGACCATATTGAAATATTAACTGCTTTAAATTCCATAGACAGTTATAATTTCTTTCAAAGTTTGACTTTTTTCAAGTTTTGATGTCGTATCTACGCCTTATCGTTCGTTTTTTACGCGGCTGACGCTGGGGTATTTTGAATTTAACGTGTTTGCATTCCCACTCGTCATCGTTTACAGCAAAATATAATTTGTAAAAGTTAACCACGTTTTAAAAGGCGACTTACAGCGACTATGACTTGTGCATTAGGAAAATGGTGGGGGGATTCGGATTTATAAATCAGAGCTCGGTGCGACTGTCCGCACTTACCAACTAAACACGAATTGTAGCGAGGTCGGATTTGTTTTGTTTTAATGAATATCAATTACTCCACACATTCCAAAGGACAATGAACAATGCAAGCATTGTAGGGCCTAGGCTACAAGTGAAAACTTGCCTCCGAGGTCCATACATGCCTATGGAAAATGCCGCGTAAATTATAAGAGAATATCGCTAGCGGCTTTGATAATGGCCGAAAATTCGAAGTTAGTCCCGCAACACCTCGCAATAGGAAAAAAAGCCCCAAATTTTTTTCTTCAACTTCGACGCATAAAAAGAGGGGTGCGACTCTTACACGCGTTAACGGCATCGTCAATGCATTATCATCTGAGATTGCCATTGTGACCTCAATGCATTGCCGACTGCCACGTTTTTACTCGTGGTAACTAACTCACCCCACCTATATTCCATCGTCGTTTATCGATATCTAGTATATTCTGGTCACGAACATAGATATTTACCGGTATTTCAATGGGATTCCAACAGTTCGTTTCATTTCGGAAGTATAAATGGGAATATGTGCTCTTTCAAGCAAAATTGCTGCATAAAACTGCCATTTGATATTGACTTAAATTATTGCACTCTAAGAATAATATAGACTAGATACTCAGAAAAATTATGGAGCACTTTAAAATACGTAATCCTTAGGCATTAATTTGGGCGCTCCTTTACTTTCAGACCGTAACTAAAGAAAGCGATGAGGCGTAGAGCAGAATCGACGAAAAAAACAATAATTTCAATTAGAAATACGCAGATTGAAAATAACACGGTGATAGCCACGGTATTTGATGGTAAATAATAAAAATTGTTTATCATCACTCTAGGAAAGGTTTTAATGGTGAATAAAGCAAGATTGAGATATTTACTCGACTTGCATCGTAAAGCACGCGGAACACTTGGATGCCCCTTTGGAGACGCAACCCGCACACCACCTCCATACATCGAAAACCCCCTACATCGAAGTAATTTTTCTGGTCCCAACAAATTCGTTGTATGGGGGTTTTACTGTATTTCGATTTTATATCCTCCTCATCTTATCACTCCTTACTTCCACACCAGCCCCGGCCAATAACAGTCTCCTTCAATAATTCCCCCACAGAAAGCATCTCAGCTTTCACTGGCCAATCATCCAGTCTTCACGTCCATCCCCCACCTTCCCATACCAAAGATAACTACCATATCCTAGAATGCCTATCATTCCATCACCTTCTCTAAAGATACAGACATCATTATGGCCACCATCGATGTTACCTCACTTTTTTTCTTCAAATGAACCACACAAAATAGCATTTACATTATTTCCACACTTAGTCCTTTCTAACCTTCCATTTTTTCATTCTTCCTCTGTTGCTCTTTATTTTGTCCGTCCATACCCATCTATTTTCATTCTTTTCCTGAATTAATTTGTTTCCTCTTTGTTCCTCAGTTATGTTTGTTTCCTTTAGGCCTGTTTTGACTTATATGATCCACGTCATGTGAGTTTTTAGTCACGAAAGTCAAATTATCTTTAATCAGTCTTTTCTTATCCATTCTTTTCAGGTGTCCAAAGAGGGATTCTTCTCTTCCTTATTTTGCCTACTACTTCTTTCAAGCATTCTTGCTTGCTTGTGAGCAGCTCTGGTTTGCAGAACCTACTTAGCAATAGGAAATCATACAAAACAAGGATCACAGGCTGATCATGTTGAAAAAGTTTCGAAAATTTTTCAAATACTTTAGCACTATACAGGACAAAGGTTGTCTCTGCAGGGAATGTTTTATCCTGAAGGGCATTACCAATAGCCTGATAGCACTTGCATGCAAGAATCTTTTCAACATCTTTGCCTTTCTGACAGGGTAACACTAAGAAAATAGTGTTTGAAAGCTGACAATTGCTCTTGAAGTCTCTCTGCTGCAGGGGTAAGGGGTGAGCCACCGGGAAACAACATGCTTAAGAAACTCATGCATAGGCACTTTCTTCTCTGCTTGAGATTTTTCCAACACCTCAAAATGACTTGGATAGTCTAAAAAGTCTTATACAAGAATAATGATGTCAGATACCTCCATTACAAAAATTTCAAGCCTTTTCTGAAATGAAGTAAGGAGGATGTGCAGGTTGCAGAAACCAATGTCAAGAAGTCTTTTATCAAAATCAGATTTGAGTTTCTGAGAAAAAAGCCTAACAATGGCTTTGTTTACATTGGGGCCATCACAAGAAATCATGAGCATTTTCCCAAAGTACAGTGAACCATTTTCAGCAGCAGAACAAATTAACTGTTCAACAATATGTTAGCAGTGGCTCTGCCAATGAATGAAGTCTGTAAGTGATGAAAAACTAACCTATTTTTCTTTTCGGAGAAGAACCTGATGCCAACCTGCAGTTCCTTAAAGCATTTCTCGTTAGTTGTCTCATCATAGCAAATGGTAAAGCCAACAGCATTTTGGGCATCTCCTAGCATTAGATCCCAGAAGTGAGGGCCGAGGGCTTTGGTCCACAAATAAGCCACCTTTGTCCTTCCTAAAGACATCCCCTTCGGTAAGTGACCTTCCCCGAACTGTCCTGTGAGGGTGCCCATGATGCCATCACAGGATACAGCTGAGCTGGACTGGACACACTTCATTGCCCAAATTAGTTTGCAAATTGCACAAAGGTGACTGATTTCCGTCAAAAGGATGAATTTTGCTGTAGTATAGGCTCATATTTGCCAGAAAAGTGAGCATTTTTTCAAAATAGTGAGAAAAGTGACCCGGTTTTTAAATAAGTGAGTAAAAGTGAGAAAAGTGAGTAAGTGGAAGTCCTGCCCCTTCAACCTCCAAACAAAGGGCTGTGAAGCAGAATCAGCCCCTACTACGCCAACCTCAATCTCAGCTTTATTGGTCTTTCCTATCCTCAAACCACCTCTAACCCTACTCTGGCTCAAATATATGGACAAAATTATCCTTCTTTGGCCCCATGGCATTGATTTGTTAAATTGGTTCATTTCCTCCCTGAACACATTCTCTCTCCTCTGTCTCTTCCGCTACCCACACCTCCCCTTCCCTTGTAATCATTCTCAGTGTAAAAATCACTCTTTCCAATCACAAATTCAACACCTCCATCTATACTAATAAACAACATCTTCCTAAAAGCCTTCCATAGATTCAGAAAAGGAACCCGCCCAAAGGCTGAGTATCCGGGGGCTGCCCGTCCTCCCACATCCTCACTTTGAATTCCCCTCCTCAAGGAAAACTGACTTGCATCCATTAAAAAATTAAGAAACATTGGTATGAATGTCCTTTTTTGTAAGTTCTGTGTTTTTAAATTGCCAAATGGCCTTATTATCCCCTTACCTCTCATATTCTATGATTATTGATCTTAATTCCATTTTCATCAAACAGATTTTTCTAACAAGACTACATACTTATGACTAAAATCCTTTGGCTGATGGACTAACTAATGCCAGGTCATCAGAGAATCTAACAGACTGTATTAGCTGCACTTCTCCATAACTCTTACAAGCTCTCACCATTCTCTTGGCATAAATGTTAAAAAGGCCAGCAACCTTGTTCACACCTGACCAATAACTGAACACCCTGATTTTACATCACTTTTGCTGTCTGAGCCTATACATATATTTACAGGATCAGTGTGTTACAAAAATTATAAACTTTCACTTCATAAAAACCAGACCTCTGAGGCTTATATGTAGTATTTTATAAGATAGTTTCATGAAGGTTATTTGCAAAGATTAATTAATAATGACTACCTTTTACGGATGAATCTGGTCCTTCAGGATGCCTCCAGTCACAGCCTTTAACTGGGAGCCACCATGGAGCAGCTGCAACAGCTTGTGTGATGCTAGATCGTGTTTTTTCACTAAGCAAGTTTTCAAACACAAATGAATCACCAAACTTTTCAGCCTGAAAAATTTAGTTAGATAAATTTGGCAAAAGTCAGAATTACTTTTGATTTTAAAAAATCCTGCCACAAAGTAAATTTGAGAGTAAGTAAATTAGTAAGGAAAGGAAAATTTTTGGTGTGTCAATGTCTAAACTAGTGTGCTCGAGTCACTCTCTATCCAATATAATTGGGTAATTTAGGGTATAACCTCCAGCCAAACATTTATCCACTTCCACACTGGCTTCAATGAATAACCTTAGAATCTCCAGGTTTAGAGTGTTTGATAAAGCTGGCCACCAATTAGTTTTGGCTAAAAGCCTCAACTGATGTGTCACAAGAAATGTTATACTCTCATAGCCATGTGGCACAATGACTTATCTACATTGACATTATAATACTATGAAATTATGGCAATATAAATTGAGAATCAATTAAACCATAAGGGTTACATCACTCATAAGGCTGTTACAAGGGTGGTCAACCCAGGAAATTCCAACTAAGAGGTACAGTGAAGTCATGCAAGGGGAATAAAAGATTATTTAGGGAAGGATGCTTTGCTGAACTTAACCTTAGATGCCCTTAGAAAATCAAAGCATATTTACCACAAATAAAAATAGAAAGTTATTATGAGTTTGTCTAGGAGCAAAACATCTGTTTCAACACAGAGGTAGGTTTATTTAACACTGTGAAGTAGTGCAGTACTGCCTAGAAGATATATTATGTGCTAATTTCTACATATGCTATTACACCATCAGATTAAAAAAAATCATTTATTAGCATATGAATTGGCGCCTGACACAAAAACTCAGATAAATAAGGTTTAGACCGATGGTGTAGATCTCTGGAAGATACCACACATCATATTGATTACATGACCTGAATTCTGACCTGAGAGATCGAGTATCTGGTGGTGAAAAGGGCCTTACCATCAAGTACTTAAACAATATTCCTCAGATAGTCCAGAATCAAAAAAACGAATAACTTCAAACGGTACACCATTTATTCTCAACCTCTACTATCAAAATTAAATGGATAAAGAAGTCAACTAACTGACTTTGCACTTAATTTTTCCACTTCTTCTTACGACATTATTGCTTTAGTTGAAACAAATTTATCCCAAGATATTAACTCATCTGAACTTAGCGGTGTCCTCATTGCTATATGTGATACCATACATGTCATGATGTCAGTTCCTGTCTGTACCACTGAATATGTCTTTGCTTCCTTTTCGATGTCATTTCGCCGTATCCTACTTGGATGTGCTTATATTCCCCCTAACCAGCCTGCCAGTGTTTATGTTGATTTCTGTGTTGCTGATGTTATCATGTCTGCTGATTTCTCTGAAGATGTTGTGCTGTAGGGCGAACTTGCCCATTATGGATTGGAGTGCCTGTGAAATGTTACATACAAGTGAATCTTCCAATTATCTAATTAATTTAGCAGCTACTCATAATTTTATGCAAATTAACTCATTACCTAACTACAGAGGCATGTCAACAGCCTTCAGCGTGACTCTGCCACTCCTACTAGGCCTGTCCTTTGACTGTAAGGAGGTAATGAATACAGTAGACAGCTGTGAAGTCTTTTCAGATTATTTTTCCTCCATTTTTAACAATGCAACGATTCCCATTCCTGTCTTCCGACTTTGGTTGGAATTTCACAATCTGACTGCATCATTACTCCCACGGACGTTCAGCAAAGACTAAAGAATCTTGATCCCTGCAAAGGAGCTGGACCTGATGACATTCCACCTGTTCTTTTGAAGTACTGAGTACCCATTTTAGCTCCTCACTTTGCTGTCATGTTTTCACCCCTGCTCTCTCATAGAATTTTTCCTTCTGCCCGTAAGTGTGGCTATGTGTCCGATCTTTAAGTCTGGTGATCGGAGCAACGTGAAAAACTACAGACCCATTGTTATTCAGTCTGCAATCGCCAAAGTCTATGAAAGCATTATCTTAGATCATCTCTTCTTTCATTTACGGAAGAGCATATCACCTGCACAACACTGGTTTCTTCGCTCCCACTCAACCATCTCCAACTTACTTAAATTTCAAGAATATTTATTTTTTTCCTTACTGGGGTTTATGTTTAGATCCACGTAGAACTTTGGCTCCCCTCTAACTCTTGTTACCCTGTTCAAATCTATGGTACACCCGATCTTGGAGTATGAGTCAGTCATCTGGTCACCATATCAGCTCAATCACATTCACCAGTTGCAATGTATTCAGAATCGTTTTATCAGGATGCTCGGCCTTAAGATTGGTTACAGCTATCGAACCACTCCTGCCTGAGAATTGCAGTCGCTTTGGTCTTCTTCCACTTCTACTGAGACATCATCATGCTGACCTGCTAATGCTCTTAAAACTGGTGAATGGCCTGATTGACTGCCCCTTTCTCCTGAGCAGCATTGATATCGCTATTCCTAGAGGGCTTCGTTCCATGACAATCTTTTGTAGACGTTCTCTTCCGACCAACTACATGTACTACAATGATCTTTCTTATCTCCTGAGATCTGGAAGTGCTGCTGCTACCCATTTGGATTTTTTCAGTATGTCTGTATCTTCATTCAAAAGAAAAGTTAAAAATTCCACACTTCCTCACACACGCTCATGAATATGTCATTAGCATGAAATTACTGTTAAAATTTGTTATTATTGTGGTTCTTTTGATCTCAGTGTTTTGTTGGTGTGTTTCCATGATATATTTATTAATTTGATACTTTATAACTATAATGTTAAATTGTTATTGTTTTGTGTTTTTCATTTATACCTAGTTCATTGTTCTCACTGTTTGTCTTACTTGTATATTTATCTGTTCCATTATTTTTGTCTTTTCAGCTATGTATTATGCATCTAAGTCCAATGTGTCACTGTTAATTTATATACATATATTTACCTTTTTTATACTCATTATCTGAGAATGTCACTTGAGTTTTATTCACTGTTAATGATGTAATCCGTTAAATAAATAGATTGACAGATATACTCATAGGGATTCCAATGATGAGAAAACCACCTTTGTCATTTCCACAAACTTTGTGGAAATAACAACAGGTGGTTTTCTCATCATGGATATCCATAATTTTCACGAGGTCAGGCCTGCTATCATCAGTTTTATTCATAGGGATTTGTTTGATTGCTTCCGCCATCCTACCAATGACATCAAATACCAAAGTTACCTAGGTCCAAATCCAAGCCATAACAGCATATTAAAGACCAATTATTAAAACAGTATCTTACCCATATTTCAACATATCTAAGGATTTGCTATAATGTGTGAATAGGATAAAGCTGCAGATATTAAGTTGTTTTTATTACTACAAATGATCAAATACCAATTGCAAGTGTTATAGGAAAAATTAATTCCGCCTGGGGTAAGTATAGACAAGGAGGTCATTTATTGATAAAGTGAAACTATGATGGTGCAAAGACTGTACTGATAACCAACGGTCTAGTTGGAATAGGGTCATTCCATATAAAATCAACCAAAATTAAATATTTTTTTTGGTGACCTTCTCCGATTACTGTGAAATTTGACACAGTCATTCATACCATAGTAAGTAATAAATATGATTTATTTTATATTTTTAGGATGATCGGCTTAGGATTTATGAGGGGGTCAAAATTTGACCTTTCGGTGGCCTTTTCACGCATGACTTTAGTTTACTGGCAATAAGTCAGCTCCTATCCGAGCCACAAAGTTGGGGTTGGGCTCATTGAAAAGGCAATTAAATTTCCTATTAAAAGGATTGACTTTCAAATACTCATAATTTTAAATCGCATCACAGAGTGGACCTAGATCTAGGTTTGGTCAAAGGTCAAAAGGTCAAATACACCATCTTCGATGTTTTTAAAACTTGGTGTTATCAATCTACATATATGTAGGTACGAGCACACAAAATTTGGAGATGGCTTTTTTGTTAGTTTTTTAGATATGTCATTTTATATGCTAATTACTTCACAGATAAAGTAGCACTATTGTAGCATGCTATTTTATATGACCCCTCAGGAAGGAATTAATTCTGGAACTGAGAAGCAAAATTGGTTCTATTTTCTGTTTGTATATCTGGCCTACATACCCTTACTCAGACTTGCCCTATCATGCTTAACTTTACCTATCTTAGCCGCTGAGACTTCCCCAATGAAAATTTGGAAAACCAGAAACACAAGATTTCCAATACTTATATATATTGTGTAGAAATTGTATAAAAAAAGTGTACATTGTACCCAAATTTAGCTTTGCACACTTGTGCACAATGTACACTTTGTATACAATGTACACAACTGTGCACAATAAAACGTGGACATTATATACAATGTACACAATGTATACATTTTTATACAACTGTATTAAAATGTATATAAAAAGTACACATAGTACACATCCTGTATGGAAATTGTGTACATTGTATACGTGTATATACAACTGTTTACAAATGTATATAAAATGTGTACTTTGTACACATTCTGTATAGAATTTTAGTACAAATTTTTCATAGGGGTTGTTCAATCCTGTCTGGACATACAATGAATTATGTTGTGCTGAGCCTGCTGCCATCATATAATTTCAGTTTCTTTCTAGCATCAGAGCTAGTAGGTGGCTAAGGTCTTAGGCCGATATATTCTTGAAGTGTTCGTCAAGTTATTTTTTGCAATGTGTTCAATTGGAATTTTCTTAAAAGATACGTGCTAGGATGTTTCTTTTAAACCTTTCGTTGACTTTGGCAAGGATGGGTGCTTCTAATTAACAATTCATTCTAATTGTGATAAAATTGAGGATGTGTGTGCACGACATTTAAATACTTATTTGTATAAATTTTCTCTGTTTGAAAAAAAATGTTGTGATTCGCAAAATGAACATCCTAATGTATGTAAACGGAAAAATTTACGCGAAATCAACATTGATTTTGTCAGTAAGTTTAAATCAATGGTCCAGTTGATACCAGGGAAGAAACTGTGTTTTGAGTGCCAAATTTCTTTGTCCAAGGCTCTCAAAGAGCATGAGGTAAATGTACCCATGTAAGTGCGAGTGCATCAACACCCTGCAAAACCAAAAATAGCGATGTTCAGTCCGAAGACGTACATGACCACTTCCTCCCATCATGTACCAACAACTTAAACAAATCACTGTTTAAACTTGGTGAATCTCCCATCCACTGTAACAAGTTACGGGGAAAGAATTACCCAAAAAGGAAGTTACACAAAATTAAGGCCAACATAATGAAAAAAATGAAGATTATTTCTCCTGGAGAATTGGGAATTCTAGATTGTACATCTTCATCTGATGAAAGCAATGTGTGCAACGACGTATCAAATGACTACCAGGCCATGATGACCCAGCTGAAAGAGAAGTACAACCACCCAGACTGTACGAGACGGGAACGATTCATGATTTTGTCCATGCTGCCAAAAAAAATGGAGCTTGAGGAGAGTGAGAGAGGAATTTCCTGGAATTTCCAACTGCATGATTAGAAATGTTTAGAAGGCTGTTGAAGAGAATGGTATTCTTACTCCATCCAAACCTAAGCCTGGCCCATCATTACCTGTAGAGACAGCTAAAATAGTCTTTGCTTTCTACGAAAATGATGATGTCAGTCGGTGTATGCCTGGACAGAAAGACTATGTGTCAGTCAGAAAAAATGGTAAGAAAATACATGAACAAAAGCGATTGGTGTTGTCAAACTTAAAAGAAATTTATGCACTCTTCAGGGAGAAGAACCCAGATATTAAAATTGGATTCTCTAAGTTCGCTGAAATGCGACCCAAACATTGAGTTCTTCCCAGTGCATCCCATGGAGTTTGAGTATGTAAGGTTCACCAGAATTTCAAATTAATGAACGAAGGAGCTAAATTGCCTTCATTGACGATGAACGGAATTCCATTGGCTACACACTATGATGCTCTGAACATGATCATGTGCAAATCACCTTGTCCTGAATGCTCCTTAGGGATGTGTTCCGATTGCCCAGGTATTTACAATATCAAAGTAGAATTGGAGACAGTTTTTGAGGATCTGTTTATTGATGAAGTAGTCTATAAGCAATGGCAAACTACAGACCGATGCAATTTAGAAACAGTTCACCAGCCTTCCAAAGACTTCGTCAACACCTTTACCAGTAAACTGATCATGTTATGTGATCATTATTCCATCGCCAGACAACAAGCGGCCTTCCTCCAGGAAGCGAAACGATCACTTCAGCCTGGTGAAGTTATAGTCAGCGGAGACTTCGCAGAAAATTAGTTTCGTTCTTCAGGATGCCACCCGGGGCTATCATTGGAATAATAGTCAGGCTACACTCCATCCATTTGTCTGTTATTACTTAGAAAGTGGCAAGCTGGAACATTAAAGCTTTGTATTCATCTCTGACTGCCTCACACATGACACTGCTGCCGTCTACTCATTTCAGAAGCAGATAATACCCCTTCTATGGGAAAAAGTGCCTGAACTAAAGAAAATTATTTATTTTTCTGATGGTTGTGCTGCACAGTACAAGAATAAAAAACTTTATTAACCTGTGCTTGCATGAATCTGACTTTGGGGTGCCTGCTACATGGCACTTTTTCGCCACCTCGCATTGGAAAGGGGCATGTGATGGTGTAGGTGGTTGTGTTAAGAGGTTGGCTGCTAGGGCTAGCTTACAGAGGCCTTACAATAGACAAATCAGAACCCCTAAGGACCTGTTTGATTGGGCTGAAGCTAATCTGAGCTCCTCAACATTTTGGTTAGTGTCTGTAGAAGAGATGGAAGCAACGCGTCAATCTCTTAGGGAAAGGTTTGAAATTCTTCAGCCAGTTGCCGGAACGCGAAGTTTCCACTGCTTTGAACCGATATCCACAACAATGATACGAGTGAAACGATACTCTTCGTCTGCTGAAAGCAAAGAGGTCCTGCTGACCCCAGGGGAAGAAAACACAATCGACACAGCAGATGAGTCTGATGAGGATGATTTTAAGCCAGATGTGAATGAAGATGGATCAGAACCTGTTTTAACTATTGAGGCCATAGGTGAATATGTCACCGTGCAATATGATGGACATTGGTGGCTCGCATTTGTTTTAGAGAAGATAATGCCTAAAGAACTTAGAGTTCGATTTCTTTATCCCCATGGGCCATCTCCATCCTTCGCATACCCCCCAAAAGACGATGACCTCATGCTCCCTTTAAGCCATGTGCTGACAAGAGTGAGTGTCCAGCTTCGAGGGATGACTGGATGCACATATGTACAAGATCACAGAAGAGGACAGCAAAGCGGCTATTGGATCGCTCGTAATGAAATGAGATCAAGGTAAGATTACAGAGGAACCAGTTCTTACTTATAAGTGCAACTGCAAAATGATGAACCAAGCAAAACTAATTGGTGGTCTATTTATTTGAATTGCAGGCAAAAAGAGGTGGATTGCTGTTTACCAAGATAAAAATTCTTGTTCACTTATCACAACATATCTCGAAAACAAAATTTTTAGCCATCTCCAAATTTTGTGTGCTTGCACCTACATATATGTAGATTGATAACACCAAGTTTTAAAAAACATCGAAGATGGTGTATTTGACCTTTTGACCTTTGACCAAACCAAGATCTAGGTCCACTCTGTGGTGCAATTTAAAATCATAAGTACTTGAAAGTCAATCCTTATAATAGGAAATTTAATTGTCTTTTCAATGAGCCCAACCCCAACTTTGTGGCTCGGATAGGAGCTGACTTATTGCCAGTAAACTAAAGTCATGCGTGAAAAGGCCACCGAAAGGTCAAATTTTGACCCCCTCATAAATCCTGAGCCGATCATCCTAAAAATACAAAAAACATCACATTTGTTATTTACTATGGTATAAACCACTGTACCAAATTTCATGAAAATCAAAGAAGGTCAAAAAAAATGTATTGGTTGATTTCATATGGAATGACCCAATAGTTATTATTTTACTATTTTTTTTAACTACGAGTTGAAATTATTTTCAACTCTCAAAGAGCAACTCGATTTAAATACGCTCAAGCAAAGATGACCAAAGCTTAACGACAGGCAAAATTAACTAATACGCTTCTTCTGCGAAATAAAACTAAGCTATTGTTAATGTTTATCAATAAAAAAAACAAAATCATATGTTATTATTGATCAATGACTCGACTAAATAAAATTGCCTGATTAGTGAGTTAAGTACCTCAGTGATATATCCTGTATCATTCACAAAGGAATCGAACTGAGAATTGCTGACTTCATGCACATCCATGTAAAAATCGTCCACGTGAACTTTCCTCGCCGGACCTTCTCCATCCACCACAAATATTGGCTTATCTGTACCCATGGTGAAAGTACCACTTTTGACAAGAACCATTTTCGTAGTCCTTTGATAAGGGCCTTTATGTTTGGAAGCGTTCGGATTAACCACACCTAACGACTCATCTTGCTTCACTCTTTGCTGCTGATTTTCCCGGTTCAAATTCGAACAACCACAACTTCTATCAGCTGTAGTTGGTTCGTTAAAAAAAATGTCATACGCTTGAAAATGGTGCGAGAAAGTCTCACCAATAATCAAGAAAAACACGCACGTTACGGTGAGAATATTCATTATGGAAGCCTCACAGATGCAACAAGAACACAACAGCACTATCGGAAGGTCAACTGCTTAATTGTTACTACCAGTCACAACTTCATATAAAACAATTATTTCCCAGGCATGCACTTCCCTCTCCCAGATTTCTGATGCCCTTGATAGGACGTGACGGTGGTTGTGTTTGGGGAGTCCGCGGTTTCGTCAATTAAAATTTCCTGGCTTGGGTGGCTATCGCAAATAGCTAAGCATTTGTTTTGAGAAAGACGTCATAAAACGTTGTTTATCTTGGACACGAACATGCATATACATATCTTGAATTTGTGGCGTATTCACGATCATCTATGGTAGAAGCTACTGCCAGGGAATATCTACTACTATTACTACTAAAGAGTACGCCCAATACCGCACACCTGTGAATCTATTAAGACTGACTGGAAATACCACAACGAGGATTATTGACGGCACTTCCATGAACGATACGGGAGATAACACATGGGGGCATTTAGCCTCTACCTCCCATTTCGGGTCTCCAACTGACTCATGTAACTTTAAATTTTTGGAGAAGAATGATGCAAAATCCGAGAAATTTAGAACATATTCTCATGCTTCCCACTGCATGCTATATGCAAAAAATGATTCCAAGGCTTTCGGCATTTATAAATTCCGGGCGACGATATTGGTAAACTCTAAGGACTTTTGGATCAATTCATTCACTACAAAGTGTCCAAGTATAACATTAAAAACGAAACGTTTCATTTTCAACAGATGCACCTGCGGTTTGATGGCCTCATAGGATTTCCAGGGGGACTAGTGGATGACGGAGAGGATTTTGTTAATGCTGTAAATCGCGAGCTCAGAGAAGAAATACAATTAGATACAGTAAAATATCCCATAGAGGAAGAACATCATATGGTTTCTCACGTGCAAGAGAGTACTAAGCTGTGCCTCCACTTCTTCGCCAGGGAAATTGAATTAAAGGACTTGGGTACAATCGAAAAGAGTTGCTTAAGTGCTCCCGATTTTGGAAAAGAGGTAATTCAATGTATTAGTACAGTTTTACCACCAGTTGTACTAGCAGCTGATATGCCTCCCAGGTTTTCATTTGACGTTAGAAACTCGTGTTTTTCTTATATTCTAGGTTATGGGGACTTTCAGAGTACCTCTTTATACAATGGGTGACGGCTTAAGAGGGTTTCCAGCATTCTTGAGCAACGCATTCATCGGAAATGCGCGAGAACAATTGCTTTTTTCATTGGAAAAATTGGAAATAATGAATGCCGATGAAGTATCTACAGCCGTTGATGCCAGTAAAGAAGTATCTAAGAACCTAAAATTGCAATAAATGTGTAAATTCTAATGTGTTAATTAAAGTAATTGAATGCATGGACAGTAAATGAATTTCATTTCACGGTAATATCTGGTGAACCTCGTGCACGAAATTGAATTTACCCACCCGTTACCGCTCTTCCGTCGCATACCAGAATTCATTTGGTTACGCTGGTTACGCCATGTTTTTTTATACCTCGTGACCCGCCAAGCATTTCCCAGAAATCGTTGCAAAACGCAAGGCCGTGAGGCTGGGACTTGTATGTTTTGAGAGCATGATGTGCATGATTTTTAGTGAAATCTTATTCATATGTCAATTATCGAGTTTATTTAGGAGGAATTCTATATTTAATTGCTTACCGTCTTGATTACGAGGGTTTTAGGCCGAAACGGTTTAGTTTAAGTTAAAAATGCCAAAAGGAAAACGGAGGGGAAATAAGTCTGGTAAGTAACCATGCTGTTGCCCTTATCACGTAGCGAACTAGGTGGTGGTTGAGAACGTATGGATATTTTTTGATGAGTGAGCAGAATATTTCTTGCTATATTTTTACGGGCGAACCACCTGATCACATGCATATATAATGGTACGTGTGTAGTCAGTACGTATTTTGTGTCCAACACGCCCAGTCTAGTTCGTTGCGTATCCTAGATTTTGCTTGGAGATTCGGCAATTCAAGATTAATATTCTTAGCATGTAACGTGGCATGTTTTTAGGCTTGAATTCTTGAATCAGCTGGTCGTTAGTAATCGTGTCAAGGTCAGGCAATATCTGGTAGAGAAAGTGCGCGGGTGATTGTGAACACGCTAGAGCTATGGCTGCTGGCTTTATTAAATTGAGGAAACACAAGTTAGTTGTCATTTTTTCTTCACAGGTGCAGGCCATAAGTCTCGGCAAGATGTTCCTTCATCAGACGAAGATTCACTTGACAATGCCAGCATTATCAGCAATTTTTCGGAAAGTCGGAGTGTTATGGAAGAAGGTATGTAACATTATTATTTTGCTTACATTTTACGGATCTGGGGAAAATGGCATTCACTGTATCGATATACATCCTTGTATTTGCTTGATAATGTTACTGTCACAGTGCATACATAGCTGGTTTTCAAGTTTCGTGTGGATTTTGTTGAGTTGCTATGCAGTTTTTCTAGTGACACCGCTGTGGAATTACCGTTGTTTCAATTTACAATGTCGAGTTCTATTGTGTGTTCCGTTCGTGTAAATACTCTGGTTGCATTATTAATGTTCACAATATTTCAGGAGGAACTAGTGAGGAGGTGGACGAACAAACGCAAGAAGAAGTTTTTGAAGAGAAGTTAAAAGAAGCGATTGATGGGATTAATCAAAAATCGGCTCAAGGAAGAACAATGAACCTCGAAGCTGTATCTAAGGCATTCGTCAAGAAATTTATTCCGGAATTCATTGTTGATAGGTAAGGAATGCATGTCTGTCGTATTGATACTCGAAATACCTGTTGATTACCAGCGCCCAAATGTCTGCGTTGAATATTTATTCGTTTTGTAAATAAATTGTACATATGCCGTAATGCAAGTCAGCCTTAGGTCTTGAGGACTAAAGTGGACTCGCATGCGTCAATGACAGTCTTGAATTTGTTTCATAGGCGTTCTTTTAACAATAGTTTGCTCTTCAATAATGTTTATTTTGGGTAAGTCTGCGCATTTGGTGCATTTAGTTACACTACCCTCATAAGCTACACATTTCCTATCGCTGTGTGTGGTCATAACGCTGTCTGAAATTGGGTTTTTCCCTTTCGACGTCTTAATTTTTTCGTGAATATTTTTTGCTATGGTTAATATACTTGTTAGTATAAACTTATAGTAGCGGTTGCACAATGCCTTCCTCTACATTATTACCCGATATAATGTTCTCAGGCGCCTCACAGTAACAGATGGCATCGAAAGAAGTTTGAGGAAAGGCCGTGGAGCAGAACAGGCTGCGGCCGCACAGCTGGCATCTTTGTTGTGTCTTCAGTTGGGTGGGGGTGATGTATTTGGACTCGGTGGCGACGTTGCTGGAGGTTCTGCTGACCAGGCATTCAGAGATTTGAGACCGGTTCTAATTACTTTAGCTAATGACAATGCTGCTACTTATCCTGCCAGAGCTAAGGTAGGTTCAATTAGTTTGGCCATTCATAGTACTTTATGTGATCTGAATTAGGGTTAAATAGTGACTTATTCAGGGCTACTTTCATTTATATTGAATATATTTTCTTTTATCCTGCATCTTTCACAAATTGTGACTTATTATATGAATGAATTTGCACTGTCAGTTATAAATCGGTATTGTGTTGGCCCACCTGGCAACTACTTTTGATCTTTCCATGTATCCATCACTTCAGCTATACATTCTTCCACATTGAGCACCAGCTATATATCTTCACGTTGGTGTCAAATTATTCTTTTGTGGTCCTTGGAGGGTTGCATCATTGCATGTGTTATTTTAAGAGAGCTGAATATTGTTTCTGTACAGCCTTCAGATCCAAGGTCACACATTCATTTGGTCCTAAAGTCTTAATTAAATATCTAAGTGAACAACAGGGTTAGAGTTTAAAGGAGTTGAAGAAAGTTGGTCATTATGTAGCGTGGAATAAGTCTGGAAAGTATTGGTATTTAACAAAGCATAAATCAAGGCTGAATATAGTGTAAGAGGAACTTTGTTGGACAAGCTGATTGTTTTTTGAAAGGAGGGCAGATCAGGCTGAGGTTATATGAGTTTGCTTTTTATCTCAAGAGTCAAGCTTCCTGTACTGGTGAAAATATTGTCGGAATCCTGAAAAGCCTACTTAGGCATCATATGGAGAGCACTTCAAGTGCAGTACTCCATCCATTGGATGGGACATAATAGTATAGACACCTTTCTTCAGAAATAGACAAATATCAGGTCCTCTACACCCTTACTCTTCAAATCTACCTTTCTAATCTCATCTAATGTATTCTTAATGGTAATAATGACCTTAGTTGCTGGGTGCCTTGGGAATAGCCATAGCCACTTGAGGTTGGAGATGGGAAGCAGAGGAAATGTGTTTATGATCATATTATAATGTGTTTATGATCATTACAGGCTGAGTCCATTACAGTGTCAACCTGTGATGATTATCATGGCATGTTATGTGGGTTAATCAGACAGTAGTTGTTTGGTATGGAAATAACTTGTGAGATATTTGTCCCTTATGCAGTGACTGTTTTTTGTTTAAAGGCTTAAATGTTTGTCCGGAAACACTTAAGTCTCCTATAGCTCTGAACTCTTTTTGTGCACTTGCCAATTAAAGAAACATGCTTGCATCAAAACATTTCCAAGAACAGAATGTGAATAAATTCGCCCCTGATTAAAATACAAGTCCAAGTTTAGGCACTTTATTTTAATGGTGGTGGATATTGTTGTAAGAGGCCTAGGGTGGAGGTGGTGCAATGGCCTATGTCCTGTGAGGAGGGCATGGTCTCTAGGGCAGTAAGTGGGTGTGTCTTGTTGTACATAAGGGCTATTGCAGTCATTCATTTAACCCCTTGCTGACTGTGCATGGGAAGGTGGGGAAATTCCTTTCTTGTATGTGATCCTCCAAACCCTCTTGTCCTCTTGTGTAGGAGAAAGTGGGTAAGAAGTCCCTGGAAATTAAATTACATATTTGTTGCCTGATTCAAATGCTTTATTAGAGAATGTCAGAAACTAATGATGTAGTTAGGATTTGAGGATTCGTTCGAATCCATAGATTTGAGATTCGATAGAATCCAATTAAGATTCGAACCCTGGTTGTGCAGATGGAAAAAGCACTGCGTCATGGTAAACTCTCATCATTCAAAATCTCACCTTGGATTTAATCATACTGGTATCATTTTTCTACTCGAGTATTGGTAATTTGTGCTAAAATTTGTTGTCATAGACACAGATTTTATGGATGTTGGTGTATAAAGTTTCATTCATAGTTTGCCGCATGGTGCAAGTGCACACCACCCTCATAACCTCCCAAAGTGTCATTTTCAAAGCCAACTGTAGACTATTATACTTGTGTTTGAAAATTATGAATACGTTAACAAATTACTAATAAGTCCAACCTCCTTTTTGCATATTTTGTATTTAAGTTCTTGTTATTTTGTATATCAAGGGTCTGAGCGAGATTGTCATTCCTAAGGAGATAATAAAAGTGTTTCTGAGATTCTAAAGCAATTTCACCACAGTAGAAACCCTAAATTACAAAATCGTGTTTGTGAAATTTCATATGAAGCAAAATCATCAGTCGTAACCAAATAAGTATCCTAAATGCATGTAACAGTATGTTATATCACGAAATTTTGTAGTTATGAAATTACAAATCTCTGGCCTCAGTGCTGATGCGAAGTTACTTGATTTTACATATAATGAAGGATCAAGACGGGTGTTTAGGGTGCTCTTTATACATGGTGAGACATTAATTAATCATTGTTGCCAAATTCATGATGCACTGAATGTGAATTACTTTTAAGGTAATGCATTTTACATTGTGGCCATTGTTGGGGCTAATTTCAACCATAGCCATTATAGTGCATAAAATATGATGGCAATCAGGCTTGCTTTCTGCTGTGTTCAAGTACAGAGTTACCCACTAATTGGTTGAATAAAACAACCTAAATTATTCAAGTACAGATATTCATACTTGGATGTAAGAGACCAAGTGCTGCAACAAGGTGGCCACTCAAGCATGACACCATGACTTTTGGTAACTCTTGAGTTTTGGATGCAAACCTTTTATATTGGGTATTACATTCCTTTTTCTGGAAAAAGACCGATATCTCCATGCAGACTCAAATCATCACCCTCAACAGAAGAACGAAGTTGGGTCATTCCATGTAAGTTCAACTAATGCAGGTGCTGACCTGTTTGGGATATTTTTCCAAGTTGGATCATTGATAACCACTTACTAGTAGATAGCAACACAATTAGTAATTGTTTTTTTCGGATGGACGGTTGTGAAGTTAGGGGCCTCGGTTCAGTCCGCGTCACGAAAATGGCAAATTTTAGGGTTTGCGTTCAGTAGTGCCACTCCTAAACAGGTGGAGCGTTTGGTTTGAAATTTTTTTGTTGAATCACAATTGAATAATTCTGCTAGAATATGTTATCAAAAATTTGTTACTTAGCGTGCAAGTATTCTAAATTGAAGGTCAAAGTGGTCACATTAATATGTAATCTTTTTCAGTATTTGGGGGCAGTAGCTCTGAGGGGGTTGAAGACAGCCCAATTCTTTTTGCATTAAATACTCTTTAGCCTCTATTAATAGTAAAAAAAAAATACTTTTTTGTTTTTCTCTACCCTTCATATCAAAAAATATTCCCAAAATGTAGTCCAAGGTCAAATTTGGACATTTTTGAGGTAAAATTATAGAAAAGGGGTAACTTTAAAAAAATTCAAACTTTGTTTTGAGTCTAGGAAATTTGAGGTTTCGTTTAACTACGTACAAACAACCAAAATGTCTAATATCTTTGTGTTACTCAGCCTGGTTTAGGAGCTACAGCCCCTTTAAAAAAGCAGTAATTCGCCCACTATAACCAACTGCGTCAAGTGTCATTCTTGAATATAAAGTATTATTTTGGCCAATATTTTACCAAATATGGTGAGCCTTCATCATGTTTTTCATCAATAATTATAATAATAAAAGTAATAAGTCTGGGTTAGGATTGACTGCCCTACAAATGGCACTTTATTAGTAATAACTAGGGGCATGACAATTTCGCAAAATGTTTTTCGCGACCGGATTCACGAAATTAGCGACTTTTTGGATTTCCCGTGAACTTAACGGAATTTTCGTCGAAATGTGATTCTGTTTACGAAACTAGAGACATTTAGCAAATTTTTGTAGCATACATGTATATAAGTTCCGAATATTTCCTAAGCTCTAATTTATTGCATTTAAGTAGCATAAAGTATTTTCTTGCTTCTGATAATTACTGTACGATCATTATAGAATGGTAATTGTGTTACTTTTTATGCTTGTCAATGCTGGTTAATAATAAACCTGTATTGTCCGCTACTAGACATAATAATCATCATGTCATGGATGAAAGCTCTGTTTTATATTGATGGGCAATACCAGTGTCTCTAGTAATAGCACATGCCGCACATTTACATAAGGATTCAAATAACTATGGGGCAATATGTACAAATATGAATGGTAGGATAACACATACCCAACTACTTCTTCTAATTGACCATTAAGCTGGTTATCTGGATACTCAAGTCATAGTTGATGTTATGCGATCGGACTGTAGCAGTTGTAAGTTCTGTGGCTGTTAGAAGTCTTAGTAAATTACAATGAGGTACCCATGCCACATATGGCAAGTCTGATGAGTTTTTAACACATCAGACTTGCCATGTGAAGTTTTATCACAACTTTTCTTTAAACACTTTCCTAGTGTACACTCCATTATTATAAATCACCTCCTTACAGAACCATGTGAACAGTAATGATCATATATACAGGGAATCCTGTGTACATTGTGAACAAATTGTATACAAATTTTCATTGGGGGAGCTTATGACATCAACTGAGCTTAGAGCTGAGTATGTACTGAGTATTTTCAAGAATAAGCATGTCTTGATTTGACATAAATGGATGCTCGATCTAGCTTAGAGCTGGGGTAGGTACCTATTTTCAAGTGGATGTAATAAACATGTCTTGATTTGACACAAGTGGATGCTTGTTCTAGCTTCCCAGAACTCACTCCCAAATCTGATGTAAATATAAGAGCTAATGAATAGGTATTTAACACAGCATATTATCTTTCAAAATTCATTCAATAAGGCCTACAAGCATCATTTAAT
Source organism: Pyrrhosoma nymphula (assembly GCA_963573305.1). Taxonomy (NCBI): domain Eukaryota; kingdom Metazoa; phylum Arthropoda; class Insecta; order Odonata; family Coenagrionidae; genus Pyrrhosoma; species Pyrrhosoma nymphula. The sequence continues at coordinate 171,829,459 of OY754327.1, forward strand.
TAGGTTAGAGGTTAATAGGAAGGCCTATTAATTATTTATTATTTTCTAAATCACCATTGTCATTATTTTTATTTTATGTTTTATAAGTGGTGTGCGGGTACCCGAAATGTCGGGTCGGGTATTTAGTGTCCGATCTGAACAATCTATCGTCTCCCGAAAAATTCGGGTCGGGTATTTAGTGTCCAATCCGAACACTCGATCGTCTTCCAAAAAATTCAGGTCGGGTATTTGGCACTCGAATTTGAATTTAATCGACTGATCCATCGTGAACTTCCGGTTTTAAAGCGGCTATGCACCCGTACAGACAACTAATGTATGCACCAACGTAACAACCTTACACGCATTTACACCACTAACGTAGCGACCGTGGTTCGTACTGTCGTAGGCGCTAACCACTGAGTGAACGCGTGTTGGTTACCGATAGAGTAGTAGTTCTTAACGTTGCTACTAAACAGTGGTCAGGTGCTGGTGTCGCAAGTGGAAACCGGAAATGATAAAGGACGATAACCAAAAAAATCAATCAAAATAGTGAAGCATACGGTGCTACTTTGATGTATATGACATTTTAACACTTTCTATAGGAATTTAAAATCTCATTACACTCATTTTTGCTTATTTACGAAAATAATACTTCGCCCTTCTCCATTTTGATTGCCTTATTTGATAATCGTACTTCATCTATTCTGAATTCCGCCATCTACGCGCGCGCGACAACTGTTCATCTACATCTACATATTACCCCGCAAGCCGCCTCAATAGGCGTGTGGCGGGGGGTGTTAGGACACCAGCCGCTTAAAGATAAAAAGGAAACGCTCTAATGAAATTACGCCTAGCATTTATTGAAGTCCCTTATTGTTCGGGGGAAAAACGAATTCCCATACCTATCCGTTCGGCAAAATATCTCTCTTAATTTATCATTTCTATTGGACCTGGAAATATAGTGGGGTTCTAATATGATGTTCTCCGTGTCGCTCTGAAAGATATCTATTCTCAATTGTTCAAGCAATCTAAGCCTAGCGCGCAGCCTCCGAGTCTCTAGCGGTTCCCAGCCTAATTCGTTTAACATCTGTGTAACGCTGTCAGTACGCCCGTAGCTGTTTTTGACGAATCGCGCAGCTTTCCTTTGTATTTTATTAAGTTCCCGGACTAAGTCTTTCTGCACCGGATCCCATATGCTCGCTGCATATTCAAGGTGTGGCCGGACGAGTGCGAAATAGCACCTCTCTTTTACTTTTTCATCCGAAAATCTTCCCACAATACGCTTGACGAATCCTAGCTTCTTCAGAGCTCTGCCACAAATATTTCTTATATGTGCTCCCCACGAAAGGTCCGAAGTTATCGTAACTCCTAGATACTTCACTTCATCTGTCGCCTTTATGTTAACACCATCCACAGCATATACATGGGAATAGTTGGACGACTTCCGCAAGAAATGTACCGCCGTGCATTTGCTCAGATTAAGTTCGAGTCCCCACTCTTGGCTCCACACATGAACGTTGTTTAAATCCGATGATAGAGTTTCAAAGTCAGAGTGATCACTAATTTCACGATAGATGACAGCGTTGTCGGCGAATAGACGTATTTTACTGCTAATTCGAGAGCATAGATCATTTATGTATATAATGAACAAAAGGGGTCCGATCACGCTTCCTTGCGGGACACCTGATGTCACTTTAACGACATCAGAGCTAATTCCGTCAAGAACTACCTTTTGCTTACGATCACTCAGAAAGTCGCGTATCCAGTTTACTACTGTTTCGTTTAGGCCGCATGACTGTAATTTGTATAAAAGTTTGTTATGAGGTACAGTGTCGAAAGCTTTCTTAAAATCTAGAAATAATGCGTCAACTTGTCTTTTCGATTCGCCAGATTTGAGAACGTCATGAAGAAAGAGCGCGAGTTGTGTTTCACATGATCTACCTTTCCGGAAGCCGTGCTGACAGCCATGGAGGACGTTACGACTGTCCAGGAACGTCATGATATTGCTAACGACGATATGTTCGAGTATCTTGCCTATAATCGACGTTAATGAAATTGGTCGATAGTTCCCTGGGTCGTGTCTGTTTCCCTTTTTGAATATCGGTGTAACGTTTGCAATTTTCCAGTCTAATGGTATCTTTCCTTCAGACAATGACTTCTTGAATATTATGTCTAAGAACGGTGCGATCTGTGGCGCTAACTCCTTGAGGACACGCGCGGGTATTCCCTCCGGACCCGGAGATTTACTATTTTTTATCGACTGTAGCTGTTTAGTTATCCCATCACGTTGAATAGTGATTTCTTTCATCGGTTCCTCAGTGAATTGTATTTCAAAATTACATGCAGTATCGTCTGTGGTGAATACACTTTTGAAGTGGGAATTTAACGTGTTAGCTTTGTCAATATTTTCGGTGACAAGTTTGCCATCATTATCAAATAACGAATCTACGGTTGAAGATTTTCCCTGAAGCTCTCTCGCATATGACCAAAAAGATTTAGGATTTTCTTCGAGTAATTCACCAAGTACTTTTTTCTTGAAATTTAGCAATGCAGAACGCATTGATTTCTTAGTTTTTGAGCGTTGCGCAGCGTAACTTTCTTTTGCTTCAAGTTCCTTCGATTTGTCACCTACCGTAGTGAACTTTTTAACCAAGTTGTACAATTTTCTCTGTCTCTTAAGGTCCCTCCTAACATCGTTGTTATACCAGCGAGGTTCTTTACTGTCGCATTTCAATTTTTGCGGAATATATTCGTTGATTCCCCGTCGTAGAATTTTTAAGAAATATTTCCATGATTCATCAGTGCTTTTATCCTCAGTTTTAGCTACGAAATCCGTGTACGAATCATTAAGCATCTCGCCAAATTTGATGAAGTTGCATTTATCAAATAAATAAATATTGCGTTTCGGTTTTACAGCTGACTCTACTTCAATTTTTAAGGTTGCAAAAATTACTCTGTGATCACTTATGCCGTCAATAATATCGAGCTGTTTTATCAACTTAGGATGGCTTACTGCAAAAAGGTCTAATATTTTATTTCCTCTCATAGGCTTGTCAACTACTTGGGAAAGTGAGTGATTAGCAAGTGTGTTGAGTAAGATCTCGCTGATTTCCCTTTTCCTAGAATTCGGTTTTACAGTGTAAGAATCCCAATTTATATATGGCAGATTAAAATCTCCCCCAATAATTATTACACTTTTACTGTCTCTCACAGTAAATGCGGATATTTGATTATCTAATTGGTAAATAACATCAATTTTGGAGTTTGGAGGTCTATAGAAAGAGCAAACATGTATACTCCTTTTGTTTCGTTGTTTAATTGTACACCACACGCTTTCTATTTCATTGTCAGTTATTTCGTGGGCGATGCTGTGTAAATGTGATTTAACTGCTAGAAAAACTCTGCCACCTGCCCTATCGCTTCGATCGCATCTGTAGATTTTATATCCTGGAGGAAAAACTTCGCTGTCGCTTAAATCCTCAGTAAGCCAGCTCTCCGTTCCTATGACCACGTCTGCGTCCTGAAATATATGCTCGATTTCAGCGCGCTTGTTTTTAACGCTACGGCAATTAACTACTATAAAGTTAATGTCATATTTTGTCGATTGAGTGTCGGTTGGTTCTTTTCCACGCTTATGGGTATTAGGTGGGCGAATTTCACTGGAAGTGCTTATTACATTTGATATCATTTCTTTCACTGGAGTACGAGTTTTGGGAAAATTGCCACTATTTACCGGCTTTAGCGCTCCTAAGTTTACTTGGGTGTGAACATTTTCGCAATGCGGATTTCCTCGGAGGCGGCGTTTGGTTAAATATTTAAAAATCCCACTATATGACCTATCCTCTAGTCTAAAAAATATCTACAGTGCTCAAAAATCCTACGAGCCACCCGTTCAGACGCCTCTTTGGAATAATGCACCCCAGACGAGTTGAGGGGAGCCCGGCATGATCTAAGCACCGGCCGAAGATCCACGAACTCTGCCCCAATGCTCGCACAGAATTTCCACAGCCTCTTGTTGATCCAGGCAATCCTGTCCCAAACTCGAGGGCCGCAGTCAGTCCGTGGAACAATGCTGCAGATGGATAGTCGCAGTTCGACACCAGTGCCCCTCCGAACGCGTTCCACCTCCGAGTTTAGATCCCTAAAGGAATCCAAGATCTCATTGGCCCTACGCTCGGAAGCATCATTGGTGCCAACATGGGCCACCACCCGCAGTCTAGAGCAGCCCGTGTACTTCACCGCCGCTTTTACCACCGCCGTAGAATTGGGTACGATTCCCCCTGGTGTACACCAGGAGGTGACCCGTTGGTCCGCTCCTTCTCTCCTTGCCCTCTTCTCCAACTGGGGGAAAATCCGCCGGACGTTCGAACTCCCTAACAATACTATTCCTGCCCTCCCAGCCCGGCTGCCGTTCGAAGTTGAGTCCCTTGCAACGGGGGGTTCGTTCACGAACTCGCTAACTGGCTCCCCAGAATTGTCCTCCGACAAAACCGCGAAGCTGTTGCGAACGGGGATGGGATTAGCCTCCGCATCCCCCACTCCCCGTCTCGGTCGAGCCATCGCCCCCCGCCCTTGGGGCACAACCACCCACTCGGGCCTCAGGCTGTGAGTCATCCCCAGACCCGAAGATTGCACCGTCTTCCCCAAGGCCGCCGCACTTGCTTTCGCACCCGAGCATGCCTGGGACACCACCTTGGTGCTGTGCAAGGTCCTGGAAGAAACGCTACAACCACCGGGGCCCGAAACCCTCCCACAACCCGTAACCCGGGCGAGTATCTCCGTAACTAACCTCTCCAGTTCGGCGACACGTGCCTCGAGGAGGTCGCTCTTCACCTTGCTCTTGAGGCTCGCTACAGAGGAACTGTTAAGTGGTAGCGTCCGTAACTACTTGTCCATCGTTAACCAAAGCACATTCACACGGTTTTTAGCGCCTACAACGGTAAGGACGAAGGTCGTTAGGTTAGTTGGTTTGTTGAGTGAAGGGGGGACTACTAGATCGCGGCACTTGCAACGAAGCCGATGTTTCTAAGCAATGAAAATACTATCAGTGCTTTTCATTTGAGTACGGCGATAGCCGATTATCAGACGCAGGTGCCGTCGATCGCCGGCTCACATCGGAACAGAGAGCCACCAACAGCCGGCGATTCAGCTAAATCGAAAGCACCACGGCGTGGAAATCGCAGTCTATCGCCGCAAATCGAAAACACCCAAAATGAAACATCGATCGATTTATCGATTAGAAAAAATAGATTATCGACTGTCGATCTTCCGGTAGGCCTGTCAGTCAGTGAATCTACTTGCTCTCTTTAAGTGATATTTACCGATTGTATTTTTTGACAATTCCGTCTCTATTTTTGTGATGTGTGAGAATGATACAAGCTGGCCTAGGTGTAGGACGTGGGGATAGCGATGTTGACGGCAATTTGACAGACAACAATGACGAATTGCGGTCACGCAGAAATCCGTCATGGCAGAATAGTAAGGCAGCTATCTGGGTGCACTTTGTCCAATTGCCGAATTTGCACGCAACGTGCAATTACTGCAATGCAGTACTAAAAATCCGATAATATTGCTCTCATGTTTCATTTAAAATTTTGTTCATAAGCTATAGCCTATTAATATTTGTTATAAATATGTTAGGTACTTCTTCATTCATGAAAATTGACAATATTAAATTCCAAGTGATAATTGATTTCAATGGCAAGGTTAAAATAAAACATTTGACTAACTTACTGATCTAGAGTGGTGGAACTAAAAAATGTAAAAGTAAGGATTTGCTTTATAAATCCAAATGAGCTAAAGATCACATCTTGTTCACAGGTGTCTTCCAGCTAACCTGCCGATCCTATATATTTTATTGTGAAAAAGCACAAGCTACCGGGTGTAATTTTGCTTTGGAACCTTTTGGGTTGCACTACTTTGTGCTAAAACAATGATGTTCCCACTCAGGTCTTTACAAGTCAAACATTTACTGTAATTTTTGTCTTGCCATAGAAACATCCATTTTCCTTAATAATCCAGCACCCACGAATGTGAATACCTCTACTACCCGAAAATTACCCGATGCCCACAGATATTTCACTACCCGAATCCGGACCCGAAATGAAATAGTGCTACCCGCACATCCCTATGTTTTATATTTATTTATTATATTTTGTTTATGTTGGGAGCGTGGTGGCCTAGTGGGTAGAGCACTTGGCTACTGATTGAAGGGTCCCGGGTTAAAATCCGGGTGAAGCCTTTGGACGCCCCCGAACAAAAAAATCCTCGGAGTGCAAGGTGGCCCAGGGAAAGGAACTGCCCCCCCTACCCTGAAAGTGTGAAATTCACATGCCTGTGGCTTAGTCTGGGGTGAGCTCTACCCTCAACTGTCCAAACCAACCTTCGAGTTGAATCACTGAGTGAGATTTATTTTAGGTTACAGTTGTAACATGACCCTCCGAGTCCCCGGCAAGCATCAGGTTTCATTGCCGTCATAATGGCCGGAGACTCGATATTTATTATTATTATTATTGATGAAAAACATGATAAAAGCCCAACATATAATTGGTAAAATATTGGCCTAAATATGTAGTGTTTTATATTCGAGAATGAGGGAGCTTGGCTACTGACTGAAGGATCCCGGGTTCAAATCCCAGGTGAAGCATTTGGACAACACCAACAAAAAATCTTGGAAGTGCGAGGTGTCCCATGGAAAGGAACTGTCCCCTCTACCCTGAATGTGTGAAATTCACACGCCTGTGGCTTAGTCTGGGGTGAGCTCTACCCTCACATATCCAAACCAACCTTCGGGTTGAAGCACTGAGTGATTCAAGAATGACACTTGACACCGATGGTTATAGCGGGCGAATTACTGCATTTTTAGAGGGGCTGTAGCTCCTAAACCAGGCTGAGTAACACAAAGATATTTGACATTTTGGTTCTTTGTACATACATAGTTAAACAAAACCTCAAATTTTGAATTTTTTTGAAGATACCCCTCTTTTATAATTTGACCTCGAAAATGTCCAAATTTGACGTCAGACTACATTTTGGTAATATTTTTGGGTATGAAGGGTAGAGAGAAACAAAAAAGTATTTTTTTTACTATTACTAGTGGCTAAAGAGTATTTAATGCAAAAAGAATTGGGTTAATTTCAACCCCCGCAGAGCTACTGCCCCCAAAAACTGAAAAAATTGGGTACAAATTAATGTGAGCACTTTGACCTTCAGTTTAGAATACTTTCATGCTAAGTAACAAATTTTTGATAACATATTCTAGCAGAACTATACAATTATGATCCAACAAAAAAATTTCAAACCAAAAGATCCTCTCGTTTAGGAGTGGCACCACTGAATGTAATCCCTAAACTTTGCCATTTTCGCGACGCGGACTGAACTTTGAAGGCCCCTAACTTATAAACTCTCCATCCGAAAAAAAAATAAAAATTGTGTGGCTATCTACAAGTAAGTGGTTATGAATGATCCAGCTTTGAAAAATATCCCAAACAGGTCAGCAACTAATTAATTCCAAATTGGTTGATTTTTCATGGAATGACCCAGTTATAAAGACCCTGTTCCACTGAGCATGCTCTCTATCTGACGCTACTTCCATAGCCAAAGAAAAACAGCCTCTCCTGAAAACCTTTCAGATGAATGGCTTCTGTCGAGAAACAGTCCTGAAGATAATAAAAAATGACGATCAGAGGAAATGGTTGGCCCATGAAAGGACCGCCGAGGAGAGCCCTAATGAAAAACCAAAGGCATATGCTATCCTGTCGTACGTCGCCGGAACCACAGAAAAAATCGCAATAGCTCTTCGCAAATACAACGTCATGAAGAGGTTTAAGTGCGTCAGGAAAACTGCAGACATCCTCCTCAACTCCAAGGACCACCTCCCGGAAGACGTATTTGGAGGAATATACCAAATCAAGTGTAGCTGTGGTAACTCCTACATTGGCCAGACCTCAAGAGCACTAAAATACTGGCTCCAAGAACATAAGAGGGCCGTGAAAAACAGATAACTCCACAAGTCAGCATATGTCAGCCAATACATGACATAAATTTTGACAGCACCGTATTATTGAAACAAGAAGCCTGCTATTTCCCTAGAATCATACGGGAGTAAATAGAGTTAGCAAAAACACTGCAAAATTTCAACCGAGAGGACAGCTACACCCTCGCCACCGCTTTGAAACGGCTCTTCAATAGTACCGACCAACAGCGACACACCTCCACCCAAAGGTGCGAAAATGGTATAACATGAAAAAGGACGGACCAAACCCAGCAATCCAACGGACCTGAGGAATCTAGCTGGAACGCTGGCGAAATATTTTCCATCAAAAATGGATAAACGCGGATGGAAACTCAGAAAACCATTCTCTTGATCAAAAAAACTCCACGGAAGCCTTCACAAAAACAGTTCCTACTGACTTTTTTTGTATTTCCTCTGAGGCAATTATTTAAGACTCCAGGGTATCTATATGCCTCAGGGCAACTCGATTAAAAGCTTCATCAGTTTTTAACTGGAAGAAATCATTTGTTACCTTCAATTGATAAGATTCTCCACTGATGTTCTTCCAGAGTTCTTTTATATCAATTACACTTCAGGGCACAGCAACTACAGTGGAAGCTCTGTATAGCAAGGGCTCTCGGGATTTGAAAAATCACTTGTTAAATGGAACTCTCGTTGTTACCGTAGATAATTAAATAATCACTCTACAGCCCATTCCTACAACGTTAACGCTAATTTAACCATTATTGTGGAAAGTTTTTGTGAGTGGTGAAAATATTCTATTGGGATATCTATTAAAAGTCATATTTAAGATTGATTGATGTTCACTTTCGATAACATCAAATACCATGTTAGATGTCATACACTGGAATATAAAAGGTCAAATTTTGACACTAAGACACATGTACTGTACTGCGTATTGCTGTATTGATATTGCCCCGATGTTTTAGGTGGTCCAAATATGTCGCGGCTGCAATTAATGGTAATGCAACGGACTATAAACAGCAATCACTTTGGAAACGAGAAAAAAAATTTCATACCTTCTACCTCTCTAAAAAGTGTATAGAAAATGGATACATGGTTCAGAAAAAGTTCTATTAATAAAATTTGCAAAAATGCTAGATAACTACATGACCAAGAGATCACCTTCGGGGATTTAGTTCCACGCAAACTGAGCTGCTATCTTCTCCAGTTTAAAGGTGGAAATAAAGGAGAGCACTTCAACATCTGTAAGATCGCCTCAGAAAACAACTGACTTTGGCTTGTTGGAATCATAGAGCCCACTATAATCAGCATTTACGATTGGCCCTTGACAGTATACTGTCGTTTGTGTTATTATTATAATAATTATGTGTGGAATAGTCTCTTGAATTTATGGATAAATAATTGTTACTAGCAGAGCCAGACATGACAGTTGAAAGTTCAGAAATCAATTCCATCAAGATACACGTAATATCTTCTGTCGTACTTAGGTACATCTAGTGGCAGCATCGAGAACTTGTTGATTATGAATACCTTGATGATAAATGACTATGCTCCCTGCTGCAAGATAGACAGATGATTTATAGTGCATACCTTTCGTGCATATCGAAATGAATCATCCTTGACCTGTTTTCAATATTTATTTTCTTTGAAACAATTACAAAAGACAATACAATATGTAGACAACTTAAAATATGGGGCATCTGAATTCATTACATTTTACATATTCGACATCGGAACATTTAAACTTGTCAATATCAAGCCTCTCACTTAGATACTCTGCTTTTGCCTTCATCAAAGTGCCATTTATCGGAATTCAGGCTGCTCTCTGCTGGCAAAACCATGAGAAAAGGGCAGATTCTAACTGCAATGTGGCCACTCAGTTGGGAAATCTGGGAAAAGCCAGGAATTAGAAACTATCAGGAAAAACCCAGGAATTTCCTCGAGTCACTGGGAAAAATTTTAACTCTATTATCTTCAAAGGAATCGTAACATTCATGCTGAAATTTTCTAATTTCTCAGTTCGGAACTATATCCTGAAACCTTAACGCCTCTAAAGTGCCTCAACCCACTCGGCTATGGCCTCTGTTGAGGGAGATGTGCACTGCAAAGCATTTGTATAGGGGAAAATTCTATAGTAGCATTTTGTTCACGAACCCTGGCCTATGTGGAAGAAAGCCATGACACTTTTTCCGCATTCCCTCTATAGCTTCAGAAAAATAATTGCGTCATTTGGATCCTGAGCATGTCTCGCGATGTCTCCTTGTTAGTTGATGACGAAGAAGTAAACAGTCCCAGCACTCATTGTTACCAAGCTCAACTGTATTATGATCTTTTTTCTCTGTTTAAAATCTCCAATGAACTACTGGCCATATGCAGTGTGCAAGCATCAATTTACTCATAATGAATTAAATACGTGACATTAATAGTTGAGTAAAATGCTGTAGTAGGATAACTTGAAATAACTTTACCATATTCTTTTCATGTTTATCTCAATATAATTAACATTTTAACTGCAAAATAGTTGAATTTTAACTAAAATTCTGTATAAATAGTTTCTCTGGTTGTTGTTGACCTAGCTTAATATGTTATTAATTTTTATGTGATTAAAGTGTAGTATGCTTTAAACAATGTTTGCTTCTATAAATTTTAGTGCTGTATGGCTTTGGGCCTGTGCAGCTTTGTTTCTGGAGGTGAACTTCAAGAAGTTATTGAGTTAATGTGTACTTTGGAGAACATCTTTTGGCTTGCTAGCAGCTCATCTGTGCAGGCATCAAATCCTGAGGCAGCCACTCTTTATAGTGCAGCCCTTTCAGCTTGGGGTCTCCTGCTCACACTAATGGCTCCTCGTGATGTGTATTCTATGATGGGAAGGTATGCCTGCTGTTGCTTCATATCTTTATTTTTGATGGTTTTATAATGGAGTGCTTACCTATGGTTTCAAGTTTGAAATGGCTGCTTAATTGCATAATTTTATTAATAAATTAAGTACTGTCTACTGGTCAGTCATACATACAGTACCCACCGTGCTGTACCCTTTCTGAGTAGTTTGTCTGAAGTGCTTAATTATATTGGTCTTAGGCCCTGGAAACTGGTTCTATATATATATACTGTCTTCCATTATGCCCATAACCTACCTCTTGTGCTTATGTTTAATTCTTGCGTTACTTTATGAATGCCCTCTTAAGGCAATGCATGAATGTAATGTAAACAAAGGAGGTATGCAAGGATAGGTCAGAATGAAATATGTTATTAAAACAGCCAGTTTCCTTTGCCTAACTTGTCAGTCAAAAGCAGCAAAATAAGAGATTGCTGAGGAAATGCAAATGAGTTCATTTCAAGCGAAAATGACTACTGGTAGAATTGCGGGGTTGGGCTACTTGAATTACTCGTAATCCTCTGCACTTAAAACAGGGGAGCCAGCCCACAAATATTTCGTTTTGTAATCAGGCCGGTGCCTTGGCCCTCAGAAGTTGCCACGGCATCATGTCCTTTGCTCACAATGATGTATGCGGATTCCTGCATTTTAGGCTCCCATGCCCAATAAGGGAAATAATTCAAAATAATATTGAATTGACAAGATAATCAAAACTATTGCACAAAACCAATTTTGAAGCTATGAATGCTAAACCGTCCTCAATAACTCTGCAATGCATGTCATGATAGTGCAAAGCTATATTTATGGAAAAAATTTTAATGCAAAATTGCCATTTCACTGTTGGTTTTAATGGCTGCAGTGTGAAATATTGCCTATGTGGATTACATCAATTTGCTGAAATTACTCACCCATGCTGTACCTCTTTCAGAGAAAAAGAGCTATACCAATCTGGTGCTAGATAGATGTCTGGAGTTGGTGGCCATAAAACCTGATGTGGGGCTTGAATTCAGACTTGAAATTGCACTCAATTGAAATAATGTTGGATTAACTTCATTACAAAGGGGTTTAGTATGTATGATTTGGCCTACCACCTTGAGTATTCAATTGGTTGTTCAATTCACCACTTTAGGGCATTGTTCAGAAAGTTGCATGCTATAGTGCTCTAGACTCAACGTACTTAATCTGTTCTGTGATTTCATTTTGATTTTCCCTTGGTTTTGCATTCTTGCTCAAGATACACTATTGGGCTATGAAAGAGAAATGGACCTAAAGTGTGCAAAATATTGGAGTGTCTAAATAAATACTTGTTTCATACACCTTACAACACATTTACATATGCAGCTGTCTTAATATAGTTACACACTTCATGTTGAACGTTTAGCAGGATTACTTAATTATAAATGTTATACTGTAAAATCCAGTTATTACGCAGGTCTTGGGGGACGTAATTATACCCCCATTATAGGCAACCCATGCTATTCTGTGAAGATTAGTGACAAATAAAATCCAGCATGAAGAAATAACAAATTTATTAAAGAAATACAATATTTTGTTATAATTTTGTTAATGCTTTGTTAAAATAGTCCAGTATTTTCTTTTGGCGTGAAAGATGATAGCTTTTCTTTGTCAAATACGTCTTAATACTGTGTTTCCTGCCCATAAAATGCCCTTTTTTTTACATCAAAATGTGCTATATAATCATCCTGAGTCTCATGAGCCGAGGGTATAACATTGTCCTCTTAAGATGCAAGCTGATTAGCTGGGGAAGATACAGTAGACCCCCACGTTACGATGGTAATCAGTTCCATAGGACCGATCGAAATGTAAATTCCATCGAAAGTGAATCAGTATATTACCGGACGACGGATCAGTCTAACTACATCATCGCCAGTGCATTCAGTGATACACAATAGTGTACGTAGGAAATATGCTGGAATAAAATGATTTAAATTGTTGTCTAACCAATATTTAAACTTAAGTAAGGTGTTGTAAATTGTCAACACGTAGAATATTATTGCATGAATACGCAATATGCACCTTGCCTCTGTGCTCACCGTCTAACTTCCAGCCATTCTCAGCGACTTAATATTTAACAGCATTTTCAAGCAATGGGAAGAAAACATTGAATAGAAATTATTCAGCTCTCTCTATACCTCTGCTTACTACTCGGCGCCGGAAATTAGGAAAGACTAAGTAACCCGTGCGAAAAATTCGCTCTTTCACGCTATCAGGGAATAAGTATGTTAAGGAAACGGTGTAATTGGGTTTTAAACAGAGAAGAAGGTGTATCATAAAGTACTTTCTTTATACTTGTTTTCTTGCAAAAATATACAAAACATATGAATACAATACAGGCAAGAGAGTTAATTGAAACTTTTATGTCAAATTAATTTGAGATTGTATTTTTCGTCAGAAGCCGGTGATTCAACGTTTAAAATGATACCTCATTTATCACTGTAGGTGCAGTATTAACGGAGCATATACGGAATGATAGAAAAAGACCTTTCTGTAATAATTAGGAAAGATTCTTTCGGTCTCATGCCATCATCTCTGTGTCACAATTACCTTAATCACCTGTAGAAACGCATCCATAGAATGTGACATTGCAAGCTGACTAAAGTTACGTACACAAAATTAGGCATGACAGAAATAGGCCAAATATGAGTGAGAAATAGCATATAGTCATACATGGACGACAGATGGATCAGTCCGTAACCTTTACATTAATAATAAGTTATGTACGCATTGCTGTCGTCACTTGCCTGCCTCTGCTTCCGAAGATCTTGTTAAGGTTATCCCTTGGAGATTGAATAGCCGAATAACAAAAGAAATAGCAGCAGAGGGGAGAACCTTCACTATAAGCCTGTTTCTCGGATCAGCTGACCTTTCTCTTCCGGGCTGGGAGAATTATTGGGGGTTGGTTAATTAATTTAGGGACCCAAAACCTTCTCAGAAGCATCCATACGTCAAGAAAGAGAATGCAAAACATGCAAGAAGCACACTGAGGACACTTAAGTGCTAATTCAAGCAACCTCATCGTGTTTCTTCACTATCGGCCTTTACATCTTGTTGGCCTCCTTGGTAGCGGGGTAACGTTCTCTCCTTCTAACCCCAAGGGCGCGGGTTTGAGTCCCACCTGGGTGGTTTTTCCCCATCCAGGGCATGGTAGTCTGTGTTGTTGAAATATAACACATAGGTAGTAATTGGCGAAAGCTGTTACCTATAGAGAAATTATTATTATCTCCTGCTTGATTTTAATTGTTATTTTCTGCTTGAGCTGCACTTTAAGGGGGCATGGTTGCAACAGAAACTTCCCTCAATACACCTACTTCTGGCAAGTTTTGTTATCAAATAGTTAATTCAGCAGGAATAGAACACAGTATGAACTACACCTTTCGTCGACAATATCACTTTGCATGGAAGACTTATATTCACATAACAGCTGAGCGATATATTCATGGTTTAGTGCATCAGCGACCTAGATGGCAGTATTGTGCAGATAACCTCTGTATCACGGTGCGAAGTCATAAGGGGCGAGAATTTCGATGCAAACATGGATAAGCCATTGCAGTTTGTCACTATTATTCACCGTGAAATGTTATGATCTAATTTAGCTCGTTTAATTGATGTGATTTATTATCTCGTGATGTAACCATTAAGGCATCTGTATCCATTAAGGAATCATATCACTTCAATGGTAGGTAATGTGCTCTTGCAATAAGTTACTCTTAGGTGGAAGTTCTCATATTTTTACAAGTTGTTAAACAAAATGAAATCTCAATAATGGCTAATGACAGTCTTAATTTAATTAATTAACTATCCCAATTATACACAAAACAAACTGCACACTATAGGTGAATTTATAATCATTCCCGAGACTGAAGTAAAGCTTATTTTGCCACTTCAGCAGTAAGGCGTACCAATCTTGCGAGAGGTTGTCAGGACCCCATGCTGACTAACACGCTCAGTAAAATGCCTAAATAAATTAAGAAGGGTCATTCATGCCAGAATGCAATAATTTGTGATTTAAGATATCTGAAATTAAACTGCCAAAACATCTGATGAGTTGTTCTCGGGTTTCCCACCGGGTTAGGCTTTCCATGATTGCCGACGTTTCGGCAGGAGACTTTCCTGCCATTTTCAAGGCTGTGAATCCATCATTCACCGGGAAACCCTAAATTCATGCCAAAACATCCACTGAGCGAGAGTTGCATATTTACTAACTTAGAAAATTTGTGTGTAAATATGTGCTTACCATTGGAATTGCCAAAGAGTCCTGTGTACATAGTTTCAAGTAATATAGCACAAAATATAGTGATACAAAGTAAATGGACGTTGAAAATCATTGCATCGCTGTTTACGTAAAATTGATCAAAAAGCATGTAGAATAACCACAGTAAAGATAATATCCAAACTTAACAGTGGTGAGTTATTTCTCTATGGATTTTTGTAGTTTACACTACTAATTGTGGAAAGGGTCATCGGAGGAAACCGCATAAATAAAATCATCTTCTGCGGTCAGCGAAACTTGGTAAGTATTTGGGAAACACGTAATTTGATTGACGGAAAGCCGCTTTGGGAGTTTCTTCTTTGTACTCGAATCGTAGATCACAGATAATCGAGGGAAACACTTGTGTTGAGAACTCAGTTACCCAATGCCCTCAAACATATACTTACTTACTTACTCCCATGGCCATCTATGCCCAAGCTGGGATTTGGCCTCACCAACACGTACCCTCCATCTTTCTCGGTCTTTAGCTTCTTCCACTGCTCCCCCTATCCGGTTTATATCCCTCAAACATATGCGGCAGATAATTTATGGCTGAGGTTGATAAGGAAAACCAGAACGTACTAATTTGTAATGTTTCTGCTGAACAATGATCGATCTGAAGCGAAGTTACTGTCGTACTTAGAAGCATAGTTTCATGAAAGTATGAAATGTCTCATGATAAGTTCAATCTGAAGCTAGTCCAAAAGGAAAAGAACTGAAAATTTTGGGGGACAAGACCAGACCCGCAGTATATCCATAACCGCATTATTCTTAGACATGCTACAACTGGATTTTACTGTATATTAGTAGGTGCCAGAAAACTGACTTCTGAGATTATACATTACCAGTATTTACCAATAACTGTCTAATGTTACACCAGTTCGTGTCGCTGTAGAATTTTTATTACTCGTAACATTTAAACCACTTTGAATCCTCAAGTATAATAAACTGTCACTTCACACACACATTTTTGTCTTTAAGTGCTTGTAATGTCCATTTTTTAACTTATTAGTCAAATTAATATTAGATAGATTAGATACCTTGAATTCATGAGTGCTCATTTTTCACAATATTTAGTTGGGAAAAACTTTAGCAAAGACTAAACTTAACACATTAAGCATGATCCAGGTTTCAACGATATATTGTCATCATCAGGATGCCGCCTGATGACGACAATATATCGTTGAAACCCGGGTCGTGTTAACCCATTCAGTGCTACGCCCGCCCATCGGTGGGCTGAGCGTCTGTACCCAGCAGCAGCAGCCGCCGATGGGTGGGCTCGGTCCCTTTTGAGGTTTAGCTCTCACTTCCAACAAGTTCCGAGGTCGATTCACAATTTCAGCTTAACAGTCAATGTGTTAAGTGTGGTCTTTGTTAAAGTTTTTTTCAACATTTTAAAAGTAATTTTATTCTTAATGCCCTTTATAAATGTTCTTTCCCTGGCATGTTTATTTTACATTCACTAAACTTCAGAAAATTGTTTTGTGGAAACAACTTCTCTTGATTTTACAGTATGCAAATTATTGCCTCAAAGCATATCATTTCAATATCTATCCACCAAATTAAAGCAAAGATCATCTAAGTACTCCACAATTCTATATATATCATGCCATTTACATATTATATTACAGAAGCATAAAAAACTAACCGTGGTTTCAATTAAATCACACTGCCTGAAGTCCCCAGTGCAAAAGTTAAATTTTGGTCTACAAAATACTAAGTTCATCTTTTTACACAAAAGAATCCATGCGTGTGGCTTAGCATGGCTTTGCAATCAGTGATGCAAAAGCTACGAGCTAGCTACTAATAAATGAACTGGAATGAGATTTAACTGTTATTCTGTAGCTAAGGGGAAATCGGGATTTCTATCTTAGTGCAGAAACTGCTAACCCAGGACTGGAATCAAGTGTGCTACAGCAGTCGCTACAAATATGTCACCCAGAACCCACTACAGCAAACTCCCATCTTTTCCGCTCTTGGCGATTTCTTTCTAGGGGGATTTTACGGTATTTTATTGGCTAGATAGTCATATGAGCAATGTGTTTGATTACCCTTGTTTTTTAAAGGATGCATTTTAGTATTAATCAGTATGATGATGAATGGAAAACATTAAAAATAAACAAAAAACTTTTTTAAAACATGGTTTTATTATAAAAGGTACTAACAAGTAGAAATTATTTTTTGTGCTGTCACAACTGGGGTACAAAAGATTTTACCATTGCTACACAGGTAATGTGGTTTGAGTCTTTAGTATTCAAAGTTGTGTAGAACCAGGAATTTCCTCAACGTTTATTGTACAGTAAAACCCCTAAATTACACTTTTCCAGGGACCCTAGAAAAAAGTGTAAATTGCGGGAATGTGCAAATTGCGGGAAAACTAGAATTTTCACTTATACATTCATGTTCTTTTACTGGAGTAAGGGTAAAAATAAGAAATACTGATGAACTGAAAAAGAGCAGTGTCGTAATTTATTCCTTTAACTAGCACTTATCATTTATTTATATTTGATGAAAAAAATACATTAAACATCTTAGACAAATTGAAAATTAAGAAAGGATGAAGATGGCAGGGCGATTTGCATTATATTTGTTATTAGCAGTCATTGAAACTATCTAATGAATATAGCATGATTATTTTTAGAAATTTGATATTTTCAACTGCTTGGACTTCCTCGGCCTATTAATAATATTATGCACTTTATTTTCAATTTTCTGCAGTTCCTCAAGCATTTGCTCACAGCAGTCACTACCTACTAAGTAATTTCTTGAGAGTTTGAACAGCACACACTGTGTCTTGCCTATCATAGTCATAGCTCGGGAATCGAGGCAGTGCAAATGATCTCAGTTGTCTACCATGAGTTCTTTCATTTTTTATGATATCTGGTTAAGAATCCATTGTTATTCTTCATAGTTTCTACTTAGGTAAAAAATTAATATTCCCCCGCAGGTTCAATTACAGTCAAGCACCCATAACCCGGAAATCCAGGAACAGGCTATAGTCTGGCAGTGTCGCGAAAACAACCTCATACATATTCAGAGAAATCAGAAAATCAAAACCATAAACTAATTGTTTTAAGAGATTTTGACTCTGCTCTTGATAAAAATATTTCCTTTAATTGCTGGAATGTAATGTAATTTGTAAGTATTTCAAGGTAATTTCATTAAAAAATAATTGTACACGCAATCTTAACGAATTATAAGATTTGGTTACGCACATTGCAGTTTGAAATCCTCACTGTTGGCTGAGAAACCGTTATAATGGTTTAGTGACTTGGCGTTGCTACGCAACTTCATGGTGCGCACATTTAGCCATGCTTAAATATAATGCTTTTTGCTTATTCTCTGGCTATAAGGTACAATAAACTTAATTAAAATTCTTTGCTACGTACGCACAGTTATATGTCCGATCACAGACCTTGTCCGATCTAAGCGGGCAGAGCGATGCCAGCGGCGTGAAGCGACGGCACAAAACTATTGGTTGCTGAAAAAGTAGAAGTTTATCCTCACTAGCCTCCTGAAACAGCAATGTGAATGAAGCAGACTAAACTGCTCCATTGAAATTAACCTTAACTTCTTAACTGCCGACACGACGATAGCATCAAAAACGATGAAACAACTGATCGTCAATCGCATTAATCAATCAGCCGCAGCAAGGAGTGTTGCGTCATGAAAATATTTCGTAGTATACATTTTTATTTCGGTATGCTCAAATTTTCCTCATTGTATTATATCAACAAATATATTTTTTATAAAAATGATTATTTGCGAATTAAAGCTTTTGGGATGTCCAAACGGGCGAAAGGTTCCATGTATTCTGGCGTTTTGATGTCCGACACGGCACTTGGCGTCAGGGGCATCAATAGATTTGCCAGAAATTACTATCTTTCTGCGATTTATGAAGTTAAAACCAGATATTTATTATCATTTTTATGCATAGAAACAATAAAAGAACGATATTATAGAATTATCACTGACTGGAATGAAAATGTCTTACATAAAAAAGACTACGCTTCATTTCGTAACTTGAATCATCTGGCAGATTACGAGTTGATGTAGTTCAAATTTCTGTTAATAGTGGCGCTGTATACTATTACTGCCACATTCAAATTCTTCCTTAAAACAGGTCCTATTGCTGCTCTTTTGTATTTTTTCCGCATATATGTACAAGATAATGTCAAAAAGTGTTTTACAAGGGATACGCATGAGTATTGGACTTAAGAAGTGAATTTCATTTTTTGAAAGAGCGCATTGTGGTGCAAATTGTGGGTTTACTGAAAAATGCAGTCTAAATTCGGGGTTCTGCATACGTTGGGAACATAAGAAATTGAATGGGACTTTGCAAAAGTGGTGTAAATTGCGGGAAAACGTAATTTCCGATAACGCAAATATGAGGTTTCACTGTAATTTGTTGTATAGTCTTTAGTATCACAAATTGTAGACTAGGAATTTCCAGCAAACGATGCTTGCATCAATGTTTACAGTAATTTGGTGAAAATTATTTTGCATCACAAATGTTGGTCGTGACCACATGGTTTTATTTTTAGTCTCAAATAATCACGTTCTGCCTGTTGCAGGCTAGTTGTGACTGGTCAAAAATTGTTTACTTTTTAGTACATTTTTAAATAAAACTTTTTTTATTTATATTTTTTATTTTATAGTTTTTAATGAAGTCGCATCAAATTTTTATTCAATTATCATCATTGTTTCAAGGATATAGTATTGATGAATTTACTGAAAAATGTTTGATGAAAAGTAATAGAATTCATTTTTTTTTGTGTTAAATTAATTTTTTTTGTTAATTTGTTTAAATTGACAAATTTAAACAAATTTACAACAACAAAAAAAAACAAATTTATTTTATCATCAAAAATACACATGTAAGAGAAGTTTCAATAAAATTGATTTGGTAGAAGTGGGTGAAAAATGTATTTCAAGATTTGACCCAAGTAAATAGAAATCAAGATAAATTAAAGCATGAAAAATGCTGTTAATACCTTTGTACATGTACTGGATGGGATTTGTACATGTCTTACGTTTTTCCAAAAATTCAACCAAAAAAAAAGACCACAGGAGAGAGTTGAACTGTAGACACTATTTAATATATTTTTACAACCGCCTTAACCCATACAGCCATGGAGGTCCTTGGATACTGTGTAGTAATGCAAAGGATTCAGCTAGAGCAAAATTCTATATCAGCAATGTTCTTGCATACCCAGGCCTACGGGAGAGAGAGCCGTGGCACTTCTATTGTAATATTGTATTGTCATCAAAGGTGCTCATTTGTGCCAAATTTGAAGGAATGAATTTGAAAAGGGAATTTTAGTCTGATCAGTAAGTGGGTGAAAAATCAATAAACAGGTCCCACTTAAACAGACAGACAAAGCAACTTGAATGGATCAATCATGTAATAAAACTTTCCAGGCAGCTGTCAAGACTTGTTACACTTCTGGAGTCAGCATCCTTGGATGTACGCATAGCTGCTGGTGAAGCCATTGCTGTAGCTACAGAGTTGGGTCGGGAACATAATGCAGATTTTACTGTTGGCGGGAAAGGGTGTGAAAATGAAGATCTAATTGAAACTCTTCGAGGGCTTGCCACTGATTCTCACAAGTATCGCGCCAAAAAAGATCGAAAACAGCAACGTTCCAGTTTCAGAGATATTCTTCATTTTGTTGAGGTAATAAAAATATAATTATAATTAAATTTAGTTTGCACTCGATTCAATATTCTGCATGCTTAAGAATTAGTAGCTGAACATTTGTTATTAGCCTTTGTTTGACTGCATGCAATGGAAGAAATGCATATTGAATGGGTGATTTCATTATATCTAAGTTTTATTGATGTTGAACTCCTTTTGTTAAAGGTTTTAACTAGGGATGGAACATTAAAATCCCACAAATATTGGAAAAGATTTGAGATTCGAAAACTCAAATCTTAGAGTTTTTTCTTGATTGGAATGTTTCAAATCCTTACCTAAAAAGTGTTACACATTTCCTCAAAACTTTCAATCAGTGCTCTGCCATGATGGCAGCACTAATGCCAACCTGGGCCTGCTATTCGGCTGACTTCTTAGTCTTCACCACGTAGCTCACTCTGCTGTCAACACCAGATACTTTTTTTTGGGGGGGTTCACCTCGCGTGATTTATGGTGTTTAATCATTATGTAATGAGTAGAGGCTGACAGTTTCTTCCCTCTCTCTCAGCTCATATTTTGGTTCGGTTGATTCGGAGACATTACTACCTCGGATCATCAGAGGGCTGCTACTACTATTGGAGCAGGGTCAGTGTTTTTCCATTCGGCGGGCATATTCATTCCCTTTGGAAGAACATCATGTGATTAAAAATTAAATGCAATATATTTTGTGTATTGACAAGGGGAACATGAAATGTAAAAAATTGCAGTGTTTAGCATAGTTAGTTAGTTTTAATCCTTCTTTCTAATATTGCAGAAACGATCCATAATATACTAACCAAATCCATCTTTATAATGCTAAGTAGTATCAAATTTGGTAAATCCTTACAAAAATGAAATCTTACTAGGTACTGTAATTCTAAACAGTTAAACAACTAAACTAACACTTAAACACAAAATTCCATGATTTTCTTAAACAGCCAACCATCTGGATGTTCTATTCCTGTTCAGAGTCAGGGCACTAGGATCACTGAGAATCAATGCCAATCAATATTTTGCATACTTTCACTCAGTGACTAGATCATTTGTTCTTCAAAGTATACGTCGCTAAAGTGTTCGAGATTCTCCTGAGATAAACGATGGTGCTGGTCACTCAGCACTCATGTGTAGGGAGAAAAGAACCGTTCGCAGTCTACATTTGTACATGGAATACAAATTGATTTCAACACAGCTTCACTAAATTTTGGAAATGCACACAACATCCCAAGCAAAACTGCTGCAATATCTACCTTTTGCTTTCCAGTTACAAGGTTCTTCACAAAATTTTTCAGTTCCTTGTAGCGTTGCATTATCTCAGTATCATCAAATTTGGAACACGACCTTACTTTCTTAATTTTCTGCACAAGTTCTTCAGTGATATTCATTTGCACTGTTTCAGCAGGGTCAAATACATTCATGTATTTGTATAGCTGTTTAGCAGGATCATTAGGCCGTAACTCCAGTAGCTTGGCTACAGCGTGGGACGCTGCATTGGACAGAACTGCACTGATTTTGCCCCCAGTAACTGTCCTTAACTCAGTAACTGTTACTCAAGTAGTTTCACACAGGGTGTCCTTTGACCTTGAAAACCTGGAAAACTCAGGGAAATATTTTGTTCTGGAAAACTCTGGGAATTTTTGTATTTTTCCAAAAAAACCTTGGAAATTGCACGGCAGCCGATTTCCATTAAGGGAGAGAGAGAGAGAAGTTTAACATGCACCTTTGCTTGCAATATGCTCTGCTCAGCGTAGTCTTACGCTTAGAGATGGGAAAATTACCGTAATTTCAATACGAGGTAATTTACCACTGTAAATTACGGTCATTTTCCAGTATTTTTTAGTATTAAGAATTTAACACATTTCCCATATTTAATGTTGGCAAAATATGTAATATTATGTAATTATAATTCATTAAAAATATGTTAGAAACAAAGTGCAACAAGACCCTGGAAAATTAAAAAAATTGCCTGGAAAACTCAAGGAAAAAATAAATTGAGATTCACCGGACACCCTGTTCACAACATTGCTTCCATAACTCCCTGCTGCAGGGATTTCAAGAGCATGCTGAATTCTCCTTATCTGCCCATCTAAAACATGTACAGCTGGTTGTGATTGTCCTTCCAGAAATGTGATCAATTCAATAATATCTTTGCCATATTCTGTAATGAACATAGCCTATATTTGGATTGCTTCCAACTCTTCCTCTGAAATATTACAAGAAATTAAACTCCAACCAGTCTGTTAGTGCTTTTGTAAAATTTAAAAGCTTTAACTTTATATTTTTTAATGTTGACTATATTTGCGGAACAACTTTATCTCTGTTCTCACGGCATGTAGACAGATGTGCGCAAACCCATTGGTTTTTTTGCAAGATCTGCATTACGATTCATGTAAATATAAATACATTAAAGTAAAGGTTTACTTTATAGCGGTTTTTATTTATATCACGTTTTTTTGTCTTCAGCCAGCATTGAGCGGTGGAGGAGGACCTCAGAGCTTACTTTCCCCTCTGTTTACTCACGCGGTGATGGCAGTGGTTGTCGGGAAATTGATTCCAGTGCCCTCAGATTAGCCTATGTAAAAGCAGCCTTCCTTTAAAACCTGTTTACTTGATGCATGTTGATGCACTGCCATAAATTTAACGGCATTTGCATAGTAATCCTCGAAAGTTGAACATAGCTTCTCGCGGGCCTAAATATGGGCTCTTTTTTTTCCTTTTATCCCCAGAAATGAACTATTATTATAGTTTTAAAAAGGTTTTCTTGTAATCGGTTAACGTGGAATGAAACAAGCTAAATGTTGATGCCAATTTCATAAAAATCAGCAGAGCTGTTTTAGAGATATTAAGTCACAAAATCAGGGTCGTATTGGTCGTCTGCATTGACAGTAGATACGAAATAGATACATGAAGGGAACTTCATAAACAAAAGAATCAATAGCAAGCAAAAGTTTTATACCAACCTATGAATTTCAGAAAACATATAGGTAACCGACAATAAAGAGTTCTTGAATTTTGCAGTGAACTGAATATGGTTTGGCCAAAAATTATTTCCCGTATTTCGCCAAATCGACCGTAATTTTGAGAGCATGGACTCAGTTACAGAGTAATTTTTGACTAACGTAAATTTCAGTGTTGGAATGTTTCTATTACATAACTCTGAGACTGCCTGTAGTAACTTCCACTTTTGAATGTTACAAATTAAGACAGACAGACCCAGGTTTCGGCACACAGTGCCTTGATAATTGCACTGTGTGCCGAAACCTGGGTTGTTCTGTCTTAATTTTTGACATTTAAGTGTGGAAGTTACTATTGTGATTTTATTAGGGATGGGCAACTCAAATGCCACGAATAATGAGGTATTCGCGATGTTCGATGATTGAGGAAGAAATTAAAATTTTGCCTTGAATATTTGGTTTTGAAATTTTGTTGGCAATTGGAATTAATACTTGCTTTACCAAAATCTAGATTCGGTTATTGTTGAAATTTTTTATATTTTCACCAAATTTTACTCCAATAATTTAGCAAGTTAGATTTATTCATGCACATCATAGCATACAAGGTTACGAAAAATAAATTGAACGTTCTGAAGTTAATTGTTTCAGTTGAACAGGCAATGGAGTTTTCGTACTCCATTAATGTGTCCTAAAATATATGTAAGTACGGAATTAAATAATTCAATAGCTATAAAAATGGAAAAAATATTTACACAACCGTTTCGAGATGATATAAGAATTTTTACAGATAAAATTTTTAATTAATCTAGTTATAATGGTGAAAACGAGGGGAACTAACTAGTGAATAACGATTAGCACACCTGTGAAAAGCTGTCCTAAATTTTGCATAACTTCCTACGTTTCAGGGGAAATGACGAAAGGGAAATGCATGCATGTGCTAAAAAAGTTATAACTTCTCTATCAACAATAATAGGTCATAGATATGTTACAATAGTATAAATGTTACATTCACAAATGCAATACATGATAAATGAATGGAAAAGGTCAAAGTAACAGAAACTGTGCCATGAAAAACGTTGATTTTCAATAATTTAAATTAATAATTTTTTCAATAATAGCATGATACTTTTTTTTAACTTTTACAGGTATTTCGTAACATATTCTTCTCCAACAGAAGGTACGAGGAATGATTGTGCGCTCCTTAGATTCAAGTGAAAAAATCATCAAATTAAGCCCTGTAGCAGCAGCGTGCAAGTTGGTTAAAATAAGCAATCTTCCTAATTGAACAATACTAATTTTACAATAAAAATATTAACGAATAAGTTGCAAAACTGCTTAACCAGGGTGGCGATCGTCAGGGAAAACCTGGAATTGCCAGGGAATTCTCGTAACAGTCAGGGAGAAACTGAGAAAGGAAATTCTAGTTATTTTTCTACCATTACATTTATCGGCCACTCATTCCCACCATTTGTTTCACCAAAATATTCCACCAACTAAAACTAATGTCCTTTGCTAACGTGCATGGAATAAGCCCCATCTTATTCTTATCAGTTGTGAATCTTAATTATTTAGTTGTGAATCAGACGTACAATGAATCCCTTTTGTATATTCGTATTGCGATATTTGCCTAGTAGTGTTAAAATTCATTATCACAATGTGTTATGGTCATCACAAGGAATCCGAGGCTATGTTGTTCGGAATATTTTACCTAACTTTTTTTTTAACTTCCGAGACTTAGGTCGAGAGGTAGCTGGAGCACAGTAGCTCGTAGTAAATAATTGCTTGCAGTGTTAAAAATACGGGACGATGGTTATTAAAATGGTCACACAAGTACTATCTCACGTGTAAACAAAGTCTTACGCGAGATCATTTTTGATTCTCATACCCTCCTTTCGTGAGACAGTAAGAAGAGCCCTCCTCCCTTCCCCACTTTTCATGCTCGACAAAGTTATTGAATGGCCCCCTTAAGCTCCCTCTCGGAGCAATTTACTCAGGTCACAAACCACCTCAAATATGATATTCCTGAACATGATGCTACCGTTGCTAATTGCTTCCTGTTGTCCTCACTCTGTTGCGCGCTTACGTTTTTTAACCAAATATTTTTACATTCTTTTGTTCTCTGATTCATGACATTAATCAAATTGTTATTGGCTTCTGAAGCTCACTGGCTTCATCCGATTTTGATCTTTTCCAACAACTTTGCTTTGGTTTGTATTTTTCGTGCACCTTATTGATACCTGTGCCGGAGTCCGCCAGTAAATTGGCCATTAACTTTCCCTTTGATGCCTTTTCAGTAATCCTCAACTTCCCTGAACTACCACGACGCCTCTTTCTTGAAGAATTAGAAATTGTGAATTTTTAATTTTACCAGAGGAAACATACATGGCCATAGATATACGATACATGCTGATAAGCGGCCGCGGAAGGAATATAGCTCGCTTGCCTAGGTCACCCCAACGCTCTAAATGGTTGAGGGGACTCACCATAATGCAAAACTGTTATACCTATGCATAATTCAATAACCTGCTGTAGTAAAAACCTTGTGTGTAGGGAAATGTTGCAATTTTGTAGATAATAAAACAGCTGCTGCGACGGCACACAGTAGTCTGAAATCGAAAAAGGCCGAACAAAAGCCAAAATTGCTTTTTTTTTAGATAAAGTCTTGAAACATGGCATTTTTACTCACAAATTATTACTTATTGTGAAATAGTAAGTCATTTTTCTTAGGTCCGACCCATTACTTGTATACGAAGGCACAAACATGACCAATATTCCAAAAAAAAACAGTTTAAATTTTGCATTGAAAATCTTAAAAGTTAAGCAGATAAAATTGTGGAAGGATTTTAATGAAATAAAAAACAATACCATTTGTGATAATGATACTTTTCCTGTCCTATGCATAAGTTAAAGAGATTATGGTCGATATTTGGGTGCTATTACGTCACTAAATGGCAGACGTTTTTTCAAGCAAAATTTCACATAGTCATTTTAACTGGTTTCACGCATATGTGCACCAGATATTTTTACAGAGTTTTAATTGAAGACTTCTTAAGATTATTCTGAAAAAAATCTTCGAAAAATGTCAGCATCTTTGGGGTAGCGGGTGAGGGTGTCCTTCGCCTTGCCAGAGCATTCGGGGGTAGAATGGACCTTCCTCGGTGTTCATAATGAATAAAAACACTTGGTAATCTTCCACAGATTTCCAAGATCAGGAAGATTACCAAGTGTTTTTATTCATTATGAATATCGAGAACTTCCATCATATCCAGCCTGAAACAGTTATATTTATATCTTTCTCGGTGTGTTTTTTCATCAAGATGTACTTTGCAGCTTTTAATGTATTGATTTCAGCTGTTGTCATTTTCTGAGTTTTGACGAAAATTTAGTTCAGCAGAAATAAAATATTACAATAATAGGTGACCTTGTGGCGATCGGTCAGGGAAATTGGTGAATCCATCAGGGAAAAGTCAGGGAATTTAAAAATTGGATATCAGTAGCCACCCTTTTAACGGTGGAACTCAAAACATTTTATTCAGGTAAAAAAACACCGAAATAAAGAAAATAAAAAAAATAAAAATAGCAATTATTCAAAGGTTTTACGAAAAATATCTCAGAAACTGGCAGATCAATTTTGTTACAAATTCTTACGCATGGAAACGGAACCTTGTACAATAGTTGACAAATGTCCATTCAATGTGCCCTCCCTTAATATGAGTCCCTCATCAATGACCTAATTGGCATCCACAGCTAGCAATAACGATGTGAACTTAGCAGGTCACTTCTTAACTCTTGAACAGTTTGAGAATTATTGTTAATAAATTAATTAATATTATATCCAAATTATCATTGACAACTTATCTTAAAATTGTAGTCTTAAATATCATAGGGGAAAACTGAATACCTTTTCCTTCATTGTTTTATTTCCAAGCTCAATATTCGAATTTGGAAAAAAAGGTATTCGACCCATCTCTAGTTTTTATCAACATGAATATAACATTCTCCCACAAAATTAAACCTGATATGCTTTTATAAATTTTCTAACAATTTAATAAGGCTCATTTTTTTAATTTTTTGTCTTTCAGGTAGAAATAGAATGCATGTTTGTATTAAAAAAATAAAATTGCTGTGCCTCAGAATTGCAATACAGTTTTACCGGTCGGAAATAATGATTAGTTATTCCCTTACTCTACCCTTCCTATTTTTTCTACTTGTACTCAGATAATTCATTAAAAGTCCAAGTAGTTATGTCGTTCACCTGGGCCGAATGCTACATAATTCGATTTGAGCTCTGTTATTGTTTTGTAATGGGTTTAAAAACGTTTCCCTCAGAATGTTCGAATACCAAGGATGATTAATTTTTACGAAATGTCCCCTTTTTTAGGATGGAGTACAACCTGATGTCCAAGTGAAATTTGGCCAAGAAATGTTAGCATTAGATTCATGGTGCCGAAAAAAGCAGTATGATGCGTTTTGTCAGGTAGTGTATCTATATTCGTCTATATGTAATGTGATTTGACTCTTTATTGATTTAAATGAAACCTTCATTTTAAACTTGAATTGCATGCATATTTATATTTTGTGTAGGTGCTTGGGCCTGGAATGAACCTTCATTTGACTGAAAATTATTTGGTTCGAGAAATATTTGAGCTAGGGGAAAGAGTTTCTATTTTGAATGGAGCTGTATACAAAGCCTCAAAGTTAGAGAGGGTAAGTAAACACTATTTGCCTTATTTTTCAGAAATTCAACAATTTAGGAAATGTAGAGACATTTAGTACAGTATTGATATGAGCAGCTGTATGTACAGATCTGTTCATAAAAATCATACCACATTGGTGCCGAAAAATATCTGTCTTGAGTTGATGATGATGATGTGAGAATGCGGCCAAACCACGCCCTCCTGGGTGGGGGAGCAATAAGCTCTACAAGCAGAACAAGGACCCCATCCTCCCCAAGGCTGGGCAAAGGAAGAGAGACAGGAGGAAAATTTTGACCTGGGAAAGGGTTTATTTCCTAGGGGAGGAGTAGGGTTCCTTTTCTCATGTGTGACCAAGAAGAAAATGGAGATCTGAGAAGTTCGAACGTTTGACTCTCTTGTTGCTATGTAGGAACATATTTACAGATCTGAATTTGTTTTTATGACTTTTTTATGCTTATTTTCCTTTCTATTTCAATCAGTTGCCCTTTTACGGCAAAAAAGCGTTTTATGCTGTCAAAATGCTTTCGTTGACAGCTGCATTATGCAGTGTACATTTAGTAAATCTGTCTTAAGCATCATAGATGTTCCATGTAACATAAAAACATCAAAACAAGCAGAACTACTGGGCATATCATGATGTTTCTAAGTAATTGAATTATTAGAAAAAAATCTATCTGTAATATGTCATATATTCGATTCAACTATATTCAACCTCCTCGAGCAACAATTCCTGATAATTGACTTCTCGGTTGAAAAAATATGAAAGATGCATCATTTGCAGCGTTTTTGAAAGATAAAGCACTTGCAGAATGGGGTGAGACTTGGGGTGGGGGTGTGAGAGAGGGTGGTGGAGATGAAGAGAGGGGATGTGTAGGGTAGGGTTGGGGTGAGGGATGGATTGGTTGTGTCAGGACTACTCCTTTTGTATTCATTCGTTTTCATTTAATTGTATATTTTTGCTTTCATTTTCCGGGCACGGTAGTGATTTGCAATGCAGTGAAGAGATATTGAAATACTTATGTCTAATTAATCTCTGTTGCATCACTTAAATACTTTGTGAAGATTCATTCCTTGCTGCGCACCCTAGAGGAAGCTTTCAGAATCCTATGTATAGATGTATATGAAAAGTTCATTAGTGAAGGATTTCTTCCCTGCCTTAAAATATATTTCTTCTACATCTATTCATATTTTCTCTGTATCACTGATAAGGAAGTTTGTCTTTTTTGTGAAGTAGTTTGGTTCCTATGCCCCCCACATTCTTGTTGCCTCTCTCTTCCCCACCGTACTTTCCCTTCACCTTCTCCACTTCTACCTCCCGTCCTTGCTTCGAAGGCCTGAGCCTGAAACTTTTGCAAGAGCTCTAGTTGGCAATTTCTAGCTCATATTTAAACTAGGAATGGGACATTCAAATCCTTGAATCTCTCGAATATTGCCTCTTTCCTCGAATCCGAATCCTTAAAAATCCGAGTCACTTACATCCTCAGCAGACAAAAATCCTTGTGTTGCTATCATATCAACTTTACCACCACCACCATGATCATAATATAAAGCATGGATAGAATCGATTCTTCGAGAGCGATAAATTCGATAAATTCACATTTTCTGAGCGGGGAAGAAGTGTTGCGCTAAATTTTTTTGTAGTGATGAATGTAAAATATCATCACAAAGGAAAATACTCTTAATATGTCCAGTGTGGAATCATTTCGCTATATCAGCCACAAACTCCAGTTTAGCTATTTGCAAGTTTTGTAAGGCATCAATATCATGCGGTGGGAAATCCCATGTGCAGGAAACGAGTGTAATTATGAAACACAAGTATTTGCCACCAAAACTAACGACGAGGGAGAAACATTAGTTAAGATAATACGCATCTATTCATAATTTCAATGAGCCTTTATAAATTTTTTTAACGTGAGCTTTTATAATTCAATTCTCACCTCACCTGTGTGCATGAGAGCACATAATATTTTCGCTTACTCCATATTTATGTGCATTTTATATCCAATATTAAAGAAAACATCTGTAGATTGCTAATAATTCTAGGTACATTAAAGACAGTATGCCAATGAAATGATCTAGCTAATAGCTCGGATGGCAGTCTATTTTGTGGAATTTATATTCAGACCCTGCATATTAAATCATGCATATGATACATGTTCATGCTTTTGCTCATTGAACTAAACTGACATTGATATTCACAAGAATTATCCATTCCTGATATTTGTTTTTTTGTTTTAATTGCATTTTGATCCAAGTTTCACATTCCTTATTCGATTATTTCTCAATTAAAGTAGTATATGACAAACATTGTGCACCAACTAGAAATTCAAGTTACATAATAAAATTGTAAAAGTTAGGTATTTGTCGCATTGACTCCAGGTCTCCTGTCTCGATATCCTAAAAGCAGTGGAAATAAAGTTATTTAATTATTTGTTACACCAGCATATTTCAAGTCGATATCATGAGTAGTTTCTTCTCTTGAGTTAATATCATTTTATTGCTTCTTATTTCATAGTTTATGTAGATATGTTAAAATCATTACATATTCTTCCTCATCGTAGGCTCCCACATCAGATGGTAAGACCTAGAGGCATGGAATATGGTGATTTATAGCATATTATGAGCACTTAAAAAACATCATATCATTGAGCTACTGCTGAGGAAGAAGTGGAAAGGTATTTTCGAGAAGAGCATCTTCCTCCTGAAAACAATGTCTTAGAATACTGGAAAAGAGTAGTAAATCAGTTTTCAGTACTACCAAAACTGGCTAGGAAGTACCTTACAGCACCAACAGCAACAGTGCACTCAGAGAGACTGTTCAGCATGGCTGGCATTCTTTGTGATAAAAAGATGAATTGGTTTGCTCCTGAACTGGTTGAAATGCTCGCTTTTTAAAATATAAACTTGAAGCATTAAATGTTTATATGCTTGCAGTTAGTGTTTAATTCAATAGTGTGTGGGAAATAATATTTTCTGTAGTATATGACAATAATTCAAATTTATATGTTGCAATATATATATTGCAAATATGCAACAATTCAAAATTAAATATAAGATTATGTAAAATGGAATAGACAACATTTAGATTCAAGATAAAATTTAGGATTTAAGGTAAAGTTAAGATTTGGATTCAAAGTAAGATTCGAGGGTGAATTTAAGATTCGGATTCGAGAAAAACTGAATTTGACCCATCTCTAATTTAAACAAAACATTCCAACCCTGACGAAGGATTCGGGGAAATATTTTCTCACAATGAAGGCTTAATACATCTATTATTAATTTCAATAGTTCACCCTGAACTATTATCTGGTACCTTTTAATAAAGGCAACACAATGGCGACCCCATATTCTGGTCAGGGTAGGGTTACCATACGTCCTCATTTATGCTGACATGTCCGTATTTTTGACTTCTAATGTAGCGTCTGCGTACATTTTGGAACAACACTGACCTATGTTGACTCATGAGCAAATGTTAATATTCACAGAATTCTCTCACTTGAGCTTAAGGCAGGTGCATACAGTTGAGTCACTCAAAGTTGTCCGGTGACAGAAAATGAGAAAGTTAGGGGGGTGGAATATTCCAGTGCTTGCACGTGTCGCACGGCCAATCGCTGTCCCCCAATTGCACCCTACACCCTTGCCTTGTCATACAAGTTTTTAAAGTTATTAGGCAACTGCGTCCCCCGTAAACAAGCGAGCGAATGATACCCTCCCCTTGATGACTCACGCTAAGCACCAAGGTCACTCAGCTCTCCAGGGACGATACGAGCGGTAGGCGAGATAGAGTGGCAACACTGAGTTTTATGTTTCTAATGTTTGACATGGAACACACTCGAACCCAGCTATGATAGACTTAGACGATAGAAGAAATTACGCGGGAAAGAAAAAAAATAAGCCCTATGGTATTCGCGAAAAAAAATATTTCCACTCGTCAACTCGTTTTTCCTTCGTGGAATACTATGTTAACATCTAATTTTTTACTTTTCTATTCAAAGTTTTTTTTTTAACGAGTGGAAATATTTTATTTCGCGAATACCATAGGGATTATTTTTTTTCTTTCTCGGAGTCAACGTAATTTCTTTGTTTCCCCA
This sequence comes from Pyrrhosoma nymphula, assembly GCA_963573305.1. Taxonomy (NCBI): domain Eukaryota; kingdom Metazoa; phylum Arthropoda; class Insecta; order Odonata; family Coenagrionidae; genus Pyrrhosoma; species Pyrrhosoma nymphula. The sequence continues at coordinate 171,861,974 of OY754327.1, forward strand.
TTCTTTCACCACGCAAACTTGATTTGTTCCTTCATTTGCAAGACCTGTTGATATCATAATTATACAGTAATGAAAATTTTCTGCAAGTGGTCACTCTCGCCATTTGTTACACGAGCCTTATTACAATGTATTTATTTGTAGGTATGTCTTTAGATCGTGAAATGGTGATTCGATTACAGAAATTAGTAGTTAAACTGATCACATTTTCCCCTCCTTTTTTCAATGCACGGCAAAACAAGAAAACGGGGATCTTTGATAGTGGGTCTTGTAAATAATGATATAACAATTATTTAGACTATTGTATAATTATGATATCAACAGGAGGTCTTGCAAATGAAGGAACAAATGAAGTTTGCGTGGTGAAAGAATGGGGAAACAAAGAAATTACGTTGACTTCACGGGAAAGAAAAAAAAATAAACTTTGAATAGAAAAGTAAAAATTAGATGTTAACATAGAATTCCACGAAGGAAAAACAAAGAAAATAAACATGACAAAATTTCTTGCCGACAGGAATGAACACGTCCACAGGCAGGTGGACAGTCTTACGATAACCGTCCACCTGCCTCTCCCAAAATACAATCCGCTACCGAAAGGTAATTTGAAACCATTTTAGAGGAAAACATGGAGCTCCTCCCATTCACAGGGTCCTGGGAATGTAACCCAATACGGAAAAGTAATCTGATACAATTTTAAAAGGGGAAATTGAGCTCCATCCTCACCACCTGCACCTTCACAAATGAGGTGGGGTGGATGAGTAATGGGGAAGAAAATACATTGGAGTGATTCAAACATTTTTGGGACCGGAAGAAAATGTTGTAAATTCCGGGAACGTAAAAGGGAGGTTTTACTGTAGTTAGTTTTCCACCTATTCCGTCTCCCTAGAAAATACATACGATACCTAACGCTGATGCGTACTCAAATGCGTACAATTGTTGTCATCATTAATAACCAAACAGCACGTTTAGTTCACAGATGCTGCTTTCACTAAGTTCAGCGGCAAAGTAAGTGAAGCCACCTAGCTATATTTTTCTCTTCGCACTTCCAATGAAATAATTAGGTCGGAGCACAGATGAATCCGCGCTGCGAATGCCCATTTCTCACTTAATAGCGCTTAATTTTTATATTGCTTGTAGTAAATCACATAGATTGCACTGAAAATGGTATAATTGTGTTTACCATGATGAACATTTTAATTTCATGAACAAATATTATAGCTATAAGGATTGTCAGAACTCCTAGAAAACGTGAAAAAATTGACCTCCCAGCCCAAAAACAGTCTGTCCCATGCATAATGGCGTAAACTTGATTGCTTGTAACAAAGCAAAAATGGAACTTCCTGCGTGTTCACCACAAGTATTCCAAAAAATATAATTTAATGGAATGCATAAACTTATGGTGGCTGGAAGAATCTGCCCAATGTGCTTTTTTTATCATTTTGAGCCCTAATTCTTTGATAGTACAGTCCATTTTTATTTAAGTATTCATCACACTTTCATCGACTGCTGACGAACTGTCGCCATCGCTTCCACTGTTTTTGCGAATGTTGGAGGATATTTGGGCTCGGCTTCGTCTTTCCCGGTTTCTTCTTCCTTTCTGTTTATAGATGTCATCTATTGACATCAATCTACTGATAAAAATACGCGATTTTGAGATTCACATCTACTAAAGTTTGCAATCCTTTCGATGACCGACTGACCAACGCCTGGTCGTCTGCGAATCTAACTGACTTTATCCGCTGGCCTCCTGCTTTCATTCCCGCTAAAAATAATTTAATTTTGTGTGTGCCAAAATGAAGATATTCAAAAGGTAATTTTGAGAGACATGATGCAATGACTATAATTAGTGTTAATTGCTTATTCCTGATAAAATTACGGAAAATAGGCTGTTTTTGGGATAGAGGATCCTGAAACCTTTCCAGTCTATTATGAAATAATCCTTTCATTAGTCACACTTTTTATTTGAGGAGTCATCCCTCACTTCAACTGAGGGTGGAAGAAGGAGCCTTGCTCTTTTTTGATTGATGTGGCTCTCATATTTGAGGGGGTGGGTCAGGAGCATTGTCACATTGCATTCTACTCAAAACTGAAATACTCTGAAATGGTTAATGTTTTTGTTCAGGTATCTTCCATTTGCAAGGTTGCAGTTTTAAAGATGTTTGTAATTTACAAATAATACTTTGTGAAAAATCTTAAAAGGTGATGCTCAACCTTAGAGATGCACTAAATTTTAAAATCTAGACAATGCAGTCTCATTTTCTCATGAGGCACCTATGTATTATTTTTGTTACATGTTTGTACCATGTGTTATTTACAGCCTTGTATGTGCTTTGAAAATCATTATCACATTCCTCTCTTTCAGCATTTGTTGAATGCAGCTAATTTCAAAGCAAGAACAATATTAAGGAGCAAAAATAGGGACAAGAGATCAGCAGCAGCCATGTAGAAGGCATCTGAAAATTTTACATAAGGACCCGAGAAATATATACCGCCTCACCTAATTAACTTCAGTTGTGTGTAATGAATTTATTTTGATCAGTGACTGCCATTAGAGTCTTTAAAAAATTATGCTTTCAGTTCTGCAGTATTATCTCTTGTTAACTATCCATCTTGCAATAATACCTTTTAACTTGTACTTATTTCAATACCTTATTGAAACCTATGGTGAATTTATTTGTTCTCTCAGTTTTTACTCTTTTTAAAAGAATATCTTTGTGATGGTGTTCTTGGTTTGCTGTTTGCAAAACAGCTGCCAGTGTTCTTTGAAAGTCTTCCAATGATATTTTCCACTGCTGTTTGGATATTATGCAACAATAATACCCCATTGTGGCATGCGATCTAGACTTCCTCCCAGCTAATAGTGTTTTAACGTATCTAAATTATTTATAAATTTGCAAAGTGACAAAGTTATAAAATTTTTACCTACAAAATTATTATTTGGAAAGGGTAGCATGTGTTTCTATCCTACTTAACTATTTTTATCAATTTGAATGTTCATCAAATAGTAAGTGGCCATGCTTGGTGATTTTCTAGCTATTTTAAGTATTTTATGTCAACTTATTGCTATAACATGGGTTTAACCCGTAGTTCTTTGTCGTGATTGCAATATCAAGGTGTTCTTTTTATGTTAACCAACTATTTATTCCATTTGAGTTCATACCTGCTCGGAACTGTAACTGGATCTCTTCGTAGACAGATAACTGCAGTGAAGTTCAAACTCAGTTTTATTATTGTTATGTATCTCATATTGAATGTATGAGTTTGGTATGAAAGCCCAAGTTACCATTTTCTTAACTTCTCTTTGTACATATATGTCTTGTATGATGCGTGTTTGACTATCTTTGCTTGACCTTTGTTTAAAATTCTTTTTTGTGATTTTCTAGATGAATTTCATGAAATTCAACCTGGGTAACATGAGGTAAAAAATTTTCTTCGCAATTGTTTGCAAATATTTCTTGGATGGAACTGATTTGAACTAAGGAATTAGCAGATGATGGGTAGCGGTGATTTATGCTAAGCAAGTGTGGTTCCGTGATTTCGTCTCTTACTTTCCTTTTGGCATGAGAGGATTGTACATATATGTTTTCACTAAGTCCACTGTACAGTCTTAGATAGTAGTAAATCATGAGAATTTTGTTTTTTACACTTTCTCTTTAAGGATATCGACTCAGAGGGAAACTGGGGAGTAAATACCTGATAATGCAGGAGTGATTGCACTTACTGTTAGTTAATGTTGTAATGCTTTGTTGTGCTTGTATACTTGTGCCAATGTATATCTTTTAGCAAGATCTTGGTAGTTATTTACCTGTGTAACACATGAATGGGTTGTCTGGTTTTAAGCCAACAAAAGTGTGTGTTGTGAGATTATTATTATTTTAATGGTTATACCAATTTGTTGATGTATATTTGATTTTAAATAATTTATTGATTGTAATTAGCATTGGAGTGTATTTATTTGTCACAACTGGGCTCTTACAGCTGGTGTGAATGCAGTGTTTTGGAGGTCTTTGTTTCAAATTATTGTTTTTGAGGTTGAATATTCGTTAATTGTGGTACAGCATAATATAATTAAAATTTAAAGTAGTTGACCATTCAATAGAATTTGTCCACCTATTTACTGCCTGAACTGATGGCATCAAATGTGGCTGTCACTGAATTTTGAGTGATCTGTACATACTTCTAAGAAGCATCAATAGTTTTAATAATTGTGAATTTCTCTTAAGAATAAATTTTACCTCTTCTATTGGGTAAGCATATGGACAATTTGTATTGTTTGCATTTTAGTGTTAGAAGTTTTGCCACTTGTTAAGGACATATTTCTGGGCTTGCTCTGTTTTTAACCCTAAAATTATGTGAATGTGTGTCCCCTAAAAGAAATTAGGTTATATTTAGGGAAGATACCTTTATATAAAGTTCTGAAGGATCTTAATGAGTTATTGCTGTAATAGGTGGATTTCTTGATTTCAACTGTCAAGGGAATTAATCTTTTTTACTGTCAAAGTTGAAGTGGCAGTTAAAGGACAAAATGGCCATTCGCCATTCTCTCCCCCTTTCTTCAAATATGTATGTGGTAGTCTTCCTTGTGAATTTGTTTCTTTATCCTTGGTTAGATCAAGGTGACCACCCTCCTTGATGACCAGGAAAATTAATTGAAATTGCTACATTCACAAAGATCGGAAAATGCATTATTTTCAATGCAAGCTTAATCTCTCCTCGTCATCTTTTCCAGATTTTGTAATAGTATGGGATTCTGTTTGTGTCATTACAACTTTGTTGTGAAATTATTCATATTGTTATTGTTAGGTTCTAAGAATGAGACAGTAGACCCTCCATAAACCAGATGTCTGGATTATCCAGGGATTTCTCAAGAGGAACATTTATGTAGTTTTTTGTGAACCCTCTGTCACTAGACTTTTAATCACTTGCCTGGATGTAGGAGGCACTCGGATTAAATTTTTGTCTTAAATATTACCATCATTCTGAAGGATGATATTTTTTGTTATTTTTGAGCGATCATTTTTTGTCAAAGTTAATGTAAGTTAACAATTTTCAAATATTTATAAAGTAAAGTGGTAGGTAATATGGAATGATATTTTCCCGTGATTGATAGAATTGAAACTAAGTTTATCAAATATTTTTCAATACTGTACACATTAGGAATTACTTTTTGTCAATCAGTTGATTACTGTTTTTTCTATGTATCGGTAGTATATCAACGTAATGACCGTACAGTACGTTCAACTGCCAAAAGGCCAAAGCTGAATCCAATGCAAGGTTGAAAATTGTATTACATTTTAAGATAAGTGTAGATCAAATTTACCAAAATGTATGGCTATTAAGTACGTGAAGTCCTTGTAGACATTTGAACCACAGACCTGCAACTTGCCGGGCTAATTTGCAGGCCAGTACACTACTCGGGCATTGTAATTATCGTAGTAATTTTTGGACAATCTCGAGGGAAGGACCCTTTGTTTGTAGCCTCTTTTGAAATGAATTGCCTTTTTTTATCGATGTACGAATCAATATTTCAATATACTGTGAAAAATTAATATGAAAAACGCTCGCCATTTTTTGCGAATAGCATACACAAATATTACTCAAAATGAACAAATTTCTCAAGCGTACGTTAATAAACTATAATTTGAGTCCAAAATAGCCTTCAATTTTCCAAAAATAAGCCTAAAATTCATCCTAAAACAGAATTTTAGGAAGAAAAAACCCTGTAATATTTTAAAAATATTCAATGTTATTTTGAATGACACTACCACGTAAAGAAATTAAAAAATATTTTTCATTTTTATTCAAATCAATGCTGCTGATAAATCCCTTGTTAATGTTTATGCTTGGAAATTCTGGGAAATTGTGAAATATCAGATGAACTTATAAGTTCATCTGACAGGGTGTCCGGCGACCTGGAAAACCGGGAAAACTCAGGGAAATATTTTGTTCTGGAATACTCAGGGAATTTTTGTATTTTTCCGAAAAACCCTGGAAAATGCATGGCAGCCGATTTCCATCAAGGCAGAGAGAGAGGTTTAACCTGCGCCTTTGCTTGCATTATACTCGGCTCAGCGTAGCCTTGCGCTCCCTGTTCATTTAATACTCTTTTCATAGCTGTGCGCCCGCTCGCAGCTTGTGCTTCGTCATCCCACAAGGCAAGCATAACAAGGCAAATTCCACACGGAATAATTCCCATGTAAAATGGTTGCTACGAATGGAATCGGAATTGATGCCGAAATTTGTCACCGGAAACAGAATTTCACGCGGAAATCAAGATTCTGTTCGAAGAGCCGTACGAATGGAATTCTTGGTGTGGCCAAATTTACGAGAAATCTAAACGTCTGAGCATGCGCAGTGGCATTTCCCGCATTATACGAAAACCATTCGGCCGGCAACCTAAATGGATAATTGGGTATTGTTATATATGTAATTGATAATCCTTTCCAAATAATCTCCACCCTCCTCGTTTTAATGTTTGCAGAAATGTTTTTGAAGGAGCGGAAATACATTTTGTGGTCACTGCGTATGGAAATCACGGCCCTTGGGTTCGTAGTCAACAGGGCCACTGTACAGGGGCAATCCAACCTAATTTAAATTCGTGTATTGTCCAAAAAATACAATTTTGTTTTACATAATTAAATGATTTTGGGCGTTAGATCCGTACCTATCACAAAGCAATTAATTCACAGTTTCCGAAATATTCATGCAAAGTACAGTGAAGCCTTTTGGGAGAAGAGGAAAGGTACCAAGGCCTCAAGAGAAAAAGAATAAGAAAGAGGTACATACTGCAAAAGTTTCAAGAGCTGCAAACCAAAATAACGTAATTTCTTGAAAAGCCGAGAAATTTGTTGCTGAAATTGAATCGGAAATGCACTCATTGAAAAATGTCACACCAGTTTCTTTTATTTACATGTTCTTTATCAAACTAGTCTGAATCTACTTTATTGTGTTCAAATTGCACCTGACTCAGAATTTTGTTGTCAGTTAACCGTTTTTGTTTTTTTGTTGGTTGAAATAAAACCCTTAATACTCCACATTCCTTGTATACTCCTACGTTTTAAACTCAAAGTAGGGACCGAAATTTTTCGTTTTTTCATGTTTGAAAAATTATGCCGATTTTATTAGAAATTCATTAAAAATATGTTAGAAACAAAGTGCAGCAAGACCCTGGAAAATGCAAAACATTAACCTGGAAAACTCAGGGAAAAAAGAAATTGAGATTCACCGGACACCCTGTCTGATTAATTTGAAATATTATTTACTATTTGGGGAAATGTCATTGGTGTTTGCAGATATTTCCAAAAAAAGTTTTTTTAATATATAAAACTAAATCCATATATCTTGTGTGTTTTGGTAAGTATTTAAGGTTATAACTACAAGAAATACTTATTACTCAATCAATCGGGGCTTAATAAGTTTCTGCTGGCAATGAGGAATGGTTAGTATATCTATACAGTTATAAAATTTGGCAACAATGCTGGACGTTACAATGATGTAGAGGTACAAGTTGCAAACCGGAATGGAATCCAAAATGATTTTAATGTTTACATAATATATGTAGGTGGACAGGGTAATAGGACGTGAAGGAGTTCAGTAAGCTAGCTGTCCGAATGGAAAGCAAGTGGTTGTAGGTGCCTATGTATCTCATAAGAATAGTAGTCTTTTGAAAATCTTAATAGTGGATGGATGTGGATTCCACTTGTAAGCAGTGCATACACCATATAATAAATAACATCAGCTGTTCTGGTGGATGCCAAAATGTGGCACAGTGAAAGGAAATGGTAGATTGTATGGGTGGGTGAGGGCATTCTGGAGCTTTCCTGGCACTCAGACCTTTTGATCCATTGTGCCATCCCATGTTTAACCTGCATGCCGCTTGCAGACTGGACAAGAGCACCACGGTAGAGGTATGATGGAGGCGCTAACCCCAACCTGCCTGGTACAGGTATGGAGGGAGTTCACTGTCCCGGTCTGGGTATATCTCCCTCCGGACTCCCGGTATCAGTCTGGAGGGAGTGTCAACCCTCCATCCACCCCGGTAGAGGTAAGGAGAAGGGCCACCTATCCAACCTCTGTCCGGGCCCAACGTTGCTTAACTTAGGGGATCTGATGGGAACCAGTGTGTCAACATGGCTAGGCCCTTGCCCAAAGGAAATTGTACTGGGATTAATAGTTATTGTATTTATTGTGTATATTTATTATGCAGATCTGGATGAAGATGACTATAATAGGAAGGAAGATGATTAGGAAGCTAGTAGTCACTGGAGTGATGGTGAAGGGAGTGAGATGGATAATCAGAGAAAAGCACATCTGTGGTAGGGGCTGAGAAAGAGACAGCAGAGACAATAGAAATTCTGGAGGAGTCATCCAGGAATTTCTGACTGAATTCATTGGGAAAGATAAAACAGTTTGGTTCTAAACTCCTGTGACTGACCTTCAAGTAGCACCTCATTTTATGGTAAACTCAAATAACGAAGGGTGGGTCCACACAATTGCAGAAAGCTTATCCGTGGGTGATACATTAAAAGGAATTTTTTCAGAAGAGATGGTAGACATAAAAATTTGCTTAGTGCACAAAGATTATCAAGATTTTAATATGAAACATCCCAAAAAGGAACATTGTGTATGGAAGAACATAGCTAGCCAAAAAATATATGCTTATATCAGAATTTTGATTTGTGACTGTAAATAATTCCAATACCGATGCTATAAGTGACATGTGGAAAATATCATCTTGTGTATCTGTGATTCCAGGTTAAAAGCTATGAGCTTAATCCAGAAACAGGATCAAAACCAGCTGCTTTTATCTACCAAGGAGGTTTGAAAAAAATGAAACCTTGATATCTACACCTATAACATTTCTTCCAAGTGGATAAATGGTCATAAAGAATTTAAATGCATTTCATGCATAATTGTTATGTAAGATACGTTTTATTATCATAGGTAAATGCAAATTAGTCTTCTGTTTTCCTAAATTAATGAACATGGAATGGGACCATGACACCACCAGTGGCAAGAACCTTGTCATTAAATGTGTGCGTTGCTGAGTTACAAGCTGTTGGGGATTAATGCTGTGGTAAGATGGCTAAATATCATGTCATGTTTTTTAAAATTTAACAGGAGTGCAATTTACATGACATATAGCTCTTGGCCAACTAAAGTAATTGCATAATGGACATATCGCATATTGCCATAGGGTTTTCCTCAAATCCTAAACAAATCACATTTTGCCATCTTATAGATCTCATGGAGACGATTCCAACAGTATATATAATAAAAAAAACTGACATATTTAGCCATCTTATCACAGAATTAACCTGGAATTCATGGTACTACAGGAAAAATGGTGATCATAAGGTATTCCATACCCCCAGAAATTAGCAATCCACCCCCACCCTGCCTCAAACAACGACTTTTATCTGCCAAAGGTTACTATGGTGATATACATGTACTACATTACCCCAGTAGCCTACCACATTGGGCAAATATGGCAATATTGGCTTTCATTGGCCATGGACTGCCAATGAAAGCCCATAATGGCCCAATATTGGCTACCCCACATTGGTTACCCCATGTGGTTACATTGGTTACCCCATGAAACTCAATTTCAGCTAGGTACTCCATTATATATATAATGGTCAATCATAGAGTTCATTGATATTTTATGCCTCAGTGCACACGTTTTCATGATTGCTTTCCCATTTACATATTAAAAGCCCACTTGTTAATAAGTGGGCCTTGAATATGTAAATAAGTGGGAAAATTTGATTCCAAACTCACCAATGTTTTCACATGTCTATGTACTATAATAAATTTTCCAGCATCACAGAAAGAATGCAAACAGGGGCATTACAAGTTGTACTTATGAGGACGATATTGGGGGGGGGAGAGTTCCCCCCCCCCCCAAAGATCATAGAATGTGGCTCACTTTTTAATGAGCACTGTCCAATTTGAAAAATTATTTGCTCCTTCTTCCTTAGCGACACCTATCTGATTTTGAACGCTGGGCAAATATTATATGGAGAAGATAAAATTTCCACCCACTACCTCGCTCTTCTATGTAGAAGAGAGCTGTACAGACAAATTTTTATTTTCCCATTTATATGATCTATAAAATTCGAAAATGGTACGAATAAGAAATGGAAATTTTATTATCACTAAAAATTTCCTGTATCATTATCCCAGACAGCACAAACTTGGAAATATTACTGTATTACAGTCATTTTACAATCGTATTACAAAAATGGGGTATTCGTATTCCAATTGTATTACAATCGTAATACTGTGTCAAATGTCCGCTAATACAATTGTATTACTAGGAGTATTACAGAGCCAAATTACAATTGTTTTACAAATTGTATAACGATGGTATTACAAAGCCAAATTACAATAGTTTTACAAAATGACGAATTTCTTTCGTAACTACCCATGTGGAAATTTCTTGCTCTGTAACTGGAATGGAACTGGTCTGTATGTTAAAATTTGGCCCTACTTCAAAACGTTGATCATCAATCTAGAAAATTCTTGTGTCTTTGGCAATGAAATTTTTATTTATGGAGGCAAAATTGTAACCATCGAAATAATTTTCTTTCCTGGATACCAAAATAAAAATATCATATAGTTAAATCAATATTTCCGCACTATCAGAATATCACTGACAATGTGCGATGTGCATTACTTCTACCTAATGCCTACCTAACTAACTTCGCATGTCTCGACATATATAACGCCTATCGATGTTCACTCGCAATTGAAAGTTGCGTTCCTAGAAAGTCTTATATATGTGGCCATTTCCGTGCGTCAAAGTGACTTCGAGAACTAATTTTTAAATGTCAATGCCATTATATTTCGAGGAAATACTATCCAATTATACGATAACCGTTACAAGGCTTTAATTACTTGAAACCTATGTTGCCACATAGGATGACTACAAAGTCAATATTAATGAGAACAAACTAGATTATTTCCATAAAACATACGTTTGTTTACATTTGAATAAAGACGAAAGTTATCCAATTGTATTACAATCGTAAAATTTCCGGTAATAACTTTGTATTACAGAGCCTAATTACAATCGTTTTACAAACTGAAATATGGTGGTAATACAGATGCCAAATTACAATAGTTTTACAAAACAGAATCTCTTTCGTATTACCTGCGTGGTATATCTAAGCTATCAATGTAGTGTTTACTCGATCTCCGAATTGTTTGCAAGCTTCCCATTTATGCCAAATTTTCGGTCGAAGGATGATCCACAGGCTAGCATGCGATGAATGTTTAGAAGTTGAATGGCAATTAATGGCAAAATATCTTGATTTTACCATGATTTGGCGATAGTAGCTCGTGATAAAGCGTCCACAGCAAAGATTATACCTAGTATTCTTGGATTACACATAACAAAGGTAATACATACGTATCATACGCAGTACGCATTATGCTGGACAAAAGAAGTACATAAACACCTAATGCGCACGAAGCCTTGTATTATTTTCGGCCTTACAATTGTAATACAATGGGTTTACAAATTGTATATTCCTGGTATTTTGATGCCGTATTACAATAGTATTACCAATGATTTGTTCGAAAGATGCTGGAATACATTTGTATTACAAATTTTTTTCCAAAAATTATACAATTCGTAACTGTACAAGAGATTTACCATTTGTATACCAGCGGCTGTGCTGTCTGGGTAATGATACAGGAAATTGGTACCAATTGGTACTGTTTAATAGTTATCCCACGTAGCACACTAGCTGGCAAATGCACTTGAAAGGCACCTAAAATGGGCACCTGACTACTTCATGCACCTTAAAGGCGACCACTATAGGCACCTACCTAAGTAGCCATGAATATTGGCCCAATATCGGCTTCAGATTGGCACATCGGGCCCTCATTGCCATCGTTTTGCCGATGTTGGCCCGATATGGGCAGCCTACATTGGACCGACATCATCTGCTGATCTTATGTTATGAGGCGAATATTGACGAAGTTCTGAAAGCATGCTGAAGCTAACGTGCGGGAATTGGAAAAATGTTGTTTATTCGCAGTAATATTGCATTTATATTCATACTATGTGGCAAAATAGGATAACAGTTATTTGGCATTAATTAATGGTGAAAAACTTTTATCAAGATTTTATTGCATTTCCTCAAACTATCACGGAATAATCATTCAATGATTATAGTTCTCGAAGTCATATTTATCCACGGAAGTGACTACATATATACGTCTTTCTCAACACCTTTATTTCAATTGTGGGTGTGAGATTAGGTGCGTTGAGTCGTAGGTTAGATAAACATCCGATTGAGGTAGGCATTAGGTAGAAACGAGGTATCATAATACGACGTATTATATCATGCCATTGCACAATAGATCAGTGAAATTGATTAATTGATTATTTATCGCAGTGGTATTGCAGTGTATCTTAACGGTTTGAGTGAAATGAAAGCCCAAATTGGGACCACTTTGGCTACCCATGGGCTTGCCTGCATTGGCTATTCATAGGTTCTCATCTCATTGCCAACATATAGCCAATATGTAGTGCCGATGAATAGTCAATATTGGGTTGCATGGGGTAGGTCATATTGGGCCCATATTGGCTGCTCGTGGGCTTGCCAATATTGGCTATTCATTGATTCTGATCTCATTGCCAACATATAGCCAATATGGAGTGCCAATGAATAGCCAACATTGGCCAATATTGGGTGGCTACTGGGGTAGTGTATGTGAACTTGAGGTAGTTCATTTTAAGGTCTTATTGGAGAAAAAAGGCAAAATTTACCATTTATTAATCATAATTTAGTCAGAGCTCAGATTTCGTAGTTAGAATTTATCGTATTTTTAAGATTCATCTTATTTTACTGAATTTTTAAAATTTTGCATGCAAAATAAAATGTTCTAAGAGATTGGAGAGTTTCACCAGGTGCGAGCTTACCCGCTACATTTACCGGTAAAAATTTCTTGCACCGTGCAAGCAATAAAAATATTGGAAGTGAACTCGTACCCTGAAGATCCAGTACATCATACATTGTGCAGTTATTCCACGATTTCATTGCCATCCCAGTCTTCATGAGCTGAAATGCCTTTGTGGAAGTGTTATTTATATTCTCTCCAAGATCATTACAAGGACATCAATCTTTACTCAATAATTAACAAGTATCGTGAGAGATTTTTAATAGTTTCTTCATATCCATCGAAAGACATTTCAAGTTTCAAAACATCATTAGAATTAATTCTGATGCATTTCTCCGAAAGAATAGGGGGCTTTCCATAAATGATGTCACACAATGTTGGACCAAACTAGACCCCCTTCCCCCACTTTCACAGTAAGTCACAAATAGTGTCACCCCCCCCCCCCCCCCCCCTTAAATAATTTCATAAAAATGAACCAAGATATTTTTTAAAAAATCCTAATTATTCTGAATGTGACTGCATACAAATGAGACAATATACAGTGGATGTCACATGAAGCATAGCCCACCCCTCCCCCGTCACACATTGTCACAAGGTGGTGACCCCCCTCAATCATGTGGACGTCATTTATGGACAGCCTCTAGTGATAAAAATGGCTGATCTCAAAGATTACGTAATCATGGGCCATCCCTTATCTAAAAAAAGAACACAGAATTGCACTAAATTTATAAAGATAAGCCTATTCCTGACCAAGGCCATATGCATCAATGCCGATCATCGCTGATGCTGGTCTCGAAAGGGATGATAAAAAATCTCGTGTGTTTGAGCTTCGTTATTTTAAATCATCACTAACATAGGGCACTTAATCAAATCAAATTTTAATCCTTAAGTCAAAATATGGTCTAAGTCTCATGATAGTAAGGGGATGTTATCATATTTGGACAAAATATAATATGTCTTGAAATGATTACCTACGTACATTACTTTCCTTGAATGGGATTGCAAATATTTTCTGAAAATTCAACAATCTCTCATAGAAGTGGCGGTACCCAAACATTCTACATACCTACCTTTATGAAGACTGTACGCTGCAATGAAGTGCCTTAAAACTTGTATGAATGTTAAATATGTGAGCCAATATACATGAATACAACCGAACTATAGTGAGGAAGACAGTGCTTCACCAGTGGGGGTGGTATTATTTAGCGTGTGAAATGCTATGAAATTTTCAAGCTTATTTTCCGAGTTTGGCAGTGAAAACTATGATAGTTTTTTATTAGCCAAAGAACCAATACAGGCAAGTAAATGGTATAGGCTTCGTCAATAGAATGATAATGAGTGATACAGATTATCATATAACATTCACATAAAAGGTATAGACATTTTCGAAATCAATTAGTCACAGAACAAAATTTCAATGTACAAACAATGCTCAATGAATAAGTTTACATATGTAACTATTATCTTTACAATAATTGATATATTCATCAACACTATAAGTACAAGGTTTTTTAACCAGATATCTTTTGAGATTCACTTTTAAAGGTTCTATTATGAGGACAGATTTCTCAATTGTTCTGGTAAAAGGTTGTAAAGTTTTGTACCCTTATGGAGAGGTCCTTCACTACTCCTTTTTGTCTTTCTAGGAAGAACATGCAAGTAGTCCTTGGTTCTTGTTATGTGTGAATGGTAGTCCGCATTTTTTGGTAGAGAATTTATACGTTTCTTTATGAATAGCATTAAATTCAGAATATAGAGGGATGATACAGACAAGATTTTGTGTGCCTCAAAGTGAGGTCGTCAAGATTCTCTATATTTTAGGTTTAGCATAATTCTTAAAACTTTCTTTTGTAAAATAAATACCTCAGTGCTATTGCAACTGTCACCCCAGAAAATAATACCATAAGAGATTAAAGATTGAAAGTTAGCATAGTACACATATTTTAAAACACTCAAAAAAACACTTGATCGTAAATGGCGCAGTTGATACATAATACGTGACAATTTGGTGGTTAAGATTTCGATATGTCTCGACCACTTCAAAGATTTGTCTAATGTGAATCCAAGGAAAGAGATATTATTTACATGAGTGATTTCGGAGTTGAATAATTCCACTTTTGGTGGCAGTTTACAATTGAAATTCACACAAACAGTTTTTTCCAGGTTGATAGCCAGCATACTATTTCTCAGCCATAATTGAATATGTTGAACAGTAAAGTTAATCTTTTTTTGCAGTTCTTGAGAGGTTGGGGCTTGAATTAATATACTTCTGTCATCGGCAAATAAAATTGTTTTTACATCCTGGAGATATTCAGGAAGGTCACTTATGTATAAGGTGAACAGTAATGGCCCAGTAGTTAGTAAAGAATATATCTGACAACTCATAATGGCTCCTGAGGCAAAATTATTAGCATTCAAATATTATAGTATTATTCCCTATTTCGCTCCCGCATAATGCATTCACACCCCTCACTGATGTGGACTACATTTGAGGTGGCTGGAAGTGGTAATGAGGGGGAATGGGTTGCTCAAGGCCATGATAGAGGGAAGGATGTTGGACAAGCGGGGAAGGAGATGAATGACAATAGATTTTATAGACAGGATGAAGAAGGGTAGGAAGTGCGAGGAGATGCAGAAAGGAATACATAGAGTTAGGTAGGGACCTGCACTGGTAAAAATCTGGAGGATTTTCTGTCTTTCAATAAAACCTATATTCAAGTGGTGACAATTGTTTTAATGTATAACTTTCATCATGGAAATAATTCTGGATGGTGTGGTAGTGATGCCATCTCACTATCACTTTTTAAACCACGCACAGTTCACGCTAGAGGTCTGTCCAGATTAACGGTGGTTATATAGTCAGTGGTGTAACAATGAATGAGGGGATGGGTACGTTGCCCCTCTAAAATGTTGACCGTCAAAATATTTCTAGAAAAAGGTACAGAATGTACCCCCTCCTTCAATACAACACCCCAAAGGTGAAAACTGAATCGAAAAACCTCAATTCCAAGTTTGAAAATAACAAATTTTAGGATTTTAGAAGGATTGTGGTAAAGCTTGAACATTTTTGTTTTAAGGGTGGCAGAGGAGGTGCAAAACTGCTTGCAAACCCACCCCCCCTCACTTAAATCCGAACATTGTTATGCTGCTAATTGTTGTTAATTTATCTGATACACATTGCATTCCTTGAGCTTTGGTCTATACACTCATTTTTATGATCAGAATTTATTTCTTAGTGTGAAGAAAGAAATCTCAGCTGCTTATTAGGAAATACTGCATCACAAAATTGGCCCACACAGACTATACAATATATGCATATTGGAAATGGTTGAAAAACGACTTCAAAAAAACTAAAAATTAAAGCTTTTATTTATATTAAGCAAGAACTTTAAAAATGGAAAATTACAACATTTTTGACTTGACGGATGTTGCTTTCTAACGATAACTTGGAGGGATCAGCTTTCAAGATTTCCAAAACACAATTTGAACCCTAGATCTTTGTTGAGAGCCATTTGAAGTTTCATAAAATTGCGGGCCATTATCTTTATGCAAATGTCGATTCTCAATTCCACCAATTCTCAGGCTTAGAATCGGTATCGAGAATCGATTGCCTTAAGTCGATTCCGATTCCAGATAGATAAATATAGTAAAACTTTGATTTTGGGCACTTTGATTTTACGTCGTTCTTGTTTTTACGTAGAAATATGCAAGTCTGGCTGGCAACATAGGGAATTTAAATGGTATAAACTTGATTTTACCTAGTATCGAGGTTTTACGCACTTTTTTGATTTTACGCAGTATAACTTCAGTCCCTAAGAGCAAAATAATGATTTTACATAGCATTTTCGGTATTTCAACTAGGGATGGTTGGATCGGATACGTCGGATCCAAAGATCTGTGGATATTACGTTTTACCGAATACTGAAATCGGATCCTAATTCATTCCAAAGAATTGGATCTAGATCTGAAGTATTAAAATTCACACTTTAGTGAATGTGTCCTGAAAAGGGAAGTGAAAAGAGGTCACAGTTCTGATTCTCTCTTCACATGTGCCGATGCATTACAACGTTAGCTCTATTGATGCGACGATGCATTTCAAAGCTCTCTCTGGCACTATGCAACATAATTTCAGGTTGTGGAAAAACCATGTGGAAGTTCGTAATCTACCTCAGCCCTACCACAAGGGTTAGATTACAATTTAAATCAACTTAATTAACGGCCCCCCTCGTTTCATTTGAGCATCAGCAGCATCAACCCAGTGTTGCCTGCGATATCACCCTAAAAGGAGGCCCATCCCCTCCCCCCAAGAGTGGAAGCCACCTGGGTCGAAGAGAAAATAATGGGCGAGGATAGATAAACACAGATAGGGGGAAGGAGAGATCTTCTCAGGTTACTCCATTCTCTTTCTCACTGATTGAGTCTAAGCCGTAATACGAGCCAAGAGAGAGGGAAGAAACTGTCAGCCTCTCCTCGTCACGGAATGATTTACCACCGTCCTCACAAAGTGAATCCGAAAAAAGTATCCCGTGCCAGCAGAGGTGGGGGGAGAGTGAGCTATGCAGTGAAGACAAATAATTCGGCTGAATCGGAGATAGGTTGCCCTAAGCACTGCCATCGCAGCAAAGCACCAATGAAGCTTGGAGCAATGCTCCAGAGGAAATCATAAAAATCTGCTGGAAATTATCTGGCTATGGCGAGACAGACGTTTATGTGGCTGAAGAGACCTCATCTAGGCCCCCGAAACTGCAGATTCTCCTGCTTTCTAATGAACTTGAAAAACTCAATCAGGTTTGCCCAATAATGACAGTTATTTCACCACTCATCTACAATGAGATAGATGAAGAGTTGACTACAAATGAAGAAACAAGTGAGTGCAGAATGTACCTACCTGCCAGCTTCTGATTTATTTGAGGGAGACAGTGACATGATAGATGACAGTGAAGCAGTGCCTGTTCATCGTGCTCGTAGTGATATGAGAGAAGCTGTCAGAAATTTGTACAATTTTTTCTATGTACACCCATAGGTTGCAGAAGGCTAAGTTGAAAATTTGAATGCTTCAGAGACAGTTGTACATCAAACTTTTGATAATGAGATGCAACAAACTAAAATAAGTGACTACTTTCACCCAAAATGAGTGATTTCATAAGTATACAAAAATGTTGTTTAAATATTCCTTATTCAGCTTAAATATTCCTTATTCAGCTTAGCTTAAAATAATATATATGACAAGGTTTAGTAAAAATAAAATGTAAGAGACATCCTAAATAACCAGAAACCTTGCATTGCTGTCACCTCTTCAAAAAGACTTGATGTTACACAGTCCTGCGTAAAATCGAGGTTTTACTGTATTTTAAACATAAACTCTAAGCTGAGAATTTGCTATTTGTCATTAAATACACTTTTTGAGTGACTTAACTGTCTTTGTTATTTTATTCCAGCCAGTACTTGAATTTAAATAATAGTCGTACACTACTGGTATATCAATATCCCACCTGTTATTAGGAATAAGAATCGATGGAATCGAGAATCGATATGAAAGAATTGGAATCGACTCATCCCTAGTATAGAGTTATACATATATTTTGAGGTAACAGTGCAGTGAAGATCTCTGAGCATGATTGGAAGTCGTGTGTGCTGTTGCCCAGTCAGAGGGTGGTCCATAGTCTTAGGGGCTGTCCATAAATGATGTCACACAACTTTGGACCAAACTAGATCCCCTCCCACCGTCACAGTTCCAAACAGTGTCCCCCCCCTCCTTTAATGATGTCACAAAAATGATAATACTTCTACTCCCCTCCACAGTCTGAGTAGAAATAAGACAATATACAGTGGAAGTGTGGGTGTCACATGAAGCATAGCCCCCCGACTCCCACGTCACACATTGTCACAAGGTGGTGACCCCTCCCCCCCAATCGTGTGGGTGTCATTTATGGACAGCCCCTTACATCTACATACTATATACCCTGCCATCTGCTGCATAGGCATGTGGTAGGAGATGTTAGGACACAAGGCATGCAAAAGTGAATGTTATAGATAGGTGAAAAGGTGAAGTTTATTTCGGCAGTTTTCAGTGGATCTCAGTTTTTATTATGGTCAATTACTGTACGTGGGAAGAATAAATTTTTGTACCTATCTGTTTGGCAATGTATTTCTCTTATTTCATAATTTCTGTACAACCTAAAGATGTAGCAAGTGTCAAAATGATATACTCTGTGTTACACTGAAACACATTCATTCATTACAGTAATCTACCGGTTAGAAGTAGGTTTTGATGAAAGTCAGAGAATATCGAACGAACTCTTACACGTGTCGTGCCCTTTCTACCTCTAGTATTTCTTTCTTCATCTCAGCATAAGTCCTACCTTTCTTCATCCCGTTCATAAAACCGAATCTCTTACTTCACCTTCCCCGCTTACCCAACATCCTACCCTCTATCACGGCCTTCAGCATACCATCGTCCCTCATTAACCCTTCCAGCCACCTACCCTGTCTTCCCCTAATCTCTTCCATAAATTTCCTCTCCTCGCCCACCATGTCACGCACTTCCTCATTTGTCCTCCTTTCCATCCAACGCACCTCCATCCTCCTCCACACCCACATCTTGAAAGCCTTCAGCCTATTTTCGTCTTCCTTTCTCAAGGTCCACGTTTCTGCCCCATACAAAGCCACACTCCATATCAAACTCTTCACCAGCCTCTTTTTTACATACTTACTTAAGGTCCCCGTCATCAGCTCCCTTCTATTATTGAACGCTTCCTTTGCTAGCGCTATTCTCCTCCTTATGTCTTTGCTACTGTGTCCTGTTTCTTCTAGCGTACTACCCAAGTAATTAAATTGTTCTACTTGCTCCAGTTTGTGATTTCCTACTTTTATCACCAGCTTCGCTTTCTTTGTCCTAGAGAATCTCATTAATTTTGTTTTCTTATTATTTATCTTCATTTCGTATTTCTCACATTGCTTTTCCAGTGCATCTACTAAAGTTTTCAATCCTTTCGATGACTGACTGAACAACTCCTGGTTGTCTGCGAATCTAACTGACTTTATCCGCTGGCTTCCTACTTTCATTCCCACATCTAGCTCATCCCATGCCTCTTGTACCATTTCCTCAGCATAGATGCTAAAAAGTAAAGGCGACAACGGGCACCCTTGCCGCACCCCGTGACCTATAACTGCCCACCCTGATTCACCCTTTGCTACCCTTACCTGAGCCCTCTGCCCCATACATAAGTTTCCGATGAGTCTCCTATCACGCCAATCTATTCCTAATTTCCCTAGTATCTGCATTAGTTTCTCTGAGTTTACTCTGTCAAACGCCTTTTTGAAATCTACAAAGCATGTGAAAACATCCTGATTATGCTCTATGTTTCTATCTATAAGTGTCCTCATTACCGCAATCGCGTCTCTAGTTGCCCTCCCCTTCCTGAACCCAAATTGGTCATTACCTAAATAGCAGTTTGCTCTGCTCTCCAACCTTCTATTTAGTATTCTAAGCAAGAATTTTGCCGCGTGCGAAATTAAACTGATTGTTCTATACTCCTCGCATTCTGACGCTTTCTTCTTCTTCAGGATAGGTATTAATACTGTTTTCACGAAATCCTCTGGCCATACTCCTTCCTCGTAGATCCTGCGAATGAGTTCGAAAAAGGATTTTCTCCCCTTACTACCTAGATTCTTCAGTAGCTCCGAAGGTAGGTTATCGGTTCCCGCGGCTTTTCTACTCTTCATCTCCCAAAATTCCCTCCATTTCACTGTCAAGCAACTCTGGTGAGGTTATCCTTATCTATTATATTCCTCCATCCTCTCGATCTAGGCTAAAGGGTCTATTCTCGCTGTCATATAGCTCCTCTACGTATTCTCACCACCTATTCCGGATATCTTCCTGTTCGATTAATAACTTCCCTGTTTTGTCCTTAACTTTTGGTATTGTTTGCCATTTCTTACCACCCGGTAACATTTTCACCTTGGCGTACAAAGTGCTCACTTCCCCCTCCTCCTGTAGCTTTTCCATTTCCTTACATTGTCCCTTCCACCAGTTTTCTTTTGCCCGATTGGTCACTAGCCAGAGTTTATCATTCAATTCCTTTTACTTCCTCTTGCCTACGTTAGTTGATATTTTTCCACATCCTTCTCTCCTCCATTTTCTTAATCATTTCTTCCGTAACCCTCTTCTTTTCCACTGTTCCTATTGTTTTCTCTGCCGCTCCTATGAGGCCTGTTTTTAAATCCTCCCATCTTTTCTCCATTGTTCCCATTTGCTCATCTTCACCTATGTTCTTTTCTACCAGCTCTTGGTATTCCCTCCTTTTCAACCCTTTCAATGATTCAAGGTTCCACCTCTTTATCTTCCTCCCTTTACAAAGCCTTTTGAATCTAACTTCACACATCATCATCACCAGGTTATGATCTGAGTCCGCATCCGCCCCTGGATAGCTACGCCAGTTTTTTACACTGTTCCTAAATCTCTGCATTACCAGTATATAATCAATTTGGCATTTTCCATGTGTACCTACGCCTGGGGTGATGTTTAAACCAAGTGTTTGTCACTACTAATTTATTTCTTCTACAAAATTCAACTGCCTTTTCACCGCGATCATTTCTTCTTCCTAGCCCAAACCCTCCCACTTCTAATCCGGCCCTCCCTTCCCCCACCACTGCATTCCAGTCACCCATCACCATCAGGTTTTTCTTTCCCGGCACTTCTCTAATTATTTCTTCTACTTGCTCGTACACCTCTTCCTCCCTATGGTTACTTGTAGGTATGTATTCCTGGACCAGTACGAAATTCGTCAGGCATGCTTTTATTTCTACCACTAGTATCCTGTCGCTCACCAATTCAATGTTTACCACCCTCAGTCCCAATTTTGTGTTCAGTACCATGTCTACCCTACGTTGAACCTCAGCTCCCCCACTACATAGTACCCTGTAGCTATCACTCCAATAGTCCCCGCTATCCTTCCATCTCACCTCGCACAATCCCAGAGCATCTATTTTTCCATTTCCTGCTTAATATTTTCAAGCTTCCCGGCCCTCATCATGGTCCTTACGTTCCAAGTTCCTATTTTTACCACTGTTTTCCTCCTCCTCTTTTTCTTCTCCTTCCTATCCGCCAATGATGATGCTGTGCAAGGATTTCGTGTGATGATGACTGCGGAGGCCTTGCCTTCCCCACTGCCGGGCACGACATCCGCCCTAGTGGGCGGCGCCCCGTAGTTGCCAGGAATCAATTCTCTGTGAATGACTTTCATATTCTGGGAAGTGATAGTTGAGAGGTATTCCCACTCCACTCAACGGTATTTTTAACGTTACACCATCACAGAACTACCTTTCGTCTGACTCCTACCCTTCGACCTATCTGGCAATGGTAGCCCTACCAGGAGCAATGGTACTTGCTCCCCCAAGTCCAGCTCTAGGGGTCATTGGAACGCACAAGCCCTTTCACCACGTCAAGGTTATAGTTCAAGGAAGAGACTGAAACACACCGGGTCGGAATTTCTCAAGCAATCTAAACCTAGTGGCCTCTCTAGTGGTTTCCAACCTAATCCCTATAAAAGCAGTGAAACAATTTTTTTTCGCAGGTAGCAGTTTTTAAAGAAGCGCACAACTTTCCTTTGTATTTTATTTATTTTTCAAATTATATCTTTCAATCCAGCACCCAAAAGGATCGTGGCAAATTCAAAAAGTTGCCTTACCAGAGTGAAGTAGCACCTATTTGTCATTTTTTCATCTGAGGACTTTCCTACTATTCGCTTAATAAATCCTAGTTTCTTTAGGGCTGAGCAGCTTATTTTTCATGTGTATGTTCTCCACGATAGGTTTGAAGTTGAAGTAATTTCCAGATATTTTACCTCGTCTGATGACTTTGTTTACTCCACCCACAGTGTAGACATGGCGTTGGTGCGTTGACGTCTGCAAGAAGTGTACTGCAGTGCATGTACTAAGATTTAGTTCAAGCCCCTACTTCTAGCACCATGAACTAACGTTGTTTAGGTCCGATGATAGAACTTCTAAATCCACATCTTAGCCGATCCATTATCTTGAGCATTTTGTATCCAACGAGTTGTTATAAGTTATCAAACATTTACACTTCAAGGGAACCACTCAATGATGTTCGGTATAGGTTGGTTAACATAGCGAAACGTTTTTGAGTGCACATACAGCAAAATGGTAATACAAGGCAGGTATAGTCTAATATAAAATTCAGGGGCCTGTTTGACGGCAATAAGATTTGCAATGAGCTCCAGACAATTCGATGGTCTGCACCGATTTCATATTATGCCTGCTGCTTTATACTCGGGTCTAACAAATGAATGTACTTTTTTATGGTTTTAAATTTCATGACAAATACATTTTATTTGGTTCATACTTCAGATTTGACCTTCATGGTCCTTCTTAACTCAGTTTGACTACTTTCCCTCTGTAAAGAAAGATGATCATAGTTCTGGTGGAATTGTAATATGAAGAAAATCGGTGAATATTAACAGTAGGTACATTTTCAAAATAAAATTAATTTAGAGGAAGATTATAAAAATATAGGAAGCATAATAGAAATGACTGGGTGGACAAGGATTTTTGCCTGAGCATACAAAGGAGAAATGTATATTAACAGGAGCTCAAAAACCAGAGGTTTGGAAAGCAAAATTAAATTACATAATCAATAGAATACCAGTTAATCACTTCATATTCACACATTTATAATTAATTTGTGAAGGTTGTTTCAGAGTAAATCTTCTGCTTTTTTCCTCAAGCTGAAATCTAATCAATTGTATCAGCATTACTTTTAAGGTTTTTCATTAGTACCTACTGAATAGAAATTATTTGAAATGCAAATGGACTAAACTTGAATAGGAAGTTTCCTGTCACAATCTGTGGCAGTAGTGAAACTATTGTAGTAGTGAAATGTCATGGGATCCTCTATATAAGTTAAAGAATGTCAAGGAAATGTACAGTTATTTTATTAGCAATGTAAAAATTTTATTTGAAAGCTGTTTTCCTAAAAAAATGGTTCCTATTATGTGCAATAATAAAAGTAAGAGCTGGGTGACAGACGAGGTTAGGGTAGCTAGTAGTGAGTTTAGGAAACTGTGCACTTCGAAAAGGTGGCGGGATGATTTTGCCTTCAAAAACCAATTTCAGATATTTAAAAAATATTACAAGTCATTTCTTACAGAAGCTAGGCAATCCTATTATAACAAACTTATCAGCCAATCTGATAATGTTATTAAAACGGCTTGGAATGTAGTAAACAATGTGACGGGGTAAAATGACCAGTAGGGAGAATCTCACTTTAAAAAATGATGATGGGGTTAGCCTATCTGATCCAAAAGAAGTTGCAGAATATGCAAATATGTAAATATATTGCTTACATTCCTCTGAACCTTCAAAAGATGATCGGGAGTGATGGCGATTTTTATGAACAGAACTGTCGCCATGCGAGTTCATCCATGGGCATAATTCCTGTCACAGAGAACGAGATCTTGAAGTGCATTAGTTAACTCAAGAGCAAAATTTCCGTAGGAATTGATGACATCCCCGTCATGATAATAAAAAAATGTGCAAATGCAATAAGTAAACCCCTAACTTTCATAATAAACGAGTCATTCATAAATGGTGAATTCCTGGACTATCTGAAAATTTCAAAGATCAAATTAATTCACAAAAAAGGGGATGTGAATAATATAAGCAATTACCGACCAGTGTCTCTACTGTTGAACTTTTCAAAAATTTTCGAAACCCTAATGCGAGACAGACTTTACAACTACATTATGAAAAACAAAATTTTAAATGGGGTACAGCATGGTTTCCAAGAAGGTAAAGGTGCAAATGAGGCCCTGGCTAGTTTTTTAAAAAAGATTATGCATTTGTGGGACTCAAATGAGTACTAGGTTGGTGTCTTTAATGATCTGACTAGGGCATTTGATATAGTGGACCATAAAATCCTTCTTTCTAAATGTGAATGTTATGGAATCAGGGGCATAGCCCATAAATGGTTAAAATCCTATTTAAAGGACAGGAAGCAGATGGTGGTCATTGATGGATTTGGAGTTGATAATGTTGTGACTAGCTACTTATCTCCTGCCGAAATCATAAATGTCGGAGTGCCACAGAGAAGCATCCTTGGACCTCTTTTATTCCTACTATATATCAACGATTTGCCAAACAGCTCTGTAAACAAAAACATTGTTTTGTATGCAGATGATACAACTTTAGCAATGGGAGACAAGGATCCTCATAAGTTACAATCCAAGCTAAATACCTCTTTAAAGCATCTAGAAAAATGGTTCAGAAGGAGCACACTATCCATTAATATTAAAAAAACAAACTTGATTCAATTCCACAGGCAGAGAGAAGTCCCACATTTAGATCTTCACCTAAATGGGAAATCTGTTGAAAGAGTTACTAGTGCAAAGTTCTTAGGATTATTAATTGATGAGTCCATGACTTGGGAGATCCATATTAATCAATTATGCCTTAAACTTGCAAAATGTGGTTATGTTTTGAGAAATCTTGCCAACATTGTTAACTTAGAAGTGCGAAAAATGGTATATTTTGGTATCTCCCAGTCACGTCTAACTTTTGGCATTATTTACTGGGGATCCTCTCCTCGTTTTAAAAAGGTTTTTTTAATGCAAAAGAGAGATATTAGATAAATAGTTAAAATACCGGCACGAAAATCCTGTAAACCTCACTTTAAAGAGTTAAAAATCCTAACACTGACAAGCTTGTACATTTATCTCCTATGTATTTACATTTTAGATAATAAGAGTGAATTCACTACAAATGCCCAAATACATGGGCATAACACTCGGAAGAGAGTGGATATGCACATGCTTCATCACACTACATCAATATATAAAAGAGTCCCTTCCATGTAGCCATTAAAGTTTTTAATCATTTACCTTCTGTCATTAAAAATTCCACTTCTAGAGCATCCTTTAAACGAAAACTTAAAGACTTTCTGCTAAAGAAGGTCTACTACAATGTACAAGACTTTCTGGAAGAGTCTTTTGGACCTTAATCTCTTTCGTTGTATGTATTTTTGTATTCCTGTGTTGTGTTATTCTTGTGTTGGGCCATTTTTTCTGTTTTCCATGACTTGTCCCACATTTTACTCTTGTAAAATATCAGGATCAATAAATATATTATTATTATTATGACCACTCACATCATCTCAGCTCAAGTAACGGGAGAAATATGGAAAAGGGTAATACTTTTATCACCTAGGGATCTAAAGAGACGTCCACCCCCACCTCCATAAGAATGTAATTTGACACAATAACAATCAAGGGAACTTGAGCTCTACAGCCTCTCAAAGTGGCAAAGTGATATAACTTGTCACAATAACAATGATAATAAAAACTAATGTATGTATTGATGAGGATTTATTACAACTTCAATTCCCTTGAACTTTCACTTATCATTTGGAAGCTTTTCCTTTTTTGTTTAGACCAAACAGTATTACCATAGTTCCTGGAAATGCACAAACTAACATTTGACTGAGTTAAAGGGATAAATATTTTCCTCGATGACACTGATCAACTTAATAGAACAACAGATAGTACCTAATTGAGGTTTTAGAGGTGCAAGGTCTCTGCAGAGGAGCATTCATTTCACAGAGCATTCCAAGGTAAAACCACTACATAATACACAAGTAATAACTTGACATACCGGTGGTATATACTTATATTTGAATGTTTGGGATTTTCTCAAATTAGACAAGAAATACATATCAAAGTGGTTAAATTTTTTTACAAAAACTTTATGAAAAATTCACCCTTACATAAGCTGCCCTCCATAACAATTACTCTTTTGCTGAAATAACCCATCTTATGGATTGCAAAAAGAAATAAATTCTCCCTCCTTTTTTCTTATTCTGCTTTCTCACTCGGTAGAATGAAAATATCTTATATTAACAAATTTAGATTCATACTTCTAAACAAATAACTTTTTGGATAATAAAAAAAATGGAAAATAAATGAACATAAGTGATGGTGGAGCAAATACATTTCCACCATTCTTCATACAATCTGCCTTAGAAGAACTGAGAAAGGGCCTTTCACAAGTACATACAAGTCTCTAACAAATAAAAAAATAGAAAATTTATCATGTGACACTTTCACAAACATACACCTTACGCCATAAAAGGCTCACAGCACAGCCATCCTTTGGTATGCATGAGTTAAGGCACCTAAATTTTAGCATTGTTTAAACCATATAGTTACTTCACATCACAACTTTATCTTTTAATTATTAAGAAATAATAACAGTCTTTTCACATAAATTACAACACTCACCACCAAGGGAAGTCCAGTTCTAAAAACTGCACAGAGCCACAACACACATTTATTCCTATTATCAATGTTTTCACCAGAGTTATACAGTTATTCAATTGAATGCCAAGACAGATAGAGCAACCAATGAAGATAAGACAATATGAGCAAGGGTGAATAACATATTTGGACTGCCATTCACAGGCATATACTTAGCACATGGACTAGATTTCTTCAAGTAATTCATCATACTCTCCACAATGTTGGCAGGAGTAGGTTCTTTACAACCCTCCAGGTGCTTCACTATGCAATCCTGCATTTCATTTATTTCTCTGAAAGCAACAAATTTTGATTAATGAGAATAATTTAAACTATGTACTCTGTAATAGTAAAAGAGTGCCTCAATATGCCACATCATAAAACATTCACATACAATTTTGCAAAGAAATTTCAAGGGAGGAGGTTCATAGCCCTTTGAAATAGCTAGCTTATGGTCAAAGAGAGTATCTAATGGCTCGAGACCAAACCCTCAACAAAATGGAAATCCCTAAAAACTGAACCATATTACATCTCTCGGACATTTAAGCTGAGAGGAAGCTTATTGTACATGACTGGGAAAGTGCCAAGAGGAAATTAGTGGATGATTAGTGACCTAACAAATCCTATACACCAAATATGGTGAAATTCACCATCTTTGGTGTATAACTTCGCACCCGTGCTCGTGACTGCGTACCACATTATTTGTTTAATGCAATGATTGAAAGTTTCTAAAAAATCCTAATAAGGCCAATTGTGATAGTGCTACATGATTTTAAAAAATCCAAAATCTAACTTTAAACTAAAACATTAACATGATTCAGACTTTTTTGGCCCCTCAGAAATTAACACCTTCACTGCTCCATGAATACATATCACACACATCATGGCATACTATACACTGGGGATGATGACGTGATACCACGTCATTGGTACTCCAAATGAGCCAGCTTTCACTGGGGGGCCCTGTATAGTTTCCTAGCCACCTCTAATTCCCCTCTGGTGCTCAAATATAGCTCTAGCAGCCCAGAAGTGAAGACCTTTGTTAGATGCCTGCTCTGATTCCATTGGGGGAAAATTCTTTCTTTGGCCTTGAGGTAAGCCTCCCATTCATTTTCCTAGCACTCTTATGTAAGGGTTTATTTTCATTTACCTGTATTTTTAAACCTTCATTGAAAATGGCATTTTCACTTAGTAATGCACTGTTTCTTCCATTTAACAATCAAATGTCAGTTAATGCCTTTCTTATTTTGTTTCTGAGAAATTTAAAAACTAATTAGTAAGATAGATATTTCACTGAAACTAGCAATGGAAGAGGGAAATAAAACAGCTTATATCACACCATATGCAGCAAATATCCGACAACACTGGAATTGAGAATAAAAAACACATCACTTACAAGCACTGTGCCTCCTCTAACACAAATGAAGGAAGACTTTCTGCATCAGGCATCTGTTTAGGAAGGTGCTTTGATAATGTTGAGTTCAAACATTTTTTCACTTCATTCTGTTTCTCCATCATACAATCAGGACCACCTTCAGCAATGAACACTGTAGTTAAGGAAAATAAAAAACAATTTAAATGAAAAGGGCATGAAAAAAAACTTACAATGCATAATTTTCCTAACATGATTTTAGATACTTTATGAATCATGTAGTAGGAAATTATAATCTTTCTACCACAAAATCAAATTAGTACCAGCAACGAATTTATAGGCATATTAAAAAATATTTAGCCCCACAGAGTAAACAGTACACTTTCACATTCACAACTCTATAATACGAATATTTCTGCTTGAACAGGGTAACAGAGCTTAATTATCTCCATTAAAACATTTAATCTGTAATAGCAATTGCTTCATGGAATCAATTTCTTACATGCTATTCTGTCTCCTTCCTTGAAGCATACAAAGCCCAGCATGGCATCAGTCATATTAAAGAGCAAATTTTTTGTCACTCGTTCTTCCTCTTTCAAGCAAGGATCAATTGCAGTTGTAAAATTATTGAGGCATTCTTGAAATCTTGGGACCTTCCTGTGGAAAATAACAGGCAATTAATTGATAACCATCACAATATCAAATTAAATTAAGAAGCATAACTGGTAACAGCAGTGATTATTAACTTGGGTATTAAATTGACTCTTAAGCACTCGTATACCACACCTCATTCGGAATGCCATCATTACCAGTCTGGCTGTATGTAGTCCAACATACAGCCAGATATATTATTTTGACCATAATTCCACAATGCTTTGCTTTCATGCTACCAAGAATGGCATCTCATCTTTCACTCAGATTGTTTCAACTGTTTCAAACAAAAGGAAAATCTATAGTTTTGGTTTGTTATTAGTCATAATCATTGTGGGAATTGTAATCTTGTCACATGGGTTGCATTAGTATTTCTTTTGCTTCTTTTTGCTAACTCATTTAATTAGTCATATTGTGTGCGGTGTGGATTTTTTCTTTCGCCCAAAGTAGTGAGGACATTCTTTTAATTGCTTAGGCTAAAGGATTCATTCGTGCAATACGTCCCAAATGCCCATCAGAAGTGGTGACTCGAGCTTTAGATGCTCATGTTTTATACTGCTGTAACACATCAATTTAGCCCTTTCCATAGTATGTTTTTCAGCTTTTAAGCATTCAATTTTATGAGAAAATGGATTCTGGTGAGAAAAATTTCATGAAAATCTGGTGAGAAAATTGCACATGCCCTCAAAGTTTTACCCACCCCTCCCAGGGCAGATCCTAGGATGTATAATGGACAATTTGATTTTGAATAAATGATAATGCTTTCTAGTTAATTTAGGATATTCACTGTGTTATAGCTCATGCACGCAGGGTAGAACTAAATATTTTATTTATTTTCATTTTATATTATTTAACACAACCAGACTGGGGCAAATGCCATTCCATCTGGAACATTCTAGAACCTTCTGGAAGATTATATAACATTCTACAAAATATTCTAAAAATTCTTTACTGGAACATTCTCAAACCTTCTAGATGATTCTATTACATTCTGGAACATTCGACAAAACATTCTCGAAAATTCTAGAACATTCTGACAGGAACATTCTAGAATATTCTGAAACACAGCACCACCTTCGCATATTAAGTCTGTTCGTGCTTTTCCGGTTTTAGAACATTCCAGAACATTCTAGAAAGAACCTTCCAGAACTTTCTAGAGTATTTTTGAGTGTTACAGAACTTTCCGGGAACTTCAAGAACACTCTCCTTCCATAACT
Source organism: Pyrrhosoma nymphula (assembly GCA_963573305.1). Taxonomy (NCBI): domain Eukaryota; kingdom Metazoa; phylum Arthropoda; class Insecta; order Odonata; family Coenagrionidae; genus Pyrrhosoma; species Pyrrhosoma nymphula. Next base: position 171,892,429 of record OY754327.1, read on the forward strand.
TTTTAGAACCATGTGGAAATTTCTGGAACATTTTCCTCTCTTTTGAAACCCATACCTCCGAAACCAACCCCAGCAGTTCCAAACCGAAACTTTCTTCATAGATGGGGGATGGAGGGCTACCATACCATATAACCCCCAAGGCTAAGGGGGTGGGTTGCAGAGTTATACCTGCATGCACATACACACCACACTTACCTGTATTTTATCTATTGATTAATTATTGACCATTAGTTTAACTGCCATACAAGGAATAGATACACACATTCAGAGGAATAGAAAGAGGTGGGAAAACTGAAGCTCCGAGGAAAAGAGGAAGAGAGAAACCCAGGAAAAGATGGAGGGATTGTGTGAAAAGTGACATGGAGGACTGTGGTGTGACTCCAACGGATGTCCCAGATAGAGGCAAATGGAGGAGACTGACCACCAAAGCCGACCCTTAGCACTGAGCATTCAGGCTAGGATGAAGAAGATATGGAATAGGTACACATCAGTAAAATTTATGAGTTCATTTCAGCATCAGTCTTATAATCAACTGATATGTTTTGTTTTTATGAAGTGATAGAAAATTCAATTTAATTTAAAATGTATACTCTTGGGGATCTGAACTCTATTTAGAAAAAAATAAAAACTGACCTTTCATATTAGAGACAAGGAAAGTGATGGTAAGCAGTAGACATTAAGAATACATACGCAGTTATGTCTTCAGAGCTTACCTGCAGTGCTTCTTGAACACAGTGTCTAGCTCTCCATTGGCTTTATTGGCATCAATTTCACCCTGCAACTCAGTAACATTCACCAGAGATTGAGCACATTCCACCAGTCTGTCTTTCCCAAGCTGCCAATATAAAGAAGTTCTCATATTATTAATTAGATTCCAATGGCTGCCGAAGAGGTGAGGAAAAAACTCACAGGGGTAGTGACATTCACTGAAAGGTGATATTAAAGAAAAAAATCCACTGATAAATAGTAGGTATCAATATATCGAGAGTCCAAGGGTGGAAAAGAGCATAATGCATTAACAAATGCTATTACTGAGAAACCTCAATTATGTACTCCCTGATTTTACACTTTGCCCAGTTTTACATCAGTTTTGTTTGGTCCCATTCAATTCCCCATATGAACATAGTGCAAATTTCCCTGACTTAAGAGTCCCAACTGCAGTGTTACATGAAATTTTATATTCCGAGTTTTCTGCTTTTAATAATGCATACTGAATATGACTGCTATGCAGATTTGTTTGTATTAATTTTATCATCCCAATCATAAAAAGAAATCCATTTGTTGGCCTCAGTTGTGGCAGGCAAACCTTCACGCTCTAATCTGGAGAAAGCAGGTGGAATTTTCTCCACCTTGGGCGTGGTTGAATGAGATTGTCAGTCTTATATTTAAATCCTTATATGGAATTGCATGTTACTGAAATGAAATGTAGTGTTTAGTTCGAGCATTCTATTCTGCAAGGTGATGCCTCATCCCCAAGCCTTTAGTGCAAAACTTATTTCACCCTGTCCTCTGCTACCTTCGGAGCCCACAAAACTTGCACCAGTATGACTGGAGAGTTCTCAGTGTCTGTATTTGTTACCCCATCACTTGTTATAAGACCGACCTGACCCTACATAAAGTGATGATATCTACTGTTAATTATTAATTATGGCTCCCAAATATTTAAGTAATACCGGCAGTTCTGTAGAAGTGTAGAGAAGGCATGTGAAGGTGTGTGTATAATTTTATCAATTTCATTCTGAAATGAAATAAAACAAATGAAGCCACTAAAATTTATGGTGAGGGCAAATCATCAATTGGTGAGGTGGTAATGAATGAAAAAAACATGCTATTAATTTGATATTTTAATGAATACCTTGGGTAATTGAGTCAAGTATGTTTCATATACCAATATTTGCTTGAGGGTGAAAGAAATTAACAGTCGTAACAAAAGAAAGCATCTAGCTTTGTGTAAGGGAAGGCTTAGCCACCAGTGTCCGATGCAAAGCTTAGGAGGCTCTCGGCCCTTCTTCAAAAAACTTCCCGATGGAAGTGAGTGGGATGCAAGTTGGTGGGACTTCATGAAGCAGGTAAATGACCCTTTCAATAACCCCTGCCATCACAGACTGTGCTGACCTCGGGTCACAACACAGATCGGTCGGATTAGATGAAGAGATGGGGGTTTGAGGGTCCATTGTACTGGTTTTGAGAGGCCAATGTTTGTTCTACGAGACAAACCTTTAGACCGGGGAGAATTAGATGGAAGGACAGACAGGAAGATAAATGAAAATGGAATCTTTTGCCTCATCAACATCACATAGCATAAGAAAAGGTCAGCGTGAGGTGTAGAATTGTGAGATGGAAATTCACAACAAAAATTTCTCCATGAGCTAAAACGAACAGCTCATAAAAAAATAATAAACATACTCTGTAAGAATACTATAAAGGTTATTTCACTTGCATGGAAACATGACAGCATTTAATTGACTTATTTTATGAAAAAATGACATTCTTTTAAATATCTTGGAGCCTGAGATATAGCACTCAAATTTGTGGGGGTGAGCTCCAATCTGTAAACCAATCACTCTCACATTGACTTTACCAAAGCCAACTATGATGCAGTGGGCCTGGCCTAGCCTCTTGGAAATTCAGACTCTCTCAGTCCTCTGTTGGGTGAACTCCATGAATTTACTTGTGTTACCAAGTTTTGTGAGCCGCTAAAAGTCCATTGCAAATGCCCCGATAAGAAATCCCTGGCATTCTGCTGCAGACATGGGGGCCCAAATGCATAGCATTATGATTAACCTTCCAAAATAAAGGAAATAAAAGGATTATATATGTAAACACCCTACAATTTTGAATGTGTTAGGCAAAGTGAGCGGCAAAATACAACTCTGTTGCCAAAGGAAACTAAAATAACGAAGCACGCGGCATTCCAGAGGAGGGGATTCACCACAAGAAGACCATAGGTGGCATTCTCACTGCAAGCGAAAATGAGCAGTCTTTGGAAGAATGCTTAATAAATAAGATGTGATGATATACTTGAATTTATGTACATTATTTTTCTATCCTTACATTTATATGTTAGGCAGTCTCAAAATAGTAATTATAGTATCACTTTTAAGTATAATATTAATTTCCCCTATTTTACACTTTCCTGGATTTTGCACTTAATTTGTGTGGTTCCTTCAAAATCATAAAATAGGGGTTTCCATGTAGATATATTGAAGAAAATATACCATGGTACTAGGGTTATTCAGAAAGTAAGGTCCAATTTCTAATAAAAAATAAACCACAGGTTTTTTCAAAAAAGTTTTTTATATAATTCCTTACTCTCTGCTTACAAGGAGACATCGCGTGAATGATGTAAGGGATCCAAATGATGCAATTATTTTCTGAAACTAGATAGAGAACGCGGGAAAAGTGTCACGGCTTTCTTCTATTTGGACCAGAGTTCGAGAGAGAGAAAGAGGGAAACTAGTTTGGGTTAATAAGATCATAAAGATGTGTAGGGGCTGAGGGAGCAGATATGAAGAGCGGCTCAAGCGTGGAAGGACGCATTTCGAGGAGTTGCACGTGTTCCTGTGTTTTCCCGCTGTAAAAGAATTAAGGCTCGCTTTAAAATCAGAGAAAATATGAGAAAATATAAATAAATGGTCTGGAGTTTGTAGAACGGATATGCCTCCGAGCAGATGCAAATGTTCTGGCGACAGACAAAAAAATTGGCTTGGTGCAGAAATATTCTTTGCTTTCTATGTTTTTATGATGAATATCATCCGAAAGTAAGCAATTCCACGCCATGAATAAAAAGTTGATTTCCTTCAATTGAAATAAACATGAGGTGGGAAAAGAAATAGTGTTATCATGCGTGATATTTTTTGAGCTGGAATCTTATATCTTCCTCTCCCCCATGATAAAGGCTTCCCTTCAATATAATGTTGCTCCGTAAAAAGGTCATAGCAAATATTTTTTACACAACCTCGGAAACAGTTACCATCTCTTTTCTACTTATATCATGTTCACTACTGAACGAAAAATTGAGTCACAAAAGTCATTATTCGAACGCAGTTCCTGGGAAATTTGAAGTGCATGCATCGCTGTATATTAAAAAGTAATAATCCATTCATTGTTTACCACCTTGAGAAAGAGCCACGACCATTCGAAGCCCATCCTATTCACGGAAATATCCTTGTATTTTAAAAATCTACACATTTTAGGCCTCTTGGCATGTGAAACCTTTTTTTGGCCAAACAAGAATCCAGCAATTAGCTTCGAAAGTCTCCCAAGGGGGCTGATTGAAAATCCAGAAAATAGGTAGAAAATTAAAAAATATTGTTGTTACTGCCATAAATGTATGGGAATGTGTAATGTTCAGTGACTCAGTAAAATATTCGAAAGAAAAAAAATTGACCATACTGGGATTCGAACCCGCGCCACAGTGCGGGAATTGTTGGTCCAACGCCTCTAACCGCTTGGCCATGGCTTCTGTTGACTAACACTTGCATTTCAAAGGATTTATACGGAGGGAAATTCCTTAGTTGCGTTTTTCTCTCGAACTCTGGTCCAAATGGAAGAAAGCCGTGACACTTTTCCCGCATTCTCTATCTAGTTTCAGAAAATAATTGCATCATTTGGATCCCTAACATCATTCACGCGATGTCTACTTGTTAGTTTCAATTTTTGTGTAAACATTTGTAATAACGTTCTACAAGCTTTGTATGCTGAAGCCAAAGAAGTCTGGTGCCTGTAGTAACCAGTCTTGATTCTGATTTTTCACTTCATAATCTGGGGCAAAGCGCTTGCTGCCGAGAAACTTCTTTAGGTAGCGAAACTAGTGAAAATCAATTGGCGCCAAGTCTGGACTGTACGGTGGGTGGTCAATCTCATACCATCCAAAAGATCTGATCAGATTTAGAGTATGAATGGCAGAATGGGGTCTGGCATTATCTTGTAGCAGAAATTTCACAGTTGGCGGGCTGATCAATTGTTTTAAACATTTTGAACTGATACTGTAAACAGCAACTGCAACAATACCAATGCAAATGGCGTCGTTTAACGTGCAAGGCAGGCTGGGAGTCTGTGCGCATGCGCGTTTCAATGTTTGCCCAGCATTCAATTAGCTACGGTGATTTGGAATTTACTTTCCAAATAACCCTTGTAAACTATGTATTTACCTTAAAATGGATTTGAGCCTGCAACTCCCAATTGTCCATCACTGGTCTTTTACACCACGAATCTGAGTGTTTCTTTTTGCATTTTTTTTGCTAATATGCTTCTTTTAGGGGATTATATTAGTTTGTTTTCTTTTATCTTACAGTGCCTCTATCAATGTTAAAGAAGAGAAGCATGTCGTAGCATCCGAAAATGCAGATCATGATAGAAGATAATGCAGAGAAAATAGGACATGCTGCTCCATCTGGATGATCAAGACAAATAGGTTGAGATGTGCTCAACAAAAAAAACAGTAACTGGAAGAAAATGTAAAGACATTGCAGTCCCGTTTGCAATAGCAGAAAAATTTTAATGTTTCAAAGGAGTGAAAGACAAAGTTTAAAAAGAATCAAATTCCTTCACTGAACACTAACAGACGAGAGAAAGTTGTTGATATGGCCATCAATTAGTAGCCAACAAAAGGGTCATACTTATAAATCTTATTCCCCACAGGATAAATAAAACCTTGATGAATTTAATTATGTATTTCTTCAGTGGGCACCACAAGACAAAGTACTATGGCCTGAAGAGTGAAAAGTTTCATAGGGGTTGAAGTAGGGTCACCATACGTCCTCATTAATGTGGAAATCTCTGTATTTTCGACTTCTAATGTAACGTCCGAGTACATTTTTACGATTTCGGCTAATGTCCATATTTTTGTTATTTTTGGGAAGTATGATCTTTTGATTTTTGTTTTCATCTTGTATCACCAACTAGTTATACATTTTTATATCGGTTATTGACTTACACCATTAGCAATCTGTTAGGGTGCTTTCGATTTAGGGCTATAGCCAATGATAGACACCATGCTTAATTTATGGTGCTTTGTGGCATGCTATTTCTCTGTACAAAAACTTAAACGAACTGTTGATAGATGGCACTACTGATCTACCGTGGGTTGGAAATAGTTTACATTAGTTTGGCTACCAGGTCACTCTGTGACAAAAGGCAGGGGTTGGGGCGATGGCAGCTGGGGGGGAGGGGGGAAGAATGGTGCGACGTGGAGGTCTGAGAGGATCCCGTTGAGGGTGTCCTCATTTTGGGGTTAAAAAATATGGTAACCCTAGGTTGAAGGGGAATTATCATTATTGCAGGTACTTTATTTGTAAAAAAATCTGGACACTGACAAGATCAAACCCTTAGCAAATGGTAGAGGCATCAAACACTAATGCTCCAAGAATACAAATACCCTAAGTCTTCTAGGCTTTAACAAGCATAATAGGAAGGCTTTTGTACAATAAGTCTTTTTCATAGATTTTTAATGAGTTTGAGTTAAGTATGGCCTGTGAAAGAGGAAGAGGTAATATTATCGAAGCCTCCAGACTGCGAATTCCTCAAATTCACCTGCTTTCCGCTCAACTTCAACCACCTACTTCACATATATTGCTACGCTACATATGCGCATTTATACTAACCTTTCATTTTATTCCTAAAACTCTTTTTCTTTTGTAAACCATTCACTTAAACCTGTGAAGTGCATTCTACTTCTCGATGCCATGTTCGAAAACCTGACCTTTTCCTCCTAGTTCCCCGAGATGGCGCAGCAGTCTACCAGTTACTCCTCTTCGCTTCACACACATCACCCATGACTTTTCCCGCCTTCAACTTAAACTATCTTAGCTTTTTGACGGCTTTTAAAGACTGGAGGGATGGGTAACCTCTCATAGCTCCCCTTTAATTTTTGGAAGTACCTCATTCCAGTGCCTCCGTACGGAACTTTAACCACCAACTCGCTACTCGCCGTAATTATACGCAAACCAATCACCATTGGGGTGGGTTGGGTAATCACCAATGGGGTGTTTGTGAAAAGAAAACTTAACGATCCACCAAATAACCTATTTTTCCATACAGAAATGGCCATTTCGAGGCCACGTACTGTCCCACCCTAGCACCCGTTTCACTCCACAGACCATGTTGGGGGGGTTGGGTAAGGCCATATTTTAGACGTGAAATTAGTCCGTATCCCTCTACCGGGACTTCTGAAAATCTTGCAATATGGCGTTAAAATATCACCAAAAATAGGTATGTAAATTTTGTCATTTTCATACTTTATTTTAAAAAAAAACTAAGTATCTCACGCCTTTCTTTCTTACAGTTATTAAATGCACATCCCTTTCAGTTTCCTTTCCCATTTCTTTAATACCCCTCACTTTTCTAAGTTTCTCATAAAAGTTTCTCCCAGACTGGACCCTACGATTCATTTGCCGAGGAAGATAATAAAAAAGTCAAAAACACAAAATGTCATAAGCTGAGCAATGACCAACTAACAAATAAGCTAATTTTCTGTGCCTACCATAAGGCACAACAAATTACACCACTGGACAGAGAAATAATCTAAAATTTCAAGTCAGGGGATACTTTAAGTTACACATTTCAATATCACAAGGTAATGGATAGTGTTGCAGAATATATAAGTGTACCTACATTTATGAGGATGTAGGATTTAGTGTAGGGATTTAATTTTTGGTTCTCCTTAATTCCACTCTAGAGATGTTTTATTGTCGTTATTGCTTAATAATGCTGAGCGAATGAGTAATATAATAAATATTACGGACGCTATTGTGAAATGTCAGTAATTATTGATATATTCACAATTTTTCCTATGAGAATGATTAAAATAAAATGGATACTGCTCCAAAAATTGACAACATTAAGGACTGCATTAATAAATAATGCTGGTAATTACCAGCAGTAAGAGTTCTTTCATAATCTTATCCAACAGGTAGCATTATACCATAGCACTCACCGTAGCATCCTGCACAGCTTTTTCTCCGCCCAACAATCGACATTTTTCCTCTAAAACTTTCTGTCCATCTTCAAAATTGGCATCACCATGAAGCATGCCGTCCATATCATTCGCGAAATCATCATCACCAGTCGAAACTGATTTTATTGGTTCTCCAGGGAGTGCATTTGCGATCGTCTCAATTGAAGGTATTGGTAGCTTTTTCAAATCAGGCAGGATATTATTTCCTACAGTTGGTGCACTCTCCTCTGTGGTATCCCGGGAAGTCGCCTCTGTAGTAACATTTTTCACTGAAGCAGTCCCACCATCAACTTCTGCTCCACATACCAGGGCCCCTGAAATATAGGAGGAAAAGAGGAAAACATTTAAAAAACTGGTAGAGGTTAAATAATAATGTAAGGTGTTTGGAGAATAAATTGTTATTTTTATTAAGTACATACTAATTTATTTCGACAGATTGCACAATTAAAAGGAGGATCACGTTTTCACTAGCCAACTAAGCAATTCGCCAGTTATTTTATATAGGATAGGTTGATAGAACAAGGACCACAGGAGTAACAAGACCGTAACATATTCTTGAGCAATATTATGTAACTGTATACACCTGATGTTGTGTAAAAATGCTTTACTAAATGCGAACAAAGAGAAAATAAATAACAATTACTTTCTCCCAGTTAAGATTTTATTGTTTTAATCGTTTCTGGTACCACTAATTTTGGCTTGATCCCCGATTATACTAAATGGCGTACCTTAAGAAAGCCGCAAGTATAGAGATGAAAAAGGAAACTCCTCCACTCTCTCAGACCGTTAGGCATGCTAAAATTCGCCCCAACTCCTATCATTACCAAATTAGATGTAAATATTATAGCAATAAATTAAATAATTACATCGGAAACATGAAAAAATCACCGAGAAGTTCCAAAATGAGAAACATTCAGTAATGAAAAACGTGATGTTGACATTAAACTGTCTATTATGCGGCATATGACTCCATACATTTAAGATATATTCATATGCGTCACTTAAAAAGACGTCCAAGCTATGACAATAAGTCAAAAACTAAAAACAAAGTTCAAAAGTGATAGGGGAAAATGGTAGGTATCTGTAGCATCACCCAGTAAAAGTGAATTATGCCTTAGAAAGTTGAGAAATTGGTACGATGAAATAAGTTTAGTCGATCAAAAGGCCATCGGGACGACGACGAATGAATTAAAGTATCGTGTCCAATGATTCTATTGTATGACGGCTCGATTTTCACGGCGTATCCTATGCCGACATTTGTTGGTTTTCAGTCTTATTAAACATTCTCTATCATTTTAGCAAATTCCACCAAACGAATACGAAGAATAAGAATTTTTGAAAGCTCGAATACAAATAAAAATACTATAATAGAGGATGACACACCTGTCAATGTCAAACATACTATTCATCTAAAAATAAATTGCAGGTATCTTGTCCCATTGCAATCACTCACCTACGAGTAGACAGCAAACTTGAATGACCCACTTCATTGTAATATTATCACAGCCAACTGGTTGTCACAATTTATAGAAGCCTTCAATTGAATAAAAACCACTTCTCCTCACAAATACGTCCTATTGAATCCAAAGCACAATATGAATCACCAAATCACGAGGCACTCGTGACAGCACCACCAGCCTTCACTGACTCAGCAACCTCTCAACCACGCACAACACTGAAAGATGATGACCTTTGTCACTTTATTCGATGCCAGTTAGAGTGGATTGAGAAACTCCAACAGGCACTGACAAGGAATACTGGCTCTTGGGGCTCCGGTTACTGACTAAGTAACTGGGATAACTGGCTACAAGCACTGACAGGACTGGAGCAAAGAGTTCGAAGAACCGCTGCTGCCACCTATGGCCATCTATAATAAACATGAACACATGAACGACATGTGAACTTTGAAACGGGAGAAACATTAAGAGCGAAAATTCGAATCGTATATTAGTGTCATTAGTGTGTGACCCATGAATATAGAATACCCATCAAATGTATCTATATTCATGGTGTGACATAAAATTCGATGCCTGCGTGAGATTAAAGATAAAGTTCTGCATATGAAGGAATCCAGCGAGTAGGAATATGTATTACAATGGAGTTCAATGAGATTTAAAAATAATGCGCGTTTTCTAAGCATAATGCATACGTTTTACACGATCGTGTGGCCTCGAGACTTTTTATTGCACAATCTGATGTATGTATGGATGTGCATTGAATGTTGCGTCGTGTGCTACGGTGCGAATTGCTAGAATTCATTCGCAATACATAAACGACAGATGGGAAAATGGCTCCTGCTCTAATTCCGTGCTCGCAATTTTACTGTACATCAAATTGTGCAATTGAGTGCCTCGTGTAAAACTGCCTGTAAGGTCGTTTCACACGAAGCACTTAATTGGTTGATCGGTTGTTGTCGCTGAATGCCGAAGGACGACAACGAATCTAAATATTTTTCAAATTGTTTTACGCTAAAGCTCAATTTAACAAAATAATTATCCGGGTTTCAGAGATTTTCATTGAAAAATATAGCATATAATAACTCAAAAAGAGGTTCATCAATTGCGTTAATTATCTTAACTCGTTCTCATCTCCGAACACTGTACTTCACTTTTCTCTGAGATCGCGAGTGCGCTCGGCACTCGGCGCCTTCGGTAAACTTTCGGCGATCGTGTTCATGACTCGGAACCACTCGGAACTAGTACTCGGAACAGCCGGAACGCGGAACGCTGGGAACCACGGGAACGCTGTCTTGCAATCGAAAAGTGGCGTCTGCGGTCTCTGTGCTCGGAACGCCCGGAATGTATCAGTGAATTACCTGTGGAGTTATTGTTCCTGGTTGCATTCTTTACATCTTTCTGCAATCTGTGCTTGAGGAAATTTAAACACCACATTATCTTCTTACCAATTATGATGAATCAATCTAAGTACAGAAGAAGAAGCATCCTGTGGTCTTATTTTACGGTAATCGACTCCTATTTGGCGACTTGTGATTTGTGCAAACAATCGTTCAGTCACAGATCCTCGTCCTCCAACTTAAGAAAACATTTATTGCGGAAACATCCCGACGTGAACCCTGCAGTGTTAGAGAGAAAAGGCGAACCTCTTCCACGGAAGTGCCGAGTAAGTGCTTTGTGTGGTCCTCTAATTTTGAGTAATGTGGTCACTTAAGACGATTGTCTCCGTATTGGAATAAGTATACTATAGTTATCTGTTCGCTAAAACTTGTAAACGTGCATTGTTCTTGAGCTGTTATTAGAGGCTTTTCCAATGCGTTGAAACCATTCCTGTACCTCAATGCCCTGAAACTCGTGTGTACTGAATGAAAATTGATTCAAAGTTTGAAAAATGCCGGATGACTTCTCGGTCCCTTGGTCGTTGTTCCTCGAACAAGCGGAAATTGCTGAGAATAACATGACTGCAAAAATTATGATAAATATATGATTTTACAGTAGGAAGTAGAATCAAATTGCTGATTATAGTATAGTCAAAGTCTGTCGCTTCTGATACTATAGTTACTATACTATAGTTAGTCTCTTTAATTAAGTTTCTATAGAAACTTAACTAAAGAGACACGGCTTGTGCGGTAAAGAGGTGGCTTTCACGAATGAGTGTCGCGACTACTTCATTTTGGAGGGTGAACTTGGTAGCTATTATTTACCTCATGTCTCAAGTATGTCGTCAGAAGTTTCTCATGAGGGAGACTTCGTACCCTCCGAAATGTGATTGCATGTGCTCCTAAATAACAATTCATCTTTCGCCGGCCAGTTATGTAAACTTTGCGGATGAAGGGAATAATATCACCCCCCTCGCTGCACCTCTGATGTGACATACATATATTTACTTTGCTAGGTGTGTGGCGCTGTGTTTGTGGGGAATTATGTTGTTGTGGTGGTCAATGTGCTGGGTTCCAGAGGAGCCGGGTTCATGCTACAGTAGAATACCTTATCCTAACTGATGGAATGGGTAGAGAGACGGCCGTGGCTCTCCCATCGCATCTCCTCTACGTATGCAAAGACGGCTGTGGGAGAGCCCTCTGATAAGCTCTGTTTATTGTAGTTGCAAAATACATTTATACTAACGGTTCCTCGACCATTGGGAGCATATCTGTAGTGTTGTGCACACTTTTGAGACTTCGCCTCGTGACAAGCATTGGCGATGTATGATAATGCATAATTAGTCAGAGTCGTAGCTAGGGTCACCAGCGCCCCTGGCAAGATTTGAATTCCCCACCAATATATATTATTTTGCGCCCCCCGCTATACCGACTATAACACTAGGTATCTAAACATCAGAACTAATAAACTGTGGGGACTCCCCACACAGTGTTTTTCTACACTCGCTGGTCGTTCTCACGAAGTATGGCCTGCCGACACCGCCTCACACAGTGTTTTGCTACGCTCGTTGGTCGTTCTCACAAAGTATGGCCAACCGACACGGCCGGTTTGGCGCCGGCACGCCGCGCCGCCCGGCCGCTTTGGTTGGCGTGTGCCGGAGAGAGGAAAAACGGCAAATGTTAATGTACATATGAGTGTGACAAAAAGTTTGTGTGTAGTTTTTTTTCTTTTATTTAGGGTTCGGTACAAATTTTGTGTGTTAAGTTAGGGGCGCCGTTCCTAAATTGTGGGGGTGCCTATCGTAATCAGGTGCGTTTTTTACATGCGAGTTAGCATCATGTTTTAATTTTGTGTGCCTGTGTCCCAGCGGCCCGCAGGCTGTGTGTCTGCAAAGTGCGCCCCCCTGAGGCTTGCGCCTCTGGCAGCTGCCCCCCTGGCCAGCCCCTAGCTACGGCCCTGATAATTAGTCGTAGTTACACTTAACTTTAGGGTATAGTGTAAATCATATTTGTGACTACTTACTCCCTGCTACACACCGTTGAGGTGGCTTGCAGGGTATTTCGTAGATGTAGAAGTTTAGCACGTCTGGACGATGACGTTTAAGCTTTGCCAACGCTGGGCTTCTCTCCACCCTCCGTCACGATTATAAAATCCTACCATATTTTCTACCCAAGGTGAATCTACTTACCTTTCCTTCTATGGACCTTTCTTGACTGGCACAAATAGTCTTAACTGTCAATCGCCTCCCCACATTACCATCCAATGGCGTGTAATATCCTCTTTTGCCGCAGCTGAGCTGACAACGCGCCGGAGTGGGAACCAAATGGTTGTGTTTGAATACAGCCTAACAGGCTAATATGTTGATTTCTTTCTCTTAAGGTCTTATGTCTGGCGGTTCTATGTGACTGCAGCAGTTGGCATACCTGAAATCCAGCTGCTGCCTGTAATCTCACGCCCTTCCCACGCATCCGAAGCCATTTCAGCGGCGTAAACATTGACAAATAATGATGGCGAAAATGGGTAAACCTCTTCCTTGAACTACGACCTTGACGTGGTGGAAGGGCTTGTGCGTTCCAATGACCCCTAGAGCTGGACTGGCAAGAGCAAGTACATTGCTCCTGGTAGGGCCACCCATGCCAGATAGGTCTAAGGGTAGGAGCCAGACGAATAGTAGTTCCGTGAATGTGTCACGTTAAAAATACCGTTGAGTTGCGTGGGAATACCTCTCAACTGTCACTTCCCAGAATATGAAAGTCATTCAAAGAGAATTGATTCCTGGCAACTACGGGACGCCGCCCACTAGGGCGGCGTCCCGTAGTTGCCAGGAATCAATTCGGTTGCCGGTCCCTAGTGGGCGCCCACTAGGGCCGGGAAAGAAAAACCTGATAGTGATGGGTGACTGAAATGCAGTGGTGGGGGAAGGGAGGGCCGGATTAGAAGTGGGAGGGTTTGGGCTAGGAAGAAGAAATGATCGCGGTGAAAAGGCAGTTGAATTTTGTAGAAGAAATAAATTAGTAGTGACAAACACTTGGTTTAAACATCACCCCAGGCGAAGGTACACATGGAAGATGCCGGGTGATACTGGGAGATACCAAATTGATTATAAAATGGTAATGCAGAGATTTAGGAACAGTGTAAAAAAACTCGCGTAGCTATCCAGGGGCGGATGCGGACTCAGATCATAACCTGGTGATGTTGAAATGTGAAGTTAGATTCAAAAGGCTTTGTAAAGGTAGGAAGATAAAGAGGTTGAACCTTGAAGCATTGAAAGGGTTGAAAAGGAGGGAATACCAAGAGCTGGCAGAAAAGAACTTAGGTGAAGCAAAGCGAATAGGGACAATAGAGAAGAGATGGGAGGTTATAAAAACAGGCATCGCTGGAACGGCAGAGAAAACAACAGGAACGGTGGAAAAGAAGAGGGTTAAGAAGCAGTGGGTAACGGAAGAAATGATAAAGAAAATGGAGGAGAGAAGGATATGGAAAAACGTGAACACCGACGTAGGCAAGAGGAAGTACAAGGAATTGAATAATAAGCTCAGGCGAGTGACCAATCCGGCAAAAGAAAACTGTTGGAAGGGACAATGTGAGGAAATGGAAAAGATGCAGGAGGGGGCAGTGGGCGCTTTGTACGCCAAGGTGAATATGTTATCGGGTGGTAAGAGAGGTCAAACGATACCAAAGGTTAAGGACAAAACAGGGAAGATATTAATGGAACAGGAAGATATCCAGGTAAGATGGGGAGAATATGTAGAGGAGCTATATGGCAGCGAGAACAGACCCTTTAGCCTAAATCTAGAGGATGAAGGAACAATAGATAAGGATAACCTCGGACCAGAGTTACTTGACGGCGAAATAGAGAGGGCATTAAGAGAGATGAAGGGTATAAAAGCCGTGGGAACCGATAACCTACCTTCGGAACCACTGAAGAATCCAGGTAGTAAGGGGAGAAAATCGTTTTTCCAACTTATTCGCAGGATCCACGAGGAGGGAGTATGGCCAGAGGAATTCGTGAAAACAGTATTAATACCTATCCCGAAGAAGAGGAAAACGTCAGAATGCGAGGAGTATAGAACAATCAGTTTAATTTCGCACGCGGCAAAATTCTTGCTTAGAATACTAAATAGAAGGTAGGAGAGTAGAGCAAACTGCTATTTAGGCGATGACCAATTTGGGTTCAGGAAGGGGAGGACAACCAGATACGCGATTGCGGTAATGAGAACACTTATAGATAGAAACGTAGAGCATAATTAGGATGTTTTCGCTCGCTTTGTAGATTTCGAAAATGCGTTTGACAGAGTAAACTGGGAGAAACTAATGCAGGTAATGGGGATAATAGGAATAGATTGGCGTGATAGGAGACTCATCCGAAACTTATATATGGGGCAGAGGGCTCAGGTTAGGGTAGTTGACGGTGAATCAGGGTGGGCAGTTTTAGGTCGCGGGGTGCGGCAAGGGTGCCCGTTGTCACCTTTACTTTTTAACATCTATGCTGAGGAAATGGTAAGAAAGGCATGGGATGAGCTAGATGTGGGAATGAAAGTAGGAGGCCAGCGGATAAAGTCGGCCAGACGACCAGGCGTTGGTCAGTCGGCCATCGAAAGGATTGAGAACTTTAGTAGATGCACTGGAAATGCAGTGCGAGAAGTACGAGATGAAGATTAATAATAAGAAACAAAAGTAATGATATTCTCCAGGACAAAGAAAAGGAGGCTGGTGATAGAGTAGGAAATCACAAACTGGAGCAAGTAGAACAATTTAATTGTATCGTGGAAGGTTATTCGGGACTTCCACCGGGTCAGGTTCTCCAATTCGGCCGACCTTTCGATGAACGTTTCGTTCATCGTCGGCCGAATTGGAGACGTCGGCCGAAACGTTGGCCGAATTGGAGAACCTGACCCGGTGGAAAACCCGAATAAGCTTCCACGAAACAATTTAATTACTTGGGTAGTATGCTAGAAGAAACAGGACATAGTAGCAATGACATTAGGAGGAGAATAGCGCTAGCGAAGGAAACGTTCAATAATAGAAGGGAGCTGATGACGGGGACCTTGAGTAAGGATGTAAAAAAGAGGCTGGTGGAGAGTTTGATATGGAGTGTGGCTTTGTATGGGGCAGAAACGTGGACCTTGAGAAAGGAAGACGAAAATAGGCTGAAGGCTTTCGAAATGTGGGTGTGGAGGAGGATGGAGAAGGTGCGTTGCACGGAAAGGAAGACAAATGAGGAAGTGCTTGACATGGTGGCCGAGGAGAGGAAACTTATACGTAGATGAGATTAGGGGATGGAAGGTGGCTGGAAGCACTAATGAGGGGTAATGGTTTGCTGAAGGTCGTGATAGAGGGAAGGATGTTGGGTAGGCGGGGAAGGGGAAGAAAGAGATTAGGTGTTAAGGACGGGATGAAGAAAGGTAGGACTTATGCTTAGATGAAGAAAGAAATACTAGAGGAAGAAAGGGCACGGCACGTGTAAGAGTTCGTTGGACATTCTCTGACTTTCATCACAACCTACCTCTAACCGGTAGATTACTGTAATGAATGAATGTACTTCATGAAATGAGGTTGAGTCTATCATTTCATTTTATTGTATAATTTGAATTATTATAAGTTTCTCCTTACCTCTCCCAACTGTTATCAATCCCTCGCCCATCTCACAATAGTCCACCTCTTTCACCAATAGTTCGTTGGATATTCTCTGAATTTCATCACAACCTACCTCTAACCGGTTGATTACTGTAATGAATGAATGGATAAACCCCCCCTGTCACTTTTAGTCACAAATAGTGTCCCTCCCTCCTTTAATGATGTTACAAAAATGATAAAACTTCTACTCCCCCCCCCCACAGTCTGAGTAAAAATAAGACAATATACAGTGGAAGTGTGGGTGTCACATGAAGCATAGCCCCAAGACTCCCCCGTCTCAAATTGTCACAAGGTGGTGACCCCCCCCCCCCAAATCTTGTGGACGTCATTTATGGACAGCCCCCAAGAGTTCATAAAAACGAACAGAAATCGCTTCACGGGTTGCCTTCTTCCGGAAACCCTATTTGAGTACCATTTTTACCGCGTCAAAGTTAGGATAATTGCCTTTAGTCTTCGCATTCGAAAGTTTGCGTTTTTCATCTTAGAAATAAGAATCAGAACGGTTTTTGCCTAGTCTTCCAGCTAAAACCTTCGTTAGGCTTGTTTACACGACCCTACCACCTGCGCGAATTGATGCGTGAACGCTTCCCTGGTGAAAATAAACCGTGACGGACAGTGTGACAGAAGCGTGAACACTACAGTATGAATAGAATGTGAAAGAGCGTGATTACAGTGTGAATACAGTGTTCCAAAAGTGTAAATTGGAACTCGTAAGCGTGATAGACAGTATGACGGTACAGTGTGTGGACATTGTGCGCACAGTGTTCATACACTGTGCACATTATGAGGACACCATGTACGCAGTGTGAGGACCCTGCGCATAGTGTGCATACCATGGAGCTTAGAAAAGAAAACCTCCTTGGTGCATACACTGTGACTAATGCCTTCGCACAGTGCTCAGGACATAATTGTGGTCACACTGTCCGTCACGCTTTAAAGGGAGCACAGTGTGCGTACACTGTACAAATACACTTGCGCAGTGTGCGGCACATTATTGTCACACTATATGTCACGGTTTATTTTCACCAGGGTTGCGGGAATACTTTCTCAGAATTAGAACAGTGGCTCTTTATGGAGATGTGTTCGCGAAATCCGGCGAGCTGATGTTTTTACACGGTGTAATTTTAAAGTTACATCTTTTCAAGCATATGCTCACGCAGGTACACTTGGATCGTGTGAGATCTTAGATCCAGCAAATTCGTTCGGATAATCCTTCGACCATTTAAATGATCGAAGGGGAAATCCTCGTTGTCCATTTTTAAAGCTTTGTTGTATTTTATGTTTTCTCCTCATTTCCCACAATCCCCCTCTATCTAGTACTCCTGGACCAAGGTTAGTCTTATCTACAGTTTCGCTCTCTGTCCACATGCGCCGACCTCTCATCTTTATCTAGCCATTCTACGAATTCACGCAACCTAACTTGAATATCTTATTGTTCGATCAAATACTTTCTTGCCTCATCTTTGAAATTGGCAATCATCTTCTTCTTCCTGCTACTCGGTTGCATTTTAAACTTCGAATGTTATGCAAAAAATTGACCATTCCTATTCGATTTATTCATTGCGTTTATAATTATTTTTCACCTCGCATCCTTCACTGGATTATTTACTCGCCTATGTTTATTTTTTTCTTTCCTGTTTTTTCTTTATTATTTCATGGGTAATTCACTAATGCATGATGTACATATTGTTTTGTCCTCCGCTATCGTTAAAACCGTGATTTATGTATTTTCTTCCTCTCATGAATTGTTTCCAGCTCCTTTTATTCATTTAAATATCTGTCTTCTCTCTCCTAGTATGCGCTCATTTTGATCCGATTAAAGCGCTTGCTTTGCACTTAATTATACCCTTACAATTCGCAGCCTTATTTAGTCTTCAATAACTTTTCATAAATATGAAAATTTAATCGAAGTCAAAATCGGCGATCAGTTGCTCTGCGTACTTTGTCGCTTTTCCTAAATCTATGGTTAAACATAATATGGTCGAATTCATATGAATCAGAATCTATCGAAATTTTTCATGTGCACCAACGCTTGCGGTATTGTCTGAGCATTATTCCTACCAAATTAATTTCTCCTATTAAACTTAACTATCGCCTCATTACTACGCTATTAGTTAGCATTTTTACTAACACTAGAGGTAGCCATTTCTACGATTCAATCCGCCAATTCTTGAACCCGCCTTTCCCGGTAAGCTTTGTCAGCTAAGTTTCATCCTCTCCTAATAATTAGCTAATTAATGAAATTCAGTCAACAATGCTCCTCGAACCCTAGCCCCCTCCACAACAATTTACCAGCCCCTCTAATGTTTTCATCAATTTCATAATATCAGGTCTTTTCGTGGTCAGGGCAGTTCCTCTTATTTCCATCCCTAGACCGTTTCTGCCCTTCCATGCTGTCGTATGTTCATCTAATGGTCCATGTTTAGAGCCGAAACCGTAGCGACATTGGTGTGATGCATTGCACATCGTCGACTGCGTCATGTTCTCGTCACTGTCTCGTAGTTTTGGGCACTCCACGTCGCGTAGGAGATTCCTGTTAAACGTATCAGTCATCATCTGATGAAATTAGGTCACTGCAAGATGCCCTTATCCGTCACCACATCGACGGCCAAACGACGCACAAATCACCAATGCAACACCTTGGTATTCAAACGCCGAGAAATCATTCATCGGTCCGATACTTTGAGCCTGGCTGGGAAATGGAGAAGTCCGAAGTCTGTAAATGCTTGCGTCACTCGTCAATCACCGAGCCAAGAGCCTTTTGCTCCCGCTTTATCGCCTTCCCTTGCTTTGTACTATCCGCCTCTCCTCCTTTTCCTACTTCCCCTATTTCGGAAAGTCATGTGGACAATGAACTGCGTCAGCGGAAGAAGTTTCTGAGTGTCGCAACGGTGAGGTATAGTCAATCGCTGCTGTCGAGATTCTAATGGTAAAAATTATGCATAGCCTCCAATTTTTTCAGTCTAACCTCGAGACGGCGCCACTCGTAATTTATCGGGTTTTCTCTTTTAATCGCTCCGCTGCTGAGTGTGCTTATCACACGGATGATCACCCGCGGTCCATCCGATTCGCAGGGATCTCATCTTTTGTCCAGAGCAATTGCAAGTGTGGGCCTACAGCGGCTCGCAAGCCATATGCAGCTAACTCTTTGCTAACGTACGTGTGGCTTTCCAGTAATACTGAAAATTAAATTAAAACTCTTGTAGTTTCATTTTTTGAAAATTTTCATGGAGTTTATTTCTTGATGGTGAAAGTCTTAATTATTCTCTCACTCCATCACTCTCTGGAGAGTTACTCTCATCCCGCGCATGTGATATTGCATGGCAGTTATCGACACAGCCCTTGGGACTGTCTTGGAGATATTTGTCAACTGGTTATATGTTATCTGAATTGTGAAGAAAATGTGGTCTTTTCTATTTCATGTTTTATGTTCCTATGCTCTTCCCTTGGACTACAACCTTGTCGTGATGGAAGAGCTTGCGTACTCCGATGACCCCTAGAGCTGCACTGGCGGGAGCAATGCTCCTGGTAGGGTCACCCATGCCAGATTGGTCGAAGATTAGGAGACAGACGAATGTCCGCGCAGCGTCTGTACCTCAGTGTTTTTCAGGTTTAATTCTAGCTGCCACGCATCGCACCACTCCTGTATTGCCTCGAGGACCTTAGTTAGCGCTTGCTTATCATTAAGGCTATGAATTTATCTGTACACCACTACGTCGTCTGCAAATAATCTAAGCTTACCGTCAACTGTTTCACCGATGTCGTTTATGTACAAAAGGAATAGAAGTGGGCCTATGACACTTCCGTGTGGGACACTTGATGTGACTTTTACTTCATTAGAGATAGCGCCATCTAATTGCCCAACCCTTTGCAACCGATTTTGCAATTAATCCAACAACCCTTTGCACGCGGTTGCTTAAGAATTCTCTAATTCAGGAAATGACATCGTCGTCTAAACCGTAGGATTTTAATTTCATGAGTAGCTTACTGTGGGAAACTTTATCAAATGCCTTTTTAAAGTCAAGAAAAATTGCATCAACAGGAACGTTATGTTCACCGGAGACTAAAATATCGTGGGCAAAAAGTGCTAATTGAGTTTCGCAAGATCTTCCCTTTCTGAATCCGTGTTGCGTTTTTGTTAACAAGTTCTGCATATCGAGGTGTCTCGTAACTGAACTTACAATTATATGTTCAAGGACTTTGCAAGAGATAGATGTGAGATATATCGGTCTGTAGTTCGATGGCTGTTCCTTATCACCGCTTTTGAATGTGGGAGTGACATTTGCAATTTTCCAGTCCATGGGTACTTTGTGTTCGTTGACGGATTTACTGAATATATTCTGCAAGCAGGGTGCTATTTCACAAGCTAATTCTCTATGCACGCGGGCAGGAATCTCTTCAGAACCTGGGGATTTATTTGGACTTAAGGATTTTAACCAGTTTTCTATTCCGTGAGTGCAAATATCGATAGGCCGCATCTTTTGCTGGAAGTGATCATTTACCTTTACGGATGTAATCTGTGATGACTTGGTGAACACACTTTGAAAGTAGGAATTCTATAAGTTGGCTTTGTCCGAACTGGTTGTTAATAATTCGCCCTTTACGTTTCGTTGTGGAATAACTGTTGATCTATTGCCTTGAACCTTACGTATGACCAAAATGCTTTTGGTTTATCCTGTAACTGTTCTACTAATGTTCTTCTTTAAAATCCATGAATGCATTTCGAAATACTTCCTTATTTAGTGGCTTTAGACAATTTGTATTTTTCAATTATTAAATTTTGATCACCAGTGGACAATTCTCTACGGAGTTTTTTCATCTTGGCGTGGCATCATACTCTCTGGCGTCTTAACGATTTTCTCACTTCTGCATTGTACCATCTTGGTTCGCTGCCCTCTTTTTTTACTTTACTTGGAATATATTTTCTGATCCCCGAATGTACGATCGAAAGAAAAGCTTTCCAACTACCCTCCGTGTCTAACTTTACGCTTGATTCTTGGAAGTCGGGAAGAGAATTTTTTAGATGACTCTTGAATGCATTGAAATCGGCTTTTTTTTTAAATTAAGAACTTTCTTCTTTTTTTTAAAACTTTTAATTATATTCAAAGAGAACTTTGCGGTAACTACTCTATGGTCAGTAATGCCCTCAACAGTGTTTACCTTAATTACTTGTTGCGGTATATTTGTTGCCAGTAAATCAAGAATGTTGTCCTCTCTGTTAGGCGTCGTAGCTATCTGATGTAGGGCATTTGATGAGAACGTGTACAGCAGGGACTCGCATATATCTTTTTCTCTTCCCCCTGATATGTAACTGTAGGTCCTCCAAACTATAGAGGGCGTATTGAAATCTCCACCTATGATTAAATTTCTTTCGATGTTCCTGGATGTGATGTTCTTTATTTGTGATTCGTGTTCTAAAATTGAGGTGACTTCGGTGTTAGGTGGTCTGTAGTATGCGCACACGAATATTGTTTTTGATTTAGGGCATCTAATAGAGCACCATACAGATCCTAGGATGGTATCTGGGACGATTTCCGCTTGGCTGACAATGGTATTCTTTACAGCTTTTAATACTCCGCCTCCTGTTCGGTTGGACCTATGTTTTCTGTAAACATTGAATGATTTAGGAAAAATTTCACTATCAGAAATATCGTCCGTTTGCCAACTTTCTGTGCCAATAATGACGTTACACTCTATGACTAGGCTATGAATAAGGTGGTGAAATTCTGGAATCTTATTTTTTAAACTGCGGCAGTTAACTACTGCAAAGACTACTGCTTCATGATTATTGTTAATGCGTTTCGGGGACATTTCAAGATTGCTGTCTTCAATTAAGCTATTCTTGGGCCTTATACTCGGAGCACTCTTTGCTAAATTACTAACTGGTAACACATAACTATTGACCCCACTAATTGACCTGCCCTGTAGCCTATCGTCTATGTTAAACTCAACGAGTGTGCTCAAGTATCCTGCGCGCTACCTCCTGCGATGCCTCGTACGTATAGTGGACACCCGAACTTGTCTCAAGTCGTGGAACTAAAGGCAGAACTAACGAATTAAGTTATAATCCAGGTTTGTATGCCTACCTCTAATCATAAATAGGAGGAGATAGATGGGGTATACGATCAGCTAGAGGAAATAATTGGTAAGATACCTGGGAGTAAGCACTTGGTAGTAAGGGGGGTTTGGAACGCGGTGATGGGTGAAGGAAGAGATGGGCGGGAGGTGGGCGAATACGGGCTAGGAAGGAGAAACGACCGGGGCGAGAAAGCGGTGGAGTTTTGCTGTAGAAATAACCTATTAATTACAAATACATGGTTCAGACATCATCCTCGACGTAGGTACACTTGGAAGAAGCCTGGAGACACATATAGGTTCCAAATAGCTTACATAATATCCAGGAGCTGATGCAGACACAGACCACAACTTATTAGCCATGAAGTATAAGGTAAAACTGAAAAATATAAAGATGGAAGGAGGGTACGAAAGTGGAATACGGAGGCATTAACTGGGGAAATGAAGAAGAAGTATCGGGAGAAGGTGGATGAGATAATGGGTATGTATCATGGAGATAGATCAGTGGAAGATGAATGGGGAAGTTTGAAAAATGGTATTGTAGAAGCTACGAAAGCAACGGTAGGCGTAGTGAGTGCAACTAAAATTAGAAAAACGTGGATCACGAAGGAGATGATCAGGGAGATGGAGGAGAGAAGAAAATGGAAGAGCGTAAACTCTGAGCTAGGAAAGAGTAAATACAGAGAATTAAATAACAGGCTTAGAAGAGAAACAAAGAAAGCAAGAGAGGCGAGGTGGAGAGAACAGGGGCCCAAGTCTGTAACTTGGATTTCTCCCGAAAACGGGAGATATCAGATCCGCCGGGCGATAAAAAGAGCCATTTCTCCCGTCGGTAGTCTGTAACGGGTTTCTCCGGGAGAAAGGAGGAACACGAAACGCCCGTAGACAACTTGTCGCCCGACCCAAGTCTGTAACTCGGCGAAGCGACTTCCGGCGGCCCCAGATGGGAGACAAGTTACGTCGGCCTTGCTAGACCGACGTAAGTTTTCTCCACAGGAGAAATGTGCGCATTACGACAGTGATTTTAAGTTTTGACCAATGGCATAAGAGAGTTCACGATGATTTACTTCTGCTTGGAAAACAACAAATCCACCGTTCATAAGAATAAAGTCTGTACTTTTCGCGTATTTACACGTACATGAGTATAGTATATACATTCTGTCAGTTTCCAATTGAAAAAGCAATGAGGACCGGAACATTAGCATATACCTCAACCACATTAATTATTATAAACGAAGAGTTTCTCAATTTCGATCTGAAATCTCAATTTTAGACTACGTAAATATCGGCATGTAAACATAATGAGAAGCGGAGTCTTCAAATTTGATGTTTGAAGTTTAAACTTCCACCTTTAATAGTTTACAACAAATGAAAATCTGCTGCTCCGATTACATCAAAGAAGAGTTTGACGAGTAATAATGTGAACGATGCACACGTTGAATTAAAGCTTAAGTCCCGTATTATTATCTAGGTTACTATAATTACTTATACAAATTTCACTCCATTATTTTTGTGAGCTTCACGCTGATCGACAGTTTTAAGGGCATTTGAGTTTTCAGTTACCTTATACGTATCGTACTTAATCTCACTTGGGTACTAATTCAATGAAACATCATATTTTCGTTTACATTATGACGATTAATCGTATCATTTCCAATCGCCGTTCCAATCCACCGTAGTCGTACGGGTTGCACATATGATTTAATGTGGACGCATATCGGTTGTCAGTTGGATGTCATGCTGTGTACACGGAAGAACGGGCATTACAGCTGTGCATGAATATCAGCTGTAAACGCTAGCGAATATGTTCTGTCATGTATTTGTTCGTATATTCTAATTCATCCATGTGTGTGACTATAGTCTAGTCTTAGTGACTATAGACTAGTCTTCTAGTATACTTCCCATGTAATATTTTACACCAGTGACACAAGGGTAAGAAGTCATCCGTTAACTTGCTCCACTGACAAAGAATTTCGGCATTTTTTTTAGCTGTTCTCTCTACGCTTATATTCCGAGATTTATTTTGATTGAACTCAAATTCCAGATTGAACACCGCAATAGAAGTGTTTGGGATGCTGATATAATCCTAAACTACTCTCTATCGACTAGAACGACTTGAGCATATACCACGGCATATATCACTCGATTCATGGATTGTGTGCTGATACGTTTTCCCACAATGAAGGAACTCTCCCTTGGTGTTTGATATTTTACATTTGGAGTATTGCTCTTGTGATACGTATGTTATCCTGAAAATATAAGTGAAAATCATCGGCAACTTCCTTAAAAAAATCGGTGTGTTTTATAATGTGTTACTGTGGCCAAGCATTGGATATATTTCATACAAGTTTTGTGGTATATTCGG
Source organism: Pyrrhosoma nymphula (assembly GCA_963573305.1). Lineage (NCBI taxonomy): Eukaryota > Metazoa > Arthropoda > Insecta > Odonata > Coenagrionidae > Pyrrhosoma > Pyrrhosoma nymphula. The sequence continues at coordinate 171,917,297 of OY754327.1, forward strand.
CGTTTACTTGAACTTTGGATGCTACTTTTTAAATGCCTTGTAATAATGACGTGTGTTGTCGAGTGGTTTAGCTGATTAATGTCAGTATACTGACAGTACACGCGTGTTTAACGATTGTGCAACTGACGGCTGTTACTATTTTCAATCTTGTCAATCGTCCATTGATCATGTAAGTAGCCCATTAAATAAATGTGTTCATTAATAAAATTACATATTAGAAAATTATTCAGTTTAATATCCATGTATCACTTTCAACAAATGTTATTCCAATGAAGTTTGCCCAGACGATGTGATATGTCGTCAATACTATATACCTACACTTTAGGAGTGATTTAAACTAGGATGAAGTGTAACGGATACTCGAAAGAACAATGGTATTAATTATCTGACTGGTACATACTTTGCAATAGCGTAAATTAATCAATATCGTGAATATTCGTCTTCAGAAATTTCAGTTAGTGAAACGTCGTGCAATTGTAACGTCAGTTAACAGACGGCTATTACTCTGTTTTCAACCTTGTCAATCATCCATTTATCATGTAAGTAGCCCATTCATTAAATGTGGTAATTTATCGAATCACATGTTAGATAATTATTCAGTTTAATATCCATATATCGCTGTTTGAACAAATTTAATTCCAATGAAGTTTGTTGATACGGGATGTCTTTCTGTCGGGAAGATTTAATAATATGCCCTTTCGGTGAGTTTTAAAATAGGATGAAGTGTAACGGAAACTCGAGAGTATAATGGTATTAATTATCTGACTGGTACATACTCTGAAATCGCGGAAATTAAACAATATCGCGAATATTCGTCCTCAGAAATTTTGTAAACAAAGCAGACTAATCCTTCGCTCCTACAGCTGTGAAAAGGTACAGTGGATTTCATTGGCTCTCAAAAGTAGGTCACTGAAATATGTCCAATAGTCAGCTTTGGCTTCAGAAATTTTCATACCCTCACTTTTCTCCTTCCGGTACAGCCGGCTGAAGTTTCTCCACCCAGTTACAGACTACGGTCGGGTGACATTTTCGGGAGGAATCTCGCTTCTCCTGTCTCCGGCGCCCTAAGTTACAGACTTGGGCCCCAGATCGACTCGTTAGAGAAATACCAAAAAGAGGGAAGAGCAGATGCATTATATAGGAAAGTTAAGGAACTGACGGGTGGTAATAAGGGAAGGGTAATTACAACGATAACAGAAAAGACGGGAAAGGTGATCGTAGAACCGAAAGAGATCCAGGAGAGGTGGAAGGAGTATGTTGAAGAGCTGTATGGTAAAGAAATAAGTCCCAATATGTTAGATATAGAAAGAGAAGACGATATCGACAGAAATGGCATCGGACCAGATATCCTAGATAGCGAAATCGAAAGAGCACTACGAGACATGAAAAGGAATAAGGCGGTGGGAATAGATGACATACCAGCAGAGTTTTTAAAGAGCATGGGGAAGAACGGAAGGGGAAAACGTTTTGCACTTATTCGTAGGATTTATGAGGATGGAGTGTGGCCGGAAGACTTCGCGAAGACTGTACTAATTCCTATACCAAAGAAGAGCAAAGCAAAAACATGCGAAGACTATAGGACAATAAGCTTAATATCCCACGCGGCCAAAGTAGTTCTGAGAATTATAAACAGAAGGCTAGAGAAGAGGGCAAATGAATACCTGGGTGACGACCAGTTCGGGTTTAGGAGAGGGACGGAAACGCGAGACGCGGTGATGAGCGGTGATGAGGACGCTAGTAGAAAGAAACCTAGAGTATGGGCAGGATGTTTTTGCATGCTTCGTAGATTTCGAGTAGTCGTTTGATCGGGTGGAATGGACGAAATTAATGGGAGTGTTGAAGAAATTAGGGGTCGATTGGAGGGACAGGCGTCTGATTCGGAATTTGTATATGAACCAGACGGCGCAGGTTAGGGTAGCCAATGGAGAATCGGGATGGTCACCAATAGGACGGGGGCACTCCCCGTCCTATCGGTGCCCATCTATCGCCGCTGCTTTTTTACGTGTATTGAGAAGAAAATGGAGGCATGGGGGGAGAAGGAGGTAGGAATAAAGGTAGGAGGGGAGCTGATAAAATCAGTGAGATTTGCAGATGATCAAGCATTGGTCAGTCAGTCTGATAATGGGTTACAGTCAATGGTGAATGCGTTAGAGGTGCAGTGCGAAAGGTATGGGATGAAGATCAACCACAAGAAAACGAAAGTTATGAGATATTCTAGAAGTAAGGAGGCGGGGCTGAATATAAGGGTGGGAGGGCAGAAGATAGAGAAGGTCGAACAGTGTACGTATCTGGGTAGTATTTTGGAGGAGAATGGGTTTAGTGGTAAGGACATTAGATGTAGAATTTCCGTGGCTAAAGAAGCATTTTCGAAGAGAATGGAATTGATGAGGGGGGGCCTGAGAAGAGACGTAAAGAAGAGGCTGGTGAAACCTTTAATATGGAGCGTGGCGCCATATGGGTCGGAAACTTGGTCATTGCGAATGGAGGATGTGCGTAGACCTGAGGCGTTTGAGATATGGGATTGGAGAAGGATGGAGAAGGTGAGCTGGATGGCGAGGAAGACGAACGAGGAGGTATTGGATATGGTCGGAGTAGAGAGGAAGCTTGTGGCAGAGGTTCGGAGAAGGCATAAGGGATGGATGGAGGAGGTTTTGAGAGGAGAGGGCATGTTGAAGAGAGTTATAGAGGGGAGAACACTGGGGAAGCGTGGAAGAAGAAGGAAGAGGATAGGAATTCTGGACGAAGTAAGAGGAGGTAGAAGATATAAAGAATTGAAGAGGGATCTAATAGGGCGCCATCCTTTGGAGGGAAAGCGAGACAATGTCTATGAGGTTGGGATGCAGAATGGGGACTGTCCAAGAAACGACCAATCAGCTGGTAGAATATGTACTTGAATAAAAAAAATGTTCCTATGAATTTGCTTGACATTGTCTTCCGTATGGGACTAACTTTTTCATGTATATGTTGGCTGAGAGATCTTCAGGAAGATTTCTGTAAGATGATAGTATGGTATCTGCAGTATAGAAATATCTGATTAAAGTATGTTTTTTATAATATTTTTTCTTTACGTGCATAATGTTGCTTACAGTTTAGGAGAGGTGCCGGTCAAGGAAGGTAGTTTGTGGCATGTGTGGGTCTGTTTGGGAAAAAATATTTGGGAAATGGAGGAATTTTAGTGGAAAACCTGGCTTCGGAATCAGTGTACTCGTAACGGTAATCCCCGAGGGGTCTTCAGTATAACGCCCCTAACGCACGGAGTTCTGCATTTGAAGTTCTTTGCACAGAGCACCCAAAAAAGGATCGGGATTCCACTGAAGAATCTCCCACTCTTCTGGGTCTCGAGACGGGGTAGAATGTTAAGTCATTATTCTAGCCACCACACATACTCGATTTCCTAGCTCAATTTTATCCCCCTACTTTAAAGCGACCCGGCAAATAGGGTTGGGTATATGGGTTTATATACTCAGTGTGCGAGGTTTTCCTCGGTTTATCAACAATACTTTCATGAATTAACTAGAAGAGAGGATTTTTTCATCTCATTCTAGTATATCGAATCCAAATCGAGGTTGATGGCTAGACTGGATTGCTTCGGCGTTGGGGTTTCTGATAGATGGGTACCTGACAGTTTATCAATTGAGTGAATCCGATACAGTTAGGGGTATGGTAGTATTCCAATTCGGCTATTGAATTAAAATTATTTTTATCATAAAATGTAGCCACCATTACCCTTTTGCGCATAATACGATTATGTTTGCGCATATGTGATGTTAGCATGTACTAAGTAGCAGATAAGGATACAAGTATTAGGGAGTAAATCAACTAACTAGCTACACTACCTATTGACAAACCTAGTTAGAAGTCTCATTGGCAGCTGTTTGATCTCTTAGTTAATTGGTGGTATTAGTTACCTAGTTAATTAGTTAGCTAGTATTAAATCGGTTAGTTAACGCCACGTAAGAATTTCCTCAGGTCGAGCTATGAATAGCTCTCCTCTACCCATAAATGGCAGTTTTGGTAATGGCAGCTTAAGTTCTTTTGCCTCTTTCAAGATGAAATTACAAAAATCAAAATTGCTTGATTTAGAGTGTGAGAATGGTGCTAAGGAATATACAAATGGGTGTATGTATGTCAACGTTGCTCTTCTCAATGTGGCTATTGGTCGTAAATCTGGCTTATCTTTAAAATGCTGCAAATACACTACTTATATTTAATTTTCGTGATTTTTAACACAACAGTGTTATATCTTATTTAATTCCTCTGGAAAATTTAATTTTTCGCGTAAAAACCATGTCGTGGTGGCGAGTCAGTATAAGTATTTTTCCAGTCGACTAATATAAGTATGACGTGAGCTCGTAGGATAATTGATGCCCGTATCCTTGAGGCTTGACGATGAGTGATCAGCTACCTGACATCACGGATTAACACATTCGCCTTGCACTTTTTCTCTTACTTCCTATGCAGTTTTTGAGGATTTAATTGATCATAGGATACGGTTTGAACGAATTAAGTCTTACAAGTAGTAGTCTTGTTAGTAGTATTTTCGAAGCGGTGTACTAGCAACTTTATTTTCCGTCAAATTCCACTGTATCCGATGTAACATCCAGCATAATAAGTCAGCATTTTCTGTGATTATCCGAATCTTTATCAAACATTTAGCTGCAAACACTTGCATATAACAGTTCAAGTAACATTGCGTATTGTAATTATTGACTTATCTACTCCAATCACGCTTCATAACCAATCTATGCCGCCAGATGCCCGGCGTCCGATAGTCAGATCTCCATTTACTAGCGTAAAAAACTGACTCAAGGTGATTGTGAAGGGCGTCTTAAGCGTTTTACGCAACCAGTGTTGCTAAATGTCAGTGAAAACGGAAAGAAAAGGTTTTCAATGCCTTTTTCCGCCACCTCTAGAGGTAAAACGAAGTAGAAGATTATTACTCGGCGTCAGTCTTTTCTTTTCCTCGTCTTTTTTCCCGCAATGACTCTTATCCGCACCGTCATAATGTACTTGTACTGTGTACATTCCTTCCCACCAACTCAGCAAATCCATGCCGTTCATGCAGAAAATCATTTAAATACGCATCTGCTCCAAATGAGTAATTAAGTAAGCAATTTTAGTTTTCCTGCCTTCAGAGTAAGCATACTCGTTTATTTCTTCGTCTTCTTATCTTGAGCACAGCTGAGATTTGTGTGAAAATAACTCATGTGACGAGGGAAATGTTAATTTTTGATGGCTGCCTGCATTGTTACGCGAGTTTTCACGTGTTGTCGATCTTAGTGGTGGTGAGGAGGGGTCAAGTCCTATCCCGCTATCCCTGGGGTCACCGGTTCGAGTCTTTTCTGGGTACATTTTACAACGTGTGTTTGCTCAATGTTGTTTGTTAAAATATCCGGTGTTAAACGTCTCTCGGGAAGTGAGCTATCTGAAAATTAATACTTTTCCCATAGTTTGGGTATAAGAGGTGATCGAAGAAGTAGATTGAGAAGAAGACATTATGCGAAATTAAGGACGACGTATATACAAGAGGAAGAAAAATATGTCGTCAGACTATTTTCCCGGTGCACTCTTTGCAGTTTTCTTGCGAAGAACTTTTTTTCTTGAAGAAGAACCGAAGCAGAAAACGCCAAAGTAAAATCCAAAATTGAAACGAGTTGTATAGGCGAGGTTAAATTTAGTGGTGGATGGCGTATTTCGAGTGATTTATGAGTCAAGAAGGCTGTGATGTGACATTAATTCCACCTTTAAGTGTAAATAATACTGCTAAATTATTCGTGACCAAAAAATCCTTTAATTACATCGTCAAATTTTCCATATGCCTTGTTTTCATGCTTCAGTTTTGGGATTCCTGGGTCCAACTCTTTCCGTAACCAAAAGCCTGAAAAAAGATTGTATCCAGACTTTGAAACGCAATAAATCCACCTAAATGCATATCTGCGGAAAAAAGTGGCATTGATGAAGAAAGTAATGTACCACTCCGACATATCTTCAACCTTTTTAAAATTTAAATGTGTTAACTGTTCATATAACATAAAAAACTTTGTGTCTACAAAACGGTCTTCGTTGCACATTTTCTTCACTTCACTCGGAAAAATATGAGGTGGCGTTGCCAGCGGGACAGTTAAGCGTTTCGTTGCGGAGAAGCAGAAAATTTCAATTAGTGCCAGCAATATAACAATGGAATCAAAATTTCTTTTGTGGAGCATAAGTTGGATCAGTTAAGAAAAGATTACTAGACACCTATGCTATTTATGGAATGAAATAAACATTTCTGAGGGACAACGGAGTGTCCTCAAGAACCAACCATTGGCGTAAGAAAAGACTGCGATGTGCAAATTTGAACCATCCACTAGTGATAAATAAAAATAAATTTCATTGGGGAAAGTGCATCTAGATTATCCATTCCCCTAGACTAAATTAACTGCGATTAAGATTTTTCTTGCGATAGTTTTTTAATTGTCGTTTCCGACATTTCCCTGCATACCAACCGTGCCCGGTAGTAATAATTTAGTTATTTTAGCCCGGGCGTAACAGAAGAGACGAATGCCCGTTCAAAAATACTACTGTTAAAGTTCACACAGCAATAGCTTTAGAAAAGTGCAGTATGATTTGTAAATGATATCTTCAACCGTAGTAGACGACTCCTGCCGCACAATCACGTTGCGACGCGTCGCTGCCTCTTTATAGTTTCTTCTTGGAAAATGGTCGTCCCTCACGAGTCTTTGTAGATTTTTTTCCATATTTTCGTTGTTGATTGCAATATATCGTATGTAAGAATATGAACCTCAGAATAGGATAGCCTTTGTGAATATCCGAAATTGATTTTCTTTTAATTAATATATCTAGATCATTTTTGCAATGTCTTCATTACACGATTTTCAAGTAGCACACGCCCGAGTTTTTAATGTATTTACGTCAGCCGATATACAATTTCAAAGAAGCTTCCTTAACTCACTTTTTGATATATGCTCTCTATCATCGAAGTTATTTCTTCGATAGAATATTGAATAAATCACGCCCTGTCCATAAAATGTCATAAACATTGAACAGATCGTGGCTAATCTGGGTATGAGTTGACGAATTTGTGGATTGACTTGATATATTCGTAAATATCCTTGATACATTTTTGATTGAACTGCAACTTCCTGCACTGAAAATACTCCGTGTCGAGCTGAAGGAAAACTCTACCGATGAATAATAACACTGCTCTCATCTGCGTCGTGGCCCGCAACAGCCAGAGAAAGTGCCCTTGGCCTCTATTCACCTCTTTGCTCACCACAGGAAGTTCGTATTCCGTGCAGAGATCACTCGCTGTCGCCGCGGAGTGACTTAAGAATCGGTTTCCCTTTGAGTCGTTGTCACCTCAGTCTTTCTTTATTTTCAACCAGGAGTATTTGGCGCATTTGAGGAAAGGGTAAATTTTTAATAAAAACATTTTAGTTTCATGGGTTTTGCTTTATTTATTATGAAACGACAGTTAAATTAAGTAATAATTACGAACTTTTTAATTCCACGTGATCTGTAATATTATTGTTCGTCATCCTATGCCAAAAAAATGAATTGGTTTGAACTGAAATTATACTCTTTTATTATTGGATTCGTGTTGATTTATTTTGTTCGATTTGTGACATAAATATTCACATCTGCATTTTCAAGTCTCCACAGTTCTTATTGTTTAGAAGGTCGAGGATAGTGTCCATTTCCATGAATGAAAGAGTCTAATTTCATCAAATGCAACCCTTCACTTGCGCTTGAAGCCCTGAAGTACTTGCGATTGCTTCAGATCAGGCAGAAAAAGTTTGATGTGAGATATTTTTAACGCGAAATACTTTGTTGGTTATGTAGCATTGTGCTTGCCCGTGATTTGGAGGGTCTGGAGGTAGTGTCTTCGCTCATGGTCAAGTGTCCGAGGGAATCACTTTGGTCGTCGGAATACTCGCTTCCCGCCACCTGAAATGTAGAAGTGATAAGAGTCATTCATTTGGGTTCTCCGCGCGTATTAAGTCTTTTTGTGCTTAACTCTAGTTCATATTTTAATACACGAGTCACCTCATTTGAGAAGAGTCAGTTTAAATCCCTCATATTTGTGTTTAAAAATGGGGAAGACATTCTGTAGCTGTATATACTAAAGGAAATTTCCTCGGACTCACTGGCTGATCTCTATATCTCTGGGACCAGTGGACAATTACATGTATTATTACATTTGCCACATGGCTCCTTCGTAGGTCCTAAGTGTTCACTGATAAATGTTTAAAAAATAGCTACTCTAACTGGACTTAAAAAATCGAACGTGTAAGGCGGGTATTGCTTAGGGATAATTGAAGAGATACCTGTTAGCGCAAATTAAATATTTCTTCTATTCCTTACTGTGAAGAGTTGTGACTATAAAAATAAGTTTTCACCATAAAATATCTATCATTAGAGGGAAAATGCACTATCTTTGTAAAAAAGTGAAAACAAAATTAATCCAGCTTTGCGGCGACCTGATTGGTTCAGTGGATTATGCTGTTTTCTATTGCTCAGCTGACTCTGAATGGTTCTCTATTCGTGATATGTTGTATAAAATCATATTAACTTATAAATTAAAACACTATGAAAGTAATTCTATGATCCCCGACAGAGAGGAGGAGGGGCAGGTGGTGAGTGAGCAGATGGCTACGAAGTAGTTAAAACATGATAATAGGGAGAATTAAAGGGTGAGCAAAGCCACAGATAAAGGCTAATTTTAAGGGAAAATACTATATGATAACTGTAATATTAGAATATGCGAGAGTAGTAATATTTTTTAGTAGTTTTTTGCATACCCATGGTGCATCACGCAAATTGATAATTCATAGGGAATCAACTGGGCACGTGCTTGATAATAGCATGTGCCCAGTCCCATAGTAGAGATAATAGCACGCTTCAAAATACTATGCTTGATTTTGTCTCACTTCTCTCTTTGCTCAGAGGTAAATGTAAAATTTCGACTGAAAAATAATCAAGGACCTATGTAGGTAAGAAGAATAAATAATCCATTAACACCTTAGCAGTACCTGCTCCTCGTCCATGGAAACCGTAAATGTGTCTGATACTGAGCCTAAAAATAATGTTTCAAAGCTGAATACCCTTCTCGTTTTGCTGTTATATTTATTAATCTGAGGAAGTCCTTGAGATCCTCTCGATCCTCTTTTTTTTTAATAGAAAGGTGACAAACAATTGCACTCGTTCAATTGATTAATTGTATAAATTGTATCTAATTACTAGAATTTACGAAATCTATTTTTATGTATGTGAATGTGCGAAATACCAATTGTTAAGTATCCAGTTTTATTTTAAAGGGAATTAAAGCTGCAACGTAGGAATTTTTATTTGTGAATGAAGTTATTTTTATGTTCGTTGTTTCAATGGAATGAAATAGTCATGGGGAAATGTTAGCATATTCAACAAAATACATCACAAAAATTAACATCGGTCTCTTGCTTGAGAAAGATATTTATCTTATTTTAATTTCTGACCGAGATTGCCATTGGGCTCCATACTCCGTTTGTAACTGAGGTTCGAGGACTATTCAATTAGTATGAGTATACGTGTACCTATTTGCTTGCCATTAATTGTACAATGTTGCGTATAGTATCGGCAGATATAATCCGAAAAATGTAGCGCGTTTCTCTCAAAAGGCAGTGTTGTTTGAATGACAAGGTTAAAAGGCAGGAAAATTTAATACCGGGAAGAATGACTCTGGTTCGAGGCTATAAGCTTGTCTCACAGTGAGCACGAAGTCGGCGTCATCCGCAGTCACGGCGCTTTGGATCCAGTGCAGGTTCGTGAACTCCTCTTTTGTGACCTGAAATAGTATAATGAAGAATAATAAAACTGTCCAATGTCGATTTTCATTGCATTTTATCGTTAAGTTTTCATCAGTAGCATAATAAAATACATAATAATGTTGTTATTGAATGAAGAGAAAAAGTTTGAATTATATTATTGACCGGAATGCCCGTTCTATCAGAACCGCAAGACACGTGGACGCTGTCTAAACCTGAACTGAAGTGTTAAGAATTTTATAAAGCATGTAAGTATATTTTAATAGCAAGAGAGTTTACTTATGGGTATAATGCGCCCGAAACGCTTTTGGAAAGCAATGTTTATTGGAAAACTCGAGTTCATTGTGTAGGCCGGAGGGCGAGCGATAAATAATTCTTATTGCCCGAGTAATTTGAATTATTATTTAGTTACGAGTTTTTTTTTATTTCCCATAAAGTAAAAGTTTAAGAATAGCATGTCCAACGAAAGCCGAATGTTAAACAATTGTACGACACTAAAATATTCTCCGGATCTCTTTATTGAAATAATGCTTAAGATGAAAGAAAGTTGTTTTCTTATTCATCAGTATTCACAATTAGCGCTTGAGTTCATTTTATATAATTTATTTTAAGACATTCGGTTTTTAACTCAGAGATAAGTATTTTATTTGGAGGGCTCAGTGGAATATTAATTTATCGTGACCATGGATTATCTCGGGCACTTCCCTTAAGCATTGATCATCATGATTATCCAGGCCATACTTCCAAAAGTAAATTTAATACAAATCTTAACATTTCGTTAATTTCATTCATTCATCCATAAACGTTATAACGATATATCTACCAGTTAATGGCAGATTTGAATGGAAGTGAGTAAAAATCATCTAGATTTTTTAATGTGCAAGGCCGTATGTACCAAAAATAATTTTATTCTTTATCTCAGCACACGTCCTACCCTTCTTCCTCCCATCCATGAAACCCATTATCTTTTTCTCCCTTTCCCACATCCTCCCCTCTATCGCGGTCTTAGGTAACCCCTCATTATCACTTCCAACAACCCACTCTGCCTCCTCCTAATCTCCTCCAGAAGTTTTCTTTCCTCACCCACCTTACCAAATACTTCCTCGTTTCCCTTCTTTTCCGTCCACCGCAACTTCTCCATCCTCCTCCACTCCCACATCTCGAACGCCTCTCTTTTCTTGTCCTCCTTTTTCAGAGTCCAAGTTTCTGCCCCATACAACGCTACACTCCATATTAAGCTCTTCACCAACCTCTTCTTTATATCCTTACCTAAGGTGTCCATCATCCCTTAATTTCTAAACGATACTTTCGCTAGCGCTATTCTCCTCCTTATGTATTTGCTGCTATGCCCATTTTCTTGCAGCGTGTTACCCAAGTCATTAAATTGCTCTTCTTGCTCCAGTTTGTGTCCTCCTTCCTTCTTCCCTTCCTTTGATGATCGACTAACCAACGCCTGGTCGTCCGCGAATCTAACCGACTTTAGCAACTGGTCACCTTCTTAGTTTCCCACATCTAGCTCTCTCCATGCCTCCATTACCCTTTCCTTGGCATATTAGTTAAAAAGCAAATGCGACAATGGGTAATCCTGCCTCACCCTACGACCTACAACTGCCCACCCTGATTCTCCATCAGCCACCCTGACCTGTGCCCTCTGGGACATATATAAGTTCCGAGAGTCTCCTAACTCTCCTAATCTTTTCCTATTTTCCCGAGTGTCTGCATTCGTTTCATCCCAATAAATAATACTTTGTCAAACGCCTGTTCGAAATCCAAAAAGACAGCTAAAACATTCTGATTAAACTCTAAGTGTCCTCATCTCCGCAATCGCACCCCGAGTTGCCCTCCCCTTCTGAACCCAGTCTGGTCATCGCCCACGTATTAATTTTCTCTGCTCTCCAATTTTTTATTAATTATTCCAAGCAAAACTTATGCCACGTGAGAAATACACTAATTGTTCTATACTCCTCACATTCTGACGCTTTCTTCTTCGGGATAGGTAATAGGATTGTTTTCACGAAATCCTCTGGCCATACTCCTTCCTCGTAGATCCTACGAATTAGTTCGAAAAAAAAGTCTTCCCTTACTATCTAAATTCTTAAGAAATTCCTAGGGTCTGTTATCTACTCCCTCGACTTTTCTTGCTTTCGTCTCTCGTAATGCCCTCTCTATTTTTCTGTCAAGTAACTCCTGTCCGAGGGATCCTTATTTACGGGTATTCCGATTCTAGGGTATTCCTTCCTCTCATCCTCTATATCTATGTTCACAGGTCTATTATCGCTGTCATGTAGCTCCGCCAAATATTCTCTCCGCCTAATGTGGATATATTCCTGTTCAATTAATATCTTCCCTGTTTTGTCCTTAACCTTTGGTATCGTTTGCCCTCTGTTACCGCCCAATTACATTTTCACTTAACCGTATAACGCACCCACTTCCCCCTCTTCCTGCTGCTTTTCCATTTCCTCTCAATGTTCTTTCCACCAGATTTCCTTCTCTCGAATCGTTACTCGCCGGAGTTCATTATTCAATTCCTTCTACTTCCTCTCGCCTAGGTCGGTGTTGACGTTTCCTCGTCCTCATTATCGGCTGTTAACCTGTTTTCCTCATCCATATATCCTCTATTTTACAAGTAATTTCCTCTGTAACCCACTACTTCTTTACCTTCCTCGTTTCCAATGATCCTATAGTTTTCCCTGCTGCTCTTACTATGCCTGTTTTCATAATCTGATTGTTCCCAATTGCTTTGCTTCACCTATGTTCTTTTCCCCTTGCTTCTGGCATTCCTTTCTTTACAACCCTTTGAAGACTTCTACGTTCTACTTGGCTAAGTTATGATATGAGTCCGCATCCACCCCCGGATAGCTTGCGAGTGTTTGACGCTTTTCCTAAACCTCTGCTTTACTATGATGTAATCAGTTTGATGTCTCCCGGCCCTGCGTTTTATCATCCGGCATTTTACATGTGTACCTACGCCTGGGGTGATGTTTAAACCAATTGTTTTTAGTACTAATTTATTTCTCATACTAAATTCAACGGCCTTCTCATCGCGGTCATTTCTTGTCCGTAGCTCATACCCTCCCACTTCATATTTATCCCTCCCTTCCCCCACCACTGCATTCCAGTCGCCCATCACTGTCGGGTTTTTCTTACCCGGGACTTCTCTAATTAATTATCTTTAATAGTTGCTCATACATCCCATATACCTCCTCCTCCATGTGGTTACTTTTAGTCATATACACCTGGACCAATACGAAATTCTTCGGTCGTGCTTTTATTTCAACCGCTAGTATCCTGTCGCTCATCTGTTCAATGTTTACTTTCCCACTGTATATTACCCTGTAACTATCACTCCAATGGTCCCCGCTATCCCTTCATCTCACCTCGCCCAGTGCCAAAGCATCTGTTTACCTTTCTCCATTTCCAGTTTAATATTTTCTAGTTTCCCAGCCCTCATCATTGTCCTTACGTTCCAAGTTCCTATTTTAACCGTTGCTTTCCTCCTCTTTTTTTCTTCCTCTCTCTCCTATTCCTTGTATCCTCTGATGACGTTGTAGCTCAAGGATTTCGAGTGATGACGACCGTGGAGGCCTTGCTTTCCCAAATGCAGGACTGGACACCCGCCCTATTGGGTGGGGTCCCGTAGTTGAGTTTCCAGGATTCAATTATCCATGATTGACTTTCATGTTCAGGGTAATTGATAGTTGGCAGGGCATCCCTCCCTACCCCCGCGTCCCAACGGTATTTTTTATGTGACACCATCACGTGAACTACTTTTCGTCTGGCTCCTACCTTTCGACCTATCTAGTGGTCCTACCAGGAGCAATAGTTATTGCCAGTCTAGCTCTAGGAGTCATCGGAACGCACAAGCCCTTCCACCGATCAAGGTGTAGTCCAAGGGAAGGGTTTTTGTATTATGATTATTCTCCTACTACTAAAATAGTTCAAAAGTCACATATTTAGTCATTAACTAACTTAGTGATCATCTAACTGACTAAAAAATGCATTTTATGTACCTTTTCCCGAAAGCTCCCGTAAATAATCCTCATTAATGTGTGCTGAAGTGGAATATGACGCTAGCATGTGTGGCATTGAGCGACAAAGGTGTCACATTTGTTGTACCTATTACTACAAAGGAAATTTATGATTCGTAAGATCATGACGGTTATTCAGTTTTTATGGGACCAAATATTTTGAAAGAATTCAAATGTACTTGTTAATATTATTTTACGCCGTGATTTAGTGCAGTATGCTTTTTCTGGTGTTGGCTTTTTATAGAATAGATGCTCAAACCTCTCGCTACTGGAGACGATCAAATTGTGTCAAGAAAGTGGCTGCAAGGCCAGGTTTGGTAATCATACTGTAAGTATATTTGTACTTACTATCATAGATTATACTTATATAGCCATATAAAATAGTAAAAAAATTACATTTGGTAATAGTTGCGTAGCTCTGTATGATGTATAAATTTTCAAATACTAATTTTTTTCGAATCATGTAATTCATGGATTCAAGTTTTGACGCGCCGCATTTTTTGGCAAGTCTCCTGCCGGTTAGAGGTAAAAACAAGGATAAAAATGGATGAGCATCGTTTGCTGAAGCTCTTATTAGGGCATGTGAGGGCTGAAAGCAGTTCTCTTGATCTTTAGTGGTTTCTTTCGGTTTTACAGGATTACAGTTGAAACCTTTGGAAACTGGTTGGCATCCAGTGGCTGTTATCACGTGTCTTTACGTAAATTTCGCAGATTAAGAGTAACCTTTGAAGTTGATGCTTCCACCTTGTTCCGTGGTAGGTTGCGTCATTTATTTTCATTTCTTAGGTTTCTTGTTACTTTGTTTTCATCAGACTTTACTCTCTCCAATTTCGTTGCCCGACACTATGTAATGCACCCCAATCAATATTCAGCAGCCTGCCAGAAAGATATGATATTGAATGAATTCCTCATTTATTCTTTTACTGAACATTTTATCGATTAATTTTTATAATTTTTCATAATATTAAATAACTCTGAACTTTCTATGAAAATAGAAAGCTAAGTGTAGTTACATAAACAAATATAATGAGATTCTTTTAGAATTTGGGACTGTAGGGGATAGACGTGGAATATATTGCAGAATTAATGAAAAGTTTTCACGATCGATTTTGGTCCTAGCATTAATTAGATTGCTCTTTAGATAATGATACATCAGCGCTTTCGGTGATTTTCCCCTCGACCACCGTCCACTTTTCTCTCCATCAGTGTCCTCGCATCCCATAACCGTCATGTATTCGCTCGGCATGGAAATGCTAATGAATTGAAACCAGCCTTGCGGATCGTATTTTAAGGCTATTAAATTTCAATGCCGATGCGTCCATGAAGGTAGGAATATTTCCTACTATTACCTCAGCTCTGTACCTAATTAAGCCATGTTAACTTCGGCCCTGAAGTTCGTGTTTCTGTCCAAAATCACTGTTCAAGCTAATACCATAAATATGTTAAATATATGTCAGAAATAAATAAATTGTCAACAATATCAAAATTCAATGAGGCTCACATAATTTTTATAAGCTGCATCTCTTTTCAAAATATCCAAATACAAAGCCTTGCGTTCTTCTGATGTATTATTTTCTCCGATGTAAGATTGAACTGTGCCGTCCCATATTTCCTCTAAGTATGGTAATGGTATTAGACCGTTTTTATTGATATCCACTTTCAAAATTGCTGCATCGATTATCTTCTGACGAATCCGAGGGATGGGAGTCTGATAAGGAGAAAATTATAACATTTTCAGTTGGTTAAAAATCAAAAATATTTCAGGATCATCGATTAAATATTCAGTGAAAATTTCATGCATTCATTCTTTTATAATCGTCCCTACAAGTATACCGTCATTAATATTTCTGATTCAAGTGTATTTTATAGAGTCGAAATATTTGTCATGTGAAAAATATAGAATTACATAGTGAATTCTTTCTTAGCTAGCTATTGAAATTTAAAAAAAGTAAAAACAGTACTCCACTCGGAAGGTCTCATCAAATAAGGCTTTTGTTCCGTTGTCAGTTCCACTTTCGTTTAACCCTGTCATCATGACCAATGACGTTCATGTTCACGTTAAAAATCAACATTGTTCTTTTGTGGCTGATATATTTTATCGCTTCCGACCCCAGGCTCGGCGTTGTAAACGTCATAATCAAGGTATGACGGGTTCCACTCATATATTGACAAGGTTCCTGGCATACCTTGATAATGACGTTGTGAAATTTGAATTCATTGTTGGAGTCGTTAAATACTCCTAGTGGGAAGGGAAGTTATACCAGTTTTACATGAAACGTGTTTCCACAAAATCGGTGCGTTATTTTTTAGAAAATAAAATTTTTAATCCATTTTCTCGTATTTGAATAATGCATAAGAATCTATACTGATATAATGTGTAAATTGTTATCGTGCCCGAAATTAAATTGTGATATTTCAATAAATAACTCATCTTAATTCATTTCATTGCCTGTGGCATATTATAGATTTTTGTGGGTACCTATTCGTATCAATAATAATGAGTAGTCCGAAGATAACTAAATCAAATGTGTAGTTGTGTTGCAGTAAGTATAATATGTGAATTTGGTAACCCAAGCGAAGTGACACCTTACTGAAAGAAATTTGTATTGCATTCATTTTCTGTGTCATACTTGCAGAGGACGTGTGTTAATAAAATATATATACAGCGACTTCATGCAAATCTCGTTTTTAATTATTGTTATTAGAACTTAGGACTAACTTCGAATTTTAGGAGTATCTAAATATATAACTCTACAGGCTGTACTAGAAGTTTTTACTATTCATCATGATGGTGTATCAGTATATTTAAATTTCCCGCCTGTAATTCAGTCTGTATCTGTATCAATTACTAATTCATTAAGAACTTTATTTGATATATTTCCACTTTCATTTTTATGTACAACATTGTTGCATCCAATTATTCTCTTATTTAGCGACACAAATACGTATTTGTGGGAATTTTATTCGCTTACTGGTTTTGTGTGTTAAATATTTTTCGTAAATTACGCAAAAAATAAGGTATTTAAATATGACTGAATTAATTTATCTAATTTTTTTAACCTGCTGTTTGAAAATGTCAGTGGATGCCTTTCTCATTTAGATGTACCTATTTAGAACAATGACCGTCATGCTGAATTGAATATTCTTGTAATTTCGTTTTGTTTTACGTGATAGTAATTGTTGCTTAAAATATATGATCTGACCAGTGCATTACTGTGCACGTACATGTCATTATGCTAGAAAAATTGCTATTTTATCCTCAATATTGTGACAATAGCCATTTTCACTTATGTAAAGCAGGTGTGTGTTCATTTACATTGTCATTATTTCATGCCGTCAAGTTTCATATTATTCTTATATTATTTATATACTTATGTTGTTAATAATGCATAAAATATTTTTCGAGATGTTAAAATGAATTTAAAATTTAAGTAAGCGTTCTAACTATGCAACATTTTCATATTAAGGTTCGGTTTATTGTAGGAAAAGTCGCCGGAGGTATCTTAACCTTGCCTTTACAGAGATCAAGTGAAATTATTTTTTCGTTTTTTCTCTGTTGATAAAATGGAATATAAATCCTCATCTATAAGAGATTGAGAGGAGTATTTAGTATAGCAGCTGGAGGAAATATCGGAATCTACTGGTCTGATTATATCATGGATGTATTTGATGATTATTTCATACTTTCTGGGTGTAAACTGGACTATGTATATGTTTGGGGACCATTTCCGCTTAGTTCCTCTATTCATATTTTTACTATATTTTTATTTTTATTCAAGATACCCTTTTAGTACAAAAAATAAAAAAAAAATAAAAAAAAAATAATAATATATTATTAAAAAAATTATTTCATGCCTCATAGATCAATTCATTTTAGACTATCGTGCACATAAATACTCGATCATATGCTGAAGCATGTGCGCATTTATAATTATTGGCATTATATCGAATTCACATTATCGTCATAACAACAATTTCCCCAGTCTTTTAGTTGAAAGGGGATTTTCCGCTTATTTACTTTTACTTATATTCAATCATTGATTGAGCAGTGAGAGCTCAATATACATCTATTGCGAACTTTGATCCTCTCTGTGTTGGATAAGAATAATTTTAATATTTATATCTCTATAGTGTCTTTAAAAAACACCCAAGTATGCACATATACTAAGCTTTGTGTTAAGTATGTTTCGAGTTAAACTTTTTCTATCTTTGAAAATTTAAACAGCGCCCTAAGTGTCGTCAATGTTGCTAAAATTCTTGTGCATTATCATGCTATCCATTTTCATAAGGGAAGAAGATGACGTTTAAATAATGCATTCTATAAATATTCATGCTGTAAGATATTCATAGGTGACTGGAACGCAGTGGTAGGAAAGGGAAGAGAAGGAAAGACAGTTGGAGATTATGGAATTGGAAAGAGAAATGACACAGTAGACAGTCTGGTAGAGTTCTACAAAGAAAACAAGTTGATTTTGGCAAACACCTGGTTCAGAAATTACATCAGATGATTATACACTTCGAAGGCACCTGGGGATCGATTCAGAAGCCAGATCGACTACATTATGATTGAAAAGAGATTCAGAAACGGTATAAATAAAGTATGTGCGCTACCAGGAGCGGACATAGCGAGCGACCACGTTTTAGTGTTCGCAGAAGTGAGGGTTAGAATGAATAAAATAAGAATGGCAAAGAAAAGAAAAATATGGAACCTTAGTAAGATAAATGAAATGGGAAAAGAGGAATTCGGAAGGGAAATAGGTAATAGTTTGGAAAATAACAAGAAATATAGGGAGACGGTTGACGAAGAATGGAAAAAGATTAAAGAAAATATCACAAATAAAGCAGAGGAATTGATCGGGTATTTTAAAGGAGTGAGAAGAAGGAAACCATGGGTGAGTAATGAAATGATAAAGAAGGCAGGCAAAGAAAATAACGAATGAGGAAGGAAGAAGAAAGGCAGGAAATTGAACAATCGATTGAGAAGGGAGTGTGAAAAGGCAAGAGAAAACTGGCTGGATGAGCAGTGCGAAGAGAGAGAGAGATGCTAGAGAAGGCAGGAAAGTATGAGGCGACATACAAGAAGGTCAGGGAATTTAATGAATTAAATGGAGGTTTTGGAAGAGAAACATGTAGCAGATTGAAAAGCATAGAAGACACAGGAAGGCAAGCGGTGACTGGACAAGAGGCGTTAAATAGGTGGAAAGAATATATTGAAGAACTGTATGATAAGAACGGGAAACCTAAAGAAAAAGAGATAGAGGAGGAAGTGGACGAGGACCAAGTGGGGTACAAGATACTGGAAAGCCAAGTGAGGCAGACTTTGAAAGAAATGAAGACAGGGAAAGCATCAGGTGTGGACGAAATTCCTATGGAATAGATTAAGGATTTGAACGAAGAAGGTGTTGCAAATATTGTCGGGCTGTGCAATAAAATATATGAAACGGGGGAGTGGCCAGAAGATTTCCTCAAGACCAAAATGATAGCGATACCAAAGAAAAAGGGTACAAGCAAGTGTGAAGAGCACAAAACTATAAACCTCATATCACACGCTACCAAGATATTACTGAGGACATTGAATAGAAGGTTAAAAAGGAAAATAAAGGAAGGAGTGGGAGATGAACAGTTTGGATTCCGAAAAGGGAAGGGAACAAGAGATGGAATAGGGTTGCTGAGAATAGTGGGAGAGAGGTGTATAGAAAGAGGGAAGAAGCTGTGCATTTGCTTTGTGGATCTGGAAAATGCGTTTGACATGGTGAATTGGAGCAAGCTGTGGAAGATTTTTAAAAAGAAGGGAGTGGAATGGAGAGAGGAGTGATAAACCGTCTTTATATGAAACAACGGGTGGCAGTAATGTTTGGTGACGGGCGGAGTGAGTGGAGCGAAGTTGGAAGAGGAGTGATACAAGGTTGCTGTCTCTCGCCAACGTTGTTCGTCATGTACTTGGAAGAAATATATAAGGAGAGCTTAGGAGATGAGGAAAATTTAGGAGTGAAGATAGGAGGAAAAATGATTAAATGCATCAGCTTTGCGGACGACATGGCACTGGTGGCAGAGGATCCTGAAATGCTCGGAAGGATGATAAGAAAGATCAATGAATTTTGTGAAAAATATGGAATGAGGGAAAAAAAGGAAGACAAAAACAATGCGGATAGGAAGAGAGGAAAAGATTGGACTAATATTCGAAGGAGTGGAAATAGAAGAAGTGGAAAGATTTAGATATCTAGGAAGTGTGGTGGAAAACAACTGGAGATGCGACCAGGAGATAAAAGAAAGAATTGGAATGGCAAAGACTACATTCAGAAGAATTGAAAGACTGTTAGTGAGCAAAATAGATATTGAGTTAAGGAAAGGCTAATGAAATGCTATGACTGGAGCGTGTTTTTGTATGGGGCGGAAACATGGACGCTGAGGAAAGGAGACAGACGGAGAATTGAGGCATTCGAAATGTAGACATGGAGACGGCTGATGGGAGTGAATTGGGGGGACAGAAGGAGAAATTAAGAGGTCCTAAAGAGCGCGGGAGAGGCGAGAAAGTTGATGGGGGTGATTTTGAAAAGGCAAAAGAACTGTGGTGGCCACTTTCTAAGACATGGGGGAATATTGAAGACGGCGGTTGAAGGGGCAGTAGATGGAAGGAGCAGAATGGGAAGGAGGCGTACAAAGATGTTGGATGGACTGAAGGGAAGAGGACCTGAAGGGAGGAGGAACGCCAAGGACCTGTTGAATGGCAGAGCACCCAATGATGATGATTCTATAAATGTTCTAGTATCTTCGAGTTAGCTTAATCATTCAAGAGTTATTGCATACATTTTATAGGAACCAACTTTGGTTAAAACTATTAAATGCTGTTGGTATTTCCTTACCCTCAATTTAGCTATTAAATCATCCAAAATGATAAAACCAGTTTCTTCGATATCCAGGTCAGATAAAACCTCTTCTACTTCCGCTTCATTCAGCAGTTGTTTTTCCTTCATCACTGCAGTGAAATCTTTCCTTGATATTCGATTTTCACTCTTCCGATCCAACTTTCTGAAGCACCTTGGAGTTAATGAGAAAATATATTAGGTACGTTTAAAGATATACCGGCGATATTGATAGCTGGACTTTGTCTCAGTTTGTATCTGAGGCTTAAGTCAGTGAAAATAAATTTCCGAGGACCTTATGTATCGAGGCATAATGAAGTTCTAGGCAGAAATTTTACTGGCAAGCGTACGGATGACCCTCCGAGCTGCGGCCTATCGCCATGTTGACCTGCTGCAGGATTTGCCGCGTCGAGTTCGCCTTTTTTACGTAATTGTACCGTATAAATCTTGGTGGAAGCAACTTGTATGCTTTTGCATAAACGCAGAATTTTAAACGTTCAAGTTGAAAATGTTCCCTTATATTCCTTTACCTTATTTTCCGTTATGGTGTGAGGAGAAATGGTGACTAGTGAATCCCTCCGTCAAGTGGGGTTACCGTGGTGAAGAAGTGGATTGATTAAAAGCTGGCAACCCAATTCTCCACGTCTGGTAAGGTCAGCCGGTTTTAACAACCCACTCTTATTGTTGCTATCTATTCGTTAGTGCCAGGAATAGTAATGCAAGTGATTACAATTATGCATTAAGGTGGATGAATTTAGTGATAACGTTTTCATACATAAAGTTTAGCTAGCTAAGCGTGTTTTTGTGTCGTATGATAAATTTAGGATAATGTGGTGGGCGTGCTTACTATCGCTATCACCTTGCAAGAATAACACGTTTGTCAGGAACTGCGTTAGCCAATGCAGTTCAAAATCGTTTCTTTTGTCTCTCGACGACTATTAACTGTGATGAACTCCTAATTTATTCTCTTGAGAATGGGCTGCGTGGGAATATCATCGTTAAATCAATTCCAAAGTAAAGGCTGAAAGTGCGACTGCAAATGTAAGATTTCAGACTTTCCCGGCGAATGATACTGATTAATTCTTCTGGGGCTTCCCACCGGGTTAAGTTCTCCGTGTTGGCCGACGTTTCGACAGGTGATTTTCCTGTCATCTTGAAGGCTGTGGATATACTATATTTAATATGAGGCACTCCGTACAGAATTTGTGACTGCAAATTGTGTACGGAGTGCCTCATATTAAAAGGGAGTCTGTTTTGCCATACTTGATGGTTCACCATCTCTTCATAATTAACGAAAAAATATCGCTTTCGCGAAAAATACTGATCCGATTTGTACGAACATATCTTCATAGAAAATATGAAAGCGCGGCTTTTCTGCCTGCCTTCTCTCGATCCTCTTTATTTCTTTCGGGTGACGAGACTCATTTTAATTGTATGCAGGTTTTTTTTCTCCTTCGAACCATATCTCTGACCTTGTCCAGAAGGCCAATGCGCGTCAACAACTTGCGAAAGAGCTCTGAAGCTTAGAAAACGTATCTTAATACCTACCTGTAATAAGGCTCCATAGCCTGTCATTTGCATTGATTGCAATCAGTACTGTGCGTTGCGTGGATTGGATTATCTCATTGTCGTCCTTTAAAATAATTACCCATATTATGTTATTTAAACTCGATTTCAAGTATAATTTATTGGAATGGAAAAGGAAGAATAAGACTTAACATTCACATTAGGAATTTAAAAAAATGAAAAACGCGAAATGAAAGATTTTTGAGTCTCGGAATAGTGAGAAGAGACTGCTAAATTATTTTTAGATTCTCGGAAATTATAATTTATGCGTATGTTCTTTGAAATTCCTATGGTAGTACGTGGAAAATGATCAGAAGGAAACAAGAGTTATTTTTTAACTTTATTTATTTTAAATCTATGCTGTCTTGTTTCATCACGCTCACTTGAGCATCCACATACTGCCATTTGAAGCGATCATCCACATATGGAAACGTGGTTGAGCGTATTGGATTAAATAACCTATATATGCCCTATCTAGCCTCTCTGATAAAGAGTCAGTAATTAGCTATCAGTTAATAATTAACTACCAGCGTTAGTTCCGCGCCATTTAAACCGCCCATTATTGCTTTTACTCTGTATCTACCTGTTGCTCGAGTGGACTGTTTCGGGCTCAACATGGTGGAATTCCCTGGGGGTATGCGGAGGTATGAATTATTATTGATAACAATGTTTTTCATTCCGGTGTAATTATATTGCCCTTCAGTCCGAATTTTTCAATGCCAGTGTGCTGATCCCTGAATTCTGTGGCGTTTTTGTTGAGTTTGGAGTGTAAAAAACTCTGCTGATACTGACTGTCCGGTTTTCCTTGGTCAGATTTTCAAATTATTCCGTGCCATCGTAGATAGCAGAATTGCATATAAGGGAGATACAGCGCTTTTGTAATTCACACATGCACGTAATTGGGGAAAAATTCAGATTCTCTCTTCTTTCTAAGAATCTAAGGAATTCCATGGCAAGCGACTACTGAGCCTTTACAAGCCGCTTCCGCTTTGCAAGTTGGCCCATATTACTCGTAAAATAAACACTCTTCCCATTCGAAAAAAATATGTTAGCTGTCGCCATCTAGTTCACAATTTACCTACGGATTTCAATGCGTGTGATGTCGCAAAATGAATAGTTATATGAGAGTAATTAGTGTAGAGGACATCAGGTTTGCTAAGTTTACGTAGAGGATTTAGGTTTTCAAGTATTGAAGTAGATGCAAAAGGAGAAAATAACGAAGTACTGCAGTTACAACAAATTAATCAAGGCAATCCCTTGAGTTGAAATTCAGTGCCGTCACGTCGCGTCGGAAGAATTCGTAGGCAACCTTGTTAAAGTAGTGTGGAGGGAGGAGGTCGGAACTAATGCTCCATTTCGGCGATTCCAACCGTTATCGACTTGCGTTCCCCTTGGTAGACCATTTATCCTACGTAGTAGAAATATGAGACGCCTTTTCGTTTCTTGACCTATGAAATCTGAGAGTAAATATATGCATGAGAAATAAACTCGTAAACAAATGTGTAATATGATCTGTAAATATCAATGCAGTAGATATTTGTTAGAAAACGTTTAAATATTTTATTTCTTCTAAATAGAGACAAAATACAGCTGCATCAATATAGGATAGTAATATGAGACCGTAGTTTCGTTTACGAAAAAATAAGTTACCATACTGTATAAATGCTGGAAAAAAATTGTATTGGCTGGGCAACACGATATACTTTGTTTTACATTAGCCACAAATATATAACATGCCTCTCTGAACCTGCAGATGTATGATGGACATAAGAGGCACTGGATCTACAGTTCATCCTCATAATGTTCGGAAATGTTGACTTATAAAATTTATCTTTTGATTCTGGTTGACGCTGTCCAGGTTCATGGGCATCGATATCACATTATGATTCAATCGGAGCACTCGTATCTCAAGATGAACCGTCTGTTTTGATCTTAGTCGTTTTCTTTCGAATTGCCAACTTTGGGCTGGTTGCTTCGGCTTATTGCGGGCTAGATTATTTTTTTACGGTGATGATTCTATCATCGAAGAAATTCCCGCCTCACGCCATCTTATCGTGGTACGTTTTATTTCTTACTGAATCTCCCTAACTACTTTTATGCCTCCTATCATATCCTCTTCTTTGTAATTCTTCCTTACACCCTATTTTTTTCCTTTTTTTAAATTTTGTTCTTTGCATCTACTATCGTGAGCTCACTTTTAGCTCACGGAAGTTTTATGGGAGTGTTGGCGTGTTATTAATTATAGTTTCTTATTACTACCAGTCAGTGTCTCCTATTACAACCAATACGGTATTTTACTTTTTGATATACATGAAACATAAATATATTTTAAAAACTCACGGATATTCTTGAACTTCAATTATTGCAGAATATCTTACCTTCCTAGTTTCCTTAAACATGGAAGAATAAACCGACGGAAATTGTAATTCTCTAGAGAGAGATTACAACTTTTCGCTTCAGCTCTATCAACAAATGTGTACCTAACTGCGAAACACCAGCGGAAATACCCATGGTTGTTGGGAGGCGTTGAGAACGCTTATAACGCATAGATTTTAAGTGTTCCTTCAGATGTCAGAAGCTCACAAGAGCCGAAACCTTGATATCTCATATTCCTACATCCTCCTCATACCCAATCATCGAGACCGACCCCTCGCAGCTTGGATGGATGTTTGCTCCTCTTCAGTCATCATTCATCTCATTTCGCATGCCTCTAAACCACCTAGCGCGTACCCAATTCTGGGAACTACTATATATTATTGACATCTCCCCCAATGTCTTCAAAGTGACCTTATCCATATCTGTAAATGCAAAGCACTTCGTCTAGAGCTTACTCACCCTCCATATCCTCACGCCCTCCTCTCAGTGGTGATTTTTATACGAAAATGCTCATTATGTAACTCAGTTAATATAATAGTACCCCTGATTAAACATTCCAGTAGTCTCTTGGCCGTAGTTAGGTTGTTTCATATGAGCAGAAACATTGCATGTAGACCCAGAAATGAGGGGCCCTGCAATAACCGGCAAAGTTAATTAAAGGTATTTTTAGTTAAGCAATTAAAAATTTTTGGAAAATTTTCTCCGTTTTTATTTAAAGATAATCAGAATTTTTTTTACTGTTCCTAATCAGCGGTATAATGGTAAGCGAAGCACCTAAAATACGCGCTGAGACTTCTTCTACTGCCACTACCACCTTGGTCAAAGTACATACATAGCCTTTCTTCCAGTCGCCATATATCAGATCTTACAATTCTCAATATTCTCTGACCTTTGAAGTAGAGCCAGTAGAGCATTTTCTTTTTTTTTCAGCCTCTCTCTTTCTATAGCGACTGATGATGGGTGTAATTAAGTTGTTGGTGACGATTTCTTGAATTCATTTGCATTGATTATTTCGTGTACTCCGCGTAGGCATTGTTTATCCTGAGAAAATCCTAATCTGCTGAGTGATGAAATAAAAAAAGGTATAATATTCCTCTCCAATATCTGAAGAATAGTAACATCTGGTGCGTGGCGATTCGGAGCTAAGGTATATTTTGTCCAAATTGGTAGCGATAGTAATACGAATTGTATTACCCGTATTTGATGATGATTCGACTGTCGTGATGTCATTTAGCACTGTTATCTCTACTCAGGAAACCTTATGAGTAAGCTGAGGACATTACCTAAAATGCCTATTTTTTATTTTACTCAGGAAACCAATTTTATGAAGTTATAAGTTCATTTAGGATCATTTATGGTGAAATTAAAGCGATTTTTTACTGCCTAAAAATGCCTATTTTACCTGTTTATGCCTTTTTCTTCTGATATCGCCTATTTAAGGGCCTAAAAAAGTAATATTCTTTTCAACGTCGCCAAACTTCTCTTTAGTGCTGAGCTTGTCTGTTATTTCAGTTCCTTTCTTAATATATCAAGGTTGAAATAATGTCATTAAACATGCATAAAGAAAAATCATCCAAAGTATTATCATATAAAGAGTAGAAAAACAACTATGGTAATTTTACGTGATACGTACGTGCGATGGTTTCAATTGCCAAAAACTTGTTTTTAAAGGTACCACTCAGTATTGCTGAGTTTAAAGGCAGCACATAAAATTATTGAAATACGTGAGGTATGTGACAGGAATAATGTGCGCATCCCATACATGAGTTCGAACTTCTTTTTCACCCACTTAAAGGTACATTTTTGGGTCATTCCATGCCAAGTGGTCTGGTGGTCCCCGCTCGACCATCACTGATTTCAATGAAATTTTGTATGGGCATTCACACCTATCCCCAATAAACATTTGCAAAGTTTTACGTTTGCCGGTGGTATATTTTCTGATGTATAGTAATTTGTTTGTTTGGCCCCGTGCCGCAGCCTTCTTCAGTATGATTATGAGATTTCGGTAACTTTGAGGAATAGTATTTCAGGATATATATGTATATATATGATAAGAGAAACAAAAATTGGCTATCTTGTACTAAGTTTTTAGCTCTTTTAAATAACATAATAAAAATAACTGTAAAATCGACCTCCTTGTAGAGAATTCAGGGTGAAACTGGCCCGAAAAATTGCAGATCGAAAAAAATTATGAATTTGGCTTTTTATATTTCAGGAAGTAAAGGTGTAATCAATGTGAAACTTTGAGCATGATAACATACATACATGGTTTATGAATATAATATTTCATCTTCCTGGTGATTTCCATTATTTAAAAATATTAGTCCAAATGTGACACTTTTTGTAAAAACGCCTAAAATAGGGTATTTTCTCCCCGCTTTTCCAAAAAAAGACCCTCTGGAATTTCTTTTGGATCATTTTCATTATAAAGAGAATGATTTCAACCCTCTAAAAAAGTACATCTGGTTTTTAATCGCAGGCATATAAGGCCCTAAAAATAGGGACAACGCTGAGGATGATATTTGTAAAAATGACAAAAATAGGTTATTTTCTGCCCGCTCTTACAAAAGAAAGACCTTCTGGATAATCTTTTGAGTCATTTTCATTTGAAAGAGCATGTTTTAAACCTCTTAAAAAAGTATACTTGGTTTTTCAAGCCTGCAATTTGTTTCTTCGACAAGGTTCCAAATCCTTGTGTGGGTGTCTGTCTGGTTCCAAACCCAAAGGTTAGGCAGCTTATCCTAGGTTCCCAAGCCTTAAGTTTCCAAGCCGAAGCTCGTATGGTTTTTTTTAGACTTGGGTAAGGAGACTATACTAGAGACTTGGGTTAAGTCGTGGCTGTGTGGCCGTTCTGTATTGAGTGACTTCAATTTTTTTAAATTGTGAGTGATGTTATGTATTAATTTCTTGGATCCTTCAAATTTCATCTTAATGAATCCGTTATTCCACTAAAGGTGCTTCTAGAATAGTGACAGCTGTTACTGGTGTCGACCAACTCTTTGGGGCCAAAGTTAATAATTGAACTTTCGTCGATTTCTCGGTTTCTTTAATTTTTGTTTTCTTATCTTCGATCAAATAATATTTTAAGCGCCTATTTTAAGTGCCTATTTTGAAATTTTTAGTGCCTATTTAGGCTGCCTATTTCTTCATTTGTAGTGCCTAAATGTCCTCAGCTTACTTATGAGCAACACAAGGGGAGAAATTATTGAAGCAAAACGAGGAGCTGATCGAAGACGCGAGCTTACTTATTGGTCGAGAAGATAGCGAAACGAGTTTAGTAATGCAAGGCAGCGCCAACACACTTAGTTTGATAGATTAGATATAAAACTTAATTTGAAGATATAAATAGTCAGCATATGTGCTCAAATGCAATTTATAGCAAAGTTCACATTTATCGTTCTTGAAATACCTACCTACTGTAAAATTGCTTCAAATGCCTTTGTGCGTGCGTTTTGCAAACTTGCGAGCGCGATCTGATAAGTGAGTATAATCAGTGCTTCATGACTCATTTATTTCGTCACATTGTGAGTTAGATAAAAAAGAAATACTTGAATGTATTTTGAATCAATTTGTGGAATTATCGTAAACAATAGGGGCAATAGTGCCTGAGGCATCAAGGCTGCTTAGTTTTGTTTGCCTAATCCATCGCCTTTTTCTATTAGAGACAGGCTGTATTTTTGCCCCATTTTAACATAGGGATTATCGTTTCAGTTTTATGCCTTCGAAACCTTAGTGAAAACGTTAGGATGGGCATGTCAAAGTGATTGAATATGTAGAAGAGTTTTTTTTTCGTTGCGCCTTAAAAACTTCTTTTATAGGGGAAAGTCTTTTCGTATGTCTTTGAATTTATTTTTACAATTATTGGTGGAATCATGTTTGATATTATTGGTGATTAGTGGGGAAGTATTATTTATTTATTAGTTTTTTCTCGCTGCCATCGTTCTTACAATGTATGTTGTATGCGAAACGAACCTTGAATGCCTTGCCAAGTCGAATTTGTGCTTTCTTAAGACCGCGAGGAAACGTGAAAAAAAGGTAAGCGATGGCGAGAAGGGAGTTCTAATACAATATCACGCTGGCCTGTGACTTATAAGATGGTCTACTCTTGGATTGCCCGACCACTTTTAATTTATTAACATTTTTATAGCCTGGTCATCAGATTACTTATTATTTTATTTGAACTCCATGATGAGGCGTACATTTTTTGCAAGATGCAGTTGCCGAGTTGCAACCATGTGGCCAAAGAGTTCAATGGTGCTATTTATATTTAAATAGGCAATCGTAGTCTTATAATTTGCCTAATTATCAGAATTATGTTGTATTCTCGCAAAAAGGTTTTCATAAAACCTGTTTTCAAACAAAATTGGAGGAAAGGCAATATTACTAGAAACCTTTTTCCCTGATTAAGGCATTATCTCATTCAAATATATCATTCTTTTAAAATACCTCTCGTTGGATAGTTGGTCAATCATATTTCGCCTGGTTCAAAATTATCTGCACTAAAAACTTTTGCTACGACGCTAAGATGCATTCAAATGAATATTTTCATCCGCTGACTCCGGAATAACTCAAAGATAGTTTCCCTCTCCTGCGGGGATCGGTTTTCCTTCCATATTATATGCTAGTAAATTTACTGCAATAAAAAGGCTCAAAATTAAAATGTTTATAATTTCTATAAAAACTGCACACATTTTTATTATTTAAAAATAATATGGTGAAATGTTGACGTTTTAAAGGGATATTTGACGCGTAGTATGAGTGAAAACTGAAATCAGTTTACGCTGTGTTTGTACCTAGACCTACTCTGAAAGATTCGCTGAGGGAATATGCAATTTTTAATGAAGGAGAAATGCAAGAGGGAGTGACGACAATGTGATGGGTCTCGCATTGTCCCCTGTAGAGCCCTGTTATGCAAGATTGTTACGATAATCGCTAGTTTTCTTTTGCCCCCTCTCTCTCTCTCGTGATTTGCGGGTTTGTCTGATTTTTTTTACCAACATTACCTTCCGAGATCAAGTAGGAATGTCACTCCATGCGTTTTGAATGAATTTCTGAGTTTGATGAATGGGTTGGTATATTCTTCCTTTTCCTCTTCTGTACCCGGGTTATCGCTAAATAGTTTCATTATTCATAGGGAGGTATCCATTCAAAAACCAAAAGAACCTGAAACGGAAAATGTAATCTCAATGGGCGTTACGTGGATTAAATCTTTTGAAAAATAATTTCTTTTTTCAAACTGCTCTTATTCAGCTTTAAGAAATGCATTTGTTTAAATAATTCACTAGCTAATAATATTCTTAATTTATAAAAATGTGTGAATCCGCAAATAGCCTTACACTTCATAAAATTAAGACACTTCATGTAATTTATACGTATTGAACACGGGGGTTTTATTGCTTAAAATGTGCATTGTTATAACAAATATTTTCGTAGAATAAAATCTGGATATCAAGGATAGAGCACATCAGAGCCGTCCCAAGGGATTGAGGGGCCCTGTGCATACGAAAGTCGGGCCCCCCCTAACGTTGCATTGATATCGTAGCGTCTTTTAAGCATATTTAATGGAAAAAAGGAAATTAAAATAAAAAATGGCTAATGACTTCAAGAAATTTACATTTGTACTTAGTAATAGGCAATTTCGGGAAATGGGCGGGTTTCACCGCACCGGCGGCACTGTTGCACATTATTATATGCGTAACACTGAGAAATAAACGTCCAGGAAAGGCGGCATATATAAACTTAGATGCAGAATGAACTTAATCATATGCGGTGTGAATTAGAGATTGCGAATCAACTAAAGGAAATGTACTAAATGAAGTTTGTTTTATTATTGATTAGGTTAAACATATACGCACGTTTATAGTTCGTCCTTTATGTTCCCCTTCCGAATAGTATGTTCTTTGTGGTCGTGAACGTCTCTGAAACCTCGTGTCTTACAACTGATAAACTACGAATACTTGTTCTTGATGCGTACTTCCGTATCTTAAAGTTTACCGTTAACACCCCTGTATTGGATTATCTAACTTACCCATGGCCTTCTTACCAGTATTACCAATTTGTAAAGGCCTCACTTACTTTATCAATGATTGAAATGGGTTACGGTCTTTATTTGTATTTTTACAAGGCTTTACGATGACGTTGTGGGGTGGCAGCTACCATGGTTACTCACGAGCCTCAGAAATCGATAAATGTTACCGTTCAATTTCGGCCGTCTATGTTTCCCATTATATATTAAATTTTGCGCATATTCGAACATTGTATCCCTTCCGAGTGAAGATTTTCGCAATTGCATAAACTCTACGGATTTCCTGCGCGCTTGCAGTAACAAAAGTAAAAAAAAGCGATTATCTAATGATTCTTCTAAGAATTCTTCAATCCGCAACTTGCTTATAAACTAGCTGAAATTTTCTTCGTAGCAACTTCTCAAGGCTATAATTTATTATGGGGTTTTCATTAATGATGTATAAACAGAGAAAATATTGCTGTTCCTATTGGTATCAAGAGTATACTCAGGCACTAGGGGGGTGATCAACGATGTCTACCTCACCGTCGTACTCGATATATCCTCGACTGATCCTTGCCGACTAATTGGCGCCACCTATAGGGTCGTCCTTGTTTTTTACAACTCAGAGTTACTCTTTGGAATACACTCAATGTGCTCTATTGGCCAACGTAGGATTTCCCACAGCTGCATAGGACTTCATACACTCCCTCGTGGATCCCAGGTGGAAGGGGGTCTTTGGCTTGAGTGAGGAAACTGGCTATTTTGTTTCTGGTGTTTAGCGAGGACCCGTGATATCCTCTCTGTGGTACCACTGATGAAAGGGATGAAAGCACGAGCGACGGATCTGGGTTTTCGTCCTTTGATGATTGGTGGCCTTGGTTGCTCATCCGAAAGGTCCTTTTCAGGACCATGGATCTCTTGTATCCGTTCTTCTCCAGGGCAGTAAGAACGTGTTTTTCTTCTTTAGGCAGCTATTCTTTGTCGGAGATGGCTCGGGACCGATGGAGTAGGCTGCTTATCACAGAATTCTTCTGCTGCTGGTGGTGGTGGGAGCTAGCAACCCTTGCCTAGCGTGCTTTCATCCCTTTCGTCAGTGGTACCACAGAGAGGATATCACGGGTCCTCGCTAAACACCGCATCCAAACTAGGTTTGGATGCGGAAACAAAATAACCAGTTTCCTCACTCAAGCCAAAGACCCCCTTCCACCTGGGATCCACGAGGGACTTAACAAAGTCCTATGCAGCTGTGGGATATCCTATGTTGGCCAAACCAAGAGGGCCATACAATGTAGGCTGAAAGAACATGCAAGGGCACTCAAGAACAAGCAGGAAGAAAAATCAGCCATTGCTCAACATGTCTTAGCGGAGCCAGGTCACAGCATCAACTTTGAAAAACCAAACATCCTGGCCAAAGAAAAGAGGTATTTCCCAAGAATCATCAGAGAAGCTGTGGAAATAATCAAGAGGCCACACAACATGAATAGGGAAGATGGATACACCCTTTCCAATACTTGGAAATGTGTATTCAATGGCCACAAAAAGGACCCTTCCCACTTCCCGCGTTTTGCGGATGTGAGCCAGGGACCAATCAAATGAAGAACTGGTGGGTGTCATCCACACTAACGACATAAATACCAGCCCTTTCAAAGCATTCTCCACTTCAGCCTGGCCTGAGGACGCCTACAGTATAGTAGGTGAAACGTCACCACTAAAATGACAACGCGGACGAATCCCGGAAACCTGCCTGACTACTCTTGTATTATCTCTTGTAAGTGTATATTGTAAAGCTGTTATCAAATCTGTAGCTGAATACTATGCTCACTGCTCTTGGCATTCTGGCCCCAATGTGGTGTATTGAACAGAAATGGGTTAGCTTTGCGCCAAAGTACGTTGTTTTCTCTGGGGACCAATGCAACCCTCTGTACACATTGCAATGAAATAGGACGCACAACGCATGCATAGGCGTATCCAGGGGGGGTTTGGGGGTTGTAAACCCCCCCATTGATAAAAAAAACGTAAAAATGATGTGTTTAACACATGCTAATAGTACACCTATAGATCACCTTCCATAACATAATAGAACACCTTCAAAACGTCATTTTAAGATGTACAGTAAAACCTCCCTATTTCGAACCTCCATATTTCGAAAAACCCTCTATTACGATGTCATGGCCCCGGTCCCGGGACATTCCCATATACAATGCATGCAAAAAAACCTCCCTTAACGAACCTCTATAATTACGAAACCTCCGTGGAACGAAGTCCGCGCGTGGGACCAAACATGGAAGTTACCTCTTTTTAACAAACTGTGTTGCCAGAAATATTTATTTCCTGCATTTATAGTTAATATTACCATCGATATTGGAATAATGTTCGGTGTTTCTCTTCACTATGACAAATGTTCGGGTGATTTTTTTTTCGTCGCAAGTGTCGCTCTCAGTAGGATCCCAATGAATGGCCTGAATGCGAAACCTGTACTCCTTCCTTCAGCTCATAACTTTGCGATGTGCAGCAGCATTAATAAGTTTCTGTTAAAACGTCCGACGAAATTGACTACATATTTACCGCCGCAAGTTGTCATTTGCATCGCATTGTAGAAGTTATCATTGCTGTCGAGCCCTTATGGATCACTCAGCAGCGAATGTAACAAAAGCAGCGATGACCGGAAGTTAGTTCTTGGCAGGAGATTTCTAACACATATTTTTAAATATTTTTATTCTGACACTCATCGTATGCTGTTGGGGGCGAGGGGGTTCCGAGATAATGTTATCAAAGCTTTTAGTTTTTCGTGAGGTCCTACTTTTATAACTTTTTAACATATTGTCAGACGAAAAATCTTAGTTCGTAGCACTACAAAAAGCGCGTTATTTCCATCCCAATTCTCGGCGCAAAAATTATGCGACCCTGAGTTTGAGGCCGAATATTTATAAAATGCCGGGGCCGATTGTAATGAAACAAACGCTGACACGCATTCTGTTTTATTTTCTGTTGAATGGTTGTAAAAACTATTTTGATCATTTTTTCCGAAATGCTCTTTCTCGCGCGAGATGAATATAGAGTCCCGCTTTTTGAGCCTCTAGCAGGAATGTCGATCTTTGCTAGATTTCTGTAGAATTACTCTTGATTCATGCGTTGTCAGATTTTAACACAATATTTCCTCAACCTTTGTTAGTGTTTTTTAAAGTTTGTTTGAAACTGTATTTGTTATAGTGCTGTAGTTAATTTTGCGGAACAAATTTATCTCCGTTAGTACGGGTCGCAGGGGCATGGGCGTGACACAGTTGACTTTGTCTTGAATTCAGTATTACGCTCCTAGTAGTTTTGAAAACATTACCAAAGGAATATTTCATAGAAATTTTTATTCATATCACATTATAACAAGGCTTGTGCGCCTTCAGCCAGCGACGCAGTCTCTCAGAGTGCACATTTTTATGCCTTCTTCCTGCTGTTAGACAACTAAAGAGTTGAGCATCCATAGAAAAACCTTTCACGACTGCATTCTTAGGTTGGCAACACTTGTGTCTCCTCACTCCTGTTTTTCCCGATGGAATGAAAAGTCATCAGTGGCCTCCCCGCGGTGGGAGGGATTTCCATTGTTAGATCACTAACTACGTTTTGCAGGCTTGCGCCTATCCAGGCACATGAACCCCATGGGGTAGAAATTTTGAAACTGAGTGAAGTACCTTTCAAGAGGGGTGAGAGTCCACCTGCTTCTATTTGCGTTCAAAACAATTGGCGTCCGTAACGAGAACGATTCCTCATTCGCTTTCTTATCACCTCTGGCGTCACATTGTAACCAAATCGAGAAATAACTCACGTGATTGGTTTAACAAATTGGTTGGTTCAACAAGGTTTCATTATTTTTTAAATATGACTTTGGTTTCCGCGTTGGACGTCATGTTCAGGTAAAAATCCCAGCAGCCAGGTCATTTATCTAGGCTTTGAATTGTTTGGGACGGGAGGGGAAGTGAGGAGGGGTGGAAGAGAAGCATATTCTTGGTCGAGGGAAGGGGATCCCCAGTCACGTGGTGTGCGTGAGGGAAGAGAAAAGGAGAGGACCCCCATAGTTCTAAAGGAGTGTGAACGGGGGTGGGGTGAGGGTCCATGACAACATTGTAGTTGAGGAGGAGGATTAAAAGGCGGAGTTTTTCCCTCGTACGCGGTCGGTTAATTAGAAATGGGCGTTTTGGGATGGAAGGTTATGGAGGGGGGAGGTCGAAAGATACAAAAAATCGTTAACCACTTCTTCATCTGACATTGTAATATTTCCACATGCTCCCAACACGTCCCTATCCTTTATTTTTAACCCTTTCGCTACGAACGACGTTTTAAAATGGCGTAAATGCCCATGTGTCCGCGGTCAGTTGCTAGTTGATGCAGTGGAATAACAAATATAAGTCGTGTAATTCGCAAATTGAGGGTTTTAAGTATGTTGCCTTATGTTTTTCTCTACAATTACAAATTTTAAACGGAGCTCTACTGTTATTTTTAACGTAGTTCTTGTGCAAAGGAATCTCCGAACTAATTTTTTGTCAGTTATTTAGTTAAGGAGTAATTTTTTGAGGTTTTTAGTTAGTTACCGAGTTATCATGTTTTTAGGTAAACAACTAAAAGTCATTTTTTCATATGAGTTGACGGCCATATTTGTAGCGAATTTAATTGTTTAGTTTTCCCTGTAAAGGTTTTCCCATTAAATTTAAAATGTCATTTTTCCCGCGAACGATAAGGAACAGCTGCCTATGAGACTTCCAACTAGGGTTGTCGATAGATAGTATAGTTAATAAGATGATTTGATTCCTAATGATTGTATCCTAATCCGCCAACTAGCACTAACAGATCGTCTTGTATGTTTTCAGCATAACTCTTGAGTCTCTGTCCATTTGTGTAATTGCAAAATACCTATATACTAGCGGTCGAACGTTTACAAGACACCGATAATCGCACGTTGTACTTCAACGCAAGGGATTTCCAG
Source organism: Pyrrhosoma nymphula (assembly GCA_963573305.1). Taxonomy (NCBI): domain Eukaryota; kingdom Metazoa; phylum Arthropoda; class Insecta; order Odonata; family Coenagrionidae; genus Pyrrhosoma; species Pyrrhosoma nymphula. Next base: position 171,952,912 of record OY754327.1, read on the forward strand.
TTTTAGAATTTAAAATAATATGATAGCCGAATTAAATGGATCCAAAAACGAAAGTCCCCTAGACCGTACATATCATGAATTAACAGAGTGAAAATTACAAAGTACAGATTCTTTAATTCACGTTCTGTTGATGTCAATAGCCCGACTAAGAACATTAAAAATTTTTAATAATTTGTATATTTTAATATCGTTGAGTAATGGAGAAAATCATTTACGAGTGCGATATACAGTAACGCAATTATTTTTCTAACCATTGATATGATTTTGTTTGCTAGAGAGCTTAATATTAATGGTAGAATTTCGTTTAAAAGCTATGAAGGGACTGCAAAACTTAAAGAATTCTTTTCCGATTAAATATATCTCGAGGCTGCAGAAACAATGTTTTTCGCCAAACCATCGCATAAACAAATAGTTGACCGTGACCGCATGCCGCAATGGGCTTTTCAAGCGGAAAGGGTCAGGATTATCTCCGCGCGGTGGCCGAGAAAAAAGGTATGGCACCCCGCTGGGCCCGGCCCCAAGTTGAGGAAACACTTACCTGAGCAATCCTAACTAAGTGAAAGCTCCGTTCTGGGAATACAAAGAAATCTTAGTAGCATTTGGGAGGGAAGTAGCATTTTCCAACTTGTGGCCCCAACGCGAAATGGGTTAACATGCTAGATTACAGGCTTATTGTTAGTCAAAACTTTTCGGAATAAGTGCGGTCGGTGACCTTGACATGACAAAGCAAACAGCTTTGACAGCGGGCGGAGTAAGGGGTCATTCAAGAATAAAGCAAGACGAGAAAGGGGGAGGGGATTTACACTCTTACATTTTCTTACGTAGAGTGTTTTCGGGACCCTAGATAATCCTAATTTAGATTTTGCTTACTCATGAGATCGTGGCTGAATCACTAATAATCGCAGTTCGTAGTTTTAATACTGCAACCAGCGCGTATTTGCACCTGGGTAAAAAGGATACATTTATTTTTAATGTACTGAAAAGGGAAACAAACAGCGGTTGTTAAGAATTCAATGATTGCTTAAATACTGGCTTGTCATCGGGTTGTTTAATCCTTCCGCGGTCCAAAAAATCTCATGTTATATTTCACGTTGTGAGCATTTAAAACATCCAAAAATATTAACTGGCGTATTCTCAGCAAGCCCGAATAGTGCATTATTTTGGTACCTACTTGAAAACTATGGCACTCAAAAGCTTATGATTGTTTTCAGTTTATTTTAAAACCGTTGCCAAGACTAAATTTTGCCTGGTCACCACCATTTGCATGAGTTACTTTTCCTCCTGGTTGCCGCGTCGTTACATGTCGACAGGTGATAAACTTTGGTTCCATCGCCGTGCCTTCAATATGCTGAGCCGTAGCAGCAGCCTCCGAGATATACAGGCCGAACACCCGAATTATGATCGTCATTTGTTTTCAAATACTAGGTCTAAAATCGTGTGTGTTCTTACGGAGATAAGTGAACAAATTCTAATACAAGGTTATTGTGGCAGATAATTCTTTGTTTGTACTGTAAATATTTGTTAAATGAGATAATGCATCATAGCCAATAGCTGCAGAAATTCATAAATCGTTGCAATGTGATTTTACCACAGCATTAGTTCACGAAATTTAAGGCGGCTTATAGAAAGTGATCAGATTTTTATTTGCCATTCTTTGGGTTTTATATCCCTTAAGAAAATATACTTTGCGTACCATGAGAACATAAGTTGGCTATGTAACGAAGGGGAGCGTCAAATGGCTATCTGAAGTATATGACGTCTTCATCCTCCATTGAGAATTTGCGTCGCATGACACTCATAATCAAATTTAAGCCATCAGGATTCGTTTGTGATAATATTATCAGCATAAAATTGAATCAAATTGTCTCCTTAATCTACCCAATTTGGTTTCAGGTTTCACGATCAAGAATGCGAGGGAAATATATTCACCACAATCGCAGTAGCATTAAAATTCGCGTGAACAATTTTCCTTGCTGGTTTTTTAATATTAATTGTCGTAAAAGCCCATCTAAAATAAGACGAATGCTTTTCGAAGTGCTTAAATATTTTTAATGAAACTAAAGTGGTCCTTGAAATGCGGCTTATGACAAGAAATAATTGCATAACTTTGTTGAACCTTGCCATAAGAAATACATAGGAAGCGCATTTCCCGCGCATTTCCCGTGCTTTTCGTAGACCTACTAAATATAAGTGGGGGGAGGAGGTAGTATTACGATCTGTATATCTCTGAGGCTACGCCTGAGCGCAGTATTCCGATGAGAAGCCAATACTGCATAACATTTCGTCACCTAACAGGTAATCTACGCTCAATCTTCCAAAAATTTAAAAAAAAACCGCCAGTCAAATACAGTAAGAAGAAAAAAAATACAATTTCGGATCCCATCTGAATCATCCATCAATTTCAGATCAACCGATTTTATCCCATTGGGCTTCACCATCAATCACCGCATATATTAGCCGGTATACTGCATTACAGTAATAATTTTTATGTCCGTCGAAACTAGCTTGCAAAATTAATGTGAGTTGCGTCAGAAAGCTGCACGAAATCTCGGTGGTCCCTGAGAAGACGCAACCCGCATATAACCTCCTTACTTACGAACCTCCGTACATCGAAGTCATTTTTCCGGTCCCAGCGAATTCGTTACAGGGAGGTTTTACTGTATATTTTTCAAAATTCCCGGACCCCCGTTTTACATGGGGGGTATTCTATAGCCCCCCCCCACTTCAGACACCCCTTCAGGTGGTGACCCCCCCCCCCCACTTCAGACTATTCTAGATACGCCTATGTGCACATGATTTTAAATGAAGTGTTCCAGTGTACCTACATATTTGCCAAATTTTGAATACTGAAAATCCAACGTATTTACGATTGCTAAACTGTATACATTCAGTTGTATTGCATTTTTTAAATACTTCCATACAAGAAAGCTCTTCTAGAGCATGAAAATGTGCAGGTTTTAATATCACAGGTATTCTCATTAATCTTGCCTTGGTTGAAGTTTAATAATAATTTCTATATTGGCAACAGCTAACACCAATTACTGCCAATTTAATATATGATGAACACAAACAACCATGCCACGGGAGGTGTAAAGTTTCTACCCAGCCAGGATTCGAACCCGCGACCTTTGGTTCGGCAGGCGAAGACTTTACCCAACCACCAGGGCAAGGGCCTAGCCACGTTGAAACACCGGTTCCCATCAGAACACTGAAGTTAAGCAACGTTGGGCCCGGAGGGTGGTTGGATGGGTGACCCTCCTCCATACCTCGACCAGGCATGGATGGAGAGATGATACTCCCTCCATGCCTGTACCGGGAGGCCGGAGGGAGACCCAGACCGGGCCGGGTGGAGGGAGGACATCCTCTATACCTGGTTCTGGGGTGAGGCAGGGGGAGGCCAATCCTCCAAACCTCTACCGAGGTGCTCTTGTCCCCTGTCTGCAAGTGGCAGACAGGCATGGGGTTGGCACAATGGACCAAGAAAGGTCTTAAGTGCCTGGGCTCCTGACGAAGGCCCCCCCAACAACAATCTAACAATCTACCCCACCACCACCTGGGCCAATATGTGTATGATTTGATTTCATTGGTAATACATATATGCAGTTTGAATTTTTTTTATTTTAGTTATTTTTTTCCCATTGCAGACTGAGTTCACAGTTGAACGTGATGAACATTGCCCAACTGACCCCGAAGTGCCCCGTGCCAGCCCTCCAAGATTCTCTTCCTCACCCAGCAAAAGCATCACTGAATGTGAAAAAAAGGTATATTAATTATAATGACATTTGATAGTAGTGGGTAGCATCTAACATGAATTGTTGGTGTGATCAACAATTTTGGTAAAATTTAAAGGCATTAACTCGCAATGACAGGTTGAAATCTTGCATTGGTCTTGCATGTCATGGTGAATCCAAGTTTTTCCACTGAATTAGACAAATTTGATCAATCCATTTTGGTATTCTAGTTGGAAGGTTATTGTCTAAATGGAGGTTTTCATTGTAAGTCATTGGTAATCTTCCAGGTATGCCCTTTATTGTTTTTAAGATACATGCAATATGTGTGAAATTCACAGTGAAAAAATCATTCACACAATTATGTGACTACTAGCGGGTGACTCCGTTAAAAGTTACTGCGCGGCCAGTTCCGCAGTTCTTTGAATTTGTACATGCAATCTAACTATTTGAGTCACTTTGATGCAACCACAGACTAGGACCGCTGTAGCATATCTAAGACTGATTCTTTTTGTTGACTTGCCAATAATGTGCTGTAAATATTTTGACATATTCAGTGCTAACTTTGCTAGTGATAATAGAGCAATCTGTAACCAAATTGAGAGTTTTTACTTGGCAATGAATTGGCAAATCTGGGTTAGAATTGCAGTTCAGATGAATGGTTTTTTTTTCATTTGGAATTTTGCACATTTGTATATCTCCTAAGTAGATGACTCTCATTCAAGTTACAATGCTTTAAATTCACCAATGCACTGTTTGGTACTAGATTCTACTGGAAAAATGTATATGCACTTATTCATTGTTGGGATATTTTCTCACTTGTGTTATATAAGTATGGTGACTGGTATTACAGAATGAGTATAGAGGTTTGGTGATGAGCGATTCATGAAGGGCCCTCCTGAACACATTGTTGGAGACCGTTTTATCCAAGCTGGGTAGCATATTAAAACATTTGAGTGGTAAATTCTCAACTTTTTGAGTACGGCTTAATCTACACAATGGTAACTCAATCCAATTTTTAGCTCTGGTATTGTAATTGTGCACATCTGCCATTGTAGAGTTCATGTACAGATTTTCTTTCAAGTGTACCAATGAGTAGAATAGAAATGTGGATGATGTCCATTGGCTTATTTGTGGCCTGATAGGCCCAGAAAATCAGACTTTGGTCTTGAGTTGGAGGGTTGATCTATCCATGGGTAGTAGCATGTTTGGAAGGCTAGGGATTTATTCTCCATTGTGGAGTTTGGCCTGCCCTTGATCCAGTATGTAAATTGTGATTTTTGTATCTGTTCTCCCATTTTTATTCCATCCAGATATGAAGAAAAGTCACAAACTCACAAGGTCAGCATGCATGGTGAACAAATGGTTGAAAGGAATATTTTGATATGTCAGTGAGATAGCCAGGGTTTTATTTCGGGGGTATTTAGTATAGCTGGGGGTGGGAGGGATCCAGGGAATTTTTTTTTTAAATCAGGAGTAAAATTCATTATTTGGCACTTATTAGGTATGATTGCGACTGAAGAATAATAGTAGATTTTTTAAATGTTTTGCAGGGCTAGTTTCTGAAAGAATATATGTAGTAGGGACTTATGATTTTTATGCTTAAAATTACATGCATATTCAATTTTAAGAGAGTTTTTAAAACAATCCATGAGTGACATAAACATATTTTTATAAACTCAAAATACAACTTTTTCCATAGTGCCCTAGTTTTTAAAAACAAATTAAACATTTATGGAGGGGGGTCCGGGCCCCATGGAGCACCTTTGTCACTGGATATATGCCTGACTCATGTTATTTCAAAGTGGCTAGTAACCTACCCTTCCTGTGTATTTCCTTTCTCCTGTACAATGAAGAACATTTGTTTCGGACATGTCTTGTCTCAGCTGAGTCTTGTTTTTCACTGTATTATCAATGAAAATTGTTTTTGAAGCATCACCGTTTTTCTCCCTGACAATTTCATTTCTTTGTTTCAGGTTAATACTCCACCTAACCATTTATTAAGTAGTTCGGAGGCAGAAGAGATTCAAGTGCAACCTACACACTTCAACCACAAGTCTTCACCCAAAAAAAGTACCTTCAGTCGTGGAAGGGCTCCGGAAATCATCAAATTAGTTGAAGAGGGCTCAGAAAGGAGTAGAACAAAGGAAATAAATGAGTATGAGGCAGTTGGTGTCAATGTAGCTGCCAAATTACAAAGAATGGATCCAGTTCAAGCAATTTATGCAGAATCATTAATTAGTAAAATATTGTGCAAAGGTTTACTCAAAACATTGAATTCAGCAAATATTGGTGAAATCATAGGATTGCCTGATGTTACTGAGTAATGTATCTATTTAATTCATGGACTGACTGACTAAGGCTTTATTTTCAGAATTGGGTTTCAGAATAGAAACTTCATCAATATAATGATTTTCTTTACCTGGCTTATTTATTTTTATGTCCTATTATAACCCCTTTTTTACTTTCTCAAAAATTATTCTCCAACTTCTGATGAAAATTTATTATTACTGTGGAGGGCGTTCACCATTTTTCTTAGGCTGAGTCATTACAGTGTTTTTTTTATGGCAGTTGCTGAAAATGTAAATAGCAAGGGAATTACTGCAATTAATTTAGTACCTATCAAATGTGGGAGTACATTGGAGTTACACTGAAGAGGCCTGGCACAAAAATCACATAGATTTGGCAACAGTTGTAAAAAAAATTCAGGGTGTGATGGAATTCATTACATCTGATGACATCTTTACAAAGAAGGTAAAGTGCCTTTTGAATGGCATATGCACATTCTATCACACACTGAAGAAAGACCTGATTCCAACTTTTAAAAAGCATAAGGTGGATAAAGTGTGGGCACTGACGGAGGTCAAGGAAAAGCTGGTCAGAAGAACATGTTTCAATGAGCATGATTTCATGTTCGTTTTTCAACTTTCCACCCTCTGCTACTTGTTGTGAATGTTTCTGGAAGGTCATGTACTAGGCATAAAAGCCATTCAAGGAAGGCATTCAGGCAGTAGCCCTTTTTAATCCCTCAAGTGTGACTTTAAACTGGGTATTTAAATCCCTTAACAGGTATTATTTTTGCCTGCTTCGAAGATTTTGTGGATCCAGAACTTGAATATTTGTAGAACCATAATTTCTCTTTAAAAAATTCTTTTAAAATGTATGCCGTTAAAAAATGTTCATGCTTTATTTTTAAAAAATTACACTTAAGTTTCATCGAACAATTTTTTCAGTACTCGACCTTTCTCTTCTCCTTGATTTAGTAATTGTTATATGATGTAATATTATTATGGTCTGTTATACATGCTGGTTTGCTTACTTGCTCTAGCCCACCCTTCTGGCTAACAGTTTGCGTTACCTCTGAATATTTCATTGTGAGCATTGAGACATCACACTTATCTTTCCACTTGAACACCACCAATTTCCAGCGCTTTGTGCTATTTCTCTTTTTTTTAGTTCCTTTTTTAGTTGTATTGACTCGTAATCGGGTGATTTCGATGGTTCCAACAGCATCAATAGTCCTATAAACCAATCTCTGGAAAAGATGGGGGATACTATAATAATTGTCCATGTATACACATCTTCCTGAGTCTTAATAGCATTTTGCACTAACTCAAAACAACTTTTGTTGATCTGTATCCTTAGTAATTTCTCTGCCAACCTTTGTCCCAGAGCCACATAAATATGTATGTATATAAATATGGATTATATAAATATGTATAAAATATGTATATAAATATGTAAATAATTAAGTTCCACAAATATCTGAAGAATCACACTGTTCAAACATTTTTATACCAAACCTAGCAGCTTTAATGGGAATGTACCATTTCCATGAAAGTACATATGACTTTCCACAAGAGTAAAGATTCACCAACACATACTTCTCTACCGCAGGTATATACACCATCTGGAACTTAGCTCTCAAGTATTTGATAATAGGTAAAATTACTATTTAGGGCCAATTGGTATTACATAGTTTTATCTACAAAGTGTAGAAATTTACTAAGCATGAAGGAAAACTTTTCTTTGCTCATTTCACTTGAAAAAAATGATGCTTCTAACAAATGTTTCCTCCTAAAATACATTCTAAGTATTGGTTTCTGAATGATTCCCATGAACATTAGCAAAGGTAAAATACCCTAATTTTGTTCAGAGTTGTGGGAACCCTCTTTTGAAAACGCCATTTTTTTAGGGATGAAATTTTGTTTTTTGCATGGGCAAAGGAATTGTTCCGCATACAATTTGTGTCATTCACTATCAACCTAATTAGAACATCATCAAAAATAACTCAAAATATTCCAGGGAATTATTGTCTGCAGAAACAACTGGCACTAATTGAGGGTCTGAGAGTCAAAATAATACAAGTGACATCAACACGAAAAATGATGGAAGTGCATATTTTCTCAGTTGGTACCGTCGGGTACAGACAGGTAGCTACAGGAAAATTAATACAAATGTTCGAAAGTATGGTGCTGCGATCTAGCCACCGAACACTTAAGCTACTTTGCTTTTTGTCATTTCTTACCGGGGTAAAGTGATACAGGTGACACTGGACAATGTTTGTCACTTGTATTACTTTGACTCTCAGGCCCTCAATTGTTTCCCAATAATATCATACGTAAAAGGCTGAGAGGGGTCAGCACTGTTGACCTCTTCTTAAGTATTTCATGGATATTCTTGAGGAACTTAGTTTCTTCTATTTCCTCTTCAGAACTAGAATCAAAAATGTATTCATTTGAATTTTCAGATTTTGAACAAGAGCCAATAACACTCTTTTCTTCCAAAACATCAAGCACTTCATATTCAGCAAATTCACGAGGGCCAGAAGCCATGGGAAATTAAAGAGAGGTTCTTCGTTGATATGGTCTCAGGACAGAAAAAGTAAAAAAAAAATACTAATGCTATCATAGGCCCAGATGATTTGCTTGCTCAGGCATGAATGACCCCCCATGAGTGAGCAAAGCAATGATGAAATAGGGAAAAAATTAAAACGATGGCAAGAAACTGCAGATAGCAATGAATGACAGGTAGCAGACAGCATCAGCCTCTTATGAATACCCTCTCCAAGAGCTCATAACTCAGAGCCTAAAGGACTCCGACCTAGAAGGAAAAAAATAAGAAAAAAATATTCACATATTAGCAGAGGCAATAATGAAATGCAGAATGAAAACAGGCAATACTTATATGTAGCTTGCACACTTCATAACTGCACATGAAAGGGAGTGCATGCTCTAAAAATAATTCTAAATTAAAAGTTGGATGCAGACTGTGTCTTGCACATGCTTGAAGCTTGAATTTAAATGGACGTATATGCTTCTAGATCCTCCAACACAAGTAACCTCTGTGAGATATGCGCTTCAAATGGTTGTGAAGACTACATATCTGCTACACAACAGTGCTATGTAATGTAGCCAAGCATGTAGATTGCATAGTTACAGTTCAAGCACATATTACATTGCTACTGAGCAGGTCCATGGCACTCACCTTTTAAAGGTGTATTGATGTGAATTTAAACAAAACTAAGTATGAGAAACTTGCTTTTACTGCTGTGACACCATCCAATCAATTGTTCATGTAACCTTCCAGGGAGGGAACTTGCACAACACATTTATTAGAGTTTAAATTCAAGTTACAAAATTTGGCTAGTCAGCTCTTAGAAATAATTATTCATAGAATAGTTATTATAATAACTATGGTATTGATGACTTGGGTATGAAGAGTGGTGTATAATAGTGCCACAAATCAGGTACACAGTGCTGATTATAATTAATTAACATTGAAAATTCTACCAATTAGAGGAAATATGAAATAAAATCAATAGTTTAAAAAATTCTATTTATATGCAAAGTATTACTACAAATTAGCTTTCAAATACATAATACCATCATCCCACCACATTCCCTTTTTGCCTCCCCAATCTCTTTGGGGCATTACACAGCCAACAACCTCGGGCATCATTCACCTTTTCCCTTTGGAAAACATCTCCACTGGAGGCAACACTCTTCCTTATGGCAACTAATATGAAGAAAAAGGATATCAATGATAAAAACTAACATGAATTTGTAGAAAGATGTTTACACCTAAAACAATACTAAATACCATTAAGCAACAAATGTGGCTGTTCCTAGTTCCTGCGGGTTCCTACCCCATTGGGTCATCACCAGAGGTGAAACAAGTCTCAAAAAGAAATTTGTGTGACTAGGCAATCATCTGACCTTGTCTACTTCATTTAAAGTCTATCATGAATAAAATTTATGAACATTTATGGAATCCCTGCTAAAGGAATACAATATAAAGATGCCACTTCAAGTAATACTCTGAGCATTATAATAGCACAGTTGTACATTGATATAAAAAAATAATTTGACTCAACCAGGATTCAAACCTGGATCTTCTATCAAATCAATGGTCTGCAAGTTCACTTGGTGGAATGAAGATATATGATGGTTTCAAAAATAAACTTTGTTATATTCCACACAAATTTATTAAACACTCGACCGGTTTCGACCTTTTCAGGTCATTCTCAAGAGTTACAACATTAGTTAACAGACAGGGCGGTAAATATATATGTGTTGGGTCTCTCAACGGTTGAACAGGGGGGGGGGGGGAACTTCAAGGACAGTGGTGATTGGAAGGGTATGAAAAACTGGGAGGGGGGAAGGGAAGGTCAAGAAAGGAAGGTGAGCAGGCAAACAGCTGGTGGCAAGGGTACAATGACAGCTTATCTGACTATGGTGGTGGGGGGAAGGGTACTGAGTAGAAGGGGGAGGGGTTGGAAGGGACTAGATCATTTAATACATCATTCTTATATACATTAAAATACGCTAAAATTTCAAAATTCTCTATAAAATCAAGTATCCTCCCCTTGTCACAAACATGTAAACTTTCAGGATAAAATCAGAGTTGTGATCATTTTCGATAAGATGTGTAGCAAACATTTTTTAAAATTGTAATAACAAATCTGTTAAACCCAAAACACTGTGTAAACCCAAAACATGAGTATCACTAGAACATGCTTTTATTGAAACATTTCTTTCCTTTCCAATACACAAGCTGACAGATACTGCAAAATTATTGACCTTATTCTCACCGTGATTAACGTGTACGTTAAACATGGTATAGAAGAGTGCAGTTCAATGTTATATTCATTACATACTCAAATATCTGAAAAACTCATTTGCATCAGAAGGAAAGTTAGTACAAAAAATAGGACTAGAAAGTGCTTACCACACAATAATTTATATGAAAGTAGGTCCATTAGAGACCTCTTTCCAGAATTTCCTCCAGCCTTGCTCCTTCCTCTGAAGTTGAACTTTGCTGCAAGCTCATCTGCTATCATTGCCTAAAACATATTGCAGACAGGATCTCTTACTGACACACCACCAAATGATGAAAAGTATGTGGTCTAGAACAAGAAAACATTGTTAGTGACGAAATAAAAGAAAATTTTAGATTTTTTGCACACAAATATGTAGCTTATATAGTATCCATGGAAATGCTAGAGATGTACCTTTACATCTAGAGGGGTGTATGCTGAATTAGGCATTTTCATTTAGGTAATTGGTTCTCTGAACAAATTTACATGGTTGATAACAGCTTCAACAACTTCTTCACCCTCCTAAATGTAGCATCAGAAACGACTATATGCAAAGTACAGCAAACTCCCTTTCTTAATTTTAATACAAATATGCTAATTGAATTTAATAAGTTAGAACATTGAGTTTTGAATCCACCCCAATGTGCTACCCAAAAATCTCCAGGGAAATATGTTCCAAGGAAGGTAAATGGTGACTTATCAAAGAAAATTAGGTTTTCAAAGACCTTTCATATATTTAACTCGTTTAACATCACACAAGTACCCATGCCTTGAGTGTGTGGCATTTTCCCCCCCTTTTTTTTGGCCAATTCCCCTCTTTGGACAGTTTCCCCTCTGCGGACTGTTTATCCTCCGGACTTAGCCAAAGGACTTGCCCGAACGACATGCGCACTAACGACATGTGCGCCAACGACGGCCAAAATGCCTACGACTACAAAATGCAGCGACTACTGCCAGCGACTTCTGCCACGACTTCTGCCACACCTTCCGCCACACCATTCCCTCACCAGGTCCTGCATCGTTTTTATAGCCAGTAAAGTGAGGAAGGATACCAAAAATGCGGTCATCCTGACCAAGGCACAAAGGCTGTGATCCTGTATTCTGCAGCCGAAGCCAGAAAACAGTTCCTGGCGCTCCTATTAAAAACTGCCACCCTATCTATCACCCATCCCATTATTTCCTCCCCTCCAAGGCTACCAATCGCCAACCTCCTGACCTTACCCATTCCACCTTCGTCCTTGTCGACAGACCCCCTCCTCAGCTGACTCATGGCTGAGCTCGCCTTCTATTGCTTCCGAGACGGCGACCGGGTAACACCGTTGTGTGAGCCTGCTGATTTATTCATTTTGTGCTTAAGAGAGAAGCTCAACCTCTCGTACTTGTAAACTTAAATTATTTTCCGACTGGAAACTCTCATTACGGTCGCCTGGCACTCGACCTATGGGTAAATTGTTTGCAACTGGGTTGGTTCTATTTGTGATTTGTGAAATATATTGATAGTTAAGTTATTGATTGATAATACTTGTGTTTCGTTCGTTTTCCTCATTTATCTCACCCGAGCTTGGAAAGAGTTTGTGTTTTTACGAGTGTTATCGGCGAGAAAATCTACTCCCTTCTCCCGATAGCCCTTCAAGTGGTAAAATTTCCACCCAAGAGGGACTCAAACCCACAACCTTCGGATAGGCTGGCAAGGACGTACCCCAAGGCCAGCAGAACAAAGTAGACTTGAAGCTAATTGCTTTCCGATGAAGTGAAGTTCTCCTCACTAACTAATACTCTTCCCACCTCTCAAGCTCCCTATCATCTTTAAGTGGTAAGTCAGGGAAAGAATCCCTACCAGGACCCTCAACAGGAGGAGCAACAGCTGAATACATTTTGGACGCATTTACCTGTATTTGTGCCATATGTATTTCTTTTTAAGACCTTCAATAGATGTTCTCTCTCTCTATATTAGAAGCCCTCCCAGAATCAGCAACTAATATTGAATTGAGGACTCGTGAGATGGCATTCATCTGGTTCTTAGGGCATTTGAATCGCCCGGGCTTAACTTGGCCCACTGACCAATAGCAACCACTTGCTCCCGCTCCCCACCAGTCCCCTTCCCTTCTCCTGTTCCGCTTCCCCGCCCCACCCGAGGTAACAGACCACTAGTTAGTCTCTTGTCGCTGAAGATGGCGGCTTGCCCGTCGAAACGTCCCGCAAATTATTCTGTGAGTGTCCTTTTAATTTTCGTGTGCCTGTGTTTTAAAAGTACATATACTTATATTTGTGTTTTTATTCGCCGAGTGCGTTTTCTCAGAAGATATTTTATATATATATATCGCTTATATATATATATATATATATTTAGTTATTTATATAAGCGATATATATATATATATATATATATATATATATATATATATATATATAATATATATATATATATATATCGCTTATATATATATATATATATATATTTATTTATTTATTTATATAAGCGATATATATATATATATATATATAGTGTTTGTCAAGTGTTTATATATATATATATATATATATATATATATATATATATATATATATATATATATATATATATATATATATATATATATATATATATATATATATATATATATATATATATATATATATATATATATATAAACACTTGACAGGGGGTGGGGAAAGAAAAGTAAAAAGAGAGAGAGGACTTACTGGGACGTTTCGGGCATGTAGGCCCTTCTTCAGCTGTAGGAAATTGAGAAGAAGAGAAATTATGCATGTATATATATATATATACATGCATAAATAAAACAGTGATACACTAAACAAACACAGAAACACGCAAAAAGGACACTCACAAAAGAAAACTTGTACGTTTCGACGTCAGGACGCCATCGTCAGCTCTACCGCTGACGATGGCGTCCTGACGTCGAAACGTACAAGTTTTCTTTTGTGAGTGTCCTTTTTGCGTGTTTCTGTGTTTGTTTAGTGTATCACTGTTTTATTTATGCATGTGCATCGTCGCCGAGAGCGATTTTCTACCAAGACATTATATATATATATATACACACAAAACGAAAATTTCGCCAATAGGCCACAACAATAAAAACACTTGACAGGGGGTGGGGAAAGAAAAGTAAAAAGAGAGAAGACTTACCGTACGTTTCGGGCATGTAGGCCCTTCTTCAGCTATAGGAAAAGTGACTGTCACTTTTCCTATAGCTGAAGCCTCCACTCTCCTCTTCCTTTTGCTCCCCTTTTTTCCTCTCTCCCCGCCACCCGCCCTCTCCCCGCTCTTCGTCTTTCCCCTCTTACACCTTCCTCTCCCCCTCTTACCCCTCCTTCCCCTCTCACACCTTCGTCTCCCCCTCTTTGCCCTCCCATACCTCAATCTCTATCCCTTTCCTCATTCTTACTCTCTACCTAGAGAAAGGTGGAAGCTACTTTCCACCGAAATATCGGAAGTTTCAATTTGTGAGTGTCCTTTTTTTCTGTTTCTGTATTTTTATCAGCCACCCTCTTTTTATATATATATATATATATATATATATATATATATATATATATATATATATATATATATATATATATATATATAACCATTCCTTCATTCACTCAAACCACTCACAGGCGTAAATAATAAATATTTCGTTCAGACAGGTGGTGAAAGAAAGAGGATAGGAAACATATAAAATCGGGCAACACATTTGCCCGATTTTATATGTTTCCTATCCTCTTTCTTTCACCACCTGTTTAAACGAAATATTATATATATATATATATATATATATATATATGCATATATAGTTATCTGCATTTATACATCTGTCTTTTTTTCTGGACATACTCCTCAGGGTAGTCCTCTGCACTGTAATTAATAACAAAACTACTCATCAGCAAGCCAGAGTTCTGGAAAACGTACAGCGTGGTACATGCATAAAAAATATAGGCACCAAAAGAGTTGCCATTACCTCTAGGGCTTCCCCGTGAGGGTATTGAAGTAATGGGGCTAAGGGATCTCTCTTCCCTTTCCCCCATCCTAGAAGATTGACCCCCAGGACTCATTTCATTAAGATTTATTAGACTTCTCTCTGCAAAGGAACCATGGGTACATCTCTGGTCTCACTGCAAATGAATTACACATGATAACAGAAACAAATTATTGCTTTATATACCACTGATGGCTGGTGGCACTGTTGGAGGGCAGTGGCGGACATTTTTTGGACCTTTCTCTTCAAAGGCAACAATTCATGTATAGAGAGAGCCTAATTTAAAGTTAACTTGGTGGAAGGAACCAACTTAATATGTACTCATCATTTACCATTGATGACAGGTGCACAGTGCCATCCCTAGGAAAGTGCGACAGGTGCCGCTGCACTGGGCCCCGTGCCTATGGGGGTCCTGTCTGGTCTTGCCTCTTTCAGACGGTGTGGGGAAACCCGCCTATTACCCGAAATTACCTACTACTTAGTATACATGTAAATTTCTTGAAATCATTGGCTAGCTTGTGGGTTAATTTCCCTCTTTCCATGAAGTATCCTTAAAATATGTTGCTATATCAATAAGGGAATGCAACATAAAGGGGGCCCCTGACTTTCGTTTGCTCAGGGCCCCGGCTCAATCCCCAGAAGGCCCTCGCCCACCCATACAATCTACCATGAGTCCTGGAGACACGTACCTACTGGGCTCAACCCTGCCGACCATACAACTGAAGGAGTCACCTCATCTGGTTCAGTCCAAATACCAGAGGTTTATATACCTTCTCCTCTTACTCCCGCTACTATTGGATTCTATGTCCAACAAGAACTGTAACTTTTTTACATTATCCCTTGCATCCTTAAATGTTTCTGTAATAATTTTGACACATTAGAATGTAGGTGCTTCACACTGCACTTTATGGAAGTTATTTATCTGAGGCAGTTATGTGATCAAAAGCTAGGAAATTTGGTCATGAGGGTCAAGAAGGGGAGGGCGAAGGTGTTGAGTTAATGAGGATGACACATTTTGGGAGAAAGATTCATTGTTTTATTTTATAGAGTCAGGAAAAATTATTTCCCTTAGAAGTTTACAATGGCGGATTAATGTTTCACATTGAGGCAATTTTTTATCATTTAAAGGTACATATATGACAGTTTCCCATTCCGACGGCTATACTAAAGCTTACTTAGCATTTATATGATAACATAACACCCTCCCCTTAACGTGTTTCACCAAACTTAAAAAAAAGAAATTTCTCACAATCTCACATAAACGGTTAGGCACAAACTGTATACATATGACAGATAATTTTTCACTGCAGTACAGTATTTCTTATGATCTAACATTTGTTAATGAGACAGCACAATTCACGGGACACGATTTATGTTACATCAGTCGAACAAGTTGGTATCATGAGTTCACATTGTTAAAAAATACGTTTTCATTTATGGGTATGGAGAGATACCTACAGAATGAGAGACGGCTGAGTGTATGGTTAGGTTAACTCTCGAACTTTTCAATCTTATTGATAATTAAATATTTTTTGCACATCAAATGGTGCAGCTGTAAATATTAGGTGATCTTACTTACGTGGTTGCGCGTAATAGAGCTGGGACATGTCCCCACCAAACTCAACTGCACGACTAACCTTCCCGAGCAGCCTGCCCCTTATATACCGGGCCAACATCCAAGATAGCCACCCGGCATACTCAGGGCAGTATTGTCTGAGACGGACGGTCGGCAGGTTTGAGCCCGGTAGGTACGTGTCTCCAGGACACATTGTAGATTGTATGGATGGGCGAGGGCCTTCTGTTGTCCTCCTGGCACTCAGACCTTTTGGTCCATTGTGCCATCCCACGTTTAACCTGCCTGCCACTTGCAGACAGGGAACAAGAGCACCACAGTAGAGGTGCAGCTGGAAGAGCTGTTGCAGCATCGTCCTCTCCAATTTGGCAAAAGGCTGAAGGCCGTTCCTGAATGGCAGAATGGCAATGGCTGCATATTCCATTACAGGTCTTATGAAGGCTTGGTAGAGTAGGAGTCCACATTGAATGGAGACCCCTCTACCCCCAGCGCGGACTGCTCGGATGAGGAGTATGCGCTGAAGATGAAGGAGAGAAGGCTAAGATACGAGGAGAAACTGAGGAAATGGGATACCAAGGAGAGCAGTAATAGAATAAGAAGTAACACAATCTAGCAATGGCAGGAGAGATGGGAGAGGTCAACAAAGGGGAGGGAGACTTTTCAATACTTTCCGCTGGTAGGTACAGGAAAGACTAAATATGAGTCACTTTGAGACTGATTATTACCTAACCCAAGCAAAAACCAGCCATGGTAACTTTGCCGTTAAATTAGGTCAATGAAAATTAAAAGATAGTGGGAACTGCTGCCATTGTGGGGGAGTTAATGAAGACACCTGGCACACAATATCACAGTGTTCAGAATTTAAGCTTCAATGAACTGAGCTGAATGCTACCCTGCAGTATAATCACATGACTTGGCAATGATCGAATCTTGTAAAAAGGCAAATATATCCATTGTTTAAAAGATCAGTGTTGGAGATACTGAAAATAAAGAACAATAAGGAATTGGAATGAAATCTTCCAACAAGTGAAACAAAGATTTTTCTCATAATCCAGGAAAAATACCGGGAATCCCCTCATTTTCGGCTGACACCAAGGGGATCCCAAGATGTTCTGAGCTAATGTGTGGACTGACCACACAGCTAAATCTAACACGAACCAACTATACCCTCCTGCCTCTCCGGTAGGAAGGTGGGAGAGAGATAAAAGGAGGGCAGTTCGCCGGGGACCGCGGATTTGGTCGGTATTCTCCTGGAGTGTCCGGTTATGCCGATTAGGACTTCGTCGTTTGGGTTTTCGGCATTTAGGATTGTCAGCAACCTGAGTATTTTCCGTTCCTTTCCATTCCTTTATTTTCTTTTCATCACCCTGTCCTGTTTCCTAGCCTTTCCTGATTCTCGGTGATGAACAGCTGCTCGAGCCAACGAGTAGTTGCGCGACACCACCTACTCTGAGAGAATCACATAATTAAAGTTAAATTATTTCTACCCTCAGCGTTGTCCCCCTTCCGAGTGTGGGCGGAAGCCTCTAATTTAAAGACACTGGCGCCCAGCATATCACCGACAGCCTTTGAGCACTCCCGGGAAGGATGTCAGAATGAGAAAGGGGGAGAGGGGGCTTTCCTCTGTGGAGTCCTCGCTAGGTGGGGGGATATCCTTTCTCCTTCGAGCGGATCGGATGCGGTCACGGTAAGGTTCGCGGATGGTGCGATCAGGGTGGGTTCGGAGGTAGGTATCTCGCGCAAGCGCGTGTATGTAAGCCATCCTTCATCCTTCCCGCCATAGTCATGAAGCGTACTCGGACCTCCGTGATGCGGACCTTACCTTAGCAATGAATTTGAGCTTTTACTTGTTTTTATCTTTACTGAGAATTAAAAAATATAAATCTTAAGAAGATTTGTGAGCAGCGGACAGGAATTTACAAGTTATTTATAAGTTAGTGGCTCACAAGTTTAGCTATTTGGTAAGCAAGTTTAATTTAAGGTGGTTTAAGTCAAATATTTAAGTTTAGTAATTTATATAGTAAAGTTTAAGGGAAGTGAGAGAGTACAGCATTAAAATGCAGTAAAGTATAAATGAAGCCTGATGGTCTTTGGGGTGCAGCTGGGCGGCCTTCTTATTTCCATCGTTGCTGGTCCTGGGAAGGTCCTACATTGGTCACCGGGTGGTGACCAATGTAGGACCTTCTGTCTGGTGAACCGGGAGGTAAGTGGCCTTTTCCCCTTCAGAAGGGGGGAAGAGGTTAGAGTGATGTGGCCCCTCCCTCCCCGTGTGTACCTATTGAACCGTTGCCCGCAGACAGACGGAAACGCCCAAGTGCCCCGCGACTGAGAACGAGGGACTACGTTAGCCTCGCGCCACCTTTGTTTATGTAGGGGGCTCCTTAGCTGCTAACGAGAGCGATAGCGTGCAATGCAGAGGAGAGTAAAGGGCTCTCAGTTAGGCCAACGAGTGCGTCGGGGGTGACTGAGAGGGTTTAGTGTACCAGCCGCAGGTTGCAAGGACCAGACCCTCACGTCACTGATGAGTCCTGAGTCTTCGGTAACCTATCGGGGAGACTCCTACAGCCAACAGGTGCTTACCACCGGATACCGCTCCACCAAGGTGGCCGGTCCAAGTAAGGAGTTCCTGTTGCTGGCTTGAAAGGGAAACGAGAAATTGGACGGTTTATATAGCCCGACTGAGCGGGGGGTGGGAGGGCCCGGAGTCGTGGCCAATCGCTGAAGCGGATTGGCTGTCTCTACGGGCGCGGTCCCTTGGCTGTTGCTGCGACGATTCTTCTTCGATTCATTGGGAGATTCCTCCAAGTCTCCAGCTCGACTGCAGCCTCACCTCACCCATCTTCAAGCCAAATTTATCACCGACAGCAGCCTCCTTTCGCCTCACCTCAAATCACGCGTGATCTCAACCGACATCCGCCTCCAACTCTACCGCTCCATCCTCCTACCCGCCTCTCCGGTCTGGTCGGGAACGAGCCTGAAGGAGCCGCTTCAACGCCGTCAACTACGCCTGAGGAAGATTCTCCGCTTCATCCTTCGCTTCCCGAGGTTCGCTGGAAACGACGCACTTCACGCCATCGCCGAGGAACCTCTAATGCGCGACCGTCTAGAAACAACAGCGGCGAAGTTCTTCCAGACCGTCTCCCGGAACAACCACGAACACCTGGCAGTCCTTGCCTCCGATTTGTCTTCATAGTGGGAGAAATACAATAGGCCAATCTCTTCTACAGGATTGGCCGAGCATCAACCACCTCCGCAAGCGTAAAGCATGCCAACGTTGGGCGCAACGTGAAGCCAGCTCCCTCCGCTTAGAGCCTTCTAAGGCGGAAAGCTAAAGGAAGTCAGGAGAATACCAAACCCCTCAAGATGTTGTTCCTCCAAGTCACCGATAATCGACGCCTAATCCCTCGATGAGCTTCCTTTCGCTGGTCTTCTTCTCTTATGTCCCACGATGGGCTACTCTCCATCTCTCATTTCTTTGCTCCAGGCCCGTGGCTCTCGCCTTTTATATGACTCGCCCCGGTTGGAGCGAGAGGGGGGTTTATAGGGGAGGTGAGGGGAAGCAACTTCACCCGGAATCCGCCGAACCCCGGGTCAACTTGACTCTGGACCGTTGCAGCTTACGCCGGGGACTTTGGGGCGGGAGAAGAGGGGGGGGGGGCAAAGCACGTAGCGTCTGGCCGTCTCCGAACGCCGGGGTTGTCTCCCGCGGTGCCCGTAGGGTGATTAGGAGGGAAGGCGCAAAGAAGGTCACTCTTCGCCGACTCTGCCTTGCCCCACACAAAAGAACGGGGGAGGGTATGCCGGAGGGCATAGGCGTATCTAGAAGCGTCTGAAGAGGTGGGGGTCACCACCACTGGAAGTGGGGGGGGGGGTTACTACCACTAAACGGGGGGTTTTACATGCGGAGTATGGGGGTATTCCGTGCCCCCCATGTTAACTTTACAACCCCTCCCCCCCCATGGATACGCCTATGAGTGGGGGTGGGATGGGAAAAGCTCACACACTCACTCCAATGTCACTCACATTAACTCGTAAATATACTTCAATTGGAGATCGAGTTCTGCCTCGAATCGATCCCTAACCTTTTGTTACCGGCACCAAACGGACCGGTTACAGTAGATATCCCCCATGTTAGGACTAACATCTTGCGAAAATATTGAATGACCCCTTACAAAGATTGATGAAAGATCTAATATGGATCGCGGTGCTGTATGGGTCGGACACTTGGCCATTGAGGAGAGAGGAGGTGTAATACGTTTATATACGGAAGTGTTGCATGCGGTGGGAGAGGAAAGAAAGTTGGAGGCAAGGATTCGGAGAAGGTAGAAGAGATGGATGGAGGATGTGTTTAAAGGTGAGGAAATTTTTGAAGAGGGTGATATTGGTGAGAACGCCGGGGAAGCATGGAAGAAGAAGGCCTAGGATACGAGTTTAAAACTAGATATGGATCAGTGGCACAGGGTATGAGGAACTAATGAGAAGCCTGATGGCGAACAATATACGAGGGAAAGTGAGATGATGTCCTCAAAATGGGGAAGTTAGGATAAACTGTCCAATTGGCGGTCCAAAAATCTACGAATCTGCTGGTATAATATCCATTATGACATATACATCTTAAGAATGTATCACAAAACATATTATAAATGCCAATGGCGACTAGTGAAATTGAAACCACTACTTAAATCTCCGCTTCAGAAAATTGGAAATATTTTCGAGCAATTTGGTATGGGTGGACATTATCTTTGCTTCCTGCTGTCTAGTGCTAACGCTCAAGTCCGTCCTTTACTTTAAGAGCGTGACCGTTGAGAGATAAAAGGAAAAAAAGTATTATTCAAAACTATTTGATATACCGGCCTTAATTAAAGTCCCCTATTAGTGAGACATCCCGTCCATGTTGTTGGTTTTGCCAAGCCTGAAACTTGAGAAGCAATGATATCATTCTTCATTTTTGCAATTAAACCCTTTGAATTTCCCGCCATCAAATAAATCGACTGCCATATCCGCTATGTCATTCGAAGTTCATATGAGAAATATATGCTACGTTTACTTTTCAGTTTTGTGTGAAGGTATTCCTTGACCGTGGTGGAAATTTTTTTCACACTATCGCCGATTGTGAAAGCAAGGCACATGAGAAAACGCCGATAGTAAAAATTTTGTAGTCTTGTAATCCTTCCCGGATCGAAGACGATCGTTTAAGATCGACTTGAGTTATTGAATAATGTTGAATGACAGAAGATGGCATCTTCCACGGAGCATGGTTGGTTATGCTCGTCAATACTTTTATCGTTATTTGTTTACTATATGTGGTGGTGAATTACGTAGCATTAAAATGGAGAAACTGTTGATGTGTCAAAAATCTAGCAAAAAATGAATCATCACGAATGTTATGATATCCAAACCCGTAGATGTGTTGCCTCTTTCACACCTACATTTCCATTTTGCGTCCGAAAGATCCTTATATTTTCGACAGGTAGTGAAATCAAGGGAATGTATGTTGAAAGACTCATTTTTTTCAATTCTAGCACTATTAGAAAGAGTATTTTTACGGATTGGATCGGCGGAAACCGACGAGCAACTCGAGAATGCAATTTCGAAATTTCTACCTCCAGTATTACTTAAATTATCGAGTCAACAGGATGGAGTACGGAAAAAGGTGTGTTGAAGTTATTTCAGTGTACTGTTTCTCGCTCACCAGTCGTGAGAGTAAGGCTGATGATATGCCCTTCTTTCAGGTCATGGAACTCTTGTTTCACATTAGCAAAAGAGTAAAGAGCAGACCCACTGTACAGCTACCTGTTGAAGCACTACTTAATTTATATACGCACCCGGATTCCTTTGTTACGGTATGGTCATTATTTTTAAAATTTTTTCTCTGTTTTCCTCTGTAAAATATGTTACGTTTGTTCTGAATTTGAAAACAGCTGTTATCAGCTGTAAGTGTGGTCGTAGATGTGTCTCTGTGTTAGTCAATTTACAAGGAGTAAATTATGGCCTCTATTTTCAGAATTTCTCAATAATTTACATTAAGCTTGGCTATCCGCGAATGCCCATTGAAAAACAAGCAGAACTTGTTCCATCAATACTGTATGTCTTAGATGGGAAACCTCAATCACATCAAGATAGGTAAGTACTTGATTTAAATTACATGTACTGGGAGTTTCACAATAGTAGAGTAGCCATGCGCATCATTGCATACCATTTTCGTTTAGACATAGCTCTGCAATCATGATACAGGCATATAGGTAATTGCAAATTTGGAAAAATGAATTATCTTTCACCTAGGATGTGACAAGATTTTTTTCTTGAGTGGCATTTGAATTTTACTTTTCATGCTCATTATCCACTATGATCTACATTTTCATGCTTTTGATTCCATGTATCATTTCTCTCATGCAATCTGAAGTTAGGGATTTTTTCAATCAGAAGTGCTAGGTATTTTGAGACCTCAGTAATTTGTGGTAAAGTCTTATGGTAAGGAAAGTAAATTTAGATTAAATGGTTTCCTCTTTCGCCCAGTGGGAATTTTCCCCCTTTATTGTTTATTTAATCTCTTTTTTGTGTATGAAGCAGCGATTATACACATATTGCTGGAGTTAGCTGCTCAAGCGGTGGGAGCCATTGAGTTTTAGGGTAGGGCTGTACTTCAAATTGTAGCCTAAGGATAATGGGTGGGGATTATCCTGATAACAACTCAGGTTGTAAAGGGATTGCATATTGTTAGTGCAGCCTCACTAAGAACGAAATAATTCCCATCAAAGGTACTTACCTTTTTAACTGCTGTCTTACCCTGCCTTCTGATGACTCCCCTAGATTGTAGAATGTATCGGTGGGTGAGGGCCTTCTGGAGCCCTCCTGGCACTCAGACCTCTTGGTCCATTGTGCCATCCCACATGTAACCTGCCTGCCACTTGCAGACAGGGGACAAGAGCACCACGGTAGAGGTATGGAGGAGGGCCACCCCAACCCTCCTGGTACAGGTATGGAAGAGGGTCTCCAATCCTCCCTCCAACCTTCCGGGTCTGGGGCTTCCCTCAGATCCTCCCGGTAGAGGTCTAGAGGAGTGTCACCTCTCCATCCACCCCGGTAGAGGTATGGAGAAGGGCCACCCCTTCAACCCCCATCTGGACCCAACGTTGCTAAACTTCGTGATCTGACAGGAATCAGTTCTTCAGCGTGGCTAGGCCCTTGCCCATGCTTCCCCTAACTGATAGAAGAGTTGTAATCTTATCCTTCCCCCCGATACAGATGTAACAGGCTTGACTGAAAGATCTCTCTCTCCCTGACTATGGCTTTCAAGAGTAAATATTCATCCCCTTGATCTATAAAGAATGAATAGCCTATGCTACTCAAGATGAGAATGTGCTGATTGTCCGTTCCAATTTTGTGGGAGGCAGAGAGTCAAAGCATCTTCAGTTGTCTATAGGATATTTAAGGGTAGTGTGTTGTACCATATTTCAAAGTATACCTCACAAGATAGTTTCTACTGTTATTTCATTGCTATAATTTATCCTATAACCAATGAAAACTCCTTTTTAAACAAGTTGGCAGTGCAGTGCATGTATCAGCTTGCAGAAATCTAACTAGAAAGCACTTCGAAATTTAGTCAGCACACCTTTTACTGAAATCTGGTGATACTGATGTGAGACAGGTTAAAAAATGCAATTAAAAATAGTCAAATAAAATCCATCATGTCTCTCCATTCAATGAAGAGATGTTTCCAAAGATTGAAACGAGGATTAAAGAACTCTGCAAGAACCTCCAACAGGGTCAATTGGACAAGTTGGCAGTAGCTGAACATAGCATACATGAAAACTATTCCAGCCACTGGGAGGAGACAAGACTCATTCAGACCTAAGGGATGTTGAGATCATATTGTGAGGGAAGCAATACAGATCCGACAGCACAGAAACAATTTCAACAGGACAACGGCTACAGACTAAGCAAAATATGAGATTATTTCCTGAAACAGACAGCTGGAGAACATGGAGGACTAAGAATAATTTGTTGGGAAAGAAGATTGGCCGAAAACCAATCAGAGACCACCTAATCATCCAGCATATGGCATATAAGGCAAAGCGATGGAATGGCATTAGATTACAGGATTCCTGATGACAATGGGTGAGTCGCCTGTTAAAACATTGAAAGTAATGGAGAACCTTACCTGGTGGAAAAACACAAGAGCTTTTCAATCATTATTTTGGTGGCTTGGTTCCATAACTGGTCCCACTAGTAGCTTGAGAAATAGATGAGATCATCCACGTAGAGCTCCGCATGCAGGGGTAAGGCTAAAATAAAATCAGAAGCTCCTGGTATATGGAATTTTCCTGTTTTAACTTTTTGCCCTCAACCCCATAGATACAGAGAACTATCATAGTGAGGGAAGTGTTTTGTCGACCTGTTACATCTAGATCCATCATGTACAGGAAATTATGGGGTACCCTTTTGAGGATGTGGCTCTGACCATGCAAGGTGATCTTGGCTAACAATGGGCATGTTCTGCCTGTTGTCCCACCCTGAGATCACGTGTCCTCGCCCCCTGTAGTTCACTTGAGATAGATATGGTGATTTCAACTGAGCCACCAACTTCCATGAGCTAATATTTACATTGAAATGATCACCTCTTAAAATTGGAAACAATGTAACTGTGGAGGAACTAATGACAGTGAAAACTTATCGAAAAGAAATGATTCACTCCAAGGTTTGGAAGAAGGTGCCACATTAAGTTTGGCAAATGGGGGCTGACTTAGCGGTTACTAATTAGTTGTGGATTGGTGCTGCTGATATTTGTTTGTCTGACAGCCAAATTTCATTCAGGGTTGGCAGGTTAAAAGAAATGCAAGTTTCTCATCCATTGCTTTTCACCTGTCTTATTATACTGATGGGAAGATCGTTGATAAATCAGTGGGTGGATGTTGTCTACCTCATTATTTTCTACCCATGGTACTAGATCTGTAGCACAAATGAGCTTTGTGTTATTGCATGTGTCTGCATTCTCTTCACATACACCTTTTTGTCAATTTTCACACTATTTATGTATTGATGTCATTGTATAATGTATGTTTGTGCTTAAAGGAATCTTTTTTAAGAATGTATAATCATTTATGCAAAACATGACTCATGCAGAGAGTCCTATGAGAATTTTTTTTGTGATTTACGTGTAATGTGGACATTTTTATCAGTTCTAATGGAGAAGAAAATAAATGGTTGTAAATGTTCCATTACTTATTCTATTCATATTTATATGCTAAGTTCATCTCTTTTTTCCATGTCAACCATATCTATGATATGATGTGCTGTATATACACTAATTCTACCAAAAAACACCTCACACTGCACATCTCTCTTCTAGTAGCAGTACGTAAATTTATCATGCTTGATACCTAAGGTCATTTTGCACTTACTGTCTACCACTTGCAAACAGATTCATCTACAATCTGAATGAAATGGAGGATTACACAAACAAATTTGAGCCAAGCCAAATGGTGCTTACTTAGATGACCGAGCAAGAACTGATATTTCCATTGTTGAAGGCCATTGCCCCGCCCCTTTCCTTCCCCATTTCCTTTCTCAAATATATTCCCTTTTCATTGCTGGTGCCCTAGCATCCCCTGCCACATATCCTTGCCTTGACTTGTAAGGTTTTATTTCGATTTTGTTACAGAATAGTTATGATATATTAATGAGTTATATGGATATTATATTTTATGATATTTAATTATGTATGATATATTAATGAGTTTTATTATATATGATAGTTAGATATGAGTTATTTTTATACATGATGTATAATGACTATTATATACATTATATTAATGAGTTTTATTGAACATGATACATATACATATTATGATTATTGTATATGATATTACAATTAGTTCTATTGATGATGAGATATGAGTTCTTCGATGATGGCAATGATCATTTAATCCATTTTCAATTTCAAGCTAATTGTAAGATTCTTGCTTTTCTCTTATTGATGAAAAGTTAACACAATTGAGGTACTTATAATCCTGAATTACCACATTGACGGTGCTAAAATTGATTTTTATTTTTTACAGTTTGCTGATGCTTCTTATGCCAGTATTGGGTGATGTTGTTGTACCTCCCGATCCAGCCAAAAGGGCTTCATATTTTGGATTCTCAGAAAAACCTGTACTGTCTCAGTTACTGTTGAGTTTTTCTCTTGATGTTCTTCTACTTCCATATGGGTAAGCTTGGCCAGAAAGTACCGTATTTCTCCTAATAGATCCCTCAATTGTGAAGCTTCAGTTGTGGAAAAGTTCCAAATAGCAATAGGCCTTACATATATTATTCTCAGGTTAACAGCTTGTGCGGTAGCTGGTCTCACCAAAGTTGCAGAGACTTTCTTTCCACTTCAAATTTTTCAGCTGCCGCATGGTTCCCATGGTCTATAGCATATCCTGCAATGACTATTTTGAAATTTGTATCAAAATCTTCTTCACTTGCCTTGGCATGGATTTTTTTCTTTCCACGTGATCTATTACCCTACTGTTAAACAAAACATAATTCTTGAGAAAAGCTGCCATTGCAGATTAAATTGCGACACATCATGTTAGGTAAGTGATAGACACATCATGTTAGCTAGTTACATAATGACACATTATGCTAACATACCTTGGCTAGGAATCAGACTTTTTTTCTCTATATAAATGAGAAATCACGCTTTTGTAGTTTGAGCACTGTCGTACGTTGGGAATCTTGGTGACCAAATATGTTTTTAAAATTTTTTTAAATGCCGTCATGGATGGGCTGGTTACAAAAATGGAGGTTACTGAGATTGTGGTAAAGCGTAGTTTAAAAAGGAATGACAATATATAATTTAAAAAACAAGGCTAATTCTTTGTAGTTTGGAATTACGTTGCAGGTAGGGCTGCTTTGTTCTGAAACAAAGGCTTCGCTTTACATGCCCGTTTTTCCACTTGGGGTAGTATTTATTTAATTCTGAGTATTTTGTTAGTGTCTATCATTATTTGTATCGGTCACCGAATTATATTTTGAGCGACATTTTGCCGATAGAAATGGACTGTACTTCCTCTTCCAACTAGTGAAATCATCTCTTCAACATCGATGAATTGCAGGCTAAACATGATAGAACTTTGGACAGTAGGTAGGACCTTGGTAGGACCTTGGTAGGACCCCTGGTTGCTCATTACAAAAACCCCCGGAATTAGAACGCTATTTCCTGGATATCCATTCACCCTAATTGGAGTGTTTAAATCATGAATTTTTCTATTACGGATGAACCCACGAGAGTATATGTATCATGTATACAGTCCTGTATACTTGAATCACATGATCATTTCCCGCATAGAAGTTCAGAGTTCATTTGAGCTACGCTTTCCAATAATCGAGAAAATGAAAGCTTAAGCCATAATTTTTCATATCAAAGTCATTTTTGTTGTAACTAGGATTAACATCTCCGTACCCAGGATTTTGTTTGCATATCATCGACTGTAGGTGTTTACTTACTTCATTAAGTTAGATCAAAGCTCACTCTCAACTGGCGTCACAGTTTGTATATGCTGCCGCAGTTTGGTTGCTGCTGGATGTCATGTACGTGTTCAGGGAAGGAAAATGGGATGTTCACGAATGATGGAAAAACAAATAGGGATCCCTATCATTGCTGCTATCCCTGAAAAATGATCATGTGAATTGTGCTTTAGTCGCTTGAGCTCAAATATAGTCCCCCCATTACTTTTCTAATGAAGATTTTGAGCAAAAAGGGGGGACTATATTCAGAGATACGATGCTATTGTTAAAATTATTTTAACTCAGATTAATTGATTTTTCATGAATTACGTACCTGGAGAAGGAGAACAAGCAATGCAGATAAGTTTTATTAGCATGTTCTTGGTCATCGAATTAGTGGATAAACATTTAATAAAATTTTGATTTATATTAATTCACTGGAAATTTATACTTATGAAGGATGTTCAAAATTTTTATGATAAACCTTGTGTTCAGAAAAGTCTTGAAGGTGGATGGTTAGGACACAGAGGAAAAGAAATTTAATGATTTTAGAATTCAAAACGTATTGACTGTACAGAGAATCACTTTATTTGAAAAAGCAGTGAGCTAGAGAAATAAAAAGATCTTAATCAAAGAAAGCACAAACGTAAGTATGAAAATACCTCTGATTTACTCGAAACAGTATGGGCTCAGCACCCCCTCCCTAACTAGTGACATTTGTATTTCATTTGTACATGAGTACCTAATGCTTATCTTTAGGCATAGATTTTGTCAAAAAATCAGCAAGAATATTTGCAGTTGATAAATATTGTTGGGAAACCTTTTTCTTCTTGACAGCATCTCAAATCAAGTGGTATATCTTCTCAATATGTTTAGTGTTTTACTATGGAACATTGGATTAGCAGTTAATTTCTTCGTGTTTTGATTGTCATTATAGGTTATTGCTCACAATATAATAAATAATACAGTCAATAATTAAATGCAAATAAATTGCTTTATTTAGCAGCATCTGTTAGAACAACAAACTCAGCTTCAGTTGATAGAGAAAAACTTATGTTTTCTGCTAGACCAAAATTAAGCAGTTTTTACAAATATAAGCGCATAACCCAAGAAAGAACACCTATCAAGCTGGTTACATATTACCCCAGTCTGCTTTTACGAAACCATCAAAGCCCTCAGAATCGCTCTCATAAATTAAACTATAATTGTTTGTTCCCTTGAGGTGCTGTAAAATATGTTTAATATATTTCCAATGTTCATGAGAAAAACATGTATTAAATTATCTTAATCATATAATGCAAAATATCTGGGCAAGTGCTTATATCTAGGTACATAAGTGCTCCCAGAAGGCACTGATATGGTACATCAGGCATTACACTGTCACTTGATTCCTAATTAGTTTCCAGGGGAGTTACAATTGAGTTACAGGCACATGTTGTATTAATTCAATAATTCATCAATATGAGAAACTATGATTTTGAATGATTGAATTTGATTGATGATATGATATGAAATGAAAAATTTCACTGTGTCTGGCTGATTAGTCAATTTACTCTGAATTTCTGCAGTATACACAGTACTCGGAAAGCAGAATCTTAGAACTGACATTTATGAGAAATTTTCCATAACATTGACCCCAATATCTTGGAAACTATGGGGCTTAGGACTGAAGAATTTTGCTTGGATTAATAATTTGGTTGCAGCAAGGAGTGATAAAATTTTCATGGAAATCTGAGCCAGTGGGAGTCATGGGCTGGGTGAATTGACATGGAATGACTCTTCAGTTTTTCGTCTGTGACTAGAAAAACTTTTTAAAACTTAAAAAAGTCATATTTTCTATCAAAATGCCATAATTTTCTTTCTCAGTATCATAGAGTACATGTATAGGCTCAATTAAAAAAAAATTGATTCGATAATTCCTCTGCCTTTGAGTGATAATGCCCATTGAAGGAAGTAATGTTTTGGTGCCGAAAAACTTAATTAATTAATAATTAACACACTTATAGTGGCTCACGGAGCAACGAAAATTTAATGAAACTTATTTCAGTGGAATCTAGGCACTTTGGCTGACATGTGATAAAAATTTGGCTGCGATAGACTAATTAGTCCATGAGCTATAGATTGTTACCTTATTCACAGTACTTTAAAATTGGAACCTTGGAAGTGACCTTTGTGAACAATTTTCCCAAACTTTGACTCCCTATATCTTGGTAACTATGCCACCTTGAGAGGAAAAACTTTGTATGGCTCATTAACTTGATAATATTAGCAAGTGAAAAAATTTTCATGAAAATCTGAGACGGTGGGTGACACTTTGGAAGTTTTTTTTGGGTTATTTGATGTGGAATGACCCTATTCCCTACCTTTCCTTGGCAGGTGTCCTAACACCCCCTGCCACACACCTCTGCGGTGGCTTGCAGGGTAGGATGAAAATTTAGAATATGTTGACTCTAATCAAGGATTATTTTTCCTTCCTCTTTGTCATGCTTGATGTATATGCCAACACATTTTTGAACCCCTCTAGTTTTTCATTCTATATTTTTATGTTAGAGCATCCTTCAGCTTTTCATTTCCATTAACGCTGTTAGAAAAAAATGAAATAGTCTTCCAATCATAATGCAAACATAAATCATACAATCTTTGGCTCTTCTATAAACCTTTAACCTCATCTTTTATTTTGTCAGTTGTAAGGAGTCCAGGAGCATCACAGTTAATGACTCCTCTTTGTTATGTTTTCTTAATTAGTAATGTGGTCATGCAGTGGTTGAGGATTCGATCGAATCTTATCAATAAAAGTTGTTGTTTTAGGCTTGATTTGGTGGAATAACATCATGAAAGAAAAAGACTGGCAATTTTCCACAAGAATAAAGTTTTACTCGACCGGTTTCGGTGTACAACACCATCATCAGGTCAGACCTGATGATGGTGTTGTACACCGAAACCGGTCGAGTAAAACTTTATTCTTGTGGAAAATTGCCAGTCTTTTTCTCTCATGGTACAGGTTTTCCTGTATTTCCCTCTGTTGTTAAAAAATATTGCCTAGATATCATGTATTCCATGTAATACTGGATTATAATATTAGAATCTCACTGGACAATTTGACTTTTAAGATTTTTTGAGCATTGCTCAGAGTGATGATGAAAGTTTTGATTAACTTATGAATTACATACTACATATATCTAAAACATGAATGTCTATTTTTCTGTTTCAGAGCTACGCCAGCTCAAATGAAAAGCAATGCTAGGCCACCATCTCAGCCAGCAGCATCAACGAGTGCTTCATCTGGGACTTCTCAGTCAACTCCACCTGCTCCACCTGCTACAAATGCTCCCCCTGGAATGAGTGAGTACTCTTTTAAAAGAGTAACCGGTGAAAACATGTTAACTCCTGAGGACCTTGAAAAGGTAAGATTCGTGTCCATAGCTTCAAATCGTAGTCAACACTATTGTCGTTGAATGGTTTTAATTGGCAGTTCGTCTCTAAAACCATATGATACCACAAAATTTTTAAAGTCATTTCATTCATATGGTCAATAATGCGATATGTTATCAATTCATGAATTGAATGAACACATGAATGATTGAATTCAATGAACACATTCAGTGAGAACAATATGGGTGTCACGAGAAGATTGGTCCTTGCTTAATGTAAACTATGGACATTGCAATTATTAATCGACAGTGTTCAATGTTTACTTCCGTCATAAATTTTTATGGATAATTGGGAGTAAAGTAAAGGCAGAATGATGCCTTGCAGGTAGTGATATGCATAGAGATATTACTACTCAAGAGATTTTCCATACGTAAGGCTACCTTTATATCAATTTGAGACTTTATTCCATGCCCTAATTATTATTGGTAACTAATAATAATTATGGATTGTATAAAGGAGATTCAATTCTGCTTATCGTGTTTCATGGAAAAATCCTTTCTGAGGCTCTGAGGTCGGTGAACTGCATGAAAAGGCAGTTCTGCCACCTAGCTTTCCCTCACACACATAGACAATATCCTGAATCAATTAAGTTGTCATATCGGTCAAGTTGACTGATCAAGTGGTTGATCCCTCTGTCGGGTCCAAACAATTGATGGGCCAAAACCAGTTTTGCCCCAAAGACCCCTCTCGCTCACTTTTTATTCCCGAACAAGAAGAAATTCATCTGAGTGGGACTCATTACGGAAGTAAGAAATGGGTGTAACCCAAGAAGAAGTCTTATCTTTGTTTATCTACCCTCGCCCAGCTTCACTTTAACTTAGGTGGCTACTACTAGTGAGGGGAGGTGGGCTCCCACAGCCTACCCTGGGTTGACATGGCCACAGGCGTACAGACCCCTGCAACTTAGGGGGTACAACAAATATCGCAACTTAGGGTTTA
The DNA here is from genome assembly GCA_963573305.1 of Pyrrhosoma nymphula. Taxonomy (NCBI): domain Eukaryota; kingdom Metazoa; phylum Arthropoda; class Insecta; order Odonata; family Coenagrionidae; genus Pyrrhosoma; species Pyrrhosoma nymphula. The sequence continues at coordinate 171,985,153 of OY754327.1, forward strand.
AAGCCCCCCAAAAACATGTATACCTGAATTCATTTCCATTCGTTTACCTGAACTAGCATTTAGAATTTTGCCTATTGGGCTGAAAAATATAGTTGAATCGTCTTCATGAAAAGAGAATGTTAATTTATTATTGTTTTAATGAATAATAATCTAAATATCATTTTATGATGATGCACATAAATACTAATGAATACCTCTCAAGGTGCTTTTGTGGGCTATTTCTGCAATACATTTGCAATTTCCAATTACCTGACTGTGATTGCTTGGTTTTTATAAAAGTTATGATTTAACATTAAGTATAAGTTGATAAGTAACATTTTTTTCTCATTCAGTGTTCCCAGTGGTATATCAGACCTTTGTGTGTGGCACCTTTGACCATTATATATGCTCGATTCTATTAATCAATGATATGCTGTATTTTTCTGGTGATAGTTCATTTGGAATTTTCCACGAACTGTCATCAGAGAACTTGCTGTGCGTGGAACATTCTGAATACGAATGAATGGGACACTTGGTGACAAAAGTTTTTTTGGCAAACTACATATGTATATAATTTTGTTTGTTTTGATGCATTCATGAAAAAATTGTTCAATTGCCCATTAGTTCACCCACATTTGGCTCAACGGTTTAAGGCATTAGCAATGCAAAAATAGCATGTCAACTATAATGCTCTTAGGCTTATAATGAGAAGTGTTATGACTTTTGTGCTATCTCACAGCCTTCTACTGTAAATTTAAATGAGAAATGGTCTGGGATGCTTTAGTGCATAAAAATGGACAAAATATGCATGTGTAGAGTTTGAGATAGAATTAGCTTGAAGTGATGAAATGAGTGTGATATGAGAAAGAGGAAACATTTTCATGAGTGAGTCACTTGTGTTTGGATGTAGGTAGCAGTTTACATGCTTGCTTGAGAAATCGATTTAAGGACATTGAAGGCCATTCATGTGAGAAATTTGAAGGAATATAAAAATATATGTTAGTGTCTGCCCAAAATTTCAAATGCAGATTGTAAAGTGAATTCATCAAAACTTATCAGAAAGCAGGGGTTATGTCATTGTAAAATCATTTGATCAAATATTTTCCTGCAGTATAGCATATTGCTTTTGGCTGGTAGCTTATCATATTATTGTTTTAAAAATTTATTTATTGTGATGTGCTCCATTGATATTATTTTCTTAATGTATTTACCTCTTTTATTTCTATCAGACTAAACTAGGCATAGTAAAGTTCCTATCTTCTGGTGTTTTTCCTGAGAAAGATATTCTGATCCATCTGATAGTAGCTGTGGCTGATACTAGATTTGGAATTGCTCATGCTGCTGATATAGAATTGAAGAAAATAGTAAGGTAGGATTGGAAGGTTCATTGTTAATGTTTGACTTATTATATTATTTAACTTGCTTAGTTTTTAATTTTTGCAGGAAAATGATAATCTGAATGAGAGGTTTTCTGGAAATACAATTTGTTTTTTTTTAAATTATTTGTGAAGTATTCTTGTTTAATTGCCTCATATAAAGAGATATAAAGTTACATGTGAGTCTTTCCCAGTGAAAGCTAAGTATGAATGGTTCTCGGGTGTCCAGCCGGGTGATGGTGATGAACTGCAGCGGCGTTTCGATGATATAGTCTGCCATTGTCTTCAGGGTGATAGTTTTTGCCAGAATGTGTTCAATATTTTTACTCTCAATATGGGTCAAGTTGGCTGTAATTGTTCAGCGCTTTCCCACCCTTTGCTTAAGCCTGTTTCACACAATACTTGATCCAGCTTAAGTTTGAGGATACTCGCTAGTTCGTAGCTTTCCAATATCATGTGATATAGAACCAGCATGCTGGGTAACCAGTATAATCTCTATCATTCTGGCTGAGCTACTTGATTTCATAATTGCTGCGGTACTAGTTTGCTACTAGCTCCCAGTACGACCTTGTAGCCGTTGACCAATCATGTTCACAATTGCAGTCGCTGTGCGGTCTTCGCTTTTTTAATCAGTGCCCCCGATACCTCCTTTCTGCTATAACAAATGTGTTAGCAGTGAAATCAACATTCGATGAAAATGTCGCGACAGTTGTTGTGGTTGCATGCTGCCATCGAAAGCCTTATTGAAAATTATTCGTCTAAGTTCTCCATTTTTGTGAGCAGTTCACACGCTAGTAAGTAATATTGCTTCCTCACAAGCACAAGTTAAATGATTGTGTAAAACCTCCTAAAACAGGTAATATCATGCTAGATTCCATCCTCAATATCAAGTACCGGCTAGCATGCTAAGTCTTGTGCTGGATCAAGTATCGTGTGAAAAGGGCTTTAGCATTCTGAAAGCTGGTTTCCATGCTTTCCTTAGCTGGAAACCTTTGTCTCAGTTGATATTATTCTTTTCCAGCCTTATCTCCACAACTTCTTTCACAATACAGTCCCAGAAATCTTTTGTTTTGCACAGAACTCTGGTATTAGCAAAGTCAATTCTGTGGCCATTTTCCTGGCTGTGTTCTGCCACTGCAGATTTTTTGGGATGGAAGAGCCTGATGCACCTTTCATGTTCCTCTAGGTGCTTTTCTATGGTATGCCTTGTTTCACCGATGTAAACTTCCACATTCACTGGGGATGCAGTAGATACCTGTGTTTTCAGCTGCAGGTTATCTTTGACTGCACCCTGAAGACAATGGCAGACTTTGTTATCAATATGTCTGTGCAGTTCAACACCATCACCTGGCTGGAAACTAGAGAACTCTTGATACTTTGATTTCAAGTTGCTGTTGATTGAGTGCATTGTAAAACTCTGAAGTGATTGTTATGAGAACTCTCCAGATAATCCAATTTGCTGTCTAGATAATTGTCCCATGGAGTCTGGATTAGCAAGGGTTAACTGTGTGTGTACATTTTCTGAAACCTGAAGTGAAGGTGTTTGACTGAGTTCTTATGCTTTCCCATTCTCAAATTTTATTCTTAATTTCTGGAAGAATTTCATGATAAATTGTTGAAGTATGCTACTATCTGGGTTTTCTAGAATTAGAAGTTTTCAGAAAAGGACATTCGAGATAAACATTTTTCAACAAGGTCCAAATAGAGGTGGAAAATAATTTGTTAGGAATCATTTCCTTATGGTGATATTCGCTGTTAACAGCCTAGAAGTGTAACCTAATTTTGGTTAATTCTTTGTTATTCAAAAAGAATTTCATTTATATTGGTGTTCTTTACATTTTAGCCAGAGTGAAGTAAATTTTCTTTGCTCAAAAAAGGTTCTACCAATACATATAAGCATTTTTCAATCTTTGAGGTTCTTTTTTTATTATAGTGTGACAGTAGCTTGTGTAATTAATTGAAGTCAGCCTGCTAGTATGCTCCATGATATCTTTGAGACACGTCCTTCCTCCATTCACTAGTGTTTAAACTGAACTCTAGTTTCTTATTGGTGAAATTATAATCATGTAAGGGTTTGGGACATAAAAACTGCATCATCCCTTTATGATTTTCTACCATCTACTTATTCTTTAGTGTAAAGCCCATACTTACTACTTACTTTACTTTACGCGATCAGGCCCAGAGGACCGCGCGATGATACAACTAGGGCCTTCCATTCTCTTCTGTCCTCCGCTATGTTCCGCCAGTTCGGCCAGGTTTCTAGCTGTTGCAAGTCTTCCCTTACTCCATCTATCCATCTCTTGCGAGGTCTCCCCACTGGTCTCCTTCCTTCTATTGTCATATCCATAGCCATCTTAGGAAATCTTTCGCCACTCATTCTAACCACATGTCCAGCCCATTCCAATCTCCTACTCCTTAACACTCCTATAATATTCGGTTCTTGATACAGATTGTACAATTCTTCATTATGTCGTCTTCTCCATTCACCTGTTTCTAAATCAAGGACTGGACCAAAAACCTTCCTTAGTACTCTTCTTTCAAATATCGCTAATCGGTTCAGGTCTATTTTCCGTGTGCTCCATGATTGGCATCCATACAAGAGAACGGGACGGATCAGTGTTTTGTATAATCTTATTTTAAGTTCCCGGGAAACGCTTCTTGAGCTTAGTATTTTATTAAGTGCATAGAGGCTTCTATTTGCTGTTTGCAGTCTGGATTTTATTTCCGTTTCACTTGAGGAGTTTTCTGACAAAATGGTACCTAGATATTTAACTTCTTGTACTCTCTTGTAGTCATTATTGCCAACTGTAATGTTTCTATCATGATTTATTCCCCTTCCAACAATTAAATATTCAGTTTTTGAAGGATTGACCAACAATCCCACTTTTCTTGCTGCTTCTTCTACTAATTGCATTACTCCTCTTAACTCTGCCTTTGACTCGCCAATGATAACACAGTCATCTGCATATGCTAAAAATGAAATTCTTCTCCCATTCATCATAAAACCTCCCATATCATATTTGTCAATTTCCCTCTTAATTTTCTCTATAACAAAATTAAACAAAATTGGAGATAGACCGTCTCCCTGCCTCAAACCTGTCCTAATCATAAAACTTTCTGTTACTTTATTTCCCAGTTTTATTTTAGCTTCTGTTTCATTGAGACACATTTCTGTCAGGCTAACAAGTTTCTTTGGTATGCAGAACTCAGTCAATATCTTGAACAAACCATCAAAACAAGTGTAAAGCCCATCCCAAACTAAAATTTTTAAATTCGTGTGTTATTCATCATAAATTTTTTCTTTCATTGAACTTCATCAGGCATATTTTTGTCATTGACACACTGCAAGTTGAGATATCCAAGTTATACGACACAAGTTAGAGACATTATATCTATGTAACCAATGAACTCATTGCAATGAAATTAACTACATATCAAATACTACTCATTCTTACATTCCGTGATTGGTTTGGAAAATTTTAAAATTGTAGTTAAATTTTTTACTATGGGGATTGACAAAAGTCTCAATTTTTGCAGCCTACAAAATGGTGGCACCACTTAGAATGCTAATAGCTTAAAAACTATGGAATATATTCAATTATAATTAGGGGTGTGCGGATAGCACTTTTTCATTTTGGGTCGGGTTCGGATTCGGGTAGTGAAATATCTGCGGGCATCGGGTAATTTTCGGGTTCGGGTAGTAGAGGTATTCACATTCGTGGGTGCTGGATTATTAAGGAAAATGGATGTTTCGATGGCAAGACAAAAATTACAGAAAATGTTTGCCTTGTAAAGACCTGACAGTGGGAACATCATTTTTTTAGCACAAAGTAGTGCAACCCAAAAGGTTCCAAAGCAAAATTACACCCAGTAGCTTGTGCTTTTTCACAATAAAATATAACTAGGATCGGCAGGTTAGCTGGGACACACCTGTGAACAAGATAATGTGATCTTTAGCTCTTGTGGATTTATAAAGCAAATCCTTACTTTAATATTTTTTTTTCAACCACTCTAGATCAGTAAGTTCATAAATCAATAATCAAAATAGAGAAGGGTGAAGTATTATTTTCGTAAAAAAAGCAAAAATGAGTGTAATGTGATTTTAAATTCCTATAAAAATTGTTAAAATGTCATATACATCAAAGTAGCACCATATGCTTCACTATTTTGATTGATTTTTTTAGTTATCATTCTTAATAATTTCCGGTTTCCGCTCGCGACACCAGCGCCTGACCACTGTTTAGTAGCAACATTAAGAACTACTACTCTATCGGTAACCAACGCGCGTTCACACAGTGGTTAGTGCCTATGATAGTACGAACCACGGTCGCTACGTTATTACAGTAAAAACTCAAAATTACGAAGTCGACGGGACCGGAAAAATCCGCACTTCGTAATATCAAATTTCATATGAATGAGTATCTTTCAAAAACATCACGATGAAGCTCTTTTTTTGTTTCCTTAGATTAAGATGTACTCTCGCAACGTACTTGCATGATTTACGAAGTTTTCATGAAAGTATATTTAAATGTGTTGTTCATGCCAACAGGGTGCACTCATTGTCAGTTGAACACAACTTATTTGTCAGAGTTTGATTCTTCCTATTTTCGGGATTTCCACCGTGTCGTTCCAGCTTTTCGCGGCGGAAATCCCAAAAATCAGAAGAATCAACCTCCTTCCAAGCCCCACCGAAATTTGCATCACGACAACTACCTTTTCGTTCTTTTTTCCAATGAATGATTAGGCAATGAAGCGTCTTTGCACAATTTTCGTGCAGTTTGGACTAAGCCTATGAAGCATCTTAGCGCATTTTTCAGTATTATTTCCTAACTGGAGAACTCGTAACTTGAGCGTTAGCGATGTATAATCATCAATAATATTGATTTATGCATACACTAAGGAAGTGAGCGACTTGCGCGATCATTTGCACCGGATATTGAAGACAGTGAAAATAAGATTCTCTCGCGGATGCTATGCGATGGATACATGTTATGTATTTTGTACAAATACTGATATGCCCGTTAATCTCGCGAAATAACAATCGTTATTCTCCCTTGGATTCATCTTATTTGTGCGTGGTTATTTCGGATACGATGGAGCTTATAGAGGAGTCCAGCTAAATATGTACCTCCATTCAAAAGTAGATAGTACATACAAGCCACGCACTTCAACGGTGAAGGCGATATAACTCCTTTTACACTTCATCGGCTACTAAGGATGCTGTCACTACAAATCAATAATTTTCGTTTTCCACTCTACTATGCGAAAGCTTAATTTGTGGCTTTATTCAGATTATGTCGCCTGCTCTTCATTCATTAAGTCTCAGGATCCATTTAAGGAGGTCGGTGGTTTCACCCAACTTAAGAGAATTCAATGAAACTTCCTGAAAGTATTAATAATATTGTTTTAAAGTTACCTGCAAATTTTCAATTTATTTACCGCAGGTTTTTTAAGATATTTGATCGATAATTGGGCATGAAATCACACGTTCTTATGCCTTTTCTTCTGCATCCTGCAAGTTATGCACCCACGTTCAAGTACCTTACCTGTGGTGCCAATTTCACACGATCTGCAACGCGCGCGAGGGATTTATTCAAGCGTTCGGAATAAAAATCTTGCACATATACATTTTTCTATCGATGACATAAATTATTATACATTGAATAATTAGAAAAGGTTCTTTCTGATGAATAAAGCCTTGCGTTCCCATAACAACCCGTATATTTTCACCCACTTCTCGTTCAATTATCTTAAGAAATCTGCGGGAAATAATTCTGCAAAAAAATCAGGTAGCTTTAAGACAACCAAATTAATGTTTCCAGCAAGTTTCATCGAATTCTCTTAAGTTGAGTAAAACGACTGAATCTCCTTAAAGATTCGATATTGAACTAAAATTTGGGATATTTTTTGTTATTGTTTTCTCTCTGCTTTCGATCGAGCAAGGAGATTTTCGTCCGAGCATTTCAGCTTTGCAGCTCCAGGTCAGGCCGGAATCAGCTGTCTCCCCCTCCTTTCCCCATCATTGCGGGGGTTACTCACCCTCCACCATTCTCCCTCTCACAAAAATAGCTACGCGACCCAAGTAATAAGAGTATCGTGCGTCACTTGAGACGTTGATCTACCTGGGAGTCAAGGCCAAAGGATGCGCGCGAGGAATAAACATCGAATGAATCATCGGCTTTACGCCGAATAGTCACATCTTATCTTCCTCCTCCCTTACCTCGAACGGCTGCGTCAGCAGAGAGGGAGGACATGCCTTTGGAGAGTGGGGGGCTTTTACTTAAAGGGCCCAAGAGTTGGCATGGGGGGCCGGCAGAGTCAGCGTCGGACATTGCATCCTGAACTAGTGTTGAGGGGGTGGGACGGAGGGGTCACTCGAAGGGGCCTGATCTCCTGGAGGACTGGCACGGGGGCTTTAGTGTGAAGGTGATGGCTCATGCCAACCTTGAATAGTGGGGAGGGGGGGACACGTAGGCTTGAGGAGAAATATGACCATTATGTGAGAGAAGGGAAGCGTTTGATAGGTTTGCCGGAAGTGAGAAAGGTGATGGAGAAGAGTAGGCCGCGGTTTTGGAACAACGGAGATGGAAAGCTGGATGAATTTCCCTGGTGGGGATTGCCGGGTGGGGTAAAACAATATGGGAATGCGCGGGCATTTCTATTTCACATTTCCTTAATTTCTGGTCCATTCAGGCAGTCTTATAAAAGGGAATCAGTGATTAAGAATTGAAGAAGAAATACAACAAACGAATGAATGTATATAAAATACTTCAGCTCTTCTGTCGAAAGAATCACTCATTTAACAAAAAAGGTTATTTATTTTTGCGCTTTGCTTCGCTTTGCTTCGCTCAATCGTCGCTCCCACCATGGCCTCTCATTTGGATAAATGCAAACTGAACTGGGAGTTGACATCTTTAACAATTTGGAATCGATGTAATGTATCCCGAGTGAGAAAAATTTCATTCTTATTAGGAGAAATCAGGACTTGGTCATTTTCGTTACAAGCCTCAAGTTCGATTCGTTACAAGATCGTGATTATCGATTTAAATTGCTGGGGGTTACAGCCAATAAACTGCCAACTTGTGACAAGTAATGCTTCAACGCCCCTACCCTTAGATCCTGGTCAATTCCGTATCCTGCTTCTGCACTGGTAGGTAACTTCCACCCCCGATGTCCACCCGGGGGCGGGGGGGATATGTAAGTTCTTCCAATTGGGCTACGATGCTGACGAGGTTTAATGCTCCCTCTCCGACAGCGTGACTTTCGGCATCTCATAGGATGGTTCCACTTATCCTCTTGTTGTTTATATCTCTAATAAGGATTAAGCTACAAAACCCTTATCTAATTCTCAATCAATCTGCAGGAACGCACCTGAGCTCTCGTTTAGGATATTTTTCAATCACTGGGTTGAAGCGAAAGGGGAGAAAGGCCAACACCATTTTCCGATACAAATATGTATGGGTGCTTGAGCGTTTTTTCCCTTTGATTATGCATGCACCCAGCGCTAGTCATACTTTAGAATTAATGTGCATAAAAGTAATTGGTCGTACGAACCAAGCGAACTCGTATTTTCTGTTTTTCTTGGCTGTTTGCGACAGAAGAAGGGAAGGGAAATGCCTTGCTCGAAGTCTATATCAAAATGCTCAATTTAAACCTAATTCTTTCGATGATAGCTATTGCCAGCCGGAATAATTATGCCGTGGAGCAAGATTGAGTGTAATCAGTCTGAAATAGTGCGAAAAAATGCTTCCTTGGGTTATATTCACGACTGAATCTACCGCTCGAACAATATAGCACCATCTCCAATGCATGTCATAGTTTTTGAGCACACACACGCAGCAAACAAATGCTCTTCCAGGAATATTCATCATGGATTAATGCTTGCGAAAACCGGTAGCAAAATAATCCCGGGATCATGAGAGGAAAATGCTGGGTGTAGCAATTAGTCTCTCGCGGGCGAGTATATCCGTACACGACTAATTTTCATTTTTTTTACTTGTTGGCAACTCTGTGGACTCGTGGTAACAAAGCCAAACGCATTTTTTGTCCGATTGGTTCCATATTTTATGTGCTACGATGCCTACGATTCAAAGTCGTCCTTAAGGTCTGGTTTCACTGGGGTGTCCAGCGGCCACGTCCAACCACCGCATCTGGACGTCGCTGCTGGATGACGCGGCCGGGTGGTTTCAGTCAGGAAACTACATCCCGTTTCCGCAGCTGGGCGATGTGGGAGAATGTGGATTTAGTTTAATTACGAATTTGTTATCGCTTTGTGTTTCCTGAGAGTGAGTTGATTTTAAGATGAAATGGATGGTGACGATTTAGTTTTGTTGCTTTTGTTGGAACATGAAGAAGAGGACGACCAATGTTGCAAGTAGTTTTACAAATAAGAGCTGGAAAGGACGCGTAATATAAAATACGGAGAGAGGAGAGCAGAAAAATCACCGAAAATTGGGACTGCCTGACTAGGCGTCCGCGTCTTGACTGCTCTCGAAGCAGTCGAGACGCAGATGTCGGGCATCAGCTGTCGAACTCGACGGCCGAGACGTATCAGTGAAACCAAACCCATTTTATATGCATTGGATGAGTACGGCAGTGGCTTCCGACGCAGACGCCGGACACGGCCGCAGGATGCCCCAGCGAAACCACACCTTTACTATTGTAGCATTGAAAAATGAGATGTCGTTCAGGTAATATATTCAGTGCATAATGTATTCGGCGACGATGATGATTAATTAGATGTTTAACTCTGACAAGGAGCGCCGGAAAACGTTACTGTGATCCATCACTATTCGTATAAACGAGTAACTTTTTCACGTCGGGACCAAGATCCGAGGTTCGTAATTTTAAAACTTCATTATTTCTTAATATCGCGTACTGTTACATATACTTAGATACCCTTTTGGTCGGGACCGAAGATTTTGCTCAATCAAATTTTGAATCAAAATTTCGTAATTTCGAGTTATGTATTTTCGAGTTTCTACTGTAGTGTAAATGCACGTAAGGTTGTTACGTTGGTACGTACATTAGTTGTCTGTACGGGTGCATAGCCGATTTCAAACCGGAAATTCACGATGGATCAGTCGATTAAATTCAAATTCGAGCGCTAAATACCCGACCTGAATTTTTCGGGAGACGATCAAGTGTTCGGATCGGGCACTAAATACCCGACCCGACCCGAAATTTTGGGTACCCGCACACCCCTAATTATAATGCATGAGTTCATAATCAAGTTAAGATTCTTCTATTATTAATACCAATATGGAAACAGAATTTTGCTACTGGAAAACTACATAATATGTACCTGATTTTGTTAATATTTACTTTGAAAGTCTGTTATTTTCACTACTTATGAGATGATGAGGAATATTGAAGTACCATAGGCAGCAGATGAAAGCCTGTTTAACGAATAAATGAATAGATTCAGTATTTGCTTATATTCAGTAGCTGTGGTGCTAGATGTCAACACTGATCGTCCCTTTCCCTCTTGCCCCTTCTCTCATTTGCAGGAGATCAGAACACAATATGAAGATTTAACAATAATTGCTACTGAATACATAAAACATTAGTTCTTTCATTTTTATGTTCCTGATGTAGGCTCTTATCTGGTGCCCAACTGCCCACACACTTCAAAATTTCCCATACACCTTAAAAATAACTAAAAAAGCAAGCTTTAAACAATTGATATAATCAAGTACTAATATTTCTATTGTAACATTCCATTTCTAGGTTGGTATTAAATATAAATGCATCTTAACTTGATGATAAGCTAATGCAAATATGTTGCAAGGTTTTCATGATATTTTGCATTAAGGGCCACTGTTTTTAGGTGGAAAAAATGGATACTGTTGTAAATCCTCGTAAAAATATTAAGCTACAAATTAAAAATTTTCGGCGCCAAATTCTGGAATGTAAAAATAAGGAGTATTTGGTTTGAAGTTCATTTCATTGCAATAAGTTCATTGGTTATCTAGGTATAATATATAAAATTCTATCTCAATTTCTATTTGCATGGACGGTAATTATATCTAAAAATGTATCTTGAGGTACTGATTCTGGTATGGTCATTTACCAGATAAAAAACAATCCTTAGATATTTTTTATTACTGTCAAGGCAATTTTAATGAAACATATTTGTATTACATGCATTTTTTCTGTTTTTTCTTTCTTTTATTCAGGAGCCTGGACTGGAGCAGCCCATCCCTTCTATCTCCCCTTTATACACTGTTCCTTGGAACCTCTACTCCCAGAGATCGACCTCTTTTGCCAGGTTCCCCACCTACCACTGTTCAGAAGCCATCAACTTCTTCATCTTCAACTCCCACCTCTATTTCTTCCACTTCCTCTAATGCTACATCAAAGCAAGCTGATCCATGGATATTACCATCTTCTTCAGCCCTGCCACCATCTCCAAATAAACCTGAGCTTAGAACTGCTCCTGCTAACACTCGGATACGTCTAAGGCTACTTCCATATATCTGTTGCGCTCGTGGCACTGGCCTTCTATTCCCTGATTGTATTCGTGTGAGTTTTTCTTCTTTAGTGCATATTGTATTTATTAAAATTTACCATTGTTTGAATTTTTAGTTTTTAATTTTAAGAAGTGAATTTTGGTACATTTTTCTAGAGATAGATGCCGTGTATCAGGGACCACCTCAGTGCCACCTCAACACTATAATTATTTGACCGCAGGCAGTAATATCCGCCTCACAGAGAGGAGGTGCTGGCATCACGGAAATGCTAGATGGTATGTGCCTTGTCCAGTAGATGGCATTGAAGTAGGGCGAGGCATCTTAATGCTCACTCTTTCAGTTATTTGTTTTCCAAATTCATTCTTCACAATGAAAGACGACATTGCATAAAAACCTTAATTAAACAATATACCTATTCCACGATTAATCACCTAACTCTACAAGATGCACCATAAGAACTTCTTCCTTTAAATTAATACAATACGTGGATCGACAGGGTAAACATTGCTTAATGAATCACCTTTCTTTATAGCGTAAAATAGTCGTGAATTCGTTTTTTCATCTATAAAATTGATTAGATCACTCAACCAGGAGATGCATCAAAAGAGTTGGCATAGCACCACGGGAAAGTAATTACATATATTAAAGCCCCATTCACTGTTTCTATGAATGCTGATGTCAGCATTGACTACATCGAATGGTGTAAGTTTATGATAGAAGCCAGTCTATTAGAAACTATGTAAAAGCCAACATACATATATAACATACAACAAGAAAACCTTAGACTACCAATATGGGCTAAACTTCACCTTATGCCATTATGAGGAAATTTAAAAAAGCTTGCATCCTAATATATGTCCCTGAGCCATACAAGAATCGTGCATTAAGGATGGCAATCACATGTAACAAGAATGAACCTGAAGTGGAAGCAGTATTCTCAATTATGCTCAATTATCGCAGTCGGTTGCAGTTTCAAACCTTGTTTGCTGATTCTGGTCCCACTGTTGTCATAGCTCTTCTCGGCACGGCAGTTACGGACATGGCATTCCGATGTTTTCATTGTAGTATCAACTTTAGCTGTATACATATATTGAATTTGAAGTATACAGAAAGCTTTTTAATTAAAAATTAAAATTATTGGTTTAATAAGAATTAATTAACAGTAGTATAGTCCCGCCTTAGCTAAGGATTGCTTTGCCATCTCTTGGAAATGTTTTCCCTGTACCTCTTGGACAGTGGTGCCGTGTATTCCTATAGCAATTAGATTTTAGTTACTAATAGCACTTTTCCTGATGTCCTGCTCAAATCGTTCAGTCATTTAGCCTGTCCAGAAAATGATAAAATATCAAAACTTTGCTGTTGGGGAACATAATGATTGTGTTGGAATTTTATGATTCATGTTAACAGGTGTGCTACTAGCATTTGTTTCTGTCTTTTCAATGGCATGAAAAGATATTTTAATTACGAAACTGTGGTTATTATTGCTATATTAGTCATTCCTGCAATCTTGTCATTATGTGCATCTCTTATTTTTCAAAATAATTATGCCAAAGTGTTTCTTATAGCCTGGGAAATTGACTTTACATAGGACTTTGAAATCTACCTGTTACTGCTTACAGTTTTATGGCAAACATTTTGAAGATTAAGGAAATATGAAGTTCATTGTCATTGGTCATATGTATAACCATTGATTTTTTTAGTATTTGCTTTTATTGTTTTTCTTACTGTTACTTTTGTTTCCTCTTTAAACAAAGGGAACACTAAATTATTTTTAATATGTATAAGCTCGGCCTGGTTGATATAGCTACAATATTTCTAAAGTGAATTGATTTGAGATTCTTAATGCCAGCTACTTGGAACATCTGCTTTTCTTTTAGAAAGTGGCAGGTATGGGAATTTGTTGGAAATTCATGATCTATGAGACTAGTTATTAAATTCTTGTAAGATATTATATTAGGCTTAACTTTACATATCTTGCCCATGGAAAAAATGTTTGTAGGAAAACTGGGCTTTGTAAGCTATTGGCCATGAGAGTCAGAGTTAATTGGACTCACACTTTGCACTATTTTACCCAAACTAAACTAGAAAAGAGTTGGTGAAGATAGAAGGCACTTTTCTTCTATCACTTTTAACTGGTTATTCCACTAGTCCCATCTGGTCATATTTGAAATACTAATTTTTGATTTAGGTGGGAAACAGCCAGGATCTTTGGCAGGGTTGTCATCTGTTCTGTTTTTTTCTGGTGTGGTACTGTTTTAATAAATAGGTCCCACTTTTTTTCTAAACATATTTATGTTAAATATGATGCTAATTAACTAAGCTTGTAATGAGCTATCCTTACTAAAGTGAATTTAATGATGATGTGTGTGTATAGCTTTAGTTACTTAAGACCCTCACTAATCAGGACCTGCATTATTCGGACCCCTAGTTAATCTAGACAGGCTTTCGGTGTGTAGTGTGGGTGGTATTTAAGAGGTTATGAGAAGTCATGGAAAGTTATCTCCTGAAACAATTTTTTCCAAATATTGAAAACAAAATAACAAATTCGATATCGTTGTACTGTCCCTGGAATAGAATCCATGTAAATTGATTTTTGTGTTAGTTTTTTGCTGTAAAAGTTGACAATAACCAGTGAGGATGCAAGTGTGGTGTATGGGAGAAAATTTTGTGTGGTGTATCATCAGGAGTGAGAATTTCAAGAGCACTCACTTGAGAGGATAAGATCACAATGGTAACTTGACCAAACTTTTGTTAAGTTTTTGATTGAATTGAATTCATCAGTAAAAATGTAGGTCAAGGAGGACAATTCAAATGTTATTATATGGAGGCAAGCATCTCCTATTACGTAAACTGGTAGTAGTTACAACAGAATTAAATACCATTTTACTTCACCATTTATATTTCGCCAGGCATACTTCATGTATTAGTCTTTGTGCTTCATCCAAATAGCAAAGGATGGTATAAGTGTTCAATATTTATACTTGGCTGACATTATTTGGTGCAGTTATATACTTAACATTAGCCGTGGGATGTTAGATACTCTGCTTGGAGGGAATTGAAATTGATTCCCTGCGGTACTGCATTATGCCATGTGGCATTTGCTTGCCTATTGCATTCCGATGTAGCATCATTAAATTGCATACTCCTAAATTTTGGGTATGCACAGAGTTGACAGAAATTGCAAAAAAAGCTGGCCAAAGATGCTTTTTCTTAGTGTGGAAGTTGAAACTTCATATGGTCTCTCTAAATTTTGATTGCATTTGGCATTGTGTATCATTTTTCTAAGTTTTCATCTACTAGCCTAAAGCAACAGCTCAAATTTATACAAATTCCATGCATACTTACTGAAGTATACTTATGGAATAAAAATTTACATGCAGTAGAAGTCCGTAATTAAGAGTCCTGACAAAATTCAAAAAAGTACTTGCTATGAGGCACACTCGTTATATTCGTCGCCTAATTTAATACCTCAATCGTAATTAGTTCTTGTGCAACGGATACCCTGAAGTGTGGTTTCGCTTCCTGTACCGGGAAGGTTGGGGATGGCTCCTCCTTCATACCTCTACCGTGGTGCTCTTGTCCCCTGTCTGCAAGTGGCAGGCAGGTTAAACGTGGGATGGCACAATGGACCAAAAGGTCTGAGTGCCAGGAGGGCTCCAGGAGGCCCTCGCCCACCCATACAACCTTCCCCTCCATTTAGTCACGCGTGGTTGCCGGCGTATTGTTCGGTGATTCAGTGTTCATATCCATCTCCCCCCCCTTCCATGAATTTGTATTTATACTTAACCCCATAAGATTTAATTACGCCCGAAGATGACACGAAGTGTCGAAACCCAGGTTGTGTTGATACATAAAATGTGAATAGTGGTATTCATATAGTTATTTTTTATCTTCTCCATGATGGATGAATACCACCAAATCAAGCCTGAAATTGTTTCCTCTGGCAATGAAGAGACCTGAAAAATTGATTACATCATGGATTTTTATCAACATTTGATTTTTCACATTTTGATTTTACTAATTCAGTGTGTCCTCATTTAACGTTGTTAACTCGTTCCTGAAATAGTAGATGTTATGCAAAACAACGTTAAACGATGCAGTATTTTCCATAAGAAACAATGTAATAAATTAAAATCGGTTCCAAACTTAACAATTCTTCATTTCATAACAATAACGATTTCCGCACAGCGCAGCGATAAAAGGTTGGATATATGGCAGTATTGAATGAAGCGTTCAAACTAATTTTATAAAACATTTTAATGGTGAAACTTAGATATTATCACTCACAAAAGAAATTTTGAAATTATTCTCTATCCTAGCGGCACGAAAACTACAGGTGATAGGAACTTACGGTTGATATTTAAAAATACAGGGGACCTGGTTTAAAGGCGTTATCAATGGATTAATGCACAAAAATTGCCAATTTCCTTAAAAATTTGTGTTTTTATGGACTACTTCGCGTCATCCTCCGCCGATTTACGGCGTATTTTAATTACGTGGGCATTCAAACAGATGGCACCACTTGTCAGACAGCTTTATATCCTAGCTGAAACAAACTGAAAAGTCATTTTTAAAACAATAAGCACCAAGTTTCCCCCCTATATTTCTGATATTTAGTGCTGTTAGCACCGGTTTCCCTCTGAGTAAATAGAATTTTTTGTCCTTCACTGCGGGAGCGTGAGCATGCGGACGCAGTGAAGGGCAAAAATTTCGCTTGCTGTGATCGCAAAGACGTACGTTTTCAATTAAAATAGTGAGTGAAGTAGGGAAGCTCAGTGCTGTGCAAAATGTTTGTTTTCGTAACAATTTTTTAGGAACAGTATCGCCCTCAACGATTTACTGCATCATGGAGGGTTTAGAAAACTTCCTCTTACACACTAATTCAACACGAAAAACACGTTTTTGATTCACCTCAAACAGCAGTGAATCAACTTTTTCTACCACCAAATCAACATCAGGCGGCATGGGATTTTCAGGTATTTTTTCCTGTAGATATCTGCCCCTGGATCTACCATTCAAACATGGTATTATTAATACCATGCCATTCAAGATGGTACACTAACATTGGTTTGAGTTTTAAATCACCCGATGCATTACCCCTCAATAACAGCGTAGTAAATAATAAGCAAATATAACTGTTATGAAACAAATAACGCAATAATTATTCGCTCAGGTGAACCTTTTACACACGCTATGGGGAGTTAACGCCAAACTTTTCCGCCGAATGGAAATTACGCATCAGATGCACCTAAGTCCTATTCGTTATTCAATTTTTTGGTTGTGCAAAATTTGAATGTTATCGTGAAGCACTGACGACATTGAACAATTAAGGGTTTTAATTGTTGGACAACGTTATCGCGAAACAATGTTAAACGGGACAGCATTAAACGGGACACCGTTTAACGAGGACACACTGTAGCCTCTTTTTTTTGTCCCTTCAACTATGTAAAATCGCGATTTTACTATAATATATTATATTTACAAATTAATGTCATATATAAACCACTAGTTGTACTTGGTAGGGTCTTCTACCTCATTAAAAGTGATTAAAAGTCCTTGGAGATTGAGAGCACTCAGAAAAACTAGGTGTTTCTCTTGGGAAATCCTCAGATAATCTGGACTTGACTAAATCCAGATAACCCCTTGTCCCATATTGTCTGGATTATTGAGGGTCTACAGTAATTAAAAAAGCAGCAAGTATGAAAATCTTTGAGCTAAATGAATATGTATTTTGAAAGCAGTATATATGTATATGCCCCTTGAACATAATAATTCATTGTTTTAGTATTCTTAAGGTTATGAGTCACATCAATATCATGTAAATATGTTTTATTTTTTTAAAATTGCAGATTGTATTTGACAGCCTTTATGGACCTAACACCAATGCAAGGCTGAAAACTATGGCTTTGCAGTTTGTGCTCCTCATCATTCTTGGGTTGGTTTTTATAGATGCAAAAATCTCTTAAATACCCTTATTCAACTGCCCATTACATAATACCTCATTTTGAATTACAGTTCCAATGTTTCACAACTGAGCACTGTAGGAAGTATTTTGCTCTCAGGACTTCTGAAGCTGATTGCTGTAGAGGTAGGTTGATGTATTTTTTGATGTCGCCAATGAGACAGACCAGTGATACACACTGACTTCTACCTGCCCTATGAATTAAGCCTCACACAGATCACTTTAAGGGAGAGCTTACGGTGTAAAATTATTGAGGCAGGTATGGAAAAGCAAAGTCGCGTGGATGGTCACTGGGTGTGTTTACCCCTTTAATGTGTCTTTAAACGCAATCTGCTGCCGATCATGAATCGGGGAGAGCATCTTTAGACACACCTAATAAAAAGATTTTTCTCTTCTTGGGCTGTGTGTCTATGGATGCAGTTCCTTCAGCTTTTGTGTTCTGCATGGGCCTGCCACCTAGTGTGATTTTTTTAACCTGGTAGTCTTAGTGGCTGAGGTACGGAGACCCTTTTCATGAGTGAAAGTTTTATGGTAGCTTTGAGAATCTTGAACCCTTAACGATACTTTTTCTTTCATTCTCACGCAACTGGAGTGCTGAGAAAAAAATGGAAATAGGCCCCACCAGGGGGCCTATGCCCAAGTTCTCACTCGTATGTAAGGGAGCCGTGAAACTCGAATGGGCGATCTCGCCTGACGAGCGTTCGAGACAAAATTCGGTATGCCCGAGGTAACTACAAAGAGGGGTGTACGAGTGATAAAGGAGCGGTGTGTAAAATCATGGCAACAATGGGCGAGCAAGAAGGGAGGAGCGAGGAGGAGGGATGTGGCCTCCGACGACACTGGATTCAAACTGTGGAAACGTCGGTAATGAATGACTTCAAAACAATGTAACCAAATACAAATTTCCGTAAATTTTTCTGGGAACGCTGTACATTGTTACAAATGACAATCAAATTTAGGTCATTAACCTAAATGACCTTAGCCGTCGAAGCATGTTAAACAAAAATACTACAATAATGACCTGCCATTTTGAGCGTCCTAACTCTGAATTATCTTCACATTTGGCTGCTGTTCTTCGGCTAGCTGTAAGAAGTGGAAAATAAGAACATGATGGTCTCGAAGACTTATAAGGAGTAGAAGCAAATACTTATTGAATTTGTAGAAGGTAAATTTACAAGGGGGGCTGATGTTTTCATTTTTGGTCACAGAAGGTATTTTAAAACAGACGGGTAAATATACCATGATATATTATGTGGTATAGCAGCACATTAGAATGTCATAATTAAAACTTATGAATATAAATTATAAATGTGAAAAATTTAAGGCAATGCTCAAGCTGTAACGATCGGCCGAAAATGCTAGATAGACTCGAAATTGGGCATGAAAAGCTTAAAAAATTTTTAAATAGTAATAATATATACATGTCCATGGATTACTATATTTTGGAAATAAATGTGTTAAGTAAAAATTGATAATTAATGAATGTGCAGCGCACCTTATAGCATGTAAAATATTTACAATGCAAATGAATTGCTTTATTTCAACAAATATTTTACGATGACATTCTATGTATGAAATACAAATGTCTTAGTTTCAGCTGACTGAGCTGATGATCTTGACTGAGCCTTAAGAAAGGGGGTTAAGTCCCTAATTAACTTTATACCAGCTTTTTACTTAGCCGATACTATGAAATGATTTTTTATTACCAATTTTAAATGGAGATTTTCTCTCGTGCATTGCGCGAGATCTTTGTTCTTCCATTTCCTCTAAATCAGCTAAAAGTTGCATTCATAGTCTAGCAGCTGCCATTTCAAAATAAATAAAATCTCGAATGTGCGAAGAGAATCTCACCCGGTTTGAGGGAATGAGTTGTTTTTCGAATGTACGACTCCCTCTTGCCGGTTTGGGCATACCAAATTCTCTTGCTGTTCGAGAAAGTACCACATGACTCACTCGAAATCGCTCCCTGGCATACGAGTGAGAACTCAGGCATAGGCCCCCAGGGGAAGGACTATTGAAAAAAGTCCCACATAAGGGGGTTACTATCCTGTTTAATCCAGTTGAAAAATGTTTTGGAAGACTGCACCAATTGCACTTAAGCAGGGATGAAACCATTGATTGAATTTTTAAAACTGTTAAAATGATATTCTAGATTAGTTTATTGAAAAGTAACTCTGAAACATCAATTTTTTAATTGAACAAAATATATTTATAATAGCCATTTAGCCTAGAAGTGGTGGCAAATGGATAAATTCTCATCAATAAAACAATGATAAGGTGGATTTGAGTTAAAATAATGGTGTAATAAAGTAGTTTTCCTTTCATTTAGCTTTTTATTTTTTTATTCCAGGATGCAAAAATTAAGGCTTTAGCGTATGGAGCTGTGGGGAAATTAGGTTCTCGATTACCTCATCTTGTTAACAAGGATTTAGCTTTACTTCTCTCCTTATTTGAAGCTCTAGATTTGGTAAGTATATTTTTCTATACAGATTGCATTGTCTTTGTTGTAATTATCAAATGCTTGGTGGAAGATTACTACACTTTTCATGGAAACATTCTGTTTGTAATTTTGAGCTGGAAAAGTAACTTTTATGGTTTCTTTACCCTTAGATTAATTATAAGTGTTAAGACAGTCTAATTTGCCTAGTTTGCAAATAAAACTTGTCCCTGCTAATTCCGATTCAGTTTCATGTGTGGAATTATTCGAGTTAAATCTTATTTGGGGAATAAAATTCCCAAAAGTTTGACTACCATGATTCCATTAACATTTTTCTTACCAGAGGCCACAGAAATTGTTGTGAGATAGAAAAAGCTCTGAAAGGAATGGAAGGTAGTAAAGCAGTTGAACAAGACAGTATTCGCTGTAGGACTACTTATGAGTCTGGGAAAATTGGTTATTAAATATTTTACAAATTTGTGTAAGCCTTCTATTTGGAGGAAGATGGGTCATTAATCATATTATCTATCCCATTAAAAGCTGATGCCTGGGGGCATTGAGAGCGTTTTGAAAGCGGAAAAACAATTTTCTGTGCTTATCAGATAAATGCTCCTACTTCTAAGTGTTAGTGGAACGAGATGCATTGTGACTAATTTACCCTGCACTGAAAATACTGATAATTTTTACAGGAAACTCCTGAATTAAAGTTATCAGTGAAAGAATCTTTGCTAAATATGATGGAAGCATTCAAAGATATGAAAAATGGTGTTGAGAGGTGTATGCTGGAGGCATACCTTGCCTCTCTAACAGAATCTGCTTTTGAGCCTATGGCCCGAGTTGTGGCAGTCAAGTACACAGCCTCTATATTTCCTCCTGACTATCCTCCTTCGCGTTACATCCTTCTATTAGCAACTGGTGACAGGTAAGTTTAGGCTTAAAAAATTCTTGTCAAATGAACCAAAAATTCTCACCTGAAATTAATTAAAACTAGTCTTTATTTTTACAAAATACCGTATTTCCTGGCCCATAAGATGCACTTTTTTTTACTCCAAAATGTGCGCTAAAATCAGCCTGGGTCTTATGGGCTGAGGGTATAACTTCGTCCTCTAAGATGCAAGCTGATGCGCCACGAAAGATACTATTTAGACACAAAAATGGAGGTATCAGGCATGATGTTATGGAATTTCAACATAATATAGAATTTAGAAGATGCAATTTTCCACAGATAATCTATGGGAAATTGCATCTTTTAAATTCTGTATTATACTATTTAGAGATAGTCAGATCGGATCTAAAGATCTGTGGGTATTACGTTTCATCGGATACTGAAATCTGATCCTAATTCATTCCAAAAAAATGAAATTATTTCGATTTAAAATGATCTGTGGTGCTTGCAGCAGGTCTGATTATGATCTGGACAAAATGTTTTAAATTTTGATTTTTAATGTTTTGAAAAAATGCAGTTCTGTGGATTAGGAATTGATAACGCAATGTTAAAAGATTTTTGCAAATGAACGTAGGTAAATGATCCAATAATTATCTCCCCTAGGGGGATTCGAAGGGACCATCTGATCTCTATCCATCCATTGAGAGTTGGGCACGCTATCCACTCGTCTCTCGCTTCCTGCCTTCGAAACGAGCATTTTTACAAAGATATAACCAGTCTGCGGTTAGGAATGAATGAAATACTGTGAATACAAGGATGATTATTTCAAGAAACAGGTCCAAAGAGAGATCACTGCACTAAGGTCTATTCTGTGTTTATGTATTAGGCAGTATCTCCCATAGTCTTTAGCCTAAAATTTTGATGAAAGCTGTTGTGTAGCTATCATTGATATTATGACGAACATTTTTCTGCCGTCCAGATCCAGAAGTCCATATACGGCCAGATTAGTTGTACTGCAGCCCTGAATAAACAATTAAAAGTGTGGTCAGATGTATTTGGATTAATCCTATGGGTTTTCGATGTTTTCATATTGCAAAACCTCCAAGATAGTTTTAACCAAATGACCATTTCACGTCTGCCAAAGCGTGTGCATTGCATCCTGCCTATAGAGATATTTATTTCCAAATACATTGATATGGCATTACTTTCCTTCATTATATGATATTGAGTTTGCTTTAGCGAAGTGAAGTGAATTCATTATCAAAACAACCAAGATGGATGTAGTGTGGTCGTATCATGCGATCAAAAATATGTAGAATGTTTTAATTTTGATTGCATGATCATGCGCATAAACAAGAATTTTCCGTGTTACATGAGGCATGAACGAACGAGATCATTCACCATGTAAAACAGCCTTTCTAAAAGCAATTTGGAAAATATGGAATGAAGATAAATCGGTAGAAAACATAAGTAATGAGGTTGTCCAGGACAAAGAAAGCAAGACTTATGATAAAAAGGGGAGGGGACAAACCGAAGCAAGTTGAACAATTTAATTACTGAGGTAGTAAACTAGAGGAAAATGGGCATAGTAGCTAAGTCATAAGGAGAAGAATATCTTTAGCAAAGGAAGCAAGTGTTCAGTATTAGAAGGGAGCTGCTAACTGGGACCTTAGGTAAGGGTATAAAGAAGAGGCTGGTGAAGAGCTTGATATGGAGTGTAGCATTGTATTGGACAGAAACATGAATATGGAGTAAGGAAAATGAGAATAAGCTTCAGGTATTTGAGATGTGAATGTGGAGGAGGATGGAGAAGGAGCGATGGATGGAAAGGAAGACTAACCAGGAATTGTTGGGTATGGCGGGTGATGTAATGAATCTTCTGGATGAGATTAGGAACAGGCTTCTGGGAAAAGTAGGTGGTTGGAGGAGGTAATGAAGGGCAAAGGATTACTTAAGGCTGTGAAAGAGGAGAGGATGTTGGGTAAATGGGGAAGGGGAAGAAAGAGAATAGGTTTTATGGATGAGATGAAGAAAGGTGGGATGTATTTTGAGGTGATGAAAGGACTATTTTAGGTAGTCACTTATAAAAATCTAGAGGATTTTTACTCACTTCCATTTATACTTACCTTAACTGGTAGATTACCTAATAATAATAAATCCCAACCATCCATTTGTCATGAGAAGCTGCATTGTAAACATTGCGGTTAAATTATGTTGTATAATGATGGCTAACTTTGAGATACTCTCCCTCATTCTGGCAGTGCTCTGTCACCCTCTTTTCATTTTTCATAGTAATCTATATGAAAATGTTTTTCCACTCATTCTGCTTGAGCACCCGAGGTTTGATAATTGTAGCTTTAGTTCTTTTCAAATGAGTTGGCAGCTTGGAAGGAGGAGCTTGAACCCAGTCATGTGGTCTTGAGGTAGCCAATAGGAGCATTGGTGGGGAAATTCCTTCTCCTGGGACACTTAGTCTTGCTGTGGCTTCCGTCGTGTGAAGATCTGCTCTCTCCTTGCTGTGTTGCCAATTGTTCTGGGTTTACACCAGTGATATTTAAAGTATGGCTGTGGCAACACCTTGCTGGCATTTGTCCTTCCTCTACCATGCCCATTCCACAAATTTCCCCTGCCGTGTGAGAGTAAGCAAGAGCTGACGAGAACGGCCAAATCCTCAGCCGCCAACTCATTTGAAAAGAACTACAGGCAGATCTAACGAGTAGTGAATTGCCTAAATATATGATTTTGGGTTTATTTTTACTTCTATAATATTTTTAGTGCATTTACTTCTTATATGCTTCTACTTCTCTCCATCATGTGACTTATCCATACATTATCAATGTGTTATATGTTATGTTCTTTTGACAGCCTGGAAGCAATATCTCAAGATGCACGGTTAGCATTATATGGAAACAAATTGGGTCGAAATTACAAAGATATGTGGAGCACTTCTTTAGAGAAAAATTTACGCTCTGAGGATATGGTGTCTGAATCAGACGAGGTTGATGATGAGTGTGTGCCCAACTTCTGTGCTATGATCAAGTGTGTTACTGGACAAGCAGAGGCCCGTGTAAGAACGAAGCAGCATGGCAGCCAGTCTTCTACCTCTGGTTCATCTCATCTCCCATTTCCTCCGGCTGTGTTTAGTGATGTAAGTTTCTGTTGCTTTTGGTGTTTCATTCTACATAGAATACTTATGTATGGTGTGTTTTGCATAGCGTATTTGATATCTACATGGCTAGATCTCTTAATAAAATCATACACAGGAGACCCCCACTTTAAGAAATCAATTCATTCCAAAGGACCATTTCTTATATTCAGGGTTGGTCTAGGCCTGGGAAACCTGGAATACCTGGAAAAGTTATGTAAATTGAAAATGGGCCTGAGCATTTTGGAAAAGTAATGGAGAATGGGAAAATAGCCTGGAAATTTGCTTTTTCATATCAAAATCTGTTTTCAGCAAGAGAGGAGCACATTTTAGGCACTCTGATGGTGTGTGTAGTTACGATTTTTAGTGCCTTGCCTGAATGAGGCAGTGGAGCTCTTTTTTGGTGTTAAGGATTTAATTATGCCTCTAAGTGCGGTGAGAACGAGAGAGGTAAATAGAATTTTTCTAATGTATACAGGGTTATCTAGGGTGCCTCTATTTGGTGTTCGGCAGGAATAACAATTGGGGCTGGCAAACAGCTGGTAATTGGTCACCGACTTGGATGGTGAGTCCACTACCTTACTGTGTTTAAATTTCCCTTGATGAGGATGAGACCTAAGAATAATATGCCATCAGAGAGGAAGCTGATTTTTCTCCATAGCAATAGTGGTGGCACTCCATTTTTAGGGAAATCCTATTCCCCCATTGTACATGTGTTAACGTATTGTGCACATATTCTTGTACCTACTTAAAAATACACACCTAAGGATGGATTTTTTTGCTGGAAAAATGAATATTTTGGCATGGAAAGCTGGAATAAGTCCTGGAATTTCATAATCTCCAGTCTGGAGCAACCCTGATCTTGAGAATTTCATTGTAAAGGGAGCCACTGCATTACTGTGTGTCACTAATGGTTTTTCCATGCACAAAAGCTTGTATATTCGATTACAGTAAGTCCTCGACTTAAGCGGTTAATTCGTCCCAAAAATGTCTGCATAAGTCGCAATCTGCGTAAGTTGTAACACAACAACTTGCTTATCCATTTTTGAACCATCAGCGGTGCCGCTTTTACTGCGATTAGCGGCAATCAGCGATGATTACAGAAAACGCCATCTTTTGAGAGGCCGTTAAGTTTACATAATACGAATATTCGGAGAGTAACACAAATCTAATCTTCATTTCACTGGATATTTAAATTTAAAATAATTATAATTACACAACGCATGAACAAATTGAAAATTTTTTAAAATTATTATATGTACTCATGTGAATGCCTGTTCATAATTGGAAAAAGTTCTTAATAAATATGTATGTATGCTCTTTAATTCGACTTTTACCATGTACAATTGTTTTAACTGTTGACTCATTCATCCCATAATAATTGTCATGTCTCATAATAATTTCCAGTTTCTTTTCCAAACTTATAGCCTTACTTTTCTTTTTGCCACTCGTAGAAATCTCATCACACAGCCTCAGCCACAGTTTCTCAGCCATTATGAGGGTTCACATCCAAAATAAACAAATAAGACTATTTTAATGTTTTTACGAGAAAACTTTCTCGAACTTGATAAATAACGATCCCAATGATCAAGTCACTACGGGAACACAAGTTATTCTATTTGCTGCACGAACGTGTTCTTTTTTTGCTGTGATGGACAACAGGCGTCATCTATGGAGTAGAAAATTAACTATGCTTTGACTTACGCGGGAAGTTCAAACTATGCCAAAAAAAGACGTTGATGCCAAGTAAGGCCGGTGACAGGCTCACGTTTTCTACGCGTTTCTTTCGCCGTGACAGATATGCGGCGACAGCTAGTGTAACACATAGGTTATTATGGAGCCATTAGGCCATGGACATGCTTGAGTTTCCTCCATGTTTCTGTCACCATAAACTCCGGGTGGGGGTCTGCGACTATATCGTAGAGGAGGTGACGCCAAACTGCAAGCTTTCTGAATGCTCAGTCTCGTCGGCGTAATGAGCTCGTAAAGTGATGATCTACTAATCGCACTCACTGTTTCTCGGTATTTGAAGAAAAAGAAATGTCATTCATCAGCGTTTTTGCTGTGACGCGCCTAAAACGCAACATGCAGCATTTTAAAATTCACTGCTTGTCGCTGGTCGCAAGTTTGACCAACCCCAGGCTATTCATTGCATTTTACTTTGGCACACTATCGCCGCGTATTTGTCATGGCAACAGAAACGCGGAGGAAAATCAAGCATGTCTATGGCCTAAACGGCCATGCTTGCGACCAATTTGAAAGCACTGCATGTCATGTTTATGGCACGACACCACAAATAGCCGATGTACACTCTCCATACTGAGGACTGGCAAACGTGCCGCTGCTTATCGCGCCGTGGTAGTAGAGTGGGCATTCCGAACGCCCATAGTTTGCCATCAACTCTTGTGCACTTGACAATGAGTCGCAGTTCGTCACCTGGTGTATCTGTCGCGGCAACAGAAATGTGGAGAAAATGCAAGCATATCACCGGCCTAACTGAACATCCTCCTAACTCCGGATCTGCGTAAGTCGAGGACTTACTGTTTATACAATAATTATTTGGTTACAAAATACTTTGTTAATGGATGATAAATTATTTAAATTAGGAATAGGATGACTACTGGTCAAATAAAATAATTTTACTCGACCAGGGCTCTTTCCTCTTTGGAATTTTGCACTTATATGCACTTGCGGGTGAGTCCGTAAAGGTAATACTGTGGCTAGTCCTGGTATCCTAGACATTTGTCTAAAGAGCGAACACCTCATTGTGTTCCATGCTTGACTTTTAACCTTGGGGACTGTGGCGATAATCCCACACTTTGGACTGCTTTTTTGGCATCATATATGCTGCAGTCTCGAACATCTTGTTCCTTTAAAGCCCTCAAAAATCCACTGGGGAGAAGTATGCCTTGGTAGCTTAACTGGCTAAAGTACTCTGTGCAATATCAAAGGATCTGGGTTTGAGTTCCGGTCAAGACGAATAATTTTTCCTCTGTGGAATTTTGAAATAAAATCCTTGATGATTATGTGATGATGAAAACAGGCATGGAACTATTTTTTTATTTTGAAAAGTTATACTTTTTATTGCATTTACTGCATTGCATCCACCTTCTCTTGAAATTTTTATGAAAATGAATGTCTAAATGCAGAGGGAGCTACTAGTAATCCTCTAATCAACCTTGATGAACATATCAATTAGTTATAAATATTGTTTGTTGTTTTTTTTACCTGTAGATGTTGGTGTATATCAGGATGTGTTACCTTCATCAACTTCGCATACAAGTCACCAGAACTGTTGCATATCATCCAAAACAAATTGTTCCCAGTTTGAAAGGCTTTTTGGAAGGAGTTCTAATGGGTACGGAGTCTGGGAACAAGCATTCAGCAGTCAAGTCAGATTGTCCTTTGGAGAAATATTTGAACCTTATCCAGCAGTTTCTATCCCATCGTCCAGGTGAGGATCACCAATTTTGAGTTGACTCATTCTTTCTTTTGAGGAAAGTAGTTATTTGTTTTTCATAATTTATATGTAAAGGAATTATATCGCCTTCAACGTGGAAGTGTGTGGCTTGTACAATCTACTTTTGAAAGGAGGAATACATTTAGCTGGACTCTTCTTTCAGCTCCATCATCTCAGAAATAACCACGTACAAATAAGCAGAATCCAAGGGAGAATAACGATTGTTATTTCCCAAAATTAACGGGCATATCATTATTTGTACAAAATGCATTACATGCATCCATGGCATAGCATCTGCGAGAGAATCTTCTTTTCACTGTCTTAGCTTAATATAGGTACATATATTATGCCTGATGTGGAGCATATGATCTTCTTCTAATGAAATTGTATTCCTCTAATTCCAATATCCAGTGCAAATGATCGCACAAGTTGCACACTTCCTTAGTGTATGTATCAATCAATATTACTTACCATTATACGAGGTGTGATAAAAAATAATGGGAATTTTTAAATTTCGCGGGCTTCATAATTCTGATTTTCAATAATTTCGAGTTCCTGCTACATGGTTGTACGGTCAATGAAGGAAACTACCTGGAATTTATGCGCCATTTGCATGAAGCAATCCAACAAAAACGCCAAGAATTGTGGCAAAACAACTCGTGGAAATTGCACCACGATAATGCTCCCGCTCACATCTCACTGCTTATTTGTGATTTTTTGGTAAAAAATCAAAGCATTATTTTGCCTCAGCCATCGTATTTGCCGGACATGCCCCCCTGTGACATCTTTCTATTCCTGAGGCTGAAGAGAACCATGAAAAGACTACGTTTTGCCACCATTGATGAGATAAAAACAGAATCGCTGAAGGAGCTGAACTCAATACCGAAAAGTGATTTCCAGAAGTGCTTCCAAATTGGAAAAACCGCTGGCACAAGGTTATTATATCTAAGGGGGATTACTTGAAGGGAACAAAATTGATATTGATTAATAAATAAATATTCTTTAAGAAAAACAAAAATTCCCGTTATTTTTTTATCACACCTCGTACATCGCTCATGCTAAAGTGATGAGTTCTCCCGTTAGGAAATAATATAGCAATATGCACTATGAAGCTTCATAGGCTTCGTCCAAACTGTACGAGAATTTTGCAAAGATGCTTCATTGCCTAATCATTCATTGGAAAAAAAGAATGACAAGTTAGTTGTTGTGATGTAAATTTCCGCAGGGCTTAGATGGAGGTGGATTCTTCCGATTGTCAGGATTACTGCCGGAAAAATATGGTACGACGTGGTGGAAATCCCAAAAATCAGAAGAATCAAACTCCAACACAACCCTGTTGGCATGAATACACGTTTAAATATATTTTCATGAATTATAGCTTCGTAAATCATGCAAGTACATAGTGGGAGTACATCTTAATTTAAGGAAACAAAAAAATAGCTTCATCTTGATGTTGTTGAAAGAATCTTGTTCATACGAAATTCGATAATACGAAGTGCTGATTTTTCCGGTTCCATCGACTTCGTAATTTTGAGTTTTCACTGTAGTTAATTATTTTATGTATTTAACAATTATGTAATTTTAAAATGCGTGCATATGGTCAAATGGAATAAAAAATTAGGTAATTGGATTCAACTTACTTCAAGTTTGAGGAATTTGAAGCATGAATTCTCTGTAATTTTTTATTGATTCAAAATCAAGTAAATGATAGGATATAAATTGATATTCCCAAGAATTACTCATCTTCTGTCTGCTTAGGTTAATGCGAAGTGCAAAGCATGAAGGAGGTGCCTAAGTGGTTATTTTGTTGCATCATGTTAGCAGATGGAGAGAGGAGGGAAACATCCACCTCATGTGCCATTGTCTCTGGGATTGTTACATATCTCTTAGTAGTTTTCAAGATCGCAGAACCTGTTTCTCCTATATCTAGATACACTGTAACATGTAAAGATAAATGGAATTTCACTGTCCTACATCCTGAGGCTATGTTAGAATGATAATTTATTTTCCCAAATATGTTTGTTCTCAACAGTCTGAGCCTGAGTAGCATGTGGCTGATTGAGAGGAATGATTATGAGACAAGCATTACCTAATGTGCTGCAGTAATATATTTTTTGAGAAAATAAATATTTGCAAGTAGTGATTTATTATGATGAGTAAATCCCAGGATATCATCACAAAATCTAGCTCCTTTTGTCCATTTTTAATATTTATTACTCTAAAATATTTTCATTGCAACAGAACTGGGTGCCCTATGTTGTCTGCTAGATCTTGTTGGAAGTCTGCCAGAGCAGTTTGCATCAAAATTGTCTTCTGATTTGAAGTGGTTAAAGGTATGAATGTATTAATTTTTGGAATACCTATAAATATCTATTGGCTAAATTAGGTAAGGAGTATGGCAGCTGCCTAAGGCCATGAGTTCAAATTGTGCCTCAATCTTGGATGTTATATTAACTCACATGGATTGACATATTGTAATCTTTTGAATTTTTAATGTTATTCAAACTAATTTGCCTAATTTTATGCAATTTTAATTATGCTTTTGAGTTTAGAATGCAATACAGTTTCCTTGTTTTACTGTGTCCTTTTGTTTGCTACCCTCTCCTATCTTTGGGCTTAGATAATATATTTCAGTCACTAAAAGAAACCTCCTCTTTCTCCATCCCAACTCCACCCATTCCAGTCTTAGTCTGATTGTGAGTTAGGAAACAAAAATTCAAGTGTATTTTATACAATACAATTACATGTTAACCTGTTATGAGCCTTTAAATGGCTGGTGCTCTATCACCCCCTGCCATCTGCTTCTGTGGCAGCTCGTAAGGTAGTATTTTGTAACCTCACCCGGTCACACTTTCTTTCATGTTCAATAAAATTAAATCCTTCATGAAGAAACAAAATATTAAATGTTTACCTCCTTGTTGAATGGGATTCAAGGTTGATTAGAACAGAAACAAATACAAGTAAAACACTTCGTATAACATTTGAAATAACACTCAACATTTTTTATTTAAAAAAGTTAAACCTTAGTTTAAAAACATCAATATTTAAGAATTTACTAAATGGTAAATATTGGGCCCAATTTACAATCTTAACCCTTTTCATTCAAATTTTGTACATTACAATTACAGTAAAACCCCTAAATTACACTTGTCCAGGGACCCTAGAAAAAGTGTAAATTGCAGGAAAATGCAAATTGCGGGAAAAGTAGAATTTTCACTTTTATATCCCTATTCTTTTACTGGAGTAAGGGTAAAAATATAAAACACTGAAGAGCAGTGTCATAAAGTATTCCTTGAACTAGCACTTCTCATTAATTTATATATGATGTAAAGACATAATAAACATCTTAGACGAATAAAAATGTGAAAATTAAGAAAGGATGAAGATGGCAGAGTGATTTAATTGTATTTGTTATAAGCAACCATTGAAACTATTCAATGAATGAATGATTATTAAAAAAAATTGATATTTTCAACTGCTTGGACTTCCTCTGTGTATGAATAATATTATGTACTTTATTTTGAATTTCCTGCAATTCTTCAAGCATTTACTCACAGCAATCACTACCTAGCTACTTAGTAATTTCTTAGAGTTTGAACAGCACACACTGTGTCCTGCTTATCATAGCTATAATTTGGGAATCGAGGCAATGCAAATGATCTCAGTTGTCCACCAAGAGTTCTTTCATTTTTCATCATATCTGGATAAGAATCCATTTTCATCCTTCATAGTTTCTACTTAGGTAAAAAATTAATACTCCTCCGCAGGTTTAATTACAGTCGAGCACCCTTAATCTGGTAATCCAGGAGCATGCTATGGTCCGGCAGTGTTGCGAAAACAACCTCATACATATTCCGAGAAATCAAAAAGTCCTAATCATAAATGTTGTTTTAAATATTTTGACTCTGCACTTTATAAAAATATTTCCTTTAATTGCTGGAATATAATGTAACGTATAAGTATTTTGCGGAAAATAAAAAAATAATTGTACATGCAATCTAAACGAATTATTCGATTAAGTTTTGTACATTGCAGTTTGAAGTCCTCGCTGTTGGCTGAGAAACCGCTTCTTTTAGTTTACTGACTTTCCATGGCTACGCTACTTCATGGCGTGCACATTTAGCCATGATTAAATATAATGATCTATTGCTCTGGGGACCTTGGCTCTGGCTTTAAAGTGCAAGAAACTTCAGTAAAATTCTTTGCTGCGTACGCACAGATATTATTATCACCATGTCCGATCTGAGCGGGCGGAGCGATGCCAGCGGTGTGAACTGATGGCACAAAACTATCGGTTGCAGAAAAAGTAGAAGTTTATCCTCACCACCCTCATGAAACCACAATGTGGATGAAGCAGACTAAACTGCTCCATTAAAATTAACCTTAATTTCTTAACTCCCGACATGACGATAGCATCAAAAACAATGAAACAACTTATCGTCAATCGCATAAATCAATCGGCCACGGCAAGGAGTGTTGCGACATAAAAATGATTCGTAGTTTTAATTTTCATTTCGGTATGCTCAAATTTTCCTCATTATATTGACAAATATATTTTTTCTTAAAATTATTAATTGCGAATTAAAGCTTTTGGGGTGTCCAAACGGGGGAAAGGTTCCATGTTCTCTGGCGTTTCGATATCCGACATGGCCCTCGTCGTCAGGGGTGTCAACAGATTCACCGGAAAAGTACTATCTTTCAGCGATTTAATACTCCTCCTTAAAACCAGATATTTATTATCATTTTTATGCAAAGAAGCAGTAAAAACACGATATTATAGAGTTATCGCTAACTGGATTGAAAATGCCTTGCATAAAAAGACTACACTTCATTACATAGCTTGAATTGGTCTTGAATCATATCTGGCAAATTACGAGTTGATGTAGTTCAAATTTGTTACTACTATTCCCGCCACATTCAAATTCTTCCTTGAAAAAGGTCCTATTGCTGCTGTCTTTCATATTTTTTCCGCATACATGTACATGACAAAGTCAAAGAGTGTTTTACAAAGGATGATATGCATGAGTAATGAACTTATGAAGTGAATTTTATTTTTTGAAAGAGCGCGTTGTAGTGCAAATTGGAGGAAAACTGAAAAATGTATAGTCTAAATTCGGGGTTCTGCATGCGTTGGAAACATAGGAAATTGAATGTGACTTCGCAAATGTAGTGTAAATTGCGGGAAAACGTGATTTCCAATAATGCAAATACGAGGTTTCACTGTACTTTACAACTGGCAAACAATTTTTATTCATGGAGGTTAGTTTTTTATTCTTTATATATTTTCTTTCCTGTTTAATCACCCTCATACGTGATTGCGATTATCAATATTTATAGAGTTTGTAAAGCTCCTTTCTTATAACTTTTTCTGTACTGTCTATGTAGGCTACACTTATTGTGATCTGGATCTTCCTTTCACTCTCTGCGGTTATGGGCAAGGGCTTCCGTCTTCCCCTCGTTTTGTCGTCGATTTTGGGTTGTGTGTCTTCCTTCTCGGGTATCCTACCTGTTTCTTTCTCGGCCTTTCAATTAATTTTGGTAATGCTCCTCCTTTGGCAGCCTTTGTACCTTCTGTTGCCCCTTTTCCTGCCATTGTATCTCCAGATTTTCTCACGATCCTTCTCTCGATGTACCTTTTCGATCTTGATTCCCTACTTATCTCTGCCTATTGTTCCCTGTTGATCTCCCCAGTGTCCCCTGTTACCTATTTATTTAACTCCTCTTGTTCTTATCTCCTCTTATATAAATATTGATTCTATTTTGGCGTCCTAGTAACATGAGTGTTTATGGTATTTATAGTGTTAAAAACTAACCTGCAGTATAATAATGGTTACGTACCTCATTTATAGGGGATATTAGTTTCCACCTCGGAAGATATGCGTGAAATAGCATCAATTATTTATGGAATGGTGGTTGCACATGGCTTTGATGATGCTAACTTTGAAGAAACAATGACGTTTCTTCTTCGCCAAGTTAGCAAAAAGGTTTGTTATTATGAAATATTTTTGTTGATTGATATTTGGACTCAACCCTATTGTTGGAAAGTGTAATTAATTGATTTTATTTCATCTGCAGAATGTTGAAGCACAACATGGTTATATTTTGGCCATCTGCTATTGTTTGGAAAGGAGGCTGCGTGTAAAGAAGACTCGGGAGTCACCATTGGACCTTGATTCAGGCCTTTTGGTATCCAAAGCCACATTTACTAAAGGATTGAAGGCTATTGTTCCATTTTTAGAGAATTCTCAGTCTCTTCTTGTCAGTGCAGCATGCACTGCAATCGGGGAGCTTGGAAGATGCTCTCCACTTCCCATTCCAGACAGTGATTCTGCACAAAACAGTAGCCTAGATTCTCCTCCTGTGACCGCTGCCCAGTCTAATGCATTATGCAAATTAGAAATTGTTAATAAATTAGGTGCAGTTCTGAAAAATCCAAAAATTTCATCCAAGGTATGAATATGCATCTGTTTTTTGTAATTTATTTCCTTGGAAGTAGTCTCATTTATTTCATTTTCATTTATGAAGAAATTAAAATTTTTTTGTATGATTATTGTTGGTAAAAAAAAATATGGGCTATAAACTTAAGGTGAAACTTTTTGGAGGTATACCCATCCCTACTGGGGTACTCTGTGCTACATGGATTTAATTTTACTGGCTACATCCGTAATTCTAATACTTTTTTAACACGGTTGTAGTGGCATGATCTGTGGGTGGAACACCGGTGGGTCACGCTCACCGTAAGAATATACATCTTTTTTCCTCTGTATACATTAGGAATTACTTAGTATTCTGTTTGTGCCCTTGTGTATGTTTTTTTGATGACATGGCTATTTATTTTTGAAGGAATTTAGTCATTTACCACAGTACCCAAGTACCACCAGGGAGATTAAGTCAGGGTTATTTCTAGTTTAGAGTTATTTCTATATGACCTAGGTCTAGTTATTTCTTTGTTAGAAAGTGCTGCAAATGCATATATTGCCGAAGAAATCCAGAATTATTATGCATCAGCCACATTCCCTGCATTAGCCACCCATGACTAATGCAGAGAGAAACATTTATAGTTTTTATCTGTAATTGTGGGTAATTAGTCTCACAGCAATAACCAATGAAGCACATTTGAAAAAGGTGATAGGTGGTCGAAACACCCAAATATAGGAAAAAATACCATCACACGAATGCTAACTGTGAAAAAAATCTGTTTTCATTAGCCAAAAGCGACACTTGCAAATGAGAATTTTCCTAAAGCTGGAGTTTTAAGGTTCCAAAGAAAAAACATTGATTCAAAGGTTCTGCTTGGCCTATGACCACTGCTAATCGACTCATTAGAAATACCAAATGGCAGTCGCAAAAGCCAGTTCATCACACTCACAATGGGTCAGGCACTCATGGAGTGGCCACCCCCTCTATCTCACAAAATCCAAGGAAACCCTTCTGTCCCTCTCCCCTGAGAAAAACCCTACATCCACGCAGAGGTTCTGGCGACTGAGCTGTCAGGTGTCTAAGTCACAAGGATGGAGGATATCTTGGGGTGTGCGAGAGACGATCTGATTTCCCGACCGCCTGGAGGTCTACCATTGTTCCCTCCCCCTCAAAATTCAAAAATACCACATGTCCTCAATTGCCTCTTGTTAGATTAGCCGTAAAACCAAAGTGGGCAAAAGAGAAGGAGAAAATTGAAAGACGATTACTAAATACAATGAAACTTTTTTTAAACCAGAAATACAATATAATTATAAATAAATTGGCATAGTAATTTCATTTAGAATCCATGAAATATTCTGTGGAATTAATTCAAATTCCATCATATACACGTGTGTATTGAGATAATTTTAGATGAATATAAAAAAAATTGATAGCAAATTTGCAGTGCAAGATGTGGTTGCATACACCAAATAAGTCTGTTACTAATTATTTATAACTCCTTACTGGTGCTTCTTTTGAGCCTAAATTAATTAAATATATTTTTATATTTTATTTGTTTTTACCTTTCCACACTATTATTCCTTGATAAAAAAATTGCTAAAAAACTTTATTTTTAATTAATTTATGCCAATAAGGAAAAAGCAGCAAAATTAGCGAATGTCACGAACGTGAACCACCCGTAGGTCATGCTACTAGGAACGTGTTAAGTTTTGGATCTTTGTGAAGCAATTTCTAAGTAAAGGAAGGATTACCATGCCTTTGCAACTTTATATCAACCTTGCAACTTGCATAGCAACTTTTTAGTTCTTGGAGAGTGTTCCTGATGCTGAACTCTGGTGTCAGCATGTTTATAATAATTGCTATGTTATTATGTACTTGTAATTACGGTGTTAATGTAATTCTCTGTTGATGTTCATATTTCAAATGGAATTTTTTATCTCCATACAATTTTTATTTTGTATACTTGAGCCACAATAGTGCTATAAATATCCATTGCTCCAAATTATTCAGTCTTCAAATTCCAATACTTTATAAAATTAATGAAGTGCCTTTAGTTTTAAAATTATCTTTATATTTTTCTAAGAATGCCTTATGTTATCATGTTCTACCGCAAGAAAAAGAATCAACTCTCGAGTGAGGTTAGGCTATTTAATATTGCAGTTAGTATTACCATTGACTGTTAATCGTCATCTTCTCTTTCCTCAGTTCTAGTGTAATCCTTAGTTTTTAGCTTTAAGTTATGATTTCATAAGATTCTTTATTTTTAGGTGAAAGAAGAGGCTGCAAAAGCTGTTGGATATTTGTGTGTTGGACAAAGATTTTCTCATCGCCGAGATATCATAAATAATTTCTTTGATATGGCTAAAGAGACTAAAGATATTGAGGTTAGCATGAATTGATATCTTATATGGTGTGTTAAAAAAATTATAAGAATTCTTAATGTTTGGCATTACCATTAGTTGTTGGCTTTGTTATAATTCTATCATATATTATTGATCATTGATAAGAGTTATTTGGAACTAATATTAGCATTAAAAATTTGTTTTAAATTCCATACAATAAATTGCTTTTAAAAATGTTGTAAAACATCTTGGTTTGATTTCGGGGTACCAGTTTATGTTACTGTTTAAGGTCCATACATTTTTTCAATATTGGTTCTTGCGATAATTTCATGGTTTGGCTTCTCCATTGTGGTTATAAGTTCAGGTTCTATATTAAACTTGCTTTCATTTAATTTTTAAATGCCTGATACTCTACGCTCAAATAAGAGAATTGAGTGCAGGACTAGTCTTTTGTTGTTTTTTGGGTTATTCATAGATTCATTAAATGCTGAACCTTCATGTAGTTGCTCTTTATTTATGATTAATTGGTCCAGGCTACAATTCTTTTGTACAGTTTGTTATTTTAATTACCTGGAAAAAAAGTTATGAAGGAATCAAATATCTCTAACTTCTTCCATGAGCAGGTTCATGTATGTATTGGGAAGGCTATTATTTGTTGTGTCCTGGGACCGCATTGCACAGCATCTCATGACCCCTGGAGGATGCGAGGAAATTTGGTTTTACCAATAGATACCAAAGATGATTCGTATAAAGAGGATTTGAAATGGGTCCTTGATGAACTGCTATCAAGGTTAAGCAAAGATAGTCATCCAAATTCACGTGTGGTGAGCAAAATCTTTTAATCAATGGTGTACGTTTTCATTTTGTCAGTATTTAGAGGTTTTATTAAATTAACCACTATCCCTGTATAGGCATGGTCTGTGTGGCTACTTGAGTTACTGGGAAGCTTTTCAAAGGAGGAAGAAATGCAAAAACGCTTCATTGAGGTACAGAAAGCTTTAGTGGATCTTCTGATGGAAAAGAATCGTAAGATTATTATTATTATTATACATATTTATCCTACCTTTAATAATGCTGTTCATTTTTACTTTAATGCAAGGTGGAAGTGTTGTTTACTTTACTGCAAGGTGTTGTGTTATAATTGCACAATATTTATCAAGTACTAATTCAAGAAAAAACGTTTAAATGCTATTAAGTTGAGGTTAAAAAATAAATTTTGATGAAACGCAGTGAGCAAAAAGGAATAGATGAAAGCTTAATTTGCTGTAATTTATTATGAAATAGTGTTTGTTTAATATCGATTTTGTCAAAAACTACTGGAACAATTGTTTAGAAAATTTTCTGGGGATAAACGTTCAGGTGTTCATGCAAGTGTTCAGATG
The DNA here is from genome assembly GCA_963573305.1 of Pyrrhosoma nymphula. Taxonomy (NCBI): domain Eukaryota; kingdom Metazoa; phylum Arthropoda; class Insecta; order Odonata; family Coenagrionidae; genus Pyrrhosoma; species Pyrrhosoma nymphula. The sequence continues at coordinate 172,023,017 of OY754327.1, forward strand.
AGGTGTATACCTAAAGCACTACATATACCTAAGAGCCTCGAACTTTTGCAATTCTTAAAAAGTTCTAATAGGTCTTGAAATAGATTTCACCCAGCCAATTCACAATTGACTTTTAGTGCTGATCATACAAGAGATTATCTCAGAAAGATGCCATTTTTCTCAATTTATTGATTAATTAGTTACAGAAGTTCCCTCAAGTATCCTACTGAAGTGTTTTGAAGGACTGAAATTTTGGGTCTGTAATTTACAATGATTAATAAAAATTAAAATGGTGAAGGAGGGTCTATAGCAACTATATGTGAGACAAAACCTTAGAGGAATTTAACATTTTTGTTTGTGTTGTTTAATCTTTTTTCTGCTGTGAACGTAGGAGCTACATTCTCCCGGTGGGCTGCTAAATATGTACAGTCGGCCATTGTGATATTTCAGCTATAGGTGGGAAATTAATTGCTTAATCGGTAGCGGCATTTGAAAATGGTTGAACATAAAGTTAATTTGTCTCTTCCTGGAAATTTTGACAGTATTCTCTTAATCCACCTAGTAGTTAATGAGCTGAATTTTTCTCTGCAGATGCTGCTTATCATGCTGCCAAAGGGTTGATAACACTCTACTCCAGCAGTGAGGGGGAGGAACAGAAGAAACAATTAGTGCAGCAGCTCCATCGTGATATTTTGAGTTCTCGTTCAATGGATAATAGTGGATCAGGATCTGTGAATAATCATATGGCTACATACCGTGAACTTTGTGCCTTAGCATCAACCTTAGACCATCCAGAACTAATGTATCATTTCTTAGATCTTGTGAATTCAGGCTATGCTGGTTCACTGAAGAGTTCAGAGAAAGTAAGTGGCTTAGTATTTACATGAAACTTGATGGTGAAAAAATATTTAACTATATAATCTTTCTTTAACTTTTAGATCCAGTTTTATTATCAATGGCTAATGTTAACTACAAGATGATGTAGCCTTTTCATTATAGCTGAAAGTTTGGGTTTTGTATACCACTCCAGACTGTCAGTTGATATGAGCATTATTGATGGGAGAATGTATTAACTTCTGCTTTTACACTGAGGAAATATTTAGCCAGAGATTATAAAACTGGGCCTAAGGGTACTAAATGTTTTACTTGATTCTATATGCTAAGGAATATTACAATAAGTTTTCATAAAAATATTTAATGGGGTTAATTCAAATATCTGCTCTTTAATGTGAGAATTTTTGTTAAGAGTGGGTCACAGTTTCAGTAAATAACAAGCAATGATTCGGCAAAAAAGTTTCTGTTTTCCACAAAGTACGCCATGGAAATATTGCCGGATTACGGGTGTTCCTGGATTAGGGATTTCCGGATTAGGGGTGCTCAACTGTAGTAATATCTGAATAAGATAGTAATTGCTTGATGACGTCCTCATATTGTATGTAATAAACATGAACATTTTTCAGCTCTGTTATTCCCTCTAAATTTTTGAGTTTCCAGACTCATAAAACTAGTCAAAAGAGTGATGACAATGGTATTAAAATAAACCTACCTTAACAAGTTGGGTGCAGGTGTTACTCATGAGTTGCACGTACAGCTGAAGTGGCTGGCGTGTGTCTCACATGGGTGACAACAATTAGTTACGTGAATAGCAGTATTGAACATTTTTGGAGTTGAGAAATGACACAAATATTTTACACACTCTCAATGTGTTAACCTGGTAGATTACCTAATAAATAAAATTATCTCATTTAATTTTCATGTACACGTACTTGGAAATATTTTGTGTGCTCTTAGCTTAATTGTGATGAATATTTAAATTTATGAGCATACCATTTATAACGTGTGTCTCACATGGGTGACAACAATTAGTTACGTGAATAGCAGTATTGAACATTTTTGGAGTTGAGAAATGACACAAATATTTTACACACTCTCAATGTGTTAACCTGGTAGATTACCTAATAAATAAAATTATCTCATTTAATTTTCATGTACACGTACTTGGAAATATTTTGTGTGCTCTTAGCTTAATTGTGATGAATATTTAAATTTATGAGCATACCATTTATAACTGTGCAGTTGAAAAATGATTTTGATCTCTCATTTCAGCTTTCATCTAATACTTCTTCTTTGGGCCAGGAAGAAATCAAAGGATTGATGGATGACATTCCAAAATTGTTGCCTAGAATTTATCGTGGCTTGTTTCACCCTAATCCTAATTTGAAAGCCTGCATGGAGGACATATGGTACAATTTAGTCCAGGACCAAAAGAAAATAGTTGAGTGCTTCAAATATTTGTACTTTTTTATTTAAATTGATATAAAATTAAGACATATTGTTATATGTACTTAACAAAAGTATAATTTTAATCCAAAGCTCTCAATTACTTTTTGGGTCTCATACTCTTGACTGATCAGGCTGAAATAACAAAGAGTGAACTTCAGTGATTTCATTATGATTAATACCAGAATTTTCTCTAGACTAGTGCATTTTGATGTTTGGTGTAAGGGTTTTAAGTTGACTTCTTTTAACCTTTTTGCTATGAATGCCGTGTTTAAACGCCAGAGATCTTTCATCCTACATGAATGAACGCTGTTTATAAACGGCATACATTTTATATGTCATAGATCTAGCTTACATCCTGCTTGGCAGCCAAGCAAGATGCAAGCTGGAAAAAATGTCCCAGGTGCCATTAGGGATCCCACCTTCCGGAATGCTGGGTCTTTTCCTCAGCCTGCAGGTGGAGATTATCTTGACCCGTTCTCTCAGTGACAGTCCCTTTCGTGACATTTGTCAATGGTCAACTATTTGTTTATGCAGTGGAAATATTAAAAAAAACCTTCTATTTGTTTCATGTGTAGAAAATGTAGGCTCGGAACTGCATTTCTTAAGTTCCACTGAGCATTTACAAATTTTTATTGGAACTCTAACATTATTTTTAACTAAGTTGTTAAGAGTATCCTTTTAAAAAGAACTTTGTTAAAAATTACCGATGAGTTCAATTGAAAATTTGTAAATGCACGTCAAAAACTAAGGAATACATTTCTGAGCATATATATTATCCGATTACAGAAGGAATGTACTTTTTAAACAATCCACTCTGTAAACAAATATTCGACCGTGGATGCGTGGACGCATGCTGCAAGTGGAGCTTCTACTGATTACCTCTGTCCACCGGTCGAGGAAAGGGTGAGAACTTAGATCCCAAAATTTATGCAAAGTATACCTGTGTGATTCATTCACAAGAGAGTTTCATGGAGAGATGTAGAGTGAAATGCTCTTGGTGCTGTTGACAGGGGAAGCATTCCCCATCTTCAAGTTCAGGTGCGAAAGGGTTAATATGTATATAACTTAATCTAGTGGATACTTTCCCAAATTGATTTGATAGGAGTTTGCTTTCCACCCATCCAAAGTTGAATTTGAGATTGCTAACTTGGTAAGTTTATTCTATGAATTGTGAAGAAATTCAAGTATTGGTTTCAAAATACATTCAGTAAAACCTCGATTTTATCTAGTAGGAGGGACCATAAAAAAGGCAGTAAAAATCGAAGTATGTAAAATCATAGAAATGCATGATGTAATAATTTTTTTAAGGTCTTCATTTTATTTAAAATCAAGCCATGAGTAATATAAATTTGTTGTAAGGAGTGAATTTGATTTGAATTACTGTATTGGACGGCTTATAAGATGCACCTTTTTCCCCAAAATCACTTGAAACACTGGGTCTTATTTACGAAGGAGACTCCACAGGCAGGCTAAAGTCATCCCCGACTCTCTCTACTGAGGACAAGTTTTACCCTGTCTACCCAGCTCTTCTTTAGGTATTGCTATAAATTATGGATATTATTGTTACGAACAGTAGTAGGATCCATGTATACCGTATTTATCCAAATATTGCCCCCCTCCGAATATAAGCCTCCGCCCAACTTTTTATGTATTTATCTCTATTTTTGAAAATGATTACCTAATTTCTTCCCATATTTCCCCTCTTACCACGAATTTCCTTCATATTAATCTTCTTCAAATAAAAAATAATGTTGGTCGTTTTTTCTGCGTATCCGCAGATCTAATTTGAGGAAAAATATTCCACGCAATTTTATCGTGCGTTGCAAATATGGAATTTTCGGTGGTGTTGTAGGGTTATAGTAAGATCATTATGGAATAGCGATGTTTCTATAGCCCTACAACAATGGATGGAAAATTAACGAGATGATAAAAATAGTTCGTAAATTCTTAGTGGTCTTATTCGTAAATGTTCAGAACTGTCATTGAAAATATGAGCAAAGTTGCTTGTCTATTTTCGTCGGGTACCTCAGTTCAAGCAGAAAATATTTATGACTCCACTGCCTTGTGGGTTGCGTAATATCTGTACCAAGTTGCCATAATGTCGTAAGACCATAAAGCATTGACATGAAGAAAATTAATTGAATAATGAAAAACGTTTTGTTTATTATTCAAAATATAGCTTGTTTATGCTGATGTGAGTTACATTAGTGTATTACTACCTATTTTCTCCATTATTTTGGAGCATTAGACACAATTTCGGAGTGGTTTTCTCTTTTCATGCTTGGAAATAGCTCTCCTTCCACCTTTTGTTCACCCATATTAGGCTAAAAATGAAGGGCATACTCGGACATGTATGGTACATTGTTTTGGTAGCCTCTGCGATAATGTAGAGCTATATATTGAATGTCATATTTTGGTCGTATTTGACTTTGTAATATCATGCATAACTAAGGTAAAACCGGACAAAACTAAGAAAATTGTCTCTAAAAGTAAGGCATATTATTCCCACATGGATTATGACATACTTGTAATAACTACCGAAGTAATGTTATGTATTTTGGAAGACTGAGAATTTAGTGCCCTATTTTCTGTGCATGTTGCAGGAAAATGGAGTACCTACAGGATTAGATATGCTTGTTTACATGTTGGGGTTGGCTGTCATATTCCATTGGGGTAGCTTTACTCACAATAAGTAAAAAGTATTGCAAAACTTTGTGAAAATGAGGAAAATTTGACATCGGGGACCGAATGATGACTGCTTAAAAACCTAAAACAATGTAAAATCAAGAAACTATGTCAAATCAAGAGTTTGCCTTTGAAATACCATATGCTAACCAGCTGGACCTTAATTTTGCTATGCAAAATCAAGAGTAATGTAAAATAAAGGTGTGTAAAATCGAGGTTTTACTGTACATATTATTTCAAGGTCTTCCACTTCTGGACCTTGCATTTTTTACATTTTCTCTCCTCTCATATTTAATATACATTAATAATTCCATAATAAATATTTGAGACATTTCTAAATGAAGTTATGTCAACTTTTTTTTTACCAACGAGTGTTAATTGCTATTTTTGTAGCCTATAAAAAATACACATTTGTATGAGTATTTAATGATAGTGTTGAAAAATAAGCTGAAAATGCTGTTCTGTTTGATTCCTGCTATGCCATCAAACAGCTCCTTGACGAATAGGCATTGAGGTGATCAATGGCATGGATCATAAACTAAGCATGTAATTTGTTGCAGACCTTTTAATGTCTCATGCAATATTCAGTACTTAATTCAGTGTTGTTTACATGAGGTTGGATAAGGTTGTTTTTTTTTTTAATATATCGAAGTTTACGTAATTTTGTACCACTTCTGTTTTATTGCTTATTAATTCATTTTCAGGTTGATGAATACCATGAAAAAATTATAAATGATATAACTGAAAATTTAACTACTGGACCTTGGGGAGACAGATTTTCTTGTTGTCATGCCCTGTCTAATATTCTTCAACCTGATGGAGTTAGTAGTCAGTCAGCCACCAATGAACCTGGTGTTTCCCTGAGCTCCCCTGGCATGGGTAGCAGCATGCCATCGCCTGGGCTTGTCACCACATCCCTCGAATCTCCTAGTTCATCCACATCTCCTGCAGCAAGTTCAGATCCCAATATGATCTCTCTTTCTTCTGGAGTTACGTCATTGCCAAAGTTTTTGGGTCACTCATTGATCGAAAAATTACTTCCTCCTCTGTGGGCCAAGTTGTTCTTAGTCATGGATGATATTCATGATTCAACGAGAAGAGCAGCCATTTCCGCTGCACGGATTCTGGCTAAGGTTTGCGATTATGTTATCCTTCATAGTTCAATCTTCTATTTAGTGCTGTTATTTTATTTATTCTATCATAATTAATAGTGATGGATTAACTCCAAAATGTATCAGATCCGAATCTCTTTTTTTGATTGAATCTTGAAATTTTTAAAATTTTCTACAAGTTTGTGAATACACAAGGTGGTCTACATTTTCCCTCTAAGTCTAATAATTTGATTTAAATAGAAATAAAATTGGCGAACAATTTTAGTTTCACAATTAAATGTATTAATTCTTGAATTAAGAATATTCGTTACTAATTTATATTATGTATTGCTAAAGTAAGCTAAGCCGGGAGTACCACATTTCAAAACCATTCTATGCATATTTTTGGGTTAAAATGCATTGGTTGATTGAGTTTGGGTTAAAATGTTTGGGCTTTTGCTGCTTCACAGGCTGAAATTGAAAGTTTTTTTTACGTGCTTCCATAGTGCATTGGTGGCTTTGCAGAGAACAACAGGGGGATATTATTGCAGCAAATTACACAAATTGGGACTTTATCATTAGTATCATCTGTGTTCATCATTTTGGGTTTCCATGCAAATATCCTCACACTACTACTCGTGGCTTAAATGGCTTCAATTATCACAATTTTTGGCACGAAGTAAGAGTATGATAATATTAAAAATTGTGCAAAATATTAGCTGTTGAAATATTCATAGGTGTAACTGATATGGCTATTTTAATATCTGAATGCAAAATGGTGAAATGTTTCAAACTGGGCTCCAATAAATGGCGATCTAATGGTAGGATTTTGAATATTTTTTTATTTAATTCATGTTAAAACCTAATGGCACCTTAATTAGTCCATTGAAAGGACCAGGCTTAATTTTGCTGAAAAATCATGATGCAGGACTCAGCTTAACACTAGAATGACCGGGGACGGTCAATTGACCGTTCGCGTTTTTCTTTCCCGTACCAATTCGTTACCTTTCGATTTATGAGGCTCAATTTTTTTTACTTTTAATATTTTGGAACAAATAATGCGAAAATGAAGTTTTTTTGGGGGAGAATGCTTCATGTCAAGAGCAATGCCAGCTTTTACCTACAATGACCGTGAGCGGTCAATTGACCGTTCTTGCATTTTATACCGTTATTTAGATCTATTTGTCGATTCTTGGTGTCAATTGTGTCAAATATCATAGCGTGCACCTTATCACAAACGCACACCAATCAAATGTGACTCTCATTTCTTCACAACAGTTTTTACATATGATTTTACCGTTTATGAGAAGGAGGGACACATTAACAAAACCACAGTATGTTGCGTCGTAAAGAGTCGCGACTAAACATTTTATTGGCAGTGGTGATCACTTCTTTAGCTGAAATGCGCTGTTACGTTTGTGTCGTGCGCACGCGACGTGGAATGACGAGTCACTCCCGAAGCGGGCACAACTCGGGGTCCTTGCCAATTCGTCAGTCCAGAGGGTTTTATAATCAGTCTTTATTTTCTTTACTCAGCTTACACCCACAATCTCACAATCCATTTTCCAGCTCCCTCTCCACAACTTTCCGCAATGGCGTCCCTCGCAACAATCCCCCCCCAATCAAAACAAACAATCCCCCGACAACCAGCAATCACTCACAAAACCCTGGGCCTGCAGAGCCCTCTCCATCCAAACTCACCCCTTGTGTTCACAACATTACTCCCCTCCCTACCAAAATTGTACTGTCTCCCACGAGACGGAACACATTTAACAACCCAACCAAAATAAAACAAAACCATTAAATAAAACAACAAAACAACTTAATAAAAACCGTGAACCCAAAACTAAATAGCGACACAAGTCATCAACCAATTTCACAGAACAAATCATTAAATGTAACACACAATAAAATAAATCATCAAATTAATACAACGTGAATCATGAGTCCTCAACCCAGAACATAACATTGAATCAATCAAAGGCAGAAAGCGTGAGCAACCTGTTAAACCCATCACAAAAATCAAATTTGAAAACACACATTGAAATAAGTCACTATGTAGAAATGTATGTTAATTGAACAGAATTAATATAATTTGTTTGATCGGTTAACCATTCATGTACCAAAAATCAATCATTCTCACTCTAAGCCATTGTGATCTTTGTCTCAAAAAAAAAAATGTTCACTCATAATTTACAGCAGGGATTCACAGTACTAACCCAATAGGTAGCACTGGGCCGCGACTTCTTAATTGGTAACGGTGAGGCGGGTGTCCCAATGTGATGTCTTGAGGCTCATTATTTGTCCTGCATGACGAGGGAGGGGAAGAGGGGAAAGGCGTTGGTGGCGGGGGAAGGGCTTCATCATGAAAGAAAAAGGGGAAAAGGGATCCCAAATTGTTATTTCTCGGTTTCAGCACCTTCATATCCTGGGGCGAGTGGAGTGGAGGGCGGATTAATCGAGACTCGGTCTTCTTTTCTTGCGGGCTTGGGGATGTCTGAGGGACAGCGGCTGGGGAAGGAGTTTGGTCGGCTGCTAATTTTAACCTATTTACATGCACAAATAACCTTTTCTTTTCATTATTCACATCTTGAATAAATACATTAACAGGTCCTCGATATGCTAGCACTCGATACGGCCCTTGCCATGGCCGAATTAGTTTCTTGGTTCTACCTGTTCCCACCACTGGCGTATGTAAATACACTAAATCACTTATTTTGAATACAGGCTCTCTCGACCGTTTATTATAATATTTGGCACTATTATCTGCACTTACATTAAGTCTATCTGTCACTTCCTTAAAGGCAATATTTAACCTAGCGTTCATTTCAGCGGCATAGTTAGAGTCCGCGGCATAATTAATTTTAAGCGGGCTCAAAATGTCGTCAAAGGGTAACTCAATGTCTCTCCCATGCATGAGGTAAAAAGGAGTTTCTCCAGTTCTGGAATGGGGAGTACTTCGGTAAGCTACTAGGGCATATGGCAGCCATTCATCCCAGTCTCTCTGAGTTCGGTCCACAAAGTGACTCAAAATAGACATAAGCGTCTGATGGCTTCTTTCAACCATGCCGTTGCATTGAGGATGATATGGAGTGGTCTGTAACTTTTTTACTCCTAATTGACGACACACTTCTTTCATGATATTAGATGTAAAATTTGCTCCCTTATCGGTTAGCAACTGTTGAGGGACACCGTGTTTCAAAATAATGTTTTGCACAAAAGCTTTCGCAATAGTATCAGCTTTTTGATCTGGCAAAGCAATTGCTTCAGGATACTTAGTAAAAGAGTCTTGAATAGTTAATATGTATTTATTCGCACTGTATGTCGTCGGTAATGGTCCTACTATGTCCATAGAAATTCTTTGAAGTGGAGCATTCACCTCCTGAAATTTTTGAAGAGGCGCCCGAATGTTGTTTTTAGGATTTTTCCTTTCCTGGCATGACTTACATTGCTGGCAATGATTTTTAATATCCCTATTCATTCCAGGCCACCAAAACCTGCGCTTAATAGAAAGCAATGTCCCTCGAACTCCGAAATGCCCGGCCCACGGCGTAGAATGAAATGCGTACATTATCCTAGCACGCATCGCTTTAGGAGCTACGATTTGTGACTTTCCTTTGTACATCACATTATCGTCATCTAACCACACGTCCTTATCGTCTTTAGCTCGTCGACAGTCGTCATCTCCTGCCTGCTTCACTCTAATAAGTTCTCTATCCCACACAGGCTCATATGTATTGTTTACAATTGGAATAATTGCACGGGAAAGAGTGTCTACATTTTGGTGACTTTTTCCAGGTCGGTGAATGATATCGAAGTCATATTCACTTAGCAATAGTGACCAACGAGTTAGGCGGGAGGAAGGTTCCTTAATGGAAAATAACCATTTAAGTGGTTGGTGGTCAGTGACAACGGTAAATTTCCTGCCATACAGATAACATCTAAAGTATTTGACGGCCCACACGATACCCAAACATTCTCTTTCGGTGGCACTGTAATTACCCTCAGCTTTATTTAGTTGCCGACTTGCGTAAGCTACTACATACTCTCCATCGTCACCTTTTTGAGACAGTATAGCCCCTAAACCTTCGCCTGAAGCGTCCGTATACACAATAAAAGACTTGTTAAAGTCGGGGAATCTAAGAACAGGATAATTACACAAAGCATCTTTTAATGCGGTAAAGGCTTCCTTCTGTTTCTCACCCCATGTGATAGCGGTATCTTTACGCGTCATCTCGGTCAACGGTTTAGCAATTTTGGAAAAGTTAGCAATGAATCGCCGGTAATACCCCACGAGACCCAAAAACCCGCGAAGAGTTTTTAAGTTACTAGGGAGGGGAAAATCCTGAATTGCCTTTACTTTCTTTCGATCTGGTTTAATTCCATCGGCTGAAATAATATGCCCCAAATACTCTATTTCGGTGCGGAAAAAATGGCATTTTCGAGGTTTTAATTTTAATCCGGCACTTTTCAATCTTTGAAAAACTTCTTCTAAATTCTGAATATGGCTGTGCAAGTTGTGACCAAGAACACAGATATCATCTAAATATACTTGACACTTCGGACCTTTCAATCCCGAAAGTGTTGCATCCATAAGCCTCTGGAAGGTTGAAGGGCTATTAACTAAACCCATTGGAAGTCTTAAATACTCGTAGTGCCCATCGGGTGTAGAAAAACCGGTTAATTCTCTACTCTGAGGGTCCATTGCGATTTGCCAAAACCCCTGTACCATATCTAAAGTTGAAAAGTATTTTGAGCCTCCTAATTCCTCTAAAGTTTCTTGAATATTAGGGAGTGGATAGTAATCTCTAATCGTTACTTTGTTTAAAGCCCGAAAATCTGTGCAAAACCGAAGCTTATTTTCTCCATCATTGCCTTTTTTAGCCACTAACACAACCGGGGATGACCACGGTGAAGTAGATTCTTTAATTATACCCTGATCAAGCATATCCTTAATATGTTCTTTGATAACTTGACGTTGTGTTTGTGGAACGCGATAAGGAGGCTTAGTAATAGGAGTGGCACAATTGGTACGGATTTTATGAGTAACAAGGTCAGTTTGTCCTAGGGGTTCTCCCTCTTTATGAAATATTCCCGCATACTTTATTAACAATTGCTCGAGGGGGCCTTTAGCATCAGAGGGAACTTCTTCCAACATTTCGCTAATTTCCTCATGAGCAATAGCCACGTCGTCAACATGATCTGACTCGAAGTTACGCGGAACCGAAAAATTATTCGACAGAGTGCCGACGATTGTTTTCGCAGGGAGGATTAACTTCTGTTCGGATAGATTAACGAGTTTCACGGGAATTATTCCATCTTTACTCCCTTTAATTAAACTACGTCCCGACATTACCCCATTAATATAAATCTTGTTCGGTTCCATTACATAATCATTCCCTGTCTTAACATTACTAATTCCCTGAGCAACAATCTCCGTGCGAGGAGGCAATATGGTCTCACTTTTAAGACGTACCACATGCAAAACTACCTTTTCAGCCTTAGCTTCAAAAATGCCTTTAGAAGTCTTAAAAAATTGCACAATAAAACCCAACATAAAACGACTTAAGCTTCGCACAGAATTCATACCATAGATGAGGAAAGATGAGACAAAGAAGAGAAATAGAAAAGACAGATTTTTATAATAATAGTTCGACTTGGAAACCATCCACAAAAGAAATTCATCTAGCAATTCATAGGAAGAGACGGAAACCCTAGATTTATCATCAGTTGTATTGGTTGCTTTAGTTTCTTTCAATTTCTTACTAGCACTTTTTACCCCCTTCCTATTTACCTTATTTACCGGCATAGGGCTAGTTTCAATCTCTCTGAGATAAATTACTTCGTCTTTTACCAACATAACTCTTTTCGATAAATCTAGTCTACCTCTAATTTTTTCCAATAAATCAACACCTATTAACCCGTCACACGATATTTGCACATCATCATCTATAATAAAAAACATGTGTGAGTAATTAACACTTCCTAACTGAAATTCACATTCATGAGTACCTAGGACTGAAATAGCGTGACCAGTGACTCCACACAACTTTGTCTGAGGGGGTTTAAGGGAGGGCAACGAAGGGAGGGCTTTCTTCTTCACCATCGATACTGCCGCTCCAGTGTCGATTAACAGAGAGAGTTCTCTCCCAGCCATTGTAGCTCTCACCCCAAATCCTCGGCTGCCTGGAGGGAGTGCAGTGGCGACCGCTTGACTAGTGGGGTCCTTGGGTGCAGTGGTCCTCTTCTCTATCGCCTCCTCGGCGCCTCCTCCACCGGTCGAGGTCCACCGGCGAAGGTAGGTCCGTTTGGGGCGCCTGTTCCTCTTGGTCCTTCACCTCCGGGCTGCATCCGTGGGTTGAAGTGGGGTGGTGAAGGTCTCCGTCGCTCCAGTGGTGATGGCCAGGCTGATAATGGGGATGGAGGTTTTGGTAAGGGAGGGTAGTAGTTTCGCCCATCCCAACTTGTGTTCAGGTGACTGTATTCGCGAAAGCGGGGCGAGGAAGGGGTAATTCTTGGAGAAGGAAAGGGGGAGGATAGGGATACCTGACATTCACGAGCAAGATGGCCGTCTCGCCCACATCGGAAGCATCCAAAAGAGGGAGGGGCGCGGCAGTCGCGCGCGAAGTGGCCTCTCTGCTGGCACCGGAAACATTGCAGATTGTCCCGCGGCGTGGATTGGAAAGGGGGAATGGTTGCACTAGGGGCAGGGGGATTTGCAACGTTCACACTGTTACAAGTCATAAATGACACTCTCCCTTCACTTTCTTCTTCGCGACACGCTATTGAAATCGCCTGGTTTAAGGTCTTTGGGTCACGCACACGCACAAACCTGCGGATCCCAGGAATTAACCCATCAATGAACTGGTTTAATACCAAATCATCTAATGCTTTGTCTCTTCCAAGCCTTTCCCTTGGATCGACCGCTTCCATACGCGAACCGTCCCTCAGTTTAAGCAAACGGTCAGAAAAATCGCGCACACTTTCTGTCCGTCCCTGGATACAGTTTATAAGCCCTCTAAAACTATTGGCTGCTATTGGTCGGCGAGAAAACCTTTCGGTTAAAAATACTTTTAATTGCTCCCATGCCAAATCTGCTGCGCATGATTTCAAGAATTGACGAGCACTGTTCACTGTCTTAAGTTTTAAAATTAGCAATTTAGTATTGTCCGACCATCGCCCAAGTTCAGCAGTTGCTTCAAAAGAATCAACAAAGTCCTCAACGGTTACACCGTTCTCCCCTGAAAATTCTGGCACTAAATGAACTAATCCCGCAGCACTCGGTGTACTCGATTGAGCTATAGGTTCCGCCATTTCTGGTTTCTTTTTCTTGGCACGAGAATTGTCTTCTCTCTGGAACACTGACGCCTGCGAAGAGCGTTTGAATTCTCCTGCAGTACCTTGGCACGAAATCCGAAAGGACTTCTTAGAATCCCACCGCTGCCACCAAATTGTCGTGCGCACGCGACGTGGAATGACGAGTCACTCCCGAAGCGGGCACAACTCGGGGTCCTTGCCAATTCGTCAGTCCAGAGGGTTTTATAATCAGTCTTTATTTTCTTTACTCAGCAAACACCCACAATCTCACAATCCATTTTCCAGCTCCCTCTCCACAACTTTCCGCAATGGCGTCCCTCGCAACAATCCCCCCCCAATCAAAACAAACAATCCCCCGACAACCAGCAATCACTCACAAAACCCTGGGCCTGCAGAGCCCTCTCCATCCAAACTCACCCCTTGTGTTCACAACATTTGTGCATAGCTGCTAGCATCCAAGCCTGGCGCCGCCACACCTTGCTACCCCTGTCCGCCTTGTAGCCTGCAGGGCTGACCGTGAGAGCCCGGGGAAGACCTTTCCGCGGCATGTTACAATACGCGACGGTATGCGAAACGCTCCATGGAGAATGGCTTCCCCCTTTCTAGCTTGCTGTTGTTTGTTTGTGAACCTATACTTAGCCTCATAAAAATGAACAGAAAATGAGGCGCGTCGCGTAAAAGGCGATGGCAACAGGTCTATATCTTTTGAGGAACTTGACGCTTTTATTGCCATACTGTACGCGCGCGGGGAGTATGGCCCACGGGGATTACATATCCATACGTTGTGGGACAAAAACTGGGTGCCCGCTTCCTTCTCCAAAACGATGGGAAGAAATAGGTTCAAGGAAATCATAAAATTTAAGGTTCATAAAGTTCAATGAAAAGGCAACCAGGCCTCAACGGAAGAGAACTGACAAATTTTTCCTCGCATCTAAGATGTGGGACAAGTTCATAGAGAACTGTATCGCCTGCTACAAGCCTACTGAGAACATTACCATAGACAAGCAATTGTTCCCATTCAAGTGTGGATATCCCTTTACCCAATTCATGGGTAACAAGCCAGACAAGTATGGAGTAAAGTACTGGATAGCAACAGATGCAAAGGAACGTTACGTTCTGAATGCTTTCCCATACTTGGGAAAGGACGAGTTGAGACCAACAGATCAGAGAGTTCCGGAAAATGTTACCCTGCGCCTGCATGAACCGCTCATGGATAAGAGTAGAAATGTCACAACGGATGTTTTCACATCTTTGTACCTAGCTAAAGAGCTTGCAAAACGCAAGACAAGTATTGTTGGTACTCTCAACAACATTCGAAGGGAAGTTCCTCCCTTTGGAAGAAAGCCAAAGATCCTTTACACACTACAGTTATTTACGAGCATGACAGTGTTAACTTGACTTCTTACCAAGGCAAAACTTCCAAGAATGTGCTGATGCTTAGCAGCATACACTCGGCGATAACCATCAATGAGGCTTCTGAATAGAAAAAACCAGAGACAGTTGAATTCTACAACGCAACCAAGTCTAGAATTGACGCTGTTGATGGAATGTGTCACAAATACAGTGTCCGGACCGGGGCACGCCGATCGCCTGTCCACGCGTTTTACAATTCTTGACTTAGCAATGATAAATGCAAATACTTTGTACAGGCTTGTATTTGGCTCAAAGATGTCCCTTATAACTTTCATTATGAAAGTAGCTGAGGAGCTATCCGCACTTTACATTGAGAAAAGAACTGCCGTTCAACCTTTGGGATCTCTTTCTCCATTAGGCAAGGTTCAAAAGAAATGCCAGATTGGTCTCTGTAATCAGAACAATACAAAGTATATTTTCTCAAGGTGCTATAAATACATGTGTGGACACTGTGAAAGAAAGCAGAAAATTTGCAAAAAGTGCTTAAAAGAGTAAAGAAATACCTTGAGACCGCATTTGTAGCGCTTCACTGTAACGCTGTCTTTTCTTATTCATTTTTATCCGAAATCATGTATTTATCTAATATTATTACGATAAATAACGTGTTTTGAAATTTTATTGGTGTTTTAAAACACATGACATTATTTTTACTGATGAAAATGAGACATTTTTATTTTACAATAAAAATTTTTATGTGTAATTAACATTGTTTACAGCGTACAATGTTTTGCCTAACACTACGCCTAACCGTAACACATTATCAGAACACTTCTACACTCTTTAGAAAAAAATTACGATGGGAAAACGTACGAAAGAGCGCAAGAAAAGGGGGAACGGTCAATTGACCGCTGGCGGTCATATTAGGTATGCGGCTTACTCCGGTCATTCTAGTGTTAAAATGCATAACCTTGTATGTGTGGGGATAAAGCACGACACGATGGAGCAATAAAAACAATTCATTAAAAATTTTGCAACTTCTGCAGCATGAAAAAGTGATTTTTGACAAGGCATTCCAGATTTGGTGTATATTTTTCTGCAGCTCAAAAATTCATATTTTAAAAACGAGAATAAAAGTGTTTGGCCTATCAGGTGTAATAAGGTGCGCATAACAGCATGTGGCCCACATGTTGGCTTTGAAAATTATGCTTCGGGAGGTTAGGAAAGTGGTGTGCACATGCTCCATGCATATCATGAATAGGTAATTACGTTTTGAGGTGGTGTCAACTTGTATCTGTAGCTAGATGTGTGGGTGAAATTAATAGTGGAGCAAATTGTTACTGAAGAGGTTCTTAGCTGCTTATTTAAACATAGTCAATGAAAATTAAAAGTGATGTATGAACCTATTTGTATTGTTTAAATTTTGGAAAGGTGAATCTCACTCTGTTTTCATCTCTTTCCTTTCCTTAAGGTCTGCATTCGTGCGTGCGATCAAGATCAGGGGAAAGCAGCTGAGACTGCATTGAATGTCATAGTAAATATACTTTTGGATGGAGGTGTTTGCAGTACTGTGAATAATGTAAAAATTTTGAGGTTGGAAATGGTTGTATCTCATAAATTTTAATGATATTACTGATTGTTGGCCCTAAAATATAGTTAATTTATGATATACCATGGAAATACATTATTGTTTTTTATTTTTGCAGCCTTCAAATGGTAACAAATTTAGTGACAACCTCAGGAGTATTAATTAAACCTCATTTAGCAAAGCTTTTACCTGCTCTCATTGAATCTATGGGAGAAATAGAATTCGCTATTGAGGCAGCTGGCCTGACCTCCAATACGCCCATAAATAAGGATGGCTATGCTCGTGACACCATTCGACAGGTAAAGACAGAAATTTTTCAAAGAAACGCTCTCTCATGCCTGATAGTTTACACTTTTTGCATGAAATATGACAGTAATCTGCATATAGTTTGACCATGCCATGTGAAATTGTTCAGAATTAGTCTCTGTATATCCATTTCCTCATTGTAGAATTATCAAAACTACAACATATGCTGTTTGCTAAAGTTTTTGCCTGGCTTGGAAGCAACTTGTGCTCTTTCCATAATCAGGTCTAATGCCTTGTTGCTATTAACTTGGAGCTTTCATTATCAGTTTCTGTTTTTGTTTTAGTGTTTTCAGTTCATAGATGGACCCATTTTGGAAGAACTTGTTCCTAGAATAGTGGAGCTGATGAAGACATCAGTTGGTATTGGGACCCGAATTGGCTGTGCACACTTGATTACCCAATTGTGTTCCCTGCAAAATTCTGAAATTGCACCATACACAGGTAATCAGTTCTGTATTCAGAAGTGTATTCACATCTCCTCCATTCTGATAGAATATTCAAACTTTGGTTAGAATCCGGCTCTTATAATAGTTGGGAGTTCTTGGTAGTCATGCCTGCCTGAGTAGAACCTAAGCCCAGAAACCTTTTAATATTATCAGGAAGAAGAGTAATGTTTTAAGATAACTTATTAGTAAATGAATGTTCACATCCTGCATATGTTATGGGGTGTTGCTAAAACTCATCACCTTTTGTGTTTATTCCAAATAATAATATTAATAGAAAATACTTGTTTTGAAAACTTCTGGTTCCTGACTTCTGGTCTTACACATGAAACTCAGCTTTGCTAGACTCCATGGCGGTGACCGTGGCCAATCTCGGAATAAAAAATAGTTCTTGAACAACAGTGTAACCTCATGGCGTAAGGATTTTGTGCAGTGGACTTAAATTCTCTTAAAAAATTGCAAGGAAGCAAACGTTAATAATTTTGCTGTAGACAACCTTGTCTATCATACTTAAATGATCATTCAAATATTTTAAATTATTGACCTGTCCTTTTCTGCCCCCTCTACAATAACTGTTAATATGAAAGTGCTCCCTATTGTCCATTTGAAACATATATGTTTTTCATGTTAATGAACTTAATGAGACACATGAAAAATTGTGAACAGATTTGTATATTATTTTCTTAGCTATCAAAATGTGATTGCGTTGTGACTTTTGTTTTCATTAACCTTTATCTTACGAGGTTTTTCGCCGGCTGTATATCTAGACTACCGATTTTAAACTTTCTGCCACTAAAACGTAGTGTTTTAGAAAACAAATTATTACAAGAAAAGTATTTGTTGTATCACAATAAAATAAAAAGTGCTCTATAGAGTTTTTACAGGGATTTCATGGGATTTAATTTTATAGGGATAGTAAATAAAACAATATTTTAAATCAAAGTTTAATTTTTGTTTTTGTAAAAAAATTAAATTATTTTCGACTGTGAAGGGATTTTGGCAAAACAACGAGCAATCCCTCTACAAAAATGGTGTAACACAACACCCTTAGTTCAATTTAAAGTTTTCAAGTAATGGAATGGTAAATAACCATAAAAAAATGGAAAATATCCAAAGTATGACAACTGCCTTTTTCAGAGAGTCGCCGTTTCTCTCTTCCAAACACTATGAAAGTCAAATTTTTCACCCTGATACTTTTATGTTTTTTTCATTATAAAATACTTTATTTGAATTGATTAATAATTTTCCGTCTGCTGTGCTTGTTTTATTCCTTCCTTTTAGACAATATTTTACCGGATTATCGATGTAAAACTCATGTTGCGTAGTAATGTTATTTTCGTGTTCCGAAAGTCTAAGAAAATTTCAACATAGAAAAAAATGTTTGCATCCACGTTATGGATAAAAATCCTACACGCAGTAACCAAGCAATAGATGCGACATAAATTGATTGTTTTTAGCCATTGATGGACCACTTCTAGCTCACTTTAGCGGACCGTTCCAATTGCGTCAGAAGTAAAAAACCGCAGTCGGTGTTTTGTGCTGAGCGGTGCTGTAGTAGCTGATGCTGTAGTAACTCACTCTAACCCTTTCTTTTTAGAGACGATGTCTCCAAAAAGAAAGGGTTATAGTGAGGGAAAATATTCTTGATAAAGAAGGGGGAAGAGATAGGTGGAGGATGGGAGGGGGAGGTAGGGGTAATTGAGAGATATGAAGAAGTGAGACAGAGGGAGAGAGATGGAGGCTCAAGGTACTGCTGAGGGTTGATGATAAAACCTAGTATGTACGGCAATATTTTTTATATTTATGATGCGAAAACATGAGTGCACCTTGCATAAGGAAAATTACTGTAGTTCAAAAACGTAAATAGCAACTTTGGCAATAAAACCCAATTTATGAGATGTCATGTAAAGTTCGTAAATACATGCACATTTTCCTTCGAACTGAATATTATCATAGTGATGTCGGCCATCTACGCATTTCATATACTGAAAATTGTGCGATAGATCATGAAAAAGAGGTCTACACACAGCCCAACTTCACATTCCGGGCACCAAAGTCGTGTTTCTTAGAAATATACTAATGAAAAATGACTCTTCCTTTGAACGACACAATCACCTCGCTCCCAATTAATTTTGTTTCCAAAAAATAATTTAACAAAATCGAGGAGACTATTCTCTATCGTGAGTGGTGCTTGATTTTTATCTAATCCATCCGGTGAGCGCATGCTCTGCTTGAAATTCCGTAACGGTAAACGCCAGGAGGGCTCAACATCCGTGTCACTGTCTCCATCACAACTGCTCTGTCAGAATTTCTATATCTTCCTCTTATTCCAGAAGTTTACTTTCAGAAACCATATTGCTAGAACTACGATATTACTAATAATATTGTTTCAAAAATACTCATTCCACAGCCTACAACACGCTTGAACGATCAGTTTCAGGAGAGACTTCTCACCGAGCCAGGTCGCGATGATATGAAAATGTTAGTCACAACAAATTTGCAGACGGGAAGGACTTCGAACTGTGTATGCAAAAAGGCTCGCATGCTATCAAAGGCATCATTCAGCATCCTGTTATAGATTCCCTTTCTTCCTTACCAGCGAGATAAGCAAACTTGAACAAAGAGGATGAGTCATTCACAGGACAGATGGTCCAGCGGAACCTAGTACGCTTATGGAGATAAGGAAAAAACCTCTCATGAAAGTAAGATGCTCCTATCGTTGAGTGCCTTCTGAGAAGATAAGGATATAATTGGGTTATATATCCTCCGCTGTCATGGCAAAAGGATGAAGTTTCCTGGTATCACACCAAGTAAACAAACCTAGAGTAAGGAGATGTATCATTTAGGAGAAAGATGGTCGAATAAAATCACATTATCTTGACATAACAAAGAAAAAATTCTCATGATAGGAGGACCTTCTACATTCTAAATACTTCTCTTATAGAAATATATATCTTTGTGTGGTCTATAACTTTATTTGTACTGAGGAAAGTATTCGGTTCCCTCCTCATACAAACAGCAAGCAAACCTTGTTTACGGGAGTTGGCTTCGTCATGTTATATTACGTCAAACAACATATAATACCGTGAGATATCCAAAGAAAAAAATTCAGATGAGATGTATCATTTAGGAGAAAGATGGTCGAATAAAATCACATTATCTTGACATAACAAAGAAAAAATTCTCATGATAGGAGGACCTTCTACATTCTGAATACTTCTCTTATAGAAATATATATCTTTGTGTGGTCTATAACTTTATTTGTACTGAGGAAAGTATTCGGTTCCCTCCTCATACAAACAGCAAGCAAACCTTGTTTACGGGAGTTGGCTTCGTCATGTTATATTACGTCAAACAACATATAATACCGTGAGATATCCAAAGAAAAAAATTCAGATGGAAGAAAGATGTATTGTAAGTCAAATGACGCAAAAAAAATATGACTTTCTATCATTTGACAGTCCCAGGGGCCTTGAGAGTGAAAGGAGGATGCAGTGTGCCATATGAACACGCTCGGCAGTCTAGCGATATTGTTTTTGTGCCGGAGAGTCACGCTCGGTAGATAAAGGTTAAAGAAGGGTAACTTTCCACAATTTTGCTTTGCAATGGTAATGTAATATGTAATAGCAGAAATTCATATTACACCCTTTTCTGGCAGTCAACTAATTAGAAGTTAAATTTGACATTTCACTTCAGCTTTGATTGACTAATGTCTCTCCCATTTGGCTCTGTTGTATAATGGGTCACAAATAAATCTCTTTGGTGCCTAAAGCAAAAATCCAGTTTTTCCCATCCTTTGTTTTTCTGGCCTTGAAAGCTTGCAGGCATTTGTGTTAAATTTTTGTGCAAATGTAAAGAAATACTTGTGCCGAAGGACCACTATGGATGTATGTTTTATCAATGAATGTAGATATTGGAAACCAATCCAGAGTAGAAGGAATCATTATACCAAAATTGGTTGTCTCACAAATATTACAACATTACTTCAATTTAAGGTTGAAATAGAATTTCCCATCGCTGACGTTAACTGCTATATTCTTTGCCTCACCTTTTCAGCTTCTTTATGGTGTTTTTGGGTTTTTATTTTGTATGTGCAAAGGCATCAATGTGACATTAGTAACAGGTATTAGCTTTGTTAGCATAATGTTAACACAATGCTGGTGAATTTACACACTTTGTTGGTGTTTCTTTATCTTCTTACATTATTGTCTAATTTCATCCATTAGGAAAGCTTTTGGCTGGCCTTGTGTCTGGACTGAGTGGACGTGGTGGTGCCATTTTAGGCATACGACGTGCATATTCCTCTGCAGTTGCTCACTTGGTGAATAATGCCAAGGAGAGTAGCCTTCATAAATTATTTGCTAAACTGAAAACATGGTACCTAGAAAAAGATGGTAGGTTAGATTTCGCCTTTAAAGTTCATGGAGATTTTTTTTCAATTAATGATTACATATATGTACCTTCTTCTGTAGCTTTTCTTGACTTGCTGAATTTACATGTAGGCTCAGGGGTTAAATTATTCTTTTCCAATTATGTAGATGAAGCATCCAGAGCAGCAGCTGCCCAATTGATCCATGATGTTGCTCAACGTGCACCTGAAGTAATTCGAGCTCACTCTTCTGAAGTAATGCCATTAGCATTTATAGCAATGCATGGAGAGAAAACTGCAGGTAACTATTTGGTGACTTGTTTTAGTTTCTTTTGCAATTTCTGAGAACCAATCAATACAATTGCAGGCATTTGTATACATTTTTGTGGCTTACTTAGGATGATGGGAACACAATGAGTAGGCTATAATTTTGCAATCATAATATAATTTACTATTAATGATGTTCAGTGTTTTCCTCTGTTAAATATTGTTAATGTAGTACTTTATCGTTGGGGTAACTGGAGGCTATATACATGAAATTGAAACTATGTACTTGCATCATGAACCATTTTAGAAGTAATCATCATTGGACAATGAAGCGTAATGGGAGAGGGAAATTATTTTCTTGCTGAAAACACCCATGAAGAAACAAAACTCTTTACAATCTCAAGTGAGAAAAATGAAATCAGCGTGAAACAAGATCAACTTCTTGGTCAACAACTACTAGAAACGGGCATATTTCACAAAATAAGCCAAATCACAAACAAACAATTCAAGGGCCAGCCAACCATTTTTTAAACTTCCTCTCCAGAATCAATGACAACATTTGCACATGTATGAGAGGTCAGGCTCTGTAAGTACAGAATGACTAACAATAAGAGCTGGAAGTGATGTGAACTCCTCAGTGTCTAGTCCTGAACGGAGTGCTGCTAACTGGAATCAGCTGGAGGAGGGGATTATTTGGCAAGGTGGAGGTGGAGTGGGTGAGTTATAGGATGTAGGCAATTGGTAGCCTTGGAGGGGAGGAAATAGTGGGATGGTATATAGATGGGGTGAAAGCCTTCAATTGGAGCATCAGGAACAGGTTTCTGTCTGCGTCTGAAGAATATGGGGTCATAGCCTTTGTGTTGTTGCCAGCCAGCAGCTGCATTTATTACTTTGTCTGCCAGAACTCTGGAAGAGCTTAAGTGTGTTGTTACTTTAGCTCTCTAACATTAAATATTTATTCGAGCTGCATGTCTGCATAATTTGTTTTAGTTTTTCTCTTTTGAGCATCAAGAGGTTAAATTTTGCTGTCTATTGGAAAATATGTCTCGATTATTTAGGTAATTGATAGTTATGGTTGATCATTTGTGGTTATCATCAAAATTATGATTGGTCTTTTTGCTATTTAAAAAATTCTGTTTGGCCATATGAAATGGATGTTTTCTGACTGAAAGTATTCTTTCTTGCACACTTTAATAGAAGGAAAGGCTTCAGTGGAGCTGTGGGAGGAAGCATGGGCAGAAGGCACCCCTGGCACTGAGGCTGGAGTGCGGGCTCATTTGGCACCAATATGTGAATTGATTCAATTCACATTGGATTCCTCCTCGTGGGCAATGAAAGCTCAGGTGATTAATGAAACTGGAATTAGCATTTACTTTATCCTATTTTGGAATTAGGTGTAAAATATTTTGTGCGCACATTGCTGAGTGCACAGTGTTGGTTTGGGCCAACACTCCCTAATGAAGAAGAGTATAAAAGGCTTATTCATTTGTATGGGAATGCCCGGCAAAGCTGCTGTGGAAGTGCCCTCATTTATTTCGGAAGGGGAAGGGCTGAGAAAATAGAGTCAGGAAGGTTAGGACAAATTTATCTTATCTCTCTTTATCACAGTAAGTCCTTGACTTACGCGGTTAATTCCTCCCAAAAACTTCCTCGTAAGTCGAAATCTGTGTAAGTCTAAACGCAACAACTTGCCTATCCATTTTTGAACCATCAGCGGTGCCACTTTTACTGCGATTGGCGGCAATTGGCGACGATTACAGAAAATGCCATCTTCTGAGAGGCCGTTAAGTTAACATAATACGAAAATTCAGAGAGTATAACAATTCCAATCTTTATTTCATTGGATATTTAAATTTAAAGTAAGTATAATTACAAATTGAAAATTTGTTAAAATTATCATACTCATATGAATGCCTGTCCATAATTGGAAAAAGTTGTTAAAAAATACGTATGTATGTTCTTTAATTTGACTTTTACCATGTACAATTGTTCTATGTAACTGTTGACTCATTCATCCCATAAGCATGTGCAATTTCAACAAACTTTTCACCTTTATCATGTCTCTTAATAATTTCCCGTTTCTTTTCCAAACTTATAGCCTTCCTTTTCTTTTTGCCACTCGTAGAAATCTCACCACTCTTACGTTTCTCAGCCATTATGAGGGTTCACATCCAAAATAAACACATAAGGTGATTTTAATGATTTTACGAGAAAACTTTCTCGAACTTGATAAATAACGATCCCAATGATCAAGTCACAACGGGAATACAAGTTCGTCTATCTGCTGCACGAACGTGTTTTTTTTTGCTGTGATTAACGACAGGCATCATCTATGGAGTAGAAAATTAACTACGCGTCGACTTACGCGGGGAGGTCAAACTACGTCAAAAAAAGACGTTGATGCTGTGAAAGGCCGGTGACAGGCTCACGTTTTCTTCGCATTTCTTTCACCATGACAGATATGCGGCGACAGCTAGTAAAAGGTCAAACACATAGGTTCTTATGGAGCCATTAGGCCATGGACATGCTTGCGTTTCCTCCGTGTTTCTGTTGCGATAAACTCCGGGTGGGGGTCTGCGACTATGTCGCGGAGGAGGCGACGTCAAACTGCGAGCGTTCTGAACACTCAGTCTCATCAGCGTAATGAGTTTGGAAAGTGATGATCTACTAATCGCCTTCACCTTTTCTTGGTGTTTGAAGAAAAAGAAATTTCGTTCATCAGCATTTTTGTCGTGACACACCTAAAACGCGATATGCAGCATTTTACAATTCGCCACTAGTCGCTGGTCGCAAACTTGACGGACCCCATGCTATTCTATGCATTTCACTTTTGGTGCATTATTAGTCACGGTGACAGAAACGCGGAGGAAATGCAAGCATGTCCATGGCCATGGCCATACTTGCGACCAGCGACAGATTTGAAAGCGCTGCATGTCGTGTTTATGGCGTGACACGACAAATAGAGATGTACACTCCCCATACCGAGGACTGACGAACGTGCCACTGCTTATCACGCCGTGGTAGTAGAGTGAGCGTTCCGAACACCCATAGTTTGGCATCAACTCTTGCGCGCTTGACAATGAGTCGCAGGTCCTCACCTGGTGTATTTGTCGTGGCAACAGAAATGTGTAGAAAACGCAAGCATGTCACCGGCCTAACTGAACACCAGATCCACGTAACTCGGATCTGCATATGTCAAGGACTTACTGTACTGTCTGTAACAATTGCCAAAAATGAAAATGTCATCCGTGATCCTGAATTCTGAAGGACAACACCAGGAGCAGTCTCCACATATTATCAATAATAATTGTAATTATTTCCAAAGACATAGTCCAAAGAGTATGAGATGGGTCAAAATATAAAGAAGAGGAAACAGATTATCAAACTCATTATGGCAAGCACAGTAGAAGACTAAAACATCGAGTAGAAAGACCCATCGAGAAAAAAATTGATGGTAAAGAAAGCCATGGAGGCAATAAATCTAGCAGCTGTGGGTAAAATGATTCTCTAGAAGCACAATTCCAAAGCTTTGGGATAATCATGGACCCTCATTTACTTAGGATGAGGGAAATCCCCCAGCTTAGCAGGAAAAAGAAAGCGGACAAAAGAAAGGCCCAGAAATACAAGTGAGTACCCTGCAACAGTCAAGAAGACTTCTAAGAATCATGTAGAACCCTCAAGAGTTTGTCAGGGCAATCAGCGACATAAAATGCATCTCAAATCAATACAGCAAAGAGAAAACTCACCTGGCACGTATACACGTCCACAGCAGAGAAAGGGTTAATATCACCGTCACGGGTGCATTTGTCATTTCCGTGGGTATATTTCCTGTGAAAGTGAAAATATCTAAACTGCATTTGAGTTAGCGGTGTGAAAGCCAATGCATCCTGTCTGTTATTCCTTTCTTGCATATATTTCCTGATTTCAGGATGTGTTTTGTCTTGGACTGAATGCATTTGTTATAAGAATGTTTTGTTTATTAGTTCGTTAAAATTTCAAGAGTGGAGAAAATGGCATTGCTGCAAACTTGCCTCATTTGAGCCGCATATGCTCTTCAACAGTAGGTGGGTACCTATGTGTAGTGGCTACCTCCATTCCCCCTTATAAATTTTCTGTGTAATATTAGGAATTGATGGAATATACTAGCTAACAATAAGTGCACTCAACTGGATGTTGCAATAAATGTTTAACATATAGTATGTTATGGTTAACATAGATATTTTCATGGTGATTAACTCAGAACACATTTGAAAGTGAAGTCAGTGAAAGTTCAGCTGTTTTTGCACTTGTTAAAGTTATAAACCTAATGAGTTATGCTTGTCAATTTTGTTTGTGCTTAGTCTAACTATGAAATTCTTTCACTGCAGGCTGCCAGGGCTGCTGGAACTGTTGCTGCCAAACTTGGTTCTGAGCTTGGACCTGATCATAGGGTATTACTTGCCAAAATGCTAATTGGAGGCCTAAAAGGAAGAACTTGGACTGGGAAAGAAAGTCTTTTAAATGCACTTATACCACTGTGCTCATCTACTTCTTTGTGAGCTTCTTGAGTAATTTTGCATCAATGATAGCTATATTTTCTTCATTAATTTTCCTGTAGTCTGTAATATTTCTTATAATGCCACATGTTTTGCATACTCAATTATTGCTGTCATTCACTGTGATATATGTTGTTAGCTAACCATGTACATTTCAGATTTGATCATATAATTCATTTTTGTGTTAGCTTTAACAGTTTTTATGTGGCCTTTTGATTCATTCATTTTTAATGTACATGCATTTTTAGTCATAATTTGAATACAGTAGAACCTCTATTTTACGAAGTTGAAGGGAACCAAAAATATGAGCTTTGTAAATCAGAGGGTTTGTATATTGGAGGTTATCTTTCAAGTAATCGAAACCTCAACAATCCCAATCCAGTTTCAGTAGCGCACTTCATAAAGATAAATGGGATTAAAAGGAAGGTAATGTTTCAATAAAATGAATTGCACATCCAGTTAAATGTTCAATAGAACAAAAGGAAATTAGAATCCTACACTTCTTGTACATAGTGGCATATTTTTTATGCTCGCATTAACAAAAATTAACAGAAACTTTAAAAACTGGTAAATATTTTTCTACAAATTTGTAATGGTGTGAACTTGGCTGCTGCAACTGAATTAATTTCTTGTAGCTTCAAGTTTGTAGATATCATAATAAGGGGAATAAGTGAATTAATTCATCCCACGGAGTATTTTAGGCATATGCATTAACTAGGATGCAGGGGATGCATTAGGCATATGCATTAACTTATGCAGGGGATATGTTTATTGCTAGTCGAATTTGTGTTGAAAGAGGCCATTTTAACATGGGAATGCCACGGATGCATTCTAACTAGGAAATTTCAAAACGAAGTTCCAATTGACCC
Organism: Pyrrhosoma nymphula; assembly: GCA_963573305.1. Classification (NCBI taxonomy): domain Eukaryota; kingdom Metazoa; phylum Arthropoda; class Insecta; order Odonata; family Coenagrionidae; genus Pyrrhosoma; species Pyrrhosoma nymphula. The sequence goes on from OY754327.1 coordinate 172,050,099, forward strand.
AGTATATTTCAGTTTAAAGACTAGGAAATGCCTTTTTTGAAGAAAACGTACCGTTTGAAATACCTTCAATAACATTTCATAGCTGATGAAAGTCAATTTTAGAACTTTACTCTAGTTAATTTGAAATTTCCACATATGCGTTCTACAGCGCTGACATCTAGCGGTGATTTGCGAGAACTATTTACTCGCGGGTACTGATAGCTGTAAGTCGCGATCGCAAATTCTTACCTAACGGCATAAAACTTTAATGAAAAATTAAATATTCAAAGTGCATCAAAATTTGAACATAAGTAACGTATTGTTACAAAATTAGTATTCTTAAATGATACCTGTCCCAAGGGGAATATTTTGACACAATTTCGTCGTGCATTTCACGCCACTGCTCAACATCTTGTGTTCACACGCCCTTCTTCTCCGCAGATTTTAAGTGAAGTGATTCAATGTCTTCTCTTGAATTTTTCTAGCCACCCATTTGAGCATTTAAAGTTGTCTCACTTCAGTTTAAGGGCCAAAATCTGAGCATTCACCTTCAGAATTGGTTATAGGCAAGTTGCACTCACGATCGTCGACACTTAAAAAAAATAATAATAATACATCTGCAAATAAAGCTGTTCAAACTTCGACGATGAAATGTACTTGGTTTTCGACGATGCTGTTGTGTGACTCAAAATGTTTTCTCTTGAATTCATGATTGTTGTTATGTCGATAAAGAAATGCCATACTTCTGAGCAATTTCTGTTTTTGTCTGCGCGCGATCACGTACTTCCTTGATTATCGACCTTTTGGTAACCAAACTCACGGACTTCCTCGTTTTTTTTTTTTGCTCAGCGATGTTTTATCCATTGTTTTACTTATAGGCACATGGGATATCACAAACACAGCCCACATCGCGTTGAGAGTGATTCTGACTGAATGCGCGCGACTTCTGCTCACTTGGAAACCAAAATATTTTCACTCGCTCACAGCTTACAATGTAATTTTCTGGCTTCAAAGGATTCTGGAAACAAAGTTATAGGTGCGAGCCACTCTCGCGGATGACATAGAAACTGATAACAAGGGAAAGAAGAAACTCAAACCAACTATTGAGAGCGAAGAATTGTAACGGTTACTCCGTGTAGACTGTGGTTACAATGTAATCAGGTGAACATTTTCAAGAAAGACTTGATAAGCTGGCCAATTCACATGTTTCCTGAGAGAGTAATATACCCTGGCGGAAATTTTATTATAGCCTACACTTATAGGCCATTAAAATTACACCGAATGAAGAGGAAACTTAGTTATTTCTTTCTTCTTTTTATCTGACGTGAAAATCGATTCAGAAAAGAATACTTTTTTATCCAGGATCATATATTATTCAAGTTGACCACAAGTATAAGTGAAATAAATATCTACCTTAAAATCAGGCCAAATTTTGTTTACTTGAGATGGCTTTCCAGACTTATCGCCCTCTGCTAGACGTGACCCAAAATATGTGCAGAGGCAACGTGCATTAAATTTAAAAATGTTGTTAAGGTTTTTCGATACCTTTTCTACAATTTCTTGAATTTGAAATGCTCATTCTTACGTTCGCATAATGCCGAATGTTTACACTTTGAGTGATGCATTGACCTCAAAACACTGCGACAAAACCATTTCAAATACTTCATAAAACAGGGGTCAGTCACTCCTAGGGACCGGCTTCTCACTTCGCAAATCATTAAAATGGAGGTTTCGTAAAACGGAGGTCATTTTACATGGTTTTCCTATATACAATGATCGGGTGGAATGGTTCGTAAATTGGTGTCATTTTGTAAATTAGAGGTTTGTAAAAAAGAGGTTCTACTGTAGTACATGTACTCGTTAAACTTGGTTCAAAATCTGCTGGTTTATCATTTTAATTTTTCAAATTTTTTTGACAGGGAAACATTTCCAGATGAATTAAAGACTGATGGAAAACTTTGCAATGAACTTGTTGAGGCTGTGCTTCTTGAGGCTCGCAAAAAGGGCAGTAGTCAAAGTGTTCTGTATCGTTGCACTGCCTTGCGCACCCTTGGAGATTTGTTGTTCACGTTAAAAGTTGACCGATTTGCTGATGTATTTGCTATTGCAGACAATATGCTCTCCATGGTAAGGATGTATTTTTAACTTCAAAGTTTAAAGTTTCAATTAAAAAATTTGAATTAGGCATCATGATTCTGGATTGAGTTACTTAGGTCAATCATACACTAATTATGGCACACATATTTTGCTTTTATGGTGTTTGGTACCATTAATTGATTCTACTAATGAGGTAAATGCTGGAATCGACTCCAATACCATTGATGGTTTTAAATGCTATTCTATTTATGGTATTGGCCAAGTAGCAGTATGAGGGATTATTAGTAGACATAATGTTCAATTATGCACCCCATGGGTAGAAGAGTGATCCATTTGTGAAATGAATGAGAGTTGCTTCCTAGGGTTTTTTATCTTCCCTAATTTCTTTTTTTTCATACATAGGATCATGGACCGAAACGTGGTACGGAAGCGGATGATTTGGGTAGTGATGATGAAGATGCTCTGCATTTTGATCGAGAGGAGCTGTCTAAACTGAGGGAGGCAGCATGTGAATCGCTTGGCAAGGCTTGGCCTAGTAAATTAGAAACTCAAGGTTAGCTTTATGGACACTTAAATCATGTAGAATTGTGTGCTATAGCTGCTCAGTTGTGTCATTTATATTTCCATATTTTCATTCAATTTGGAAATATTTTACAGTTAAATTTCGTGCAGTTGTTGTGGAAAAATGTGTAGTGTGCTTGAAAGCAAGCACACGTCCTGAACAAGTTGCAATCATTGAGGCCATGAGGCAGTTTGTGGATCGTCTCATACTACCAACGTTTAATGAAGAGGAGCAGGATGAAGAGGCTGAGGAGGACGTTCAAAGAGTTATTCAAGGGCTTGGAAAGACCCTTTCCTATGTTATTGGTATGCTCTCCATGGTTGGAGTTTTTTATGATACAATTAGTACTGAAAAAAGCTCCAATGAAATTGGCTTATGATGAATTAAACATTTTTCAGGAATACCCAAGTACACAAAACTGAGGAAGGAAGCTCTAAATGTTTTAGCTATTCTTGCAAGGAACTTGACAAGTAAGTTTTCTTTTAGTGTTCCGGATACCCTATGAGGACTAGTCTTAAGATCTCTGGCTAAATATTTTCCTGGTGTGATTTTTAAGTTAGTGTGTACTTTCTCCCATCGATAATGCTCATGCTAACTTTCAGTCTGATATAGATTTAGGCATAAAGGAGTTAGGGTTTCCTTAGAACAACTAAAAAATATACTCAAGAAAGAAAAACTGATTTCCAACTGATTTGAATAGTGTTTTCCAACTATTTTGAATAGCTGCTTTCCAATTCCTTTGAATCTGATTATCAAATTGAAGCACCTGGAGTGCAGTTGGAAGACACTAAATATAAGATGGTGGCAGGTTTCCAACTGATTTCCGTTTCTGTCCTCCAACTAATTTCCGCATCTGTTCTCCAACTGTTTGGAATCCTAGCAGTTTTCATTTACTTTCCCAATTGATTTTATATTATTCATAATATTTATTCTAAGTACCTGTCTCCCTACACAACCTTAACTATGCTAGGGTTGAAGCTGCGAAACCACTACGCGAGAAAGAGACATATTCATGCTATATATCGACTGGCCTATGCAAAAATCACAATTAGCTTAAACAAAAGTTGCCAGGTATCAGGATGCATCAATAAAGTTTTGATACAGTATATTTCATGTAAAAATTTTATTACAAACAATTCATCCACTACGTACATAGTTATACAGCAAGGAAAGATTAATTAAATGTGCACATCTCATTAAGATACATATAATGATTAGCAAAGGTCACTTACTTCTCCTTTTCATAGTGGTATTTATTATCCACCTTCCTCGCCATGTACATGTGGAAATTACCCACTAACTTGTTGAATGTCTGGGACATTGGTGGGATTGACATACCCGGGCATTTGTACAGGAGAAACACTGCCATGTAAATGTACAATAGTAATGATTATCAGTTACACACTTATGTAACAGAACTGCAAGACAGCTACGAGACATAACCATGTAATGAAACAAGTCAAATTTCCCAGTGCATAACTCCACCAACGCCAGTACTTAGCACTCGATAACACGTGAATTTAAAGCTCTAGATTATGTGAATTGTGATAAAGTGGCAAAATTTACCTCCGAGTTGAACTAGCTGCACGTTTTACTTTCCGGAGCCCCAGTTAACCAATCACCAATCTTCATTATTCTTTGGAATACTAATTATGTAATACAACTCATAATTTACGATTGGATGGCCAAATTGCATGCTATTCTGTATTCTCAAGTTCAGCGATTCCATAATAAAAATTTTGTGATATGATTGTGTTTTCATATTTCTGTTTCATGCATAACTCGGTGCAAATTAATCTTGAAAAATGGTGTTAGGCATCAGTACTTAATTTTCCGGTGATAAATTACAATTTGTATTTTTATAACTACATATTGTCTAATCTTCTTCATACAATCCTATTGTTGCAAAAAGAATAAATTACCATGGGAATATTTTTAATGGCTCTGTATTTGTTTATATTTCTTTAAAAACGTTTGTCTTAATGCTAAGTAATTCCATCCCTGTTGCAGTGAGACTTCAACCTCATCATGATTGTTTTTCATTATTCTTTAGAGACCCAAAGAAGGAAGAACACAATAGTATATAGGTTGTGATGTCCCTGACTTGACAATACCTTTGGCAAAGTTTGGCAAAATCTGCATTCTTGTTGTCAAAATTTCGTAATTCGTGGGGCTCACACTAAACTCAATACTTCCCAAATTTTCTGGATAAGTAACTTATTAGGAATTAATTTTCTTGGCTTGGAAGATTTGGAATCCTTGCCCGTTGTGATTTTCAGAACTTGCTTCCGTTTTGCATTTAAAAATAGCTTTGAAATAACACCTCAGTGTCTCACAGTCAAAATGTGATTTATCAGGAAATAAATGTTAACACATATTTAGTTCTAAAGACCTAAATACGTAGCAGTCAGTGATATTAATGTGGTGGCACACAGCTTTGTGCAGTGAATAAGCATAATAATAATACCAATTACGCTCAGCAAGGTGAACTCGCAATTATTTTTGCCGTAGAAAGGGATTAGCATATAAGTAATTGTGGTTTTCTGTAGTGAATTCTATTAGGATATTTTGTAACGGCATTGCCCATTAACCTTCGATGTACTGCGTTTACATAAAAAAGTTTAACTCAGTCATTTGGGATACCGTAAATACGCGTGTACCGCGCGCCCTCGTGTAATACTTGAACCGTAATTTTTACGAAGAAAATCATTTGGGATACCGTAAATACGCGGGTACCGCGCGCCCTCGTGTAATACTCGAACCGTAATTTTTACGAAGAAAATCATTTGGGATACCGTAAATACGCGGGTACCGCGCGCCCTCGTGTAATACTCGAACCGTAATTTTTACGAAGAAAATCACGCGTGTTGTACGCGTAAATACTGTACGTGCCTTAATGGCCGCCTCACTGCACAACGAGTGGTATCAGCTCCGAGTGGGAGGGGCTGTGCTCGCAGAAATGGTTGATCATTGGCAGTGGCGGATCCACGGGAGAGGGGAAATCCCCCCCCCCCCCAAGAGGTCAGGCGAGCAAAAGAAAAATCATAGGATTTGATAGTAACCTTCATTGTACCAAAAGCTGACAGCATTGATATGCTATAAAAAAGTATCTCTCTCTTTCCTACGAGCATAAACTGTGTTTCTCGGTAACAAGTTGTTACGGGCATTTCAAGTTGGGCAGCGGAAGATAAGAATCCGGCGGAGAGAAAATGAGTCACAGTTGAGGCTTCGTCTATCCCAAATTTGTCTTGCCTACACCTATTGCAAAGCTGCTACCCCCATCGACTAAAATGTAAGGGATCTATGGCGTGTATCGGTCACTTTGTCTCAAACAGCCTCCCCTGACCCCTTAATAAGTATGGGCTTATTTCCCTTGTAGTTGGCGCGAGTTGACACATTATTTATTTGTTGATGTTAATGTTAAATAAATTATGTTAAATAAATCGTCAATAGGTATAGGAAAAATATACAGGTATAGTTATCAGTAAATATAATATGTATGACATGAGATTCACATAAGCATGCAGGCGCAAGAACGCGCGTGCACGCACAGACCTATACATTAAAAAACATTTTCCTCCCCACCCAAGATTGCTCCCTGGATCCGCCCTTGATCATTTGTGGCGTTCTCCGCATGGTATGCGATTTCAACTGAATCCTGGGAACGACGAGCCAGCGCAAAGACTTTTGAAACATAAGTTTCCACGTTTCCGCCTTTTGTCTCAGTAGTTCCTCCGTCGAAAACATTAGGAACTATACTACTAAATCGTTTTCATCTATTTTGATTGAACTATGGTTAGGATGGTGTTTAACATCGCTTGGTAAATTTCCATACCATTACATCATAATGTTATCAAATTGGGAGCGTGATTCCAGCGGGAAAAATTTTTCCCATTTCCCATTATTTTGTGCTGCAAACCTTTAATATTGTTTAAATTTGTAGCTTACTTGCTTCGAAACTGTTACTTTTTGCATTGATTCTTCTATCGCCTTCTCTTACAGTGGGCGTTTCAATTATCCTCTTTTATTCTGCGAATTAACGCTTTTTATGCCTCGTCAGCCGGATTGCTGACGTATTTACTTATGTCCTTGTTTGAAAATTCGCTCATATTTTAGGCGTAAAAGTTTTACACCGGTTCTGAAGTTTGCTTTGACATCTAGCCTGAGATTGAAGTTAGAACTTATGGCACACATTCCAAGGATGTGAGTGAGTTCAGCATAGTGTTCCTTGATCATTCAGATGCCTGGGGAACCATAGTGCATGCGAAGCGGAAAAGCTTATTATGAGGAAAAGTTAAAGTCCGCATAAGAAAAGTCCGCATAAGAAAAGTCGCATAAGAAAAAGGCCGCACTTCCCCTTCAGTGGTAATAAGTGTAAAACATGCGTTAAAAAATGTGGCGATCGGTTGAGACAAGTGCGAGGGAAATGGAAAGTTCAGATGGCAGTCATTGGAAAGAATTTAAAAAGAGGAAAAAAAATGCGCGGGGAAAGTTTTTTCCCACGCCTAATTGTCACTCCATTTAGATGGTAACACGGTGAAGATTTCTCTCGATAAAAAATGCGGATTCTCCAGAGCGGAAGTAATGAATTTGTATCAAGTTATTAAAGGACTCTATGAAGCTATGTGAGCGACATTTCCCATCCGGATGGGAAATTTGAAGGTCGGAAAGTAGAGCTGTGTCGCAGTTATGGTATACTTTTGAAAGTGAGAGCAGGATCAGGAGCGTTATCTAACTAACTAATGTGAAATGTTGATCAGTATTTGTGAATTGTATGTACTTAATAATTAACATCCCTGATGCTGGCGTGTGCTGATTCGATCGAGTATAGTTAATAAGTGATAGGACTATGAGGTTAACCGTATTAACACGAGAAAGGAAGCGAAGTGACAATTGGCCTTGGACCCGTTTAATGTAGCTTTGATCTCTACACATTTGTCTCATAAATGGGCGGAATCATCCCTCTATAAGAATATCCATGCATCATGTTTTACTCTTGTAAACCAGCCGTCGCCATGTCTGGGCTCATCGTTTGCATTCCCATTGTGTGTGAGCGAGCTTAATAAGCTTCGTAAGCACTTAATCAGCCTTAGTTGAGCAGCTAGATACATCCGTTGGCTCTCTACACTTCCCAGGTCGTCGCGGTTTGATCTATAACGCGTGAAAGAATGGAGCAAAGATTGTTTCCTTTATTCTTATATTGTATTATTTTCTCTGGTAGAAATGAAGGTGAACAACCTGCGTCATCATGGCGTGCTATCGTTAAAGAATGTTTTTTTAGCCTTAGCTATCCCAATATCTTGCTGTTTGCGGCCACCAGTTTATCAGGTCAAGCGAGCTATACTTTTATCTTTTATGAATTTGTTACATATAGTCTTAATATTGGTTATTATTTTATCAATTTCCTCATATATGCAGGCATTGCAAATGCAGAGAAATTTACCATCATGCAAACAGCAATATTTAAGTTTACTTATTTCTAGTTTCTCCCATTCTTCAGGAAGCAAGCCTGCATAGGTATCGTTTGATCCTCGGCCTTTTGTATAGAGTACTAATGTTTATTATTTATTTCCGTTATTTTATGTCGTTGATCGCAAAGGGCGTAGTTTCTGTGCTACTACTACTGTGGTAGTTACTTGATAACAACTTTTGTTTGGTTAAATATAAAACGCTGAAACTTTGAAGGATATTTGTAAACATTTGTATCCAACTAGTGGTGGAGTTTGGTTTTGATCGACTCACAAAATGTTTTGCTTATATAAATAAACGTAAAATGAAATAAGCCAATATTTGGTGTAACTACTGTTAATATAGGTTTATTCGTTCATTAGCTATCAGGCTACAAACTCGGGTATCCATAATTTTTATTCCGACAGTAAATGCTTGCTGGACATTATTTGAATATTACGTGTCTCGTTTCTCGTGCAAATTTTCTTTTAAGGTATGAAATGAAGTTCGAGGTGATCTGAATGAAAAAACTTCGAATGGATAATTACTAGCAACATCCGTAAATTTTTGTAATTTGGCGGCAAGGATGACAACATTTAATTTATTTTATAATTTGGGTTGCTTTTTGCGTGCACTATGCTATTAAATAATCATATTAAGCTTTCACAATGCATTATTTTAAACTCCCAGTTGTGATATCAATGTCACAATGACGTCTTCTTCCTCAATGTTTTATTCACTATGGCAGTCGGAATTTACTATTTTGTGGTGCTTTTTTCGCTCGTGATTTAAAAAGCAATGCTTCATGTGCTCCATGTTATTTCGATTATCTTCACTCTGGATATTAGTTACAAGGTGTTTGCCCTGTATTAGAATTTTGATGACTTATTCGTAAAGTTTACATTATTCTGATTTCTACAGTATTATTATAAAAATGGAGATCGGGAAAATGCCGATTACTGGGATTATTAGTAATGTTTCAATACCATATGAGAAACTGAAATGACCTGACCTTAAGTAATATTTGTCATTTGTGCTATAATTAAAATCTCTTCATTTAGATTGTCGTTTACATGACATTTAGAAGTCTCAAGAATTGTAACGTGTATTATCTTTTCTCAAAGTGTATTACTGATTTGAATTTTTGCGTAGACTCGTAAGAACCTATTTGCGTTGTCATTGACAATGCCACTAAGATTTTGAGGAGTTAATTCATCTTTTAATGTGCATGGTATTCGAAATTCAATGTCTTAGTTACTTGGTGTAAATTACGGTCAGCCGAGGTGAAACGAGTTACTCAAGAATTCTGAACTGAAACCATCCATTAAGACTAGTTTTGTGGCTCACGAATACCGTTTTAGAAACCTGGAAATGTCCTTAATGGCAGCAGTTTTCGCACTTACTGTGTTGGGTAGTATGCTATCAGTACCAATTCAAATACATTTTGGTAGCTCCATTTTGAGAATCATGGATGGTTTACTTACCCCTCTTTCCGCGGAATGGAATCTGCTACATGCTGCGTAAGAGCAATCTGTTGAAAAATTATTATTCGGAACGCGTAACACCTCCAGCTCCAGTGAAGTACTATAACCTTAGAACTGAGGAAAGGAAAAAATATCATTACCACGCCAAACATTGAAGTTGCAGTAATTTATGAGCATCTTCGTTTTTGGTTTTCTTTGAAGCTTTATGTGGTGAAATAAAGTAAGTATGCCATTTTATGGGCAGTAGTAGAAAATGTTTTTACCTAATTACTAGTATTACATTCCATTGCCTCTTAAGGTTTGTGATGGCAGGAAACATTACGTCGTAGCCTCTAATGACGAAATTATGGCCAGAATAGTTAATTTTTTTAAGGCATATAAATTATTCAAAAATAAACCCCATACTCATTTATTAATTGCACCTACTGTAAAAATTCTGTAACCTTTTGAAAAACAATCACGTGAGGGTCATTGTGGGGAGCGCGCTGGTGAATTTTTTAATGCTAGCTATATTTATTTATTTAGACGGCTTTATTTATTAGGCTTAATAAAGCTTGCGGGCAAACGAGGACATGGAAACATTAGAAATTGTTGGGAGAAACCTTACCGAGATTAAAAATATACCTTTTAACGAGAATTCTTCATTGTATGGTGATTTTATGTTTTGCTCGTTCTTTTAATTTCAGTACGATTGCTTATACTTCTAGTACATAGAACAACTGTAACAATGTTATATTTCTTCTCATAATAGCGCATTACACCATTTCGGTAATTCCATGTCCATTTCGGGTTGCAATCACTTTCATCCTTAGGATCTCACCCTTTCCTACATCTTCTCGACCTCGCTATTACCCTAATAAGAACGTTGAAGTTACCGTTTGTTTTATGTGCCTTACCCTTCGTAGTTTCTTCAATTGTATAGGAACTGTATCTAGTATGATGCATTATGTTACTTGGTCCAGTTCTTCTCGCCGTAGATATTGTAGAGTCGTATCGCTACTTAATAAGTTTCCTTCTTTCTCGGTGTCTTTGGTTTAAATGTCGCCATAAAATCAATATACATATTTTGCTAATTGCTATGATCACGACTACCGTCCCCATTTTTTAAAACTAGGTGCATTCCCAGTTTAGTATGGTTATTCATCCTACGAAAATCTTTGTTTCACTTTATATCCCCTCCCCTATTTAGTATAGCCCCTTATTTAGAAATTTTATTTTATATTTTCATTAAAAGAATGCTCGTATAAATTCGCCCATGGCCATGTTGTCCATAAAATATGTAGTTCGCTTTGTTTTCTCATGTTGTTATTGAAGCGATCGATGCTTTATATGATCCCACTTTCCCTCTCGCAATTTTAGTCGGCAATATCACTCAAGGACAGTGCCATAAAACTGAGAGATAGATGGTATATCAGCGGTGGAACATCGTGCTATTTGACGAACCACTCATGTCATGTATGGTGTGGGTGATGTTAACGTTACTTACCTGTACTTACTTGATTGGACCAAATGCGGCAGTAAATTTCATGTGTGCAGAACGCTTTAAGTGAGCACTGAAGTTGTTCGGCTGAAGTTAGGTTCGGCCGTGTCAAATTTTCGAAATTGCGGGGGTATCTGACCGTCAAAATAATTTCATTCGCGCATCCATCTCCGGCGTCTAAAGGAAAGCTTTTACCCGGAACCTCGCCTTTTTTTCTTATCCTTACTCTCTCCCTCTCTCCAAGCAATTCCTTTCGTGTTCAATTTTTGATCCTTCAATTACGAATTGTGGTAGTTGTTCTTGTTAGAATTTTTTTATTAACTGGGGCATTTTATGTGAAAGTTCTTCCGCTAGAACCAGGTTTTTGTGTGTTTAATATGTATTTTCACTCTCATCTGGGTTAACATCTCAGTTTGACGTTCCTACCGTCCCTCATTACCTGCAGCTTTCATTTTTTGGAAGGCAGTCAACAGTTGGATACGAATTATGTTTCCGTTTTCACTCCGCAGATTCCGGTCGCCGATCCCAGCTTATTGCCTTGACTGAGGGCCCTCTGTGTTCCGTCCTGAAGGAGGCGAAACAGGATAGTCAGCCAGAAGTGAAGGCCAGCCTCAGTCGATTCAACGAGGTGCTCGCGGAAGAAGATTCCTCCAAAAAGGGCGATTAACTCTTGAAGAAGACTCCCAACACTCCCATCAATGTCTTATATCCCCTCCCCTCTTCTATTCCTTAGGCCCTGTGAATATCTCCCTGGGCGCAACTATTCTTTCAGAAGAATAGTTGTCTGGATTTCCCACATGTCTTGTGTCCTCCAAAGGTATTACGGAGTTGTTCCCACGGATTGAGAAATCTAAGGGAGTGTGTGAAACATGCCATGCCTCCTTTCATTTTCTTTGAACTCGTATTTTTTATTGAACCCGAAGGGAAGGAATCCATGATTACTGGCTATTTTGTTGATGGGACCTTGGATGCAAGGTCTTAACTTACCTATTGCTGATGCATATTGAAGAAGTTTTTGATGTAATTATTCTTGAATAATGTGACCGAAAAGGGGAATATGTGGCATGATTTTACCGGGTGATATTGTTGTTAGTCATTGTTTTGTATGATTTTAAATATCTATTATTACACCTTTCCTCTAAGTCTTAGTTAAGACATTTACTAAGCCAAAGTGATGGACATGTTATTATTAACTTTTACTTTTAATAAATTAAACTTGAATAAATCTTTTGTTTCTTATCTTATTTTCGGCAGATGTAAATATTATGAGGCTGACTAGCGTGATGACAGAGAAGTCCTAGTTTGGCATGCACCTACCAACAGAGTGTCCTGAGGAATGGAAGAATCCTGAAATCTATATTTTTCTGCTTGGGAACCTCTTGTCCAGGTGGTTAAAAAGAGAGGCCATTGAATCTGATACAGTTCCTTGTGATTCTTTGCTTTTTTAGATTTGAGTCACAAGTTTTGAATCTTTCGGCTAAAACTATGATTAATCCTGAAAAGTTAGCTCAAATTTATCACCTACTATAGTGGGGCCGACTCCCTCGATGTAAAATCGCCGATCAATCGATTTAAAATCTTGCGTATAAAATTCTATTTATAAACTCCTGGCTCTGCTATCAGAAGTCGCTTGGTGGTGATATTTTGGCCGAAGTTTTTTCTATTTATTTTTGTCCGCGGTCAACCGTGATTTTTTTAAAATCATTACTTTACATTACGCCACCCACCATCGCATTCATTACTTTTAGGTGATATGCATTGGCCGCACATGTGAAGCGATGAAGCGGTTTTTTCACCTGATAGCTCTTTTTCCTAGCGTCACTTTTGGATCTTGAATTCATAACAAAAAATATTTGTTTTTTTGACCAATGATTGGCCCGTTTCGTAATAAATCTTTGGAGGGCCGTATTATTTCTGCTTGCTACATGTATCTTTGTGTTGTATTCCCAGATTTTTCTCTATAGAAAATGCCAAATTTCTGTACTCTAGTTCTAGTTTTCTAGTTCTAGTTGTTGTGTAGAACGCTGAAAAAGGCTTTAATCCGATGCATGTAAATTAGAGCCGAAGAAGATTGTAAACCACAGTCATCGCTATATGTACTTCAATAGAACCTAACAACGAAATATAATTAGGCGCTGGTGATGTGGGTTGTCAATTGCGTAGGATACAACCGATGTCGTCTAACGACTTGAATACGGAATATTGACGCGATTTCAAAAACTCTTCCTTAACATCGGTATACTGACATCTAACCATGGTATAGCGATAGTAATACGTTTTACAGAATCAGTGTACATACATTCGTAGCTGCAATATCGAAACGGAAATATGGCATTATGAAAATTTAACATTATTTTGGCGATTTTATAAGGTGAGCAAATCGCATTTTTGTGATGATTTAAACTCAATGTTATTGTGTATTCTTGTGATTCCAGAGCCTTTTTGATATCTTTTCTATGTGATAAAATCCCTCGTCATGAATCAGAAAAGTTTGTTCCGCACTTAAAGATATTGTGCTTTTGACAGCATATCTTTCCACAATCCAAATGGTGAACAATATAGTAAATAAAATCGTAATTCTGTTTCCTGTGTGTTATTTTGTTTGAAGGTCACCCACGGAATTATATGAAAAAATCAATCTCGCCTCTACCGTCTGTGCTACCGTTGAGCATTGAAAAATTCATAGTGAAATATTTTCGGGACGAGCATACGTGGACGTTAGTATATTCTGCTCTTCAATTGGCCGTGCAGGTCGTGTGAGTGACCCATTATTCCTGCGCTTAACGAATACTTCGCTGAGTTTTGTCTTCTCCTCGGACATCACATCAGCTTCCACGCTACGAGCGACTGGATTTTTGGCAATTATTTTAAATGCTCACGTAGGTTTCACGCTAGGAATCGAATTTTTTGTAGTACATTATTGATCACAATGACTCGTCAAGGGGTGGATCACCTGACAACCCATTTTGTTATCCACCTTGAGCTAGTATGAGCTAACGCGGTTTGAATAAATTCAAGAAAAGGGTGAAAGATTATGGAAATATTTATTGCATATTCAACCTGACGAATGACAGTTCTGAGAGATGAAATGGTCTTACTTGCAATCATATTTCACTTTCGACGACGATCTCAAACAGGGAATGCCAAATCATGCCTCAAAGCCGTTGTACGTTGCTGTAAGTGACCATTCACTGAAAAAATCACCGATGGATTTGGTTAATGTGCACTGGTTATCTATGGGCCATTAGTTTTTTTGTGAGTTAAATTATTAAGGTGCATTTGACGTTTCCTTCCTCAATGGCCCGACACTGGTCTTTTCAGTCGTTATGTAACTTAAAAGGAGAAAATAGCTGTTTCCTGGATCACAAACAAAAAAGTCTTTATGCTGCTATTGCATGGTGTTCACTTCGCAAAGGGTGCCGTTGAGTTAGCCTACATTTGATAATGACTTTCATTATGAAATTACTGCTCGCAATTTTTATCGAGATTTATATGAAGCCTGTATTGTCTCGCCATGCCTTTTAGGGATCCAATGTATGTACTTCCGGTTAAAATTCGGCCTCAACAGAGTAAATTAAAAGGTCTGCTTTCATAACATGAACCGCTTGGCAGGTAAGGGCGGAGAAAATTATATTGACATTTCTCCCTCTTTTCGCGTAACCTATGAAAAATAGGAAACTTTATGTTAGCTATGCCCTTGAGCTTGCTGTTCCCATATTTGACGCTACCCATCCATCTCTCGATATTACTTCCATTTTTTTACATATAAATGGAAATTTAGCCGTTTAAATGTTTCATGTAATCTGCTTGGCGTTACTAAGTTATCGCCCTGGGGCATCTAGCACATCCGCATTATCAATAGCCCTTATAAGAACAAAATATTAGAGAGACCGACATTCGAGTAAGTCCTACGCATTGTGATACTCATATTGACAATTTCCAGATACCCTTAATTCGTTTGGCAATGTGAGATGACGAGACGCTTCCCGTTCTAATATCGTAACACATATACCTAGTACTGCGCTCTGTCCGTCGGATGGGACGTTGGACGATTGTCCACTCGCCGTATTTTGTTGAGCGCGAGCCAATACTATCAGGCAAATTATGAATGACGCCGAAGTACAGAATTATGGAGGAATGCAGCAGTGGGTGGAGAGGAGAATGGTTTGGAGAGCTGCAGCAAACCAATCTTTGGATTGATTGCTGATGATGATGAGATTGATGCTGGCACAAGACTCCCATCTGCACTGCTAACCCTACTCTCTCATCCTACTAACTTTTGTCACGGTATGGATTTCCGATTCGTGTGGAATTCATGAATCACATGAGAGATTATTCAAGGAAATTATATTATTTTAAATCCATAGGCACATGGTCTGACGATGTGTATTGTTTCGTACAGATGATGGGGTACTTTGTAAGTTTCCCTTGTTTTTATTTCACAGGGGAAACTGAAATTTGATGTTCTTTCTGCGACTTCTGTTGTCTGGTCAGTTTCTCTTTTTCTCTTCCAAGTGTTGACTAAAAGACCACAGGTTTTTTTATTCAGTATTATGTCAAACATTTATCCCCAGTATTTTAGTCTGCCGCTCAGATAAAGACTGAATGATCCGTGAAAAATATTTCATGCAGTCTTTGTCTTTCGAAGCAGTTATGTGATACATGTATTTTGACTGCATTGCGTCTTCGTCGGCTTCTCATCATTCTTACCACGGCTCGTGCTCTCCATAACGCCTTTCTAATGCTTCATCCTGCCCCGCTTACTGAACGTTCATTCTATCACAGCCTTTAGCATCCATCTGCATCTCAAAATCTTACCCTTCCACTTTTCTTGTGATTTTCGTATTTTTCTCTCAGACTATCGCTCTTCTCTACCTGTCTCATTTATCTTCATATCTATCCAGTTAATTTTCTCCATCCTTTTCCGTACTCAGGTCTCGAAAGCCCTCGATCCTCGGTTATGCTATATCTTCGATGACAAAAGTTTCTTAATATTTCTCTGCTTATATAACCTTCCATGTACGTTTTAACGTAATGGAACTATATCATGAACCCGCAAATGTTTTTCTTTTTCTTGATTTTATCCAGAAACAGTCCATATTCATGGACTAATTCACCTACGCTATCGAATACTCTCCTACTTATATGGTCAAGTGAAAATATCTACTTTGTGAGCATCTTATTTTTCTTCTGCCTTATCCTAATTATTCTGATTTTCTGTCCGCTTTAGATTTTGTGAACCATTTATAGGTTTCAGACTCGGCACCTATCCCTCTGGTTAGCCCCCCTCAAATAAACCTATACTTTCGTGAGCTTTCAGTGTTTTATTCAGAAGCCTTACACGAAATCTAATGACCAAACAATTTATCCCGGTGTCGATATATATTTATTTCCTTCAAGTTCATTATTGCTGCAATTTCATCCCGCGTTTCATATTTCGTATTTTTCCCCTTTCTGATTCATGTTCCCTATTCCCTCCCTTTTTTCATGATGTCCTGACACTCGCCCCTTCATTGGCTTACAGGGTTGTATGTAGATGTTAGGTAATTAGTAGTCGTTTCCCTTGTTCTTCAGAGTTGGCCTAATTAATTTTGATTGTTACATAAATGAAACTTATGGTCCTGCTGACCTCTCATGCTTCTCCGTTAACCTTTCCCTGGATAAGCATGACTGTATAATTCGCTGCCCCCTAAAAAGCTTCATTCCTCATAAGCGTCTCGATATGAGTGACCCCAAGAATTCTCTTCCGTGAACCTCTAGAGAATCTCTGATGTCCTCGCGCGTGAATAATTCTCTTCCAACTACCTCTTTCGCCTTCTAATACGGCTGCGTTTTTATTGCCCCTCCGGCGGAGCTATTATGTAACACGTATGGACGGACGGTAAGCGAAAGTCGGATTTAGTGATGACCCCTGAATAACTCATGACCGTTTGTCATTTTGCATCAGCCTACGCTCAGGGTGTAGCTATCACCTTAGGCTGGAAGTCAAGGAAAAAGTTATGTGAAGAATAATCACTACCACATATAACAGTACAATCTTCCAATACTCTAAAACTGGTTTCTCATCCGCTTAACATTTTAATCTTTTCACTTTGAAGTTTTCTTTCGTCTTAGTTTACCTCCCCTGAACCTATTATTGAGTCAGTAATCAATTTTCCGTCTCATATTTGAAAAATTGTTTTCCTCTTTTTTTCCTCACGAAAGTTCTATCTAATTCTTGAATAATACGGCTAGGATCCTTACTCCTTAGGGCGGCCCAAGGAATGTTTTTTTTACCCAAGAAAGGTCGTATTTCTGCGCCTCCACGTTCTCTTCTTAGCCTAAATTATTACATATCAGGCTTTCTTATTATCAATTTTGAGGGCACCGCGAACTAGCTGTGGTATTTCATTTACCGAGCCACCCGAAAATGCGCTGATACGCAAAAACTGCACAGAGGAAAACAGTCACCCAGCTTCATCGGGACTGGAAACAGGTTCCCTCGATACCGCGCCGAGTTCTGTAGTCCTACACTGCATGCTATTTTTTGTTTTTTTTTTCTAGAAAAAAATAATTTTTACTTGGTATATTTATCACTGGAAAAATGATAAAAAAATTCTGCAATTTTATTATTTTTTTTCGATAAGGTTACATTTTTACCTTTTTTTAGCTTAATTTAAACGAAAACATAGCAAATTGATTGTGCCATATTTGGCACAGTCTGTGTAGGGTTAGCCAGTTAAATTACCGAGGCGCCCTTCTCTCCGGGGAATTTTTGTGGGCTTTATAGCCACTTTTATTAACTTTAGGCCCTTATAAATCATATTTCCATGGCTAATAAACATTATTTTACTATAATTTTATTTAAAAAAATATTTTTTACGGGTTTGACCTTAATTTGGCGCTTCTCCCCCTGAAGCGGCGCCCCGGGCAGTTACGTGTGGCCTTAGGCCACCCAAGCCTTTCTCTGCTGTGAAGCCAACACTTAAGCTATTTCACGCTATTGATCCCTACTGTAGCCACGTGAGATTTCGCTGAACTCAAGTAGGCATCAAGTTATTATTAATCGAAGAGTACACTAATATTTACTCTGCCCGACTCGCATTTATTATCATAATATGAACTGGCTGTGTTAATTTAGCTCTTTAAATCTATGTACGGAGACTGTCACTGTTGTAATGACTTCGTCTTCGCGAATGTAGCTGTCAGGTTTATCACCGTCGGTGCTCCATGCTTCCAAGGCCGTCTTCATATGAGGTTTAAGCACTCAGAGAGAGCTCTGCGGGGATTGGGTTTGTCTGATGGTTAGGGTTTTTGTTCCCCACGACGCATGGGGGCAAGGGTTCGAACTCCGGTTGTGACGGAGATTTTTTCAGTGGAACACTTGTATCCGCTCGAGTTTCGTCTTGGGAGCAATTAAAGTACTCCGCCCGTCGAATGGGATATTTAACTGTGAACCCCTATAGGTCTTTCATTGAAGGTTAGTCAATACCAAAGACGAGGTTCTCTTCATCCTTCCTCCTCTGCCTGAAAACTCTTCTTAAATGTAATTACCCACCTATCCTCGAAGACCTCAGATGTCGGTCACCTACCCTACGTGCTACCAGTGCTGCGATAGCCATGCAGTCGGGTCTTGTGAGCATCACATTTGTTTCATCAATAATTATAAGAAAATATAAAATGCAGATTCAGGTGTGATGTGGTGGAACCGTTCCGTTATTACAGAAACAAAACACTTGCGTTTTTCCACTAATTAATTAGAGGAAAACTGCGAGTGTTTTGTTTCTGTAATTATAAGAAAATATCTTTAACATAGCGATCATTTGGTATGGAACTCAACCCTAATGCTATTATGTTCGGCTCTTCCTTATCGATAAACTTTAATTGAGAATGTCGTTGTGACTTAATTTCATAAGCTTTAATTAGGTTTATCTATACCTAGGCCGCCTCTAGGTTTATCTCAGCGATTTCATCCCAACAGAACTTTCCTTTTGCAATTGTCAGCGATGACTTATCAACTGCGGACGAATATTGAAGTCTAGTGTAAACTATACTTGGAACAACCCGAAACTTTTATTGTAAAAAATGAGAGAGAAGAGTACGTTCTGCTGGATAATTAATCCGTTAATAATCATTGCTTGAAAACTTCAGGGCACCTTTTGTTTATAATACTGATTAATTTTCCACACGGCTTGCTCTTAACGTTGGAGTGGTTGTTGTTTTTCTCTGCCTGGGAAGACTCGGCGGTTCTTACCTGTTTACATAAACTGTCGCTTTTAGGGGTAGTGGAACTATCACGCTATTAATTATGGTCCTTGGATGAAAAGTACAAGCGGTGTCCGAAATGGAATTATATATCTTGTATTTTTTAGGCTTCGCGCAACTTGGATGGATATGGCATACGTATGAGCTTGGAAATAATAAAAATGAAGATCAAAGGGATGAAAGTTAAAGCAATTTCATAAAACTCACTCTTTGTAGGTACGCAAAAATACACATTTTATCTACTTTTTAATGGTTTTTAAAACGACTAAAAATATTTTTTAAATACTCTTTTCAGGATATTTCTGCAGTTTTCTGTGCATCTACCTCTACGTAATACCGTGCAAGCCACCTCCAGGATGTGTGTGTACTGATAAGGTTGTCTCATATTACGTAAATGCGGGAGGGATGGGGGTCACGCGAGGGATTACGAGAGAGCTCGAGTCGTGATGGGGGAGGGGAATGACGGGGCAACTGAAATTTGATGAAATTCTGTATTGTCATCTGGAATACATTACCATGCGAAGATGGAAGTCAATCGAATGTGTGAAAATAGGTTAGAATTCGATCCTAAGATTAGATTGCAACAGAGGAAGTCGAGTAATTGCGAGTAAAAACACGCAATAGCGTTTGGTGGCAAGGCTACCTCCGCTCTGCGACCACCTCCACGTTTCTCCTGTACGTACTCTTAATTCAACTCGTTTAACCCTCAACCGATTTTTAGCTTGCAGTGATCGGAGAATAAAATTATAGGTAATGGCTGTATTTAAATATTACAATTTACAAGGAAGTAATTCTTTGCCCTTCGGTTATGCATCCATTAGAATATGTGAGTTCCTTAGTTTTCCAGGCCACTGAAAATTTGCGGCAAAATACTTTCTTTAAAAATTCTTTCAAAAGTTTCAGATTACTTTGAATGAGCTCCTTAAATTATCTTCGACAGGTCTCTGAAAGGGGTCTGGAATATGTTTGCGGACAAATATGATCGTTAACACTGCTGAAGCTTACCATTACCCAGTCCAATTTATTTTTGACCACAGAAGATCTTCAGTGATATTAATCTTCAAACGAACAGCAGATAAATGATCTAATCACCAATACTTACTCGAGGTGGATTTATCAGCAGATGGATGATCATCCATCTGCTGGTGTATGAATACACCTACTTTTTATGAATCGGATTAACTCCCTGCGACTCACCATTTCTTTACAAATATGATTCCATAATACAAGGGAATCTATTACGGCTACAAGTTGATGTGGAAGTAGTGATTAAACGTCTTTAAAATAAACCTGCATTAAGCTTCTCAAATGAGTGATGGCACATTGAAAGAGTAGTGCGGAATAGACTCACAAAGAACATGATTTTTATCATCGCGTGGATTCAAAAATATTTCTGAAATTTGAGGTAAAATTTTAACTTCGTCGTTTTAAGTTGCTTTTCTGAACGCGTTAATTCTAAGATAATATTGATAATTTCACATATCGTAGTGTGACTAGTGCATTATCGTCACTCATGCAATTTTTCTTCCAATCGTGTATGAAGGGAAGATTAAGACTTAAAATTCTATTTTAATGGCAACGAGTTTAAGTCATCTCTAGGCGTTGACTATTCGAAACTCTCATAGTGCTACATAATTATTTTTATATCAAACTATTTTTCTCATTTTCTTCTTTTATGACACAGTATCCGTTTTTCGTCCTCCTCTTTGGTTCCCTCTGTCTTATCTACATTTTCGGTTATCCTGGAAGAGATTATGACGTTCAACTTGCTAGATTGTTCCTCTGATCGACCTCCTTTCGTAGATAACATGAAAATGGCAAGTTGATGAAACTGGATCGTTCAGTCGCTAAGCGTATAAAGCAGTATCGTGAACGGTTTCTGTAACTAGCTGGAAAAGGATATGTCCAAAAGCAGAAAATAAACGGTTACGAACAAGATATGCTCCCGGTAGATTTCCCCTTACTCGGTTGAATTTCACCCTTATCTTTCTCAAGTTAACGGTGGTTATTCAATCATCTGCGGTGCATCAATTTCTTTAAGCGTGAAAATGTTTTATCAGTGCTCGAGTTTCGCAAGAATGGGTATACGTATGCCATGGACGTCGTATCGTGCAGCTCTCCGCTGCCCGCCTCAGGCGGTGGGCGTTATGGTCGGCTCTGGCAATCGTTGGGAGTTAGGAGTGCGCTCAATAGCCCGTTTTGGTGCTTCGGTGGAAGAAACCTCGAAGCCGCGCATCATGGCGACCAAGCTTCCTCGGAGCCAAAACAAAGGAAAATTGGTGTATGAGGCGTTCGGATAGAGGTGATAAATTAACTTCCGCCGCACAATTTTGTCATCATTCTACTCGAGCGCCAAATTCCCTCAAATCGTGACCGGCATTCTTTCCAGCCTCCTCCGTTGTTCATGGACGCAGATTATCTAGTCTCTCGTAATCATCGCGCATTTTTTTAACCCTACAATATACATATATCTGTGTGAACTAGGCGCAGCCGCGTGCAAAAATATGGTTTCTCAACCAGATTCTCACCTCCAGATTTGGATCGCATCGCGGCCATGTTCTTGAGGATAGGCACCAAATTAAAGTGAAAGATTACAAAATGAAAGAAACGCAAAATTTTTCAGCACATGAAAACTGTATGGCTTGGGGGACGGCTGGATATTCAAAAGTGCCTGAAAAACGCTCTCTTTGATTTCGAAATGTTGATATTGATTTTTCAAACTGAAAAATTAAGCAACCGAACGCCGCATAGAGTGTAAAAAGTACACAGTTGCATATAAAAAATGGGCTGAAGGATTAAATTTACTAACAGAGTACCGCATGTGTTCTCAGTTTGAACATACATTTCACTCGCGTTTTGACTCCCATTTACTTTCGACGAATCTGTGAGAATTTCCGGAAACGTGCAATTGCTTGCAAATAATTTGAGGTCAAACGAAAAAATGTGTTCTTACTTAGCTTTCCTATCCCTCCTTTCAAGAAAAAAAATAACGTTTCTCCCAAATAGCGGTTTGGAGAAAGCTTGAGTTTGCTTCCCTAATTCGACATAACCCGTCATAACCATTTAGTTGGCCGAGACACATGATTAATGATGCATTGATCCCTCCCTCTTCATCTTTGTTTGGTACGGCCGGTGGTGCAATGTTTTAATAGCTAGCCAGCAACTAGCCCCTGAGGGGTTGAGGGAGGTAGGGATTAAGAATTTTTTTGACGGGTCTGCCTCTTACAAGATGCGTGCCCTAGAAAATTCCCATCAAACATTTATCCCACCACGAACCCGCCGTCACCGAAGGACATCTTGCCCAAAAGGCTTATGGGATGACCCACGCCGCGTCTGGGGGAAAACCACTCGTGGGGCATATCCTGGTATGCGAGCTATGAGAGGCGTAGATGGGGTGGAGGGGGGGGGCACAACAAACTTTCGCCTCCCGGATAGACTCAACTCCTCCCTCACATCCTCTTGCCCCGCGATCTAAACGCGCGCGCGTTACGCAACTCGACTGTTTCGCTCCATTCGAGTTACGACTTAAACGCGGTGGGAAAGAGAATTTTTATTCTCGGGGCAACAAGGTGAGGTAGCGAGGAGGAAAAAAAAGAACTCGCAAGGATTCAAAAACCTGATGGTTGGCCAACGTCTCGTCTCGAGAGAGTTCCTCCATTCTTTCAACGCCTAACTTAATTCCCAGCCATTGTCCGAATATTTTTTCTTTCTCTTTAAGAAATCTCTCCCTCTCCACCGCCGCAAGGAAAACGTTATCTCCATCCCTTCTCGCCTTTTCGCCGAGTGTGCAGGAAGAAAATGAAAGAAAAAAATATCCCTATCCACTGCGGCGCAAGACAGACACACTGGCGTGCGTAATGACGGAGAACGCACCGTCGCTTTTCTTCTGTTCGCGCACTGCGTACCATTACGGCGGATCGAGGGCGCGGACTCAGTTTGTAATGCTGATGGCGCTGTCGGGGGTTAATGGAAAAAAATGAAGGGAGTCAAGCACTCCTCGGAGAAAAGCGAAGGTGTACTGCCGCTTGAGCACGCTGTCACCTCCTCGAGCGTAGCAATTTTTGGTCGTAGACGAGAGCTCTTAAGTAGCGCCGCCTAAAACAGAAGTGCGCGTTGGAATGTTGTTTCACGTGTTTGTATATGCGTGCTTGCATGCCTTGCATTAAGGGGTCAGCCGTAAACATTTTAGGGACCACGTCGAATTTCTCTTAGTCTATACCTATCTTTGGTCGGTGCGATATTGTGATGCGTTGACGGCGATATTCAATATTCATGAGTTATATCGCATTGCGATCGGACAGGATAGGATATCAATTGATCTTTAGGGCTTTGCAATGTGAGGCATTGCAATCTGATATGACAGTAAAGCTTACTCGACAACAGCAGCAGAACAAAGAGGAGTGCAAGCAGTGCAAATGGTTCAATAGAAGAATGAAGAAGATCAAATGAACATAGAAAATTATTGATGAAGTAATAAGTCCAATCAGGAGTTGAGGAGAAAGCATGTGCAATGAAACCTCAGAGAAGGTGAAGGGAGCATATTCTGGCACATAATCGACTCCTGAAAACAATATTGGAAGGATAAATGAATGGAAAGAATTAATTATGCCTTCCTAACGATGAATAAACAATGCTAATTATGAGGTAGGTTAAAATGAAGACTTCTACAGGAATGAAGCGGTGAAAGCATAGTGGTGTGGAGAGCTGCAGAAAATTTACCACCAGGGTGATAACCGGTGATGGCAATGTGATATCAATTGATGTGCGACATTCAATGTGAATACAATAATAAAAATCAAAATACTATGTGAATGCAATGTGGTGCGAAATGCCATGTTTGTATGCTTTTTATGCGAATTTTTTGCGATGTAATGAGACGCTAAATGTAAATCACTTGCAGCATGCAATTGACTTCAGAGTTGCCATTCACTACCTTTCGCATCCCACGTTTCAAATTTCAATTTATTCTGCTCGTTAGGTCTGGTGATGAAGTGGTCCGAGCGAGCAGTGAACCAAACAAATAAATTTCCGGATTTCTTTGGTAGTGAGCATTATTCCAAATTCTATACCGTGCCAAATGTGGTAAGTAATTTATATAAATGCAATTTCATCGAAATTTGTGGTATCGTGTGATATGTGATATCAAGTAATATGCGAGATAATGTAACGGCGGACTAAAGCGGCGATTACACGCAGGAGTTGACTCCTATCAGATCGATTTATATCGAGTCGACTCCACTGGGAACCACAACTAGGATGGCTGCTACTCCGTCCAAGTATCGAATCGATGGCGAACTCCTATAGGAGTAGGTATGATACACGTCCAAGTTTCTCATTCGAAGTGGACTCGTATAGGAGTCAACTCCTGTGTGTAATCGCCGCTTAACACATGTTAATGTCGAATGTAGCGATATATCGTTGCGAATTACTATTTGCAGGGCATCATTCTACCTACACATTGCCTCCAGTTTGAATCCTAAATAAATGAATGACCAGAGTAAACATTGAACATGGCTATTTCTAAAGTCGCCTAATTACAGAAATTAATATGTGTGAACATCGCACTCAATTAGTTCCACAGGCACTCGTTGGTTTAATGAATTTGTTTAAAGAAAATAAAAAATGTATGTGCAACTAAAATGTGTATCAAGTGTGATAAATATTATATTTATTAATATTCAATGCTAGATCCGTCATAAGTCGTACCTTAAAGTAATCTCTAGCACTGACAACATTTGCAGGTAATATTAAAAGTCTTCATGCATAGCAATAAGTCCTCATCCGGATTAAAAAAAAAAATTTTAACCTCCGCTCTCAGTCATGTGATCGGGATCTACGGGATTCAATGCGATTTTATCGGAGAATGGAAATGCTTCTTGCAGGAAAATTAGAAACCAGTCTATTTTCCGTGCGAACCATGGTCCATAGTATACCGATTACTCGACCCCTATAGTCGTAGAACTCCGCGCATAAACATCGAATTACTATGTACTTGGAAGCGGCTTAAATGGCTACTGCCATTAAAGTAATTTCCATGAGTAAAGCCACCTTAAAATGTCTTAGTACGAGTTTACATGCAGTACCTACATGGAGTCTTTTGCGATTAGAAATTAATACATATCGCTATTCGATACCTAAATTTGATCGAATCGCAGCCCTTGCCTCACTGTACGCACCTATTTAGGTGTGGGAGGCCGTTTCATTGACCGCGCGATGAAGTGAGCGAAGAAAGGCGGGCGAAAAGTCGAGAGCTAATTAGATCTTCCGGTCAGGCCGGGACGGGGGGAGCGAGCGCTCGCGGCCTGCGAAAAAAAAATTGGAGCGTTAATCGGCGTTGGATCCTTTCACGCGACGCCAGTCAGCCCCCTCTCTGGCCGGCGGCGGAGGCAGCGCTCATCGCAGCGGCGGCATCAGGGGGGCTGGAGTGGGTGAAAGTGTTTGAGCACCCTCATACTCCACCTCCCCGGCGGGATAACGGCATTCTTCTCTCCATCTTAGTTCTTTTTTTAAATACTCGGGAACATTTTGGACATCTCGCATGCTCGATGAGGTATGGAAACCTTGGAAAAAGTCTTCGGCAATGGAGACGATTGCGCGGTGATGAGCAGAAGGTGTGGCTTCTAGGGGGTGGGGAGGGGGAGAGGAAGGGGAAGAGATCCGAGACAAGACAAAGCTCGTCTCTCTCTTTCTACGCGCGTCAAAAATATTCACTAGTCGGATTTTCCCCTTTTTCTTGTCGGGGATGATGTAACCTATCCCCTCTGCTGTTGTTACCCCTTTGAAGCTTTTGTAAAGCTTTCTCTACCATTCGGATTTCCGCTTCCCATGCATAGCTGAATGTGTTACAATACAAGTCTCATTACAGCTCTTGCAACAGTACAGAGACTACTTCTTGAGGTAGATAAAGGTACCTACCTAGTCAATTATACCTTTTGTAGTCGCACAGAATCATTCTCGAACAAAGCGTTATTGACCAATCACATCCATTACGGTGCGGGAAATATCCCAACAAATGTAAATAAAGTTATTATTTCATAATGCACTTTTATAATGTATTGTGAATCATTATTACTCCATAAAAACAGTAAAAATAAGAATGGATACATACAAATTTCTGAGGCATAAATATATTGTACTAGTTAGCATATGATTATGATTCTCTAATATCTCGTGAGGTAGGAATTAGCATGGCTTGATCAAGGTTTAGACTTCCGTTATTTCCGCGTTGTAATCAAACTAAGCCGTAAATATGTTTACCAAGATTCTCTTCTGACCCCTTAGTAATTCCATCCATTATTGTTTAAATTCCATCAATTACTAATTAAAATGATGGATTGTGCTTCAGTAGTTTAATGTAGAACTGTTTCACCCAAACCACGAAAATGAGTTGATCTTAGCCTTTTCTCTCAGTTATTGGTTTCATAGGCAGTACGAGATAAACCAATATATTTCCCACTCATTGTTTCTTATAATGAGTTTTAATTATTCCTTGATGAGTTTATTGTGGTATCTATCACCTGCAAAATCACCTTTATTTATTTACTCGATTGTTTATAACATATATAAAATTCGTCACCATGAATTATTATCATTAGGCATGCGTTATTCCCTCTCTTTCTTTGGCAAATGATTACTCCTTCTGGAAAATATTCACCGTTTATTTAAACTCTCCAAATACGTCGGGATAACGTAATAGTTCACAAAGTTTTGGTTAAAATGGTCAATGACTTTCCTGTATCGCCGTGTTGAACGTTCTCTAAAATTATCCTGTGGCTAATGTTTTTTAAAAATCCTGTGCTACCGCATCAATAAAAAAGTGTATGGACACAAGGAACTTTTTATTGTCTGCCTCTTGTAATTGGT
The DNA here is from genome assembly GCA_963573305.1 of Pyrrhosoma nymphula. Classification (NCBI taxonomy): domain Eukaryota; kingdom Metazoa; phylum Arthropoda; class Insecta; order Odonata; family Coenagrionidae; genus Pyrrhosoma; species Pyrrhosoma nymphula. Next base: position 172,077,256 of record OY754327.1, read on the forward strand.
AAAGATTTTAGTTTTTCGCATCTCATTCTTATTCGTGAAATCATAGCCCATAGAGCATCGCAACTACTCAAGTTTGGCAGACGACTTCATGAATCACCATTCCGCATTCCTCAAATACATAACCCACGCTTATTTCCTTTGGTATTTTTCGTCACAATTTCGACCGTGATTGTAAGCGGGAATGTCTTTTTTCAAATTTTTTGTTCATTCGCTCATAGTCCTCAATATTACTCATAAAAATTGCGTGCGGGATGATAAAACACTCGAAATTTGCACCGCGAATTTTATTAAAGTAGGTACCATAGTATCAACTCATTAGCGTGATCTTCTGGTGCTGTTTATAGGGGTAGCAAACCTTGGTGTCATTTGCTTGTGAAGAAATGACGCCAGGGAAAGTTAATTATTCAAGGGAGGTGGTACAAAGGGACCGAGCTTTACATACGGATTATTGATGATCAAATATATACACTTTTAATGACCATATTAAAACTAAATGACACTATAAAATGTGAAATTAATATTTTCAATAGAGATATTAATAAGTAAAAAAAAGATCACGTAGCTGTTATTTTATTGAAGAGACTCAATTATATGTTGGTCATAGTAAAAAACAGAACCTCTTCATATGGTAAACTTTTGAGTGTTAGCATAATCGAAAGTTGTTGCATGCTGGTCAGTTTGTATTTTAATTTAAAAAAGGTTGATATTTTTGAACACCTTATTGAAATAAAAGCTTTTTACTTATAAGTTTTTACCTTATCTTTAAAATATAAAATTAACGAGAAGCTATTTTGAAGAAATTCATTTTCATTTATTATTTAGTATATTAAAATATAAGAAAATATAACCGTTCCCAGCAACAAAAACCCATGTTCGTGAGAAATTTTCGCTTTAGAGGTCCCTCCCGAGGTCCCCACGGGAGTCCGGCGCGGCGGTACGTCTATCTGCTCATTTACGCTTGATTCACTATTACTAACCTCAAACTCTCCGCTGGCGAGTGCCACCAAGTTTTTCTATACCTATGTACTGATCACCAATATGACGTCTAATCGTTAACACCAGCGGTGACCATAGTATGCGTATTTATTCTTTGTTGTGATTAATTAACAAAAGCGATGTAAAATTACAGTGCGTTCTCATTTCGAGAACAAAAACTCACGCATCGAGTTGGGCCAAAAACTATTGAATTCGGGAACAATACGAGTAGGAAAGTTAAAGAGAGCGCTTAATCAAGATGAGGGTTCTTTAATACGACGATCCCTATCAGCGTGTAAACGTGAGCTGCACCGTAACTGCTTTTCGTTTCCTCGGGCCGACGTCGTAAGACAATGAGTGAGGGCACATACGTGCGGAAGTCCGCGTTGATTCGCTTTTGTTTATTGTCCTTGTGTCCCGGGAGGGGGTGCGTTTTCGGGGGAGGGCAGGATAAGGGCGAGGAGGGTGCTCACCAGGGACGGAAAGGGGATCGGGGGTGGAGGGGGGGAAGGAGGGACAAATGTGCCAGGGAAAGGATTGTGCCGGGAGGGGAGGGGAAAGAGAGGAAAGGATGGAGAGAGAAAGAGGGGGAAGGGGGTGGGGGAGTGGAGGCGCAGGTGGAGAGGAGGCGCGCAAGCGGCTGCAGAGAAAGGGGGTCATATTTTGACCCAGTTCTCATCGGACACTGGGAGGGAGAGACGTATCGAGAAAGCTTGTGGAAACGGAAGCTGCGGACGCCTCTTCCTTTTTTGTCTCCTCCTTGGTTTCTCTCTCTCCCTTTCCTCGGGGGTGGCGGGTTAAAGTCCTCGCTTGCGAATCCGGAGGTCGCGGTTTCGAGCCCCGCCTGATTTGGCTCTTCACCGCGCAGGGCATGAGTGTTTGCGCACGTAGTCGAGGAGTTGATTGAGGAACAAATGAAATAAAAACTTTGCACTGTCCCCGGAAACTTTTTTTTACAATACGCGCTTCAAAGCTTTAGCGTTATCACTACGCAAAATCTTTGAACCTTAAATTTTTATTTAATTTTTAAATCGATATGATGTTCCGCCAAATCACCCCAGATACAGCCAAAGGAGCTTATAGTAGTAAAGGACTGTGCTGACCTTAATTCGCCCCAAAGAAAGGCTTCATTATTATTGTTTCTTTCCTCTCTCTTCGTGTTCTCATTTTCCTTGGCCCCCATTATCGAAACCCTTCTTTCCGCTCCGTCTTTCGTTGGTCGATTAGTTGGAGAGACGACCGAACACTGAGGTCATTTGCAGAATTAAAAATTTGTGGATAGGTTGGCATAGGAAGGATTATTTGTGAAATTTAGGAAGGATGGTGAGAAACCCGACTTCGGAATTATCCTAATCTTAACGAAAGGTGCCGAGAGGTCCACATTTTAACGTCTCATCCGACGGCCAAGTTCTTCCCACATAGCTCTTAGTTGGACATTAAGAATCTACTGAAATAACCTTCCGTCATTTCCGGGATTCAAACTCGGGACCGTGGTATAGAAATCCGGCACTCAAATCAGGGTCCTCAGCTTGGAAAGCTAACTAAAATAATAATAATAACTCAAACAAAATTCGTCTTCATCCTCTCTTTCTCTTCTTCGCCTTCACATTCATAATCCCATGTTTTCGCCTCTCCTCTTGCCTTCCGTTCCCTTCTCCCATCGTCCCTTCTCCCCCTACTCAAACCAGCTTCGCGGACGATGCAGTCCGTCGAGGAGGCATTCTGTCTGGTGAAGCATCGAACTCGACGGGGAGGAAGAAAGAAGAAGCTTCTTCTTCTGCCCCTCTCCTACCGCGCGCCGCCGCACCTCCGACCGAAACCCCCTCAAACTCACACACACTCCCCCACAATGAAACGGCTGAATTGCCGGCGAGTTCAGTCGGTGACTGGGACGACGACTCCGCGCGGTTTAGAGTCCCTCCCTCCTTCTCCCCTACCTACTGCCTCTCGCCCCCTCGGGCCGGACGCGTTCCGAAGCCTCTTAGCAGGTATTCCCTTCCTCCCCTTTCTCTCCTCTCCTCCTTTTCCCTTCTTCTGCCGCTGCTGCTTCTTCCGACCTCCCCTCCCCCATCTCAGAGGGGAGAGTGAAGTTTTTTTTCACTCGTGGGAAGACAAGCGTCGCGGGAGACGGCTAGTAGTCTCCTAACAGCCCTCGACGCGTGAGGACGAACTTATTCTGTATACCTGTGTGTGTGCGTGAAGCAAGGAGAGATCAAGACGGGTGTCCGCGAACCCCGCTTTCCGGAACTCGGAGAGAAGGTATCTTTTAGTTCCGTGTTCGACTCGCTGAGGTGATGGTGTTGTAGCTCTCCGTTGGTCCACATAAGTGTCGGAGGGTGAATCCCCTTCGTCGACATTCGTTGTATTGGACTCAGTTTTGGCCTGCGCAGTGGTAAAGTGTAATATACAGACGGGTTTTGATAGCGACATCCGTAGGTGTACCTGTGCTAGTCCACGAATTTCTTGTGCGCCGGTGGAAGAATTCGACCACAACAGTGATCAATCGGATTACCGCCTTAAAGGATTAACAATAACCGGTAAGGTATTTTTCTTACTTCATCGTTATTCTTTTCACTCATCATATATACACAGGAAATGTCAACCTGTTCAGAATAACTAATTCAAATCATTGTTAAGTATGACAATATAAACAAATCATGCTTTTCCAGTTGCGCCGGTAAACACGGATTTGATTTTGAAATGTGCATGCAGGTAGTAGGATTTGATGCTTAGTTACACCTTAGATAACCATCTAACCCGTGTACAGTAAGGAAGTAATGCTCTAATATTTGGGTGGACGATGAAGAGTATTAGCAAAGATGCTTGTATGTACCTTCATGAGAAAATGACATCGCCAACATTGAGTTAGCAATTTAACCCAGGATTATTACAGTTTATAATATGAAAAAGTTTTTTCCTCTTCAACGTTGCCATCCATGCATTCGGAACGCGGAACATGAATGAATCACGCCGTAAACGTTCGTGGTGGCCCGCGGCGTGAATATGAAAAACCTCTCGCGCTATCTGTCCGACGATAAGCGGTCACTTGGTTGCGGGAGGTCGACTTTGACCGGTTTGCCTGTTTTCTTGCCGGTCGAGACTTGAGGGAACACAAACCCAGCTGTATCTCGGGACCAAGCTTAAATATTTGTCCTGATATGGGGGTTTGTCATCCTTGGGAATTTGAATTGAGGTTACGGTAATAACTGAAATGCACTTAGCACGGATCCTTAGAAATGTTTGTTTCATATAGAAAGTATTTATGAATCGGTCACATTAGTAATGAAATGCTCAGCATCAACATGTCTGGGTTTGCATACCCTTGAACCACAATGTACCTTTGCTATTCCTCCGTGGAGTATTTCCCGTCCAAGCTGTGATGAGTTTTTGAAAAATCTTGCTCACCTATCAATTAATTGATATGAATCGACACGTGTATGGGAGGAGACCAGCATTGTTGTTTTATAGGGCCTAGATGTTAGTGGTGTGCCATCATGCAATCTAAGTACATTTTGATCCGATCCTGTGACATCATGGGTTTTTACAGCATGCGCTTGTAGAACAGTCATAAGCCTAAAAACCAAGAAAGTTTCGAAGTCAGTAATAAAATGGAAAATCACTCCATACGTTCCATTCTTATTACTTCCAAAAATTGTAGGATATCGAAGGATCAAAGTTCAGTAAGGCTGTAGAGCAGATGATCATTTATTTTCTCCTAATATCTTAAATTTCGTATCTCACACACACGAAGGAGGTCGACCGATTACTGTTAAGCCATAAGATCCGTCTGTTAGGATTTATCGTGGTACGACAAATGCCTCTTCCTTTTTTGTTGAAACGTTGTATAGGAGAACAATGCTTTTTCAGGACAAGGCAATATATCTGAGCTTCTTGGAAATGTATCATGTGAGCACCATGGGGCTATAAAAATAGTCTTGTATCGATTTCTTATAAAATAATATGTGCCTGGGATGGTATGGTAACGTTTTTCTACTGACTTTGCATTTCTCTGGTTTCTCCTCTGTGGGGTCATGGCAAAATGGTGGCATTTACTAAATTATTATTAGTAGTGACATTCAAAATACCTAAATTGAGGTATAATGAATGTGAAAATGAGAGTTTAGTTTAGCATACTAGATATGATCGTGAATTATCTAATTTGAACGAATTCCTTCGATAATGTTCACTTTTATGCCTGATATAAATAATTAGACATTATTTTTTATCTTTAACAACTACCAACGAAAACAGCTCTTATATGGCCTTTATATTGGGGGTATTGACAATTAACAACGGACGAGCACAGACAACCATACCCTGGAAGGTGAAAAATCCTCCTCAGGGATTCGAACCCGCGAACTTCGGGTTAGCAGGCGAGGATGTTACCCCGCCGCCGCCGAGGACGGTTAAGCGTTGCGCGGCAAAGAGTTTAGAGAGCGTTGCATCCATGTGCTAGTTTATAAGACCATAGATTTCTGTAAAATCTATCCTGAGGTGGTGTGAGGCTTATAGAAACCTCTTGGGGACACAATATGATATTGCCTTGATTACTTAGGAAATTCGAAAAATCCTTGAGTATGTGTTATTCAAATCAACACAAATCGTATAAATCTCGCTATCCATATGGATTTATCTCAAATCTTGTAGTCTTACTTAAGTTTATTGGAAAAGATTAATATTGAGTAGCCCAGCATCTGCCCGATGCTATTAAACTGGAGACTTCAACGCTCGCGCGTAGAAATAAGGTTAATCTAGGTTTCGGAGATCTCTCACTTGGTTCTAGAATGTTAAGTAGAGATGAAACTGGAGATATATTAGGTGCGAAAGATCAAGAATGTTGTGATAATTTATAGGTATAGCAAAAATTGGTGGCACTCTCTTGCGCAGTATTAAAGGCATTGAGGGTTAATCAAGCGTTCATGAGCGGACCATAAACCCCCGGATCGATCTTTGGGTGAACCTGCGTTCCCTCTATCCTACCCTTCTTGTGTACTTTCCTATCCCTTGCTCCATCCTTCTCAAAAGAGAGTGCCACCAAGTTTTGCTGCTCTTATCGCAATTTTGACATGAAATAGTCATTGCAGGATGTATTATCTTATTATTAATCGTAATGAATGTATATTTGAATAACGTATGCCTAAAGTGACCCCTAAATTAGGTATTTGAGTGGACGATAAAAATTAATTATTATTTATCATGAAATGTAAGGTGGATTTGTCTTCTTTTAAGACTGCATTCGTTTGATAAGCAAACAGTCGCACTGTGCGGTGATACAATAGCAATAATGGTTCATCGAAGAAAACGGCCGCCCTGAATGAAATAAAGGAAACAAGGTATATCTGGAAAATAATTCAATTTCTAAGCGTGTGCGAAAAGGAATGGTATGAACATTTTAAGAACTGATTTGCAGCGTTCAATTCCTATTTTCCTTACCACTTGTTCGGCTCACATATCATGTTTCATACTTAAAAATTAGGAACCTATTTGCTCATATATATTTTTATCATTTAATCATCTCAGCATTTTATAAGTTAATTTTTAGCATTAATTATAGTTATGTTCGTTGGGCTGGTACGGAGGCTGACACTTTTTGGAGGCGTACCATTGGGTTGAAAATAATATCAGTGGTAGAACTAATTTCAATGAAAATTACTTTTGCTTTCATTGGCGTAAAATTAATTCACACTGTTTCCAAAATTTGGACAAAATATCTTTGGTGATGCATAATTCTACTTATTTTCACTCAATACTGTCGCTGAGATAATCGTTTCGCCGAGAGTATCTAAGTTTTGACTAAGGTACGATATTCAACGACCGTTTTCGCGGATGTTAGAATGCATCAAGTCTTTCCTGATTTCTGAGATGATCTACATACTACCCTGAGAGCCGTCACAGGGGCGTGCGGCAGGGGCTGTTATGACACCAGCCATTAGAGTGGAGTGTAGGAGGAATAAGAAGGAGGAGAGGACAGAGGTGAATGTTAATGATTTGTGTTATGTTAGTGACATACTGTTGTAATAACTAATAGTGCGTGGAAAGAAGGAATTTTCGTACCCATCGTTTCGGAAGTATATATATTTTATTTTGTCTCTTCTATCCCTTCTAGGGATATAGCGCGGGGTCAAAATAATGTTAATTCATCGAGTGTAGGTCAAAAATTCGAATAAATTATTCCTTGTCAACGTTAGGGAAAATTATAATTTCAATATTCAGAGCTAAAATACAGACGGGTATGACACTAAACCATCAACTACCAATACATATATAAGTAAATTTATTTATTTGATTCTATCATCAGTATTACCTTGGAAATATTTTATAAAAAATTACACATCAAGGTTTACATATGTAGGCGGATGCGAAAGCATCTACCAGTTAAAGTGTAGTTTTTATAAAATATTCCCGAGGTAATAATGATGGAATAATTACACATATTTTACTTGCATAGGTATTGGTGGCTGATATTTTGGCATTTACATTTTCTTAGGACCAAACTTTGCTTGTCAATTATCCTCATTAAGTAACGGTCATATTCTTTGGCATTTATGTACCCTAGTTTCTTCTGACAACCAGAATACGGAATGTCGTTTTCCTCTTCTAAGTATTTATTTTAAGACGATCTAAACGGTAGAGAGGTAGATGCAAAGCCTTTCTGCCTCTTATACAAAATACTTAAATCAGAAAATATCTCACCAGAATGTCCCAGTTATGATTAGGCTGTACACTGCGAATCAATCCATTCTATGGTAAAGGACGTATTTTAATTGATGAGGATTTTTGCAGCAGGAAAAGGCTGAAGTTAACAAGGAGGAAAAGCTAGGAATGAATTAGTGTCTTTAACATGGCTAATTATAGTTATCAAATTTTCCTTGAATACATATCCACAATAATAAAAATATCCGCATAATATGTGAAGATGCTTCAAAATGTTTGTTGAGATTTAGCTTCAATAGTTGAAGAGAAAAACTTAATGAGTTCCACATAAATAGATTTTTATTACGATATAGGTTTCGTCGCTGAGCGACATCATCAGGTCCTCAGATCATGATGTCGCTCAGCGGCGAAACCTAGGTCGTAATAAGAATCCATTTATGTGGAACTCACAAAGTTTTTCTTTTCAATTATGAAGCTGTTGCATAAAGTTACGCCTGAAACCATTAAATTTAGCTTCAATAGATTGCATGAGAAATGGTTTGATACCAGCCATCCCGACGCTTAATTTTTGAACAGATGAATAAAGTTCTTGAGGAGAGGAGATTGTGTCTCTTGAGCATGACTCAGATCGCTCCAGTCTTATTGTTAGTATGTACTATGATGCTCCTTCTGCCAGTGGTAGTGCCTAGTGTTATGGGGGCGTAATAACAGTAAGAATAGCCTGAAAAATAAACGGTGCACTATTCCTCAGTTTTTCTTATGTCCACCCTTCTTCTCGAATGTGAAATCTCAAAATACCAGAGTATGAACAAGCAATAACTGAGAATGTTTTCCTTAGTGGGAAGAAATTAGTTTTAGTCGATCATTTTATATGGGTTTTTCGTAATTAAAGTGTGGAATTTTACCAAGTGATTTTTCAATATGCATCATTTTATTTGAATGGATGGTCGAAATGCAAAGCATTTGCCGTTCTTCTTTCGCCAGTAGGTATTCTATTGTTCATGATTACTTAATGATTGCATCCTCAACGGAATTTGTCGTGTTACTCTGTGATTAAAATAAAATTGGAATGTTTTATATATTCCAAGTAGCGGCTGGTCTTTCACCTTGTGCCCTAGGCATTAATTGCGTTATTTAGATGGTGCCTTAACATTCCCTGTCATACGCCCTGGTGACGGCTTGGACAGTAGTACGTATACGTATAAGTTATTTTATTATATATAAAGTGTAAATGCATTCCTCGCTATGAGTACTTCTTTACTTATAAATATTACTATCACACCAGATCTTCAACTCATACACAACTTACAACTCCCTATTGAAACAGGTGTAGGATAAGTTCAGTGATTTAGTCTCCTCAATGATTAAAGCTCTTTCTTTCTCTGGGAAATGCTATTAGAAAAGTTCAAATCGATGAATTTGACTAAGTCTGGCGTGACTGATCAGTCAGTAGGCCCTAATTATTATTTTTTTAAATTGATGGATTAATATGTGGTCATATGAACCTACGAATCTTACTGTCGTTGTCAAATTTTATTTTATTTATTTATACATTCCCGAAAATAGTATTACCGGCCTTTTACATCGGGTTTTTTAACAAGTAACAATGGACGAACACAAATACTCATGTCTTGAGTGGTGAAAAACCTACCCAGGTGGCACTCGAACCCGCGACCCTTGGTTTAGCAGACGAGGACTTTACCCTGTCGCCAACTGGGCCGACAATGATCTGCAGTTGCGTGAAAGAGAAGCTAAATGCCAAATCGTTAAGCCAAAAGATATATAATAGATTGTTGTCATAAAAAGAATAAAATACATAACAAAATTGTAATTATTTTACTTCTAAGCTGAGAAGCGTGAAGTTTTAGTTTGAAGCATATCGTTGATTGCAAATTTCGTTTTTGTAAATAATGCAGACATAGGGGAAAGCAACTTTTTGCATGAAAAAGACCGCGCCCATCTGATAACTCATTAGCTAATGTACAGAACCAAATACATCTATCAGAAAAAGTGTATATTTCTAGAAAATATCAAACATTTATCGATCAAATAGTAGTACTCGACTGCCAGTTTACAAACTGGCTTTAGCCCAGTAAACTAACTTTGATCAGATAGTGAATTTTCAATTTATTTCTTAGTTCATCCGCGTAAATCCTATAACGAATTCGATTTTAGCTGACATAAAACATTTGGAAAGTCATTTGGAAGCATAAAGAGCAATTTGTTTAAAGAGTATGGTAGTTGTGCCATCAATTCTTTACTGTCTATTCGTGTCGACGTTTTTTAGTACGTCGAATTTTAGATATGTTTAACCTTGGCGTTGTCTCATCTGATATCGCTAATATTCTAAAATATTACAAAAGGATTGATAGAATCAGGTCTGATTTGGTGGAAACGATGAGTATACATATTGAAAGAACAAACTTGGTAGTCTCCATATTATTTTATTGACACGACGCGCGTTTCCCCGCACTGGGGAATTATCATGTGCCTCTTATGTGCACGTGCCTGTGCCACAGTTTGGTGAAAAATGCGTCGTAAGTGTGAATAAAATTCTGTTGATACTACAGTTTCTTCTTTCAATATGAACTAAAAGATGGTTAGCTTTTGGAATTCTAAAGAAGGATCTTGCATTGATGACTAGAGGTTTGCCGTTTCAGCGAGGCAGGTGATAGTCAATGCAGATCAGTACTTTTTTTTGAACATTGTTTTACGCATCTGAGTGGCCGTCTGTTATTACTTTTGTTTACACATTTGGAAGGCATATTAATATGGAGGCATTTTCATCAGAAATCCACTTCCGATTGTAAAATATACCTTTCGCTCTAGGCTTTTTAGATCTATGAGTCTTGTTAAACAATTGATTTACATAAACGAGCTCTGTAATAGCATCCCTACAGGATTTCTTAAAGCAGTAGAATACCACCTATAGTATGATGTCAATTTTAATAAAATAAATTAGTGAATAATATTGAATAACTGTTAATATTTAATTGTTACAGTTGTAACACTTCCCTCTGAGTCCCCGGCAAGCATCAGGTTTCATTGCCGTCATAATGGTCGGAGACTCGAGAGGGGTTGGGCAGTAATCGTCTGCGTTGAATCACTGTTAATAATTATTATACTGGGGGCTCAAGGAAATTTTTTCACTTGGAAAAGTTAGCAGTACGGTGACCGCTTCGTATTTCTAGCCAAAATTTTAATGATTATTAATCAAAAACAAATTTATTATCATTATTGCGTTTTGATCATATAATTTCTTTAACATATATTGTTTTACTGAAAATTTAGTGAAACAAATGTTTTTTTTTACGGTTAGACCTTAATTTGGCTCTCCCAGAAGCAGCATCTTTGGTGGTGATTCGGACCTTAAGCCAACCCTGCAATAATACATAAGTACACGACTTTTCGTCGTTGTGGTTTATCTGCTTTCGAGTTTCCCTCCTTGCTGAGTTTATTTTATTGACCACATTTTGGTTTAGCCATCCAAGGTAGTGTGTTCGGATCAGAAATGGAGGGGATCAATTAGAGAAGACTATTGCAGATTAAGCTGGGATACTATCGTCAATCACAGCCAACACAAAGTGGTGGGAAATAGAATTAATTAACAGATTTAACAATTAATAGATTAATTGAATTAATTTGCCTTCAACTCTACTCTTAAGCTTTCATAGGCATGAATCGATACTTCTATTCATGCACAAATTCCATACCAGCAATATTTTACGTAGCAACTAGCTTTTAGTTTATCTTTGTGAATGATTTTTATCGAGTAGTTTTTGTCCACATTTTATGAGTTGATGCGGCGAAAAAGAGTGCCACTATTTTGATTTACTCTTTGAATTGTTACGTGAACATAAAATAAAGGGTAAATTAAAATGCAAAATGTTGTTGTTTGGTTTTAATTTATCCTCTAATTTAGCACCATTTTTTCAAATACGATTGCACAAATACTTATCATAACATTGTATTTTAAATAAATTTATGCGTGCCTTGAACGCAAATAATGATAATAAAATCCATTACACTTATGATTTGAGTTATGAAAAATTACTCTTATGGAGTATAAAATTTAGACACGAACAAATAAAAGGGCTTGTCTCAGAGTAATCGCGCCCACAAAAAAATATTTTAAGTGGCCTAAGAGCCACAGCTTTCTTTTCTGCCGTGTAATATAACCGAAATGATGAAACATCCTGTTTTTTTTCTTCCAGTTCTATAGACTCACCACTTCGAGACATTATTTCGACCGTGAAGATGGACGGACGGCACTAACTGGAACGACTAATTACCCGCTGACCAGAATGCTGGGATTCACCTGAAAAGAGAGGGATAAGGAGATCATACCATGCTCCAAAAACGACCGTCCCCCTCTCCACTGCCCCCCCTCCCATCCCTCCTACTCCTATTCCTTCTCTTCTCCCTACCTCACCCGCCCTTCTCCCATGCTACCCCTCTTTCCCTCTCGCACTCCAACCTCGCCTATGGAAATGGCACCTGTGACGAGCGAGATTCCTGTGCCTTGGACGCCAAGTCGCTCGACTGGCGGGACCGCAACTGCCTTTGCGATCCCACCTGCAGGACATACGACGACTGTTGCCCGGATTCCAAATATAAGCCCAGCAGGAATGTCGGGCAGTTCTCCTGCACGCCGATGCGCCACCTCGGTGGGGTGTACATGAAGTCCTCATGCCCTCCCGGAACTAGTCCGGAAGTCAGGAGGAAGTGCGAGGAGAAGGGGGGAGCGGACAAGAGGGACGTCGTGTCCATCAACATGCCCGTGACATCTCTGGTGACCAATGTGACGTACGTCAACGCCCACTGTGCTCTCTGCAATGGAGACTTGAACGGCCGAGTTCCGGACGATTTCGTCGTCTGGACCCCGAGGCTCGAGTGTCCCTCGATCCAGCACCTCCCCTTCGGCTCCACCACAGAGCCACCAATGCCTTCCAAGTGGCTTCCGATCTTTGACGAGTCCCGGCGTGTCTGGGGAGTGATGGAAAAGGGCAAGTTCCACTCCTGCACGGCGGATCCAATGGCTCCTCCCATAGCTGCGTCCCTCGTTCGAAGGTGCCGCTTAGGGGTCGTCGACACCTGCGACTCGGAGTGGCCGAACGACGTTGTTGGACTACGAATGGCCATCAAAAAACGCTGCGGCGCTCCAGGGTCCACCGCCCACGTGTTCCTCGGCGCCAAGACCTTCCGCAACGCGGCCTGCGCCGTCTGCAACAGGGTACCCGTCCACGAACTGTCCTGCGCCCCTCCCCTGACGAGGTCCCTCGGAGCGGCGGCCAAGGACTTCAACCCCGTAGCTTTCTCCGTCCTCTTCGACTTCGGCATCCCCCAAGGCGAGTACTTTCCGGGAGGGAAGTGGGGCGTGGACCCTGGGCCCCTGTCTGCCAGACTCACGGCCCATGGTTGCCCGGACGAGACGCCGCTCTTCGATCCCTTCCTCAGGCGGTGCCGTGACCTTCTTTGTCCCGAGATGGGACAGCGATGGGTTCGCAACAGATGTGTCGAAGTCGGAAAATTTATCGAGGAGGAGGAGGAGACGAGAAACGACCTTACCTCTGGAGTAGTGAGAGTGGTGGGTCTTGGTAGCAGTGGCGCCCAGCGACCGAAGGGAAAGAACTTAACGACGGTCTATTTGCATCCTTCGCCCGCGGCCATTGCAATGGGATATCTCACGATCATTGGAGTCGCAGCATCAGCGCTGTTTTTGATTCTTCACCTATTGGCGTTCGCTTTCCTCAAAGAACTGCGCACAGCCTCTGGTCGAAACCTGGCGTCGCTCTGCGTCGCGTTGTTGATAGCATACTCGGCCTTCTTCGCCGGTACGTTTAATACCACCCCTGCTGGTTCCTCAGACGTATCAAGGGGCTGCTTGGCGGCTGCCTCATTAGCTCTATTTGGACTGCTGTCTGCTTTTTGTTGGTCTTCCGCGTTGGCCTTTGACGTCTGGAGGACTCTAAGGCGAGCCACAGTGCACTTGCACGCGCCTAGCGATTCCGTCGGCGGGTCTGGTGGCAAGCGCAGATTCGCCTTCTACTCGGCATTTTCCTGGGCCATACCAGCGGCCCTCGTGGCTATCGCATTGTCTCTCGACATCCGAACGGGAGGGCAGGCCTGTATATATTCCGTCACCGCGTCAGTCTCTTATCAATCTGAGGGAAACATGTCGATTGGGGTCCCTACGTCACTTCCTCTGACGTCAGTCACCCCGAGCGACGTCCCGAACGAGTACTGTCCCCTGTCTCCCGTCCTGACTACCCTGACTCCAGCTTTTGGTCTGCATCCTAGCGGTGCCTGCTGGTTCGGTCGACGGTCATCTCTGCTGATTCTCTTTGCCGCTCCTCTAGGCATCACCACCCTGGCCAACGCGATCCTATTCATCCTCAGCGCCCGCACCATTTCGCAGGCCACGTTCAGGCAGTCTATGGCACCGACGTCGGCAGCTCCCATTAAGCACGGCCCTCCCCAAGCCGTGCGTTCTTTCCGTCTTCACCTCAGGCTTGCCTTATTATCGGGTCTCTCTTGGTCCGCGGGTCTCCTGGCTGGGTGGTTGGATATCCCTCCCCTCTGGCTTGTGGCCGTACTGCTGACGTCCCTCCACGGAGTCTTCCTGACGGTGGCTTTCACGTGCACGAGCAGGGTGAAGAGGGCGATGAGGAGATTCCTGACGAGGTGCAGGAAGAAGGGAAGTTTTCAAGGGAGCGGATCAACAGGAAGCAAGGGTCCCCTCACGCCGGCATCTCCCGCGTCGCCGTCCTCGTGGTCCTCAACTTCGTCCAATGGTGAGAGTAATGCTACTCGGAAGTCTGACATATCCTCGGCAGCCGCGAGACAAAGGACTCAGTCGGTGGATACCTTATATTGAGGCTCGATGTATATAAATCATGATGTGTATTATTCATCTGGCTTCATCCCTTGTCAACAGTCAAGTGAGTGTGGAATGAATGGGCATCGTCTCACTGTGAAGGCGATTATTGTGAAGTGACAGCATTGTGCTCGAGATTTGAAAGTGTTTTGCAGTTGACGTTTTATATGTGAAGGTTATTATTATTGAATTTTAAGATGGCGATGCACTTGTTGTGAATAAGTCACTAAAAGATACAATACTTATTTGTGTGAGTGATTTTCGCATGAAAAAAGTAGTAAGTGCATCCAAAACATGTACTAATGTGCTAGCTACTGATCTTGTTAACTTTGAGATTCATATAAGTCTGCTCAATCTATATTTTTGTGTAAAAATAAGAGCATTGAAATATAGGCGGTTTTATTTTTAAACAGTATATTATCATGTACCTACGTCCATTGAAATTTGCAATGAAAATTATGCAAAGTCATTTATTACCATGATGCATTTTAGTCGAGGCATTTTAAATCAGCTTCTTGTTTCCAATAAAATGCCTCGCCCTTTGTTATGCCTTTAGCTTGTAGAGGATGTCATGGCTACATACATGTGTTCAAATGTACATATAAGTTCTTATTGATGATCGCTTGAGTACATCAGAATAAAGAAACACTTGAAGAGCTGTGATTGAGAATCAAATAGAGAAGTTTGCTGGAAACTTTCTATACCTCTTTTTGTTCAGAAATGATTGATTATTACCGTAGCGAGAGAAGGTATGGATTTTTTTATGTACGGATATTTTAACCAAAGAGGTAGAAAAAGAAAAATAATTTATCGCCTCTTCTCCTTCTAATTTGATAAAGCTATTTCCTGTTTGGCTTGGAAAACCACTTATTTCCCACGTTACCTTTTTGGATTTATGGTCCATTGGGATTTGAAAAATTTATCTCTTCTAATAAACGGAGGGAAGAGAAGGAAGAGGGCGATAAAAGAATGGAGATGAAATGTAAATACAATCTACAAATGCATTCAACATGAAAAGAAATTTACATTGTTCATGTAAAAATCCAGGTTTTATGTTACCATTTTTATTGAAAAAATTGTATTTATATTTTGCAATAAAAATAATGAAAACTAATTTTTCTCTTAGTCTTACTAATGTAAATTTCCATTTTATTTAGGCTCTTATGCGGTGAAAATGGAGCGGTTCTTGTAGATTGTGATAATTGTTCGTCTTTGACATGATCTATTACTAATATATGTGTGCTTTAGTATAGCGGAAATTATACCTCGTGGTTTTTTATTCGATGCTACTAAGGGATCATAATCTACAGATAAGTATGTCGGAGTTAGTGCGAAGTTTGATAAAATCCCTAGTTTTAGTTACTGAAAATCAGCATTTCATATATGCATTTTAATGGATCCTAATCCATTTCCTTGAGTCCCTCAGTTGCAATTTATTATTTTCATCGTAATGTCGATCCATCGTTATTGCGGCGCTTGTTATTAGTGATAGTATGTGCAGAAAGTTTCAAGCGGGGATGACGGTATTGTTGAGATATAAAAGCTAGTGAATTAAAAATAACAGTTTTATACCTATATATTTTAAGGCTTATGGAAATTAATTTCCTAACCTATTTCCGTTAACAAATATTTTCAGCGACTCATTCCTATACCATTATTCAATGGACTTTTAAGGGAAGTACTCACTAATTAGAACTTGCGTGTCTGGGTAAAAGGAGCTCCTACTTTCACTCAAGATAGAGAGCTAAAAATTATTTTATTGGATACCCGAAATAATGAAAATTTTCATTTTCTTCAATCGATTCTCCTCTTATATGATAATTATAAAGGAAGTGTTATCCCGAGCTTCGCAGGGGTAATTCAGCTATACATATATAACAATGTTATGGTGTCTGTATGTCCGTCTGTCTGTCTGTTGCTCCATCACTCAAAAACTACTGAACCGATTGAGCTGAAATTTGTCATGTAGATAGAGAATATAGACATCTGACTATAACATAGGCTATATTGAAAAGCCCTTGGGGCCTCCAAAGGCCCCCCCTGGTGGTCCATGCTAAGCTTTGGGTTCGGTGCAGTGGTTTCATTTTTTGCTTTGTAAAAGTACTTTCACTCAAGATAGAGAGCCGAGACTTTTTTATCGGATGGCTGAATAAATAAAGTTTCTTTCTGTCTGAAATTTATTTTTTAGCTGAAAAATCTCATATTTTTCTCTAAAATCAGCAATAGCGAATTTCATTGACAACCAGAGATTTGATTTCAAAGGATATTCATGCCTCAAGCATTTAAATATCATGTTTTCCAGCAGGCCCATGATAACACGTAGAAAAGAAATTTGTATAAGACGGGCCCAAAGTCCCAAGGGCCCCATGATAGATAGCTTCGGGGGGTAATCAATAATTCAATGCACATTTACAATAAGTTTACTCTTCAAAGTCTATTCTCAAAATCGCTCTCATAGGGGCACTGCATGTATATGAGAGAACATTTACGTAGTAGACGATACACATAAAGGAATTAAAGAGGCTACGCAAGCATTTAAACGTGCAAGAATATTTGTGCAGCGAATAGTAATGGTAATAATGCCTCTCTTTCTACAACAAACACAGCTTTGTTTATTATTGTTTAATACTCAGATGTATTACTCGTAGTGGAACCGCCTGCCTCTCATTACGATTTTGAACTGTTTTTTAGACCAATTCCCACATCATAAACATTACAAAATATTTATATATGTTTAAAAGTGTTATAGTGCAGTTAACTTAAATTCACTCAATCATCGAGTTGCCTATTAAAGAGTCTCACTCGCTGCTGTGTTTCCCCTCCTTGGACTTAAAAATATATCCATAAACAAGCCTAATAGAATAAAGGTTAACCTTTAGAAAAAATCTTCTAAAGCATGAGGAATGTCTTCTTGGCGAGTAACTGAGTCCTTGCATGAAAAACGACAAAGACTAGACTTGGTTGCTCAAAGACATGTCCACCAGCGATCGCATGAGTATCTCCCCGTGTTTTTTCTCGGATTACGCTAAGAACCGCACAAATTTCATCCCAACCTAACCTACGGTCGGGTACCTAACTATAAATCTGGTTCAAATATAGATCCATCTGTTTCGAAACTTTACTCTGTTTTAAGATGGCGGAAACTATAATGACGTCACTACATGCTTCTTACCCGAAAGAAGAGCGGAAATTCAGCACAATGAACGACATCCGTGCATGAAAATCGGCAAGTGCACTAAGAATCACCATAGATTTTTTTATTTATCAATCGTAACCAATGATAATGGCTACTCTTTACACCGAAGGCGCAGTCCGGGTGAAGGTGGTTTGATAGGTCAAATAAACATGGCTGCAGCTACAAATGCTCCTTTTGACGTTGTCAACCGCTGGATTGTACCCTACTACCCAGTCCTGATAAAGATACTAAACGCACATATCAAATTTGAATAGCACTACTCAAGTAATTCATTGAATGCATATATATGTATGTATACAAGGGAAGCGATGAAGCCGCCAATCACTCAGAAGACGGCTCAAGAGAACCGGAGGGACGAGGTGACCATCTATCAACCTGGATGCTATTTAAGTAGTAATGAGTCTGCGTGGCCCATTTTTGGGTTTCCCGTCTTGAAAGAGGACCAACGGTAACTCATCTCTCCGTGCACCTGGAAAATGGTCAGCATGTCTACTGCAATGAACACAACGTACAAGATAGGTTACAAACTCCTTAAATGACCACGCTGACACTATTCTTCAGGATTTGTGGTTTTCTTATTTAACAAGTTCAATGTTTTTCACACGCGTTGAATTTCAACGGGTACCTTCCGCTTTCCACTACGTTTAGATTTAATTATAAACCATAATTCATGTATTATCAGTATACCATTATTTGGTTTTCGATTTTTTATCTTTTTGATATAAATTTGAAAGCGATTTCATTATATTTTTCTTCTCGAAATCATTTCCCTTTTGTGTAAACAGCACTACTACATTATTTTCAAATTTTTTCTCTCCCGTTGAGAATCAACGGGTATTTTCGCTAGTATATATATAAATATCTTGGGTTTAAAATTGATATTAAGCCTGGATGAAACCTGAAGGTCTGTTTGATTAGTAAGGCCAAAGCTCACCAAGGAATCAGCCCTCGAGCGTTTGAAATCCACACAAAATTTGGGGTGCGATCCTTTCCTGGTACGCCCGTGGTTTCCCAGAAATAACTGGTACGAGGAAATTTTATTTTGCTGGACGTGTCCAGAGGCCACTTCCGGATTTTAGCATAGGACCTCTGGGTATTTATAGCCCATCGCTTCACTTTTTGGACTACCATGCCGTCCTATCTATATTGCAGATTGTTCATTCACAGTAGCTGACGTCAAGTTTACATCACACTTATTCGGTAACCACATGACGGATGTAAGTGGTGACATTGTTAGTAATCAATTTATGCAATTTCTGTTACAAGTTCTAATACGCTTTATGGTATAATATCATGCGTAAATTTAGCAATCTAAAATCTAGCAATTTTAAATCCATTTCACATTCAGGCATTACATAAAACGATTTATAATGACCTCATAGTTTAAAAAAATCTGATTGAAATTTGGAAGTGGAATTGGATGGAAAGATATCTCAACAATATAGCGTGAATACTTGCATATTCCATGCTCTAATATACTCTTAGTATGCATGTAAGTTTACCCCAAAAATGGCTCTAACGATTTTGATGAGACATCTCGTGGGTTTTTAGTTACAAGAAATCCACTTATCGAGTGTGGTTATGAAAATAATAATGAAAATTCGAAATGTTTATTGATATTTTGCTTATAAAACACAAATCAATTGTTATAAATATTATTTGACAGATTACCCTTCATACTGCTTCGCACTTTCTACGATTTTGTGAAAAAGTGTGGAGCAAACGTTAATCTTAGAAAAGGTTAGTTTCGAGTTCTATCAACATTTCACCTGTTTTGATTCAATTTTTTCAAGATTTAACAAAATTGCTTTAAACTATTAAGATACGAAAATGGGATGGTTCATTTAATAATAAAACGTATTAGTAACTATACGCATTCTTTGACCTGATAGTAAGCCCTTTAGACTAGAAGGACATCGTAAGACTATGATAGCTATCGCTCATGAGTTATTTGGGAGATGGCCGATTGTTTTTGAATGATAAAAATATTGTGCCACCATGGAATGTGGCATGTTAACTAAAAGCATGTTAGTTTTTCATTATTCTTGTTTCCCATCAAAAAGTAAATTAATGTAGTACAATGGTGTATTTGAGTGGCTAGATTGCATACACGCATGATTCTCTAATCATTTGCACTCACTCTTAAGTCTAAGAGACCATTTCGGCTATCTATGAGATTTTTAACTAGGTTTGTCGATAGGTAGTGTAGCTAGTTAGTTGATTTACTCCCTAATACTTGTATCCTTATCTGCTACCTAGTACTAACAACTCGCCGTGGATGTTTCCTGTGTACATTTGTAGGTATCTCCACCCATTTATGTAGTTTCAAAATAAAATTAATTATAAAATAATATTTTATTAGTGCATGTTTGTGAGGTTTCGCCTGCTGACAAGCATTAGCGATTTGTGGTAATGCATTAATAGTCCTAGTTACATTAACTTTAATAGAGTATAGTGCAATGCATGTTGGTGACAGCCCACGCCATTGCCACACACCATTGAGGTGACTTGCAGGATATTGTGTAGATGTAAATAATTTCGGGGAGGCGACTGTCAGATGTAGTCTTTTCGCTGTAAATTGTTGGTTCATGCAATATTAAATTGGTGAATTGAGAAAATGTAGAAAAAATCCGGTATCGGCATTAGCAAACTCTTAACAAATGGCACCATAGGTTCCACAGTTTTACACTCTACGCAACGAACGGAGACCTATTAGGGCTCTGGGAACCTACTTAAGTAAAGATATTGTCGAAAATTACGTTAAAAAACGTTCCTGGCAGTTGGAGAAATTTGGCCGAAAACTTATACGTTTAACAAAATACTTTTAATTCAAAATGGCACAACTTCGCTTCATTGAAAACGCAATTCGTACCGCTGCCATATTGAATGACGTCAGATAATGCAGTCATGAAAATCGTGCGTATGCTTCAATGATAAAGATGCTGTATTTGGAGAGTGATAGCAGCAAATTGCATGATTAACATATTTTTTGAAATGTCTATGCGTAATTTCAAATACTGTGTTATGCTCTAATGCAGTAACTCCTCCGGAATTCCCCAGGTATGTTTTTACAACTTTCTCAGATACCAAGGGAAGGTCTGCATTGAAGAGGTCTCGACATAATGACATTCTGCAGGAAATTCAACCTTGTGCGTCTATGAAGGCTGTGAAGAACACTTTGATGAAAATAAACATGTCAAATATTATTAATTTGCCGAACTTGCGTGACTGAAGTAATTTATTAGTATTATTGTGTACACCGAACTCTACGTGTTTAGTTGGAAATAAACTTTAATTAAGTACATTTATTACAAAAAGGGTTGAAGATTCCATCACCGGCTGGTGTAATAAACTCTTAAGTTAGATAAAACCATACATTAGACATTATTCCGTGGAAAAAACTTATCTTAGGTACTTACGTTTTAGCCCAGAAGCCACCTAAGAAAACGTTCATTATATTCAAATTTTCAACATTTTGTTTCATCGCAAACTTACATACGTATGTACTATTTTTATAATAGTAGTACTACATATTTCAATTTAACTTGCTTCGACGGCTAAGCCCATTTTGCAAATAATTTCTGCCACTCACAGTAACGGCAACGGTGACGGTGCAACAGGATTCGAGGACGAATGGGTGAATCACCTCTCTGAATCCCGTTTTTTCATCGTGGCAGGCATTTTCCCTTTTGAGTAGTAGTAAATAGTTTGTGTAATATAGATTTATAAATACATCATATTATTATATACACCTTTATTCATCATATTATATTATACACCTTCTTAATTACATAAAATCATGAAAAATTCTAAAGTCATTTTATCCATATTGAGGAACATAAGTGTGCTCATTTATATATGTTTCCACCGATGGTGTTTGGTGTTGTGTCATCTTATCATTCCACATATTGATATTGTCAATTTCTGATTTCCATATGTTTTTAAGGTGCTAATGTACTGTACAGTATAGCATAAATTTATGTTATGCAATAAGTAAACTCGCACAATATATTCATATTTATCTCACTTAACTAAATGCACATAGCCGATGTCGTTGTCGCTGTGATCCTCTCGTCCGACCCAAATACGAAAAGAAATTGAAGATAATTCGTCAATATTATACAGTTAGGTGAAAAAACTACATTTGTATTCACTAATTTATTCTCTCACTGCCACCTTTACCCCCGGGTCTCACACACAGTTTGAATGCGGTTGTTGTTGTAGCTCGAATACGCAAACGTGCTGCTGTTGAATTCGTGGGTTAGTTTCTTGCATCGTCCTAGGTGCGCGAATATCGGGCTTTATAGCAATGGACATGACCAGAGGATTCAATTAAATTGCCAGCCTTTCTTAAATTCATCGCTGTGGGTTAAAAACTTCTACTAATGAATCGGAGAAGAGTGCTAATAAACCTGCTACGACTGAACCTGCTAGAAAAAGATTGTATGGACTGACATCACATTCCAGCCAGCCAATGGTAATACATTTTAAAAGGGGCGCGGTTTTTGAGCGGAAAAAGTCTGTTCTTTTTTCTATTTTTCGAGAAATACTTTAAATAAAATGTTGACGGATTAAGTATTCAACTATATTTTCTGATATTTTGTCAAACTTGTATGATTAAGTAGAAATCTGTTCAGTGACCTACTGCACTTCTGAAGTGCTTTCCAAAATACACTCAAAGAGGGATCGGAATTTCAGTGAAAAATCTGACTGCCGGGTCTCGATCCCGGGCCCAAAGGTTGGAGAGCCGTTACTTTAGCAGCCTCACCAACCCTATCTCACTTCCAGGACTTGAACCTTAATCTTGTTGAATTCACATTCGAATCTCCTTCAGCATATAAGCATCGCAAATCAAACTAAATTGCAACGACACTATTAATAGCATTAAGTTTGCCTCAATTTATTATTGTCATATCTGGAATCCAGTTTATATGTTCTGCTCCAATCTACCTCTGATCCAATGTATATTAGGGTGTCCCTTAAAATTCAACTTCGAAATATTTGACCGCAACCTTTTTTAATTTTTTACTTTTCCTCTATTAAGTGTGTACACAAAATTTGAGCATGATCGGTTGATATTTACCCGTGCCACAAACCCGTTGAACACGTTTACATTCAGAATTGCCGGACGATTAACACCATATGGCCAAACGCTACCTGTCGGTCTGGAGGATTGTTGCGATTACGCTTGGAAACCATAGGTGATCGATAGATTTTACCATTTTGAACAATCCAATGGGGTGGTGACTTTCGATGTTGATACCAGTCATCGACAGATTTATTTCTATAGGAAACCATCGGTGATCGATAGATTTTACCATTTTGAACAATCCAATGGGGTGGTGACTTTCGATGTTGATACCAGTCATCGACAGATTTATTTCTATAGTCGACGTTCAATCGATTATGGCTGGCAAACTGATATTCAATAGCCAAATAGTGATGGATCATCAATGGTCAACCGATGGTCAATCTATTCTAAGTTCCAGCCAAAGGCCATTTCAATGGCCGTGCTATCTAGAATCTGTCAATCGACCGGCATATCTAAGTATTTGCTCGTACCCACCGTTCTCTATAGAATGAGTGCCTGGCATATGGACGCCAATTAGGGAATATTTTGGTTTGCCTGCTGAATCGTAACATATTTTCCTGAGCTCTTGTTATCATTGATAATGTTAACTACACACCTATGAACGATTATCGACAACAAACGAAGAAATCAGACGATTTATAACAATCAACGATTCTCGACAATCAATACTCATTTGCAATTGGCTATGGTCGACAACTGATGATCCTCAGGAAATTGACGACAATATAGCTATTTTCAAAGGTTATTCTGTGGTGAATGTTACAGTGCTGTTTTCTTTTCGCTTGTTAATACGTGTGACAAAAACTATATCGCATTTTACGAGTGAGTTTCGTCTGTGATTGCAAGAAGATGATAGAAGATGCCGCCAGAAAGAAAAGCGTCCCAAAGAAATCTCTGAGGAAGCAGATTTACCTGATACATTACAGTTGAAGTGAGAACTCTGGGGCACGGCTTCCAAAAAACGTGCAAGTTTTGCGTCATCTACTCCACTGCATGCATCCTACTCCCCATAAGAACGAACCATTAACTTCAGCAAGTTACGCAATGGCTGAGAAATAGATTGAGTTTTGGGAGAAAGCACGCATCCCAACTCGATACAAGCAATTGATTGTGAAGAAAGTTAAGGCCCTGTACTTCGAGTGGTGCACCCTACGTAAAACAGCCAAGCGACGTGACAAGACACAGATAGACAGGGAGAAGGCCTTTAAAGATCACTTTGTTGATCTTTTTGATATTGCACCAAATAATGCTAATGATCTTATTTCAAATGTGGAGGACAAAGAGTTCCTAAAAAACCAAAGGAAAAAAGGGCGAATAGGTTGTTATGCTCGCCAAGGATAAAAAAATGTATTTGAAGGAAAGGCGTATAGTGATAATAAAAATGAATGAAGAAAAACATCGTCAGAGATATTTACAAATGAAAGGTACGTATTTCAAAATGGTTCTACGGGAAAGTAGTATAACCCTGACAAAAAATCGGCAAGGACCATAGCTTAGAAATGAAATTCAGCTTGTGATCTCTCTTGCCATCAATATTGTGTCCATTTCTTTGCCTTTTTGCCGAATTCTTATTTCGTTATACTCCTTCTCCAGAAAACCTTATGGTCAAGTTTGAGTATAATATCATGTCTCACTACTCGAATTTTATCTTCTAAAAGCTTCAACATCAACCGATGCTGCAGGAGAAGCAAGCACCAGAAAGCCTCGTGACACCGATTTACCAGTTTGCTCTTCCAGTACTCCTGGTCAATGTTCGGAAATTCAGGCTGATAATTCTATACCGAAGAAGAAGAGGGGAAGGAAAAACTTCATGAGTACCGATCTAGCAGCCACTTTAGACACAGCTAAATCAAGCATTAGGTGTGTCACTAAGATAATTTTCCAAACCGCTAAAGGGCTGAACGCTAATGTGGACGAGTTTAGCATCAACAAGAGCTCTCTGCATCGTTCAAGGACGTCTCTTCGACGAGAGGCTGCAAACAAAGTGAGCGCGTCAAGGCGGTCTATACTGACACAATGAGTTCAATGACAGGTATATGGGATCCTCAGTTCACCGAAGGTTACTTTTTCGGACCTTTTTCCGATTCTCATACGTTTCTTTGCTTTGCAGGCGACAAAAAGGCGCAATCATTATGCTTCAGTCGTTATTGGGGAAACTGTTAATATACTTAGTGTGTAGACACCAAATGGCGGAGGTTATACTAAAAGGTGTATTTGAAACCGTAGTCGGCTCCTCTTCCGGCCGAAGCCTGGTTACATGAAGCTCGGTTTATGTCTAAGGCTATATACTGTTTGAAGATATACCTATTTAAAGGACAATTTAAACTGACAAAAGGAGAGGAAACTAGTTTTAGGGATATGTGCTTGTTTATTGAGCTCTGTTTCATAGAGTACTGGTTTACTGCTACTTGTGCAGTATCAGCCCCTCATAATGATTTATTATTTATCAAGAACTTAATGCAATACAAAAAAATTAGTGCAAAAGTTTCTGAAGTGGCCGCAATAAAGTTTTTTGGTCACTTGTGGTATTTATCAGAGCAATTAAGCGGTCTAGGGTTATTAGATGGCAGTATTCCTTTTGAATGCAAATTAAAAATGGCAAATATAATTAAATCTCAGGCATCAAAATCTGAAGCAATGAAAAATCTAGACTTGCGTCTTAAAATAAAGAAAGTGGAGCCTTTGCTGTTCCAAGATTTGTCTGATTTTGTCGGGCCCAACACCTTGTATTTGTTTAAAAGATTTGGGCTAGCAATTGAGTTTTTAAGCAAAGATCAAGAGAGCTGGAGTTTTTGCGACGATTTCAAGAAAGCGTGTGTGTTTCTTTCTGACCTAAATGTGGTAAACGATGTAGCTGAGCGAGGAGTGGCGCTCACTCAAGAATATATGGAGAGCGTGAAATCTGAGGAAAAAAATACAAAATTTGTTCATTGTTGCACATAATACCAGAAAGAAGACAAAAAAATGTACCAAAGAATCCTTATCTGTGAACCTATACTAGATATATCGTAATAAATAACTTTTTTTTATTTTTTTAAATTAAAGATATACAATTAAAGATATACAATCCAATGGATCACCTTATTTCTTAAATATTCCTTTTTATCCACTTCAACGACCTTGTGGCACGGGTAAAAATCACTCAAACTCGTTCAAATTTTCTGTACACGCTTGATGGAGGAAAAGGAAAAAATTAAAAAAGGTTGCACTTAAGAATTCCATGTTTTAAATTTTCAGCCCATATAAGGGACACCCTAATGTATATGTGCTGTTCTCGCTCTTACTATTCAGTCTGGTAAACGTTGCACAGGTTTTTTTCATTAGAACAATATATTCCATTTATTTCTTAGGGTAATTCAAGCGTAGTCAGGAAAAATGTTACCACCATGCTTTTCATGCAGAAAAGTTTCGGCGATCATTAACTTTCAGTCGAAAAAAATAAGATTTCGCAAACACAGGAAAATGAGCTCCTTCAAGATACATTAGCATTTAATGAACAGTGACATGAAATGCCCATTTCACTTTTGATTGCGCCAGCAATTGTTTAATGAGCATAAAATCGTATGATATAATGGTCAAAATTCTGAAATAGACACGCAACCGTTCACTGGACGACCCAGTCGTACTTCTTAAGTGATCAATCTCTTTTTGATGCAATCAACGATGGCCAGGCCTTGAAATTCTACCATGACGATATGGTCTCGGTAAATTCTCATGTATTTGCAGTAAGTGAAGGAAAACGTGGCTATCTCACAAAATATTTTTTTTCATAATGCACAGGGCAAGGCACAACACAAAGGCGTTAGTTAAAGTGAGTTCACAAGTCACGCAACTTTTCTCAAGCAAAACAGTTCTCCGAAAGACATTCGTCAAGAGTTCATCGTCCTTTTTCCATGTAAGCTGGAGAAAACTATGTCAGCACCAAAATGCAGCGTGAAAGAAACTGGCCGTCCGGTGTGAAAGAAACTGACCGGCGCAAGGAATCGCGTATCTGCGACCTGTTTGTGGAAGCCAAACTGCCGAACAATATTGAATGTAGAATTGAAAAAAAATGGATTCGTGAGAGATTGTTATCAATCATTATTCTTTTCACGAGAACGGCTTCACCAAGATTGTGCAATCACAAAAAGATGGAACAACCCGCTTTAAAGGCAGAGAACCGTTGCCTTCATCGGGCTTTCTAACTCATTGCTACCTGGACGTGAGCAAATTAATTTTTCTTCTCGCGCTGATCAATGGTTCCAAAAAAGAAAGTAAATCCATTTCCTTGACTTTTTTTTGATTTTCTTTGAATTATCTCGTATTGTGCAATTTTTTAAATCCCCATTATGGCTTTTCATGCGATTACCTCTGCTAATGGTAAATTTTTCGTTTTCACGCTTAATAGACTTAAGTATGAACGCATTGCCAGTGGTGACATCAAAACAACATAAGCATTATATCTTGCTATACCCGTTTGGAACATTTCCGGTAATTCTACCTGTAGAGTTTGTTCTTCGGTTAAGGAAGCGGATGAAAAGCTTGCGTTTTCGTTTCCTGTCATTTGCCTTGGGTAAGGAGTCACGGATTGAGAGAATGGTTTGGGAATAGGAAACTTGCCTCTGATTAATTTTTTTCGTGTCTTTGATTAAAAAAATGAACTTCATAAAAGTTGATGGTGGTTGTGCCTTGCGCATTTACTGATGCCTAACGGTTGCACTGCGAAATTACATGTCATCCCACCATGAAGAGAAGGGGCCGCTTCTCACGTTGCCTCTTCATGAGCTTCCTTATCACCCCACCTCGTGAGCACTATACATTCAAATCGACAATTTCCTACATTGCCTAGTCACTGTCTTTTCCTGCCAAAAGTCCTTGTAGAAGCTTCCAGATCTTAGTGAGCATCACTTGAAGTATGGGGTATATTTATTGGTGCTACAGTCAACGAAACTTATACATTCTATGTCTCGGGAGAAAGTCTCAAATTTGTGTGCTTGGAATACGGTGTGCATAGGGCCATGACACAAGATTTGACGATTAAAAATTAAAGTCCCCGTCCAGTCATTGGTAGATAAATTAATAAAACCATTCAAATGTATGATTCAAGAGCATCAGAATACGTATTTGGGATTCGAAAAAAATCGATAAAAATAACTTCCTTGATTATGATTCACAGTTCGCGCTGTGAGTTACGCCACAAATCAGCAGCCCTCACGCACGGTTTTTTTTCTCCCAACCATTCGAGAACATGAACATTTGCCGTAATATCTCAAAATATATTATGATAACATTATCTTCCGTATTACTTTCGACAAGAAGCATGTCGGATAATTTAAAGTCCAACCCACGAAGGTCTAAGTGTTGAAATATACCGGGATAATGCATTTTGGAAAATTCCCGCTGAACACTGAGACGTTTTGATTTTTTCAGCAAAAAAGCTGATCCGATTAAAAAAACTTAAACCGATTATTTATGCTGTGAACGATAATGTATCTTATGAATTCTTCGAAATATTAAAAAATTAGTCTTACTTTCACTTTGTAAACGTCTTAGGCTTGAATCATGATGTCTCGTAGACTTCCATTTGATAGATCCAGGTAATTTGGCGTTTGTGCAAGTATCAAGCAGAATTGGATCAAGCACTTCAATTTTTATGGCTTTAACGTTAATCGAAAAATAAAGGTGAAATATCGCCGGAGTCTTTTGGGGTGGACTGATAAATAGTATCTTTGCATTTTAATCTAAAGGATATCTCAAATTATATGATTCATATCAACCGGGTTTATATAACCTATCCTTCCCCAACCTCAACGCCGTGTTTGCTGGCATATATATAAACATTTGCGGCCTGTGCTCATTCATACTCTTTCTTTTGTTTCTTTTCATTAGACTGGAGACAGATGGAAAGTTTTTTTTTTAGTTTTCTAGCCATAGCTTGGAAAATAAGCTACAGAATAGAATGCTATAACGCGATCATACTTAAGCCAGGATAGAAATTCCGGTACGTACATTTCTGTTTATGGATCCCCATTAGTTTATGTGGAGCTCGTTAATAACAACCCAGTTATTCAGCAGAACCAACCATAATATTAAAAAAATATAATGAGCGAGGCATCTTTATATAAATGGAAGGCAGTAAACTTTTTCTTTGCCGGTTTGTGCTTAAACGTGATCATCAAACGTAATCATCTCTTTTAATTCCGCGGCTTCGCAGACATGTTTGCACATCGAGTGGAACAGCACCATAGCCAAGAGTTGAACGACGCTCAAAACTTCAAGTTGCTTGAGCGACAGTTTAAATTAATCTGCCTGCACTAAAAAAATCACTGCTAAATTGTTTCCACAAACTGCAATCAATACAAAAGCGCTAAAACTTTCAAAAGCGGGATTCTTTCGGAACCATTCTTCCGCTTCTGCGCCTGACCTCGTGGACTCGCTCATGCACGGTAGGTATCGAGGGGGCGGAATGGTTTTGCTCTCAGGAGAAAACAACTCGCTCGTTGTGAGTAGTTTGATTTTTTAACGCGCATTGCGGTGAATAAATCATAAGGAATTTGCTATTTAGTAAGCTATTCCAAACACTCGTAAAAGTAGCATTTGCCACGAACTTCTCTCTGGGGTTTCTTTGATCGTCTCGAGACTTTTCTAAGACTGGTTAGGTTTCAGATGTCTCTGAATAAGTTACAGCAATTTATATGCACGCTCTTGAAGATGCGTTTCTTCCGGTATATCGTTCGCATTGCTGGAACAGCAGTTTCGCGGAAGTTGCAATCGGTGTCGTCCTGCCAGAAGTGCTTACAATTAGTGCTTGTTTTGCCCGTATTCAATAAGCCTCCCGTCCAGTCAAGTGCATCATGAACTTTCCATCGGAGTTCATATGATTCTGTGAGCGGCACATAATTATGGCTGGTATTTTAACTATGATATCAAAACAATTAATAACAGTTTGTGTTTTTGGCTGTTAGTGGCCCATTCCTCAAGTAGAATGCCTTCTTTGCTTGGCTATTTTGCTTTCAATATCTACCGGTGGTCCTACTTCCTAGGCAGTAAAATTCTTTCGCGTGAACAAAGTTTTGCTCTTCAAGTCTGACGATGATTCAGTTGAAATCTAATGGTAGGTCAAAAATAATAGCTCTGCGTACTGCGTAAAATTTCGGGAGCTCTATTAAAATTTCTGAAATATCTGAAAGGAGTCTCTGATAGACCATCATCAGCAAACAGTTATCAATATATTGTTTTTCTGCAGCTTTCCGCTCGAATATATTTCCTTCTAAACACTTTATTCCTTCTTATTTCCTCATTTTGACGCACCTCATAATTTTCTTAATTTATTCTCTTAGGCCCAGTTTCACTAACACGGATAAAATAATTAACTCGGATAATTAAAAAAACGAGATAATACAATATTCCTAGTTCACTAGTAGCATTATTTCGGTTTTGGATTATTATCTCGGTTAAAACTTTTACTGGCAATATTCCTCGGTTAAAAGCTTATTATCCGAGATAACCCGAAGGTAGAGACAATATGGCACGCATGGTTCATCAGCTCTTAGAAAGAAACGAGTGACAGTCATGAAGAATTTGAACGGGATAATCGAAGAAGACGCCCAAGATAGATAAAAGAGCGGGCAGATTATTTTGCGATGCATGATGATGTGGATTCCGTCACGCATTTTAGGCTAACGAAGGCATCTGCAATGTCCATTCTCGCTCTCATCGAATATAACTTGGAATTTTACTAAGGCATGCTCATGTTATCATCAGCGTATTACGTGGTATTTGCAAAATGTAACATTGATGGTAAAGCATTATAATAATCGTATTATTTTGGCCATTTACAAGTGTAGGCTCTGAAATAATATAATGTTTATATCGGTCGCTATGAAGCTCAAGTAGAAGGAATCTTGTTTTTTCCCCGGAAAAAGTCTAGTGCAGGTCTGTTGTGTTTTTATTTCAAACATCAGAGTATGATCCGAGCATTTGTTGCACTCGTCGTGCCATCGTTTGTGATTTAAGCTTCATCGTAGAACAAAAACTCACGTAATCAAGGGTGGCTCCAGTGAGTATAAATCCGTAATATTGCCGGAGAGATGGAAAGAATTTTTATATGCCTGTTTCAAAATTATAATAATGAAATATTTGATAAGATTAAATAATAACAATAACCTGGGGATATTTCAGTAAGGTGTAATTGGGTAAATGCACGCTAGACTGTAGCATATACAACATATGTTGCTCACCTCATTACGAGAGAAGTATGAAAAATTTACTAGCCAAAGGATTTCTTTCAATAAGCTCTGTTTTCGAAAACTCGGATAATAATGACGTTGGTGAAACACGTTCCACAGATTACTGGGATAATTATTTTATCCGAGTTTTCTTAAACTTCGGTAACAGAGACTTATCTTTGTTGGTGAAACTGGGCCTTGCCCTTGGTCCTCTTCGGTATTTCTTCTCATTTGTTGTTCTTTCCATTATTGTGTTCACTCCGATAGCTGTGAATTTCAGAAAAAACAATGCCTAGTAAAAACTAAGTGGAGAAGCCTCAGAAGAGCTCAATGTAGACTTTCAATGTCATTAATTCTCGAGTGTCTCAACCCGTATCAAAAGTTTGGTTTATGTGGTGCAACGAGGCATTTCGTCAAGAGCTATCATGTTACTTTATCCTTCGAATGGTAGTTATCGTGGAGAGCATCTTATGTGCGATAGGCTTTTTTCCCCTCTCAAGAGTTGGATCTCTCCAGAGAAAGTGTCGCTAAAGCGTCAAACAGGAACCGCAGACGATTAAGACCGACTAATATCTCATTTACGAGATTCCTCGAGGATGAAATTTTAGAGAAATCATCAACGGAAGGGTTTAACGGAAAAAAATCTCGCGTCGAAATCTCAATGTAGGAGTAGCTAATGGGAATTATATATTAATTTTTAGAAGTGTGAGTCAGAGAGGGAGAGACTCGACTTCGACATAATTATCTCAACATCAAGAGTGATTACTGCGATGAAACAATCGAGTCGTGAGCTTGCCCGCTGTCCGGAGTGTACGCTCCGGTAACATCGCCCCCGCGTGTTAATTAAGGTTTCGTGTAACGGTTTGGAAGGCCGTTCGACAAACGGCGGGAGAAAGAAAAGACGGCCAGAGGAGCTTCTAAAGACGGTTGGCCTCCCTGTCATTTGTTCGGGGAAAGGGATGGCGGGGGAGTCTTTTGACATCCCCGTGCCAAATGCGTCGCCTTCTCACTTTCAGAACAGCACGCCTGCTAAAAGGGAAAGGGAATGAGGGATGAGTAATGGGGCATTGCGCGAGAGTTGTCGCCTTTCCGATTCCAAGGATCAACGCGAGGCAATCTGTCGGTAGCGGTCCGCAATTGACCGCGATGGTGATTTTTTTATGTATAGCCTCCTTACTTGAAATTCGGATCCAGGCCTCGTTAACAAAGCTTTTGGTAAAATTTTTCGAATAAAATAATTTAACAAAACTGATGAATTGTTCTCAGTTTTCCCAATGGGTTAGGCACTCCATGATCGCCGACGTTTCGGCAGAAGACTTTCCTGCCGTTATCAAGGCTCAGCCGTCATCCAAAGCCTTGATAATGGCAGGAAAGTCTTCTGCCGAAACGTCGGCGATCATGGAGAGCCTAACCCGGTGGGAAATCCGAAAAGAACTCATCAGTATCATTCACCGGGAAACCTGAAATCATGCAATTTAACAAAATACAGGCCTGTTAAAGAAATACTCCTGAAAGATTTCACCCGAGCAGAATGCGGATCAAGACCAAAGTTTGCAATGTTATTATTCACTTTAAAAATGCGTGAATGATTGCTAATTATTTTCCTATCCGTTGCGGTAGTGATATTACTTATGATCTATGGGCTTAATTTGTCGTAAAATGATCCAAGGTAGAAATGTTTGGTAAAAATATCTTCAATAATTATTATCCCTTCTCAATGAATTCTTCTCAGGTTTCCAACCGGGTTAGAATCTCCATTATGGCCGACGTTTCGATGCCCGACTCATGCATCGTTAGCAGGGCTGTAGATAAAGATTATCTACAGCCCTGATGACAATGCACCAGTCGGGCATCGAAATGTCGGCCATAATGGAGATTCTAACCCGGTTGGAAACCTGAGAAGAATTCATTCATCAACTACGCCGGGAAAGCACCATATCATACATCACTTCTCAACTCACACAAAAATAGTGGCTAATTACAATTCAGCGTCAAAATAAACTACACCTCATATACGCTAGCCATAATTTGGCTCCGTATGCGAATACAAATACTACCAGCTGACTTTTTCAGCAGCTTTGATATAAATCTAATTTTTAACTTATTTTATGAATATTACGTTTGCACAATTTTTCTAAGAACTACCTGAGAGCCCAGCCAAATATCTGCGTTCAATTCACAGTCTAACATAATACAAGACCGTGGGTATGTTTGTTTAAAAAAAAATGAATTTAAACACCTTAGAGCTAATCGCTACAATGTAATGATGCAGATGCGTTCACCCTTTAACCTTGAGTTTTTACGAGTGCCTTTAAAATCACTTCATTTAGTTAAGCTCCTTACGTGCGTCTTAGTTCAGATTGGAAAACAGAATTTTCAAGAAATTTCGCAACATCATCATTTTTAACATATTAGGTGGGCACTTGTGAAACGATCGCAGATCATTTCAGTGAATCAAACATATTTAGAAAGAAGACAAGAAAAATATCTCCAATAATTCATACCAAATCATCGACCCCTTTATCAAAATGGTCAGTTAAGAGAAAGTAAATAGAGGTAAAAGGATGAAGATTACTTGCGTGCAGACGTATCATAATTTTGATTCCGTTTAAAAGCAGCTTAACCGCTGCTTTCACATTGGAGTGAAAAGATACATTGGACAGGAGGAGATTGAGGTGTGTGCAGTAAAAAAGTGCAACTTTCATAATAATACCGTTCCTCATGTATCAAAGTTTAATTTGATTTATTTCAGGAAACAGCTACTTATAGACAGTAGGTATAGATTGTATTCTTCTCATTTTTAAATGTGACTCAACCGTACGTTTTTTTCATATCCTCATTCCAAAATATTGTAATGCCTAGCTCTTTGACGGAAGCCATTCTCTTCATCAATGGTCAAAATAGTTCATCTAATATCCTACGTGACAAAAATGAAAAAGTGAAGCTCATGCCTTTTACGCTCTTTCCAAGGACCTTTCCACCTTTCCAGGGTCACCTTTCCACCTCGTCGTGGTGGAAGGGTGACCCCTAGAGCTGAATTGTCAGGAGAATTGCTCTGTTTTAGGGTCACCCATATCAGATAAGTCGAAGGCTAGGAGACAAACTGGTGGTAGTCCGCGCAGCGTCTGCATCGTAGTGAGGCGGCCGCAAAAGGCGTCTGACCCCCAGTAAGGAGGTCCTACACGTGGTATTGTCGAGTAAAAATCACTATTGAGGTAGGCCACGGAATACCATCTCAATTGATTAAACTTGGAATCATGGACTACTATGAAAATGAATCCTAGCACTACGGGACTCTTCCCCCGGGCCGGGTGCTGTACCAGGCAGCAGTGGGAGCAAGGCTCCGGTCGTCGTCATCACACGAGATCTTTTAAAGCAGTAGAGGAAGTAGAGGCAAATGCAGCAGAAGAAAAGAAAATACAGAAGGGGAACGCAACAATGAGAATGCTCGTGTAGTATTCGGATTAATGGGCGGTAAAGTTAGAAAATGTAAAGCAAGAAATGGAGAAGGTGGGTAGACATCATAGGGCTGTGCGAAATATGATGGGAAGATAGCGGGGTCTGTTGTAACGATGGCTATGAAACCTGGGTAGTATTTTTGAGAAAAATGGCCGTAGTGGTAGAGATTTAGAATTGCCCTGGTCAAGGAAGCACTCGTAATGCGAAGGGAATTGATGTTAGCCTGAAGAGAGACGTAATGGATCTACATCTACATCTACATATTACCCCGCAAGCCGCCTCGATAGGCGTGTGGCGGGGGGTGTTAGGACACCAGCCGTTACATATAAAATGGACACGCTCTAATGAAATTACGCCTAGCATTTATTATAGTCCATTATTGTTCGGGGGAAAAACGGATTCCCATACCTATCCGTTCGGCAAAATATCTCTCTTAATTTATCGTTTCTGTCGGACCTGGAAATATAGTGGGGTTCTAATATGATGTTCTCCGTGTCGCTCTGAAAGATATCTATTCTCAATTGTTCAAGCAATCTAAGCCTAGCGCGCAGCCTCCGAGTCTCTAGCGGTTCCCAGCCTAATTCGTTTATCATCTGTGTAACGCTGTCAGTACGCCCGTAGCTGTTTTTGACGAATCGCGCAGCTTTCCTTTGTATTTTATTAAGTTCCCGGACTAGGTCTTTCTGCACCGGATCCCATATGCTCGCTGCATATTCAAGGTGTGGCCGGACGAGTGCGAAATAGCACCTCTCTTTTACTTTTGCATCCGAAAATCTTCCCACAATACGCTTGACGAATCCTAGCTTCTTCAGAGCTCTGCCACAAATATTTCTTATATGTGCTCCCCACGATAGGTCCGAAGTTATCGTAACTCCTAGATACTTCACTTCATCTGTCGCCTTTATGTTAATACCATCCACAGCATATACATGGGAATAGTTGGACGACCTCCGCAAGAATTGTACCGCCGTGCATTTGCTTAGATTAAGTTCGAGTCCCCTTTGATATGGTGGGAGAGGAAAGGAAGTTGGTGGTGGAGGTACGGAGAAGGCAGAGAAGGTGGATGGAAGACGTTTTAAGAAACGAAGACATGTTGAAAAGGAAGATACCGGGGGGAACTCTAGGGAAGCGCGTATGAGGAGAGAGGAGAATAGGAATTTTAGACGACTTTAGGAGAGGGATATGGAATGAGGAATTTAATAGAGTGGTGGCGATATATAAGGGTAAGTGAGAACTTGTTGAGATAAGGACTGTCCAAAGACTACCAATCAGCTGGTAGAATATCCGAGTGAAAATGTTTGTTACGCATGATATCCCATACTTGGTATTTATAAATTGTCGGCGGAGGTGGATACGCCATCAAAACGCTTTAGACATGATATTCCACAACAAGCCTGAAGCCTGTCGAATTGATTCTAAAATGGGGAATGGAAACCTTTCCTTCCTCATCAACCGCTTGTGGAAAATAATTATTGAAAACGTGAGTTCAGAATTAGTTGCGACACTTCTTAATTATTTCCAGCTAGCCTAACACATTCATGCATAATGGAAATTATGGTACAGAAG
Source organism: Pyrrhosoma nymphula (assembly GCA_963573305.1). Classification (NCBI taxonomy): domain Eukaryota; kingdom Metazoa; phylum Arthropoda; class Insecta; order Odonata; family Coenagrionidae; genus Pyrrhosoma; species Pyrrhosoma nymphula. The sequence goes on from OY754327.1 coordinate 172,113,282, forward strand.
GCAATGAATTTCCGATTATTTTTCCGCGAAAAAAATCTTTATGTTCATGATGCATTTTTATGCGGCCATATCTTCACTTGGCATTGTTACGGACTGGGATTAGAAATAAACGAATTGATGCTTGGATAAAAATTAAGGCATAAAATGTATGTATTTGAGAAAATATAGTTTTCCTTCATCTGCTTCAATGATCTTCCAAATATACTTAAAAATTTCTCAATTCGTTACTTCGATTTAACTGAATAGGAGTATGGGGTGCGTCGCAGTCAAAATTTAACATCATTTACAAATTAGGAGTTTTAAGCTTTAACTAATAGAGTGTTCCTCACCAGTTGGGATGATGCAATTCCATTCATGCTTCAAAATATACATAATAATGATAAAGCTTAGGTAAATGTAGAAGAAAATGGGAAGTTAGAATTTGAAGAGGTCATGACACAACGGGTGAATAATTGACGCATATCAAGATGGGAGAATGAAAAGCACTTCCTTGAAGTCGAATGGTGGAAATAATATGCATGTACCTATCAAGGAAATTAATCAATGCATGGAAGTAATGGGAAATTAAATTTATTTAAGAAGTCCTGGTTTTAGAAAGCAGGAAAAATTCATGAACTTTCTTTGGCGTGCCAACCAGTTTCTTTTTTCCGGGATAAATATTTCGAAAGTCACATTTTAGTTATCAGTTCGACGAGCCAGTTGAGACGAGGACGAGAAGGTCCATCTGCCTACGAAATCATAAACCTATTCAAATATTTAAGTGTTCACTTTCTCGGAAGGAGGCATTTATTTGGTTTGGTGGGCAGGATTCTTCACATTCCCAACCATCGCTAACCAAAGTCCTGGTGATGCGTGGTGAGGCAACGTGAAAACCCATTACCGAGTGTGTATATCGATTTCACGGATATTCGCGTTTTTTTAGGAATTTTATGTGCGTGTGTATTCACCTCCATTCGATGACTTATGGTAGCTGTGGCAACTTCGGGAAATAGGAGGTTGGTTCCAATTGGAGAAAGTCCTTATCGATGCCTTTACGCAACAGTTTTGTAAGACGCCGGGAGGAACGATGAGCTGTTGAATATTCGAATGCAAGGTCATCTACGAACGGGCAATCGTTTCAAGGATTTACGTTGTGAAGGACGGGCAATAAATTCCTTCGGGAATTTCTCCCGAAAATTCGCGAGGTATTTAGTGCGCCCAGAGATTATTAAATATTTCCAGCGTGCCGTCCTTTCAAAATGTTTCTTATTTTTTCTCAGTCGATTTCATTACTTGTAGATATGACAACAGATGTCAACGCATAGAGTAACAATTGTTCTGGGAATTATAGCAAAACTGAGCTAGTAACGCAGTCTAGTGAACCTATATAGAATTATAGTGTGTCAATTAGTGTTACTGCTGCTGTGAGTAGAAGGGAGAAAAAGCAGTATTTATTTGTAGTTTTATGAGAACTTGATGATTCAGATTTCCTTGAGCGGTGGCTATTAGCTGATCTAATGTTGATATCGATTTATCCAGAATTTTTCATGAGGGTAGTATGCTACATATTTTAGAAAATTGGCGATTAATTGGTCTGAAATGAACTTCTTCAGGACTAGAAAGTTTTACTCTCGACATTCAAGCCACTGCTTACTCTTTGAAATGAACGGCGAAGGAAAAATATATTAATGGCTAGTACAACTTTTCTCAGCTTCTGATTCTTTAACACCGAATAGTACTTGCATCATCATCATCATCAGTCATCAATCCGAAGATTAGTTTGAAGCAGCTCTGCATTCAACTCTCACCTCTGCCAACCGCTTCATCCTACATAATTATTCACTTTGACATCCTTTATGATTTACCTGATGTTTTACATTCTTGAACTTCTTCTGTGATTCTTTCCATCCATTTCTCATTCCAATATCGTTTTCATTTGGCTGTTGTGTCGCAAAATGTGTCCAATTAGACTGTTTAATCTTTCGGGATTCATTCCGCGATGTTTAAAATTGCAAAAAACAATATTTCGCTGGTCCTCCTCTTTCCTTTTTTTTGCAATTTTAAACATCGCGGAATGAATCCCGAAAGATTAAACATTCTACACTATATCCGCGGAAGCCTACGAGCTAATGTGTCCAATTAGTTTGTCTCTCCTTCTTCCCAGAGTTTTCACTATACATATTTTCTCTCCGACTCTTCGTAGGACTTCTTGATTAGTGATTATCTCCGTCCATTTGATCTTCAACATTCTTCGGTAATATCATATCTCCATTGCCTCCAATCTCTTTTGCTTTACGGCCATAAATATTATTTCATTAGTGTATGTCACTGTCAATTTTTAACACAATATGAGACACGCAAAATCAATTCAAACGGTAAAGTCTGATTTGTTTTAAGTAATGTGTAAATATGTTACCTAATTTAGATCCAAACTTCCACCTCATCTATTGAGACGTAGGAGAACTCGGAACTTTTTTCTTTTTTGATATGCTTTGAAAAAGTAGCAAATACTGCTGCCATTTAATAAAATATTATGGAAAACACGATAATGGAATTCGAAATGAAGTACTCTAATGCTAAGGGAAATTGAGAAATATCTTGACGTGCAAACATTCAGATCTCGAGAGAGGAATAGAACTCAATTATTTTGATCTCGCTCAATACGTTTAATTTTGAAGAAGGGCACTTTAGATGGCTTCATTACTCGGTTGGCCCTCGGTTTTACTGGACAATAATATCATTAAAGCGTTACTTGAGACACATCGAAATTTTTACTACACTTTTTTTTACTAATGTACTTTGCTGCGGTTCAGTCACTGGCAGAAATTTAGATGATACGCTCCTGAGGAGTATCATTATGGGTGCATTATATTTCAGAGGTAGAATCTAGTTGTGAATTTTCCAAATTCCTGAGGAATTTGGATATAGCGAACTGCTGACTTTCTGAGAAATATTTGGAAGCAGGTAACAGAGGTTGGTAGACCTAATCCATGCGTCAGCAACTTGCTGCTATTCCAGGTTCTTTCATTTGATACTTGAGAGAAAATTAAATTTATTAACCAGTACACCCCGTTTTCCCTGTCACAGCATAGAATGAAAACTTCTTAAAATCCATGGTAGAGCAAATATATCTTCCAAATTCAGCCAAATTTTACGGTGAACTCCTTTTGGTAATAGTTTTTATCAACATGTTAATTGTTTTTAGCAGTCATCACTATTACAGTACATTCAGTGATGTGATGTAGCGAAGTAAAAGTAATCGAATTAATTGTAACGATATTATTTTTGGTAATTTTTACTTGTAATCGATACATTTTTCAAAAAATAATTTTTACTGGTAATCTAATTAAAAGCACGTTTGAGTAATCGTTACATTTGAGTAATCGTAAGCGAAAATTTGAATACCTCGTACATTGAACGCCTCGAGAGGAGCATCCTGAGCTAAGTCTCGGTTCTCTCTTTCACGGAGGGGTGACTCCCCTTCTAGGAGAGGAGTTGCTTCCGGGAACTTGAGAAGGGCCAGACGATACGTGAAAATGGGTAAAATGTAAATGGTACAATGTAGCTAAGAGGCGTGAGTTATACAATATAAGCCTCTGCGTCTCCGGCTTTTACGTGAATCTTTTCTCATATCATCGGCGGACGTAGTGAAGAGAAGAAGCCTCGCTGGTAATCCGTACGGAGAAAAGAATCTAGTCAAGAGAGCTATGGAAACCGCTGTGGAAGAAAGGCCTTTTTCCTTCCCATACCTGCAGAATTATTTCGATCTATCGAGACATCGAGATTTCGACAAATTTTGGTAGAACATAAGTATTTAGGCAACATGATTACTTGCATTAAATAATAGTAAAAATGTTAGCACTCACTGTTTGAGAAAATGTAAGACTGTGTAATATGTACTTAACTAACAATTATATGAATTTAAAATGTCCATACCGAAAGGAATATGCCCAATCGTTGCAGGGCTTATTATATTACATGTAATTAATACATAAAGTTGAGGTCTGGAAGGTAATACATTTCCTCATAAGGAAATATTTCTTATATAATCAAGCACCATAAGGGTATGTACCAGTTCAACCAAATTGATTGCAAAATAAACTTTAAATTTCAAGATTTTCAACGACTGATTAATAATTGAAGCTTAATAATAACAAGATTTTTATGTGCTCTTGTATGAGCATTGGAGCATGACTTAATGGTTAACCACATGAATTAATAGTATATATTCCAATTCAAAACGCATTTATGAATATTTGCTCAAAAATTGACTAGATAAATTAGCAAAAGGCATTTTATGAGTGCGTAAGCCCTGCATTTGTCAGACATGAAGCAGCTTTGCCGTCCATATTTCCCCCCTAAGAAAGCACAGCACCTTCTTGTCTTGACTCTTATATTATTATGTAACGAAGAGATTAGCAACAGTTAGATTAGAAAATATTTCCATTAATATTTATGGAAGTACATTATCATCTCTCCCCCTTGCGAAGCTAGCATTCTTGGCAGTTTAGAAACCCATTAGTGTCATGAGCATTTTAGTGGCTCTCGCAGAAAAATTTGATTGGTACGTAAATAATTCATAAATTTGTTTTTGGCATATGTACTCAAAATTTGACCATTTAATGCCCTGATTAGCATTAAAGATAATATTCAAACAAAATTGTGCTACACATTGAAGATTTAGTTATATACAGGAGCAAAATGAAAAGTAATTGTAATTGTATTTGTAATCCTACTGATTACTTTTTCAAAGAATAATTTGTAATTATAATTAGTTAAAAATTTCCCTGTGTATTTTTAACTGAGCCCGTTTACATTTCTTCAGTACTTTTCCCATGACTAAGTGCATTAATAATTTGAATGAAGGGCTTTATATAGGTAATATATTTTGAGACATGGCTCTTCACCAGACTTCATATTGGCATTTTTACTATAGTATTTGATGGAAGGGGTTCTTTAGTGATTGCTATATTTGTACACCAACAGCGATCTTGTCAACTTATACACGTATCGCGATATGAACTCTGGTTTCTAATGGAATGAGGAATAACTGCTATACCCAGCCCTCATGGATTAGAATCCAGAGTCAATACTCGATACCTTTAAGAAAGACGAGAAGCAATAAAAAATGAAAACTACTCTCTCTCAGGGCATTGAAAGTAACACACATATCTAGCGAGAAAATGACAAATTCACTGTGCAAACGTTTACGTGGTTTAAATTATCGGTTACATGTCTTAGTTAAAGCTAAATTAGGGATTTGCTTTTACTAAAAGTGGAATTTAAGAATAAAGTTTTTTTTTAATTACTCATATGCTACTTGCATTCGGAAGAGGCAAAAAAATAAATAATAAATGAAATACATGTGTGTATAATACATGTGATAAAAACATATCTTTTTATATTGTACACCTCTTTTGATAGTGAACATAGAGTAAAGAGTATGCTATTTACAATATGGCTCCATAGTCAATCTGATGAACTCTTCCTTAAAAAGTCATTGAATGTTAAAACTCCCAACTCTAGAAAGATAAATCATAGGGTAGGGATTATTTTATAGATTATCTTTCAATAGTTTTCAGGTTAGGGATCGGAAGTTATTACTGAAGTGAAGGCGCGAAGTTTCAAGTTCTCACTTTTCCAAAGTCGCCGGTTTCGAGGAGAGAAATTCTTCGATCCCGACTAGAAGAGTTGATTCGAAGACAGCCGCATGCTTGTACATTGTTTAAATTTGTTATTATATTTGAATATACTTCCATTATCATAATCTTATTCGTGAAGACTTTTTTGATGGGTGCTGTATCTCCCCTCAGTCTACATGCCTTTGGCTCAGGGCCGCAGCGGGGGTGGGAATTCGCTCTTGATGCTCAGAGGCTAACACCTGTCTTTCAATGGCCCTTGTAAATGTGTCTTCGAGCATCAGCCGGATGTGAAAACGTTACTCTTGAATCATAATATCCGCATAGTCTACCCATATGAACTCCTTGCCGCTCTGATCATTCGAGAACCGCAGCGAACATTATTAAGAAAATGTATGCTTATTTTCGCGCCGGAAAATTAATGCAAATGCTCATTGGCGCGAATCGGATGGAAATTCCGCGCATGGAAGTGAAAAATCCATGGACGTGGAGGGAAGATAAGAGGCCCTTCTACTTAAAGATTTCTCCTTGCTTGTTATAATGGTTTCCCAAGCCTCATTCTTCCACCTGATCCAAAGTCTTACATTTTTGAAGAGGTTGAAAACCAATTTAGTAACCTTCTATGGGCCGTGTGTTTCGTTCCGGAGCTGTAGATGAATAATTTAATATTCCAAGGTCGATTTTATTCCTCTGCCGTAAGAGCACTTGACTCGGCCCTGGAAAGGGGTGGTGAATTATATTGAATACATACTCCCTCAGGTACATGTTTTTCATATTACACCTCGTCTGTCTACGATGATGCATGCCCAAGTTTATTTATATCAGCTTTTATATTTATCCACAGTATTTATTTGTCCACCATAGATAATCAAGTTTGTCGTCTCTATATGAATTCTACCTTTTGATTATTTCGCGCATATTAAAAAAATATCATATTTAATTGAAATGATGTGAATCGAAGAAAATGTCTTGAAAATTCAGTACATAAATCTGTTTGAATAATAGTTTCTATTTAATAAAAATCATAGTTGATATACGTAAGTGTGTGATTTGATTGTTTTATATATAAAAATGTTCTACAATGCTCTGTCCGTTGGAGTGTCGCTCTCGGCTGCTGCTGGGATGGTCTTAAGGAAAAATAATTTCCACTAAATCCAGGCTGTATTATTTTTGGGCACCAAGAGACCTAAAGCTCAATATTTTTATTTTTCACGCACTGGAGATTATTACCCAGCGAGCTCTGTCCTTACAAATCACACCAACATGCAAGTTTAAAACTTGTTTTTATTAATTTTAACTTTATTGTAAATTTAGTCTTTCGGTGCTATTTGATTAATTGTTTTCTTGGAATATTTTTGCGGGGGACTGATGTTAATCGATAATTAGAACAAAACCACTGCCAGTACGCACTTATGAAATAGTTACTTATCTACTCGCTTAGTATTTCTGAAAACCGAATCGTAAACTGCTGGTGGAATTTTCGTGACCCATTTGATAAACAGATTGTGATGATTTTTCATTCATTAGCTTGAGGCTAACGCCCGAGGTTTGTGCTACCAGGCCATAAGCGAACCATGAAGATCGGACTCGCTGATGTTCCTCAGATAACCGCATATCTGTGCCATCAGGCTCTTAAGGAATAGAGTAAGCCATCAGGAGTGTTGGTAGAATAAGTAATCAGTTTCAGCATTAGTCAATTGGGATGCCGGAAACATAAGATTCAAACTATTCAAAGTAAGATCTGGTGCTTTCCCGGCGAATGATGCGCAGGAACTTATCTCGGGCTTCCCACGGGGTTAATGGCTCCATGTTCGAACAAACATCCACCTCGACACTCATCTGCCCCGATGACGATGCTCGAGTCGGATATTGAAACGTTGGCGACCATGGAACTATTAACCCGGTGGGAAACCCGAAAAACGTTCCTGCACAACTCTATTCAAAGCTCTCCGGCTAATGTAATTTTGCTGAATAAGTCACTCAAACAGAAATAGAGGACTACAAGCATATTATATGACTATTCATAATTAGAAGTTACTGAAATCCTTGAGAAATGAAAACAGGAGTGACCTCATATCACCAATAACGCTCGATAATTGGGACCATTACTTCAAAAATCTCCTTTCCGAAAACAGAATAGAACTTATTAACCAAGAAGAACACTCAAATAATAGGCAAATATGCGATCCCATAAGAATAACTTTTGACCAAGTTAAAAATATTTGGGAACCTAAAAAAATGGAAGAGCATCAGGCCCTGGAAACATCCCTGCTGAACTAATGAAATATGGGACGGACAGATTATACGAACATCTGGCTGACCTTTTCCAAAAAGGAGAAATACCTGAAGAATGGAAGATATCATACATTTACAGCATTTACAAAAAAAGGGAAAAAAGACGATCTGATCAACTACAGGGGCATATCAGTAACTGGAAGTATAAGTAGAAAATATGGGAAACTCATTAAGGAGCTACTAGAAAATGAATATGCAGAAATGGAAGCAGAGGAGCAGGCAGGATTCCGGGCCGGAAGATCAACCATTGATCACATCTTTTGTGTAACCCAAATGATAGAGAAAAAGGTAGCTTTTAATCAGGAAGTACACCTGTTATACGTAGACCTGACTAAAGCATATGACAGCGTTCCTCAAGACAAACTATAGGAGACACTTCATAGGGTCAACATTAAAACAAACTTGATAAGTGCAATAAAAAGGCTGTATACGAATAGTAAAGCCCAAGTCAAAGTGAATAGTAGGCTTCATTGTCATTAAAGATCTTAAGCAAGGATGTTGTATAACACCAACGCTATTTAAAATATACGTTTAGAACAAGCGCTAAACAACTGGAAACGTAAATGCAAGAATATGGGAAAACCCCTTAACAACAACACCCTCTATACGCTCTGCTTTGCAGACGATCAGATAGTGTTGGCACAAGACTACGGAGATCTACATTATATGACAAGAAAACTAATAGAGGAGTATAAAACATGGGGGTTGGAGGTGAATATGTCCAAGACACAATATATGAACATTGGCGGAGCGAGGCAGGACCTGATTTTAGAAGATGGGGATAAAATAGTGTACACTGATCAATATAAATAGCTTGGAGTTAAAATTACTGATGGCGGAAACTTGGATGAAGCTATATCAGACCGAAATAATCAGGGAAGAAGGGTTATTAGATTATTAAACAGCATCCTGTGGGACCGACAAATATCGAAAGCAAATAAAACAAGAATATACAATGCCATTTTCAAAAGTATTATAACGTATGGATGTGAAGTCTGGCCTATTAAGGGACGTACTAAACGAAAATTAAATGCTACTGAAATGGATTTTTGGAGACGGGCTGCGGGACGATCAAGGATAGAAAGAGTTACAAATGAAAGAATACGACAGATAATGAAAGTCGAGCACTATATAACGGAAGACATCATGACCAAGCAGCTACTATGGTACGGACATGTAAAGAGAATGAACGAGGATAGACTACCAAGAAAGATCTTGGAGCTAACAATCCAAGGCAAAAGAGAAGACCTAAGAAAAGCTGGAAAGAGGATAAAGAAGTTAGAGCGAGAGGATTGGAAGAAGATCTATGGAAGGACAAAGAGACTTGGAGGCTAGAAATCGGAAGACTTCAGATGACGTTATGAGCCGATCCTACATACATACATAATTAGAAACATAAATACTTCTTACTCAGCCCTTGATCCAAAGTGCTTCTGACCCCTGCCTTTCACAACTTTCCCCGCAACATCTCCAATGTCCCCCAACAACGGCAAAAAAACAGCAATGAAATACAAAAAAAATTCTCTTAATTATATTTTTTGTACCTTATGACGCCGCAAAATGACCAAATGCGTTGTCCAAAATAAAATATTAGGAAAAAATACAAGTGTTTATCTTATATATAAAAAAGAATGTTATTCTGTTCGTTTTTTATACACTCCTATACCATTCATCCGATTGCGATGAAACTTTGGTGAGTTGTTGTGCGCGTGCCCATTAAGGTTTTTGAATTATAAAAATGGCAATTCTTGGGGTTGCTTTTACCCCAATATTGTTAACATTTACTCCCATAAGAAAAGCATTGAATTAGGTCCAGGTTTTTCTTTAATTGCTTTTTCAAAATACTTACACTCAAAATATTGGATGGAAATTTGTATTATAGAACGCATAAAGGAATGAAGTATTTAATTATTTCATTCAATTTTCTTATACGCTTCGTTTTTGTCCAATTTTTGCGTTTTTATCTCTGAAATCATCAATTTTTCTTCTTTTTCAACAATAGAAATTTCCTTGGCAACCTTCAACATCAGAATATTTTATTTACTTGGAAACTACAACATAGGCATGAAATAGTAACTCATGCCATCTATTGTGCTTTATGAATTCCTGTGTTGGTACGAGGAATTCATTGGACTAGGTCTCAAATTCGTTTAGGGGCCGATTTTGAACCCAGAAAATATTTGTGAGCCAAGCCATGAAATCAATGAGGACTTCATGATACAGTATTTTATTTTGCGATTTACGCGAAAAAATCATTGTCCTTCATTTATTTTGTACATGTCTGCTTTGCATATGTGTGCCTACTTAGAAAGAAAAAGAGGCATTGCAACGCATGCCGGGCACAGCTAGTATTTTATAATTATGGATATAACGTACTTCCACGAAGAGAAGTCGGAATAGTAGAATTTAAAATAATAATAGTTAAATGCAATGAATCCTGAAATATTATGTGCAATTTCCACCATCCTAAGGCATGAAATGTTATTATCCTCTAAAAAACAGATGCCGAAGAGTCTTGGCTGGATAGATCTGCGTCGTTTTCCGAGTTCGAGACCAGTAGTGCATGACAAAGGAAAAACGTGACCCCTAACTGCACCATTGGGCACGATAAATAAGATCGGATTTTATGTTGTACTTTGCAACTCTATTATTTGATTTAATTTGCGGGAAAAGGTCAACGCCATTCGCCAGGAGTCGGTGGAACGGTAACTCTAGTATAGAGAACTATTATGTGCTTGCTTGTAAATGCAGTTGAATTCCAAAATTTTTGCTAAGCCATTGAAAAGTTGTATCTTTGTTGAAGTACCTATCTGCAAGAAGATTTATAACGACGCGTTAAATTTTAATTTACATTATGCTTATAAATATTAACTCAGCGTTTGTTTTAGAATTGATGCCGTGTACTTGGTTATTTGGGGTCCAGTTGCTAAGGTTACAGCGCATCATCTAACCTTGAATCATACTTTTGTTTGAAGACTTTCGCAACTTTTTTTGTCTATAAATGATGATGTTTTCGGGGTATGCTGCGTAATGTTTCGCTTCTCCTTCTGGAAGCGTCATCAAGAGAATGAGCGTTTTTTAGCTTCAGCTGGGTCTTATATAGCATCGTTGTCCGTTGCACCATTGTTGGGCCGATTTGAATTTTGTGCGGGAGACGTTAGCCGTTTGGCTTTTGCAGGAGCCAGGAACCCTTTCCAAACCCGGCTCAGGTTATATCCTTCCTCCCTATTGAAGTTATTTGGTCTTTTGGCTATTTCTATGGCCTCGCGTATTAACGCGGCTGGTATTTTATATGGATGAAGCCCAGGAAATGCCACAATTGAAAGAAAGATATTAATCTAATTGCTAAGAACTTGGACGAAAAAATACTTCGTTGGGGAATGTTTTAAATTTAAGATAAATAATTGAGCAGTTAATTTACAATTTGATCATATTTCTCCGAGGATAACAGAATGTTATAAATGAATATTCTCTAGAGACGGCCGGTCGATAAGTGGCAGACACGTTCAAGTGACCGTAAAAAGTTACCGAATCCATTCAGAGGTCATCCCTCCGATACATCAATGTAATACCCAGCATCCTGTATTGTTTATTGTAATAATTTCATCTGCGTCAAGCCACAACTTGCTGAATAATCTAATAGTCTCAGCCTCGCGTATAACTTTCGGCATCCATATTATTGATTTAAGGTTTAAAACGATAATGGGATATTTTACTTAGTCCTGGTCTTAATTAGTATTCGAGTTGGAAAATGCGTTTGTATTCGGCTTACATTTAAAGTTTCGTTTGTTAATGTTTGCAATCGGCACTGGGTTAAAACTTAAATTTAAAACTAAAATTACATAGGCTGAAAATACTCCCGACAATAAAGCTGTATAGGCACTGGCTAGTCAGTGCTGAAACAGCGATTGGATTACTGCTTGCGTGGAAACTCGTGAATAATTTCCTTAAACCTGTCTGAGACAGGAATACATTGAGAACGCTCTGAATACAGCCGAGAGTTTTTATTCAATCCCAACTTACATGTTCGTAAGAAAAGGGAAGCAGCACTAATAGGCTTAAGGAAAGGGAAGTTTTTCATTTACACCTCCTTGAATGACGGATAAATGTCAGCAAACAAAGTGTCACGGACATGAGACCTGGAAACGAGACAAGTCGAGTAAAGGAATCTGATATTAATACGACGCCATGCGCTGGAAAATTTTAATAACTCCCTCGTCCCAAGATAGCCGCGACCGCCTGACGATGTCCGACCACGTACATCACCCGGGGCGACACTTTTCCCTCACACCTGACCGCTACTGACCTTGTTAAAAGGAATAGTGGCTCACTGCTGCTGGCTTGCCGTTCACGATACCCTCAATTTCTACCCTCCGTATGGGTTTCCGAACAGTGAGCCCACAGAAATATCCTCCTTCTCCGAGTACTCAAAAGATAAAAGCTTTTGATTTGTTCTCCAAGGTATCCGTCACATCGAAATTAGGTTCCGCGGACACGGGTTAACTTCATTAAGGCTGTACGACGCCCAAGGCCGAGGTATATTCCCGCCCAACAAGACGGCGCGCCACTCGCGACGAAACGGTGGATCTAAGGGGACGAGATATCGATTAACGGAAATCCTCAAATTCAGCCAACTCTAATTACCTATGTATTTTATGCACTTGTCTCATTGCATTAAGTATTCTCTATTGGAGCATGTTAAAGTTTGATGATGTTGCCGGGCATTGAAGGAGATGTTTGCGTCTCAATAATCCCTATTTTCGTGGCGCATTGCATTGCTCTGAAGGATTGGCGTCTTCCTTTTTTTTAAATCAGTAATTTCTGGAAAATTATCCCACTACTGACTTTCAAAAACACTAACATAATACGCGGAAAGCATCAAGGAATGTTTTATTTTTTCTTCACTAAGCCTAATCGGTGAGAAAGCAACTTAGCTGAATCGGTTTAGACAACGAATTTTCTGTTTTCTCCGAGAATCTATGACGTCATATCATGAGATAATATGACAACGCTTTCTGGGAATCAATCATCCTTGGCATGCATGAACGGTATGTACTCAATAAAAATTTTATTTTGACTTAATTACACGAAAGAACTTTCCATCCTATTAATGTCGCCCTTGAAACAGCGATTTATGTGCTCCAAAAATTGGAATGGCGTATTAGAATTTATTTAAAAGAAACCTCTTACCAAGTCAGGCATAACATTATCGCTTACCTCGTCATTGCATTGAAATTAAAAAATTAACAGTAATTGAGTATTAGGGTTACTTACTATAGTTAAACAATTAGTACTATATTTGGCTTTTAATTGGCCATGTAGTTTATATGCTCCATTAAAGAAGTCAAAAGGAAATATTCTTTTCAATCAAAATTAAGGTAAAACCATAATTATATGCAAATATAGTATAAATATACCAACTGCAGTGTCGGATTAACACACTGGGAGCCTGTTGGCAGTACAAGCAACGTTAATAACAAGTCGCAAGATAAGAAAGGGTAAAACAATTCTCAGGTCCCCTCCGGGGCCCATAGGCAACTGTCTACTTTGCCTTATTGGTAATCCGGCACTGACCGACTGTATCTTTACAAGAAATATCTTCAAGTGTGTTTCTTGAAATTGCGTAGAAATAACAGAGGTAAAACTTTGAATCGCGTTTTCCTCCTTGAGGTTCTCATTTCGTGGTTGTCGCTGTTCCGCAACAATGTTCTACTAGCCTGTCACAAAAATACGGGTTTAAAAAATGCTTGAAACTCATTGGCAGCCTCTTCAATATTTTGTTACATCCAGATGACGAAAAGAATCTGAGTGAAACTTAATATTTATTTTGGAATGGTTTTTCTCCATCAAATCCATCGAGAATTTTTGTAAAATGTTGCAATGCTGATTAATTTCACCAGCCTTTCTCTGAGTGTACTCAATCTAAGTTTCGCCGACGTGACTGCGGTTTCATCCGCCTGAGGTTCTAAAAACCCGGAAATCCCAGCGATCTCACCGACTCCGGTGAAATTCCGCATGTGCGTACGCAAAAGGCCCGAAAAGCGTGAAGATCCTGGGAAACTCTTTAATTATTTTGTCGAACGTTGCCCTGATTGCGCAAAGGAAATTCATTAAGAATTTTCGAAAAATGAGAAATAGATTTGCTTGATGCCGAGACATAATTTTCATCAAAGGCGATCAAATCTATGGCAATTGTGGTAATTCTCAGACCCTTCCTGATCTGTTCCAATTCATTAGTTTCATCTACGTGACTTGCAATGAAATATTTCACATTAATCATTCTCAAATTTGTAAAAAATATTTTAAAAATAGTTCCTGTATTATAGTCTTAATCCAGCCCCTGTGCCACAAAATGCGGCCGATCAACTTTCCCCGTGACTTAATATTAACAAAAATGTCCTTTTGGAGTAAGACAATTAAATCAGTTTATGAGGGTGAGAAGGCAGTAGTTAGTAGTGAGAGGTACTGGTTGTCACTTTGGCAATAAAATGGCGTTATTATTACTTTTTGGCAAAGGTATTTCCTTCGTGTCTTTAAGTAAGCGCTCTCGGGATCAATCTCTTTGATGATCAATTTGCTCCACGCCTCTAGGCATCGTTCACCAGACGGACTGAAAATAACAGCCGAAGGGAGACATTGCGGTTGTATGCGGCGATAAAGGAGGAATTCATCGAGATACAATAGTTCTCGCTAACCACCCCGATTTGCGATGGAGTAACTTGCTGCAGTTTATGAGCATTTTCTGAACTGTTCCTCGCGGTTTTCAAGACAGTAATACTTAAATGAGACATGTCTTCCTGAGGCTTTTCACTCCTATGCTCAAGTGACTACCTTCGTCAAATGCTGGAACCGTACGGTGCTGTTTCGTTGGGCCAATTTCGCCAATGTATTGCTGCAATGGGTAAAATAGGTATGCACATATTCCCGGGCATGCTTGGAAAAAGATGAATGATTTGCAGCATTAGGCCTTTCTTCAATAAGACCTTCGAGAAAGTGTAAAAAAAAGATCTCGATTTTCAAATGTAGTTCATCATGGATTTCATCGACAGATGTGTTTTTTCGTTATTTATTAGAGGTTGCCCCTTGCCAATTGGCCAACTCTTTCCATTCACTGCCTTCTGAGAAATGGCTGTAAACTCATTGGAAAATACTCACGCAAGACTCCTTTGAACTGAAGTTTTCAACTACCATGCCATATCTATTCATATTACCCATTCAGATGGAATAATATGAAATAACTCCGGCTTTTTTGACGCAAATAATAGCAAAATTCTTTCAATGAGGTGCAATCAATGGTCTGAGGTCAATGACAAATGAAATAAATCATCTGTGAACGAGGCAATTGCTTTGAATGCGAATGGTTATTGAGGATAAAAATAAAGTGTTATCCGCGCAATAAAGTCCAGGTTATGCACGTACCAAAGATAACCTAAGGTAACATTTACAACCCCTGGGAATGAAGTTTGATACTTCACTGCGTTCGTTGTTGAATTTAGTCCAGCGGTTATCCACACTTTAAATAACACATTTATGACGCATGATATTTAAATACCCCCTACACCATCGTTTTATTGGCTTTTGCAAACAAAAGACATGATGGAGCGAAAGTGGAATTATAGTCCTTGGCCAAAAGGATCATGGATCATCAATACATTTCAAGGTCGTCATTGTTTTTTTGTTTAAATCGTGCGTCAGAAAGTTAGAAATTAGAATGAGGATTATAAAGTGCTATAAGATTTATGCCCCACTTCAATCCATGAAACTGAATCATGATCCAATCTCAGAAAGTTAAATTAGACTTCCGCAGCTTACAACGCTCGCAATGTAGCTAAAACATTACTTTAATTTTAAAATGCAGCTTCTCATGGTCTTCATACTTCGTCTTTTTGTTATAATCAAGTTTTAGTGGAGACATTTTCTAGAAACCACTGTAAAAGTTTTTATTATACATACTTTTACTGAGTGCAAATATATTAAAACTTCAAGTTCGATGAATAAACCCCATCTTAGCACTAAAATGACGCATGAATTGGAAATTTTTTATTTAAATATTTTAGTTGTACTTGCAATAGAGTAACTATGGCCTCTTAATTAAAAATATCGTTTTCCATATATTTTGTTGAACATGTTCAAATATGGAATTATTCTTATCTTTATTTTTACAGAAGAAACTAGATATGATGAGATGCCAAAGATAATTTTACAATCAAACATCCTGAAGGAGGGAGTAAAAAATGTGTTATTTATATTGATTGATATGCATATCGATACGAATAGGAATTTTGTCTAATAATTACATGTAATCTAAAAAGATAGTAAAATAATTTGTCAGATACCATCAGAATATTACACGTTCATATGTATGTACAGGGCTACATAATACACGTCATATAGTAAAGGTCTTGACAGCACGTTATGAGAACGGTGATGTCAAGGCGCTTCGGGGGTGGTTAGGAGCGCCTTCGCCCGAAAGTGTGAATCAAAACCTTGCGATCACCTTGGAAATGTTTGGCCAAGGGTGTTTACTAGGTGCTTCGGGGGTGCTAGGGAGCGCAGTCCGCTGGACAGCGTTACAGAGCATCTTGCCAGCGCCGTGAGAACGCCTAGAAACGCCTTATGAGTAACTTCAAACGCCTTTTAAACATCTTGAAAAGCGTTGAGAAAATCGCCAGGGTTGGTCGAAGAAATAAAATCAATAGGTATAATATGCCTCCGAATGCAATTTGTGCACCGAGCTGCTGGAGAGTGAAGCATTATTTTGGTTTAATGATGAGTCAGCATACTGCTGTTGGGGATCCTATTCGATTTGCACAACCTATCCATCAAAAGCTTAAAAACAGCGAGTGCCTTAGCTTGTATTTTTTGCGATAATTTATTGGCTCTCCGTAGTTGAATAGTTAAGATATGACCTTTGTGCTCTGATAGTCCAAACTACTCAAGAGTTTTTGGCGATAGGAAAGTGAGATACCAATTGTAGGACATTTCGACCGTAACTCGCTCTATATTTGGAAATTTAGGGCCTAAAATTGTTAGAACTGCATGAGTCAAACGGTGGTTATATCGAAAGGCACTAAAATAAATTTAGTTCACGCGGTTCACGAAAAAACTTCCTGAGGGTAGTAATACTTTCTCAGGTGCAGCTCTCTTTGTGCCCATCTGATGGGACAACAATCCGATTCGGCTGCAGCCATGGATAAAGCAATCCTTGTCAATTACTAACGTCCAACCTTATGTGATTTTTCAATACCGAATAATTGCCGAAGTCGATCGGTATGCCGACATCCAACTCGAGGCGTTGAGGACGTGCACGGGACAACGGATCCATCGCCTTCAAATCGCCAGATGCGCTTCAGTGAGAGACGTTGACCCAAATCTTGGCCACCCATCTGCCTGCCTCGCCTCCCATCCGAGATAAAACGAAACATCGCGCTTCTTGGGAGAGCTATCTGGAGCGTAGAGTTCTGCGCACGAAGAATAAAGGTTTCTTTTCGAATTGGTGAGTTCAATATTACCCCAAGCCTCTCCCAATCGTCGGCTCGGAGCAACTTCATTCATAAACATCAAAATCCGATCAATGCGGAGCAGGCGCGTGCATCCCGGGTGCTCAAATGCCCTTGGTGCCACGGATAATCTTGTCAATATTTTCATTCAAATCGGTGAGGATTTGCTATCGTTAATCTATGCTCTTTCTCTAGCTCATTGGAAAAAAAGGACCGCAGTTGAATGAAAATTCGTTCGTTCAATGCAGCATTGTTTGCGGTACATAAGAAAGCTCTCGACCTACTTGTTTTATCTTTGGGTAACCATTGTATGATTTAAAAATTTTATTCTTTAGGTTTCTTATGGATCTTGACCACTTTATGAAAAATGACGAAACATTTCTGGAGTTTTGGTCAGTTAAAATAATGACAGCGTATCTGCCAACGTTTCGTCAACTTTTATTGACATCATCAATCTGATGATGTCAGTAAAAGTTGACGAAAACAATACTATTTAGAACAATACTATTTAGAAAACTGAAATTTAAAATCATCTCTTTAAAGATATATTTTGAACAATAACTCATAATTTTACTTCCAAACTCCAGCGTTATATAAACAGCACCAAATATTAGAACAATTTATAATTACATTTTTTCTCATTTTGAACCAATCAACAGAACAGAAAAGGAGAATGGGTAAAATTTTATGTCCAAATGTATAGATTTTTATGGATTTTAAAATTTTAAAAAATTATGACCAACATTTCAAGCATTCTTTACTGCATTTAATCGATGTTGGTGGTTGGGAAGAGACAATACAGCTGAGTAGGTACAGTAATACTTGAATTAGTTAAGTGACTGACGTGTTGCTGTATTAAACAAATCCGCTGCGCCATGGCATGCATTAGTGAAGTGGTCTTAGTTTTGCTAAACTATTTAGACAACTGAAATTTAAAAATCATCTCATAAAAGATTTTTTTGAGCAAGAGCACATAGTTTTACTTCCAAACTCCAGCGTTATATTACGATTATACCCCATTATAAATATGCTCCATATTTTTGAGCTTGTAGCATACGTGTGAATATATCCCTGCTTTAATCGCAGTACTGTGGTTTATGAAAACGAATGGCTTACCGTTCTTATGGGAAATGATTTAAAACATTTATCGGCTACTAAATCGAGCCATGACGTATCAAGAGGCGTCGTAGCTCCCACCGTAATAATCGCGCTACCCTGAAGTACACGCCCTTTAATCATGCGAGAGCACTTCATTTTAAAATGGAGTCCATTTCGCGGCACACCAAGTGCGTGACTTGGTTCGTCCTAAACGGACTTGCAGCGGCGACCCCTGTGCCCTTCCGCCTCCCCCAGCCCTTCCGAAACAGGCGCCTCGTTGCCATTAGCGTCGCGTTGAATACAGGAGAGTAATGAGGGCGACGACAGCGCCTCCCCCCCCTCCCCACCAACACTTGGCAACCCGTGACGTCACACTTCGAGTTGCACGAATCGGGTCAGTCCAGTCTTCGATTTTGAATGAGGGGAAGGCGGGGTCTTCCCGTTTGGATTGGGGGCATTATGGGAAAGGAAGGTTTGAACCGCTGTTACATCAACGAGAGATGACACTTGGAACACACATAAACTAGAGTTGTCACCTTGACAGCTTAATCGCCAGTGACCCGCTTCGTCGATTAACTGACGTTGGCCATAAAATAGAGCGATTTGCAATCGAATTTATTTAAATGACATAGTATTCTGGCTTCATTAAGGCCAAGGGATTGCTATCAGTTTGAAGTGTCTTCGTATGTGACATTAAAGTACCTTGCTACATGATTTAATGGACAAAGAGTTGGCCAATGTAAACACAATTGAGTTCATGTAAACTCTTGCATAATCGTTTAATTGTGGCATTCATAATTTTACGTACATCTCCCATCGAAACAATGTGCATAATGATGATAATCAATACATATTAAGTTATACGAACATTTGGTGATAAAATTATAACGTATATGCATATACGTTAATAAATATGCTTTTAATCAACATTAATTACATATATAATCTTTAGATATAAAAATGGATGTTTGCATATCTATCTGTCCGAGATTAATAGACTTCGACACCGTTTCACCGATCACCATGAAAGTTGGCACATATATGTATTTTTTCAAGGAGAAGGTTTTTATCATACTAATATATAAAAATGTAGTGGTGTCTGTGTGTATGTTAGTTACGCATCTCCTAAAAAACTACTGAACCGATTGAGATGAAATTTTGCAGGATTCTAGCGTATACACTAGAAGGTGCTATAGGCTATATAAAAATACTCAGGGCCCTAGAGGCCCCCAACTGGGCCCCCAACTGGGCCCCTGTTATTTATTCCCATAAGAAAAGCATTGGAACTAATGCAGAGGTTTCTTGTAGTATATACATTCTTGGGCAATCACAGAAACCGAATAGATATATGGGAGGCAATAGAAATGCGAGTTTTAGATGAATGATGAAGGTCATATGAAAGGAGATAATCACCCAAGATGAATTTGCACCAAGGGCTGAGGAGAAAAGATACCCGATGAAAACTATGCGAAGAAGAATAGACAACTAATTTGATACATTATGGGACACAAGAGCTCCTACAGAACAATAATGGAGGGAGAATGAATGGAAAGCATTACTAAGGAAATAATGGTGGACATTGTGCAAATGGAGATTATGCATCACGAAAATTATGAGTTACGTTTTAATGAAGACATTATGAAAGAGTTAATCGATTAGCTGGAAAGAGAATTGATTGGATAGCTGCTGCAAATTAATCCTCGGAATAAGACTGCTGATTATGATCGTGAGTACGTTCGTGAAAATTTATAGCAAAGTTTTAATTAATATTATTAATTTTCATATTATTGCAACGCGACATGCTGTAAGTGGCGACTAAATTTTATTAGCATTAATTTTCAAATTATTTGATCAGGATTACGATTCCCACGAGCCACATGTAAATAGATTTCTAGTAGAAGTTAGGAAATGGGATTGGGTAAATATATTATTGCTATTGCGTTTTACTTTCCTGAAAACCTGCTCAAATTAGTTGCTCCCTTGTGGATGTGGATTTTTTGGAAGGAAGCCAGTGGTCGAAGTAGAAAATTTAATGTTAAAACCATTCACGTTAATCTAATGACCTCAAGAGAAGAGTTCTCTCACGCGCCAAATTTTATCGAAAGTTGTCTAACGGCTTGCGTCCTGATACTAGGCCACGAAACAACAGACGCAGCCACCATGCATTAAATGACATTTCTTATTTGGTGAAGATGGACTACTTCGAGGAAAACGCATGCAGAAAAACAAACCTAACCTTGAGCAATTTTGGAAATTATCCAAGCCGTCTAAGCACCTTCAGAAACTGCATGGAGAGCAGGTTGGTCCACTTTTGCGACTTGGAGGACACATTTAATCACATTACTGGGAATTTTCCGAGCATTGCAATTATTTAGAAAGGTAAACCGAGGGATGGGCGTGCCCCGGGCGACATGGGAAGTGGGTTAGCGTTCGTCCGCCGATCTCCTCGCCCGCTTCCACGAGGACTTTTGGGGGAAAAGTTTCCCAGAGACAGGATGCGCGACATTAGAGGATTTTTAACACTTTCTCTGGCCGTTTAATAACATTCGGACCGTGAACAGGATCGGGACGACCATGGGAACGGGTTGTCTAAGGCGGGGCTAAGATGCTCCGATGGTTTCGTCTTTTGTCCTGCTGCAATGCTTTCCCTCACGCCTCTGTTTTATCTTTCACTTTCCGATTTGGGCCGCGCTATTCCTGGCGAGCGGAAGTGAAACAGCGCGCACTTGAAGAATATACTTTGGCATCCGAGCGTTGCCATGTAAATATTTTATTTAGAGAGAGTATTCGAAACCTAACTCCTTAATCGGGTACTTGTTTTAAATGGACATCCACTGATTTTGGACGTGACAGCTCCAAAATCTTACTGTTTATATTTTTATTGAGACTTTAAATCAATTATTGCAAATCATTTTTTAAAAACTATCTCTGAATAAAATTTTTTTTTTGCAATAAAGAGTCTTACAATTAGTAAACGAAAGTTCAAAGACTATAATTAGATGTACGTAAATTGAGTCTCCATGAAACATGGACGAGCTTTAAGTAAGTACTAAAATTATTTACGCGAAAGTGTATTGAAACGCACGCCTGTATGTAAAAATAGATCTTGGTCATATGCTCAAATATTGTTGTTATAGCTGAGTACCTTTGATAAAATATTTCGACTCTTTTGTGGGAGCGACATCCAGCTTAGCTTACATTTGCTAAACTAGCGAAAACTTTGTTGGTTGCAATAAAGTACGACATGGAGATGCAATTTGAATTGTAAAATCATGTAGCATCATTGCACAAAATTCATACTTCTCTGATTGATGGTGTATTTCTGTCGTCCTCACTAAAAATTCCTCGCATTGATCTGATTCAGCTTTCCCCTAGACTCTTCTGCCTACTGATTTGCCAATCCATTCCTGTCCCATATTTCTTGCAGGCATACAATTGCGAAACTACGGCTTTCATCGAGAGGTGAGATGAGTCCTCTGCGAATCTGCTTGCCAAATTTTCCCTCTCCTTTACCATTCCGGAAGAATTTCTGCAGCAGAATGCACGTACAATAATACAATTTTGAATACAAGAATCTTGATCAGTCTTCATTTACGGCTTGCCCTTGGCAGGACCTTGAAATTACCAGTAGTTATTCCATCTACATATTTGATCTTCATCATTATTCTATGGCTTTATGTCCCCCTTTCCTCCTATCCTCTCCCTCAGATGCCAATACCATTCATGTCCTATAGCCATAAATGATGTGCCTCTTTTTGATACGTTTCACGAATCTTTGTAGAGGATTAATTTTTTGAAGAACAAGGCTGTTTCCAAGAGATAAATAATCCCAAATGCTTTGAATATTTGCTACCTATAATAGTTTCATTTATTTTTCAACTCTGATGCTCCTGATTCCATTAGAACGTTAGGTCCGACAAATCTTCCAGTTTTTACGCGATTTGGGTAATTAAATTTCCAAATTGAAGATTTTGTATATTTGATTCTAAATATTTCTTTTTATATCAGCGTTATAGTTTTTTAAAAATGTGGCTGGGAGGAAGATGCATAATGCTGGCGAAAGACATGGGAGCCTTCATTCTCTTCAATATGCAGAATAAAAACGATGTCATCTGAACAATAAAACGCCACGCGCTTCTGTGATCCCGCAAAAGTGATATAGCTAAGTAGAGGATTTTCTTTCACAGAAAAAAAGGGTGCTTAAAAATTTCTCTGGTAAAAAAGGTTTTCGGTCCAATGAAGTCCGCTGATCTTCTGGAACAAATTTGTTTCAAAGAAGTGATCAGAAAATCATTGTAATTTCGGAAAAAATGAAAGAGAATTCGTTGAACTTGTTGAAACGTAAAACGGAAGTTCATAATTCTTTTTTTATTCAACAGAATTTTTTTTTGGATATTCGGTCATTAAATTCTTTTGTGAGGAAATGAGGTTTCAAGTTGAAAGGCCATAGGAATGAAAATACTCTGCCTTGAGCACCCGTGCAGCTTTGAGATTGGAGCCTGTATCTCAGTTTTTTCGGTCTTCTGCTGCCTTCTGCTGCTTCAAATATACTACAGTTTTGACATATACAACGGATTGGGACTCTATACCATTATTGCGATAGGCCTCGATCCCTTCAAAGTTAATGGGGAACTGGAACAAAATTAATGACCGTTCTGTGAAAGAGCCTGTTCAGCAAATAGTTATTACGCTTACTATTTTTCATCATTTATATTGGACAAAATTAATTTTGAAATTAAAAAAATTTGTTTAATATTTCACATGTATAGCCTTGATTGCAAGGCTGATAATATGTAACCTTACGTCTTCAAAAGTTACTTTGTTTCGAGCTCATAGCTGCGCGCCAAAGATATTCCTCATAGTCTCGTTGGATCGGAATTATAATAACATTACATACTTGTAGCATGAAGTAAGGTTTTGCTAATAATTAATACTAGTGATTAGAGTACGTTTATTAAAATTTCATGATCCTATTAATGGTTTTTAACTTCATCGAGTTTAATAGAAGCTCTAATACTTTTTATTAAAGTGAGGAAACGTTTACAAAACCACATAAAAAATTACACACAACCCGGGTCGTGGTTGTGTGTAATTTTTTATGTGGTTTTGTAAAAGTTTCCTCACTTTAATAAATTGTTGTGATGGAATACCACAAAGTTTCCGAAGACTACGTTTTATTCTAATACTTTTGCCCAAATTTATTTTTTACTGAAAAACTATTAGTACAGCTCCGGCCATTTCACATCCAAAGGTTCGTTTTATTGAAAATAAAGCATGTTAAATATGTTACGACAATTAACCTTTTACTCGACAGGAATATTATAATGCTCAAAGTTTACTGGGTTGAAAAATATATTTGTTAGAAAAGCATAAGTAACTTAACATTTTTGTCTTCAAGGAAGTCGTACCTATGAAATTGTGGCATGAATTTAGAATGGATTCAGAGGCCATCCCGTTTCTGCCTTCCCTGACCCTAACAGCGCTCAGGCAATCCAATCAACATTTTACAAATCCTATGCAGGGCTAGGTTTCGCTCTTCTTATAGTGGGTAGTGTCTTAGGACTGGCAGAGTGGATGCGACACAACCTCGGATGTGAATTTTGGCTAGGAAAACAAAAAAATGGAATTCTGTTCGTATTCAATCGTCATCTTAAAATCCTGGTTGTCGAATTAATGTAGGACAGCAATTTTAACTATATATTTATCAATGTTAAAAATAGCCCAATTGTCATGTGGCCAAAATATTTAGAAGCTTCTTGATATCTTTGTTAATATATTATAATTATACTTGATATTACGGGGGGGGGGAGACACTTGTAAGTTTAGTATGAGTGTGATCGTGCACACGCGCACGTGCTTTGTTGAATATTACATTTACTCATCAGTATGATTGTATATTTTTATCATGTCTGATTGTTATGCCAAATTTTACTATCATATCCCATGCTTTTTCTTTTGCTTACCTGATGTCTCTTGGAAGGGGGAATTTTCCCGTTTGCGCCAATGCTTTGTATTTTCCAATATTGGCCATTGAAAACAAATATTTAAAATTATAACGATAGCTTACTATTTCCCTCACTATAATTTACTACCGACCATCGTTTTAAGCGATTAATTGTCATTATCTAGCCTTGATAATGGCAATAAATTATATTGCGGATAATACTTAGCTATAGTTTTTTTTCACAATGACTTGGTTCCAAAAAGTTTGGCCTGAATCAGTCTTTTACAATTTTTTGTGTTTGGCATGGTGTAAAAAAGGAAGGAAATATTTTCTGACGCCCTAATGTGGTGTATCGTGTTTGTGGTGCCATTCAAGTAAAATAATATACGAATTCGCAAGGGTCAAAGTGCTGTTAAATTTGAGCGAATTAGCTAATGCTGGGTACAAAGCGTTAAATACTAATTTCATATGTTCACTTATTATAACACGCGGAAACATCGTCATCCGTCGGTGGACCTGCTACATTCGGCCTCACGTGACTAATCG
Organism: Pyrrhosoma nymphula; assembly: GCA_963573305.1. Taxonomy (NCBI): domain Eukaryota; kingdom Metazoa; phylum Arthropoda; class Insecta; order Odonata; family Coenagrionidae; genus Pyrrhosoma; species Pyrrhosoma nymphula. The sequence continues at coordinate 172,138,283 of OY754327.1, forward strand.
AGAAGAACCTGTTCGTCTTGTGAGGAGAAAAAGCGGTTTTGAGATCCGCAACTTAATCGAATTCCAAGTTTAACACGGGAATAAAATCCTTTCACTCTATTCCCCTTCACCATTGTGGATTTAGTGCACTCATATTTGTAGACCTTGCCTTCGTTTCGTAATTTTCTATCACTATTGTATACAGTTCAATAACGATGATGTCACAGTTATATGTTTTATTGAATGTGTTATGGAATACAGAAGCTCTTTTGTCTCAATAAATGAATATTATTGATGGGAATTCCAGAGAAAAAGTAGACACCCCCGATAGACACTTTGAATGGCTATTACATTTTCTGGAAGCACTTCGAAGGCAGTGATCGGTGGAGGGATATTTTTTAATTCTCATCTTAGGTAATAAAATCTTTTCTCTTTAATATTTGTTCCAAAAATATCCTTATCAATGAATACGTGAAGAGTGGCAAGGTCATGTTATGTGCCTAATTAATTCTCTGAATATTCTTCATCTGAAATTACAGAAATAAAATCCGATCAAGTTGTCCCCTGGGAAATTAAAGGTTGCAGGACCTGAATTGCTTGGAGAATACGTTATTACCTCATATAACGTAGCAAACCAGCTTGCAACCAAGTTGCTCAGCATCAACCAATGTGCATAGGGTGTTTCAGGAGGAATCTGCGTAGCTTCTGTAGGTGATAGGGGAGGTGATTTTCAGCATTTTCTGTCCCATGAACATGGGGTCGCAGCTCCTTAGTTACCGAGCTATGGCAACGCAAATTTTTGTCAGAAGTATTCTATCACCTTCTGAAGTTACGCAGATTCATCCTTAAACACCCCGTATACGATACCATGGTTTCAGCGATCTTTCCTAAAAAATTGGAATTACGGAAATTCGATAAATCTTTGAAAAATGTACTCTGGCAATAAATGCCATCAAGTCATTGCAGATAAAGCAGCACATGGTTTTCCATTCAGTCTATGATCTTTCAGGTGCTAAAATGATTCCAAAATGAGTTATCACGAATGAAAAATTCAAATGGATTCATCAAGCATCGCTGAAACATTAAACTGGATCATGAATATAGATTTCGGTGCAGTTAATTATGTGCAAATGCAGTGATTACAATCTTAACAATACAAAATAATGCCAAATTGTCAGTGGGCGAAGATTACATAGACTGTTGAAATATTTTTATGCTAGCTGTTTTACCAGTGAGTAAATTCTTAAACTAATAATGTGCCTTAAACTTGTTAAAAAACTTAACTTATTCACGGATTGTTTTGGCTTTCTCCTTTAGATTCAGTAACGTAAACGGCGGGGAGGGAGGGGGTCCGGATTCCTCCCCGAAATTTTGATATTTTTAAATGGCACTGAAAGAAAAAGTCATATTTGTTTTTAAACAAAGAATTTTTAACTATTCTTCAGTTTGAACAACTTTTTAAGAAATATGTTTGTAATTTTGAAAAATAAAAAATTGTTTTTAAAAATTATTTCAGTTAAATATTTTAATATCGACTGTTACAATTCAGTCACTATTGCACCTTTAATTACCTAAATATCAATTTTTTTAAAATTATCACCCCAACCCCAGCTGAAACTCAACATGGTGGTTTAAACAACCCCCCCCCCCCCCAGTAAACCAAATCCTTCCCCCCCCCCCCAAACCAAATCCCAGCTACGTCACTGTTTGAATTGTTTTGTCTTTTTTTGAAGTTTTTTTATGCAGAAAAACGACAGTATTGAACTCCTGGTATGGTATTTAGATACGATAAGTATATTTGTGAAGTCATTCATTGGGTTAGTATCCAAAATAACTATGTTATTTGGGAATCAAGGAAAGAGGTTGCTCGTAGATTGGTATGTCTTCGGAGATATGTAAATGGAGAAGATTTACAATCAAGTAAATGGACTGTATTTATAGATCAGCGTATATATCTGATGGAGGAAATGTTTACGATGAGTTTAGGTATGTGGCAGCGCTCCTTAAACTCTGAGCACTGTGAAATTTGTTTTAGCTCGTCTAAATTCTTTCTATATCCCTAACCCGAAAACATATAATTATTTCTGGTAGGGTGTGTCTTCTTGACGCGAAATCTTCCGGATTGACCTTGACTTTCACCCTGCATGTCTGCATTGATAACAGGAATTCATACTATGTTTAGGTTTTGAATAATAATGGTAAGTTGAAAGGGTACAGAGGGTCCCAAACTGGAATCATTCTTGCCTGAGAACCTTTGGCCCGGGTAAAATCGCGCATTATCTCACGTGTTCCCGGTTCAGATTAGACATACGGAGAAGCGTTGATCATTTTTATATTGCCCTACTAGCGTCCTAAGGGGAATGTGGAAAGTTAGTTCACCTCCTATGGAAAAGGAAGGAAAAATAAACTAAGAAGAAAAAAAGGGCAAAAATGGAGAGGCATTTTATATCCATTTTATAACGTCAAGTTTACGTAAATGGTAATATGAGATAGCCTTCTTATTAACTTGATGTTAATTGAGAGTTCGTTTTGTATATTACATCACACTGCTGATTAGTTTACGTGAGTGTCAATGATGTGAGAACGCATTAACTTTGGTTTTCAAAGCGAGAAAATATTTATCCAGAGACAATAAAACCGAACATTAGTTTATCAATGTTTCGCTCTGTTTATGCTGTAATCGTGAATTGTGTACGAGAAAAAGATTTGCTAAGTCTAGATTTGTTCAGCCTTGGAAGTATAGAAGCACTTAATTGAAACATTTATTTTGAGCATTCTCTTGTATGGCGGTGAAGCCTGGAGAATTACTGCTGCAGCGCCAAAATGATTTAAAAAAATGAAATATGGTTCAGTTGAGAAATGATGAAGATAAAATGGACGGGTAGGAACGCCAATAAAGAAGTTCTATGAAGAGTTTCTGTGAAAATAAATTTAATGAAAAAACTGTTTAGTAAAAGGGGCAAACTTATTGGACACATTTTGAGACGCAAATTCCTGAAAATAACACTGGAAGTAGATACGAATTGGGAGAATTGTCGAAATTAAATTAACGAAGGATGTAGAGCGTCAGATACACACAAAAAATCATCAATAACAGTGAAATTTACTGAGAGCTCTGCATTTCTTATTGGTAAAGGACCCTTTCTTTCTAATAATGAAAATAAAGTGCTTTATAACCATGTTTGGGAAATACTTAGAAGTGAATGGCCACACTGTGTCACACACTGTGTCACACACTGTGGCCACACTGACACAGTTATTATAAAAACAGTACTGATCTTGGTAGAAGAAAAGCATGTAGTAGTTGTTGCTGACGACACCGATATTTCTGTACTTTTTATTTACCACAATACACGAAATATTTGTTTGCAGTCATCTACGTTCATTGATTAAAAACTTAAAGAAATGGGATGCACAATTATTCTCTTTTCACATGCTTTAACAGGATGCGATACCACAATCTCCTTATTTGGTAAAAGAAAATTGGCAGCATATCGATATTTTTGGAAATGTGAGGAATTTATCATTTGCGCGACTCTGTTTGGATCAGAAAATACGAATAGAAAGGAACTCACAGATGTTGGCACCAAAGCATTGGTATCAATGTACGGTGGAAATCCAAAGACAGAGATTCTAAACCTACTACGATATAATCTCTACTTGAAAAAAATCACAATGCCAAAAGTGAATTTAATATTGTAAGATTGCCACCTTCAGAAGATGCTGCTGTTCATCATCTTCTCCGCGTACATTTACAATGTCTTTGTTGGAAAACTATGAACACCAATATTTCCAATTCCGAAGAGTGGGGTTGGAAAAAAAGTAGAATGCCAACTACAGCCCATAACATGTGAAATGAGCTCTGCACCAGAGTTATTACTAAACATGATCCACTGAACCTGCAAAACTGATAAAAATGAGCCTTTTGGTAGCACGGTAGATGTACGTGCCAACATTATGGTGTGGAATGTACTGAGATATGTTGTAAATGTTCTGGTAGAGATTGCACAAATAGTGCACTAAAAGAAAGTCATTTAGAAGAAACTGAAGACTTTAGCTTTAGCTTGTTTCTTATGTAAGATTGATAAAATACATATGCATTTGTATTAAAAAACGCATTTTGATTAATAAAAATATGATTTTCAACACAGCATAAGCTTTCAGTTTTCTGCCTCTATTTTGTTATTTATTTTTATTTTTTAAAACTAAATATTGATCTTTTTCAGCATAAAATTTTCCGTAAATTGATACCACACTCGATTTTTTATGATTTAAAAAATTCAAGAATTTTTTTATTTCAAGAAACTTCCAAAAAAAACGAATTTTGCACACTTTCATTTTTTTTAGACTTTTAGCATGTCAAAAAGACACCAATAATGAACTAAAAAATCCAATCCCCGTCTTTGTGGGAATTAGTTCCACCTATCACAATTTCTTTGCTTATCTCCTGTACTAACTCGAGATAAGGCCTAACTAGATCAAAATAACATTACTTTTACCTTACCGTCTGACGACCATCCCACGGTTCACTTCGTTAATCCGTCTTTTGAATTCTGAGTCACAAATATTTCGAATGTGTCCTCGATTTAGGGCAACGTCCGCGTATTTGACTTTATTCGCCACATATGTATCTTTTCTCTTTCCAACTTAATGGATTTGGGATTGAATTGATTTGTTTTGCTTCCTGACGCTCCATGCCAAGAGTTATATTATGATCACTCTTTTGTAATATGTAGCTTTACTCTTAGTTGGGTGGCATTGAGTATGTTATAATTTGTTAGACCTATGTGGATTCTGAATCTAACAGTCCAAAGAGCATAGTCTTAATTTTAAGGTATTAATTTATACCTTTATTCTAATCTTGTAAGGCCCATCAGAAGCAAAAGCTAACATCCATTATGTCCTCCTGGTGATTCATAAAACATACGGGCTTATTTTTTTCACCAGTTTTTGTCCTATAGTTTTTCTCCGCCTTGAAATGGCTCTTTTAAGTGTCCCCTCTTCCTATTATCCCATCAAAGTGTTGCTTGTTTTGCCTTACTCATCCTCTTGCTTTAAGGCTTCGTACACCATTTTTCGAAATGATCTAGAGTCATTCAGTCGACTAGACATAATTCATATTCATTTTTATAACTCTCTTGTTGGTTTTGATATAAAAGTTACGATAGCTCAACAATAAGAATTAAATTACAGGTCCAAAATAATACTTCCGTATTTTAGTTACCCCAAATGTCTTGCTTGCCTGCGCACCAGCTACTTTTGCTCGAATTTCGATCCTTTCACTCATTAATGATAATTAGATTGTGAATCATGAATGCTCAAAATGAGAGTGGTATGCATTTCGTTTCCGGAGTAGCAGGAGCTGAGCACAGAGTTGAAAGGTGACGCTCGTAATTCAAAAGCATATACGAAACCAGGTGTTGGTTATGTTACCTCCTCAAAATACCCTCGGATCTTAAGAAAGGCAAAACATAAATACTTGCACCGAAAGTTGAGGGGAAGTGTGAATCGGAGGAGAGCAGAAGTATTCGACGCTTTCATTGGATTGAGGGAGAGAGAGAGAGAGAGAGTGGGGCTCCGGGTCACAAGTGTTCCGTCAAGGCCGTGCCCACGCGTGATGTGCTCGCGGTCGCGACGGTTTGGAGAAAGCCCGGAACAATTTCGAGTCCGTTGCCCGCGGCCGCAGGTAATGATGCTGTGTGAGAGTTGATTACTTTAATTGCCTTGATTATGCGAGGGTGACGGCTGAGACAATGTCAGAATCACTCTGCCGAGATGATTTTATTACGCATTTATTGCAACAACAGTTATGCTTTCGTTTCCCTAATTTGAAAAGAGATTTGAAGTTTAATCAGCTAGTGCGTAGCAGCAATTGTAAACATTGAGGCATACTGATTTTCATAGAAAATGAACCTCATCATTTAAGATTTTATTTCACTCTCACATCTTAAGCAATCGATCTCAGTGAGAGCGCTCTGCGGTTGACGCGAGGGTTGCATCATGCTACATTTTTGGTATTAAGGTAATTTGAGCGAGATATTTCACTAGTCATTATGGAGACCATATTCGAATTTTATTTTTTAATTTAAGCGTCTGTAAGAAGGATGAAGTAAATACTGTAATATAAATGGCGCAAAAATATATTTATATGATTGTCAAATGTTCTCAGGAATTAAATGCCTCATAAGCCTCTAAATTGACTCATTTTTTCATTCCGCGGCAACAACTTAACAGATGGCTTTTTTGCGATTCCGCAATAATTACTTCAGTGAGTAATTAATTATATCTTATAAAGTGTTGAGAAAACGTACAAACTACACAGTTTTTGACGAAATGTAGGCGTTTGAAGTTCCTAATTATTTCAGTATTCCTCCTGTGGAGCGCACAGCCGTAATATATCCCATGCAAAACAGCTTATATTTTTCAACAAATAGCTCGAAAAGTAGTCAGGCAAGGGGTCAGTATTTTTATATCGTTGGAAATATTAGAGTTTCTTTTCATTTAAAATGAGGCTAATTCATCAAATTCTAGGTGAAGTGATATCTCACTCAAACTAACTTAATTTTGTGTTCTGTTGTGCTGGAGACAACCGGAACCACATGTGTGTATTACTCTGCCCCGTATATCTTTTGTAAGCCAGCGTTGTGGCCTGATAGGGGACTGAGATAAGTATGAATCAATTGTAAGTTGAATAATTAGAGTTTGCGATTGATTTTCCCGTGAGTCAATCTTGAGTTTCATGCAAAGGGAACCGGGGCACATATCCTCGGCGGAGGAGGGGATAGTTTTTTTTTTAAATATACACCCCAAAAAATATACAACAAACCAAAACCCTTCTTGTGGAGAATGCGATGAGAAAAGAAAAACACCACCCTCAAAACAATAAACACTCCCAAGTTTGCGACCCCTGTGGAAGCGCATCGGAAACGAGAGAACGATCGGAGTGGAGGAATATACTGCGCCGTAAACAATGGGCCTATAAAACCTTGGATCTTGCAGCGAAATGAGGTCGCTAAGGGTGAGGGAAGTGACCCCTTTCTTTTCCAGAGAGAGAGAGAGAGAACCGAGCCCCGGGAAACATTTTGGTCGTCGACCCAGTTCGGGTCATCCACGTGAACGGGGAAGGCCGCAGAACCCTTTTGCGCATCCGCGACCTCGAGAATGCGCTTCGTCCCCTCGTCTTCCCCCTTCCTACCCATCCCTTACACCCTTCCCTCATCTCTCCGCGGCCCCTTCCCGGGGTCCAGGGTTTGGTTTGCGGATGTAGTTTCGTTCGAGAGGTGGGTTGTCAAACAGGAAAGTGAGATGCAGGGGAATGGGTGGGATGGATGCGATGGGGGAAGTAGTTGAATCGAGAAGGAGAGGGTGGGAGTGGGCGCTTGATTGTTTGAATGTGAGGGGGGGGGACGAAGGGGGTGGACGACGCCTCCCCCTCCGACGCAAAGAGGAGCAGGGATGAGTAGTAGAGGAGAGTCCTGGCTCCGCGGCGGCGGCCTTGACACACTTTCCGCCCCCGACCTGCGGCGCCAGGGTTCCCTCTCCTGACCTCCGCATCCTGCGAGGCCGCGAGCCCTGGGGCACCACCCAACACTCTGTGAGGGAGGGCGAGAGGAGAGGACATGAACTTGGGCGCCACCCTATGTATCGATCAGCTGACTCGGTCAATCCGACCCACATGATCCACTCCACTCACTGTTGAGGGAGCTCCGAGGGGAAGCGGTCCAGTTGCATCTCATCTCTCTCTCTCTCTCTACAATCTCCAAAAGTTGGAGGTGGTCGAAAAGGGTACTCGGGTGATTTTCCACCTTCAGGCATCCATCTACCTAAGTCTACTTCTACGCATTATCCAGCCTCAAGGGCATGGGGCGTTAGGAGTCCAGCCGTGAACAAAAGGAAGGTTCATTGGACAAGTTATCCTCAGGAGTAAATCCCAGACGTGTCGCGCATGTGATACCTCGACCCCTTGTCGTCATTATCATAATTATCTTCGCAGCCGTCATCTTTCGTGCGGAGAGAGCTCTCAACTCGACTGGGGACCGCCCGCGGCGTCCCGCCCGCCGTCGTAAAAATCCTTCGTGGGAGGGGAGTGGAGGCGGAACACCCCCTGACTCATCATCAACGGAGGAGTGAAAACATAAATGGATCGATTTTATTTTTTTCTCCCAGAGAACTCACTCGTGACGTAGTAGGCCCGGGAGTAGTAGATGCACAAAAAAGTGTAACCTGCCCCCACTCGCGCGGACTTTGATACCCTTATTACGCGCACGCGGCGGAGGGGGTTCTCGGAAGGGTAGGGGGAAGGATACGCCCCTGGAGGGGTAAGTTGGAAGAGAGTTCGTGTTGAGGGGGAGGGTGGCGAGGAGGGGTTTATATAGTAGGGGAGCAAAGTGTTCGGGAGCCCTGGGTAGTTGGGGAGGCGGTTTGCGAGAAGGGTTGCGGGGCGACGTGGGCTGGAGGGGGGGAAAGAGGGGTTCCATAGGGGAGCGGGAGAGGGGAGGGGTGGAATAGGGACGAATACGTGTTTCGGGCGTTTGCCGTCAAGAGGGCGCACGGCGTCGAAAAACCCTGCTCCTGGCAGACGCGAGAGAGAAGGAGCGGCGCCGAGCGTCTCCCCAGGATACGACGCCCCCTAGATACGGAGGAGAGCATCGCCGGGATATATAATACACATCCGTCGCCGGAGACGCCTTATTCTGGACAAAAAATCCCTCCCGTATCCAGGCCCTCCCTCCCTCCGCGATCCCCTCCCCCATGAACCCTCATTCTCCTCCCCCCTAGCCAACAGAACCCCACAGAGTGTAAACCGACCCGACCCGCGACAGACCCGGGGTCACAAGCTAGAACCCTGTGGCCATTGTCGCCTTCGAAACCAGCTTCGGTCTAGGACTAGGAAAATCGGGTCACAAACCTCGGCCACTTATCGATCTATTCTCTCATTGAAAGGCTGGGAGGAGTTGGGGTTTTCACAGTTCGGGTGCATGGTTGGATCGTAGCCGGTCGGGCAGGGACAGAGCGGGGCGGTTTCCCTTCGACAAGACGGCAACTATAACGTTTGGATCTCGTCCTGACGCCGGTCGACACGACGCGAATTTCAAACCTTCGGTCCTGTTCGGGGGATGAACGTTGTGAAAGACCGTTGAAAATTTTACATTATCTTCGGAAACAACGGAAGTCGCTGTATCTACGGAAACCCGGCGCGTGTGAATGGATCGAGGATTCGTGAGGGCGATCAGGCGGTAATGTTGACGTTCGGCGCAACAGCGTTCGGAGAGCAGGCGTGAGTAAGATCAGCCGGTGGTTCGTGATTACGTTCTCTAGCACTGGGGCGTACGTGAATGAACCGGGGAGAGAGGGTGAGTGCTCTCCACGCGGTTGGTTGTTTTGCTCTTGCCGAGGTGGGGCACTAAGAGGGAGTTAGGCAGTTGAATCTGTGGGGAAGATGGTAGTTTAGTTTGTTGTTTTGATGAAAATTATATAAAATCGTCAATAAATCGGAGTGAATCCCTCAGACAAAATCAAATCTACAGCTAGCCGTGTTTGTGGATAGAAATAATACTAAATCGTCCGGTAAAAGTGTTGCATCTTTCGTAGGAAACCATCAATTCACGGCGAGCCGTCTCTGGAGGTGGAGTCCTGTGTATTGTGCAAGATCCTGAGTGTGTTTGAGTGTGAGTGTTTCAGTGTATGGACGACGTCCACCTTTTGTTTTCCTGCTCATTAAAAAAATATACTGCCCACCCCTCTCATTCTCTCGTTCGATCTAACAATTCCTCTTCGCCCGCCGGCCGAAACAATGGCTTCCAATTTGTACCGGGCGAAATGCTCATTCCGTCCGAGCGACGGCGGCCTAACCGTCGCACCAGCCATAATGACCCGATCCACGCCTTCGTCCCCTTGCGCCTCGGTGAGGGGCCGGGTCATAGTCGAGTCCGCTTCGCCGCCGCCTTCGCCTTCCTCGCTGCAAGCGGGGGGTGCAGCTCAATGCAATAACAACGGGGCGGCCGGCAAGAAGAAGTTGGCCTCCCCGTGCCGCCATCTGCCCATGCCGAGCGACAAGCTGGAGAAGGCGAGCTCGGAGCCGTCCCTCAAAAAGGCGGCAACGGCTGCTGCCAAGAGGACCGACAGCGGAGGAGGTGGTTCCGCCAACAACCGCAAGAGCACGCCACTAGACACGCTCCTCTCGTTTGAGGAGGGAGATTTGTTCGAGGTAATTGATGTACATTTCAATGAGCTGCTGCTGCTTTGTATTCTACCCCAACCCTTCCCTCTCCCTGTACGTCCATGGATTTTTTCTTATCCTACTCGCATACGTTGATGGTTCATTTTAAGATGGAATGCATAATTAATCAAGTGTCCTGGAAATGGGTCGCGTTGTTAAGATATTTTTTTCACTTGGAAAATTTAATTGCAAGCTTCCGTGTGGCGTACGGGAGAGCTTTGCATTGTATCACGGTCGTTTTTGAGGCATGGAAGGACTAGGTAGACATACCAAGGCCCAAAGAAACGTTTTCTGAGATTGTCGTCTGGAGTATCTGGGAAGAAAAAAAAGCTTTTTCCGAGCCCCACTCCATTCTCGGCAGCCTTAATATCGAGCTTGATAACGTGCCAATCATGTGCATTGCATTATCTGCATTGCCTAAGCTCTATGTCACCCATATTCATATGCCGTAGCTTTTGATGTGCCTAGCTTTCATATTTGTGCTTGATGGCTGAGAATTTTTTTATTTTTTTTTGCTCGCTCGCTCGCTTGAATAGGTGTTGAGCAAGGACGGCCGAATCTGGTGGGCTTGCAGAGCCCTTGGAGCAAGCGATGCTGTCGGATATGTTCCAGCCAACTATTTGCAGGTACGGTAAAGACATACTCCCTCATGGTGTTGAGTGTACTGGGCCACATATATGTTGAACCTTTAAAAACATCTATGCTCAACTGCCGAGTTCCGAATCTCCTCTAGTGATATGACTTCTTCTGGCTGCCATGTCATTAATTATTTTTAAATAAAGTGATGTAAATATATTTACCGTCCAATCGTGCGCTCATGCATGAAGTTGATATTTTAAAACTTTTGGGTGGTCAAATTAAAAAAAAAACAATGAAACCCATATTTTATCACCTTGTGGAGTCATTCTTTCTTATGGGAGGAAATATTATTAAATTTAATTCAATTTATATGAGTGCATGTAAATATAAAATTATATGAATTCATATAAAAAAGTAATGGTGTCACTACTCCAATGGAAAAAATTTGGGATTCTTTAGAAATATGCGCGCAGCAGGTTGATTAGGATCGCATTAGTTATAATGAGTTTCCGGGAATTAATATTCATTTTATTTTTTATTTACTTACAGCCAACTCCAGCGGAAGACTCAGAAGAAAAGAAAACGGTAAGAGATCTATGCCTTACACACATATGCCTTTAGTTCAAGTTATTAGTGTTATTACATCCGGCGTAGCGGTTTGATTTTGAATCGATGACCACTTCTAAAGAAAATCATCCTCAGGAGGAAGGGACCTGGGGTGCTATCATGGATATCCATAACGCGTACGCTCGCGTTGTCATAATTTTTCAATTCCGCTCATGAGAACGAAAGCATGACAGTAACTTTGACCACGATAACTGCAACGCCAAAGAAGGAACCTTAATCCCACCCCTGATTAAGTGAAGATTTTGTTTTCCCTCGTCAAAAGCCGGTTATTGAATGAAAAATGTGCGGAAAATCGAAGATTATAGCCGTGTGATATTTCTCATTACCACAGCGACTACTATCTTATAGGCGGCTCTTCGGAACCAGTTCCATTCTTACTTGTTGTTTAAGTGCCGCTGGCTCCCGAAATTTAAAGTATTCCTACAAAAACAAGAGTCTTGCATCTCTTTGAGACGTGTTGGAGAGCGTTCTTCGAGATAGCAACGTACGTTCGAGAGTCATGAGAAGTTCTCGTGAATGTTCTACCCATTGAGTTTCAGGAAATTTCCCACGGGCATTAGATAGTTGAGCGAATAAATCGAAATTACGAATTTCCTTTCGCTAATCAAGGAAGACGGGAATTTCTCTGATCAATTCGACGGTGTACTACGAACTATCGGGGAGCATGAGACGGAACAGCAACACCGTGATGTCTGCGAATGGCACTACCCATTCGAATAAGCGAAGAGTACAACTTCCTTTACAGGGAAGCTCCGTTCTCTTCTTTCCCCCCCCCCCCCCCCGGAATGTCTAGCACACAATTTCAAGGAAAAGGGTAATGCGATGTGCTCACGAGTGTGACATTTCCGCTTATTTTTTTGTACAACCCTTCTAATTGCGGGGTGAGGACGGGCACGTGACCATGGCTACCGTTGGTTCCATTTCCCCCTTCCCGTCCCCTCCCTCCATCACTCAGTGCACTCCCACGGAGTTTATGTTTACTTTTTCCTTCTTGAAAAGCACCCTCTTAATTTTAAATTTTGAAAACACTTCAAAGTTTGAGTTGGCTAAAAATGTCTGCAATGGAAGAGAATTATTGCATCTTCCTCAGGAATTTAGGATTCATGCATCCTCAAACCATACGAAAAGAAAGCCTCCCCTTTAATGAATTTAGCGAAATCAAGAATTTTCTTAATTTGAGTTCAAACTGGTTGAAGCGAGCTGGCTCTTTAGACTTGCCAATTTAATTTAATGTGAGATTATACCAAAAATTAATTTTTACGGCGATGTGCACCTCTAGTCCTCTCATTGACAAATTTGAGCCGGAGGAGGGGCTAAGCGAGTTGAATGAAGCAAGAAAATGGAGAAATTAATATTTTACTCATCATAGTGCTCGAGAGAAAAGGTCAAAAGTGTAAACTGAGAAGAAAGAGAAACAAATTTATTGGAGAGATGTTTTCGACACAACGGTCACTTTAAAAATAAAACGGAAGGATGAATGAAAGGGAAGAATTATTGAAGACGACCAAGGATGGAATAAAATAGGCAAGCTATGAAGGACGTCTAGGAGAAAGTTTTTGCATGAATAGAAACGATTAGCTGATAGGAGAGTTGAGTGGAGAGATGCAACAAACCAATCTTCGGACTAATGACTGCTGAGGATTATGAGATCACTTGGGGTCGTCAGATTAGATGGTTTACACGGTGATATTATTTACTGCACAAATCGTGCAACCATCTCCTCCAAATAACACTGGTCGGCATGAAAATCGACCCTGACACCATTCCTGGTAATTCTTATGAAAAATGACCTCCTGAATCGAAATATGACCTCCGTTTTTCCCCATCACCCACCATTTTCGGGGGACCCCCCCCCTCCTATTTTTATCACTTTTCGATAATTTGGAGGGATTAAAAGGATTATTTTAGCATTTACATTTCTCCTAAGGGTTTAGAGGGGTGAACAATTCTAAAACATGAACATTTATGGTATGGTGGTAGATTTGGGGTGGGATTAGTCCCCGTTAATTGTATAAAAACGCATTAATTATCGATTTTGCCGTTTTTTTTTCGCAATTTTTCATGAATTTTCTAAAATTTCCAGCTTCCATTTCACCTCATCCTCCCCCGAATGATGAAAATATATATCAACAAGAAATAGCAGTAATAATAAATATATTTTACTACATAACATAGCAGCAATAATTAAAATATGTAGCAATAGTTCGGAAGATTCACCTTACCACGCTGGCGCTCGCAATGCCTCGCCCGCTCAGTCTTGGACAGCAATTCTCTTGCTTTCACAGCAAAAGAAGGAAAAAAGAATACTTTGTAATTCCAAAAAAAATGTAAGATTGAGATCTTATATTCTCATTGAAGTTACAAAGTATTCTTTTACCTTCATCATAGAGTTCCACCAAGTATTAGCCTCTCAAATCAATTATGTTGCAGTTGTCGCCATCTTCCCTTGGTAAACCTCTAGCGATCGCAGAGTCAACTTGTCGGTGTTCTAGGCAATTATTCTGTGTTTCCAAGTTGTTTATAAGTGTAAAACAGTGGAAGTTGTTTTACTCCGGCTTTTTCCAAGTGAATTGCAGTACGTGGGTGTGAGTTGTGATTAGTGATTTAATGTGTAATTATGCCACGTGTGTGTAAAAACCATCCTGATCGTTTCTGCTATGTTAGCGGTGAATTGACTTTAAAATCGCAGCGAAAACCTCTTTCTTTGATTCTTAAAACTGCGTATAAATTTTACCAAGTTGCCAAGTTGGCGATCAGGACAAGGATTGGACTCCAAGAGTTTGCTGCGCTACTTGTTACAGTAGTTTGACTAAATGGCTTAAAGGTACGCGTCAATCAATGCCATTTGCTGTGCCTATGGTTTGGCGTGAACCTCGATGTCATCTCACGGATTGTTACTTTTGTATGACTTCCACCGTCGGGTTCTCCAGCAAAAGTAAGCATACAATTCAGTATCCTAATATCCCTTCAGCAATAAGACCAATTCCTCATAACGAGCATTGCCAATCCCTGAGCCCCCAAAAACTTATACTCTAGAGCCAGAAATTGATTTGAAAGACTTTGAACAACAGCCGGGACCAAGTGATACATCCACCGATGATGAAGAGTGTTCTGATGATTCAGCTGATCGACAACCTTACCTCATCACGCAATCAGAATTGAATGACCTCGTAAGGGATTTGGAGTTGCCTAAGACGAAATCTCAACTTCTTGGATCTCGACTTCAGGAGTGGAATATCTTATAAAAGGGCGTAAAAATATCTTCCCATAGGACCAGACAGTCAACACTAAAATTACTTTTTACAGAAGATGAAGGCTTGGCGTTTTGCCCTAATTCGAATGCATTGATGATAGAACTGATGATACCATGTGACCCAAAAGAATTGGAGGCTGTTTATAGATTCGTCAAAGACAAGCTTGAAAGTGGTCCTGTTGGCCAATGGGAATGAGTTACCTTCAGTCCCGGTTGCATACTCTGTTTGTATGAAGGAGACGTACGGAAATATCAGCCGAATCCTTGAAAAAATGAGTTATCACGATTATAATTGGAAAGTATGCGCTGACCTGAAAGTTGTCGGTCTACCCACGGGACTGTAATCAGGCTTCACGAAATACTGTTGCTTCATGTATGAATGGGACAGCCGAGCCCGAGAAAAACAATACATCGTACGGAACTGGCCTGTGCGAGAAAGCTTTACTCCTGGTTATAAAAATGTCGCTCATGATCCTCTGATCCCGAAAGAAAATATTTACTTGCCACTATTGCACATCAAACTCGGACTGATGAAACAGTTTGTGAAAGCAATAGACAAGACAGGTGATGCATTTCAATTTTTAAAAACTAAATTTCCTCGTCTTAGTGAGGCTAAAATCAAGGAAGGAGTATTCGTGGGCCCTCAGATTAGAAAACTTTTCCAAGATTCGACGTTCATGAAACACCTGAATCATAAAGAAAAACGAGCTTGGCTTGGATTCCGAAACGTGTGTGAGAACTTTTTGGGTAACAAAAAAAGTGATGATTATGTCCCTCATGCCGAGGAATTGCTGTCTGCGTCTAGAGCCATGGGGTGTAACATGTCACTAAAAGTGGATTTCCTTCATTCACACCTGGACTTTTTCCCAGAAAATTTAGGAGCAGTTTCAGATGAACACGGGGAACGGTTCCATCAACACATTAGCAAATCTGAGAGGAGATTTTCAGGGAAGTGGAATGCGGGCATGTTGGCAGAGTACTGCTGGTATTAGGCACGAGAAACTTGTATCTCAGGGTATAAAAGGAAATCAAATACCCAATGAAGGTACTTATGTTATTCATCGTTCTTTACATTTATCATTTTACTCTTTATTGATGCGCGTGAGGTATTGAGAGCGCCAACGTGGTAGCGTAACTTCTGAAATATTGCTACATATTTTAATTATTGTTGCTATGCAGTGTTCTTAAATACTTTTATTATTGCTCCTATATGTTATATATATATATATATATATATATATATATATATATATATATATATATATATATATATATCATTCTGGGATATTTGAGGGAGGGGGAGATAGAATAGGAGCTGAAATATGAAGAAAATAAGAGAAAAAATTGCCAAAAAAAAGAAAAAGTTGATAATTTTTAATGCGTTTTTTACAATTTACGGAGACTAATCCCCCCAATTCTACCTTCTTACCATAAAAGTTCATGTTTTAGAACTTTTCACCTCTCTAAAACCTGAGAAGAAATATAAATGATAATAAACAATCCTTTCCATCCCTCCAAATTATCGCAAAGTGATAAAAATAAGAGGGGGGCTTCCCCCGAAAATGGTGGGTGATGGAGGAAAACGGATGTCATATTCGGATTCAGGAGGTCATTTAACATAAGAATCAGCAGGAATGGTATCAGGGCTCGACAAAAAATTTTCTTTTGCCGACCAGTGTAATCATTAGGTTTTAAGCAAATGTCTTCATCAAGACCGCTCGGGAATTTTCACTTTGTTGATCAGGGAATTTTGCTACAGGCCGTAAAAAAACACGAACAAAAATCACGTACGTATATGAGAACGGATGAGATTAAATTGACCAATACATCAACCTCCGTTATTTACTATTCCAATTTCGCTCCAACAATGAAATAGCTCTCCCATTTGCAGCGATTAGCCTAAAGGTACAACCATACATACATGAGAAACTCGTAAATAAAAAAATCGCATCTCATAAGGAACAAAATATACCTTTCGAAAACATTTTCGGAGATCATTATTGTTATCATTAATCATTGATTGTGATCATCATGACACCTTGTCATTCTGTCTCCCCTGTCTGCGGTCGGTACTCTAGAGGTCCACCACATTACTTCAGCGTTTGCGAGGTCGATTAAACGTCAATTGGTTAAATTTCTTTACGAATGAAATTCTCTTACAAATTAAACTCTCCCTCTTAATTATCGAGACCGAGGCTCCATGCTCTGGTTGTTTATTATCCTTCCTCTTCAAGTTTGAATACTGCACGAATGAAAATATTTTATCGACCGTATCATCTCAGTTGTCTTGTTTTTTTTTAGAGAATTATCTTCGGCGGTCAGAGACGGGCACCAATATATCCATCGGCTTTATTAGTAAACATTCCTGAACGTTCATGTTGTATAACCACATGTCAACTTTGGTGGATTCTCTGGCCCCTTTCTCCCAAACACCAAAGACAATAGACACATGCCTAGCGAAAATACAAAACAGATGAAGAGATCTAACATAGAGGTAAAGGTGAAACCAAGATCATAGGATTCACGGGCACTTTTCAGACGTGGAGTGTTACAATGAATCTCTTTTCTAGAAAAACCGTACTTTTTTCACGTCTTGAAATATGTGACTTTTATATGCAATAGCAGTTTTCACCAATTTAAAATGTACGCAGGTGATTGAAATTATCATTTTCACTCATTCCTGTCTAGTTTTTCTTTTATGCTATTTCCTCCTCTATATCGCTGAAGAAGAAGGGTAGAATATGAAAGACCCACATGGAGAACTAGCCCGAAGACAGGTCCAGATGGCTAGCCCACATTTTGAGATACTATTGGTAAGGAACAAGGCTAAAATTTGTAAGGAACATATTATAAGGGAATACCCCACGTCGAATACCGAGGGGAGGAAACATAGGCCGAGTAAAATGATTTATGAAATCGAAGGGATAAAAGGGCATGAAGGCTAACGCAGGGCAGTAGCGAAGCTATGGGTGGTGGGAGTGAGTCCTTAGGTCCTCCCGGTGCGGTACTTTTTTTCGGGACGGCATTAAAATAAAATTAAACCCTTTTTTAATTATAAGAAGAGCAGAATTATCGATAGTTCCATGAGTTAACTGTTACCATTAAGTATAAATAACGATTGTGGAATCTTTCTGTATACAATACACATACCATTACAATCGAAGGAGATCTTGTTGGTATCATAAATGATATTGCTTTAAAAAAACAATACAAATGTAATAAAGTATTTTAATTTACGAGTAAAAGAAATAAAATAATTTCTTTAAAACTGAATTTCCGTATAGTGTCTAAAAAGGTTTTGGTCATAACTTAGTTTTGATTAGGGTTATTTTTCCCCAAAGGAAGGGCGGCAGTTAGGGCGAAGGGCGGCAAGTATCGCCCCTGGCAACTCAAACTGTAGCTTCGTCACTGCAGCAGGGAACAGGGTAGGATTGAAGACTGTTTGAAGCAAATAAACTTGGGATTGCATGTCTAATGATGATGATATCATTGAAGCCCTAATTTCATGAAATAAGCGTTTATATTCGACGAGATAATATTTTTATTCACTTCGATCTTGCACGGGAAAATATTAAAATCATAAATGGTGCACGATACTCGGGTCCCTTCTTTTTTTTAAGTGCAGGGAAATCTTTCATGGGAAACGAACGTGAAATGAAAACTACAAAGCCATTTAGTACTCATTCTCGTTAGCGTAAAACTTTCTATTCCCTCCAATTCCAACCGATCTTTCTCACGGAGGAAACGGTTCTAAATAAATGCACCAGAGGACTCTGCGGCAAACCTCGGTGATGGTGGCATCTAGCGGAAATGTTTGTCACTAATTCGAATCCGTGTCTCGCTGTGAGCCTTCCCGTCTGCTCTCACATTCGCATCACATTGTTTGGAACGTATCGAAGCCGTTCAAAGGTAGTGTTGTGAATCCCAGCTGGAGCTAGCCGGCACGCGTTGCAAGGCAAGGTAGTTTCTCAACGGTTCTGTTCACTGACGGATTTGCTAAGTTTTTATTTTTGACTTCTCCTGCCCCTCTCGGAAGTAAGAGTCGACCCTGACCGGTGAGTACAACTTGAAATGTTACCGGCATTCCTTCAAAAGGATGTTTTTTGTTCAATGCAGGGAGAAATTAGTATTCTAGCCTGTTGAGATTACATGAAGTAGGCGCGAGTCTCAAATTTCTTGCAAAATTTCGCCTGCGTAGTGCCAAACTGTGATATGCACATGGGAATCGATACAGGCGATCGGATTCATTTCAGTGAGCCAGTGACAAATTTCTGTTTGTTACCATGTACCAGGACAACAACTGTTAATTAATGTTACATTTGCATTTGGAAAATATCATAGGTACTGTTTATTTCATCCTAATTTATAGATCTTTAGATTCCGCCTGTAAAGATACCTCGCGTAATTCCTTGGAGTTTGTTTACCTTGTTTCTTCCCAACGTTAAGAGTCTTGTGTTGTTTTCGAACGTAGGTATGAAGGTAGGTATTAGTAGCGTTTTTATTGAGTTAATGCTTTTTATGAATGATTCATGTTCATTCCGGTGGTAAGATCAAAAGTCGCCAGCATGGGAAATTTTTCCAATTCCTTTGAAATTGATTCGCAATTGTATTTGAACAGTTTTTGTCAGTCGGTTAACTTTATGGCGCGGTATATATTTTGATTTTTTTTTATCTTCTCTATGTTGTGGTTGTCATTTGAGCTGCTGATGTTTGTCGTAATCAGAATTAACGACGAACATTGGCATTCATCTAAAGTGTGTATTCGCTAATTATTCATTGCTATGGACACTCTTGCGTCTAGTATAAATTTCCGCCGATTTTTAAAAAATGATTTTTTTCTGAGTGACTTTTTCTTGCTGAAAAAGTTCATTGCGACTGCGCAGCGGTGAAACAATTGTTATCATCGTCTTCCTAGCTCTCCATGTAGGTACTCGTCCACCGAATTCTTGTGGTTTTCCTGTGCTACATGAAGGTTGCATTATTTATTCATGAGGGCGAATGATAGTCCATCAAGTCCAATGGAAGTACATAGTCAATTACACCAAACCCATTATCATCCTGGAAGAAGAAAGCAAGGATTTGGAAAGTAATATTGTTTTCACCTGCCTAGTGTACCAAACCAATTAGTGCTCCCGACTTCACAGGACGGACGTGAAATTACTCGTTCCAAATTTCGAACTGCAAATTGTAGTTGTGGGAATGGGAGTAATTCATCTCGCGAAGAGCACAAATTGAGTGCGTGAACCAGCTAATGCTGACTGATGTTTCCTTTCTTTCTCATGTGTTAAGCGAGGGAAAATGGCTTCTATTATATTTCTGTTTGCATTGGCTATTTTTTTCAGTCTGACAGAAGTAGAAATGTTACGAGATACACCATCGTAGGCTCGCTAAACATCGGCTCGACGGCTAATGTCGGTTAAGCCAGCAGTTAAAAAAGGTGTTGTGTGTGGTTAACATGGAATTCGGCGTCTGCCCGGGCCACTGCGCCGGCGTATGACACCTGTTAAGGCTGAGAAGGAAAGTTCTTTGCGAATTCAGGTCGATATATCTACACTCCGCCTGTGATGTTCCCAAGAGGATGTGTCGTTTAGGAATTTAGCTCAATATGATTCCTGCGTTTTCCGTATTTATTCCTCTCTCCTGTTTAAATAAAATTTTGAACACGTTGGTACAACAGTTATGTGAAAGCGAGTTGCAATATGACACTATACCATTGATAGAGCTAATGCTTCAATTTCAATTATTAATTTCATTCTTTTTTAGCATGCTTAATAGTTATTCTTCATTCAAGGACTTGAATAAATTTTTGTTTCGATGTACTATTCATGAATTTATTCGCCCGCGTTATGTTTTAAGAACAACTTCGGTCCTACATCACTATTCTGTCACCTGTGAAAATCTTGACCTAAAGTTTACATTTGGGACTTCCGTAGATTACAAGCGACTTAGTTTTTTTTTCGAACTTCGTGGGTCCTATTTCCTTGGAAGTGTAATCCTTTGTAAGTAATTCTGCATTCGTTGGCACCTATGTATTTATCACAGAAAACTGCATTTGTGCAAGTGCGTTATCGTAGAAAAGCATGCCCGCTTTTAATTTAATCATGGGTATAGAGTGGGTTCCCGAACGGGAAAATATTTCAGTTGTGATGACTCCAGTGCTAGTGAAAGGTTGTGTCAGCGTCGTTGAATTCCATGATACTTAAGGTCACAATATTTGTTATTTAATTAGTGAGAGAACTCACTCGTCACGAGGCTATATATCACACCTTACTTTTATGTTTTTGAGCGATTTTCATAGTAGTAGCAGCAAGCCTTTAATTCGTTCGTATCTTCTCGGGAAGCATGAGTATTGCCGGTATGAAAACAATCGGGAGAGTTGGAATCGTAATTCCTTACTCTGACCCAGCGTGTCGCTTGGATTAACCCGTTCTCCGCCTACGAGTTGCGAAAAGTTTTCCCCTGAGCGTTCCTGTAATATTTACGAGCTCTTGTTTCAACATTGGCGGCCCTTTGGGTTCTCAATTTGCTTCGTAATTTGCGTAACTGCTCGCATGTCTTCGTGGAAATAAGAAAAAAACTCCTCAAGGTTGCGCCCCGCGTGTGCTGAGGACGACAGTGAAAATGTTTGCTCCACATCCCTCATGCGTCGCGTACGCCTTACTAACGACCCTTGTGTACTCATAATTATCCTGAAACAATGATGTTAGATGGCTCTGAGAGAGCCACCTTTTCCTTCCTTTGTGCGTCAAAGGAATTAATGTTAATCAGGCCTCTCACAGGACAGTCTATTGTTTTTTTGGGGAAGTCGATATGAATTATTTATTGTTTATTTTATTTTCCCCGTGGTTTTATCTCGTATTTACTTAATTCCTCTTACAAGGACATAAAGCCAGTGAATACGAATTGGTTTATACTTATACGCAGTTTATACTTCTTGCAGCTGGCGGAATGGTGAATTTTATTTTTAGTGTGCCCTAATGGCAATCGTTTTAAAATTTTACCCCCCTCAAATAGTAAGAATTAGCAACTAAGTCATGCGATTGCATCTTCGGTGCCATGCGTCTTCCTGCGAGTTTCGAAAACGAAAGTATCTTCCTCAGAATTTAGGGGTCGAAATTAGACGTAGAGTTCTTTGAAAGTGAAAGTGGAAAACTGCTGGATTCTTTAATAAATTGATACCATTTAGATAAATTCTGGTGAAAACTTAAGCTTTATTTTATTTTGACTCTGGGCATTGGAATTTTTAGGTATTTTGATGCTTCGGGCATCAACACCCGAGGCCATAAACGCTTTCTCCTCAACTAGATATCGTGATATTACTATGCCTCTCTCAATCTTGAGGTCGGAGCCAAATCATGTGACGAATTTCAGATTATACTTGGGAAGAAGCTAGGCTGACTGGCTAGTTGTTTACTAGCTCAAATGTAATACTTATTTACGAAGGACATCAGCGTTTCTTTGAAAAAGAAGTCTTCAGGTACGCGAAGAAAGCATGCCGGTAGAAGTGGATCCCATACGGCTAGGAGTACTCCATCTTGGTCAGTGAGTGACGAAGTTGAATTTCTCGAGTTTTGTGGTGGAGAAAGTTTAGATGAAGAAGGTTACTCCCCGGTAGCAGTGGCTTTCGTGATACGAACATGCCTTTTCTTCCCATTTATGATCTTCACTTCTAGTTGAAACATATAATTTATGCCTATCCGCTTAATTTTCTCTTTTTTTCTGCACCTTGTCAGAGTGCAACTATCAAGATGATATTGGTTGGAAGTTAAATGGGTAGATGATCGTGACTTGCGTTCGAGAGACAGACTTACTCAAGGAATGCCTTTGTCTGATTCTGTGGAAGCGGCCTGATGAGCTGCACTGTACTCACCCTTCCCGATTATCCAACGAAGTGATTCGTGCCATTAATCATGGTAAGGCGCTGAACGGGCGTTCTCTTGCCGGGGAATTGGATTTTAAATTGCTCTCCGGCACCTGAGCGAAAATTTTCAGTGCCTTTTTAATTACTGATAATTTTTCTGAGCATCCTAATCTGCCTAAATCGCCGTAAAGGTACACATAGAAGCTGATCGCAATTGTAGCTGCAGCTCTAAGTGACCTAACCTGAGCACCTGGGCGTCACTGCTTAGAAATTATTTTCTTTGTTGTTGCTCACGTTTTATTATTATTTTATCGACCCCTACAAATCTTTATGGATGATTACCATCTTGTTAATATTTTATCACCCAAAATATTACCGTTTCATACAGTTACATGATATTTCGTATTTGCTCTTACTCCCATGACTATTCGTACCAAAGGTGGTATTCGGCCTCGCTAACACTTTGCCTCCACTTCTTTTGGTCTGTTAAATTCTCATCGGTGTTCCTTATCTTCTTCATGTCTCGCTTAACTTGCTATTTCTATATTTTTCTTGGCATTCCTGTGGGTCTTCATCCTTCGTGACTTTGTTTCCGTATGCGTTTCATGACATGGCCTGCCCATCTCGATCTCCTACCTACTTTTGGCTTCTGCCACTTCATCTCGTGCTCTGCGAGGGAGTTACATGTTACGTTAAAAGAAATATCTCGAGGGATACAAAATTTCCTTGGAGATCTTTTGATCTTGGATCAATCAATTGTCGTGCTTTCGCATCCGAACTTCTTCATCGCCCGCATCTCGTTCACCTCATTCACCTCGTCCTGGTTGCGAGACCCCGGGAAGGAATGGAAAAATGCTCTTCTTCCCATCCCCTCAGTCCACCCAGCCTTCTTGTTTACTTCCTTACCCTCAGGGACGGAAGGAAAGGCGGGAGGGGTTTTTTCAGGGACGGCCCTCTTTCTCGGAAATCCTCGTTAAAAGTGGATGAATGTTTCCGACAGATGTATCGGGCCGGCGTGAGAAGAGAGAGAGAGAGGAAAAGTGGGAAACCTTCGAAACCTTGGAGGAAGGCGGTGGTGGAGATGTGGCGAAGTGGGAAAGCAAGGGACAACACCCCAGCTCCCCATCCAGTGGAGTGCAGGGCGATGATAGCTCGAGGTGGGGAAGGGGGTGGCGAAGGTGGCCGGCCCGAAGGAGAGGGCAGTGGGCAGCCTTGCGAGGGGCGGACGCGTGGTCGGCATGCGGTGCATCAAGGCGTCCTGAACGTTCGGGACCATAGAGTATAGATAGGAGTTGATGGAACCACGCGAATCAACATCACGGGAGATTATTTACCAAATATTGCTAGGTGACCAAAAGCCAGGTGGCAAGAGGATAACGTGAGAATGAAACAGGATAGTCTATATCTATAAACAGTCTATCCACACACTATTAATCTCTGTGTGTATAAATTTCTCTATATACTAGGCATTTAAATGCGCAATCAGCCGTATTGAATGGATTAGTTATGCAGTCACGCCAAATTGCCGTGGTATTAGTTGAGGAATTGTAACTGTGCCACGATCCTTAAATTAAATATCAATAATCTACGAAATAATATAGTATGCATAATCTATTCTGCGTTATTGGACAAATACCGTGGGATGGCCAACCATGCTTTTTCGTAAAGAAAAATCATTCTTCACTGTCGAACATCGAGGCCCCATCTGTTTTCCTTTTTTAATCTTCGTATATTCCTGGCCAAAATTCACTTAACTTTTCGTGCTATTGTGGGATTAGCCTCCGCGCCAACCTTCCTTTCGTCATCAGGAAATCCCAGAACGTTCTCAAAGTGAATCCTAAGAGCAGTCGAAGACCTCTTACTTCACTTATTCCCCCTTACCAACAGTTCAAGGTCCTCAGGCCATAAAAAGTGACTCTGAAAAAAGTTGGAAAGGGGGCTAATTCAGTGTTTTTATTGCTAAAGGCATGCTTATTTTATGAGGAACAAATGGAAGATATACTTATCCAAAGCCAAATTGTATATGTTAAGATGAGTTATGAGTACGGGGCAAAAATAATTTTAGTTTATTACCAGAATGTATGAAAAAAGGAAAGAAATATTTGTAAATTCATGTTTTTGTTACAATAATGGCTGTTTTCTCGGCTAACTGTTGAAAACTTCTTTCACAAACTTGTATGAGCGAATTAATGAATATATAAGGAGAATTCTGCGTTAATATTCATTATCCATTAGTTATTTTGTTACTTTTTCTAATGCTAGCTGCGCATTGGATATAATTAAGAAGGTAACCTAAACACGGGTGTATCCTTCAAGTCTACCCTTAACTTCCTTTTATTGATTCTTGATTATCTGTTGTGATTATAAAGGAGGTAATTATCATTTTTAATAAGGAAATTCAGTTTTGTTACGTTAATTTTTTTCTGTACTGTGCGTACATACGGAGGAGGACAGGAGTGGGTTGTTTGAGGCGCGCCGAGGGCAGTTCCCGAGGAAGGAAGGAAAGACGGTCGACCGTGGAGATACACAGACACACACAGGCTGACTGCACTCCCAACCGAACCCCCTTCCCGCCCCTCAAACCTCCCTCAATTTTTTCCGCCAGGTGTTTGTCGTTTCTCGGTGGGCGAAGGGTCTTTTCTTCCTCCCCTCCCAAGGGAGTCGACCGAAGGGGATGAGAGGGGTTGAAGGGAAGGAATGGGGAGACCCTTTGGTGGAGAGCGGGGGGTTCTGTGAGGTTGGTTGAAGATACCGTCCGCATATCCGAGTCCGACGAAGAAAAAGAAAGAACCGGGCATGAGGTGGTTCGATGGAGTCCGTGGTTCGGAATGTTTTTTTTTTCTTGCCATTTCCTTTAATTTTCGTGAGAAATGCCTGCGACCTCGACTGAGGCCGTGCCCGACGAGTGAATGCACCCGCGCACCTGCTGGGCTAACCCTGAGGAATGCTTCCTTCTTCCGAGACGCGCAAGTGGGTTTGGCTGGGGAAGGGGGCGGGAGGGTCGTCATTCTTCTAATTTTTTTCCTCCTTCCGTTTCATTCAACTGTTTCAGTCCTTCCCTTGCTTCCCCTTCCAGAATTTTATCGAAGTCCTTCCCGACCCGACGATTCTCACCGAGGAAAAATATTTTCGTCGTTTTAATTTTTTTTCGTTGCGTTGAAATGCAACCTTGCTTCGCATAAAGTAGGATTAACCGCTTCGCCTAAATTAGGACAACTTGGGGAGCCGGTAGAGACTCGGAGGTTACTCGCTAAGGTAATGTTACTAGAAATATTCAGAGTATTAGAGTTTCAGGGTGACAGGGAGGAGATGGTTGAGGTTGAGACTTCGGAGAATTCCATTGCGAAGGTGAGATAACTTCAAATAAAAGCTTTGCGATTCCACTGAATATAATCATTAATTGATTCAAATCGTTTCTATACACCGTCTTCTTCTTCTTCTTCAGAATCTTCAGGAAAAAAACCTCAAGGTTTCGCTGTAAACTACAGTGTAGCGATACTATTTGGAGAAATAAAATATTTTAGTGGAATCGTAAAGCTTTTATTTGAAGTTCTCTCAATAACACGGAGGATATTATTTTGACCAGGCACTATCTCTAGAGCTGATAGAAGTGACAAAATAAGATAGATGCATTGTATAACTGAAAGGTACAAAATTTCTTCTTACAAAGCACTGTTAGTAAACACGACATAAATAGACAGAGAGATTACAAAGAAGTTGCCTTCGGAAAAAATACACCTGGACCGGGAATCGGACCATGGACTCGCTATGGTGCACCGGGAATCGGACCAACTATGCTGCACTGGCTTCCTGATTCCTGAGGCAATTTTGAGAGGAAATAAGGGAACTAGATGTTCTGCGCATTGCACCGGTAATCCAAACCATGGTCCATGTCCACCAAAGGTCCATTGTCCACCAAAGGTCCATGGTTCCATTCCCGGTCCAGGTGGATTTTTTCCTAATGCTATTTCTACGTAATTTCATCACCGGTTACGGCAGTCATGAAATATTCACAGTTAGAGAGATGCTTCTTTGATATTCAGGTAAATTTCGTCCTGTCCTTCTTTCTATCCTTGTTTTCCTATCCCTCCCTTCTCACGGCTTGCGTCCTAACATTCCCTGACACACGCGTCTGCGGCGGCTCGTCGGGTACGTGTGGATGTAATGGTCAGCAGACTTCATTCTGAAGAATTGTCTGATGCAATTTTCGGTTTCCACTTTGTTCTCTCTTCTACTTGGCTTGGCAGCCAAGCGAGTCGCGAGTTGAATTACTGTTTCTTGAGAATGTGTCATGAGATGAGAAGATTAAGATTTAAGGTTGAGGGGTGCGAAAAAAACGGCATTTGGAGCTCCGAAAAACCTCGTCTTTTGTCATTACGAGACAGCTCATGAATGCCTTAGTGATTCTTTATTTTCAATTTTTGTAAAATTTGCTTGATGGCTCGAGTTTTCCATTATCCTCTTTCTTGGCAATTCATTCAATTCAACTTTTCTACGATCATTGTTATCAGGTGACTATTATATCTTTAAATGCATTCATTAGGCTTGTCTTTTTTACTTAGCCGAATTTTGTTTGAACAACTTCTCTCACCAGGTCTTCCTAGGATTAATTTTGCGATGGCTCTCTAGGTCGATTTGATAATTATGGTTCTTGTATTACCCATTTAAGTTGCCTCCAACCGCCTCTTTCCTGCTGATTTTCAGCCTTAGGGATTAGTTTACTGGAACTGCAATCGATTGCTGTGGAAGAAATCCACAGACGCCAGCTAAGCATTTGTCTCGGTGCCGTCAATCTTGATATCACTGTTGAGACATTTTTCAAATAGTGCAACGAAGGCATTGGACCCGAGATATCAGCGAGTTTATTTCCATTCACTGCCCCGTCCCCTAGGTTCCTTTCTCGGCGGCGTTTTTTTGTTTATTCAGGTGTCCCTGCCAGATAAGGGTGCGGTCTTGCGTCCTCTGAAATATCGCCACGCACCCGGCGATTTGAATGCCTTCTTTATACCCTCAGCCCTCGGTATCTAATGAAAACAATCTAACGTTAGCCACATGGTGACTCCAATAGCATCTTTGCCAATGCGCAGAATTCTGTGGGCGTGACTAACGATAAGATCCCTACAGATTTCGAAGCGTAAAATGCCTGGTCCTTTTTTATTAAGTATGATTGCGATACAAATGCGGTTATTGCTACTTAAATAAAATATGCTTTATATATTCGTTAGCTATCAAGTTAATGTTAGTTGATTAAATGCGGTTAGTTGAACTCAACCGAACAATATCTGACGGATAGTTGAAGAAGTGGTCTAAAGATCCGCTGAAGTTCTCAAGTTTTGTGAAATCTTTCTTGAGAGGAAAGTCAAAGTGATGGAAACCGTGTGAAAGACTAGTAGTGGTAAGCACCACAAATTATAAAGTGAATGAGCGGGAATCTGAATTTCAGGAACGTATATGGAACATGTAACTCACAATTTTTTACAACGAGGGAATTACAGTTTATTTGATCAGATTATGCCATATAAATGTGAAAAGTTATTTAAGTTCTCCTTCTTTCTAATGTCATAGTTATTAATTTATTTCCAGCCAATGGTAAAATAATAATATTTTAGAATAAGTTTCGTATAATATCATTTGTATGCGAATTTTTGATGAGGTAGTAATAAATTTTTATGGCATTTGAATGCGAAACAAATGCGGGTATTGTTACTGTAATAAAATATGCTTTATCTATTCTTATAGATAAGTGCTTTAATCTGGAATCTCGTTAAGAAGACATACATCCAGTAACTGGTATCACCTTATTTTTAGCGAGAGGCCACGAGAGAAAAGGAAGCAACGCTGCTACGTGCGGTACATCCAGCACATCTGAATGCTATTCTTTGCACTAATACTCAGCGCCTCCTCAGGAGAACGGTCCTCCTCTAAGCTATCGCCGTAAATACAGTTTCTATTACCAAACTCTGCTTTACCTCTCTCATCCCTCTGAGCTTTCTCCAGTCGGTCGGAGTTGTAAAACAGATTGTGCCGCATCCGATATCCCGTTGTTGTCCTTAATCCAACCCAACCCTCTCTGCGTCCGACCGGGAGGGGTTCATCGAACTTGTCGCCGGAGACTGACTGGTGTCGCGGTGGATCCTCCTCCCCTGGAATGCCCGTCCGCTCCTCTGCTTTCGTTCCACTCCAAAAGAAAAATGGTCTCGGTCGGATGTTGCAGTCAGTCAACTCGCAAGTGCTCCACTGTCAACGGTCGTAGGTTATAGGGGAAGGTTAGGCACACCTCCGAAGTCGTTTTAAGATTTGATGCAATGCTTGCTCGTCTCTTACATCATCAGATCACCGTTTTTAGTTTCTTTTTCCCCGTTTCCTTAACGTTAATTGAAAGGGAAGTCCTTTTTGTGTTAGTGAAGTATCTTCATTTGGAGATTTAATTTAACAGGAAAGCATGTCGTTAAATCTTCAATATATTCCTTTTTATTATTATACGAAATGATTTTTGTACGAGTATCTATTGCGCCAAATAGCTGTACATATTACATGCCTTATCATCAAAATTTTATTTGTGATATATTCCTTTAATATTTTGTTCTCTGGACTCATGCTGTTTGCTTAAATTTAAACAATACAATTAAGTATATGTAATTTAGGTTGTATGTGGAACACTCCATGTTATTAAGATTTTTAGGTTGGCGCTTCTTGAAATGTTGACTGCCTTCCATTCGGTAGTTGTTTTTCCGCTCCATCTAAGTCAAGTTAATGCTAATTGCGTCCACCAGACGCCTTCGCCCGAGTTGTACGCTTTAAAGGAGCTTGCCTCATCGCTGAGGAATGCCCGTGCCTTTTCAGAGCCTGACCTAACCGTTCGGCGGCCATTGGCCGTTTTAGAGTTTTCAGATTTTTTAAATCCATTTATTGCTCCGCGTCAGGATAATAATTATGCACTGGCTCGCTGGATTCCACGACTAACGAAAGATTGAAATTTTACGTTTCCTTGTTTTCCTGTTATCTTCATTTGCATCCGACGAAAGTAAAAACTGTATTTCGACTCCTGCATATTCATATTTGACTTGTGGTTTAGTTTGGGAAAACAGGTCCTCTTACGGGCTGTGAACAGTTTGAATTATCATTATTATTCTTCGTCGCTCGAGTGATGCTTCACGTGACGCCTTGAATACACATAATACATGCATAAGCATGTTCATCCTGGTGTTGGAAACACCGCAATCGCTACGACTCATGGTTCATTCGATATTCAAAGTCATTTTGATTTTTTCGGTGAAAGTGCTTAAGAGGGAGCCTATGGCCGCAGAGAGAGATGGGACCATAGATATTGAATATAGGTATAAGACCAATATTCAAGGTCTATGGATGGGACGGGCTCCGAGCTGACGGGATGGACACAAAGAATGCGAGAAGCAGCGGGGGGTTACACTTGGTTACAATTGGTTCGTTTCGGACTTACTGTTTTTGGCTATTCATAAAAAAAATAAAGAAGAGTTCCCACAGCGACGCCGCCATCGCTTCGTCATGGGTGGCCAGTTGTTTCCCCTAATCGAGGGACAGTAGTGCGGATGAGGGAGGGGGGGGGGGGTGAAGGGGTCAGTGTTTGACGTTTGGGAGAGGAGAATGGGAGGGGAAGGTGTCCGGTCGGAGAGGGAGAGTAATATGGCCGAAGGGAGGGAAGAGTTGAAGTCATTTTCTTATTCGGGGGAGTCACTTTCGCGAGCGGGTGCCAGTCCTTTCTCCACGTGGAAAGTTGCCGCCGCCGCGACTATCGAACACCTGTCCCGGGAATCCTCCTTCGGTGAGATGGGTTTCTCTCGTTCGGCCGGCCTGCCGGGGGGAGCGAGCCCGCAGGAATTTTCCAGCCCCCGTAAATAAGGTTTCATGCCATGAATGGTGGAATTTTAGGGCGTGGGGGAGTGCCTGAACAGAGTTCTTGGCTCGTTGGCGATTGAATGTAATTAAGGCCCGCCACATGATAAGGCCCCTGAAGCTATTTTCGATTGAATTTCTAACATTCCCTATCATCAGCATTAGCGTAATTTAGTAATCTAAAAATTTATTTTGACAAGGTTTTTTTTAAGTGTTCCTATCATGACCTTAAATGTTGGGGTCATTTTTTAACATTCCTACTCGTTTATTATCTATGAACCATTTTTTGGAAGTCTTACGCAACAGCTTAATGCCTCCATAAATCGTCCACTATTTTATTCATTGCTTTATGTCTTTAGAGTTCTTCTCCGCACCCGCTTCCCAAAGCCTTGAATATGCGTTCTTCCTCTTCCATTTTAGCCTAATGTAAGAAAACACTCGATAATATACTCAAATGTATTTCGGATACTTTTAGATTTTTTTAATTATATTTATTTATATTTGTTGTTATTATTATTTCGATATAGGGTCTTCATATTGTTATAAAATGCATCACGCTTAAAATAATCGCCTTTATGAACTGAGGAGCCGTGCTTGAACTAACTATTAAGACACTTGTTAGGAAGAACGCATGTATGGAGTTGAAAATTAAACCATTGCGTACATTTGAAGGGCACCATGAATAAAGTGCTTGGGACTGACTCTGGTTGGCAAAGGAGGTGGGGAGGTGGAACGTCACATACTTATAGGTAGCTGGAAGATGGTGCCCTTTGAATTTCAATGGGAAGAAGAAAAAAATAAACTGTTGTATAGGATTAAATGAATCCTCCAAAAATGACGTGAAAAATGCATAAAATATGTCACATCATTAACCACTCATGGAGAGGTTGGGGTGTAAAGTATCCCAAATAAAATCTTATGTCAATTCTGTTATACCTATTCATTACCTATTTAGCGTGAGGCTTTTGCGCCTCGGAAGTTCCCATTCCTAGCCTCTGTTGCGGTTTCCATGTAAATTAAAAATTCTATCGTTTAAGTATATAGTTGCAAATTTTACGATTTTGGATACAAAGAGTCAAAGTTGAGGAAAAAACGAAGCGTACACGTAAATCGAATGCAAATATTGAACTTTCGTTCTTTCAGTTATTGAATACCAAAAATATAAGCCTATATCATGAGTTCAGACAATTTAAAAATGCAAAGTAAAACACTTGTGCATCGCATCCAATGCTTTTCCTATGTAAATAAAAGTGGGCTTCAAATTAGGCCCACCTAGGGGCCTGGGGCCCTGGGGCCTTTCTAACATAGCCCAAATACTTTTCTAGAAAATTTTTCTAGATCCAAAGGAACATATGTGCCAAGTTCTTTTCGAACCCGTCGTGGGGTTTGTAAGTTTATATCATTAAAACAAACAGAATTTGTTTCAGCTTCATAAACCGCATATTTAGATTGAAAATAAATGGAAACAAAAGATTGTCCGCTCGGGAAATATTAGACTACCCGCACTCAGGGGTTGCAAGGAATAGTCTGAATGCAGTAATTATCCAAACATGCAAATAAAAAAGGCGTGGTGTAAGTAATTAATAAACATATGCACGCTCCATAGGACTTATTAGGAATCTGCGAATCACAGCCTCTCTTTTAGTGTTATATCCAGAACATAATAGTGGGGCTATTAATTATTATGAGTATTTATTTTATATTATTATATAGCTTCCTGTAGTCTTTTAGGTACATAATATTTTTTTTACTCATAGGTATTTTGTGCCGCCAGCTAGGGAGTGTTCTGTGTGTGATATCAATTTACTTCTAGTTTTCGGCAAAATAATGGTGTCATTTATCGAAAGACACGGAGATAGTTACTCTGTAGTTTCGACTGAAATTTCTACATTCTGCTAAATTTTCCTCACTTCCAATTATAAAGCTTCAAGCCTCTGTAATATTTTCCCGAATTTTTGCTTTTCCGTATTTTAGGCTGCTGGATTAGAGGGTGTCGTGTTTGTGGCTCATTTTCGCAGATTCCATTATGAAATCTGAAATTCGATTCTGCCGAGCGGCTGATTATAAGTATCAGTGATCATCGCCTTTGTCAGCGGCGGCGACGCTCCGAAATGTTGTCTCCCTCGCACGCGCTAATCGTACTTGGCTTCCCCGTCGTCGCGGCGCGCTGGAGGAGAAGGGGAGGAGGGGTGGGACACCCTCCCCCCGGTGTCCGAAAGCAGCAGCAGCCTTGCACCACCCCCCTCGAACTGGGCCGCCTCCTCCCACTCCCACCCCCAGACTTCGCTCCAATCCCTCCATTCATTACTCGCCCTCGGGTTTCACAACACAAGCACCCCCGCCCTCTATCACTGCGGGCGCTCCGGCTCCTCGCAACCCCTCTCAGCTGGCTGGATCAGACGCTTCCCCGCCATGGACAGGGGGGTGAATCTCCGTTGCCTTTCATCCTTCATAACCACACCGAGATCTGTCTCGCCGCCATCCTTCCCACTTCTCGTCCTTCTCTTTCGACAACACCATTCCTTCCTTCGAACAGTTTTATCCTCCCACCAAAATCTCTCCGCCGAATGTGCGAAAAAGGGCTGTCCTCTTATTACCGTTTTATTGTACGAGCATGGTGAATTGTGGAATATCACTGTGAACATATCAGCAGTTTTATCTTCATAAAATATTTTATGTCATCGTTGAAAATTATAACCATGCTTTTATGATTGGCTCTCGAGATATCTAATTTCAACGGAGGAACATTGAGCAAATTGGAAAACGAGAACGAATTCTATCCTACTTCTTGAAGCACTGACCGCTGTTCGTCAGGTTCAACTTGCTCTTCAAAATGTAACAATCATGCATAAATGCCCGTAGTTGCAGGAACCCACGAACCTGAGACTGAAAATTTAAAAAGCTGGTTCTTCGCAGCTCAGAGATACTTATACCGATTTGTGAGGCATTAAATATAGTCGTGTTGGTTGCCAGAATTTTTAAAGTTTTACGCTTGTGAAGATCTTGGATTTTGTGAAACCATAGAATTTTTTGTTATTTTTCGAGTAAAGATCATGTATCGCCATTTCCGATGATGTAGGTTGTCTTGTACCTGAAGATGACTTGTGAGTTGAAACGCTTTGGAGCATTAAAATCCACCGTAAAAGTGCAAATTGTATGTGATTTACTGTGTATATTCTTCTTGCTCTACTAAAACCACCGAGAGGAGTTCTATCCTAAGCAGTCTAGGGAAATTTGAGTATTCCACACTTAATGGTTTTTCTCTTTTCCTCTGAACCCCTATTGTGGTGAAAAATGAAGGCAATGAGAGAGGTGAAATAATGCAAGATTCCTGGGGTGGGATCATTTTTCCTTCTTTTGCGTTGTCGACATCGTTAACCAAAACGCAAACCGCTCTAGAAGGGGAATGCTCTCATAGATACTGTCCTGAGAACGCACTCCAATAATTAAAACTAGTGATTTAAAGCACCTGAAAAACTTTGCAGGATGACGATCACATTTTCGCTCTTTTAAGCGCAATTGAAAACTTACGATAACGCAAACGGACGCGTTATGGAGAACAGTGATCGCTCTCCTCAACCCTTTTAATGTGTGGTCATTACTTGAATTATTAAATTTATCATTTTCACAAAGAGATTGACAGCAAATTGGGCCCCCTTGTGAAATTCACCTACAGTTTATACCTTGAGGTGCGCATATATGTTGTATCGGTACTACCACCTAGTAATATACGTACTCTATGGTATTACTCGAAATAAATAGATACTATCTATGTTGTCAACGCCTGAAGAGGAGAAGAAGAGCATGAGCCGTATATTTCTGCAGTTTTTGTATTGTTTGCTACCTTTTACGTGGGAATTTAGAATATTTTTAAATTATCGGTCCTATTTTAGGAATTGTCTCATTTATAAATGAAATGGAAAACTTTGTCTTATTTCACCAATTTATTTATTTAATAAATTGTTGGAATAAGATAACATTTTTCCTTTTCATTTATAAAATTAACTTCAACAAAGTTGAACCTGAGACGATTGAGATAATTGTCTTCTTTTTTCTTCCTGATAATGTGTTCATAATTTTGCTAAGATAATTATGAATTATATTTTAATGCTTGCCAAATATCATAGAACTCCTAGACTTCTTGACCGATCGAAGATTCATTTAACCCTCTTCTTACGCTTATACATATATGGCACTTTTGTTCTTAATTTTCGTTTCCTCCCCCTTCACCTCGTATGGTTCGGATCTCACGTTATTTGTGCGTCTTTCCTCTCCGCCGAGATGACTCGTGTTTCTAATATGCTCGCTCCCTCCCTCTTTCCCGTCACTTTGAGTCCTCTTTGAGTCACGGAGTCGCATTGCGATTTTCTGTTGGTTGCCTTTCCCACGGGGTTGTAGGTTAACCGCTCCTTCAGAAGAGAGCCGTGGTGCTCCCTCGCTTTCGTTGGACTCACTCGTTCCACGTGCTTTGTTGTTGGTCCCTCAAATCTCACACCGCACCGCCGTCGTAATACATGACTACTCCTCTTCACTCTCCTCGCCGCTTTTCCACGCCCGCTTCTTTCTTTTTTTTCTCTTGCTCTCGCGTCCCGTTTCTCTTTCTGCCTCGGAACCCTTTCCGCCGCCTTCCAACGTATAATCACTTTCATCTCTCTCGTTTTTAGTTTTCGCTTTCCGGAAACTCCCCCCCCCCATAACGATTCTAATTCGTGCTCACCGATCATTATTTCCCCACCCCTCCCTCCCTCTCCTCTCTCTCTCTTCCCCTCTTCCTCCCTCCTCCCCCCCAAGCCCGAGCTAACCCTTTTCCCTCTTCCTGTACCCTATCCGCCCGATTTCCTCTCCCCCATGTACCTACACTCCCTTCATTTCCCGTGTTCCGTGTGCAGTCCGTCATTTACAATCCAGACCTCTCCCCCTTCCTCTATACCCACACTCCCCCCCCTGTTATTTTTTCTGATGCTCCCCTAACACCCCAATCGTAAATGCTAGCTTTTGTATGTTTGTATTTATGTGGGGATGTAGATTAGCATGGTATAAAAATACACAAGCTATAAAAATGTCGATTTTATGGGCATGCATTCATTCCAACGGTGTATTCATGTGCAAGGCTTTCTTGAATTTCGTTTTCATAAATGTAAGTTGGGGGTTAAGTGTTGAAAAATACCATAGCTGTTTTTATAATTTTCAATAAACTGTTTTTTTAGTTTTTAGTACCTTATTTGCATTTGTAACTACTCTTATTCTACCTCTTAACAGACAAGCACTTCTAGCTACCCTTAGTATTAATACTCATAGCTCTATAGGATTATCGCGGTTACTTGGGTAAGAGTCCGTGATGTAAACGTCGGGTTGACGCCAGCAATGGTAAAATTTTCTGTCTGGGTAAATTTACCAAGGTCATCTTGTACAGCAGTGATTTTCTCCCATCCAAATGCAATTTGGAAACGACCATGTGACCAATCGTAATAATCATCGTGCTACCAGAAAAGAATTTTATGAGCAGCAAAGTGTCACGCGTGAATACTTATGTCAAATGTGCAGGGCTGTCCCTGTGGATTGACGGGCCCCGTGCAAACGAAAATCGGGGGCCCCTTAACTTTGCATTCTCTTCTTGGTATGGTAGCACCTTTTAAGCATATTTCATGGAAAGAAGGAAATTAACCGACAAACTGGTATTAATTTCAAGAAATTTACATGTTTACTAAGTAGCAGGTAATTTCGGGTAATAGGCAGTTTTCTCCGCGCCATCAGAAAGGCAAGCCCGGGCGGGGCCCCCATAAGCGTGGGGCCCAGTGCAGTGGCACCTGTCCCACTACCCTAGGGACGGCACTGCAAATGTGGTAATTGAGGAGAGATGCCTTACTACCATGGAATAAAAGTTTGATTGGTGCCACAATCCCTAAATATAGCTATTTTAAGTAGCTAGTGGAGTGAATAGAGTAGCCAGGGGTGCATTAGAAAAATAAAAGTGAAGTTGAAAGTTGCCTCTTCTCGTGTTTGGATTCCATCTCTGGACCCCTTTTATATGTCCTCTTTATTTTCACCCATATATCTCGTTCCGCACGTGTGTACGTCCATTTTTCCTCTTTATCGATCGGTGGATATAATTTTTTTCACTCTCTTCCATTGCTTGGCATTTCGTATTGATGCAAATGAGGCTGCGTGTTTTCCTTGGTCGGTCTCCGTGTTTGTCGAACGTGAGGACTTTTGTTGCCCTACGTCGTGTCCGCAGTCAATCAGCTCGCGAGTAGATTGAGGACGGCGGTGTACGACTAACCCGATTTCAGGGAAGAGAAAGGAAATAAATTAGTAGTTTGCCCTTTGTCAGCGAGACGGGTCATATTTAAATGCGCGTACTAAGTTATGCGCGGTAGAGATAACAGTTCCTGTGATTGACTCCGTTGTAAAGTTTGACCTAGCTATATTATAGTAGAAGCCTGGGATTGCATTTGTAACATTGAGATGCTTTATACGAAATCGTTTAAAATTGCCCTGAGTGCCTATATAGTTTAAGCAAATTTTACCCATTTTTCAGCTTCTCAAAAAAATCATTTGTGGGGTCAGTAATTATTCATGAGGTGTTTCATTTTGTAATCTTTGGTTCATATGAATTCAATTAAATTTAAATGTTTTTTGTAACTCAGTTTGTTTGCGAATACCTTTCGGAAGTGAAAGCCGATATAAATTTTATCGAAAAATAGATAATCGCTATCGCTCGTCAGTTTAAGGCTACATGAAATGCTTTATCTATATATTTGTTAATTAAATCGCCTCAGTTTAGGGAAAATTTTGTGGCCTGAAAGTTGTAAATATATATTGTTAGGATTGTTGGAGGAATCAAGTAGCTATCTGACTACCAACTGGATGGTCCCGAGTTCAACCCCGTATCCTACCTCCAATGGCCCCCTTTCACACCTTCAATTCCATGCCGTGTCTTTAGTTCTTCGGGGTGTAAGGACTCTATTATGGGTTTACGGGTGTATGATAGCACCACTCTCATAATGTAACTAGGATTTCCACGCTGTACTCCAAATTTAAATGAATACCTTCACCATCAGTTTATTAAGTAAATGCCATTGGGTCCTTCTCTAGCAACGCCGCCAGTTTGCCAATTACAGGTGAAAGTTAATCTGCTTTTTATTGAAGTATTCATTGTTTTAAATAGCTTGAACTAATATCATCTGTTTTAAAAGTTCCTTAGAAATAAAATATTGTGTTTTAAGGCCGTAAAAATTATGGCTATCAGGATTGTCATCCAATTAGGCATATAATTAATCCTTATATCGCATTGGAAGAGGTGTGCAAGAGTGTTTTATTTTATTGTCTTGAAAATTATCAAAATTTGCGACAAATTTCCGATCACTGCAAAGTGCACGAATGATATGATACGCAGTCACGCGCATGAGTGCAAAGATATACACCGAAGTGGGTGAAATTCGTGTGTTAGCCAGTTACACCACCACTATAACAGGCTAACACATTTGACCGGCAATTGGGAGATCCAGGTTCAAAACCTGGATAAGTCAAATGATTTTTTCATGCCGAATTTCTTCCACTTTGGCGTTTAAAATTTTTGACTTTGTAATAGAGTCTTCCTTCCTTTAACTAATATTTACTAGCCATAGTTCGATTTTTATTGATTTGGTCAAATTGTCCGATGTTAAATGCCTTTCAGCATAGTTGAGTCGTCAAGCTCATTGGAAATTCACCAAACGCCGTTGATTCTAAAATAATTTATTTTAATGAATTAAATGATTCCTTCCTAAAATAAAGTAAACTGCCGCCGTTAAGTTTCGCAATGCTTATCAGTATAGACATGTTTGTTGTAGAATTCATTAAAAAATACCGTCCTTAGAAATCGTAGTATCTTACTTAATCGACGTTTCAGTTCAGTCCGAATCGTTCAGGAAGGAACTTCTTTGGAAGTCTTAGCATTTTACTTTCGGACGCCCGTAACCCATACCAATGAGATGCCACCCATCTTACTTAAGTAATCCTCCCACTCCTTCCGTGCATCTAGATGCGCGTGACCCTCGTCCCAAACACGCCCTCCCCATCGATGACAATTCCCGGAACGTATTCCTCCGAGACTTGCAGTCTGTCTGCGATTGACAGCTCACTTGCTTAAAACGACAGCCTTTTTCCCTCCACCCCTCCCAACCACTCGGCATTCACCTGTTTGCGCAGACCATTTGTGATGCATTGGTCGGCTCAACCTGTAGGGGAACGACGAGGTGACAGGTGAGTGTATGTGTGTGTGGGGAAGTGTTGTTGGCGGGAGAGGAAGAGATATGGGAATTCGTATTCCTCGCGGAGTGCGCCGGAAAAGTCGTGCGGCAAATGTCAAAAGGCGCCACTCCTTCACATCCGCGCCCATATCCTTCCGCCTCCGCTTCGAACTCTCGCGCGCGAGAGATAGAGAAATTGTGCCACTCGTTATCGCGGAGCTTGGAGTGAAAAAGCGGTGATTGTGCGTGTCTTCGAGACGCGGATAAAAGCTGCCTCGAGCTGTAATTCGAGGCTCTGCGAGGGCCGTCGAGACATACAGTGCGCGAGTGATATACACACGCGCGTGCCATAGATGCTAGGGAAACGTTGTGTTAATGTTTTAGTGATGCTATTTAATATATACTTTACACCTCTCATATTATGCTAAATAATGTAAACATCTATGATGCATGCTTTAATTCTCTGTCTAGGGATGTTCTCTGCTCCGTTACTTGTTGCAATAAGCATTACGCTTTTAAATGATATCAGAATTATTCTTTGCCGAGGTATTTGTATTTTTCATTTGAAAATCCTTAAGGGTACAGAATAATCATATTTTATTAAATATTGCATTTTTGAGTAAGATTGACGATTGCCAATTTCAATGAATATTCAATACTTCTTCGAAGTGAGGACTATTTGTATGGGTCGTTTAAAAAAAATTAGTGCATGTTAGGCATGAATATTGCATATGAATGTGTCATTGTAGATAGTAAAAAATCTTGGAAGGAGTTGTCGTCTTTTCCAAAATAAATGACGTGTAAAATTTTATGGATGCTTTTTATTGGCGTGATTTTTTAGTTCAGAGTTTCTCGTAATGTATGCTCTCGTCTCAGCTGTTCTTGTGCCAACCTCCTCAATAATCCATTTTCTTAAACATCTCCGGAAATCCACTTGTATTCATCTTACCAGTGACGAATCGTCACGAAGGTAGCACATTCCCTGGGCTGGTCAATTTCACTCCATCTCCTGCCATGAAGAGCTCATGCGTGGAGGGTTTCTCACCCATTTAAGCATTTTTCAATTCCTTCCATTCACCGAGCGAATCCTCGCTTGAGTCTCTCGAGGGTGTTGGAGTCGGACGAGGATGAGGGATTGATACCTTTCTTTAGGAGTATAGTGGAGGGCGTTTTAATGCATTCACGAGGAAGAGATAGGCGCGGTTTTGGCTCGGCGGACGGAAGTCCGCTCAACCAATCAGAATTCACTCGCCTTCTCCCTCTTGGGAGTGAAGAGGTGGAGGACTTCAACGGTGCTGGGAAGGAGCTGAGTGAGGGAGGGACTCGGAGGTGAGGTAGAACCACCGCCGTCCTATAATGAGCGGCCGAGAGGTTCATTAGTCCTCCCACTAAGTGCAGAATGAAGTGCGGGAGACGATTGGGAACCTTCTCTCCTTTCTTTCCGCTCTCTTTTAATTGCTGCCATCTTAAATGAAGTCCCCAGTCTTTGCATTGATAGGCCTTACTTGGATGGAGAGGTTGATTAGACGTCTCGTGACGTCGGCTGGGAGAGCTCCTGTTCATATTTTGGCTTCGCACGTTGAGTCGATTGCGCCGCCGTGGAAGGCTCTGGAGATCACTATTTGGCGGCTCCATAGATTTCCCCTATAGGTTCTACTGACTTTCGAGCTACTATGCTCCAGGCGCTTATTTATACCTTATTGAATGTATTTTTCTTTTTCTTTGAGGGACACGAAATTCTAAAACGTTGTCCCTGTCACTAATGCATATGCCAAGGATATAGTCATTGCAATTAGACACGCATGTATTTTATTATGCCTTATAAGAGTTACTGCATTGTATGACTTCGAAACACTCATAGCATCTGTATGTTTAGGACCTAATTGCATCAGCATCTTATTTTGATGTATCATGTATGAAAAAAACATCAACTTGCTCATAATTTGCATGATATTTTTGATATTGAATTCATTTCTCAAAACTTCTATAGCCCTAATTATCATCTCAGATTTACTAAGAAAATTTAACAATTCAAAGGGTGGTCATCGGTTCAGATGAGATTGAAGAGATTATGTGCTCTCGAGTCCTTGATTTTTCAAGTTTTTAGATTTAATTGAGGGCCTGAGAGTCAAAGTAATACTAGTGACATCAACACGAAAGACGATATAAGTGCATATTTTAAGTTGGTACCGTCGGTTACCGTCAGGTAGCTACAGGAAAAGGCATACAAGTGTTCGAAGGTATGGTGCTGCGATCTAGCCGCCGAACACTTAAGCTACTTTGATTTTTGTCATTTCTTACCAGAGTAAAGTGATACAGGTGACACTGGACGATGTTTGTCACTTGTATTACGTTGACTCTCAGGCCCTCAATTGTCGTGTCGAAAATGAAATAATTTTTGGCTTAATAAAAATGGAGTTACTCAGTTAGACCTGCGTCTACCAAAGGTGACCTATGAATGTAGAATTATGTTCAAGCAGAGAATAAGGAAGAGGTATGACATGCAAGCTGAAATTAAACGATAAGTGTGATGAGCTGGAAATCGAAATAGCGCTAGGAAGGAGACTGCTGAAGTTT
Organism: Pyrrhosoma nymphula; assembly: GCA_963573305.1. Lineage (NCBI taxonomy): Eukaryota > Metazoa > Arthropoda > Insecta > Odonata > Coenagrionidae > Pyrrhosoma > Pyrrhosoma nymphula. Next base: position 172,179,481 of record OY754327.1, read on the forward strand.
ATGAAGTAGAGTGGAACTGTTCCACCGAAATGTGAACTAACGAATTGAGCTCCAGTATTTATTGATGTATTTTAAATACTTTACACACTTTAATTGACTAACATTTAGTGAAATTGTATTTAGTTCCCATTAATGCAGAGAGATTTTTCTTATTAAGCATTCAAATCTTTCAGAACGTTCGAAAATATTATTTTCGTCGAGTTTAGGAAATGTTAGTGCCTGGAAAGATGTATGGTCATCAGAAAGATTCATATGAGTGACTGCTAGCTTTTGTTATTTGACCTGCATTTTGGAGAAATCGGATCTTATTTTCGCGCATAATTAATCATCTACAAACAGTTTCATTATAGAACGTCACCTGGTATTTTCAGTTTCATATTGTATACCTAACTTTAGCTTACTTTTTATGGCCATAATTGTTTGCTTGCTAATTGTAATTGGCAATTGGAATTTTGTCCTGATTAGAGGGAGTTTGATTTTTAATTGAAAAATATATTGAGCATTCAGCAAGTGTTCAGAGTCATCCTCTTCTGGATTTTCCGCCAATTTCGAATTTGGCAATAAGAAATCGTTTACCGCTCCATTTATATACGAAGTGCTTGACAAACACTTGCTTGAAATTTGCATTGTCGGTGTTAAGGGAGATTGATTTGCGAACAAAAACTTATTTCAGCTAATTCCCTAGGAGTAATTTATCTTCGCTTGCAATTTCATCATCTGCGTTACCCCCAGTCCCCTCTCAGTCCTAAATTGAATTCCAGTTTTCCATTTCCATCAGCGGCACTGCCACATTTCGTCGTCACCTCTCTTTCGTTTGTGTGTGCATGTGCTCAGCGGAAAGATCGAGGGACAGATAAAAATAAAACGTAAACAGTCACGGAGCTCTTACTGCGTGCGTGTTCCCGCGGGACGTCAAATGTATCGCTTGCATAATGCACGCGCGTGCACACCTTGCACTCGTATGCGTATGTGTGTGGAGAGTAAGAGAGGGGAGAAATGTGTGTACAAATGTTTTTTTATCCTTCTCCCTCTTTTTTTAACGTGGACTGTGCCTTCGAGGTCTCCCCGTGAGTTTTAATAGTTGGCAGAGGGCTTAAAGCTTTTGTCGTGTGACGTTCACTTTTGGAGCGACGGGGGAGCGTTTTCAACAGGGGGGGGGGAGAAGAAAAGGGGTAAGAAGGGCTCGTACCCTTCCTCCCCCTCGGCATCGCCTTCGTATGTACCGTGGGGGAGAGGGAGGGTACGAGGAAAGCTAGGGAGGGCGAGGTGGATTCGAAAGGAAGGAAAGGGGGTGAAATGAGCGGAACATAGCTTAAGCAAGATAGTAGATGGCGTCTTGGCACACGAAAGTAAAGCCTGACGAGTGATTGGAGGATCCCCCAGTTAACTGTTCACAACGTTCATAATAACCTACCAAGGTTTCCATAACATTAGACCATTGGCAGTGATATGCATTATGACAATTATTTGGTGGGACACAGGCCGGTTAAATGAACGTTCTGCCCTATGAAATGAGTTTTTTTATATACCACACGCTTTATAAATTTTTACAAATCTACGTCTGAAAAAATTTCCGGCCTAAAGTTTTTTGATGATCTTTCCAACTCGGCTATTTCGCGAAATTCGTCCGGTAACGTTGCATAGAACTCTATATTTAATGTATTTGGATAAATCATTGTGTCGCGCTAATGCTTACGGTAGAGCCGATCTTTTCGATGAATTAACTGTACACAAGTGATACTTTCAACACGGCCAATTGGGCATTTAACTCGCTGCCATATTCCCCATTGTTATCGTGCAGTTTGGTTACATCGATTATCATATTTAAAATTTGAAATGAGCGGAAGGATTCACTCCAGCCTTGGGAGGAGGAAAAAAGGCGAGGTTTCCGTGAATTGGGGTACAAAGGGGTGTGACAGGGGAGTAGGGTCGTTCTGGGTGAGGGATAGAGTGAGTGAGTGCTTAGAGGCTATCGCCTACGTAAGCGCGTGCACTTTCACTCCCTCCTCTCTCCCCCTCTTTCCGAAAAGGCACGCCTCCATATAAAATTCCGCCAGCGATTACTCCCATGCCCCGTAACCATCCACCCTCGCTGCCCCTCCCCCCTTGGTTCCACGCTGCATCTCACCCCATTCATCTCAAAACAGCCTGTCGGACCCCCTTTCTCTCTCTCTCCCCCAAACCACCACTCTTGTTTTCGTCGGACGGGGGTTAAAGGATGCACAGCGAGTGGGGGTGGATTTTAAAACCTCCCTCCTTGGGGGCTTGGGTTGATGCGATGAGCAGGAAACCATCCCCCACTGGGTGTGCAAGGGGATGTTGGTGGGGCAAGGGAGGGTAACCCTCGTGATGTGGGGGACGTGTGGGTCATTGGGGAATGTGGATTGTTGGGGGTGGGGAAGGGAGGGAGGGATGTGGTGTAGGGGAGCGCGGAAGTACGACACGAGGCACTTCCGTGGCGGCGCTTCTCCTTTACCCCTCCCCATGGCGTGCCCTCCCATCGCGCCGCTGCTTCCATACCCTCCCCTCGCCCTCTCCCACTACCCTCCGATCCTTAACCCCTTTCCGTTCCCCTTATGTCAGTAGGCACGCAGTACTAAAAACGTTCCCTCCCGTTACCATTCGTCGATGGTGAGCTATTGATCGCCGTGCATGAAGATTTTATGGGCTAGAGGCTAATAAACCCACTGCTCGTTGCATCAAAATTTAAAGTGAACACCTACTCATTCTGAACTGAAAAAATGATTGCTTTTTCGTATTTAACCGTGAAAAACATCTCTAATTTGTCATAAACATATTCTCAATGGGCTAATAGAAGTCTCTTATGGTTCATGTTGAAAAACGGTCCGGGGGAAAAAGGATCAGAACCACGGACCTCCGACTTTCGGGCAAATTTGCTAACCACCCAGAGTTCCTAATTCCAAAGGCAATTTAAATATTGAGGATCTAGCTGTCGTGTAATCTAAATAACATTCGGCATGGCAAAGTTTTGATTCAAGGAAGCCAACATCCGTGGAGATAGATCCTATTGACTTCATAACGCATGACAAAGCGGCCATTACAAGATTATTCGTTTGCTATTATTATATCAATTGTGCGATAAACCGCAAGGCATGCGTTGAAAATTTTTTCGGTCCGGGGTTAAATTGAGAGGATCCAGAACACCCTTTACCTCTGGCAGTTTTCCACGCATTTTCCATATATCTCCAAAGTTGAAAAAATACTGTGTATTTATCTATATTTTATTACCTCTTTGCTGGCTTCCGTTTGGGTTCATATGGAGTTTCGTACGAAGCAGGCGTGGGTATGTTCTATCTGTCAGAACTCTCTCTCCCTGCTGGACACACGAAGTGGAACTCTTGCCGGCTCGCGGAGGGCATTAATTTAATAATTCAGAATCGTTTGTGGGGAAATGGGTGAAATGAAAGCGATGCGGACGCTTCAGGTGAGCCGAGGGCGGGGAATCACTTGCAGTTGATGCGGTCGAAGCGGTTGTAGGTCGCACTATCATTTATACAGATCGCTTCGATAGAGGTGAGGTATTGCTATGCTAAAGGCAAGATTGCTCATATGAATGTACGTTAACTAAACTCTAATTGTTAATTTAAGTGAATTCGCCGCAGCGAGGTTTTGCCGCAATTTGTTTTCCATTGCTCGTCGTGGTTGTAATAGGAATCGTTTTGTCTACCGCGATGAAGTTTTTTTTTTCACATCTTGCCGCCGGTTGATGCAGTGGCTGTCACTCTGAGCATCATCATCACTAAGCGGCGAGTGTAACAACCGCTGACTAATGACGTTAAGTCTTGGACAGATAACTTTTCATCCGACGGAGGGTTGGATGACATTATCTATAGTGAGAAACCCAACGTGCTTTCGGCATTTTGGTTGTTGCTTTTAAGAGTTCTAAATAGAAATCGGTGGGACTAATTCTAATAAGAATCATGATTATGGGTATGGGTGGTGAGAAAACCAGTGACGGCGTAAACCTTCACTCAAAAATACATCACCCGCGCTTCATAATTTTTATCCTTTCTGACTGCTGTGCATGAGATCGAGTGGTGATCAGGAATATTCCCTCCTGGTATCTCTGGGAACTAAGAAAATTGCACTTTCAATCTTGTCCCTCGTGCGTAGGGAGTGTAATTTGATTCTGCCAGACAAATTGTTACTCGTCATGTAAGAAGATATGAGTTACATGAATTATAGTTCATACCATCGCTAGTTTGGGTGAATTTAGTGGCAGGGAAATAGTAGCACTTTCTGGGATTGTATATTGATTTTATTTATTTAAGATCCTGCGTTGTCCCCATCTTACCGTTGATTCTATCGACTTTTATCTAATCTTCGTATTGATGGCCTATTGTGATTAAAGTTTTTCAATTTAATGTTGCCAAATATGATATACATTGAACAATAAACTGTTGTTCGTCCCATTTTAGTTTATAAAAATCGCCCGCCGCAATGGAATGGGAAGTGGGTTGACGTATGCCTCCAATCGCAGTTATGGCGAAGCATAACTTGAAGCAAACATTCTTTCCACCGTTGAGCACTGAGTTTCCTAGCGTGTAAAATGTCAGTGGACAACTCGGACGTTTAGATCCAATGAGCGCAGTCGTGGAGTCTTTGTGAGCGCCGTGATTTTGCCATATTGTTGGAAGAATTCTTCTTGGGTTGCCAACCGGGTCAGCCATCTCACATCAGCCGACGCGACGTTTCGATCGGAAACCCACTCGTCTTCCTCAGGGCTCCTCATACAGGTGAAACATGTCATGCATGGGCCGTGAGGGGGATGAGCCACTGATTCAATGAAACGACGGTTCAGATGAAGGTACTGACCCGGTTGGCAACATCAAGAAGAATTCATCCAAAAGACTCGCTGGAGAGCAGCAGAATATTTATTCTGAATTATTCGCTACGTGCAATTTGGGAGCAGTGTACGTGCTTTCTTTTTTTCACCCCCGTATTTCTCTCTTTACCTCATTTTTCATGCCGCTCAAATTACTGACTTTTGCCAAGACGCCGATATATAAAGGTATATTTCTACGGTGCCTCATAACCACGAGATAATGGTTCTTTCTGGGCCACTCGGTTTCACTCGAATTTCCATGCGGGTGCACAGTCACGCGTGCACCACCAGCGCCAGCCGAGCGACAAAAGCGAAAGAGAGAAATGGAGAGAGAGAGAGAGAGAACCCCTCCGGCCCCCACGCCCTCCGCCCCTCTGCCCATCATCGCATATCACACGGACTGCCCCCCCTTATCCCGGAATGATGGGGGGGCGTCTGTCGTCTTCCCCCAGAAGCAAGCCGGCCGAACTCAATCTACTCTTCCCTGCCACCCTCATCCCAATGCCTTCCCTCCCGCACCGCGCCCCTCTTTATGTATGTACATCTTTCGATTTGCTCTGTTTGTCGCCCCTGCCTCTCCCATGGCATCCCGGGCGGTGGCAACAGCGGCAGTAAGTCATTCGAGTCCGCGGAGTAGGTTGGGGGAAGGAGGCTCTCTCGCGGCGATGGTGTCCTCGTTTCGGGAAGTGACGCGTCCGCAGCGAACGATATTTGTCGCGCTCCGAAGAAGTAGAGGGAGGAGGGATGATTCTGGAGGCAGAGGGCAGCAGAGAGGGAGTGGTTGTCGGACTGTGAGATATCGCAATGCATTGGCTGTGATCTGCGATATGCCAGAGATTATGCATTCCGATATAAATCGTCCTGTCTAGGCGATATATCACGTTGTGATTTATGAAATGTATGCGATGTGATGCGACAAAATCCAATGTAATCTATGATTACGATCTAAATGATCCAATTTAATACGTGATATCGTATCATGCGATATCCTTCGATGCAATCCGATGCGTTGGGTGGGATGCAATGGGTATTCAATGTAATGCGACCTATCAGGAGGGAGACGTCCGAAGCAGCTGATTGGAGGGATGGTGTTTTGGATGTAGAGCGGGGTGGGTATTAATCCAGCCGGAATATCCAGCATGAAATGTTACGTTCGAAACGGCTGCGATATTAGCTTTGGTTCTGGGTGGGGATGGGAGGATTCACTAGGGGGGGTGGAAAAAGAGTGGCTTGGTTGATGATCAACCCACCCGCGCTCGCACACAACAAAGGGACGATCGAGAAGTACGGAAAAAAGACGACTCGGAGGGTGGTTTTCAGGGGGTAGGAGGATGCAAGGGTGGGATGAAGTGTTTGCTGCTGCCTGGCAGCCGAGAGACAAAGACGAATCTTCGCTCATAGCCCCCTAAGGGGTGAGCAGAGAGGGGAGAGGGCGCTGAATTCGAACTCGTGACCCCGTGGTTGTCGAGAAATAATAGGGTGACTCTGTGAGGGGCGGGCGGGGGGGGGGGGTTAAAGGGGGTTGGCCCGTGAAGAGGCGGGGCTGAGGAGAGGGTTGAGTGGGGAGAAGTGAGTTGGGGGGAACGGCTTGTGTTGTGCTGCGTCGCAAGTTTGGCGGACGTGTTTTTAAGTGAAAGGGGTTTTAACGCCGTCTGGGAGAGAGAATGCTCTCCAAAGTAGCGCACTCAGTGTTTCAATTGTGTTTTGTAGGGGTAGCAGATATTCATTTCTTGCGAGCCATTTGGGGTGGGGTCAGTCGGAGAGAATGTAATTGTGCTGGGGATGAGTAAAAAGAAAAGGAAGCTCTTGGGTATTCTTATTGTCCGACGGTTTCGTTTCGGCGGATTCATTCTTTTTCCCAAAAGAAATATGGACTGTGCATCGATATGTAGTGAGGGATGCGCGTTGTTAGGTACTCAAGTGGTGGAGAAGAACCGTCAAGTGTCCGTGCTCCGCTCCGTGGAGAATACAGCTCGTGTTACCACGAGCTATACATTTTTCGCTTGCTTTTATTCCTTTGCCCTTTATTACTCGATTTTGACTGAGTGTTTACTTCATTCTGATGCAGATATTGCGCGTAGATAACAGTTGTGCCATTAATAAAGCGATAGCTAATGGTTTCATCACTTAATAGATCTTATGTATAATATCATCTATGTAGCGTGGGAGACTGGACTATGATATTTTTTTTCAAGGGGAAAAAAAGCGTTATGCACCGCCGGAGAGCCGCGTACTCTCAGGTGTGTGGGACTATTACCCACTAAAAAACCCACCTCTTTGTGGGACTGTTTCCCACCTTGGAATCGCTCTCGCATTTAATTAATCAAGGTTGGACCTTTATTTAGCCTCAGTAGACTCATTTCATTTCTCTTGCTATCTTTTGCTTGGCCTGATTTACTATCGCATATTAGGATTATCCCGATATTAGGAGTTAACCTCATTCTTAAAGGCATCTTTGAACATTTAACGAGAACTAGCCTCGCAGGCATGTAAACAGCAATACTTGTCGAAGGTCTGTTATTCAAGAAGCAATTTTTCTTCCCTCCTAGTGTGTGTTTCCCGCTGGAAATGGCACATTCAAAGTTTTCGTTGAGGCCGGAACGCTGCCAAGTTTAATGATGGATTCTCACCCCTTTGTATTGCCGGAAAGAGAGTGAAAGGAGACGCTCCGGTATCTCCCAGAAATTACTTCGCTCCGATACAGTCTGCTCTGGTAGCCGCTAGTGAAGGCTTTTCACTGGGACCTCTCTTGAATTTCGCACTCGTTTGCCATCTAGATTAGGAAGTTTTCTTCCATCAACCAAGCTGCTTCCTATCCGTATGAATACCTGCGACTATGAGTGCAGTGATGCCTGCCAAATGAAGAAGGTATATGGTTCACTCTATGTATCAAATCGACGAAATCACTCGTTTTCTTTAACGATACCAGTAAATGGTTTTTATGTACGTGTTTTATATTATTTCTTTTGTTTACTCTAACTTGGTCATATTTTCTACTTACTACCATCCCTGCGAAACTAGCTTTTTCCTCCGATTTTGGGATTGTTGCTGAGACTATTCTTTCTTTATTCCCAGTTCCGTTAGTGTTCACCTTGAAAGTATTTCATTAAAGTTGCGTTGCCAATTCTCCGTTAAACCTCTTTCAAGGCACTTTTTAGTTGTAACGATTGGAGAAAATTGCAAATGGTGATGTGATTGAACTATTTTATACAAGCAATAAACCTACCACAGAACATCGTTCATCGTAGAATGAGTACTTCAGTTTTGCGTGCTTTGACGGCTATGACTATTTAGCACTCAAGTCTGCCACGTACAGACAGGGGTTGCAGTACAATTTGGAGGACCAACATTCCGAATTCGAGCCCAGCCCAGATTTAAGTGGACGTGCGAGAACCGGTGTTCCTATCGTGGAAGGCCTTTGCTCGTCTATGGTTTGGTTTATAATTGTGGTATTTGGTTCTTCTTGTTTTGTGTTAATGAGAATAAATAAAATTGCTACTTAAATATTCACTCATTGCTTATGGCATTTATACTCTTTCCTTTCAGACGTATGCTATTCGGCGATAAAGATAATTTGTGCCGGAATATTTATTGCAAATATTGTGTATTTATAAATGGAAGGTTCATTAATTTAATTTTAACTCTTAGTAACGTTGAATTACGTTTTATAGCGTCTTGAAGTGGAATACAGTAATTTAGTGAAATGTTTTGGTATTATTAAAGGACAAGCACATTATAAATTGATTAGTATCGTGTTTAAAAAAATCATTTATCGACTTCAGCATTAAAATGCTTAAATCTGAGGCAACCGTTAGCGTTTAGTTGAGCATCAAAGAACTTCCATGTATATCATTTCTACGTAGAATTCCTTCTGCTATACAAGCAGCAGACAAGAAATGAGTGAGGAAGGAATGGACGAGATAGTCATAGGTGGTAGTGTATGAAATTGATTAAAATAATTTAGATCAAGAGACATTTATATCAATTTTATGAATGAACCACCGAGAAAAAAGTAGTACTTGAAGCACAGACGTATATCCTCTATGGGAATGTTTGTCATTACAGCCCAACCATCACGAACACGGACAAAATTTCTGTTTGGAATCCTACCTATGCAAAACATCTAAATCATTAAAATTAGGAATCAGTTTCGAACACCTCCCACTGGTAATATAAATGAAAACGTCTGCCGCAAAGCTCGCGAGATCGTTAACGGAATTGTAAAAAAGAGTCAACTGTTGTTTGACTGGAGACTTCTGGCTTTGGCCTTCCGAGACTGGCGTCGATCAAGTTCCATGGAAGTAATCACGCTCTCGGCGTGCTCATTACTTCTCGCTCGACGCCGCTCGAAAAGCACCCTGGAAACTTATCCTTTTTGGATGGAAAGGGATTGATGCTGGTATGAGGAATGGGGAAGCGGAACAGGGGAAGGAAGACGAAATGCATTCAGACGGTCTGGAGTGAAGTGGGTGGAGTCGGACAGTTTATGGTAGACGGGAGGGAGAGGAAGGTGCGGGTTGGGCAACAGTATTTTAGGTCTGTGCGGCGAAAGGAAAAATGCGGGGATAACTGGGTCATTTCGGATCGCGGGGGGGACAGGGGGTGGGTGGGTGTGCGCATCATCAAAACGTTCTCTTCTCGGCTCCGTGGGGCATTTCCCTCTTCCCCGATTATCTCCGTCCATCCTCCACTTTTCTGCCGTCCGCCGCCCCCCGGAATCACTCGAAAGCCTTTGGGCGCCGAGACTAATTTCGCCCGTCGAGCGTCGCGGGGCCCTTCCAATTGCTTCTCCTCCAGTCCGCCGCCGCTGCTGCCGCAAATTCGACGCCAATTTCATCCTCATATCTTCTCATCCCTTTCCTCCACCTCTCTCAGACTCCTCTAATTCCATCCGCCCTCCCTTACGTTCCTTCCGTTTCATCGTCTCCCGTCGATATTCCCACCCACGGTGGCATGCAGTCTGGAATGAGATTCTCTCCTTTCGTAATTGGGCGGGCTATCGATGAGATGATGAATTGTCTTCTTTGGATTAATTTTCCCACCTCGAACAATCATACTTGCCTTTTTTCTGCCTAATCACCCTCCAAACCAACGGGTCAGCGGTGAGAGGAAGTCTCTTGGAACGCTGTTATGATCGAGATTCTCGGAGTTAGCTGGAGCTCAGATTAGTTGATTGACTGTTTGTTGAAGGTGCCTAAGCATATATGAGTTCTGGGCTACACCTAACCAAGCTCTGTTCTTGTAATCTTTAGTGATATTCCGTTCCGGGCTCCCAGAATATTTTCTTTGAGGATGGGTATGTGAAGTGGGATGCTTATTAATCTAAGGGTACTCTTATGTTTAAACCTGGAGAATAGCGTTCTCTTCCACACACATATCTCTTTCGTCCTGATACAAATATATCCTCTCTTTCTTTAATGTTTATAACCTCATAATTCACACTTTTACTTGTAAATGACTAACCAATGCTAAAGCAATTCGAGCTAGAATGGTTTCTGAGTCAGATGTGTGAGGCAAGATTTTTTTAATGAATATATTTGTGGAGTATATTATTTCTTACTTATTTAATTCTTTTAACATTCCTGCTTGTACAAATTACATTTTCTTTCGAAATTATAATAAAATTTTCATTTATAAGATTCATGATCATGATGTTCAGTGAATTAGTTGAAAAGCCTAGGCCAATACACCTCGAGTGCAATCCAGGTAACTTATTTGTGGAATATTGCAAATTCATGTTGAGCATTCGAAGTAAAAAATCATAGGGGGAATGGAAAAAAATGCATTGTGTTGCATAGATTTTAATGTCTCACTTCTCCATGTTCCATAGTGTTTGTATTCAATATTCAGTCAAGGTAAAAATACCAATGTTAGGTATCATAAATCGATCGGATGCTAGTTTTTTCACAACTTCACATTGAAATATGTATGCGATGTTACACAATATTCTCCGGATCATCTGAGTGTATATTGTCTCGAAGTATAATCTGCATTAAATAAAATGGTTTTGGAATGACGTTATTCATTACTATTCAGTCTGAATTCAATTAATTTGCGGAAAAATTTGATGGTGAAATTTGACGAGGATCGGATGAGGAATGCCTGCAACTTGTGATTATCGTAGGTATATTTTGAAATCAATTTTTACAGAATAGAAGAAAATAAGTATTATACGGCGTTCAATGAATGTAGCGCCGAGATTCATTGAGGGCCGTGTAATACTTGCCGTTTACCATGAAGATGTTACAGTTTATTTTTTAACTTAATAAACTTGAATAAATAACGTTATCTTCAAGTGGAGAATTCACTTATGGCATCGATTCGTAACTTCCTATTGGCCTAGTAGGCTTGGGTTGCTCCAGCTGCTAACGTTGCATCACACGATATAAACTTATACCATAATCCTTGGACAAAATCAGTATATTTTCCCGGAATTAAAACATTTCAGTGTTCAGGATGCGTTAACAACCTGGATTGTTTTCATCTGAGAACCCCGAAATTGGAGCAATTCATACTACTAGTAGGCAATGCTCTTTGCGCAATGTATGCATTGCCTGCGACCGTTGCGACCACTATTTTTTGAAAATTCAGCAGTAACAATAGGATTGACTGTAAAACAAGTGGTGAAGACCATCGGTATAGCTTTAAAATTATTTAAGTTACATTCAGTTCATTCGAGGTTATCGTTCGTGTTTTCCGCCCGAATAAATGGGAAAAATCATTTCAACTCTTAATGATTTTCTTTTCAAGTTCTTTTGAAACCCTATTTCATCTTAAACTCGCTCTGGTGATGCACCTTCTTTGAATTTTATTTGCTACTACATCCAAGAATTCGTTAAAAGTGAAACCTCTGTACCGAGATATTTTAATGAGCCTCATCGAATTAGTTCATCCCAATCACCTGGGAGAATCGAGTAACTATAAGGAAAGGAAGGGGTGGACTTCAGCATAATTTTTTCTAGAGAAATACTTGGTGAGAGAAGGTTTTAGGGAGGAGAAACTCATCTCCTTCTTTTCATAATCCCTCCCCTCCCCCCACCACCAGTTCCGCAAGTTCTTTTCATAGTTTTTTTTTGGGCGTGAAGAACGAGAACGCGGAAGAATGCAAGCTGTGTAAAGGAAACGATTTAAAAAATATGAATTCCTAAAGATTTCTTTCTTCTTTTTGACCCTTATGGTCTCAACAATTTTAAATTCTTACGAAAGGAGGTGGAGGTGGTTTCTGCGGAAGCGTTAGCACATCTTTTTTCTGGTGGGATTTGTAATTATTTTTATTTCCGGAAAGATTATTTTTCGATTGCCATTTCATCGGCGCAGTCCGCATGTTGCTCGAATTCACAAGTTGATGCTGTTGTGTAAGAATACGTGAGGGGATAAATTGGAGAATAAAATAAAAAATATGGGGGTGAGGGAATATCGAGTGAATCAAAAACAGGGGATTAATAAAAAAAGGACGGGAATCGAGACAAGGGAGGCTTTGGAGAGTGAATCAGCAAAGTGGGGGACCCCTTTTGGGGTAGGGATTTCGCATGCATAACAAAGCCACGGCAAGGGTTTCCTTTATTTACTCCTCTTCCGTCCCCTCCCCTTCATCTTTTTCTCCAGCTCAGGACTTTGTTCTTCTTCCTCCCTCTTTTTCCAATTCCATATTCCTTCAGTGGATGGATTGGATTGTCCTTCTCCGGGTTGTCATGCCAATGGAGTCCTTCCTTTTTCATGGCGTCCTTTCACGTTATTGAGATGACGGTTCCTCTCTTTTTGTTCCGTCCCTAATCCATATAAGCCCTTTGATGAGTTCTCAGAATTTTTTCATGGTGGAAAAATGGGAGGTCTTGGAAAAAAGAATGCTATCATATGTATCTCTAGTTCATGTGGTGGGAGTACGTGGGTTTGGAAATCTTAGATTCCTCAGGTAGCATTTCCGTGTTCTTGCGTGACAAGACGACGAGGCTCTATACATATGTTGCAAGTGGGTTTTTTCCTTCCTAATAAATCGTGACCGAGAAGAAAAACTCAACACCATAAAGTACTTATATAGTGTCCACAGCTCAAATATTTTGATTTCTGGTGCTCATATTTCATTAAGCCACAACATTCAACATCCTAAGAAGGTCCATGCAGTGGCATCTATATGGAGGCCTCGAAATGATGTCCAATGGACATGATGTAAAATAAATCTTGAATAATATTAATTAAATCTATGTACAGTTTCCCCAAGGTACAGGAGCTTCGTCTAAAACCATAAATCTATTTGTTTATTACTTTTGAATTTTTAGGTTTTGGTTGTAAATGGGCTTTGAAGATTATTAATTATTAGCTTGCCGTTTTTTGAGTGTTTCCTTTGTATTGTTATTATTATTTTTTGTTTCTTTTTAAACTTGCAACATTGTAGACTTTATTTAGGTGTTGGATAGTTTTTTGTTAGTTTATATTTTTAGTTGAACTCCGCTCTCTCCTTTCTAGCTTTAATTTACTGTTCGGTTAATTCGTTAATCAAAGGCGAAATTTTAATTTAAAAAATATTTAACATTTACCATGCGCAAGAGAATTTAAAAAAATCTGATTTTTACACACTCAAAATAGGTACTTACTTCCCCGCTATGACACTTTAATCTTCTCTGTCTCACTCCTTGACGCTTGCAGCACTTGGAACTATGGAAATTTCAAAATGGTGGATGATTTATGAAGGACTTAATAACTAAATCTGGTGAGCGATTTTGCTACCTAAATCAGCTTCCTTATGATGCCGGACGAGTTTGGACACAATTAAAGATTGCGTCCTTCCTAAATATCCGGATTTACATACCTAACTGGCGAGTTTGGACGCAGCTATATTGTTGTCGTTATCTAACCCCTAACAGGTCACGCACGGTCTGAAGGACCGTGAAGTTGAATCAATTACATTTCAAACAAATTTCATTACTACTTTATAACTCTCCTGTTGAGTAGCATCACAATAATGTATATTGTATAATTTAAAAACAGTTTCGCGACTTTCCGAGGATAAAATAGTTTTATATGCTGATTTTTTCGACGAGATGCCCAATTTTTCGAATCGCGAACGGGAGGGGTCACGCATGGTCTAAACGATCTTCCAACTGCCGCTCCTGCTATCCGCACGCGTATGATATTTTGTCTCAACACCTTACTCTTGAGGCCATCAGGCCTGTTGTCGTTCGAATAAAGTCTCATGCGAATGTGAATTTGAGCATATTTTGCCCTATCCGCATTTGAGCGGGGCTGCGTCGTTTAAATGGACAGGCGGCTTCCGATCACGTTATTTGCTTGGTTATATTATTTTTCTTAAAATAAATATGATAATAAAATTTTCATCACTTCATAGAGGTAAATTGGTGAGTACTTATGCTTAAAATAAAAGCATAGCAGTCAAGTAACGGTCAAAACTTCAAGGTAAATTACGGTGAAAAAGATATGCGTTACAATGTGATATTAATATTTAAATATGGATTGAAAGTCATTTGAAAAATCACCGCCAAAACCTTGAAAATTCCGAAAAAACCTGGAAAAACATTGAATTTCTTTTCAGAAGATTAGTAGACACCCTGTATATGTTAACATATACAGATCTACTTCAGAATTCTCCAGCGATGTCTACAAAAGTAGACGATTAAAGTTTCTGTTATTGTGTATTCTCTTCCTTATTCTATTACTGAACACCTTGGGCTGATTTAATATTTGAAATTTTCCGTGTGCTGTTGCGGTATACATGGGAGAGATGTGATGCTGAAGTATGAGATCAATGACAATGATTTAATAGGGGCTTTGAATTGATACTTGCTCATGACGTAAATATGCAACGTAATTCTCTTGCTCTTCAAAAAGTCAACGGCATTTACGGGTCATATAGCAATCCCTCTATTTTACTTTGATTCGCCTGATCTGCGGTTGATATCCAAGAATGATTATTTGGCCATAATCGCTCCGTATCGCGCTCCTTACAGCTTATTCTGAACACCGAATTTCGAAATTGCACGGCTTCTCAATGAAAAGAGACTGAAAATAATGGGTGATGTTGATGGGTGAATGGGTGTTGTGAATGGATTTAAATCATTGGTATTCACATTTTCTTCAATTTGCCGTGCACATTTCCCCTCCATGACGTATTCTACTATTACCCTTCTTAATTTGGTGTGTGATTGGTGACTTAAGTTCGGAGAGTTGAACGTGCTTTTGAATGTTTGCAATTAGAATATCACGCAAAAGATAGAGCGTATACCTGTCCTCAGAAACACATTTTCGTAGAAGCTCCTATCTCGGTATGAATCAATTATGTAGTGTCTCTGGCTTTGTAAGAATCTGTATTAAATTCAATTTGATTGGTAGTAAATGTGTGACATAGTTTCGGGTAAGACATTATTTCAGCAATGTAAGTGCGATGTAGCTATATAATGACCCTACTGACTGTCATCTTCCTATATTAGTTTTTTTATTATTGAAGTTGATGTAATAGGCGCAGCAGCTTAGGCAACCTAATAAAATAATCAGATTGGTATTCTATTCCATTAAAAACTTGTACGTAGTTACGTCAACAGAGTGGCTTTAACGGTTAAAAATACTTACGATAGCGAGGGTTAAATCTCCCGATTCTTTATTTTACTGCATGCTTAGTGGTTCACTGAGACTTAATGACCCCTTGAGCCAGCATCTGAACTCAGATGCAACCATGGGTGATTTTTAACGAACGGGAACCATCCCGTGGAGGAAATATGCGGAGACAAGTTCGTAGCACGGATGCAGCTTTTTTGTGACAATTTCCATGTCACGTAATGACATATCGTTAGCACTCCTGGATCAACAATACATGAAGAGTCATGATTTCCTGGAATCAGTCAATCATTATGTCGGATACGGTACAGCTCGCAGCTGAAATGGAGAAGGATAAAATTATTAGTAATCACCAAAGACTAAATCATTTTGATTTGAGTTCAATTTTAAAGACAGATCCATTCGTTAACATGCGTTCACATGGATTCCGATGAATAAATCCATTCACATAACTCCATGAATAATTTTTTTTTAATTTTCAGATTTTTAAATTATTTTAGCCATAATGCTGATGACTTGATTTATGGAATTGATTTGGATAATTGGAGTCACCAAATCAAGAAAATTCAAAGGAGCCATCATTCGATGATTTTTAAATTGGAAAATTGCCAGCCTCCATATATGCCAATGTGATCGTATTTGTAGGCTTACTGCCAGCGCTGAACTTTTGCTGGGGTGGGGATCATGGAGTTGGACCAACTATTTATTTACGCCTTGGGTAGTATTTTTCTGAGCGTGGTGAACAGGTTCTTCGTTTGCATGTAGACGGTTCGCGCTTGGTTATCCGTGAAATATAACAAAGCGTATCGTGAAATATGGTCTTCATACTGCTAATTAAAATTGTGAATGCTAATTTTAGTTTTGGGCGAAACTCTCCTCCACATGATCTCCTCCTCAAGTAATGGTTTTGTTGGCGCAGATCTCAGCATATCTCCTTACATTTTTGATGAAATTCTGGCCGCAGCCTTTTGGGCCTTATTATACACACTGTTACCTACTTCTTAATCTTACCTCTTAATTTCACGAGATCTATGACTTTCTGCGGAATCGCAGGCAATATAAGATAAAGAGCTGCTCTCCCTTTACTAGGTATGAGTTTTACCTTTAGCGGTGCGACGTCAAGATTGGCTCGAATTGCAAAATAACCTCGCCAATCCTAGCAACCCTGAGTTTGGTACCCCTGGTATAGTCGGAGACTATAGCTTGATATTTTATCGGAAAGATAAATTCGTGAATATTAGTGAAAATCTCGGCAAGAAAATAGTTCTTGGTTTGAATGCTGAAAACGAGCTCCTCTGTCAAGTAAGCTATGCCCTCAGTGTGGATGAAGTTCTATTCTTTCTTTTTAGATTGAAATTATAAAATGGAACGCTCAGAACAACCGTCACGCGTTGGGTTCTTTCCGCGAAGGTTGGCGTTCTCGTGGGAATGCGTCCGCTAAGTTAAGGGCTCGCGAAGAGGAAAGCGGTTTGGACATTAAAGTCACACTAAAAGTGCATGGCGCAAGGCTGGACCACCGCATCGCAGTTCCCAACCCCCTTTCCTTCATCCACTCCCCACTCCCTTTTGAGTTCTCATCGTATCCTTTTCCTCCCAACTGCCAGCACACCCTCCCGACGACCCCCCCCCCCCCAAACACTCTCTCAACCCGAGCCATCACCACATTTCGTCATCTTTCGTGCTATGAATGGCGCCCTTTCATGAAAGCTCTCTTCCATTTTCCCATTTTTCCTGGCGCGCGTGGGGGTGTCAGCGCGCAAACACTTCACTTCTGGACGCATCCCTTCTTGCGTCTGCTCACTTCTCCAAGGACCTTTTATGGCTTCATAGGTTTAAGAGAGAGAGAGAGGGGGAGACTCTCCATGGGAACGAGCGAATAAACGTCAGCCTCGTTGGATATTTATTTTTTCATCCCGGCGTCAGTGGAGGTAATGAATGCAACCGACTGGATTCTCATACGATTGAAGTTCTTCAGACGCCAAGTGCGTCGCAGTTATTTTGTGCTTCTCGAAGACTAGGAACTCGATAACGTGAATTAATACGTTGTTTTTATGCAATTAGATGTGGCTAAATGTCTTTTATAGGACAAGAATAGGACGACTGGGGTGTTTGCAGTTGTTTTAACGGTGAAGAATAAATCGTCATCCCATTGCTTTTTGTTGCCAGTAGAAATTAGCCTTGTACTGGTTTCCTCTTGCCTCGTTGGTTCCAAATTTCTAGATGGGCATAAAGCCAGTGAACGATGAAAAATGCGAATAGAACCTCTCTTTTTCGCAGGTGCATCGTTTCCCCCGTCTCTTGAGTCGTTGCTTCGAATGAGATGGTTGGTGGATTTAAAATATTAGCGGAAGTGTGGTTGGAAATCGTTTGTTTGGGAGGACTAGGTTGACAGCTAATGGAGCTAATTTGCTGTCCATACGAAATAGCTTCTTAATGGTGATTGACTTTTGGGTTAATATTTGGCCATTTTGTTCCATGCTGGAATAGTTTCTTAGGTGATTAAGACATAGCGGCTGGTTTTGGTAGGATTTACGCATATTCAAAGTCTGAGTACTTATTGGAAGTGCTTACCTAGGTCACGATATTTGGTTTTCTGAGGGAACAAAATGTGGGTACCAGAAATATCTTTTATTTCTTTCCATTCGAATAGGAGATCATATTATTCCGTGGTATTTATCTTGACGAAGCCGTGAGAGAATCATTATTTCAGGTGCGTATGAAAACGAGTTTTAGGTTCAACACTAACTGCTCTTCGCCTTTTTTTCCCGGCTGACTTTTTTACAGTTCAACCTATTATAAGCCTGATTTCAGTGTGCTAAGTGTGTCATTCTCATTCATATATTTGAAGATAGAAGATAGGACTACAAATGCATGAGAAAAAGTGACATGATTTCAAACCTCTTATATCACCACCGTAATTTTCATCGGAAAAATATAATTAGACTGTATTTACTTTACTACTATATAAAAATATAACTTAATTGTTTTATTGCCGTTTCCGCGCAGAAAATTGCAACTTGTGCTTAAAATGAGGAAAACATTTTGAGATATTACGACTTTAAAATGGGATGGTGTCATTCGAAGGAAGTAGGGGGAATGAAAGCGTTGGACGGAGAGGAAAAAGTATACCATTGTGCCCTTTGCAAGTGATTCCCAAATCCGAGGAAAGATTTTATCTGCGGTGGGTAACCAGCTATCCTTATCTCTTTAGTCCGTATGACACAATGTTCACCGAGTCTGATAATTCGTCCCTTAAAGTATTTTTGTCTGTTATAATCATCAAGAAGATTTTTTTCGAAATAAGTTATCTCTATTGCATTTTATTTACACTTGATTTAGATGTTTGTGTTGCGATCAAGTCAATGACCAACAATTATAAACGAATGGCCCTTCGGCATTTGTAACGGTAAAATAGTGTCACTTTTTCTTGTACTTATCAGTTATAATATTTAGAAACTGTACTATAATTATTCCACAGTAATTATAATCATTCATTTAATTGTTTATATCTTCATTAAAATTCTGAGAATAGGTTTTAAACTTCGGCCTATTTTTTATTGTTATGGATTTATTCTAAACTGTACCCGACTTTTCACCTCGTTTACTGGAAACATCGGGTGGCTCGGATCAAGTAGATTGATAGAAAATATACACTTTAGAAGTCAGTAACAGTAATGTTAAACCTTTGACAAAAAATATAATTTATTGAGCCATATATGTATTCAAAGATCAAACACTCCCATACAAAGACTTTAACAAAATTCTCGCAGCTTTGAGCTGAGATATCTTAGAAAACTGAGATTCAAATTTGTTTATGCGTTTGCATTCAAATTTGTGGGTTAAAAGTTGATTGTGGCAAGCTAAAAGAAAATGTCCAATCTTCTTACCATAAACGGCATGAACAGAAGAAAAGTCGTTAAATCAGTCTATCAAGAACCTTAAATAGATAGGCGCTTTATGCGGCGTCGGGAGAAATTTTTCGAAGATGACCGACTTCTTTTAACTTTCGTTGTGGAAAACTGCAGTTTCCCTCCCAATGGATTTACTTGCTCTCGCGAAGTGTTGGCGCTTGGAAACCGTTGACTCGAGCGTGACTCGCCCTCTTGTGTGTGCTAAGCAGTCGGTAGGTACTTGATTTCCGTGCAAAGGAAAACATCTTCGACCTCCATACATTTTTTCTCCCTCCCACGTCCGTCTTGCTCCGCCTTTGCAAACTCTTTATGTTGTTCTAGTCTCTCGTCTTGAGGGCAGACGAATATTAATGTGGCTACGTCAGCGTCGTCGTCTTCCACGGGCTGGCGATCTCCCGCCTTATTACCCGGCGTTCCCCGCGGGACTCGCTCACTGATGTGGGGAACATGGAGAGGAGGGAGGATGTGGAGAGAGAGGGAAGGCAATTTTCGCTTCCGTAGCACGTGCATATTTCCATACGCTTAATATCGTCGGCATGATTTATTGAGATCAGTATCAGTGCATGAAATCTTTGATTGGACAATTTGAGCAAGGATAATTTTCATTCTTAGTCGACGGAAAAAAATCCGTATCAAACATTTTGTAGCAGTTGAAAAGATATTCAGAAAATTACGTGGTACCCAATATGGCAAGGGAGTTGCAGATAGATGGATTAGCCACGTCATGAGACTCAATGGCATTGTAATTAACATGATAGAAGTTAAAATAGAATGGAAGTCTTGCGATGAAGGCTGAGGGATATATAGGTACTTCATTCAGATAAAGCGAGACGTGAAATTGAAGAACTATCTGGATATAAGAGAGTTATCAGAGAATTGGAAAGAGTGTGTGGGCTGCCATCAACCAATCTTCGGATCGAGTGACTCTTGAAGATTATGGAAAGCATCGCATACCATCAGTAGTCTCCGAGTTTTCTACTTTTTAGTACATTTTTTAATAAAATCGTGTTTTAAAAAAGTTTTTTAAAAACATATATTTTATTTACGTCTTTGCATGCGCAATTTATTTTGCCTCATCCATATAAATGTCTTAGATACTCCCTGGAATATCTCTGAAGAGAGCCAAAATGTCTTCAAAATGTTAGAATTGTCACTCTGACGTCAGGGTTAAATATCACTCTGTTTCGATGATAATTAAGCCGGCTGGGTGGGCTAAATGGGTGACGGGCCTGCCTGCTTACCTTTATAATCGCTCGTTCGAGTCGCTGGGTATGAGTGTGGCGTGAACAGTTGGTCCATGGAAGCAGCACGACCAGACAGAATTCGCCTGATCACCGTAGTCATCACATCAGAGCAGACATCACCGCTTGTCACTTTGCCGATAAATAATGAGAAATAAACATCCAAACTAATGACTTGACATGCATAAGATAAGCACTTAATTCGAATTAATTTGTTTCCATCTTAAGGGTGATAGATCACAATAGTTTACTTGGGGGCGCGGTCTTCAACCGTTGTGTATGTATTTACGTCACACCAACGCATCGACGCATGCTGCTTCCTAAGCATACCTTGGACGCGTGGGACACCTTACCCTGCTTCCGACTGGCAGTCCCGAGAGTTCCGTCTTAGTTTCGTGATCCTGCTCTCACTCTTAAGTATCCTGGCTTCCCCTAAAAACTCCTGAATCCCCAAGGACCTTGACGTGCGCCCAGCGTCCCCTCCATCGTGGTTTTCCCAACTCCTGACTCTCATAATAAAATCAGAGCCAGTTTCGACTCTTTGGTGTGTGTTCCCCCTAAGTCTTTCCCTTCTCCCTTGCCTGATACAACATGATGGTTATACGGAACCAGGGGTGGATTTTAAAGGTCGTGTCGGAGAGCAAGCATGTGATCTCGGTGGTCTGCGGGTAGGGGGAGAATCGGGCCCGGCATGACCGAGGGAGATGTTGCGGTGGTGAGGTTAGGGAAACCAAGGACTTCCACCCAAGGGGTAAAGAAGGTAGTCGGTGAATCTTGGTAGTTGTTTTCGTATCGGAAGGCCACGCCTTTTGTGACCAAAATATTGAAATCGCTGTGGTTTTCATGGGAATTTGACCATCCAATTCGAAACGGCATTTAATTATTATGCAATTGGCCGGCATTTAACTATTTGAAGAATATTTTAAGTAAATATATATTTATTCCATTTTCGGTTGGGATTTTGCGTTACTTCACAGGAGTAAGTATTCTGATGCAAAATGATGAGGAAAGCTGTAGCCATTCACGGTGCTTTAAGGAGATTTTCAGCGTGCCAAATGGGTTAAAGCATATATGTGTTTGGACATTTATTTTCGGAATAATCACTGAACATTGAAGAAATAATAGTTATCATAAATGGTTTCATGCTTGTTAGAGTTTTGTTGTAGGTAGGAAGCGCATTTCAATGTGGTCAAATTTGGCGAACGGAGATGGTGGACTTTTGAACGCACGAAAATCTCCTAGATCGTATCTCCAGCATGTAGATATCAAACTCCTTGCGCCCGAGTCGTGATGAAGGCGCGGTGATGGTGCTTTCCGTTGACGGAGAGCACGCCCGTGCCGAATCGATCTGTTCCCCTGTTTCGATCGAGCCGTGGGAGGAAAGTGCGCGCGTGGTAGCAAGGGGGGGAGGTAGGGGGGAGGGTTGGCCGGGGGGAGAGGGGCGTTGGTCGAGGAGGAACCCAGGGGGTTGTGAGTTTCGGGGGGCTGGCGTCGCCCGCGCGCAGATGAACACGCCCAGCACCCTGCGTTGGATATCACTGGAGAGAGGGAGCGAGGAGTGTGCCGCCTTCCTTCCTTACCTCCCCGCGTTCCTTTCTTCAATGCACCCCGCGACTTTCAATGGGCTCCGTTGACACCGGGGGTGACTCGGGAAAGACTTAATTCTGAATCCCGCGAATCCCATGGGCGCACTAAGTGACCTACCAGGAGTCTGGCCATTTCTTAATTTCATACCATTTATTCGAGGGACTGGAGGAAGCAGAAAAAAATAGTATCTCGGGAGTATGCTGGAGGAGGATAGCCATCGTAGCAAGGATGTTAGAAGGAGATGCCATGATCCTAATATCGGGAATAAATGGAATAATTTGAGTTGATATATTTTGCGCTCGAAGTCTTCAGATGAACAATTTTAGCAAAATGTTTGGAAATTGAAAGGTAAAAACTTCAAAAGCTATGTATTTTATGTTGATACCATTTGAAGGAATAAACGCACTCTAGAAAGTACCTACTAAATAATGACGAAGTAGTTTTGTAATAGTTGAATGCAATGGAAGAAGGATAAAAGGAAGTGTGAAAATAGTAAAATTTCCTAGTAAACCTGTCCGTAGCTAGGGCTTCCGCAGGAGACCATATTAAGTATTGAAATATTCAATGCACGATCCAAGTAGTGGAAGAACGGTATAGCGTATGAATGCCCGCTTCATAGTTACCCATCGATCGTTTTTATGCCCATTCATGATCAATGTATTTGTAGGCATGTGAGCAAATGTTCGAAAAACTTATTCAAACGGATAGCTTTCGTGATTTCCAAAGGAGGCATCTGAGAATATTTTTCTGGATCACCTTCTTATTTTAATTGAAGTATCCTAGAAGGTTCAATATTTATTGATACCAAATTTAGTGCTTCGTCAGCAATCCAATGGGGAGGGGGGAATCTGTTGACTCACCGGATTCAAATTTTTTTCCCAGTGTTAAGCTCGTTGTGGGTGGCCAACTGCTGACTAGGGGGTTTGACGAAATTCCAACTTAGGTCTTTTCCAGGCTGCCTTATTCTACGCGTTCCGCCCCATGCCACATCCATCCTCTCATCTCCCCCTGTTCTTCCCTTATTCCACCGAGCGCCTAGAATGAATGCCCTCTATCCTATTTGGTGTTCGTGCGGTCACCTTTAGACACGAAGGACCGTTTTCTTTCATTTTTTCGTCTCAAATCCGTTTTCCAGGGCGTTTTTTCTCTTCTTCTTCCTCCCTTCCGGCGACTAATCTCGACCGAAAACGTGCTCCATCCAGCTATGGAAGTT
Organism: Pyrrhosoma nymphula; assembly: GCA_963573305.1. Classification (NCBI taxonomy): domain Eukaryota; kingdom Metazoa; phylum Arthropoda; class Insecta; order Odonata; family Coenagrionidae; genus Pyrrhosoma; species Pyrrhosoma nymphula. The sequence goes on from OY754327.1 coordinate 172,202,845, forward strand.
TTTTAGCGCTGATATTTCGGTTAAATTTTTTCTTGGAACTCACCTCCTACTTTTGATCCATTTTCCATCTTCAATGATACCGATCCCGTATCCCCATTTATTCCTATATCCCTGTTTCAGCGTCTTCATGCCTCAATGTTTTTTCCCGTATAATTTTCACAATTCATTTGAAATTCAGTAGGGACTTTTAGGCAATTCCATTGAATATTTGGAATGATTATGAGGAGCTTAATTTTGGAAATGAGTTATTACGTGTGGGAATAAAAACACAGAGATTGAAATCGGAGAGGAATTGTCTTCTTCCATCATAATTACCTGGGTGAACTTGGAAATTTATCCAACTGGTCAACAATTAGTTCGCGTAAGGTGTAATAATTTTTATCAGCGTGAACATATTAGTTGCCTTTCTAGTATGAATAAAAATAGAAAAGATTGTATTCCCCTTTTTGACGGAAATGATTCAGGCTGTTTGAAAAGAAAACATCGAACCATTAAAAACAAATTAATGATAAAATAAAAAATAATTTTAATGAAACTTTTCCCTGATAATTCCGGGTATAAATATTAGAAAGCAAAGCGAAGATAAAACTCTCACATTTGATTGATCCTCTAATTTTGTTGGCGAGAGTTTTTGTCCCGTCAATGCTCAAAATTCTTAATTTTATCTGTTTAGTGTGTTAAATATGTAATGTCACTATATTCGACCAACATTTGACTGCATTATTGACAGAATTTAGTTGTTAATTTATTTGGCGTAAACCTATGAATTAAACGACTTTTGTTAATAAACTTAATTCTGTCCCCCAACACACAGCAATGGAACTTAAAGTGTAATCCTAAAAGTATGAATTTACAATAACGTTATTACCGGCGTGTGCGTAGATCCATCTCTTGTGGATTAGCAATTACGTACACATTGGGGGATGCAGGTGTGCGAAGCGATTGGATTTGTTCCAATCGCATGTTTTTCTTTGTGATTATTGAACAGTGTGCCAGGCCATAAATATGATGGGATAACTCGCTCGATATGGTCTCCACCAATTGTAACTTGTTATTTATAACCCCATTGCGAAGCATTAGAATGGCGGTTAAATGCGAAATAGTTTGCGTTCCAAAAAACAGCCCCTCTGCCTCATCCTTTCTGTTTCTAATTGTAAAAGTGCTTTTCCTTTCTCCGAGCTTAATACGGTTAGTGTAGCCTGTTGCATTTTTGTCATATTGGAAAAGGATATTTCAACGGATTTGCACCTATTTATTTGTTGACCATTTTCATTATCGCGCAAGTGCTTGTTTATATAATTACTTAATCATTTTTGCTAGTTGATATCTTTATGTATTATCGAACTGCTTAAAATTTGTGCTTATAATCTCAGGATATCCGTCATTTTCCCAAACGGATGAATTGGAACGTAATCAGCATATCCATCTCACCTATTTCATACACGGCTTGACTATAAAAGGTCCTTCATCCCTAAATTTTTATCAAATTTATCAAACTCTCCTTTCACATTCAAAACAGTCTTTTCAGGGTCAATATATTTGGTGTTTATGTCTCCCAACAGCCCATTCAACATTGCACTTTTTTCCTTTTTGTAAGTCAAAAGTGGGGTTATCATCAGTCGTCGTCCCAACCAATCAAACATAACTGTCCCACTTGTGTCAATCATTATAATGGCACCAAACGCGTTTTTGATCCGGGAGCTCCACCATGATCCCATTCTCTGTTGATTTGGCTTACTTTCCTTCTGTATGATCTGGCGAATTAATTTATGTTATTGGCAGTTATTGAATGAAGATGCCCTATAAAATAAACATGGTCGTTGTATGGTATTATTTTATGAATTTTCTCGCAGAATAGGATATGAAATATCGGAAAACCGTTCGGAACAACTTGTTTAAAATATTTCATTCCCTTACGGGTAGTATATTTTATGTAGTCGTTAATTGTCACTTTTGTTCTTTCACCCACTTGCAGAGATTTCTTTTAAATTGCCTCGAATAAGTTAACACGTCTCATGTTTTTTACTGTGCCTTATTGAGGCACGAAACTAGGATAGTTCTTTATAATAATAAGGGCAAGGGCCCAGCCACATTAACACACCGGTACATATATTGAATCATTTTTTACTCAATCGTACCCCGGTGTATCTTTCTCGTTATTTTTCTCTTCCACTCCGCCGGCCTCCTCAGCCGCACTAATATTCGAATACTTTCACCGCTCTATAAACCTATGAAAGCTCTCCTCGGGTGCGTCATTGATGTCTGTAAGAGTCTAACGTTGGAAACAGCTTTCTTCTGACGTCTCACCAAGTTCACGGGCGCGAATAAATGTGCAAGATATATATGTGCTTACGTGCTTGTTCCATGCCCGTTCTGGGCGAGATGTTATAATGTTTCAGTTTTTAATTCTTGATATTGTTCCCCCTTCTTATCGTTGATCAACGTAAGTTTCATAGCAGTTGTTGCATGCTTTTACCTGTTCTACAGATATAAGCTATTAGACTCGCTCTAGAAACCATACAATAGTTTACAAACATGCGTGCAGTATGGCACTAAGCATTTTAATCGGGAAAAGTTTTTTTTTTGATCTGGTGGATTTTTCTCCTGCTCATTAGCCAAAATTTCTTTCGCAGTTGGGGTTCATTATTTTCCATCCCCGTTCAATGGGATCGTCTGGCTACTAATAAACCCGGTCTATAAGTATACAACGTCGAAAAGTTAATAAGTTTAAAATTAGATCTAATTAGTATGAGTTAGGTATTAAATAATTATCAGTTAATGCCGCTATGGAAGAGAAAGTTTTGGCGTAAACATTTTCGACAACCAAGGATTTTTTACACATTTGCACGACTGCACTTTTATGTCTCAGAGATCAGTTTGTTAGAATTATCGTGGACGACTAGAGGATTTATCCTCCATTGTTCTGCGGCTAGGTCCCCTTCGGTACAGGAGTACCTACTTGTAGACGGGAATTCTTTCTTTTTCCGGAGGGCATTGAATAAGGAAGTGAATGCATCCTCCACACTCTCCCTGCCTCCGGCGCAATCGGCGGAATGCCTTTTAAGTCTCACTCTCCACCATGAGTGGCTCTAGTACTACTCTGATTTGTACGCCTCGTTATTTTTTCTTTCTCGAGACTCGTCGAGCGAAGGAATAACGGGGATATTCCTTTCCTTATTCTTTAAAGAATGTGGAAGAAGAGTAAAAGAAAGAGAGATGCTGGGAAGGGAAATAGACGGCACTCGGTACGATTCGAAAAAAAACAAACGTGACGGCCTGGATGGTGACTCAGTGTGACGCCTTGGGAGCGCGTCTTTGTCGCGGGGTCAAAGCACGGACGACGCACATAACATTCATTCTCTCTCGTTGCATTTTTCCTCCTGTTATTTTTTCCCCGTCGCGTGTCCCCCTCTGAGCATTTCTCCACGGGCGTTCTTGTCTCCTCCTCTCTCCGTCCATTTTCTCCCCATTGCACACTTCATATCCCATTCTCCTCCTGCTTTGGCAGCCAAGAACCATCTCCTCGAAATTTTTGGCGCCTGAGAATTGAAAGAACGTGACGGAGGAAATCTCAAATTCTCATCGCCTGAAGCTATTGAGGAGACGCTGTTTGAAGAGTCGAAAAATCATCGGGAAAGAGGGCACAATCATCAAAAATGAATTTGGTTCGCAATGTCTTGCCTTCAATATCTGAAGTGCCTATCAAGTCGCTCTGGAACTATTTTTGCTTCTACTGCTTTTGCTTTCTATCACTTGCTGTAATCTATACCTGCTGCGCTCAGAAGTATGATCTGTGAGGAGATACGGCTGTTACAATTTTAATATTTCTGCGTAATTTGGTTGCTATTTGCATGCATGGTAAAGATTAGGAAACCTAAAACTTATCATGACTATTCCGCATATTCCATTTTGAATAATTGAGGTATTATAGGGAGTTGGATTTGGTAGAATCGAAAAGAAGCAAATGAGTCGGAAGTCATCTATTCCTCATTTTCACAGCACGTTTTCCTACTTCATTTAAAATCTATCTACCGCACATACGTATGTATGTACTTATCACATCCATCATTTATGATTCAAACCGTAATTTGTACATTGAAATCAACGAAAAAAATTTATTGTGCATTTTTGCTGTGGAGGAAGCGGGAAAATTTGGAATAAGACGTTGACGAGAATGTCTTTTATCAAGAATATGTTTTTTTTCCACATGATATTTGTATATTGTATGAAAAAACAGGGATCAGAGCACACGGCCAAACAGGCTCGGACTTTCTCACATATCTTCATGTATGACACGCACCTGATTTTTTAATGACTTACGGGGAAAATGTGCACCTGGCACTCCTGTTGGTACGGTATGTCTTAAGATTTTCAATCTTGCAAATGAATTTTGGCATTGAGATTTTCGAAGCATCTTTTACCAATAAAAAAAGATTGAGTTCTTTAGAAATGGACAATATGCAGCAAATCCCAAAAGCATCACTTTTCTTGATCGTGAATTTTTTTTCCTTCTTCAAAACATTTTGCTGTGTTTATGTAAGCACACGGAGAAACGTGTTTCCGAATGAATCTTCTTCATGCCTAATTCTTACTCGGACAAATACCTACTTCGGATAGCATTTACTCTCCTCGTCCTTTAAATGTTAATTCTGGGCCTGACAAAAATCCGTCGCTTTCATAGGACCGCTGTTGGGCATCCTATCATGTGCAAACATTTCAAAATGCACTCGGTGACGAAGAGGGTGAACTAGAGTACATCCAAGGTAATAGTGCAGTTTAAATATACTGATTTACATATGAAATATTATTATGTTGTAATATGTTTAGCAAGAAATGAGAAGTAAACAAGTTCTCGATCGTATGATTTAAACTGAGGCAACCTTCATGTATTCTTCGGTCTCGTGATTTCCTTCCCGAAATGGCATTGGACGTGTTTACTGATTGGCTGCATTTTTATGTGTCAATTGCTCTAGTATCTTGGACGAACTTGTAGGAGGACATGCGGATGGATGGACGTGTCCTTCCTCGCCCCGCCGGGGCTCAAGAATCACGCACGCCCGGCTTTCCCGTGAGGCTAAACTTTCCCTACTTGATTGAGCGGCGTGGAAAAAGACGAGCAGTTGGGACGGGAGGTGGGGAGGAAGGAAAGTGAGATGGAGAGGGGTGGGGCGGAGAGGGGTTTAGCTGTTGAGTGAGGGGGAGGGAGGGGCGTGGCGGGGAGGGAACGTTGGCGCGGGTGACATATCCGCCCTCCGCTCCCACCCCGTGCAGTTGTCTCGCTCTTCAGTTTTCGAGAGCGCACTCCCGTTCTTCCTCCTCACCTTCGCCTTCCCAAATGCCTCACCTGTCCTCTTGCCACCGCCATCCTTCCACCCTTCCACCGATGCCCTCGGCCTATGCTGATTTCTCATTTCCAGATTTGCTTAGCCTCTGAATCCTCACTTTTTTTGGGTGATAGCTTTCAAGCTTATGAGAAGGGATTTGTGTTCTGACCGGACTGCTAATGCTTTCTGGCTTAGTTTTCCGTTGGTTCCATCGCTGATGACTAAATCTATTTTTTATGGATTCCGTCCTTGGTTTCTTCTCTTGTATTTAGAGCAGCGGCATAATAGGTGCTTAATCGAAAAGAGAGATTGTATTTTTGTACTGGACCATGCATGAGATTAGCTATTTCTGTGGCTGTCCTCAAAATGCATGTTGCTGGTCAATCATGGATGAGAAATATTATTCATTAGATTGCATAATTAATTTCTTCGACATTGTTTGCAGAAGAATTTCAGGCCATGCCTTTCTCTGTATAAGAAAATCTCGGCGTAGATCGCGAAATTTTCAAAAAGTGATGCCAAATATTCTCACACACTCAGGTTCTGTGAGCAATAGCCATAATTGTATCCGCGTACGATTTTTTCCAGTAAGTGGTCGTTTCATCCTTGAAACGAGTGTGATTTCGTCGAATACCATCGCTCACGCAGTGTATCAACCCGAAGGTTTGTTTTGATGGGTGAGAATAGAGCTCGCCTCTTACTTAAGTCATTGGCGTATGGTATTCACACATTCAGGGTATGGGGGCAGTTCCTTTCCCTGAGCCACCAGCGATTTATCCATGTAGTTCTGACAATCAGAAAGTCACGCTGCGACGATTTTCGGATGAGGCTCCACCCGGACGTGAACCCGGGACCCTCCGGTCAGTAGCTCAGCACCCTACCCACTAGGCCACCACGACCCCATGACTCGGACATTTTCAAGCAAATTTTAGTCTGATGGGATCGGCCTGAGTTTTATTATTTCAGGTCTCTTCAGGATAACTTTCTAGATGGTATTCTAGCCAATTCTACCTTGAAAAATAGGTCGGAATCGATCAGAAAGGAAATACATGATAATTCCAAAAGAAAAAGAAGGGCAGCGAAATAAAATATATATATTTTTTAATTCCAAATATTTGCAAATTATCAAAAGTACAAATACAAGTACAGAAAACAATAGTACAAATACAGAAAAACAATCGTTTAACACAAGTACAAAAAAATGATCCAAGAAAAGTAGAAAAAAAAAAGAATAAATAGTAACACATTAGAAGTCCTAAGCATAATGTTCGTCAGAAGGTGCTTACTTTAGCATACTCTTAAAGATCTGATGCACATTGAGAAATGTACAAAAGTAGATCACATTCAAGTTACAATAAAGTATAATTATACTCAAATAGAGTTTAGAAACATTTTTCTACATTCACGTTTTAGTTTGGACATTCTTCGAAATTCTTGCGAATTTCTATATAATTGATTTAATAATTTTGGTATTATATTACAGTCTCTCCTCTCACCATATGTATTGAATACTTTAGGACATTGATAGGGATCAACATTCCTCAAGTCATTGAATGCGCTATTACTCTTGGTACTTTATATATATCACTGAAATAATTCTCAATTATCAGTATGTAATCAAACAATTTATCAATTGGTAATATATTTAGATGGTTATAAGCAACCTCAACGTTTGCCTTATGCCTTTAGAGCCTAAAAGTACGAAAGTTCATCATATTTCATGATACATAGAAGAATCATCAAAGGGAAGAAGTGATATGGTAGATGCAGAACGAAAATATGTGTATAATGTAACTGTAGGGGAATTTGTGGACGAAATGATGACCGAATGGAATGCAGTTTAACTAATAACTTGCCTTGGCGTGTGAACTTGTGATAATTATGGTGGTAGTGAGCAATTTAACTCGTTCACTTGAAAGCAGTTACAGTGGTTCGCAAGGGGAGGGAATAAGGTTGCCCGCACGGTCTGTAAAGTTGTTGAAGCACCTTCATAATTTGTACCTTCATAAGTTGGGAAACACTGCCGAAGGGAACTCAATTGGTGAGCAAATGGGTTCGTAGTGGAGATTACCGGCGTGAGGACTTGATTTATGTTAATTAATAATATTAAATTAAAAGTGCAACCGCTTTATTTTTTCTAATTCTGGAAATAATCCGAAATATTACTGTGACAAGTCGATTTTTCCTGGAGACTGTAACTTATTAATGGCTCTGTCTCTTTGTATTAACTTGTGAAAATTTTGAATTATCGCAATCTAAGTGAGATGGCGAATTAAGAGATATAATGCTCCTAGTCTTAATGACAACTTTAAATGATTATTTTTTGTCGCTTAAAGGTTGGTACTATTTCCTACCCCTCCTACGTCGGTGATCAAACTGTATTGAATACTTTATTTATGGTTTTCGTCTATAGATGTAGAGGTTCATTTAAGCAGTCGCGGGCCTGAGTGATAATTCGGTAAAATCTTTGGTTTTATCTCTTAAAAAACGAAATTCTATTATTATGAAGACCTCTGTGATTTTGAACTCTGGATATTAAATTGAACTTAGACTATGTGTTCTAATGATGCTAAAATGTGCATTTTCATTTGTTGTTTAGATATTCCTGTATAAAAAGCCGATGCCATTTTTCTTGATTTGGAGAGAAATAGCTAGCATTCAAACTCTTTTTTAGCCGTTCAAAAACCCTTGAAATATATTACCTAAATAGAAGACTCTATCATGTTCAAAAATCATTTTTCAACTCAACAGATATTTGGAAATTTAATCCTCAGTAGAGAGAATGTAGTTTATCTTTTTGTTGGGAGGCATTTCGAAAAATGATTCCTTGAAACTTTATGGTGCACTTTCATCGTTCGTGCTCGTAAAATGTACAGACCATCAATTCACTCCATCTTAAAAACTCAGGTTTTTATATACCGGCCTGACGAAAGCTTTGGAGCTCTCGATTGTATTTTACACGTACCCCTTCTCCTTAATGAAGCCGTAAATGTAAGTACACGCTTGTATCATGGTTAGCTCGGGGATGCAGTAGGAAATTACTTTGCCTCTCTGCCCGGAGAGCAATGCGTTTTAAACCCACGCGGACTCGCGAAACCTTGAGTTCTCACACTAGGCGTGTGGTTGGACACAGAGATTTAAAGTGCGTAGTCTGGAGACTCGTGCGCAGATATATGTATACATGAGTTCGTAAGCGTGTGAAGTCTGTGGCACTCCATTTCTGAGGAAGTTGGGAGAAGTGAACCCTCTATGCATAATTACTCTCCATCCTTTTTAGCCATCGGAATGTGGCGCGACTTTCGTTTTTCTCATTTCTTTGTCACTTTGCATCGGGAACTGAAACGGGGGGGGGGGAGGATGGTACGGAAGGAGGAAGAAAGTTAGGAGAGATGGGGGGGTGGGAAGCACCAGCCGGAGAATAGGCTAAGAGAAAGGAATTAAAGAGGCACGTGAAGAGAGTGGAGAGATAATGGAGGCAGAGAGAGAGAGAGATAGGAGGTGGGGGGGGGGGGCGCGGCGGTGGGGGGCGGGGTGGAGGTGGGCACGAAATACGCTTCCCTCCACTTCCACCCATTTCTTTTTCTTCCTGCAGAAGTGGTTGCGAATTAGGGAGAGTGAGATGGTTATGTGCTCCTGCGAATATGTGTGAAATGTGTGCGCGTACTTTTTTCAAGGTATGTACGCGTGTATTCGTCAGTTTCTTTTTCTTTATTGTTTTTTAAATATTTTTTCTTGGATCGATGTTGCCTCCGCTCCTCTCTTGCACTCTGGCGGGCCTTCCCCCCGAGTGCAAGGGTTCAGCGCTCGCCAGGGTTTGGCTCTCTCACTCCGTGGGTTGGGAGTTTTACTCCCTGCGATTTTCTTTTTTCTTTTCATTATTTCAGGGCCCCGACCTCCCTCACCAGCGTCTATCCTCCGCGCTCTCTCTCCTCTCCTCTCTCTCCTCTCCTCTCTCTCCTCTCCTCTCTCTCCTCTCCTCTCTCTCCCTCTTTTCCTCTCTCTTGCTCACAGGCGCCGTCCTCCCCTCTCTCTCGTTCTTCCTCTCTCCTTATGTTTTTCCCTCACATGTAAGTTCCTTTTCAATACTGTTTGGTGATGTTGTTTTAACTGCACAATTAAGTGCTAAATTGTGAGTTTATGTATCAATAAACTATATTTTTACGTTTTTAACAATTCAAGTATGAGTGGATGATTTATATGACTGAGGATCTGAGTCTCCACCTCGCCCCAATAAATACAATTATTTTTAGATTAATTTCAGCTCCCTGAGGCCTAAGATTAGGCATCATTATCCCTTTTTCAATGGTTTTATTCTTTCGCTCGTATTCCTTTATGCTCTCGCTTGTTTATCTTCCGAGAACACCCTTCTTTTGCTCCTTGATTTCTCTTCAGACAGATCTGTCTCCTCTGCAATCTTTATTCGAAGCTTCTGTTTTTTTTCCATCTTGCCTGCTAATACCTAATCTTTTTAGATTATGATGCACTTCTTTTGCCCTTGGTTCTTGTGTTTTTTTCTCTGGGAAAAGATTGAATTTGCTATCCTCATTTGAGGTATTTGACTATTAGTAATTATCATGTTTTCACTTGTGTAATGACTCATGTAGGTATGCATGGAAGATTTTGATGTAATAAGGGGTTATATAAGTCGCAGACTCGCCCCAATGAAGGCGATTTATGATTATTATAATTATTTTTCCTCCATCTTTCTCTTCACTGCCCACGCTCTCCGCCTCTCTCTCCTCTTCCACTCTGCTCTCTCGGGTTTCGAGACCCTCAGCGTCGAACGAACGGACGAAGCGAAAAGGGAGAGAGGGATAACGGAAGAGAAAAAAGACGGGGATATAGAGATGAGAGGGGGGGAGAGGGGTGTAAGGAGAAAATGAGGGGTTGGTGGGTGGTTGGTTTTTGATGGCGGGGGGTGGGTAGGGTTGGAGGAGTAGGTGGTGTAGAAACGGGTTGGGACGGGGTTGGCTGTTGCCACCTCGTATCGATTCCGACGGAGGAGGAATAAAACGCGCGCTGGGACTGAGAGGGGGAAAGAGGTGGGAAGGGAGGCCGAAAGGAAGAGGCGGGACGAAGGGGGCATGACGGAGAGTCAGGCGAGGGAACGGGAGGGGGAGGTTGAGAAGGACGATACCTAAGGAAGAGACGATAAACGGAGGAAAGGGAGAAGCGTGGCGCTACCTGTTTATCCAAGCGCCCTGTTATTCCGAGGTGCTGACGGGATATAATGGATAATATGTTTGAATAAACTGTAGAGATGCTCTCTCCATCCTTAAAATGGATACTCTTAATTATTTACTCCCCTCGCTCAATTTCGTAGTGGAGCCTATTTACGTTGGACATTAATGCTAATTTTCGGAATTTAACTCTATAACCTGATACTAGATTTTAGCTTGCACTTTTATCTGGTGTTTGCATTATCTATGAATAGTTCCTCATTAACTTCGGCCATAACTTCACTTACTAAATTGAATGTACTTCTAGAGTGAATAAATACTTCTTATACATAAGGAGGCACGTATAAACTTTAGAATTGCTTGACAGCATTGAATATAATGTTTCATGTTGTAGTTAGTTCTTTTTTCTTACCGAGAAAAAAATCACTGTTTCCTTTAATATACTAATCGGCAGAGGTTGGTCGACCCAGAGCAAGAACATATTTTATTGCGATCAAGTGATCGCATTCATTTAAAGGACAAGTAGAGTGGATACTTTCCTTATATTCCAAAGGTAATTTCACGAACCCCCGTTTGCAAACTGTAAAATTAGTTATAAATGGACGACATGTAAAGGCAATTGTTAGATGGAGGTGAATCTTTAGCCGCGTAGAAAACACGCAAAGAATGTGGACTCCCGGAAAGTTCGTGACTGTCACTATTCGGTGGATTTGCGAGTTTCAAATATTTCATTATAAATTAAAATTGTTTTAAATTATTTCACTAAAATGGCTTTAAATTAGTCTTGGATAAATTATTAAAACCTTGGTTGCTTTCCATGTCGTTCCGACCCAACACTCTTCTTCATTTTCGACCTTAAATCCTGTCCCTCTCTTTTTCCCTCGCCCGTAATGCCGTCCCGCCCGCTGAGTGATCGCGGCGCTAAGGGCCGCGGCGGAACGCGCACTAATCATCATTTCATTTTTCCTCCTTTTATCCTTTCCCCCTTTTATCCTTTCCCCCCCTTCCCGCGCAGAAGGGTTGGCTTTCCTGACGCCACTTTTGACGCGATCGCTTCCCACGCCCAAAATTCGCGCCCGGCATATCCACTCCTCTCCGTCCGCATCCGCCGCACGCCGTCGCCGGCCGTCTGGGACTCGGGTAGATATATATATACACGTATAAGTTTGGATGGGTAATGTGTGTGCGTAACCCTCCTGGGTCCGTCCTCCCACTCTATCCTTTTTTCATCTGCGGCTCTTCTCTTCCTCCCTCGCATCGCTCCCCGTTGAGTATTATTCGAATGTGTGCGCGCGTAGGCGGAGGCTTTTAAAACAGCAAGCGGAAGCTTGAAACTTTTCACTGCCGCGAATGGTGGGCGGGGGAGTTACAGACGGATTCAAAACCGATTGCTAATATCGGACGGGTGACCTAAAGGTTCAAGCTCCTTTTTTTTGCTTGTTTGAAGGGGGATGGGGAGTAAAACCTTGCACTGAAACGGCACTGAACTTGCCCTGAAAATTTCCTTCTTTATTTTTCGATCGCTTCTGTGGCCTCGCCCTGGGGTATTTAGGAATGCTGCGTTCATTTTTCTTATTACATCGAGAAAAATTTTTCTTATTACATCGACAAAAATGTGATCTGCTTTTGAAAACTACGTTTTCAAAAGCAGATCACATTTTTACGAGAGATCACATTTTTACGAGAGATCACATTTTTACGATCACAAAGCAGATCTGCTTTTGAAAACTACGTTTTCAAAAGCAGATATTTTCATACGGGTGTTAAATTTTTCTTGCTGTAGGGCTAGATCATAAGTGAATATTAAGTGATCAGTCCTAGAGTTCCTTACATAAATATTCTTGCTGATCAATTAATGCGCGATAGAACTCAGATTTCTATTGGTTGGGGAGGTGCAGATGCACTTACCAACCGGTTTATTGCTCTCCACATTCGCATGATATTAACGAAAGCACCGAAGCTATTTGGTTGTTACTTACAATGCTCGGAATAGTGTTATCCTTCTTTAAGGACTGTTCTCTAAGCTCATAAGCACTTGAGTAATGGTACGATTTCATGGAAATTTGAAGGATGAAAATGGTCTGCCATTGGTAAATTGCGAAGATAGAAAGATCCCTTTCCACAAAGATTCCTTTACCTCGAGAATTGATTTATTGGAGGCGAACTGTTTTTCAATCGGCAGTTGAGCAATTTTTTTGTGATATGCAACTGCTATGGAGATTTTATGTCATGGAATGATGCTCGAGGATATGTGGGATAGCTCATGATGATAATGCACTGCCACAATTTCACAGTTCTTAAAAGGGAAAGAAATGACAAATGATAAAATGCTACGTAATGGTGTGGTAACTTGAATGTCTTGTCTTGAGTGCGTTGGATTTTTATATTCAGTGAATAAGAAAAACTTTGCCTCCTACCGTTCGAACAACTTAAGCATTACGTTTTTATTCACGTCGAGTTTGACAAGTGGTGATTATAAGTTTAATTTTTCAATTTATCATTATGCCCGGATATCAGTCATTTTGTTTGATCTGTTATAACTGATTTTTTGGCCTTAGAATCTTTGTCTTTTTATGATGTATAAACACACCATGATGATTTATAGTTCCGGTGTGTACGTCATGCACTCGAAATTTCTCGGGTACTAAGTAACAGCAATCAAAAAGAATAGATTCTTGCTCTAATATGCGTTTAAATATAAACTTGTATAAATGTCGCCTAAAGGTATATACTGAATAGCTGTTAACAATATTTATGTATATTCAAGCACGTTTGTTCATGTATGACTTATGTATTGTATTTTTAACCCTGATGAAACCTACATAAAAAGGCAAAACGTTGGAAAATTGGTGGTTTTTTTAATTGAAAAAATAATAGACCAAAGCTCCAGAAATAACATCAATCATTTAAACATTGACAATTTCACGAACAGATCAATTTAAGTCTTTGACTGGGTAACTCTTGTGCGTATGAACGCTCACTGCCTGATTAAGCAATATCGTGGATAGTTTAATGGAATAGGGTGGCTAGAAACTCTGCAGGTATGTGGTCCGCAACTCAGTCAACTTATAAGATTCATTCACAATAAAGAACTTGATAAATTAGTAAATTTGTAATTCACTAAGCGCACACTTGACGACTTTTGAAGTTGCACTTCAGGTTAGACCAGTCCGTATGGTGCTTGCCTACTGACCCCTGTTTTAAGGCTCATAAACTTGCGTGAAGTAATTGCCCACAAAGTGGATACTATAAAAACTAAACTTGAATTTATATGGACGCTTCATGCCAGGTTTTCTAGTATGGGATGCTTAGGCATGCATGAGCCATTGGTATTCATAAAAAAATCTGTACCCGAAGTATTACGTTAGTTCTTCGACAGTTTTAGTTTGTCCATAAACGGTTGACTAATGGGGAAGAATATATTTAAGAACTAGTTCGAAAAATGAAGAATGGACGTGTTTACGGCAGTTTGATGAGCTTTCAGGCCAGCAACTTCTCTCGCCCGATCTAACGCTCTAGAGTATATTTTCTTTGGCTCGCGGCGGAAAGTGAAGTGCTCAACCTAACGGATCCAAGTGGACTTACTCATTCGTGGTAATAGGAAACCTCAGCGATATGAATTACTCTTCATTATTGACTTTTCCGAGGGTCGCTCTCCCAGGTATGACTCGATAAGAAAATGTGATGACGGACATGGGCCACCAACAAAGCTACTCAGTGATAAAAGGTCAAGAGATGCGAAGAAAAATTGCTAAGATCGTTCGTCTTGCTTACGCTGGGGATCAATCATCAGAAATACTTGAACTTTGGCAGGTTTGTTTTCTATGACCCACTGCCAAAGAGGCATTGAGTGGTTTTGAGGATTTTACCTTTTCCTAACGTTTATGTTGTAAATGTCTCTTCGAGCGATTGAGTTAAGTCATTACTTTTCTAATCTCAACTGTACCGGTCAATTGAAATTATATTCAGCGGACACATGATTGCTTTATTTTTAGTGGGAATTCAGTTTCTTTCAGCATTTTAAAAGCCCCCTTTGTCATCCAAAAAAAAGAGTCCATGGTCGGATTTTTAATTTCCGAGGCCAAAAGACTGGCTGAGCATAAGCTTAACCTAAGGGAACGTGAAAGAATAAAAAATGAGTAATCTATGAAAACTTTTTAAATTATAGGTTGGCCCTTGGGAATATTTACTGATTTCATCCCGCAAACCCCTTACCTCGCTACATATTTTCTTAAATTCTTTCTTTAATTTGACTGATTGGAGTAACGAATATGAGTTGATGATAATGATATTTCTTGATTACTTAAACGACTGGAAAAAATACCTGCGATGAATAATAAAATGGGACTTAATGAATAAACTCTAATAAACTGAAAGTATGATTAAAAGCAAAACGTGTTGAGCTTTTTTTCTGGTGAATATACCTCCGTATCTGCTCTAATAGGTTTTACATGTCCATGACGCGCTTTTAAAGTGAGTGGGCATTTAGATCTACTGACCTGTCGCATCTTCCCCATGTTCTCCCTCATGACAAAGGCTTGATTGATATAAAAGTACTTGACTCGCGGTTTGTCAATATCATGGATCCATCGGAGAGCCTCATAAGAGGCAATGTTCGCTCGCGTCAACGGGTACTAACCAGACGTTACAGGGGGGGAGGTAAAATGGGAATAAAACCATAGACTGTGATAAAACTTTCATTAGGATGTACTCTTTTTTCAAGCACTCTGAAGTGTGAATTTATTTTTATCTTTTTTTTCGAATGTCTCTGACCATTTTTTCAAACTGATTATTTGAGTAGACACCCATGCTGCAGTCCATGCGTATCATGGCCTCTGCGTGGGCAGGGGGCAAAGGAGATGGGGCAGCAACTCGCAACAGCAATTTCGCAATAATTGATTCCCAGGCCATGATTGCCTTCCTCGAGGAAAAATATGCTGTGCAAGGTGACTGTGGAAGGGTTCTGAAATTCTCGAAAATCCAATGTCTTGAAGTGAGAAAAGAATGAAGTGATTCATATGTGTCCAATGCTTTGACGGTCCGTGGTGCATGGGATATCATTTGGTTGTTATAATTATTGTTTGTCCATCCTCTTCGTGCTTTATTGAATTTTCAAAGTCACTCGAGAAAATAGACTGGTAAATAGACTTTCTTGCTTAAATTGTATGTGCAGTTCACAATAAAAAGGGCTCGTGGCGATAAATGTCTGTCTTGAACACAAGCTTTGATTTTTTTGCTGATTTTTGATGATGAAAATACATTCTTTATGGTATGCTCTCATTAAGTTTAATTTTCAAATTGGTTTTTATAATCCATTATATTCTAATCGCTGCATTCATACTGTGAATGGTGCTTTTGTTTTTCTAATAAGTGATTCAGAAAATATCTAACAATAAGTATAAAACATAAAATCTAAGATACTAACAATTTCTTACCTGATCGTAACTTTCAAATTTCATTTCTCTGCCTCAATCCTACCGGTTCAATACGGACTTCCGGAAGTGCTAACTATTGACAGAAAGGATAGATAGTATGCTCAGCTGGAGATATCTTCGTTTAGTGGTTATCATCGTGCACATGGCACACACTGATAGCGTTTGACTGACTTGACACATCACAGACAGTGAAGGAACGTGGGGAAGGATGAGGGCAGTTCGAAGAAATGGAAGTTTTTTTGTGAGGAAACAGCCATGGAAATGTGATCTGGAACTTTGAAATTTATTTAGTATCCCGACTTTCGGAAAATTCCAAATGGCTGTGGGGCACCATTTTCTCGCTTCGCACGCTGAACGATGTCACGCCATCACCATGGATTTTGTTTCTGAGGCGAGATGACATTATGTATCCCGGTGGAGTCATGAGACTCCGCAGTCATTATAAAATACATTTTCAGCCTAAAATGAGACAGTCATTATCTCGGGGCGATGAACCACCACTTTTTCTCTTTACTTTATCCTCAACACTTAAAATAATTCTTATTTTTAAAATGCTTGGTAAATTAATGCACCCACAAAATCGTGTACAGTGTTTAACATGCAGCAGCGTTCTATTTTTCGAAATTTTCAACTATTGCTTAGAATTAATTCTGCGCAAGAGACGTTTTGTTTGACAGTAAAATATGCTAATTTTTTATTGCTTATAATTTTGTGTGATTATAAGGTGCTTCAAGGTATGCTTTTAGTTTCAAATGACTCAATTTTGTTTTGATGATTCAAGAGATTTATATTCCTCAGCTCATATAGATATACATACAAGTAATTATCTTTCTTGGCATGTTTCTTGTAATAATTCTTATTCATTCTAATAGTATTTCTTTTTTATTGCAGGTGAGTTAAAAGTCCGGGATATGTGTTGCACCTGTACTTTCTGAAGTCCTATCTGTGGAGTGAGTGATAAAAATAACCAATTCCAATCTTAATTTTAACATGTGCAATACTGATAGCTATATTTAAAATTATAAAGTTTAAACATCTATATTTTAAAGATTTTCTCTTTCCTAGAAAATTTTGTATCTTAATGACTTTGCGACTTCGGTTGCTTATAAATATAGACCACAGGCGATAGTCCTGTTGCTCTTAGCCCTCTGGAAACTTGTAATGAACTAGTTAACAGGGAATAGATTATCTTCCTCTCTGCAGATTTATATGTGGACCATTGCCCTTTTTTTGATGAGCGTTTGCAATTTTTTTCGCTACAGAGCAGAACTCCCTTTGCCTCCCGTCGTGTTATTGTTTTGAGAATTGCGCTACCTTGAGCAAATCCTTTGTTCGCGTAACGAAAAACGAGCTTCCATGTGTGACTCGTGTAATATCATTCGCAGCTTGTGAGATTGATGCCGCGCAGAAACTTAAAACGGCACCGATAGTTTATTTTTTCTACTTTCCGGTTCAATGCGGCCCATTGTAAGTGGTCTGTATCTGGGAGATGATAAATCCGTCATAATCGGTCCCAATTCTTTTCGAAAAGGATTCGAAGATGCTCTTGTCCGGTCGAAATCTATGGCGAGGATCCTTCGTATTCCCTGTGGCTGCGTCCCAATTCCCGTGATGATCGATTTACTCGAGTGATCCTCAAAACGCTTCGATCACGTTTCTAGGGCAACGGAGTGAAAAGACCGTAGCGGAGATCCCCTGAGCCGTGTAGCAGCCCTCCCCCTCCTCTCCCACTTCTCCTTTGCTTCCTTCCTTCCTCCCCTCTTCTTCCCATAGTTCAACCCACCCCCCCTCTCCCTGCAGTCTCATCTTTCCATTCTGGGGCTATAAAGGGACCTCCTCCCCCACGTCCGCCACGCTTTTGACAGCTGAAGGGCCCTCACTCCTTTCTCATCGTGTTTCATCCTTACTTTCAGCGCCGCCCCTTGCCGCTACCCCCCATCTTGTCCGTCCCATTGTTGTGTGCTCTTCCTTCCTCCATCCCCCATCCCCCATCCTTCCCCCGATAGCCCGCTTTTCTCTCGTACGCTCAGGGTTTGCGGGTTTTGGTGTGTGCGGAACACGAGAAAATACCCCCCCTCCCCCTCGATTTGTTCCCGTTTAGCCTCTCTTCCTCCTCCTCCTTCTACTGCCCTTAAATCCTCCTCCTTTACCGAAAAAAAGAATCGTGAGTGGGAGCGGGGAAAAGGCGCTTTTCAACGCGGATCACGCGAGGTTGTGGCTGCGACCTTCCCCCCCCACGGTTATTTCTCCTCGCAGGTCACGGAAGCGAGCCAACAAAACGCTCTTTTCCTCCGCCGACCTCCGTGGCGTCCCCTTGTGTGTTTCGGAATTCCCCCTTCTTACCCTTTCCGAGAGGAAGGCGAGGGGCAGTAACGCGAAAGAAATTAGATCTATATTTAGTCGTGCTATTTTCCTCTCTAAATAGTTCGTCTCCGTTTCCGAGAATTAATTCTCTATTCGTCTGCCTTTATTTAACAAATAATCCACAAACATCCAAACTAACCTTTGCATTGCATTTCAAACAGCCCTAAAATGTGTAGCTAAGGAAAATGTGTAGACATAGCATGTATAAAATGATTAAACTGTATAATAATCCACTAATGTGTACTTAGTAATGGTCAACAGAAGAGAAGACTCATTTGGAAAGAGAAAAAAATCAAATCTTCATAGCGTGTAGCATGCTGCTCAGTGTGCAATGGATACCGTCACATCTATTTCATTAGAAAGAGGCATAATGGAATTTAAGGTGGTGCGTGGCAGGCTATAGGATCTATGGGTAACATGGAGACGGCAGTTGGCTAGGTGGAAAAGAACCCTTTTTCATGTGTTGCGAGGAGTAACATAAAGGGATTAGGGTGATCGAGTGAATGTTTCTGCTGCATGCATATCCTTGGTTACATGAAGTTTATACCCTTTCTGAGTGACCTTGAGTGGCGTGAGGGAAGTTGGAAGGTCGTTGAGAGCTGGAGGAAATAAAAATAAAAGCTTTTCCCGGTGAAACTGGGAACAAAAAGCCGCGATGGAACATGCACAACTCCTTTTTGTCCGATCTAGATATATGTTATGTTCCCGCCAAAAAAGGGCGAACGTTTTTCTCTTAATAGAGTGAAAAAAGCGTATGTAAAATCAATGCATCATCGGATTTTTGTGAAGTCGTCTTTATCGACCATATATCGATTGGTCACGAAGCTCCGCGCGGAAGTGATAAAATTTATGACAGAGATGATCTCCTTCATTTTCACCAAACGCACGTTTTTATGTTGTTTGACAGGAGATATTGTTTTATGGCCGATATATCCGGGAATTACCGGCATCCTTTTAATTCAGTTATTTCTCCGCCTACTCATATCTCAACTGTTTTACGCCAGAAAATTGGGATAAATAAATAATAAACCTAAATCGCAACCCATATAAGTATATATGTGTCACTATTAGAGGTCTTCGACATTGTACCTATTGCGGATATCGCTTTACTCGGCGTAAACTAGTTCATGTTTATGAAATCGGAAAAGCAAGTAATTAATTTAAAATCGAGAGTTAGACTAGAGGAAGGGAACCGGTAGAAGAGTCGACAATGCTAACTTGGTGTCACTTGGTACCCTTTCGATAGGTAGCTAAGCTCCAAGCTCGCTAGGTAGCTCGCTAGGTAGCTTGATGCCGCGGACGGAGCCTTGCTTGATTTGAGTAGTACTCGAAGCGGACGCTCGATCATTGGGCATGTGCAGTCTCGAAGCATTAGCATGCCCTGAAAATAACGGTTGAAGTACGAATAGCGTGTGCTAAAGTGAAAATGACTGATCGACTATCATTTGGTCCTGCGAGAATCATGAACCTATCAAGAGGCCGTACCGATTATGAAATCAAGGATATGCTGACGGTTGCGCGTGATAGCATGGTTCTATATCACCTCCACTTTTAATCTAGGTAGTATCCTCGAATAAGTACTGGATCGAACACCATGAAACACGGGATTTGAGACAGTGTGTAACGAAGTTTGCAAGTTCTGATATTACTATGGTCTCAGATTTTTTTATACCCTTCGGCATTGTTTTTTTCTAATTTGTGAACGGTATTATAAAAAAATCCCAGCAGTCCAACTTCCTTAAATAAAATGATGCTGTTCAATCACTAGGTATGTATCACTAGGTTGCTCGTATGTGTTTGTGACATAAATTTTGTATTGGCCGTTTACCAAATCCACGATATTTCCGAAAAAAGTGTTAATTTTCAATGGAAGGACTCCTCATTAGAAATAATTTCATGTGAATTTTATTAACTCTGATTCCTTTGGATATGCTCATTTTATGCTTCAACGCTATATTATATGGAGTACATTATGAGAACCATTCAGGAATTAATTGGTTTACGTTTGACTTCGCGAAAATCGACCTGCCTTCTATAAAATAAACTTTTTCGTTGTTTTTTTAACTTTCACTTTGAGGTTTTATTTGTAGTCTCATTCGCATGCCGTCGGACTGGTTCGGCTTTTAAGGCCTCCCTTGGTATAAGGCAGTCACTCCCCTTGATCATGGAAAGTTTTCCTCCGATGGAAATGGGTTTATTGGAAGTTCAATCGGCACGCAGTTTGTTTACAATGCCGAATTACGGAGAGAAAGGGAAGGATTAGTGATCCGAAGTCCAAGAACACAGACCTTCCACCTGAATTGAAAGTATCAATCTGCAGTGAGCAGTAGAATTGCAAAAAAATCGAAAATGGAGACGAGCTGTGGAAAAGGCGGGAGACGTTCTTCAATCACAGGTCGGGAGAGGCGGGTATCCCGGCAAACGGTTCGCGGTCCGTTTTCGCCTCCGTTGCCTTTGGAGGAAGTGGAGTCGGGAGTGTGAAAGGACAGTGGCGCGTCGCATGCCTACCCTCTCCCTCTTTGAACTCTCATTTTCCTCCCGTTCACCTTCCTATTTCCTCATTAATGGAAATGCTGTGTTGCACTCTCCGCTGCAGCAAAAAAATATAGTCATCCTTCTTTCGATGACAAATGGACGAGGCGTCTCCGAGCGAGCTACTGTAATTAGTTTTTTCCCCTCTTCACCGCCATATAGGGGGGAGGGGGGGAGATGACGATAAATTGCAACACGTGATTCTTTTTAACCCCGTCTTCAGGTTGACGGTGCACCCGGGGGATAATTTGTGAATGCGCGATCTCGTGTTGGGCTCATTACTCTCCGTCCGACCTTTTTTTATTTAAGGTAGGTAGTTTGAGTAAATTATAATTTGATATAAAATCCAATGAATTCGGCCTCATTATATAGAAAATATCTCATCTTTCTAATTATACAAAAATATCAGCTACTTACCGCACTAATTGTCGAAATATTTGCCAAAAAATAGAAGCCGTTTGCCATAGGATAGTACGACTGTACGCTCCGGGGACACATCATAAAAATAATGGAGTTTTGACTCGCAGATCGCGTCAAGAATTTAACGGTGGGTATGTTTTCTTGGTTCTATTTAAGAATACACGTATTATTCACCGTAATACTTTTCCTAAAATAGCAAAAACCCTTGTAGCATTTTCAGCGTACGGTAGAGCGTGAACAAACTACTCAAGTTAAAGACTCACATTTGTATATTTAACTAGTTAATGAGAAGTTCGTTCAAATAAAACAAAGTTTTGGCGTCAAAAAGTTTACCATAATTACTTCGTGCTTATTACAACAGCCTTAATTTTGAAATAAAATTCGTATATGGTGTCTATTATGACGAGGAAAAAATCTCGTTTGAACTACCTTAACTGGAATATCGCAGGGAGTGAGTGAGAAAGAGGGTGATGAAAAGTTGAAGAGGTGCAGGGAAAGTCCCCTGGATCACACACACCACATGTTCTCAAGACTCAACTCTTAAACTGGAGGCGCTGCCTCTTGCGGGACGCGAGGTATTCTCCTTTCCCTCTCCTCATGTCAGATTTCTAGGATGTCCGTCGATGGAGATTCCCGAATGGTGGTGAAAGTCGAGTGTCTGATATTTTCGAGTGGTGGACGGAGTGAAGCGGGTTGGTCGGTGTTGGGGTGGCAGTCGGCGAAGGTAGACTCGCCGGGCAAGAGACTATGAAACGGTATGTTGAGGGGAAAGGGTTGGAGTGGAGAAGCCAAGCTTCCCGGCGATGCAAGATTATGGATCTCATCGTGCCTAGCTGTGTGGTTCGATTTTAGAAGCGGGGACGGAAGTGGAGAAGAGAGGCTTTTTCTTGTGCGGCACGTTCTTAATTACTATGTGGATTGAG
Source organism: Pyrrhosoma nymphula (assembly GCA_963573305.1). NCBI lineage: Eukaryota > Metazoa > Arthropoda > Insecta > Odonata > Coenagrionidae > Pyrrhosoma > Pyrrhosoma nymphula. The sequence continues at coordinate 172,225,023 of OY754327.1, forward strand.
GCTAATCTCGTTGTTAGGAATGGGGAGATGGGCACCTCTAATGTATGAGGTGGACATTTCTTAAAGTATTTCCATGTCGAAAAATTCTCCCTCTTTCATTCCAAAACGCTAAGTCTTCCTGAGAGGCTTATGTGATTAAAGAGGCATGCGGGTTAACAAGTTTTTCCGCTTGATGTGGTGGGACGGTTGCTGTCCGATTACTGTTCATGGACAGCCTCGATGACCCATCGGGGCTCATGCCTTCAAAGAACATCAGTTGAAGACTTGTATTTCTTTATTTTGAGTCCTGCCTTCGATTGGGTCTTAAAAAAGTGATGAATTCTGTATAAAAATTGTGCATTCCCTTATACGCGGTGTCGTACCATTTCTCCTTTGAAATAAATCTATAATTCCAGTATGAGTGCAGAAGTAATCGCTTGTGCCATTCTTGAAGTATTTTATGACAGAATCACCGAGGAACTATTCTTCTTTCTCTACTCACTCGTTTAGGATCATGTTTTTTATTTAAAAATATATACCCGAAGCAGTGATGTTTATCGAATGGGGTATTCATTAAATTGTTCGCGTTCCATAGTTTTGCTGGGTATTAATTGACTGACGCTTGATTTTATCGCTGTTCATTCACTCTTCGACGTTATATGTAGCGTGTTGATTGAGGAAATAATCTCATGAGAAAAGAATTTATTCTCGGAGGGAAACTGCGTTTTTATTACAGAGCGAGGTCATGACTCGTAGAATAATTTCCTTTCGCCCTTTCAAATTTCTTCGTACACTGTTTCGTCACGTGAGGTGCGAACAGGTGATGAGCGACTTGAATGCACTAAAGACCTTGATATATTCCCATTCTCTGAGATTCGCTTTGACATTAATAATTCACGGTCACATTAATCCCATCGCCGTATTCACAGTTACTTATTTAAGGTGAAGATACGCTCCTCGTAATGGCAATTGTGTGACGGAATAAATATTCCATTCCAACGAAATTAATCAGTCTTAAGTTATTATTATTTAGGTTATTCACTGGTTTAAGGTGAATATGGTGAGTCATCGTGCTAATACTTAGGTTGTCTTTATTTAATCCCATACTTTATCGAAGGTAATATGGAAAATCCAGGTAAATCATTACCGGATTTAATTAATAAGTTTTTTATTTAGTTAGGAAGATCAATGACATGTACATTAATTCGATAAGTGATATACAGAATTAACCCATCAATGTCAATTGTTTGATTTTTCACAGAACTATTGGGTCTGATAAAAATTTATTTGTTATACAATCTATTGAAGCAAGGGGTATGGTTCTGCCATTATCGAAAGTCATCTTTGCCTTGAACTCATGTGTTTCTATTCCATACTCTTCAAGGTATATATGTGAAAAGGTTTATCTAATTATGAATTTCCTCTAGCAATATACAAATAGTGAAAAGACTAAAATATTTCTGCATAATAAAGTTATGGGTTAGATAGGATGTGCGATATTATCTAAGTATTTCGTGAAATCATAATCCTAGCATACAGCTTCTTTTTTTGGAAGGTACAACAGGCATTGAAGTGCTGAGATCTCTATATTCTAGGCATTCTAACTCCTTAAATGGCTCGGACACCTTACTGATTAATCTTTTCGATTTGGTATCGACAAACGCCAAAGAAGTAACGGGGAGAAGATTTTTGTAAATTTCTTAGCCCAATAGCGCGAACTGTTAATTGTTATTTTATTGTTACAGGTAAAAGTCTTTGTAAAACTTTGGGGAATATATAACATTTCTAAATTGGTTTCGCCGAGAAAAGATATCTGGACAATCTCAAGACCAAGAGGAATAAAAAACTGCTTCAAGTTTTAACTCGGATGGTAATTACACCGGTGAAATCCTGGACGGGGATGGACTTCAGTCGAATAAACCAAGGTGGAGCGGCAATCACAAGAACGTGAATGAATACGTCACATTATCGCTATGAGAAAATGAGCTCTCTATATTTTTCCAGTCCACTTTCACGTTGAGTTACTTTCAATTTTAAATTCGTGCAGGGTTTCTCGTGGCGCATAAACAACGCTTGAAGATTTTCCAATCCACTTTCCTCATCTGTTTCCGTGGGGATGATCATTCGTTTCCTCTTTTAAAAACCCTTAATCCGCCTCTATTCATATCATTCATCTCGAGTGGAAAGGGCATCATTGTTTTCAGCGGCAGTATTTCTCGCGTCCGCGCATACGACGTACTCTTAAATTTTTATTTTTCGGCTGGACACGTGATTTTTTCCGCTCGCCGGGGATTAACGGTCGGGAGGGAAAGTTGATGTGTATAAATGTATTCGTGAATTTTTTTGTGTGCCTGTCGGGGTGAAAAGAAAAGAGTATGGATCTCTTGGCCGACGAAGAGTGGAAAGGAAGGAAGGTGAGGGGAGGGGAGTAGGACGGAAGTACTTGTAGAGGAGGGGGGAGGGGTGGTGAGGGAGGAAGGGAGTCTGGCCGGCCCTAAAATGATCCGACGGCGAAGGCGGACACGAGTCGGCGTCGGTTGCAAGCGCCACGGCGCCTGCCGCCGCCGGGGGCTAATGCGTACTCACCCCGTGTCCCTTTTGCTCACAATTAGTGAGCTCCCCCGACGCCATTGGCCATCTCTCTCTTGGTGTCATGACACCCCTACCGCTCTCGTTTTCGGACCTAACAACAACTTTTTTTTATTTTTCAGTTACATTTATGCCTTTATTTAGCATGCTTGGTGAATTTCTCTTTCGCTTCCTTCACCTTAACTACGCTTTTTTCCATGTTACCAAATATTATACGATAATGTTGGTGAAATTTATATTGGATTTCGTTTCTAGCGAAATGTTTTCGTAGATTTTACATTTTAGTGCACCGCTTTATCGTTCCGTAGCATAAAGATCTTTTTCTCTCTCACTCTCTATCCCACTAACCTCCCATTCCCGTAATCTCATTCCTGGATCATATATCTACATCTGTTTTCCTCCATGACCCTTCGAATTACCATGTTATCAGTTAGAAATTCTCCTCAGAAATTACCATTGTAAAATATTTAAGGCGAGACGTGGTTAATAAATTTCTGTCCGGAAATACCTTTGTCCCTATCTAGACCTGAAACCTTCTCTTGCCGGAAGTTATTAATTTTTGAGTAGGGAAATTATCAAAGTGCTCATAATGATTAACTGAACTATGTTATGTGTTAGCCCTAAACCAGATGAAGCATCCATGCTTATCATAGTTCCTGGGACTAAATAAATTGGCGAAATTAACTTCGAAGTTAAAATGCTATATGCCCTAGAATATGCCATGCTTTGTGCTTCTATTGCAGTAATCAGAGTTTATGGATTGTGGGCGTTTTCAATTTTAAATAGAAAAATTGAATGGACCAGAGGCATTTATAGTGTCAGTGAGGAAAATTGCTTTCAGATTCGGTTAACTGTATAGCCTTTCGAAGTTCAACAAGTGGGAAAAGGAACAAGGTAAAAGCCTTCATTCGAAGCATTCTGGAGATTCGAGATAGTCTTAAGCATTTCATTGGAATTCTAAGAATATTCATTTGCATTGAGGTGGCTTGGTGGTGACATGTAGTCTGACGGGTGATTTTCGCGGAAGTGAGCGTCTGGTTCTTTAATCACTCGCTGCATTAACATAACAGAACACTCTTGAACAAAAATTCAAGAACCTATCGAGTTGAAAGATTTTTTCATGCTAAAGTCGCACTCGCCGTTAGAACTTCAAACTTAAATTTATGTATCGTTCATCAAGCCTCGTTGCCATTCCATTATGACTTATGTAGATGATCTTGGAATACTTAAACTCATTTTAAGTAAGCAATAAAAACTATTTTTTTAATTCTGTGTAGATTGCCTTCTGATAGTACATACATAGTTGACAGTTGTTTGATAGTACAGCTTGTAAATGTTTTTCAGCTAATCCAACAAGATGACGAACTCTTTGCCTACTGTTCTAAATATTTCAGTAACTCTTTCCATCATTTTGCATCTCTATTTGTTCATATTAATTTCTCGACACAGTATTGCTAAAATCATGACTTCTGTTTATCCTTAACCTGTTTTTTTTTAATTACTCAGCTTCCGTGACTTTGAGTTCATAATAGTCAGCAGTACCTCGTGGAAAATGGCTTTATTTGCTATTTCACTCATTGGATGTGTAATTGCTTAAGTAGGTGGACGTGCCTGTCACCTTAGAGGACGTGCTTCTTCTAGCGATCACTTAATCTAAGTTTAGAAATCCTCGCAATTTCGCTCGGGTCCGAAGTACGTGGTGATTCTATTTTCTTGCTGATACGTGACCGGTGGTTGCTCGCGAATTCTTCAATCCATGCAATTCCTGCTGTACGTTCCAGGATATTGCAGCATCTTTTTGATCTCGTCTTATTCCTCCTTTTCTGAAGTGATTGGTTTCTATACCTAGTAATCTTTTGCTCTCGTAAATTAGCAAAAAACAACTTATAATCGGGAAAATACCGTAGCTCATCCATTCTCCTCTTTGCCATGTTCTATTTTTCAAGTGTGAAAAAGTGACTTCACGCATTTGTTAAAAAATATTTCATGGTTTCCTTGGAGATTGAAGAGATTTATTTTTACCATTTACGAAGCGTATTTTGATATTACTTGCATTAACTTATACTAATGATTTATCATCTTCTCCGCACTGCGTTATAATTGCTGCATATTTTCTGAGAAGGAAGTCTTAAGGAATGAGCGAACTCTAGTCATGTTTCCAGCGGCTAGGTGTTGGATGAAAATCTTTGTGGTTACTCGGATGACTTAAGCTTAATAGGCAATAATTATAGTTGTAATATGTCTCAATGTTTTATTTTGAGAATTAACCTCAACCCCAAAGCAGAACATCAAGCGACGGCGCGACATTGTCGCAGAACGAAAATGAGGGCTACAGAAAGATAAGAAAGACATATTACTAAAACGCTCGTACTCGTAGAAAGTTTTTTGTCCTAGCATCAACCGTTGCAGAAAGATAAAACACATTCTGCTTTGGGGATTCTCAGTAGATTAGTTTAACTATGTCTTATGTTGTCATACGTATCGTTGTTGCTTCGTATTGCCGTTTTACGTCAAGGCTTTTTCCCTAATGATGTATCTCATCAAGGTACATTTCACTAATTGAAATTTTTATTACTCTCTTTTGTCTCAACGGTAGTTGCTATGATAAAATGGTTTTGCAGCTTGAGTTCATATTTCATTCAGAAATTTTTATGCTAAAAATACCCTTTTCGCCTCTCTCCACGCGATGGAGGTGATCCTGGATCCAAGGGCCCGTAGAATTCCGTAATGAAGATTTTTTCTGCCTACAAAGAGTATTAACGAATTTCTGAAATTCGACGGTCCTCATTTACATGCGTAGGTGTTCTACAGATCGGTATTTACATTTTTTCTACTACTAATTACCTGCACTGCAATTAAGGCGTGTTCGGCTCTTTTCTCTCGATACATTAGCAATGAAAAGTGAATGGCTGCATTATTCACAACTTAACAGTAGGAAAAAAAACTCGAAGGAAATTTCTTGCGACCATTCGAGTGAACTCAATTTCCTTAGTCTTTGATTTTTTGTGTCTTGTAAATCTCTCTCTTTCTAGCGTCGACGATGCTCTCCCCATGCGCCCCGAAGAGCCGCTCTCCGACCGCGCTTTTTAATTGCTTCCGCGTCCCTGCTTCGCAGTTAAACCCCCCCAACTGAATTACCCCCGTCCCACGCTGCCGGGGCCCTCGCCTCGATCGCGTTTTCCCGGGCAAGCAGATAACGACCTCCTACCTCCTGTAATTGCCGTGCCCACATCCCCGGCCTTAAATATCCCGATACTTCTCCCCTGATGAGTGTTCGTCATTCCATTATCCTATTTAGTCAAGTCTTCTCCTATGGGTCAAGGGTTACCGCAAGTCTCTCGCAGAAACCTATCATTCCGGCCTTTTAAGTGAATCTCCATCTTCTACTCCACTCACTCACTGTGTGGAGTAGATGATGAGAGAATGTATCAAGGTCTACTTATGCAGAATTACTTATCTTCTATTGTTAGTAGGATTAGACCGCATCACCGAGTGCATAAAATTTACAGTATAACCGTGGTGTATCAAGTAAGCGTAGGTAGTATAAAACTCAATCCCAGCAGTATCAATCATTGTTTTACCTTGAATTATCACTAGTTTCTAGCCTAGTTGTGAAGTAACCCAACCAATTTTTTTTCTTCATCTTTTTGTTTTCTTGAATCATTTGAAAAATCACCATTTCGTAATGGATCTTATGAGCTAGGATTAAAACCTGGAATAAGTACTCTCTAGGAGCTTCATCAAAGACATACATGCCCATCCGAAAAAATCTCTGCTTCTGTTAAAGAATGCTACTCAAGAACATAGATTACAAAGGAATTCATTTGTCAGTAAAATCATGAAGAGAAGGCTTTCACGCAAAGAGTTATATTTTATGTTAATGGGAACCTTATCCGCGGTTCTCTCATTGTAAAAATAATGACGGGATTCAGTTAAGCATAGGCAAAATTTGAGAACTATTAGTCAAATCGATATATCGCGGTCAATAATGCAAGTAGCCTGCGTCAAAATTCCCTTAAAATCCTCCTTAATTCCATAATTTACTTATCAAAAGTTTCACGAGCAAGTAATTATCTTTTTGGAACGGATTTCATGAAGAATATAGTAGTCGCTTTTCAAAGGAGCAATGATGAGATGTTCTCTGGTTACAAGAGCTTTTACGATCAATTGCCGTCCATGAAACCATGAGTAGCTTCACTCAGTTTATTCAAAAAATTAATGATGATTTAAGCGTAGATTTCTTCGTTCAAAATCTAGAGAAAAAACTCGACGGACGAAAACATTTTCCAAGAATTTTCGACCAGTGCTCACGCCTTTATTTTATTACTAATCGGTATAAAAAATCATGTATGCTACAACTTGAATCGACATTTCCATGATACATCGCAGTGGTATCGCTTCTTTTGCCTGTTTGTCCCCGTGATCGTCTGAACAAGTTTCTTAACTGAGCGTTTTGAATGTTCTCACGCACATCTGCCCCAGATCATGTCTCGTCCTCTTTGGCGTGATGATATGCTTCTTGTCATGCTCCCCTGGCCTTGGTTTGCGCTCAAGCCAGCCAACCGGATCACGGAGGCTTACGTGATTATTTTTCCTGCGCTGGAACTCGGTTAAGTAAAATCCCTAATTGACTGTGAGGCCAAAAAAACTTTTATGCCTCGCTGGTTCATCGAGCGCATAGCCGCATACAAGGTAGGGGTAGTATTGAGGGCCTCCGATGGAAAAAGAAGTCTTCCGCGGTTTAAGGTGAGCGAGTCTTCGTCTTAAATCTTCCATCCATTACACGGCTTGTCGTTTATAGGACATTGCAGCTGTAAGAATTTACTTCCAAATGTACTTTTTGCGTTAAAATGCGATCACTCGAGTGGTTTCCTATCTTGGTATAGCAATCATGGCAGTATTACAGCAAACATGATTTTCGTATACATAAACTTGAAGATGTTTTTGGTTGACCTTATCTCGAGGTATGATTTTGTGTGAACGAGTGTATTCGCAAATTTATGAGTGGCAGACTTCCATTTTTTGGTGAACTGTGTAATTTTCCCGATGGATTCGGGATAAAACACGGTCGTGTTGAGGTACTTGTTAAGAGGCACCCCTCTTCTTTGAACTGCCTGCAAACTCTCCACAGCCAAAATTATTTTTCTCGTAATCCCACTTTGAAATATAATTAATTCCAAAATCTAATAGAATCGTTAGCTCATCAATTTATCATGTCCCCTCAGTTGCATGAAATTAATTGATAACATGTTCTGTTTTGTCACTTTCATGAAAATGCTTCTTTTTATTTGTCCTAATGAAAAATAAAGACCCTGAAACGGTACTGTGGTGGTTTTAAATATTTTAATTCAGTGTTTTTGTAAGATTTTCAAGTTCAATTTTACAGCTATTGCGGTCAAATCACATCACTAATTTGACTCAGGTTTTTCCTTGATGGCTGTTTTCAGTCCCTATCCTAATAAAAATTCCAATGAGTCTTAATTTTCGGATAAGAAATATTGCCGGCTGAAATATTTCGTCTCTGATTAGTTTCCGCGCAGTACTTATCTTGCGACCATCGTTTTAACTCGGCTTATCCCATTATATTTTCAACAGGTGACTCAATAATATTAATAGGATAATATACCAGTCGGTTACTGAAATTAGCAGGCTTAAAAATATTTTGAACATAAATTCATATGCGTTAGGGAGTTTGTTTTGATAATCCGGCGATAACTATCCTTTATTTAGATCGATAGGTGATTTTTGAATAATAATCAATGCTGAGTAAATATCCTCAAATTTGAGCAAAGTTAGCTGCACGTAGACGTGATGACAATACGGTTATGGTGAATGTTCTTTCGATGAAAAATCGTATTCCTTGTGTACAAAACGTTGGGAATTGGTAATTTATGGTCTGTCAACATAACGTAAATGTAAGTTAAGCCTGGCAATTCTTTTGACAAGTTATGAGTTTTTTAAATAATTCCAGAAGGACTTTAAAAGTTCGCGATTGTGACTTTGGTGCCACTCATGTGAGTACCTCTTAAGTTGTATGTCACCATCTTCAATCCACTCTCACCGATAATGGCGGCTAAAAATTAAAATTTCACGTCGCATTAGCCGTTGGCGGAAGGGACGAACGAAAGCAACGCAGCCTAACCTAATAAAATCGTCCGTTCCTCAGCACATTTCAATTTCGAGGTGCGAGATGGAATCGTAATTCGAATTCTTTCCATTTCCGGGGGCGGCCTTCCTCTTCCCTTCCTCCTCTTGTCCCCCCCCCAACTCCCCTCCGACCTTTTTGCACACGAAGACCCCGCCCTTCTATCCATCTCTTTATTTATATAAAACTCTCTTTCCTTCTCTCCTCACCCTTCTCCCCCGCATACTATCTAACATATCCCGCATACTAACTAACTATCCTTGCTCTGACACAGATGATATGCCGTGCATTATGTGCACGAGCATGTATGCATTTACGCAATTGCCTTTTCGTGATTGTGCCTATCAAACTTTACATTTATAAACTTTTTATCGCTCATTCTCCTGTACGAATCGTTGACCCTAAGCTGCAACCCTTTCTTTTAAAAATGCGTCACACTCCCCTTCCCCAGAAATTGCTTAAATTGGATGCATTAACCCTTTCTGCTCGGCTTTTACCAATTTAAATCCCTAAATTTCTTGGATTCCTCAACCATGAAGAATGATTTCAATCCTCATCAACTTGCGGTTGTGCCGGACGAAGTGCATTTCCCTGATAAATATTTAACACCTTTTATTGATTTATTACCCTTCAATAAAAAATAAATTGAAAGATAAAAGTATTAGTCATAAAAATTCACGGTGGAAAGGATCTGCTTTGAATAATATGTATATAAAACGGCATTATAATTGTTATGCTGCGCACCGGAGCAGGAAAGTGCATCATGCGACAGGTTCATTGTCGTGTTAATATTTCACGAATCGGGTGCTTTCTATTGCGGTGCAATTACACAGGAAACGCAATGCTTTTAGCCTCTTCTCCGATGTCACGGACTGTAATACTCCTCATAGCTCCATCCTCCGGTTTTGGCTCGGGCATTATTGTTACCATCAACCAACTTTATCGACAGTGTTTGCCTATGGAATACATCTTATACATATCTTACATATGTATACCTCTTTGAGTGCCACTTCCTTCACCTCCTTTTTTCCATTTCCGTCATCCCTCACTATCTTCGCCTCTTCTCCCCTTCCTACTCCACTTCCCTTTCGCATACCATTCGCATTTCCCTCCCCATCTTCTTCTCCAGTCGACTCCCATTCCTCTCTCTGGGCAATTTCCTCGTTCCTCCCGGGGCGAGGAAGATACTCTTTTCTTGCAGCTCTGCTCTCCCCCTTCTCTCCCCCTATCTCCCCCCTCTCCCCCTTCTCCCTCCCCCTCCCACATCCACCCTCCTTCTTCCCTTCCTCCTTCGGTTGCTGATTCCCATCAATCTGCCGTCAAAACCCTCTGCCGCCCACCAACCTTTAAATCCCTTATATTTGCACCCTCCTCTTTACCCACTCCACCCCTATCAGACCTCATTTCCCGCGAGCTCCCGCCCACCTGCCTATATAGCTCACCATCATAGCACGTACCATCTCATCACCTCTGCTCCCGAAACACCCGCGGAGACAAGTCGGGCAGAGGTAAGTGGCGTGATTGGAAAGCCGATCCCAGGGTTTCGACGCTCTATTCTCACGCTCACGCCTTTCCGAGGTTTCGAGTGAGTGGATGATGTTGGAAAAAGGAATGGTGGTGTTGAACTCTGACCTCCTCCGAGAAAATGCAGTGATGCTCCTTGAAGAGTTAGGTTGCATGCGGATTTTCAACGTCGTCGAGATAAGATCAGGACCCTGCAACCAGTTTTAAGGGTTTAAGAAAGGTCAAGTCAAAAAGATTTGCATTGTAAGGGGAAAAGGTCTAAGGGAAAATTAATTATGTTAATCGAAAGAATGACGAAGAAAATTTCCCAGCAAGCTTTCTAATCGAAGAGTGCGTAAACTGTGATCCTTTGTCACGTTTTCACATTAAATCGCTATCTGATGACGACGTATTCTCTCTGGAGAGGATAATAGGATGAAAAGCGGATGTTTCGTTGTGTATGCCTTTCACTTCAAACTCTAACATTAAGTAATTTTTATGCTTTGCATAGAAAAGTATTTCAATCGTCATTTCAGCGAGTGACTATAGGGCGGTGTTTTCTTTTCAAATTTGTCTTTTCTCGGAAAGGATGGTTTTGGTAATAATTTGATAATGTATTGTTCATGTTTCAGTCATTGATGCATTGATAATTATAATTCGTTTGTTTTCGTTATTTACGTCTTTATTTTTCCGAGAAAATCAAGTGTTTTTTCAAGTGAACTTATTTTTATGCGGAATAGCTGAGGTTAAGTCTATAGCCGTGGTATTTTTGTTGAACAAAAATGCTCGCTCTAATTTGAGTACCTAATTCCCTATTCTACACAATATGATTTGAATTGGTAAGGATTTTTTTTCGTGTTGCATGTTATTTACAAATTTTGAGGATACCGGGAATAGACACGGTATTACCTATAAGAATCACCCAAGAGAGTTCTGGAGTAACATGTTACTTTTTTATGCGTGTACTGTTACTCATGCTACTGTTTTACTTTATATAAGTGTATTAATTTCTGTATAAGTGTATGTATATGTATGTATAAGTGTATATTAATATATTACCATGGAATTTCCCACTTTTTGTATGATGTGTATGATATGATACGATGGTATGTATTTTCTTGTATTTCTCATAATTGATTTGTTTTTATTTTATTTCTGCTTTATGTTTCTTCCCTTACGTTTATTTATTTTCCAGAATTGATAAGCTATTTCTAGTTTGGTATTTTTATTTTTCTGTTATTCTCTCTGTATGTTCTCGCTGCGACAAATCGCAATTGTATGCCCGTTGTTGTTCTTAGGTGGCTTTGCCACAGAACATAAATAAATATATTTATTATTATTATTATTATAGTGCACGAAAGTGCGTCGCGGTGAAGGGGAAAGCTTTATCACTTTTTTATAGTCACTATAACTGCCGTAATTTAGCATAAATTACTTCCAGCGTGATATATAGAAAATGCAGGTGGAAAATCTTGGTCAAGCTCGTTAATCGGACCAAATATCGGGGGGAGGAGGGGGAATGTGGAAGCTTTTTGGAAAAACTGAAAAATAACTATTTCTCCCTTATTATGAAATATATCGCATTAGTTAAAATATCATGATACTTTTTAATACTACTACAAAAAACTTTTGTTTGATAGATTTTTTGATAACACCAATCATTAGCTCAAGGGGTGGAAAAAATAGGGGTTTTCAGACAAATAAAATCGTAACTTTATCAGTAGACACAATTCGTTCAAAGTTATTGTAGATCTTCTAAATATTATCTAAAGCATTTGCCTGGAACAATTTTTGATACTACTGCAGGGGGTGAGCAAAATGAGCTGAGTCTATGCAAACAAAACTTTGAAATCTACGTGTGCCTCTAGGCCGGGCCTAAAGGGGTTTTTTTGTCTGTGGAATTTCGCATGTATGTTATTCTACGTTTTCATTATTTCGTAAACATTTTAAAGGGGCTTATACAAATATTTCCGTAATGATGCTTTGATGGGAATTTTAGCGTCAATGATTCTACGGATGAGAGGAGTCTTTAAACTGGTTGATGGGTCAGTTTTCTGCAGAATATTTACAGTTAGTTTGTCTCTGTTGAATTTGTGGAAAAATTGGATTATACTTAGTTTATGAGCCTATATATTGCAATATTGCATTTTGTATTTCTATAATGAAGTCTTAGTTGTTAAGAAAGTGTTTTGAGATGTACGAAGGATTCTTACGCGTGCAGTATATAATTAAGAAAATAAAAGTGAAAAACTACAAGTTCCAGAGTAAACGTAACCACTCTAAATTAAGAAAACTTCATTTGCTTTGTTGAAGTGATCAATTGATGGCAGCATTTCCTCATGTATTTTATTTTCTTCTACATACTCTGTTGTAATAGTTAATGAAATATGAAGTACAGTCCAACGAGAGAACGCGTATCTTCATTGTCACTCTCTCTCACTAGGTATATGTGAATCAATATCACATATGTAATAAATTTTTCATAAGGGATAATCGTATACAAACTTTCGATCATTGATTTAACGCCAGTGAGGAATCTTGCTCGCGTATGCTTTGGCGCAATTACACAACAGGTAATAAGGCCGACGTGGTTGGCGGAGTCAGCTGCCCTTGGTATGTCGCAGAAATGCGCTTAACTACTTGATGACCTTAATTGTGCTGTGCCGACGGCGATCCAAAGTGTTTCGGTTACATCAGCAACCTTGCTACAAATGTATGGGAATGGGTAATGCGTCACCAGCAATACCATCGACAGCGATACTTTCTCGTAATATATCTTGTGTCTGTGCCACTTCGATAACGAATTTTCCCGTCTTCGCAAGCGTATTTGGAGTTGCTCAAGCGTAAGTTTGAAGTTTTAGGCACAAGTTTTATCCTAGGCATGTTTAGTTCCTTCCAAATCTGTTTCTTTTTACCTTGCGTGCCTTCTCTTTTTACATTCAAAACCGAGGACATGGATGCTCACCTTGAGATTGGAGGGGCACGTTGTAATTTCTTTAGTGACCTTCCAACGTATTGAAAATGGTAGGCTGTATGGGAACAAGTCGTTGAAAATAAAAACCTTTGAATTGGTCGAAGGAGTTCCATTTCTGGGATTGATTCCCTGCAGCACTCCCTCTCCCCAATCCAATCTTGGCTGTCTTACGGTCGGGATTTTAATTCGCACTTATCTTCATTTAGTCTAGATTAGACATAGACATTCTATTTTTAGGTAAGCGGCATAGAAAGAGCAACCCTTTTTAGTCATTGGGCCGGATTGTGTAATAACGTATAAGATAATGAATATGTGATTATGTCACGACACTTGCAAACGATGAACCTTGAAGCTGATTCACAGTAAAATTGTATCAATAAATACGTAGTTCACTATTAATGAAGAAATCATATGATCCGATTGGCGCTGTGAAAAGGGGATGTTGAAATAACGTGAAAAGTTGGGCATATAATTATTGTTAGTTCCAGGAATGTTGTTGTTTCGCGAACTTCGATATATTGTGCTCAAATTTAAGCGTCATTCATTCGGGTTATACTTAAGTTATAGATATATTATATTCGGGTTATATATAATTTATACATTCGGGTGCACATTACCGTAATATATGAAACATTTGCTGTTTAGAAAATTAACTTAGATTTCACGGTCGGTTTTAATATCGCGTCTCATTTTCAGCAGTAATAAATTGGTCTTACGAGCTATTAATAGTTACTGGGCTTGGAAAGATATTTCCCGGTTGATTTTTATTAATTGGGAATCTATATTGAATTCTTGTTTTGTGTACCCCGACACTTGTCTTATTATTGACATCCCTCATCTTTTGCTGTAGGTAAATTACGCCAATTTTGATCGAGGGACGTGAAGAACTGCATTCCTGCATTCAATTTCTTCTCTTGAAGCTGACTGTGTAGTATTTTCATGAAATAGTGGGTAGGGAAACTGCTTGACAACGTGTTTCTATGCTCAGAGCTGGTTGGAGGCGATGCTTCGTTTCTTTCGCGAGATCTCCCGCTCCGACTTTTCTGAGCGACTCGCGAGCTCAAACGTTTCTTTGAAGCTGCGATTGTTCATCTTACCGTAGTGTCGTGCCATTATTGTGCGCCCGGCAGGGTGATCCGCCCCGTCCTCTCTGAATTCTTCCTCGCTGATGCACGGTTGTACGCAGCTTGCTACCGGGATACGGCGCGGTATCAGTGGATTATTCCCCTTCTTATCCATGTATTTGACGGATGCAATCGTAAAAAAAATAATTGGGGAAATTTTCCAAGCATGCCTGCGGCGATGAAATTAGCACATGTGCACATATTCTAAAAACATTGTGTTATTTATGCATGATTGTCATTATGAAAATAAGGCCGCTAAATTTTAGTTCATGTCATTTGATAGCTGTTATACATATATTTCGGGGGTTATTTTTACTTTGTGGATGATATAAGACGTGATGGATAGCAACTAATGTGCAGGAAAGCGAATTAGAAGGTAAAAAGCCCCAAAATGAGGGAATGTAGGGTAGGGATTGTCCAAAAACATGTCAATCAGCTGGTAGAATACCCAATGGTGGTATGCATTTAGCATTAAATTTCCTCTATGCCATGAAAATAATGACATCGGCGTGGTCTTACCGTACTTTTTGCAATCAGGAGACAAAGCTTCTCAGAAATCGAGGACTAGTGTAACTATTATTCTCCCTGCTTATTAATTTTTAAATAATTTTCATTGAGATAGTTCAATTTTTGGAATGATAAAAGTACCTTTAGCTTAAAATATTTAGTTTTTTGTTCCACAAATATCGTTCATCGGTCTGGATAAAGTGGTTGTAATGATTTAAGTGCCCTTAGATTGAAAATATAATTCAATTTGCCTGGCAAGAATTCGTTCATCCGTCTCAGTCGACACTAAAATCGTCTTTGAGATATAGGAACTACCCTCAATGTCTTTTCAATCCAGACAAATCAACATTTCGATTTAGCGTGTGTTTTAAGCGTCTCCTGTTTCCAAGGGCACCGGGGAGCGAAAGTGGTAGTGAAACATTTGAGAGAAAGTCTCCGTGCGCTTGACGGGGGAAAAAAATAGAAAGATGCGGAGGCGGTGGCGACGTTTTATGTGGTGACCGAGACATCGGTTGAAAGGAAAAAAAAGAAACAACTTCACTTTCACGTCTTCCATGATGCAGTGATTCTTCTCACCCGCGGGCGATGGCGCTTTGTACCTCAGCTCCAACGAGAGGAGAGTTGGACCCGCTTTGCGCGATGAAGAATACCCCACCCCCTCTTCTCCCTGTTTCTCTCCCCCTCCCACCCCCCGCCCCCAAGGTAATCGACCGTTTGGCGGCAACGGCCGCGTCATTGCCTGTTTCGGTCGCGGCAATGAAAGCAAAGGCGGCGGGCGAAGAAGTAGAGGTAGTGCCGAATTTGTGTTGGGAGGAGGTGAGAGTTGCCGAGCAACGGAGCAACGACCGTTGTTTTCAAATCGCAATCATTGGGAGAGTCCCGTCTCCGAGTGGAACGCTATGCATGCTGGGTTTAGCGTTTTTCTTCGCCTTTAAAGGAAGTGATCGAAAGAGGCGGACCTTGACCGCGTGATCCCGAAAAGAATATAGCTCCCGCACTGCAGGGGAGTTAATCGAGTGTAGAAGACGAGGTTCTGTCCTGGCTCATGAACAATCGACAGTGCTGCCCACTCACTACCATCATGTCAATTGGTCTCCAAAAGGTTGGCTTATCTACAGTCCCATCCGTAGCAATTCATATTGCATTTACTTTCGCTTGCAGAATTTGTCTTGATATGTTTTCACTTTGAGGAGTAGCTACGGAGGAAGATGTAACCTTCACCCAAATATAACGATAATTTTATAGCTATTGTCGTTCACTTTGAAACCAACGCTTGATGTCAGGCCTTTAGGAAGGTTGCGTCTTTTAGATCAATCCTCCTTGGAAGGCCTCCTTGAGGTCCCTCCTTGTTCCTCCCCTATTGTGTTTATTCCAATTATCCTGAGAAAAATACAGTTTGCTTAATTTACCCATCCGCATATACTCATAAAGGAATACAAATTACATTTGACCGCTGTGGTTCTCAAATTCCAAACAGTACTACATAAAGTGGCTCTTGTCCAACAGAAATTTTAGCGTCTGATGAACTATTGAATCGTCTCCCTTGTTAGGTACCCAGCCTCGTTGCTGTTGAACACACAAAAACAATATATTGTGACCAAGATGATTGAGGAACATTGACGAATAATTGGTCTACGCTCTTGTATGTAAATAAATTCTGCTTAAATGTTGAGTTTAATGTTTTTCGCTTCTGGAATCTCCGATCTTATCCGAGAATTACATCTCTTGTACAATGTGCGTACATCTTACCACCTATCTTCTTATACACGGTGTCAAGAGTGAGCATGATGAAAAATCCGTAGTGAATTAACGGTTATCCTCCATCTGCCGTCCTTGGAAATATTCCGAGCGAATCTAATCGTGGCTGGATGTTCCGATGGACAGACTTGTATAGTGCATTCATGCACTTATATTTGCTCTCGCACAATTTTCGAGTCACAAGTCGAGTCACCTTGGTTGTAAGATTGTGCTTTTGGTGTATTGTCTAGTTTCCTGATTTCCTAACGTGTTCCACAATTCTGCTTGGAAATTTTGAGTGACTTCGCGACTACTTACAAGGAACACTTGTGGTTTCCAAGTATCCACTTAGGTTTGGGTGCCTATTTAGTAAAAATAAATGATTGAGTACACGTTGACAGAAAATTTAGTAGATTTAAAGTCTTGAGTTCTGAATGTCATTGGATGAATGTCGCCCATTGATCATGTAGTATCTCGTTTATGATGGAAGTTGAAATGAAATAATGTCATGATGTGCGTTCACGATATCGCAGGCAACTTAGACTGCTGGAACACAGATTAATTCGTATTAACTAATTATATTTTACTTTATTTATTTAATTTATTTTTTCAATGTATCATATCAAACATAACCTAATCGTACTTATTCTACTGCATAGTGGTTAGGTTTGAGATGTCTGCGCTAGGAATTCCACTCCAAAATAAAATATGCGGGAATTTTGCTTTGCCTGACTTTTTCTTCTCACATTCCCTGCCTCTTTCGGTGTTTTCAAATTTCCCATTTTTTTCCTCCCTGTCTTCTACGTGTCTTACCTTTATTATCTCCCTATGATATCACCCAAATTAAAGGTTCCTATACGTCAACTATTTCAGCCCTCTTCGAATTCAATGCCTTTATTTCCTATTGTATCAATTTTCTTCTTTTGCCTTTCAATATCTAGCTTTACGTTTATCAATCAATACCTTCAAATGAGAGCTAATGTATATATAGTATAAATTATAAACCCACACTTTTTTATTCTGTGTTCAAGTAAACTGTGTAACATAAATTTTGGAATGAATAACTTTAACTTTGTGATACCACAATTTTTATTTAGATACGACCCAGGTTTCGATTTTCAGCATCGTCTTCTCATAACATTAATTACCGAAATATGAAGGTATTTAATAAATATAATAAAGACTATAATTTTTCTACCCTATATGTAAATATTTTTAAGCTAGGCTTTTGTGTTGGAAACACCTTTGGGTGATTTTTTTTCCCAGTGCGATGATGTTGGACCAAATGCATGACGGAAAGTTGCCTCCCTGGCAACGGCTGGCTCTGAAAAATTCTTGGGGTAAGATCAGTCACGTATATACGTACGTGAACGAATCGTGGATAAAATGAAGCGTGCTAACTCTTTCATAGACCTCGAAACGGGTTGAGCGTGACCTTCGCGCGTTGGGGGGGACAACCTCGCGGGCCACTGCGCTTCGTTGGCTCCTCTGCGTGCGTGCGTGAGCGATCGGGCGCTGCCTGCCGAGTCTGCGTGCATGCATGCAGCGCTTGCGTCCCTGCTCCCTTTCTGCTCTCTCGACGACCGACCCGAACCCGGGCGACAGGTGTTCGCGCCAAGTCACAATGCGTGACTACTAGGAATGGGTCTCGTTCGGTTGTTGCTGGGACGCGGGAACCAGGGGAGAATGCAGAGAGGGTCAGTGGCTCAGCAATATGGGGCTTTTGGGAGGGTTGGGGGGAGGGAGCAGAAAGACAATCCCCACACATCTCTAATTCCTAGGGGAGGTTTCAGAGGTTAAAAAAATAAATGTCGAGGTTTTCATTTGAAAGTTCAAGTAGTTGTAAAAAACAGAGGTTTTTTGCACGCATTTAATCATTTCCTGAGCATGGTATCGGCACTGAGTACCATTTTCATGGTCAACCACGTCTGCTATATCGCATCATTTTCAACGCACAAGCTTTGCAACTAATGACACCTGGGACTTTCTTTGATATTATTAATTTTTTTGAGTGGGAGAAACATTATTAAATCGATTTGAAAGGAGTCAAAGACTGCTGTTAACGTTAAATTTAAAATTTGTATCATAAGAAAGTAATTTTGTATTTTACTTTATTTGGCAATTTATGTGTACCCTTCTGCTATTTGGCGGAGGTAGTTTCTACGTATATAGTACGTTTGGGGTGTAAATGGAATCCCAGCCCAGAAAAAAATTCTAGCTTAGGCCTTCTGGCTTGCGTCGTATCCTCAAATGGGTTGTGAGCCCTGGTTAACACCTTTTGATTCGGCGGGGAAATAAGGTTGCCGACAGCTGTTGCTTCTTTCGAGTGAATGCTTGCGTGCTGCTAATTATTTCAAAATGCTTCTTGAATTCAGTGTTTTCGTTTATCAAAATGCCTTCACAGAAATATCGTTATGCCTTATTGTAGAATTTTTACGCATTTTAATGGAAATAGAATGTTAAAAATATCATCGGTATTCAATGATGTAAGAGTAGTTGTTGTAAGAATAATTAAGACGGAGAAATGCATTATTAGAGTAATTAATACGGAGAGCTCCATGAGTTAGCGTAAAAGTTGAGATTTTCAATAAGAAAAAATACGTGGAGTCGCAGGGGTAGAAGAGTATGCATGAAGAGATTCATGAACATGATTGGGGTGAAATGAATGTGCAGGGTTCGGGTAGTCTGAAGGGATTTCGCTAAACAGAAATTTTTCCTTGATAATTGGTAACCGTAATCTTGTCTTATATCTAATTTGACTTAAAACGAGCCAATTTGGTTGTCCCTTCTCCGAAAAACCATCTATTGTCGAGCATGCTTGCATGTTTCCGAGCGAATGTGAACCTTTTATTTTATTGGGAAGCAATCATTTTATCGTTGTGGTACGAGTCTCTATATTGGAGTGGGATACTCCCCATAATCCCCTAGGGTCACATTTTGCGGTGAGGGAAGACCCTAAGACACGACGGAAGACAGAATACACGACGCTACGAATTTCTCTCTCTTTGGAGTCTTAAAATTAGCCTTGGGCCAGCCTCTCCCTCCCTGTCTCAGTACTTAATTCTGAGAAGAGAACATTCCAAAAACTTCCCCCTGTTCGTCGCACCAAGAAGAAAAAACATGTGAAAGGTGAGCCAAATAGGTTCGGACAATTAACTGAAACAAACTGAGAAAGTGATGGAAGTGGAGTGGCGCGAAATGGAGGTCGATAGAATGTCACGAAGCGTAACATGAGTGGGAGAGGGAGATATGGCATTTGGGAGAGAAAGGGAGGGAGGTAGCGTAAAGTTCTATGCCATGGGAGAACACATAATAAATAGACGCTCATTTAACCGACTTGCGATCATGCTATAACAAGAATAAGCCTTGAACTGCAGGAAATTAATTTATCTAGTTGAAGGTCACTCGTGTATACTTACTGACGTTTTCTATGCCCGATTAAATGAATGCAAGCGTAGCAACCTCATTAGATATACATTGGAGGGCCTCCAGCGAGCCAGTTGGAGGCTAGCTGAGGTGCATTCATACATTTCGCTGAGTTGTGTTAATTGCATCATTACGACCGAAGAGTAAGATTGATTCGACGTTTTTTCTTTGTTTTGTTACCCACACAGGACGTAATCGTGTACGAATGATTTGTGAAACAAAATTTCATCTCGATATGCCGGTGGATTTATTTTTCGTAAAATGTGGCGTATCCTCCTCCTCCTACCTCCTTCAGATTATTCATCAAATCGTGATTAATTTCCGTGGAATAAAATGCTGCATTCATAATTAACATTGATTCTGTAATAAAAACGTGGTCTGCGTCGGACCAGACGGTGGAAGTTATACTTCTTTGGCCGGTCGCACACACCCGCTCACACACACAGGCAGACAGGATATATAAATGAAATAAAAGACATTTTTTCTATATTATTCAATATATTTCTCTTCGATATATTGTTATTTTAAACAAAACTTCTTTTCAAAGTTCGAACGTACAAAACGAGTAAATGGGTGCTTGCAGTTTGCAAGCAAAAGGGGAAAAGTGTATGATAGTACATTGTTAATCATTAAAAACGAATGCAATAAGGTCTTACTTCTTTTGGAAATTATTTTAGCTGGGTCAATTTTTGACCTCAGAATATAATAATGAGATAATAGCATAAAACGAATGGTCCCATGACATATGTACTTTGTTCTTCTTAGTAATTGCTATATTTTTCCTTTTATTTTCATGCCATTGAGCTATTTTGAAGTAAATATTTGTAATTAAACATGATTACAGTTATTTGGCAGTATGAAATTCAATCAATATGAGCTAAGTAAATGCTATGGATTTTCACATTTCATTTTATTTTTGCTGATCTCAATTATTATAATTTACATATTAAACACATGACGTAGTACTTGAATTCATAATTTCAAAATCCAAGAGATAATGCATCATAGAACATTATCATTTTACATGGTTTTGACTTGTAGAATGGAGTTTCGAGGTACATTTCAGAAAGTAGGTGCAAGGATTAATGTTTCCTGGAAAAACAGAGAGAGGGAAACCCGGAATAAGGTGTAAAGAGTGTTTCAGAAGCAAAATGGAGGAATCTGGAGCGATCCCAACGGATTTCGTAGGCATGAGCAAATGGAGGAGTGTCAAAGCTACGAAACAGTTTATGTATATAATTATAAAACATTGTAAAAAGTATATTTCTAAGGCATAATATCGTTAAAAGCGATTGAAATACGCACGGAGAATGTTATATTCCTTTAAGTTTAATCTTTATAGCACGCGTATAAGGTACTGGAAGTCTCGGGAACAATGAAAAAATTGCTTAGCAACGAAAATGAAAAAAGATCGAAATTTGCATTAATTTTGCGTTTAAACTTCAAATATTTCAATTTATCGATCAATAGAGAAACATCGGTTGCAAGAAGTAAATGCATTGATCTTTTGGCCTCATTTCAGTCAAAGAATGAAACTTGTATCTAAATTATTTCATATTTTAATGAATGAATGAAAATTACTCTACACGTAAATTATTCGTTTTTCCCATTTAAACCCATTAAAAAACAAAATCCTATCTGGACTCGAAACCAATGAAAAATATTGGGATTTTCGATTTTTTCCTGACTCGACACCAAATTTGAACCCTTCCCTGAAAATTTCATCCTTTTAGCTCGATTAGAAATACCCAGGAATTCGTATCAATGAGTACAATTGTGGATTTTTCTCACCCAAAAGAGCGTGACGCGGTTTCTCGACCAACATCCCATCCCATAAGTCTCCAACGGGCGCAAAGAAGTATAACTTCAATAATAAAATTGAATTGTAGCATGTATACCGGTGGTAGCTTAAATTTTCGGGCTTCGTGAAATTTGCATTGTTTCATTATTCGAAGGTTGTAGCAGTGTGCTCCATTGATGAATGCATCACACTTCAACGTTAAAATGGATACATTGTGATTTTGCGACTAATTGTCATGTGATTGATTATAATTGCTTACATTTTGGATGCACTGGAGAAGAGACCTTTACCATATTGAAGATCATATGGCTTACTTAAACACGTCGGAAATAAACGTCATTCATAACGTCCTGAATTGAAATTGTAAGAGTATTTTTCGTGTTTTATTTGAACTCGTTTGATCATTTTTGATTATCTTGCCCTTTTCCTCGCAAGGAGGCGTTTTCACCGTCGCAGAAATAATTCCGAATGTAACCAGTTGACATTCTACCTTTAGCATCATCGTTTAGAGTATAGATCTTATCAGATCTCGACGTTCAAACCTTGTCTTTCGTTATAGCCGCGAAAGGGATCTCATTGATAGCTTTTCCCAGTCACGCCGCGTCGTCTACGCTAGAATGCGCCGTTGCTGGCGGAACGAAACATGTGGCCGCGCGTTCTCGACGCTCGGCGGCAGCTGCGTGTGAAGTATCGGCGCCCGAGAATTCGATACAGATCCCTGACCGCGGTCGCCGCCTCTCCCGCCCCCGCTCAACCCCTCCCAATCGCCGCACTCCGTCCGATCGAACGCGCGCCGAGGATGATGACACAACGAGGTACTCCCACTCTCAAACTACTACCTGGCGACCCAGTGGCACAGAAATAGGGGGAGAGAGGGATGGAACGCCCCCCTCACCACCTTATTCACAGCGGGGTGCCGGTCTTGTGTGTCTCTCCCTCTCCGTCTCTCTCTCTCTCACCTCCTTCCGCTCCCGCTGCACCCCCCAGCACCTTGGGAAACTATGCATGCACCGACCGCGGTCGGTCGGTCGCGCGGCCGTGTATGACGGAGAGGAATGCTCTACGTTCTTAAGCCTGCAGGTTTATTGAAAAAATTCTACGCAGAATTTACGTAAGCGTGCAATTAGCGTGAGTTTAGAATGAATGTGTGGAATTCACAAAAAAAATCTTTCGCCTGAACTAATCGATCGACCTCGAGTCGATTTCGAATCGGCCCTACGCTAACTCCATAATCCTGTGATTCGCGTCGAAGGCTTTAACCAATTAAGCTATTCAGGCGAGTTTCCAGTGCTTTGCCGGATATGGCGCTACTCATAGGACTACTCAATTTGAAACCAGTGTTTTTATTGAATTGAATTTTAATTTAATTTATTGATTATTTAGCTATTCGGCAGACTAACTTTATTATTAAAGTTCGTCTGCCGATTGAGGTAAGTTTTTAACGGAGATAAGATTTCCTCTGGGAATCTTTCAAATTATCGCAAGACCCTTTCCTCCTCTCACGATTTCTCTCTTAAAATATATACGTATGGCTATCTCTTCCACATCCCATACTTGATGCCTATTCATTTTCTCCCCTTTGTCTAATATTCTCTCTCCTATTTCAGTCTTAAACATCAAATCTCCCTTTATTACAACCTCCATCCATCTACTCTGTCTTTTCCTAATTTCCCTCAGCTGCCTCCTCTCCTCACCCGCCATTCCAAACACAGTTATCTTCTACTTGTTAATGGCTCTTTTGGTAACGCAAATTCTTCTCAAAAGATCCCTGCTACTGTGCCCGTTGTCCTCAACGATGCTACCCAGGTAATTTGTAATGCCTATTCCAGTTTGTGCCCTCCATCTTTTATGATTAACCTTACTTTCTTTATCGCAGAGTATCTCATTGATTTCATTTTCCTATGATAAGTCTCCATTCATTTAGTCACTGAATTTCGGTTGAAGTTAAGTTAGCGTGAAATTGATTTAAGGACCCAGGGCTTTAGTTGTTTTTTCGCACATTTTGACTGTCATTGTTTTAATATTCATGTTCAGCATGGGAGAAAAGCATAAAGATGGAAAAGTAGAATATTGTCCATCACCGATTTTCCAAACAATAGAGAAGATATTGCATTGGTGATCAATTACGTAAGTGCGAATGGATGGCGTCTTGTTTCCAAAAGTTTTTCAATAACGCTCGTTAAGTCATAGAGTCAATTTTGCGTTAATTTTTTCTTTAAACCTTATTTGAGATAGCTTTCTTTTAGTTTCTTCTAATGATGCTCTCGTAATTCTTTTTATTAAACACGTATTAACTTTAGATCACATGCATGAAAAGTCGATGAATTTTTCTCCAAAGAATATGATTTGGTTAGGCCATCACCCTTGAGGTGCTTGACTGCACGTTATTTTTTGCTGTTGTTGAACTTCTGTTGTATAATCTGCGACGAAGCATATTGTAGAAACTCAGTGTTAATTTACGCTGATTCGCGGAAATGAGGCATCTCACTTTAGCATCGAAGGACTTATCTACTTGTGTTTATAAGTAAATATTTTAACGGATTTTAGTGAAATCCCTTATTACCCGCTCATCTATTATGGCAAATAAGTTATCGTCTGGCGATAATCAACACACGTAAATGAGTAAGCAAATATCATAAGACCTGAGTACTTTATAGTTATGTATTGCACTTCTCCACGAAACTTTTAGACTTGTAGAAGAAAGAGCTTGTAAAATAATTTGCTCGGGAGATAAAATTTTGACATTATGGCGCATATTCACATTTTTTGTAATATTGATGTGATACAAACTGTGGTTCTTAATTTTCTCTTTCTTATTCAGTTTTGTTTATCTGCTTTTGCCCAAATGTAAGCAGATATGAGACGTGAAAATACTATACAATAGGAAAGATTTTGCGAAAATAAATTTAATTGAGTTACCTTTCTAATTCTTTTCGAGAAAAACTTAAATATTGTGCGCAGCATAATCTTACACCTATATTTCCTTGGTGTAAGCAGTTACGTATGACGTCATTGATATCATTATTACACATCCATCAATCTTTTAGTCAACCTGGGAAACTTTCGCACTTATTTTAGGTAAGAAAAGCTTTAGAATTTACATCAAAGTCACTGTATATTTTACCAGGAGTGAATATTTAATATTTTTTCCTGCTACACTTCTATCCAGATTTTATTAATATAATTATTGTAAACTGGCACAATTTCTTAAAAAAAAAAGAAATTTCAAAAACTTTTTGTTTTATAAGGCAACCTCTATCTCCCTCTTTACTTAAATTTCGCTTAACAATTGCGTTCGCTTGCATCCTTTTTCTTCATAGAACTGTTTCTCCTGGTAAATGACTCGGAATATAGGTTTGCAGAAAAGTAATTTTCTTTCCGTGGAATGCATAGTGGTGCAGTTAAAAAAATCGTCTGTTTTCTTCAATTTTCGAGTTAAACGGAGTGGCACGTACGTTTGGATCGTTTAGTTCTTCCTTTTTCAGCTCTCTCCGCGGGTTGCCACTCTCGCCATTGTATTTTTTTATTATGATTTTTCTCGACGCCTCATTGCATTCCGTTTCGTTTCCCTTGGCCTCCGTTCCCACTTTCGCGTCACCCTTTTTTCGTCTGCGCTATTTCCGCCGAAGCACGCGTGGCTAGGAGGGGAATATGCAAGTTTTCTGGTGCCTTTCGGCCTTCCACATGGAGATCGTTTACTCTGACTCGGAATCGGTATTTAATTCATGAAGCCGTTATGTGGACGCTAAAAATGAAATTCGGGAGAGTTAATTTTTTCTAGACTCATCTATTCACTCATAAATCAACCATTATTGAACCCAAAATTTTCTGCCCGATCGCTCCAGTTGCATGCATACGTCATAATAGATCCTACTGGGTCATCTACCTAAATCAAGGAGATCGGTTCATCGAACGAGCGAATCACTCGCTAGAGTGCAAACAAGACAACAGTCTCAATACGTGGCAGTACAATGAATGTTTCAAAAATTTTATTTCTTAACCTGAGCGAGACATCACGTAGACTGCATCCTATATTAATTATTTACTTAGCGATTCGCAGGGATCGCGATGATTGGTGGAAAGGCGCGTGGGGTTAGTTGTGATGTTGGTAACTCGATTACGACCCTTCAGTGTTTTCCTTCCCAATGACTTGTGAACTTGGCTACAGATTGAAGAATGGAACAAATTATGTGTCGTTACTTTTTACAGTATTGGAAATTGGCAGTGAAAATTTGGAGAATTTGACCCATTTGTCTTTCAAGTCTCCAACACTTCTGCTCGCCATTCCTCCGCAAGTCACGTGACTGAAGGGAAGACAGTCCTTCGATCGTCCTCTCTCTCTCTCTTCCCCGATCCATCGCGATGCATCGGTCCGAATTGCGTTGTTGCGTAATGGGAAAAAGATTGAGGGTGTCCCCGGCCGCCACGTCTCAATTCCTGTCGGAAGCAGATCTCGTCCTCTCCCCCGCCAGCCAGAGAGGGACAGGCGGGCGGGCGGGCGAGGGCGGGCGAGGGCGGAATTGGGGCACGGAAGGGGGGAGGGAGGCGGGCGGGCGCCAATAATCCGAAAGTGGGAATCGCTGTCGGGATCTCCCAGACTTTGGGCCGCGCAAGGTCAAAGATTTTGCTTTCCGATGGACTCATTGGGAAATGTATGTACCAGTCACTTCCTTAAATGGTGGGAGTCGTTTCCCCATATGTATTGGCTAGATCTCTCTGGATTCGTGGCATACATAGACTGGAATGGATGGATTCATACGGTTCGATAGCACTGGGGAAAATTTAAGCACATTAAAATGTGCGATCATCCTTGATGAAATGATACTATCTCTCAAGCCTTATGTCTCATGTCTCTCATATCGAGTTGTGGAGTTAATTCGCCGAAAACTCACGGATTAGTGGTGGAATTAAAGTGGCCATTGTACCGTAATGGTTTATCTAGAAATAGAAATAATTCCCTTAAAAATAACTAAATTATTTGTAAAATTTATGTAAAAATTGTGCGCGATAACTCAATCAGGTGGATCATTTTTCGCTGAAAAATCAAGCTTCATTATCGCGCAACAAGACGCCATCTACTCCCTTCTTTGGGCTGCGGACGGATATAAATAGTGCCCACTTTCATTTTCCCTTCCTCGGATATAATTTTAATCGTATGCGGTGCGTTGTATGGTACGCTTATAATGGATAAACCTTTGTTGTTCCAATCTTAGTCAGTTCTTGCATTTTTCATGTTGCGCTAACCTATATTCACTCCGAGGTAATATTTCGTTTGAAGTTGCTAAATAATCCTCCCGGGCATACTAAATGTTGAGTTATTAAAGCTTCTGAATTTGCCCTTAAGCGTGGTCTTGTTCGTTGAAAAATGTGGTCATATATCAACTCATGCTGTAACAATTTGCATGTCGCATATTGCTGCATTTTTTTATTGTTACAAATACCACCAAATGAAATACAAGAAGTAATAGAAAATCTATTGATTGGAACCACCTACAAGATTGTAAGCTTTAATAATTATTAGTCTCAATAGCGAATTTCTATTGCTCGGCAATCGAATTTGTCTTTCCTTTTTTACTCCCACATTTTATGTGCCATGAATCTATATATCGGCCTCTAATCTATATGTGTACCTATTCTCGCACGAAAAGTCTTAGCAATAAAAAAATGGGTTGGTGAGGAATGTATATTTTCCACATTTAATTAGGTAATGGACACCGACATGGGTTATGGGTTTCTCGAAGTCACGAAGACGCGACGCCCAATCCGTCTCCTTTGTACACTGTGGCTGACTTCGTTGCACTTATCACGAAAGCGGATGACTCATTCATTCGTCGCCCATTCCTCACTCTCTCTCCCGGCCTTTCCCGATGCGTGGCATTCTCAGTCTGACCCCTTGACCTCTTACCTCTTCGATTCGCCGCCGGATAGCACTTCTCTCTCGTGGTTTTTAACAATATCTCTTTTTAGGCGTGGCTAATTTTCCAGGATTTCCTCCGCGTCGATACATCTTACTGCGACAGTTTCGCCGGCGTTTCAGCAGGCGTCTTCACTTCATACCTGAAGACGCCTGCTGAAACGCCGGCGAAACTAAGACTTGTCGTACTAAGATGTATCGACGCGGAGGAAATCCCGGAAAATTGGCCACGCCTATTCCACCACTCCGCGGAAGACTTCATCACTATGCCTTTTTTGTTAGCTAAATTAATACGAACTTTCATCTTTTCCGCGTTACGAGTATTTATATACATGATCCTTTTATGAAACTCTACTATCTTAAGTTCTTGAGATATAATCATCAAGTATAAATCCTAAGGATAAAACATTTGCGGAGTGACTGAAGAGGTTTTTCAATATCAATAAGATTTTTAAGTTCAGGCTAACCTCATGAAAGGTAAATCATCAAGGGATGATTTGACGTCTTGGTAGTTATGTAGGTGATACTTAGGCTGTTTTATGGTGGGACCCAGGTTGTAATTTAAGAAATATCCTGCTATGCTTTTTTTTCTTATTTAAACTTTAGAACGTAACAGTGAAAGAGGGGAAGGGGAAGGAAATCCCTGGCCTGATGTATGAAAATGATCCATTTTTGAGCTCAGTACCAAGTCTACGCTACCTTCATTAATCGAACCTCTCTGAGAATTGGGTTCATGGCTGGAGACTTTCCAGCCTGGGAGCTCGGACTCGAATCTCTTTGTTTGCATAGATTCTTCAATCGAATGCCTGTGCTTGGTTACTGTGGAGAGCACTTCAAGGGTACCACGTCGTCCTTCGTTTGAGACTTAAAACTACTGACCCCTGGGTGTCAATGGCGAAAGAGTAGGTCATCGCTGGTATCGGGTTTTTCTCCACCCTTCCTCCATTCCACAAAAATCTAACCAACCCTCAACCTAAACTAGGCGATGATGAACAGTTGTCGGTCGCTTTTCCTACAAAACCAATAACCCAAAATAACACTTGGTTTTAAGGTTATGTGAGGTTGGGCTTATAAATTGAGTGTTTCTGTATAAGAAAAAATATGTTATTTGAGAGGTAATGAACTACCAGAATTCAAGTATTTTTTGTCGATGAGCTTGGAATCCGCGATGCGAAATGTTGGCTGTAATATATGGCACTTTCATGTTTGCGATTCTGTGAGCCCGGCTCACAAACTGATACCATTTTCACCATTGAAGGGTGACTTGGATGAGCAACCATCTCGCGTAGGCGGACGCAATATCGAGCCAGACCGCCTGGCACCGTATAACTCCCCGAATAATCATCACAGCTTTCCATTTCGCGCAGTGTGTACTATGCTTTGGTGTCCGTTTGGCTTCGTTGACCGTGCGCTCAGAATCAATCAAAATTGCCTTTTTGATTTCCTCGAGCAATGCCCGATTTTACAATGCGAAATGATTGACCGAGGGTTGTCGTGACAAAGCACAAAGTGTGTATGGTTGTCTGCTTTAATCCAAGGAGGAAAACCATGAATTTTGATAAAATGCAACAATCATTTTGTGTCGTGAATTCAAAGTTCAATCGCAAAAAAAGGCAGGTGTTCTTGCGCATTATTATTTCAATATTTTAGGACCCCTTATCTTTGAAACATCAGGAAATGCTCCACAAGATCTGGAAAATCCTTCGGTACTCCGTCGTCAGTGAGTCTCTTGATTATATCAATGGACTCGTCGATAGGAACGTCGGTGAATAGATATATGATATCAAAATTGACAAGTAGGTCCTCGTCCTTCAATGAGATCCCGAAGAATTTTAACCGGGAAGACGGGTATCACCTCCACAGCACTTGGAAGAGACTTTTCCGTGTGGAGACTGTCGACGTGGCCAATCACTGACAACGGGGAAATGTTGGCGCCAACGGGAAAAATGACGCAACCAATCAAGACTGAACAACGGGCCTATATAAGGTCGTCAATTACCGGCATCATCACTTGAACCTGAAGACGCCTGCTAGAACGCAGGCGAAACTGTTGTCACAAAAACAACGACGCGGTGAAACACCCGAAAGAATGCAGCCTTCGTTTCTCTGACATTTAAATAAATCTGACGCCCCAATAATTTCCCGGACTTGGGGCTGAAGATGATATGTTGTCAATTTATTTTTATGAATGTCTTTGACATGAATGAGAACATGAATAAATGACTGCATGTTTAGAAATATCTTCTACCTTCGAAAGAATATTCGATTATTACCAGACAAATATATGTACTATTACATATAAACTTCTTCCTTCTAAACGGAGGTAAACTCTTTGTGGTCCATTTTTCATCAGAAGTCGGAGTGCCTCCAGTGTTGGACAGGCCAACACTGGAGTTTTGTTCAGGTCTTTAATATATGTGTCAAGTGGATGCATCCCCAACGTTTCGTCGAATATTGTTTAGTTAGTCGTCTCCTAGGAGTTGTAAATAATTGTATATCATGGAGCATATTTTACCGACCGATCAGCGTTTTGGGTTCACAATTTTGGTGTTCTTTTTTTGTTCCTTGATGTTTCCAAATTGATGATATGCGCCACCTGAAAATATTTATAACGGTGAATGCGAGCCGCGCGCCAATGAGCACATCGGGGCGTCACGCGTGTCCGAACTCGCCACTTTTCCTCCGGATATACTCGGTTGCGAAACAACGAGACCGCGCATGATGTGAAATTAGTTTCCTGGTTGCTTTCCGTAATCATTATGTCTACCAATATATTTATACATCCTCATTGGGCCGAATATGATTTAAATACTCGTATCTGGCCATCAGAGAGATTTAAAATCCATAACTTGTGAAAGTTTCAGATATTAATTATTACAGAACGTTGATCCTGCATGCCGTAAAAATTTCCCTTAGCTTAAATAACTTCCGTGCATTCAGTAGTCCTTCATTAACATACTTCGTTCGTCCTCAGACACAAGCCACAGGATTGCTACCGGCGTTATGATCTCGAAATATGTGAGAATGAACTTGTTAACAGCATTTATTTTAGTGCACTGTATGACAATCTAACGCTCTATCTTGTTCTGTTGCTCTGATTACATCATTTCTTTCTCGAAATTTATTTGAATGAGTTAAATGATATTTACTGAATATATTTATGATAATGAATGGGTTGAAACCACGAGTGAGTGAGTATCTCAGAAACTTGAATGATTTATTCTGTGACGGTTATAATATTTTCAATCTTACCGAAATTATAACACATCCCAGTGGGGAAACATGTACGGTTTCAATGAATATATAGAAACGTTTATGGGCAGTGTTTTGGGATTACATTGCTAACGGTCATTGATGAATTTCATGAGGAGCTTCGGGGCGAATGAAAAGGGAAGAGAGCATTATGCATTTGGAGCTACGGAAGAGCACGCATGTCCCAAAGAACGGTTTAGTCGACGCATGTGTCGCGGTAGATGAGGAAGAGACAATGGGGAGACAATGATGGGGACATGGCGGCTAATTGCGACTCTACGCCATTCGCGCGTCACTCTCCCTCTCCGTTGTAAAATGGCGTGGGGATTGATTCGAGCGCGATAAAGTCGATTGTTGAGTCGCAGGGAAAGGGAGTTTTCGCTTTCGAAGTCTCGCTCCGGCGAAGAGGGAAGGGGAAAGGTGTGCACGGAGCGAAAATCCCACGGATATATTTGTTATTATTATTCTCGGGATTAGGAAACGGAACCTCTTTTGTTTGCATTTCCGTGATATGAGTTCAGAATAAATCATGAGGGAAGTGGTGAAGTTACGGTTTCTTTCATAAGTAGTCGACCGATTCGTTTCATTGTACGATGGCTTAGGAATTTCGGATACGTAGTTCAGTGGGCGTTACAGACGGGAGTGTCCAAGGAATTCCTTGTGTCTCACTTTTGGATGTGCTTGTTCGTCCGGAACCATTTTATTAATATTAGTGGCAAATCTATACACCGTTTAATATTTGCGTGGATGGAGATAAGATTAACACAATTATTCTTCCACATAACGAAAGGACCCTTCCTCGTTGCATGATCTTTCTTCTACTTTTCATCAACGGCCTACCTTTCTTCATCATATACATAAAGCATATTCTCTTTTTACCCTTCACTACTTGCCCATTTCCGGGATCCCCACACCCTTTTTATTTTCTTCATTCTTCTACGCAGCCTTTTCCTCGTGTTAGTGAGAAAGAAATTTTCGGCGTGGTTTCCCGTAGTCTTCCCCCGCAGTGGTTTTAGCATGAGACTATTACTCAAGCGGAATTATTGGGAAAGAGTTTATCTAAACTGAACCAAAACTATGTTTTGGATTAGTAACTGCATTCTCACTGTAAAAGTGTACACAATTGCAAAGCAACTCATCCCCTGGGATGTCACTGGCATATCCAAAATTTGTGAGAGTTTTCTCATGGCAGAGTTGATTTACATGTTGCTGATTTCCATCTGCCCGTTTGCATCATGAATATGTAATAAACCTACTGTTGACTCTCAAAATAAAGATTTCAGTTATTGCAGTTTATTCATGGGGTGTGCTCGTTGATTCTCGGCATGTTAAATCAGCGTAGTAAAATCAAATGTTTTTTATTCTCCAAAGGTAATGCTTCCTTTATGGTGTGTTCAATCCTCGATAGTAAGTTCTCTTTTTCTTTATATTTCTATTCTTTTGTATTCATTATTGATTCTGTCGCGAATTTAGATAAGGGTTATGTCTCTTGCAGGCTTCAATTGGAAGCTTATTGTCGCAAAACACTAATGTGTGCGTGATTTAAATTTAATTATTATAAAATAAACCAGCAAAAAATAGAGTTTATGTAATGAATGGATTGAGTTCACCGTTTCGAAAAAGTTTAGGAAAATAAATTGATTCTAGTTGCATGATTTTCGTAGCCATGCAGTTAATATTTATCTATTAACATCTGCAGCCCATTTTTGAGAATAATAAAGCCTTCATACTGAGAAGTTCAGGTTTGTCGACCTCTTGTCTTGTTGTCAACCTTGGAGATTTGTAATTTAAAAGATTTTAACTGTCTTATTTTAATCGATATTTGCTGTAGAAACGGAGATGCTAGGAAAACAGTTTACTCATTAAGTTACTCTCTCCTTTTTTTGTTGTAAGCTTTCCTAAAATTTTGAAATAGAAACAATTAAAGATTGGTACTATATATCACTAGCCTAGTTTTGACTTTTAGTTGTTTCTTCGTCCGTGAATGCGATATTTTACGTCCCTCGGTAAATTGATGGGACACGAAGGCGGATCGGCGTGATATGATCTCATCTATCGAAGCGACGAAGAAACTCAAATGCTGCTGCTGCTGCTGCGAAAGTTGATATTTATCTCAATATGGCCTTCAGTTGTTTCAACTTCGTCATGCATGGAGACCTATCTCAATGCATAAAATTCTCCACGGCTAAATTTACAATGCATCTACAGGTGGTATAACGTTATTATGGGAACATAAAAAAGATAGGTTCAATAATTGATCCTTTACATCACCCAAGTCGTTAGTAGATACGTCTAATATTCAATCAGTAAATCATTGCTAGTGCTTTATAGAAAGTCAGTTATTTAGCCGAGGTCGGTGAAACGTAAGATCATGGTGAAACCCCAATAGTTTTAGTAGAACGCTATGAGGAAAATTTTAGAAATAGCATTAGATTTTCTTTTACAGTACATAGTAGATACCCAAGCCTTCAACAATAGTCATAAAGCACCTCGACGGCTGCTAAATATTACCGCTAAAGCAGATATGTCCACGTAAAACGGTGGTGTCTCCGAAATATCCACACCGCTCAATTTTGTACTGATTTACATAACGTGCGCGTGATATGCATATAGATATGAACAGTGCGTCAAACTTTTATTTTTCAAAGGCATTGAAGGTATCGCTTTCAGTCGATACGATGATGGCCCTCATTGTATTCTCCCTCTTCTGTCATTCACTCTTCTCTCAGTTACCCGTGACAGCTAACGGGCCCCGTGCAATGTGTGCAAAAATGTACAATCAATTACCAGTTTCTTTATAGAATCTTGAAAAAATATCTGAATTCAAAAACACTTCGACTTACCTCCCTGAAAAGTGCTACTACAATGTGAATACATATGTATACCCAATGTGACTTGAAGCTTTCCTCTCTTTTTATGTATAATTGACGTGTTCTATGCGCTTACCTTGTGCGCTGTACCGTGTATTGTGTCGCCTGGACAAAATAAATTATTATTATTGAAAAAACAAGAACTTGGTTTTTTCATTATGAAGGAGTTCCACTGGGTAACACCAGACACAGTGTGTTATATTATTATTGTTATTACCCCTGGACTCTTTCCTACCCTCCCTCTCTCCCCCCCCCCCCCACCCCACTCCCAGACACATCCCAATCACCTTAGCCAAAACCGTGGAAAACTCATCCGAAACCCATCTCCCGCATGATGAACAAACGTGAGCTGATGCGATCCGGTGTCATCCTCCCGCTGAAGATGGGAAAGTTAAAAGTCTTTCCACGGGAACATACGCGGGGTTGCAATCGGCCGTGTCGGCTGGGGTTGGTTCTCTCTCCTTCGTTACTCAGGCCAACCCTCGGGGATGGGACTGGCAGTGGATGGCTTCAGGGAGGGGGGTTGGGAAGGTGGCGTTGCGGAGAGTTAGAGGGGGGGGAGGCTGTACAGCGGGTTGTGTGTTTCATCGCGGGGATTATTCACGGATTTGCCCTCTCGCTTCGATCGCTCTGTGCCGATGCGCGCCAAGGTTCGACCGGGTTCCTCGGGAAAGCGTGGCTGTAAGTTTTCGAGAACAAAAAATAGAACCAGCCGCGATATCTGCCTTGCTCTGAACCGTTCCGCGTTCGCAATGCTTGTCGCTTTGCGGACGGCGGATGAAAAGCGTGTTTGATTCAAAAGCTCTGGTGTTTGGAAAAAGGTAATCCACCCCTAGGAAGGAAAAAAGACGTGATCCTATTGTTTATAAATTGCGCTCGTTTCGGCGGGGGATCTTATTGTGGTTGCATCGTCAGCTTTCAAAATTCTAATGCTGTGACTCCGGTCCATCCATCCACACAATGCTTTCGGCCGATCAAAATGTACGACATTTATAGAGCGACTGACCTAGGTGTTAACGTAAAATTTTCGTATTAGTGATTTAGCTGATGGCTTCTCGTCATTTCCAGGAAAAATTATTTCCTCCTATTGTTCTTCGATTGCTCGTCGCCAAATATTAAATATTGTTCACCGCACAAACGCTTATGTCGTTATTGCTGTAGTCTGCAAGTGTTGCTTTTCATCATTTCGATTTATTTCCATCCTTATCCATGTATTGAACATTTGCTATTAAAATAAAGTATGAATGAAAACTATCGAAATGTCTATTTTGGTTTACAATTCATTCTGTTTGGCTCAAACCAACGAGCAAATTTTAAGTTACAGTGCCTCGTAATTCTAGGTATGCTTTTCTAGTGATTGTTCTCTTAACTCTCGTTATTGGATGATTGTCATTTAATCAATTCCCAGATTTCCCTCATTGTACATTCTGTTTATGATATCTCTGATGCTATGTTGTTAGCAAATTAGTAAATGACATCGATTGGATTCAAAAGGAACAAGTATTGAATGGATAACTGTAGGTATGTTCTTATCATGGCTTTGTTCGGTCAAACTGTTTATGGAAACGATCTTTAAATGGACGAATCATCATTGAAGGGAATAATTTGTATTTAGTCAACTTCGTACATAGTCATAAAGCCTCAAAATTAGAATAATATTAATATTCATGAACATTTTCCATTCCACCATCTATCGTCGCTGGTGCGCACAGTCAAGTGAATGGCATTGCTCAATGTGGTTGTTGATACGCCCATACACCATAAAAACACAATTACGTTAAGCGGATGGGAGATTCATTCTTTACCTAAAGCTGGAGGTAGATTTTTATCTTTATTGGTGATACCAAGGTTAACCAAACGTTTGAGTCGCTGCACATCACGTGGATGACAAGATCGCGTGCTTTGTAATTACCTGCCCCTCAATATTGTTTTCAGACCCCTCACGATTCCGTTTATTTGTCTCTCATTTGTTCGTATCTCGCGCGATAATAGTCTTTTCCGCGAGCGATATTATGGCCCTCGCTCGTAAAGATGCTTCGCTCGCCCGTTTTTCCCTCGTAATCGTCTTTTCGCCTATCTGCCGGCGATCATCTCGCCCAGATGGGACGGGGGGAGGAGGCCGCCAACACCGAGACGGGTGAGGAGCGTATCACTCGTACTCTGGAGGAAACCGTGCCTATCTGCATCTGGGATGAGCGGGGAGCTCGCTTCATTCTCCCCTGGGAGAGCACTCGGCCATCCCTAGCGATTCTATCTTTTATTCTTTCGCGACGTGGACCCGAGGACGAAGACGTCCTCTAGTACAATGGGTCGGCTCTCCCTGGCGCCAGCGTCGAGATAGCGGCCACTCATGCCCCGATGTGGCCCCTCGACTTCGGAACATCGGCGGGATTCGTGGCTAGTGGCCGGGCCCTCCGGTTTACCCACATCGATGGCCCGGACTGGAATCGTGAATTATCCTGATGTTTTATCTTCCAGGGATGAGAACTGAAAGAAAGTCCTCCACAGTAAGCATAAACATGTAAACCGAGAATAATATTAACTATTAAATCAGTTAGATTAGATGAAGTCGTAATGTACGTATCAATCTTTAAAACTGGTCGGTTTAACTGTAAAATATTAGTTCGTCGAAGTTTCTTTCACCTCATGCGAGTGGACTTGAAAAACTTTGTGCCTCACGTGCCCCCGACGATACTGGATGAATTATTTCGTAATTCGATTAATTTTTACCTTTTTATGGTTTACAAATGTAGATTTAAAATATAAATGTTATAAATTAAGTATATTAAAGTTTGAAATTATTTCATTGAGATAGTTATCGAAAATCTGATATGGTAACAACACGTTGAAGATGTGCACTGTCTGAAAATATCAGTGACTATCTATCGATTGCAAAAACAAGAACATTGTACGCTAAACGCTGATGTTTGTGTTACCTGCCTAGGATGCTTATTTAGATTTTTATTTTCGTGCTGGTTGGATGAATGGAGTGCTTCTAAGAACACTGTTTATCTGGCATGGGACGTTGAAGTTTAGGCCCCTTTATCAGCAGCAGGCCATTGCCGACGTTGGGTTTCTCTCCAATCTTCAATCACCTCTTGAAATCAGAACAATGCACCATCGACAAACATAATTTTTCTAATGACCGTGGCGATTGAGCTCCTACTACTCGAAGCATCGAAGATTTTTAGTAGTTAGGGATTAAATTATAGGAGGAGCTTAATAGGGTTTCAATCAAAATTCCGGTTCATCGATGCATCCAGATGTCTACTTCTCTCTGAGGATATCCCGATACACGCCCTCCCGTCTTCCTCTCGCTTCGGCACTCCGCCCTTCCTTGCTTTTTAACCCTTTCATATTGCTCATAACCTTCCCTATAAAAGTCTCGCGCCCGACCTCTCCCACACCCCACGGAATCCTCGTCTTCCTCCGCCCATTAAGTCCACACACCCCCCCTCCCTCTCTCCCTAACACGTAAACAACCCCATCCCACCTTTCACTCCCCCGGTCACCGCCCACCCCTCTTCGAGCCACATTTCCCATCCCCTTCTCCCTGCCCACTTCCATCAGGCTCCCTCCTCGGCCGCGGCGGCCTTCGCTTCCTTCCCCTTCCCCGCTTCCTTTAACCATACCCCTCCCCATTCTCCCTCTCTCTCGCGGGTACGTCGTGTTGCGCGGATGAGTGGCGCTACAGTCGCTCGCGTGCCGCCGTGCGGGCCACAACGTGTATAGTGCGACGCTGCGTCTGTCGAGTGCTCTCCTGAGGGATTCGACTCGGCCAAGTGTGATTTTTGATTCCATCGCGGGTTTTGTTTTTCTGCTACATTTGTGACGATCTTCTGCTCCGTAAGGACTCACAAGGATCC
Organism: Pyrrhosoma nymphula; assembly: GCA_963573305.1. NCBI lineage: Eukaryota > Metazoa > Arthropoda > Insecta > Odonata > Coenagrionidae > Pyrrhosoma > Pyrrhosoma nymphula. The sequence continues at coordinate 172,262,710 of OY754327.1, forward strand.
CCTTCTCGGCAAAAAAGAGGTAGGTGTCCTACAAAAACAACCTGTTCCGTTCTCCGGTGACCGAAAACTGCGGTCATTTACGCCAGCGACGTAGGTCGTTTGGGTTGCAAGGAAAGGATTTTCGGGGATTGAAGGTTGGAGGACGTGTAATCCGACGCTGGCATTAGCCTACTCTTAACAATAGGCGCCTAGGGTTCCACTTGCAATCCAACGTACTGTATTATGTGCTTGAAGCGCTCTCGACTTAGGATCTCAAAGAGATTGGGATTGAGATGAAAAACCTCCTGCCACTCCCAGAATTCGAACCCTGAACCTCCGGATCGGAAGCCTTTTTGAATAAGCTGTGATCGCGATCCACTAATTTTTAACGGTGCCAAAATCGCTCGAAGAATTATGTTTGTACGCATTACAGAGAACTCGGCAGTGTTGAAGGATATCGTAATTGGACTGTTCAAAAGAAAACATTCCTACCCTGAAATAAACCCTATTAAATTGTTTTGGTTAGCGCGATAATCAGTAATTTTCAGTATCAGTCCTGAGAAGATTAACTGCGTCAATCTCATGTATAAGTTAACAGGATCCACTGTTATTTTTCTTCTCTATCCTATGCTGATACCCTTGCCACCTTGTAGTTCCTCTTTCCCAAACCCTTCCCTGTTTATCCTAGGTATTCGTCCCACGTGTATTCCACTTTCCTTTCTTCCCATTCACCCTTGCACGATCGACCTCGGTCTTTAATCACGTAGTCAGCGTTAATGGTCGAGTTTACCGGGTGTGTAAGACATGTGACTGTTAAAAATAACTACTTCATGGTAGAGTGATCACTTCCTTTCGCTGAGTTGCCTGCAGTTTCCAGTGAATTTGTGAAATTTGGAATAATAGCGCTTGGGCTTAACTGGCGGGGTATGTGATGGGCTCGTGATGAAGTTGTGTCTGAACCAGGAACCATCTCTGCATTAGCCGTACTCGCTATCTTTTAGGATACCTATCCTCCTCTCAGCAGGAAAAAATATTTTCCTTTTATTTTGATGCTTGTTTTCATCTCTTGACGCTGGTGAAGTCTGGCAATTTCCTGTTCAGTTCGCTTTTATCTTGAGAGAGCGTAGTCGCTCAGCGAAATTATTCTTTCTTCATTAAGTTATCACTGTTGCGTTGAATATGAACCCTCCGGCTTTTTATTTTATTATATATATATTTAAATTAATAAGGGTGATCTTCCAATTTACGAAAGCATTACTTTTACCTTGCGTGCATTTTTCTACTGTTGTAAAGGTCAGTTTTGAAGCGACAATATTTTGTCGATTTTGGCTTATAACGTACTTTTGGTAAACGGTTCATCATAAATCAAAAAAAGTATGCCAGGAGTGATCCTTTTTAATTTTTACTACCTCAACACTTTTTACTACTACTTTCGGTTTTCAAATCTTTGTGGATGCGTCTGATACATAATGTACAATGGGTGTGGAACTAACTCCTTAAAAGCTAAATCCTCAGCAATAAATGGAGAAATAACTATGTTTTTCCGCCATAATTTTGAACTCTCTTGTTCCAATGATATATAATAGGCCGATTCGGCCCCTAGAGTTTTAAACGAAGGGAAGTTCTTCTCCAACCAAATGCTTTTCAGTTGAATATTTTATATGTTGTTTACAGTTCCTTTAACATTTCTTCCTCTGAAAAATTATCCAAATATCCCCTCTTTCACGATCTATTCTCGGTCGACGTTTTGAATCATAGTTAAAGTTTTCAGCTGTGGTTAAATTTTAGCTAAATATTTGATTCGTAAGAAGTTTCACTATTTACCTGCTACGCTAATTTACAGCCTCATTTAATTTGTTTACAGGGGTGTTCATTTTTCTATTGTGGTATATTTTGTACATTTGTCGATTGTGGTATATTTGTTGAATTTAAACTCTCCTGGATTCGAACCCGGATGTCCCAATTGGGAGATCCGGGTTCGAATATCGTTCAAGTCAAATGATTTTTTCAAGGAGAATTTCATCGTCTCAAGAATAAAATGTAAATGGAGGTAAATTCGAAAAACTGTACTTTCACACTAGGCACCTCTCCCTAATCTATATTCTCTAACTATTTGCACTTCCGGAGGTGGTGTGTAGGAATTTAATGAATAATTGAAGCTGTCGAGTTGGAGTATCATGCGTTGGTACCCATTCAAGAGTTCATTCGCAAGCGAGTGGTTTTCAACCCGAGTGTATATCTTTGGCGTTTTCCCTGAGCGATTTGTATTTATGGCTGCGCTGTTACGCCCTCGAAGTGAAATGAACGCTCAACCTGCAGAGGTTATTGGCAGGAGAAGCACGTCATCATCTCAAAAGACAATGAGCGCACCTCGGGTTTGCGTGGAGAAGGGGGAGGGAGCAGCACAATGACGTCGTTGAGAGCGCGAAAAAGGTTGACACTCCTTCCATCCGAGTGTAAGCGAAGATGCGAAATTGGATGGAGGAGGGAGCGGGCGTGAGACATTAATGGATGCGAGAGACAGGAGCGCGATATTGCGGAGCAAATGGATGCGCATTGATAAACACATTCGCTCACCCGTCTTCTGCCCTTAAACGGATATTAACGCGACGTCGAATGCCTTTACTATTTAACCTCGAAGTGCCAGGAGTTACGAGGGTTCTCTGAGCGTTGTATTCGTTCGTAATTGTATTCGAGCACGATTTTTTCAATAAGTTGTCATTTCATCTTGAGAACGAGTGTGATTTAATCGAATACAGTCGCTCACGCTCACGCAGTGTACCTACCCGAAGGTTGGTTTTGATAGGTGAGAGTGGAGTTCACCCCATCTAAGCCATTGGCGTGTGATATTCACACATTCAGGGTAGGGGGGCCAATTCCTTTCTCTGGGTCACCTGCGATTTCCCACATTCTGACAATGACAGTTGAACCATGAGGATTTTAGGAGGGGGTGTCCAGAGATACTTCACCCGGATTTGAACCCTGGGACCCTCCGGTCGGTAGCCCAGTGCTCTACTCACAAGGCCACCACGTCCCCATGAATACCGTCGGATGAACGCATATTAACCATGAAGGTACTCACGGAGAAAATACTTCCTGTTTTGTAAGCTAAATGATTTTTTAGAAATATAGGTATGATCGGATCGTGGATTGCGTTGCGGTGCTAGTTACTTGGCACTGCTGTTATCTTATCAGTTTTAGAAAGTTTTAGAAAAGCAAATATTTATTAACTCTGTGAGGAGACTTATTTATCTAGGAGGAATCCTGGGAATTCGTAAGAGAATTCTTTGCGATTGCGGAGATGAAAGTCCTCTTTCTAGTTTTAATAGAACTTTGAACATAAAATGTCTTGAATACGAGAAAAAAAGTTATCTGTTAACCTTCAATTTGAGCAGTGGTGTCAGCATTAGACGTTTATGCACTGCATAAACATATTGCGTACTTTTGAAAATGCAACCGGGTGAGTGTTACTTTCATGTTGATGTAAAATTCATATATCTTTTAAATTGAGCAAATAATGTGATTTTTATAGTTTAAAATATAATTGTGGGATCCTTTGATTATCCAAGTTTTTATGACTGATTTTTAAGTGAAATTTCCATTTTTGTGATATATTTTTAACCGAGGTTAGTAGACGATAAATGAAGAGGGGTATTCGAGATTCTCGTGAGGCATGCGGCGTTCCCGTCGTAAGTCCAAATCGAGGTATGGTGTTCTGATTTTGACAGTTTCCTTTCTTCGTAATATTTTTAGGCTAACCGAAATCCTAAATTACTACAATCATAAAACTTCCCCGCGATAATATTGAGGTATTTATTGGTTATAAATGTATCATTATGATGCAATACAGTGTCTTTAAGAGTCCCAGGCAAATATTTCTTGAGAGATTGTCGGCTATTACTTATTGTTGTGCAATCGTTCTCTGTAGTCGTTGTCGTTGAGAAGCTCTCATGTTTCCGCAGCTAAAACTGTTGGCGGAGGAATAAACCAACGAAGATGGTAGCTGTTGAATCTTGAGTTAAAAATTATTTACGAGCGTATTTGCGAGTAATTTTTTCCCGAAATCGTCTCTTCTTTTTCAGGAATCTTATCTCTCATATCGCCCGTTCAGCGTTTCGTGTTTGTTTGTTTTACGTTCTCCAAGGAGGAAGGCTCGCAAGAAAGTGGTGTAAAATTTTAAAGGTTTTGAAAATTCTCCCTCTCTCTCTTTCCTCTTCTCTTTCTCAATCCCAACTCAAATGAGAGGAAATAATTAGTATGGTGGGGTCGCGAACAAATTCCAAAGCTGCGCCTCCATTTCAGCCATTATGACCTGTGGCGAGATGAGCGACCAGCCGAAAATGGAGAGTTCCTCCATTCTGACCCTCCTTTAGTGTTAATAATCCCCCTCCTGAAAGGACCGTGAAAGTAGCGAGTAACAAATAATATAGCTCCAACTCATTTTGGCGAATATTTTCCTCAGGGATTACCGACCCTTCAGGGAGCTCACGATTGGTGCTTGGGACTCGACTTTAGTAGTAAAGGGGATTTTCCTTCTGTTTTCTCGAAGCTTTGCCCCTCTCCTTCTGTCACCCTGTCTTATTTCGGATGAAGATGAAAACTGCCGGAAGGGCGATTCGTTTCCACAAACCACAAAGAAAAAGGCCCTTGGTGTTGTATTTTTTAAAACTCAAACACTCATTGTTTTCAAGATTTTCGTTTTCTTGCATCCTTCCATTTGATGATTTTTCAGCTCAAGATATTTATAGTAGCTAGTGATATTTATAGTAGCTAGTGGTATGTTTAATAGTTTGTTGTTATTTTGTTGATTGAATTCCCACAAGAAAGCAATCATGTGGTTGGAGATTTATTTTTTTTATTGAAAAGAACAATTACTGAAGCGGTTCTTAATTTATTTGTGGGTGGGGAGTCCTTTTTATTTTTTAATGAAGAATAGATTTTTAAAATGTTTTGAAAAATAAATTAAATAATTTGCTATTTAATTTGTGTACATAGTTTTCCTCGACCTCTCATTTTGTGTGGGTATGATGCAAACAATCAAGTGAGCTCGAGTTGCTTAAATTGTCTTTGGAGCGGGATCGTATTAAGTGGTTTTAATGGATTCATCTTCATTCTTGACGTCGCTGAATATTTAAAAATATCCTGAATGATGGGTAATTGGGTGGGATATATCTCCTTTCCCCTAATTAATTTCTTGAGAAGCCACCTCGAAAAACCATAATCAAGTGAATACATTTACACAATGCCGTAGTTTCGGTCCGAGTAAATTTTTATTGCTAACCTTTTGGTTTTCTGTCATAATTATTATTATCATATATAATAATTTTCAAGGTGAAAACAAAATTTCACTGCCTAAATGCTGGTGATTAATCAAGGCCTTTAGGTTTCTTAAATTTTGGTCCGTGTTCTCTGTTGGTAAAAATAATTTGTTCAGCTATTAAAAAAATGTCATCACCATATCATAACTAGTAAAATGAAATGTGAAGCAGAAGGATTGTAAATAAGTGAACGATTTTTAAGGATTACGCTTGGTCGAGGCTCATCACTTGTTGTCCTAATGATAATGGACAATTTGTGCCGCTTACCTACCCCTGGAAAGCGGTAGCGTAGTGGCGGAATCATCTCCAAGCGGGAGGTCCTCCTCCTACCATGTACTATCTTTGTTTCGCGGTCGCCGCCTCAGTCGAAACGGACCATCTCAGCCAAGATCCGAGAACACTCCCCCTACCCTGGACACTTCTCCATCTGATCATGCTTCTCTCAACCCGCGTTATTTATTGGTGGGTGTATCTTTTGTACTTATTTATTTCGTCAAAGGGGGTTATTTTCCTAGGAAGGTGTTTACCCTTTTTTCTCACCTTATTCAATAATCACGGTAACTTGGAAGGCATCGAGCCCACCGATTCACAATGAGTTATCCCTCAACTTTCCTGGGTTAAAAATTAACCACCAGCTTCCCCTCAGTTTTCATGAGTTCAATGTCATGTAATTTACATCAAGAATATTAGAGTAATGTAATTTAATCATGGAAACTTAGGTGATATAAATTTGATCAAGATGCACGCAATGGATGGGGCCTCTGTTAAAATGAATGCCATACGGCTCGTATACTTGGTTATTGAAGTTTTTGACGGATTACATTCTGTGCATGACGTAGAAGGGTTGGTTGTAAATCGAACCCGCAGGTCTCTTCGAGAGAACTATCAGTATTATTAGGCGGGGATCTTTTCATTCTTTTTCCCTTTACGTTTTCTTGCACAAACCATTAACTCCATATAGTTTTCTCCTGGAGAATGAATGAACAGTCACGTTATCGTTAACTATTTTAACCTCTGTTGTAGTGATAGATTCGCCGTCAGAGTTGGAGGCTCGCTCCCACTCATAAAATGTAGTTTCGTCCTTGGCTCGCAACGTGGCTATGGACCGTGTGGAAAGCATTAATTCCTGTCGAAGTGGCTGTCGATCCTCCGGGACCGCTTTGATGACCCACTGCGAGTGTGAATACACACTACAAATATATTTAAAAGATCACTACGTCAGCGTTCGACCCGAAACCTTTTTCTTCAAGACCTGTTGTCATAGCATTTCTCATTCTCGAAATCCTTTTGCTGCGAGAGGTTCTTGAGGATGGTGAGGATGAGGAGATGAATGAGTCAGTCAGTCCAAAATGATTTGCTAAAGCGTGGTGTAGATTCTTTCCCTTCAGCGAGGGGAGATGCGATAATACTCCCAAGTGCGAAAAATGCTGCCGCAATCACCAACATCATCAAAGCTCGCTTGAAGGATCCACGACAGATTAATACCATACTTTGCCTAAATCGCGCGAGGAACGTTTTTCCTAGCCTTTTGATTAAATGGATCCCTATCTGACCTTTCCTTTCGAGTTACGGGGTTAAAGGGCAGAATGGAAGTGTAGGAGAAGTGCCTCCTTGTGTGGAACCGTGTAGTTAAGATGGACCAAGCAGTTCGATAAAACGCCTCCTATCGCAGAAACATCTCTTTGTCCCCCCTCTCCCTTCTTTTTGTCTTGATGATCTTGAGCGTGCAAGTGAAGTCGCCCAACCAAAGTCGGGGGCCCCGGAAGCTTACGTTTAAACTGTGTCCGAGGCGACTGGAGCGGGCGGCGTCGAGGAAGTGGGTAATGGTCCCGGAGGCGGGGAAGGAAAGAGGCAGAAACAAAAGAACGCGCGGACCCGAAACAAAAGACAGTCGATGAGATACCGGTCTGTTGTGGGCTAACATAATTCGCACTCCAGAGTCCGCTCGGATCCAGGTCAAGATGGAAAGAAAAAAATACGTTTCTCCTTGATGGCATTTTGTCCTCTGACTTCCATTAAGCCCAGCGCTAATGGCGGACGTGTGAGAAAAATAGAAATTTCTCGAATTAAAAAAATAATTTTGCTAAAGATTAAAATACCATTTTTCAAATTCCCTGAAGCGTTGGTAGGGTGGTTTGGTACTATTATGAGAATGCCGAGGGCGTGATTGTTGCTCATTCCCCTGAATAGATTTTCGTGATTTAATTTCTCAAAAAACTTCATCCTCTATGTTCTTCTTATTCGTGTATCGCGATGGTGGTACATACATGAAGCAGTAATAAGTTCCATTTCTTTTCGAGATCAATTCATTGTTTGCGGTCTACCCCCACATATCTCTCGGTTAACTCGCTCCTATTCCTGCTTCTTGGCGTCAAATATAGCGCTGTAGTGAACTTATTAAGCATGTAGTAGGCAGCAGGAAGTTTGATCGAAATTTTTTCTCGAAATTTTGTTCTCACGATATGGAAGAATTTTCCCTTCACAAATAATGCGGCTCAAGGAGAGGAATTAGGGTCAGAGTGCTTTTTGCTAATTCTTGCCATTTTCTAAAGAATTTCATTGAGAAAAAAATGAATGCTTCCGGCCTCTTCAAGTAACATTTCCTCGTCAACATTATCATTTTTGTGGAATGAATGCGATTTACTCATAGTGATATCTTTATAAACGCAATGTGATAATTTTATATGTTTTCAAGCTATGGTATTGTTTTTGTAATTATACTCTATCTCAGTTTTCTAAAAATATTAAATTTATCCTTTCCCTCTCTTTTTTACCATACGATTATTATTGCTAGGTGCGATTTGAAGTTCAACGTTTCCGATCAATATTTACGGTTTTATGCTGAGAGAAACTGCTTTGATAAATCTCTGGAGTTGTATTTTATAGATCAAAGTTGCCTATTTAAGTGCAGACTAGACCGAATGAATTTTGATAAAAAAACATTTTTTTATGAAGAAAGTATTTCCTATTCGCTTAGGCTGTAAAGGAAGTTCTATATCCGCTTTCACCTGCTATTCTCGCAGAATTAGCAGAGTAAGGAATTGTAAGGCCACCATCTGTGCTATGCGAGTCCTAAGTTTCAGGTCAAAACTTTTCTCTACCTTCACAGTGTTGCGCATTTATCAATAGATAATTATGTTTATTTTGGTGACAGAAATGGTCTCCAAGTCTTATGATTGGAAGTGCTAAAGATTTATGCTATGCTTCCACGCTTTGTTTATTTTACAAACATGTGCAGGATCACAGGAATGGGGCAAATACCATCTAAGGAATATGCCCTTTTTCCAATGTTAAGCTCTCTGGTTGATGAATTTAAATTTATATCGAGCCTTAATGAGTCATGAGTTAAGAAGCGGATTTGCCTAAGTAATTTACCCGAGCCAAGATCGTCATACATATCGTGGGAAATTCTTAAACTTGAGTACTCGCCTAAAGAGATAATAATGAAGTTTTATGAAATCTTGCACCAAACAAATTGTTCCACGTAAATTCCAAGTAAAGGATAAATGTCATCACTTGTGATATTCCTGGGTAAACGTTGGTAAATTAATGGGCGAAATAATGGCTTAACTTTGCTTTGCTACTCTTAAGTGGCTTGACTATTCTTTGTATTTTATTCGTTTGAATTCAGTTCTGTAATGTCTCCTTCGCTGTGATGTTGTTTATATTTTCCTGTTTTGAATTCGAGTTGCTTCCTCTGCTAAGTAAGCCTCTTCACGTTGTTCTTTTTTCTCCTTTGGGAAAGCGCTGGGGCGTAGAAATCCAGTCGAGTGGTCTCTTAACAAAGTTTTGTGGTTGTGTTTCTACTCGTTAAACCCAAGCTAATTAGAACTAAGTTTAAGCTGTTCGGCCGGTTGCGGTTTTTGATACACTTTCAAAGGAAATTTGAGTCAAACAACGGTTGAGGTGATAACTTCGGGACTTCAGGTATTAGTGTCATTCAAATCGTGTATTTTCGCGGTTCAACTGATTTTTTTGGTAAAAGCCTTCACCGTTATAATCTTTAGTTTCAGAATCTAGGACTTTGATCCTCGGTGGAGAAGACTTCTTCAATTGAATTCTTCGCCAGTCAGTCACCCGTAGAGCTCCTCTATCTTTTTGCGGTCTGGTTATGTAGATGCGTATGGACCAATTTGCGGCATCGTGGACCGTTATCTTCCCAAGAAATTGCTTACTTTTCCGTATTCCCAGGTGACAGAGTTTAACTCTTCCTGAATGTTCTTCTCAAAAAAGGTGAATGTCGTGATTTATTCGACCTTTTGCCTTAGGCCATTAAAATTTTATATTACTAATTAATCACTGCCTGTTGAGTCATGCGAAGTGTTTTTGTAGTAGAAACCGGAAACTTTTCCTTCACCTGGGCGTAATTCTCAATGGGCTTCAAACCTATGCTTTTAAGGGTCGTATGTAAATAAAAAGAACAATCGATTTTTCTAGATTGAAGATATCTCGCATGCTACGACACAGGCAAAATATTTAAAGAGTTGATCCGACTAGCGTTTTATTCTGCTAGCGATTTAGTGCCAAATCGTAACCATTGATTTTCTGGAATAATTCCTTGCCAGCCTTCTGATCGAAAGCAAGTTTAGTATCTATGACATATCATCAAAATTGTGAATATTGAAGTTTGGATGAACCCGTTGTTAGGTTGGTGACATAGGGAGGGGACAGACAACTAATGTAATTTGGGCCATTGGGGAGGCGGATGGGTATGTTGGTAAGGGAAGGATTATTTTGGTTTTGGAGGAAGGGTGGAGAGAAACCTGGCGTCTATATTAACCTCCTCTTAACGAAAAGCGCCTAGAGAACCACAATTTAACGTACCATCTGACGGATGCACAGTGCTACAACTGGAGTACTCTCCACATGACACTGAAGTTGGAATCGGAATTCGGCTGAAAAATATCTGCCGCTGCCATATTTAAACTCGGGCCCTCGGGATAGGAAGACAGCACTCAAGCCACCACACCAACCCGACCCCTTTGTTGATCTCTTACGATTGAAAAAATTGGGAATGAATGTCATCTTTGATGGACTGAATACGACGCATCAGGACGGACGCCCTCTCCGTTACACGTTCGCGCCCTTTCGGATTGAAAGGAGAATGGGGTGGGGAGAGAAAAAAATCGGCCAGCAGTATCGCCAAGGGAGGGATGGAGGGGAGAGAGGGGAGGTTAGGGGGGAGAATGGGAGGGGTAGCGGGTTGGAATTAAAATAAGAACGTGTCCGATAACCTACCCCAAGGCAGTAGGGGAGCGGACTTAACGTTTTTATCGTCGCTTGCCTCCCTTTTCTCCGGCGGCGGCGGGCTCTGTCGCCCACCCTCTTTCCCACTCCGTCCCCCCTTTCCTGCCGCCTCCTCCGCATCGAATATCGACACACAAGGGGGTGGGGAGTAGTGGGGACGCCGAGCGTCGCCGTCGGTCGTCGTACTCGGGTCCTTCTCTTCAAAACCTCTCTTCGCCCTCTTTTTTCAACCCCCCTTCCCCTCGCGACATCCGCCCTTCTCTCTAGAAACGGCGTGCTCGGCGAATTTCTGCCCCGGTGCGGCGCTGCGATTGCAAAAACAAACGAAAACGAGAGGGATATCGAGAACCTATCGCAGCCAGGGCGTCGATTCCTCCTTTTGCCGCCCTTTTTTCGAACTCATTTCGCTGGGGATCGTTCGTGTTCTCGACTTCGCGTCGCAAAAAGAGTGAGCGACCGTTGATTTTCCGAATCCGAACTTACAATTTTCCTCTCCCAGCTCGTTTTTTCATCCCCAGTCTCGATAATTGCTTTTCTACGTTCTTTCAGTTATTAAAGAAGTGTAAATTTTTCCTCTCTGCTAAAATTCAACTCCACTATTTATTTGATTCATGCGCGTCGTATTCGGTTCGATGCTTTCAAATCCTAATCATTGTAAATTTCTAACCAAATTGTAATGCTTCAACGTTTTCTAAGTTTTCCGCGCATTATCTTCATTCAACTCAAATGTGAGCAGTGACGCTATTTCTTTTCTCTTCATTTCTCCAGTTTCTTTCCTCCTGTTTATTTCCTCATTTGGAAATCACCCCAAGCCAGAGTTGCTGTGATATATGAGCTGCCATTTGAAACGTTCTCAGTTGGTTTTGTTTTACCTCAGTCAGCCACTCAAATGCAAGTCGTGGCGTAATTTTTATTCTCCACAGCTCGTAGGTTGCTTTCTTTGGTCGGATTTTTTAACTATCCATAATTCTAATCTACATCTACGATGTACCGTGCAAGCCACCACCAGGGTGTGTGGCACGTGGTGATTCCACACCAGGCGTGCAGCACTCGTCCCAGAACAAATCAGAACATCTCACGCTACCCCTGGCGCTTGGCGCAGGCCAAAACCAGTCAGGAGAACAGTGCGCAGTCCAACCGGAAACTGGGAGAGTGATAAGTAAATGAACATAAAAACATGCAGAGCAATGCTATATACATAACTAGTGGTTAATATTACTGATACTGTTAATTTTTGAATACTACGAGATGCTACTTCATGCAAAGAACAAAATAAAATAATGCCGGACAAATCGACCGGTGTGAAGAGTTAGTAATGTTGTGGTGTTATTAAGCACAAGTGAAAATTCTAGTCTACATATTGAGGGTGGGAGTTTCATATGATTGATCTATCGCAACTATTATGATCCCTTATTGTGCGTGGGAAAAATGACATTTTGAATCTATCGGTTCGGCAGTCAATTTCCTTTATTTTATTCCTGTGATGACTTTTACCGTAGTACGTTGGCTCTAGCAGTATATGTTGAACGTCCGGCAAAAAACTGTCTGCTCCGAGTTGGCGAAAAAGATTTAACCTGTATTTCTCCCTTCGATCAGTTAGAGATTCCCACCCTAATTCCATCAGCAATTCGGTAACACTGCTACGTTTATCGTAACAACTTTTCACAAATCTGGCTGCTCTCTGTTGTATTCGATCTATTTCAGAGATTAGTCCTACTTCGTAAGGGTCCCATATGCTAGCGGCATACTCCAAGTGAGATCTCACGAGTGAAAAATAACATCGCTCTTTAACTTTCTCGTCGCATTTTCCTAATATTCTCTTCTTAATAATATTCTTTGACTCTTCTAATGGTGTGATACCAGTCGCAGTTAGAAGCTGTCGGTCGGTAACCGTCGGCCTTCTGCAAGAATGGAAATTTACGTAATGTGAGACGAAATCGTATGAGCCTACCCATCCATGCCCCGACCGTTGTGTTCCAAAAAAAGGGTGAAATAAAGGTAGCGATTGGGGCACGTTGCTGCACCCCTCGATCCGACCACGGCTAACCTGTTTCCCTTCATCGCCTCGGCCGACCTTCCCCTGGCAACGCAGGACGAACGCGGCCGAGCAGTCGTTCATTTTTTTCTTTTCTTTTTTTTTTGGCCGCGGAGGACGATGGCCAGGTGAGGTGGAGATTGTGAACGAGATGATGAGAAGGTGAGGGGAGGGGGGGAGAAGAGAGAACTGGGAAGGGTGGGAGAAGCTGAGCGCAAGGTTGCTCCTGGGTGATTTACATTTCCTGTGCATTTTTAATCCCGGCGAGCGGCGGTGGATGCTGCGATGTCGCCGTGACCACGTAATGAAGACGAGAGAGGGAGAGGCATACATCATTCTTCTTCCTTCTTAATCTTCGCGACTCCTTTCAAACTCTTCGTCTCTGTCCCTTTTAGAGGCTTACTTCTTCATCGCTCCCCCCCCCCCACCCACTCCCTGTGGCAGGTGGACGGATGGAATGGTTGGGGGGGAGGGAGAGAAGGGGAGGAAGTAGGCGGGAGTAGTGGCATGGTGATGGAATTTGAGTCTCTGTACCGAGAGCAAATAAAAAGACGCATGAAGAAGTGGAAAGTAGGAGATGGCTGCGAACTGTCGAAGGGGGAGATGGTATGCAGCGGGTCTTGATCTCGCACCCACTCCCAAGTTCCCCCTGTCCGAAGTATCCACGTGCGATGCTTGGCATCTTGGATTCCATTACCCCATGCTATGCTTTTGTTCATCTTATTTTGCGCTTATATCCGTCCCCGTTGTCTTAGTGGGATGATGTCTTAGAATTTTATGAGCACAAGAGTATAGATATTAGGAGAATTGCGTCGGCGACAGAAGAGTTTTCACGAAGATAAGAACTGCAAGAACGTTGTATTGGATGTTAGGAGAAGGTTGGTGAAGTGACTGATTTAATTGTTGAGGAGAGGACGCTAAAGGAGGAGATTATTAGGCAGAGTAGGTATTTGGAACAGGTGATGATGGATGAAGCGATTTAAGAGGGATTTTGGTTAGCGGCGAAGGGGAAGACACAGAATAAGCTTTGTGGTTGTGATGAAGATGGGTAGGACTATTGCCGAGCTGAGGGAAGAAATTGTGTTGGAGTTTGGTGCCTGTGGGAGAAGAAGATTTATAAAGATACATTTTTCTTGATCTAACTTAACCAGTCTACATCTACGATGTACCGTGCATGCCACCACTAGGGTGTGTGGCACGGGGTGATTTCACACCAGGCATGCAGCACTCGTCCCAGAACAAATCAGAACCTCGCACGCTCCCCCTGGCGCTAGAGCAGGCCAAAAGCAGTCAGGAGAACAGTGCGCAGTCCAACCGGAAACTGGGAGAGTGATACGTAAAAGAACATACAAAGACGCAGAGAAATGCTATAGACACATCTAGTGGTTAATATTACCGATACTGTTAATTTATGAATACTAAGAGATGCTACTTCATGCAAAGAACAAAATAAAATACCCAGTAGATCACCTCAAATTATAATCAATCCCCTTAAATTGCCAAGCGTTAACTATTGATCGCCCAAGATTACCTGATGTATCCCCCACGAGTACACCACAGTCGAGATGGGCATCGTCACCTGCCAATCCTTTTATGAACATTTCATAAATCTCCGAAATTGCGTAATTAATGGTCGTGCATCCTCCTCCTCGACTTGCTCATATGAAGTTCGAATGTTACATATGATACCAGGTGTGCCCGTGTTTCTTCGGTTCATCCGTAACTCCCAATTAAAATTTTTCCCGCCGAAGTCCGTTTCAGCAAATGGCTAGACAGAAATCTTTACCTCCTCCCTCCATTCCTCATCCTTGGTTTTTCCCCTCGTGAGATATTCCATGAGTGGTGAGGCGCATTCATCGCCCCAGCCACACCTCCTCCCCCTCCCCCCCCCCCACGTCTCACCACTCTCAACCACCACCCCCGGCGTAATGCTGCTCTCCGTAGACACCTGAGGAACTACTCCCGAGTTTGACTCACTCAGGCACGCTCATGAGTTGAGTTTTGCGAGCGGTTGTGCAATTGCTGTGGGGTAGGACGGGCGAGAAGGACACGCCGAGAACGGAAATGTCTTACTTCTTGATAAAAATGAAGGTGCGCGCGTCTTGTAGCGTGACGGGTGATGACAGCAGTGGGGTGGTGGACGAAGTGTGCCGAGAACGTGTTGATTTCTCCGGACGTGAGACCGATGGGGAGGTGCCAGTGCGGCGCCTCCTTTGATGCGCGACGTTGTCCAGACTCGGAAGCTTATCTCGCGAGCTATCTTGTTCTCCGAAAATAATACGCGGCGTTGGATTCCGATCAGGAGATAACGTACATCCTCTTTGATATTCTCATTCACAAAAGTGTAGGTGGAGTCGATACGGGATTATCGATGACGCACAATTTTGCCGTAGAACTTTATGCCCCTAGTCACTACATTCTTCCCTGAAATGTCGAATGGATCACGATTTAATGGTAGGTATCCAATACCTGTAATGTTATTCGCACCGCAGCCACTAAAGAAGACTTTGGGATACTACACATATTTTATTATGTATACCACTTTTTGTTAAATCTTTGGAATTTCCATTTTTCGTATTATGTCACCACTACTTGGCCATTTCCATTCGCTAAATTTCTAACCGTGATTAATCGATATAAACGCTTTTGCTTTCCCTGTATTGTTCCCAAGATCTTTAGGCAAATTGACTTCTTCTTCACTTCACAGATTAGTGGCATAACCTGTACCGGAAACCATCTTAGCCTTGGTCGACCGACATCGCGAATATCACTAGGGTTATACTCCCAAGGCAATTCTGGGGAGACGGTTCTGCTTCATTCTTCCTAAATGGTTGCACCATTTGCCTTTGAATTCAGTAATTATTCTTCAAGATTGAAAATGTATAAATTCTCTGTATGACTTCGTTCCTTATTTTTCCTATCCTATTGTCCTATCTTTTAATGCGCCACCCTTAACAGCTCAGGGACCTCATTTAAGCCAATGTGATGTTATCCCTGTCTCTCTTTGAGAGAACCCTCGTCTCGCTACCGTATAGTAAAACCGAAACTGCCATTATTTTGTAAAACTTCAGTCTAGTTCCTTTTCTTGTTTTATTTTTTTAGAGTTCTATGAATTGTCCAACAGATGTATTTGAACTTATTAAGTTTATTTTCGACACCTTGGTCTGTTATAGGGGATATTTCTGTTCCAAGATAATTGAAACTGGACACTAGATCACTGCTCAGGATTTGGTCAGAAATGGCCATTTTTGTCCCTCCCGGTTATTTTCACATAAAAGCCATAACCTTAGTTTTATGTGGTGATATTATTAGTTCATATTATTCTGCTATATTTGTCAGGAATAATACTCCCTTTTGTAAGTCATTTTCTGTCTGTTGTATGATAGCAACATCGTCAACGTATGTGATAGTAATTAGCCTAACATATGGAGTTAGTTCTATGCCACTTTTTAAACTTTGTTTCTATTTTGTAGTGATGTCGTCCAAATATATATTAAAACGAGTCTGGGAGATACAACAGCTTTGTCTTACTCATTTTTTTACTGGTGCTGTCAGCTGCTTTCCCGTATCAGTAATAACTGAGGTATTTTGATACAGACTTTTATATGCTTTGACCAGGTGATAAGGAAATCATCCTCTTTTCAAAAGTTTACCCAATATTAATTATATTAAACTATAGAAGGCCTTTTGGAAATCAATTAATACAATGTGAGTTTTCAAATAAATTCTCTCCTCTTCTCAATCATTTGTTTAAATGTTAAAATAGCATCAACTGTAGAGCGACCTTTCCTGAAACCCATCTGTTCTTCATCAATTATGTTTTCTCCGATAACCTTAAGTATTTTATTGATAATTCCTGAACATATCTTATTCACAGTGTTTAAGTAGAAGACTGAGGCCTCTATAATTTCCACAGTTGTTTCTATCACCCTTTTTAAAAAGAGGGATTACTTTTTCTTTCACCCAATTTTCGAGGATTTTGTCCTATATCCAGCGCATTTTTATAAGATGTATTAACCTAATATATAAAATTTTGCCTTCGTATTTCCAGAATTCAGCATTAATTCCGTCCATTCCTGTTGCTTTTCTATTTTTTAGATCCTTAATTGCATCTACCATTTATTCATCTAATCCATAGTGGTCAAAGGTGTCTTTCTTCTTCAGGAGGGTTATATTTCATACCATTGATTTTAATAATTTGTCATCCAATATTCTTCATCTATCACGCTTAGCTTTTTCATCTCTTTGATCAATACCTTAAGTTTTCAGTGCTTAGTAATAGAACGACTGTTGACCATGTTCATTATCTTCAATATTTGAGATATGTCCCAAGATTCTTGATGACTTTTCTGTGATAATTTCTTTGCGCTATTTCTTTTTAGTCAATATAACTCTCTTTTCTCAACTTTAGACTTATTTAGCAAGATTTTTTAAGCTTCAAATCTTTTTCATTCTCAGCCATTTCGATTTCTTCGTTCCAGATCTTCAAGCATTTCCTTCTATGTTTTTTTTTCCTTCCAAGAACTTAGGTATATGATATTTTATGATCAGAATATTCAATGTTATGCCATTCCTTTTCTACATTAAGATTAAAAGATAGGACAATAGGATAGGCTACGGCCGAGTTGTAAATTGAATTAAAGTTTAAAATAATGAAATGAACATATTAGAGTCTCCGTGAATTACAGATAAATCCAATACTTACACAACATCCCGATTCTTGTTAATTACTCTTCTCTTGCGTGTTCAATAGACAATGAACACATGAACCTATTCCAAGGTTTTTCTAAAAATGTTGGTGAATCATATTTAATTCCAAACATGCAGTACTTATTTTCTTCTATGGCATTCGAAATGCCAGCATGTACTAAGTAATAACTAGTAATTCAAGGATCAAATTTATATCAAAATCATAGTTATTTTATTTTTCGTTTACCTCGAATATATTTTATAGCTTATTTTTGTATAATTTCTGCGCACCTTGATCTAAGATCATGTAATTACTGTTTTGGAAGATGATTTCCATTAACTCATAGTGCTTCCCTTCGTTGGCAATTCAATCGGCATAATAAACTATTTCCACGCGACAAGTAGCAATTTTGGAACTAATTCCTATTAATATCTGGGACTCTAATCCCTATTAAAATAATGTTTTGCACATGTTAATATTCTTGGTAACAATGAAAATATGGGACTCTATCATTAATTTTGCTAGTGTTTTTTCAATCCAAGCCTTGAATTAAGTCCAATTTACTCAAAGTCGAGTCATAAAGGTCGATTTACAATTCTATTGGTACATACTAATAAATTCTCTCAAGCTTTACCATTCGGGCTTGCGACCTTTTTCCTGTAAATTGAAACCAGACACCCTGTTAGATGTTTTCAAAATGTCCCTTCCTTAGTGAAATATGTGCTCGCTGAAAATTACCTTTCACGCCCATTTTCACCGAGCGATATATCGAGAAACAGTTAAGATGATCTGGCGTAAAATACAGTCTATGGTTATACTCTGTTTTTTATATGACCCTCCCCCATCACTCTTGACCAAACCTAATGTCTGTGGTTTCCTTTGATATCCGCCTTATGTAGCTGCCATCTACAGTTACAGGCGTTTTGGATTTTTTGTGGGTTTGAAATAGTGTGATCCGTTATATAAGTTTCCAAGACTGTTATTTTTTGGGATCGCATCCCTTCTCCGTTGAAGCTCAAGAAAGTGGTTCTTTCAGTCTCAGGTCTCGATTTTCTCGTGTCTAACGTATTTGTATCTCATCCCAACATCTTTTCATGCTACACGACTGCACTGCTCTCTGTCAAGCTATAAAATTTTATCCATAGCTGAACTCTGCTTTATTTTATAGTATAATTCGCCATAAATTTTGGTTCCAGCACTGCTATCAGCGTTTATGCAAGTTTAGCTAAAATTGTGTGACAATTAATGTCCCAGTTTCAGCCCAGTTAGTTTTAGCGGGTCGTTGAATTTTAGAAATTTTTATTTTTATTAAAGTAATATTTACTTATTATTCTTAGGCTAATGCTAATTCGGTGAACTTTTTCCATCCAGAGGGACATAATCCTCGGAGATATTCTTAGCAGAAAGTAAGTGTAGTATTTGACTATTTAGTCATGAAAATTAATCTCGTATAGGGTTTGATACATTCCGAAAAAATTAACAAATGCGTATTTTTCATTTTCATCAGAGATTCATGAATTACACACGGCGTGACTGAGTTGAATAAAAGCATTACAATACTTAAAAATTGAAATCAAACAAAATCTAAATTACCTACGTCTACCATAGAGTGTAGCGGTTACGAAATCTGAACGCCAGCCTCCTAGGATAGTATGACTAGAGTGATGAGGCAACGACGATTTGACAGTTAAAAAAATATCCATTTATCTGATAAGTAAAAAAAGATCAAAAATATTTGAGCTCTTCCAGTGATAATAATCTGTTGAGCTGATAGATCATTATTGCGTTTCGGTTTTTCCATTAGGATGTTGAAATGAAAATTTTTGAAAATGCAAATGAAATTTTAATTTACTAAATTTGGGACTCATGGGTATCTGTGTGTGTGTATGTAAACCACTTAACCAAATTAAAACTTGTATAATTGAATATATTGAAATAGTATTTGAATCTGGCTCGCTTGCTTTAGTATGCAGAAATCTGAAAGCCATCTCGTTACCCTGGTGACGTCTTAAGATAGGCTCACATATAAAAATATATCTTCTCACCCATAAATCGTCAAAACTCTGGTATATATTTAATTTATTTTTATTTTTTCATAAATTATCCATTGGAATAGGGACTGTCTAGCTTTCTCAAAAGCAGAAGCTAAGTTTTGTACTCACGAATCACTGAAAATGTGTACATTTGAATGATGATTGAGAAAAGGACGGTATGTCCTCTGAAACGTACGGTAACCGCTATTGTAATTTGCTTACAGGGCGATATCCGATAATACTGAAGAATTTGTATATTGGTGGTGTAGTTTGAATGCGAGGTAAGATAGTGCAAAAGTGATATATTTCTATATTATCGTTCTCTTTCAGAAATTTAAAGCGTCCCATAAAACTCATATTTTATTTATGGGCCTCCAAAAACCCATCGACATAGACACACTGCCTCTGATATGAGTAAATCTTCCAATCACGCCCCTAATCAAAAATCTTCTACAGTGGAAAGGACATTCGTGAATGTTTTACAACCCTTGTAGGTACTCAACCATTTCCTGCGACTCAACTCCTGTTCTTCACCATCATAAGACTCATACTTTTTTCTGAGGAATTTAGAAAATTAGCATATAGCCTTTGTTTAAACCGTTTAAGTTGACCTTCAAGGAAAACTAAATCCGTGAAATCCTTATCTCTTTATTGAATTTAGTTTTTAAGCCTTAGAAAGCGACTCTAAATAGCGTGAAAGTTCCTCGAACCCCACGGATCAGCAATGCATTGTAATTCTATTCACTCTGATGAATAATATTTACGTTTTACAGAGTCTACATTTATTTATGCTTGAATAATTTACTTATCACTTCGGTTTGTGGCTGAGGGAGCTAACTACTGTAGGTACTGTATGCAGAGTGAAAATGTGTTCTTTCGGCGCATAATAGACTCTTTGTTGAATTTATTTGACGTTAATACATCTTTAATTGCATGGTATTTTAATTAGGATATTATTTGTTGCCATCATGTACCGATTTTGCAAAAATTGAGTTAGTGAAATGTGTCTTCTAAGTTCATAATTGAACATCATTATGTCCTTCTAATCATGATGCAGCGTTTTAGGCGTGAGGCCTAAAAATTCATGCATTTCTTAGAGATGACTTCACCTTTTTTGTTGTTGACTAGGCTCTTATACTGGGGAAATTATTGTGGACAGGAGAGATTAACTCAACTTGTGTGCTAATGCTTATGACTTATTATTGTGCCTGTATATCCCATGCTGCTACGTTGATGACCTAGTGTTTGAATCTTCTTTTAAGAATTAACTTAAATTAATTGTTCAATATGAACATTTAGGAAATTCAAAGCAGTTGAAATTTAGTGGTATATCCGCTGTGGAGTTTAAAGAATTTGAGAAATTCACAGTGAAAGAAATTCGCCTCGGTTCAACTGAAATGGGTGAACTCAGGCAAACTATAAAAGCACATGTTGGGGCATTGGGGGAACTGGGTTTGAACCCCAGTCCAGGCGAATGATTTTCTGCTGAGTATTTCGCACATTTCTATGAACATGTACCTCGTGCATGAGCTTTGTCTCATTTTAAATGTTTTCTTCTTTTCACCGTTGAAGTGGCCGAGTTTTTAAGCATGTATTTGTTTCCATGAAGCTTACGCGCGAACAGAACATGGCCTCACGATCCGTTGGATTCCGTCCGTGCCATTGCTTATGGGTTGGTTCGCGTCCTTCGCGATAAGCCCTCCTCGCTGCTCCGTTCCTCGGCCTGCAGGCGGACCCGAGTTCAGTTCCCTACATTCTCATCTCAATCCTCCACCTCCGATCGTTACTTCCCTCGCAATCCGTCCACTCTCATTCCTCACCCCCCATCCGCGCAAACTTCACCCCTTTCCTCCGCGTGCATGCATGTGGACGTAGAGACGCTCGCCCAACCCACCGTGTGGAGTCGTGCGCTCTCATATTCGCTGTCTCTCTCCGAGGCCTCTCTCTCTCCTCCTTTTGTCCCTTATATCCCGAGTTTTGTTGCTCCTCGCCTATCTTTCTCTCACCTCGCTGCTCCCTCGTTCTCTCCCCCACCAACGCTACCTCCACAACCCCCGACCGACCCCCCACCCTCTCGCCCACGCGAGTTAGCGACCCTTATTCTCGGAGAACGCGCCTTAGCTCCGTTTCTTCCTCACTCCCTCACCCCCGCTCAATTTTTTTTCTTCCGGTCATTTTTATTTTATCCAACGTCCCCTCGGAGAATTCTTCCCACTTCCTATATCCTTAGTCCTTCCCCTCCAGTCTCCCGACCACATCACCCGCCCCCTCCTCCTCCTCGCTCATGCATCTTAAAGCGAAGTTAATGCGAAAAAGGAGGGGTGAGGTAAAGAAAAAACTTAGAGATGTGAAAAAATTATATCCTCCTTGAGGGTGGGGGGAGAAAGAATGCGAGGAGAGAGACGCGAAAGTGCTCGACGAAATTTAAGACTCCGCTGAGGACGTTGGTCGGAAGGGGGAGAAAAACGTAATAATCCGATTGTTACATTTTTCCGGGACCTCCTTTATTTTTCATTTTTTACAGTTTTCGTGCTCATTTCTTCGTTCTGAGATCCACCGCAACGTTACGTTCACTCCTCTTCGCCCCGCTGTTACCTGTGCCCTTCTTATCCCTTGGCGCCCCTTTCCTGAGAGGATTTCCTCCACTCGTCTCTTTTATTTTTTTGAGGTGGTGAACCCTCCCACCTCCGCGTTGGCTGGCTCGCGAGAGAGTGTACATGGACACTGACACCTTTCCAGCGACACACCTTTCCACTGCATTCGCTCGTATGTGGCGCTGGCTTATCCTTCCCCACGTCTCCCTGTCAAACTCCTCACGAGTGGCCATTTGTGCGGAAGGAATAAGCCGGTGGACTCGCGGAAAGTTCGAATCTCTTGGCCTCGTCTTTGCCGCCTGAGTTCATTGCTCCCTTCTCCATGCCTCCTTACGTTGGAAACGTTATGCATGGTTCTCGGTGTTGACCTAGAGAAACAATAGGTCTATTACCCTGCGTGGTCGGTGAAGTACGATGTCATTCCGGGCACAACTGATACATTGTGGCCTTGCATTTGAGGTAAATGATGCTTTCCTTCCGTCTCATAGTGCTGACAAATAATAGTCCAATTAATAATGCTTTTTTGCTAATAGTTGGTGGTTTTTCTCGAATATAATTATATTGATTAATTAGTGTCTTTCAATTCGATTGATTGAATGTTGTACATAGAGGAGAAGCGAATGTTTTTGCAGTGTTGGTTTTCTCACTTTCCCTTAATTCAAAATGTATCTTTTCATTGAATTTTAACTAGCGCTTAACATTTGGCTGAATAATTTTTTATACGGAAACTATCTCATAATTCATAGAATTTTGGACCTCTTTCTCTTTGTTTTTCATGTAAACGGAGGAAAAGTATCCAGAAAGCAGGAATATTTTCTATTAACTCGACCTCCTAAAATTAAGGAATTACTCCCGTATGAATCATGACAAATTACTGACGAAAGTGTGACATATCTCACGTCTCCAAAAAGAGGAAAAAATGGTGTTGGGTCATTTTTCAGCATCATGTAGAAGCACAAACCCTCTACTATGATAATCATCTTTCTGATCAGGCAGACAGACCTTTAAATTTGCAGCCCGCGAGCGGTACGCTTCCTTTGGGCGTCATCCATCCAACGGTCCCGACGGAGCTAGTCTGTCATTATGTCCCGACGAGGTCGTCGCCGGTGAAATGTGCGGCCAAGGCATTCGTTCAGATGCGTGCTGCCCGTGGAGAGTTGGAGAGAGAGAGGAGGGGGTGGGCGTTTTTTGCGAGTGTTTATAATGTGGCCCACGAGGAAATGTGTAGACCGGGGGCAAAGCCATTCGTGGATGGATGGATGAATGGGTGGTGCCCCGTGCCAGATGAGCCAACTGACTGTTGCCATGTGAGTCGCGCAGGAAGGATTGGTCCTCTCTCGACCAGTCTTGTCGCTAGTTTTCCGACATCCGTCATTGTTTTTGTGTATATCCGGATTATGAAAGAGCGGCGGAGGACTCAGAAGCTGGGTATGAACATGAATGCAAAAAAATATACGCCTCGCAAATCCCGTCCGTTGGGACAGGATTGAGCACGAGGATGGCGGAAAAAGTTATGCGAAAGGATGGAGATATGACGTCGTCTGTGGTGGGTCAATGATGGAGAGCGTCATGTGGGTCAGCGGTGCGATTGTTTTTTGTTCCTTCTGCCTCTCACTGGGAGGATGATTGAACAGGGAGCGACTACCGTCTAAGTTGAATATTCCAACGCTAGACTTGGAATAATTGGTCGTTTTTGCCTTACTTGGTCTTTTTTTTGTTCTTGTCATCTGGAGAATTCTTTTCGGCGATTTCCAATATTTCAGCGACTGTCGCACTAATCCGGACAAAAATCTTCGCATTTATGTGTCGAGTTCTGCTCCGTCTCTTTCGGAAATTCTGTGTCACAGGGTTTTTTGAATCACCAATGCCAGTGTTCCTTTTCCAGATTTTTGTGAAAGTTGTTGTAATTGTCTTCGCTAAGTTCGTTGTGACGTGCCGATTACCCGGAGTGGGAGGTGAACTTCTGTAGTAACCCTAAAATATTCAAGCGCAAAGGCTGTGTGTACTACCCGTAAGAAGTTAGCCCCTTAGCGACGCATTTCCCTCCGCTTTAGGCAAAAAGGTGAATACCCGCGATAACAATTCTTAATCAATTCCTAATGAGATTCGAAACCAAGAAACGGCAGTATTTCTTCAGGATGCGGTTTTTATTGTGAAAAATCTTGGTGTTATCAAAAAATGCTCCTTTGAAACGTGCATTTGCTATATTTAATGGTATTTTTCTCATGAAGTGATTTTCATGAAAATAATTGCTATTGCACTGTAATTTACTATAACCTATCTTCAAATTATGCCCTCCTAACTCGACTAATCCTCTTATATGAGATATGTGTATTTAGTAGACTCTTTAGAAAATTGACTTGCCTTGCTGGATAATTATATCTGTGCACGGCTTAATGTTACTAATTTTGAAGTATTTAAATAATTATAAGTGCCCGAGATGAATACTTTTGGGATTATATTTTTAGCTCATTGCTCGAATTTGTCTTAAATTCTTGAAATTAGTCGACTTTCATATATTACCGGTCCTCTTAAATATTACCTTGAACTTTTCTTCTATTTTGGAAATTTTTATTATTTTAATGCATTATTTTTGTGAGGAATACCCTTTTGAAATGTTGTTTTTATTTTTCAGGTGAGTTCCTAGACATTGATGAAGGCTGAATTTGTGGTGGTGACAACAAATTCTGCGAGTGCTGTCAAAGTGAGTTTCTTTTAGATATTTCATGAACGGTTATAAATAGCTACGAACTTCGGATATTTATTCGTTTTCAACGTGAATTACTTTTGTATTACTAAAGGTGGAAAAAATAGAAAACATTTATGGCACTTCATTGTAATAGCCTTAATTTCAACTCCCTTCGTGTCACCATTACGTCGCTAGTATTATGAGATACTTTTTAAAAATTAATTTGAGAATTATCTTTTTGGTAGGTGCAAATCCCGAGTTTTAACACTCTGAGCATAGTTTCTCATATCAATCCATCCCGTTCTTACATTATGCATGTACCTTGAAAGTTTGAATGAAGAGTCGATCTCCATTAATTATGTACCCCATATCCTGAGAATATATTTGCAAAACGTCTTGTGCGACGGTATTGCTGGGCGCTCTTGGGCATTCATTTAATATTATTTACCAAGATTTAAAATAAAACATTCGCTCTCATTTTTTTGTTCCGTTAAATGGCCGTAGTTATTTTTCCGTAATTTAAGTAATCACGTGAAGTTGGGGTACCCAAGGTAGTAGACACATACGTGTAAAACTTTGCTTGGCCTCTGAGATTATAATACGCTCTGTTGCGCTCTAAATCCACAATTCAAGAAACATGGTGAAGGAAGCATGACGCACTGGTGGGTTTCGTCTCATTTTGTGTGCTCGGTCGATTAATTAAGGTCTGCGCCGAAAGTGCGGGAAACACCTAGTTAAGACGCACAAGCACAAAAGGCCTTTCACTTTTGATTTATGAAACGCCTCGGCTAATATGTTCTTCGCCAGTGCATCGCTTTTCCAGGACATGTTTTGTGCTCCTGCTTTGTCCGACCGAAGAAAGAGGGGAAATTTTCATCTCTCCATCTTTCACAACTTCTGTTGCATTGCTTCCCTCTCCCGCATGCAGCTCCTTGCCTTTTCTAAGGTGTTGTGTTTATACTGCTTACCATTCATTTTATTCATATTAGCCATCATTTTCTATAGTTGTTTTCAAACATATTTGCACCTCGATGATCTGTTGACCATATTTTTATAAAATTTTCATCTATTGAATGTGCTATAAAACGTTTTATTGCCGATTCTTCCTTTAAAATGAGATTTTCCTCCTTATTCTGCCCACGTCAATGTGTTAATCATGAAATATATTGCTCGCGTAGGATGTGCAGGCTTTTTATAACCTTATATTTATTTATTTATAAAAATTGTCCACTTACAGCATGCTTGCCAATTTACAGTGGCACAATGTAAAAACAACAAAACAAGAAAAGATATACGAACGCATTCAAATAAAAACAATCAGCTCAGTAACAATGTATGAAAATAAACACATAAAAAGAAAGAAGCAATTAAAAATTGCTAGTAAGATAGGAAAGAGCACGGCTGTTAAACGTGTAGGAAGAAAGTGAAAATGGGTAGGAGCGCTTGGTCAAGGATAATATGGGGATGGGCATGTGAAGTAACGAATGTGTGCGAGTAGTTCTACATGGAACTTTAATGTTGATACTGCCAATCAGTTCTGAACAGTCAATGGCAGAGTTGAGGATGCTGTGGATGAGTTTCAAGTCAGATTTGAGAAGTTGTTTAGGGAAATTAAGAATGGATAGTGTAGTCATAATAGTTTCAGTTGGCATATTTTGAAAATGAGATACTCTGTATTTAACTATCTTCCAGAAGAAAGAAGTAACAGGCTGAAGGGTCTGAATGTGCCTAGGCTATAAAATCACCCAATGCAGTCTATTAATATCTCTAGTCGTGGAATATAAAGTCATCTGAAATCCATTAATTCCAAAAAATCACCCGGTCCCGATCAAATTCCCGTCCGAGTTTATAAAGAATTAGCATCAGAAATAGCATCGTACCTAAAAAAAGAGTATTTGAAAAATCTCTAACACAACATCGTGTTCCTTACGATTAGAAAATCGCGAACGTTACACCAATATTTAAAAGCGGTGATAAGGAAGAGTCCAGTTACTATAGACCGATTTCCCTTACGTCTATTTCGTGCAAGATATTGGAACATATAATTGTCAGGTCGATTATGGGGTACTTGGATAGCCAAAACTTGTTAACGCCAAATCAGCACGGATTCCGGAAAGGCAGGTCTTGCGAAACCCAGTTGGCCCTCTTCCTTCACGACATTCTTTCATCGGGAGAAAACCTTGTCCAAGTAGACGGAATATTTCTAGATTTCAGAAAAGCTTTCGATAAGGTCCCTCATTCGAAGTTACTCGTTAAGTTGGAAGCTTAAGGAATACACCACGACGTAATATGTTGGATAAGAGAGTTCTTAGCCGACCGCGACAGAGGGCGTTAGTTCAGATATAGTGAAAGTAACATCAGGTGTACTCCAGGGAGGTGTCATCGGTCCCTTATGGTTCCTTTTGTATATTAATGACATTACTACCGTTTTTACGAGAAAAATTTGCCTCTTCGCAGATGACGCAGTGTTGTACATGGATCTAGGCAATGAGTCTGACAAGATTGCGTTACAAAAAGACCTAGATGCTATAAATGAATGGTGCAATACTTGGCAGTTAGAATTGAATTTTAAAAAGTGTGTTGTTATGAATTTTTGGAAAAAGAATAACTCGGTCAACGAAAAGTACACACTTAATCAAACAGACTTATCAAATGTAGAGTCAGTTAAATATTTAGGCGTGACCCTTACTCAGGACCTGTCTTGAGGGAAACACATCCGGGGAATCTGCGGACAGGCTAGTCGCAAATTGGGATTTATCAAAAGAATATTAGGTAAATGCGACGAAAAGGTTAAAGAGCGATGTTATTTTTCACTCGTGAGACCTCACTTGGAGTTTGGCGCTAGCATATGGGACCCTTACGAAGTAGGACTAATCTCTGAAATAGATCGAATACAGCGGAGAGCAGCAAGATTTGTGAAAAGTTGTTACGATAATCTAAGCAGTGTTACCAAATTGTTGAAGGAATTAGGTCGGGAATCTCTAACTGATCGAAGGGAGAAATACAGGTTAAATCTTTTTCGCAAACTCGGAGCAGACAGTTTTTTGCCGGACGTTCAACATATACTGCTAGAGCCAACGTACTACGGTAGAAGCGATCACAGGAATAAAATAAAGGAAATTGACTGCAGAACCGAACAATAAGGGATCATAATAGTTAAGATAGATCAATCATATGAAACTCCCACCCTTAATAGGTAGAGTAGAGTTTTCACTTGTGCTTAATAACATAACATCATTACTAACACTTCACACCGGTCGATTTGTCCGGCATTATTTTATTTTGCTCTCTGCATGAAGTAGCATCTCGTTGCATTCATAAATTAACAGTATCAGTAATATTAACGACTAGATGTGTGTATAGCATTGTTCTGCATGTTTGCATGTTCATTTTTTCCGGTTGGACTGCGCACCGTTCTCCTAACTACTTTTTGGCCTGCACCTAGCGGCAGGGGGAGCGTGCGAGGTTCACATTTGTGCTGGGACGAGTGCTGCATGCCTGGTGTGGAATCACCCCGTGCCACACACCCTAGTGGTGGCTTTCACGGTACTTCGTAGATGTAGATGAATGTTGAAAGGAGCTGATATGGACCTGATGGGGGAGCAATACGTGATTATTGGGATGACAATAGTCGAAAAATATGACCGTAAGGCTAGTGGATCTGCAATTTGTGTGAAGCGGTAGAGGAGGCCAAGCAGAGACATTGATTTATTTTTAACTGCCAGGATATGGTCAGAGTAGTTCAGATTGTGGTCCATCAAAACCTAATGGAGGAGACGCGATTGAGATTTAGTGAGTTTATACTGTAACTGAAATCAATCGGGGATTTTTTTGTGAAATAGATATAACAATGCATTTTCTTGGGTTTAATTTGAGTTTCCAGGTATTGCACCACCCTGAGACCGTGTTTAAGGCATCCTGAATATCACAATATTCCGTGAAATTGTGGATTTGCTTAAAAATTTTGCAGTCATCTGCGTAAAGAATAGTATGAGCTTGTGAGGAGGGAACTAGGGAGGCCAGATCATCTATGAAAAGATTAAAAAGATATGGTCAGAGAACACTTCCCTGGGGAACCCCAGACGTTACAGGTGACCTGTGGGATGAGGAGCCGGTAAGTATTACCCGCTGGGATCTGTTGCTGAGGAAGGAGTCAACTAAGTTTAGGAAATTACCATGCAGGTTAAATCGATGAGAAAGTTTGTGAAGGAGAAGAGAGTCTAGAGAGTTGAAGGCCTTTGAGAAAGAAAAGAAAATAGCATCAAGTTGGGTTTTGTTGGAAATGCAATTGACTACATGGTGCTGAAGAACTGCTAAGTTGGTCAGGCAGGAGCGGCCAGGGAGAAAACCATGCTGATTCTTGGACAGAAAAGGGGAATTAAAATAGTAGAGTCTGTTAAGGATAATCCTTTCACAAACTGAAGATAGTATTGGTATTAATGATATTGGGCGTTAGTTAGAAACTTCATCTTTAGGGCCATTTTTATGAATGGGAATGATGTTTGCGATTTTCCATTGGGAAGGAAAAGTGCCGAGGGAAAAGCAATGGTTAAAGAGAGGCACAATGGGAGGGAGAGGGAGGATGCACAGTGTTTGGTGAGTATGGGACTGAGGCCATCCGGACCAGGATCACTATGGAGAGGGATTTTGCAGAGATACTCAAATACCTCACGAGGATCTGTCTAAATCATGGATAAGGAGTGGTCACGAATTGGAGTGAGGAAGTGATCACGATATGTCAGAGAAGCATCATAATATCATTTTCATTCTCACATATGAGCCCCTGCGTCGCGGTAGTTTATGTAAACGAAGTGGTATGAGATATCAAATTCAATATCCAAACGCTCGTGTTACGACACTGCCGGCGAGACGCTTATTTATTTCCTTGCTAGTTGAATTGCGTGAACGATTGTGTGGATATGAGCTGAATATGAAATCATATCTGGGATCTGTCGCCATCAATTGTGCAGATACGTTAATACGTTCGCTATTATTTCTACTTAACGACTTACCGGAGGATGGTACTAAATGTAAGACTGCCTTAACTTACGATCACATATTTTTTAAATGCTTAATTTTGCTACATGGCTGGGGAAAATACAGCGTTGTAAGTTTCCAGTTTACTCGTATACAGGGAAGAGAGAGAGAGGCTGTAATGAGCGAGGTCGTTGATTCTATTTATAAAGGTGAACCAAGCTTGTGTAGTCTGCTATTTTCCCTCTCTACAAGAATATGATTCATTAATGTGCTCCCCCTCGGTTATTTTTTGGTGCAAATGTGCTCTGCTGTTTTGGCTCCGCGGATAAGGGACTAAAAACGTGCCCGGGGATCCCGTGAACAAATATGCCCTATTTGCGCGGATGACTCAGGGAAGAGAGAGACCTTTCCCCACTCACTGCGAGCAACTGCCCTCGGAGAGAGAGAGAGCCCTCTAATCGAGCATCTCTTCGTGCGGTCGGCAGCGGGTCGCCGGCTTTAATGCCCCCTCCGGCGCGGGTCATCTAGCATATCGCCCTGGGTGGGCAACATTTCCTTTTTGATATAATGGTGACGTAGAGTCTCTCTCTCCCGCTCACTTTTTCCTGGAAGAGATATCTCTCTCGTGGTTATATTTGGCCCTCCAGGAGACAGTAACATACGCACCTCCCGTCCACCCTCGTTAGCTCGCGTGCTTTGTCTCCGCGTTTCCCTGCGTCTTTCTGGACACCACCAGGACATCATTCGGCTCATCCTCTCGATAATGCTGTCTCCCTCGATCCCATTGTGGACAACATGTTCTCTACTCCAACGATTGCTTTTTCCCCTTCGATATCCACCACGCTATGATTCGGCATGGTGATGGCTACACAGCATTGATTCGGCATTACATTTTTTGCATTGAAATAGAAACAGGGCAGCATTGGTTGTTTATGCGTATTCCCAAGGGAAAGAGAAATTACTTGAAGGGTTTATTTTTACTCTTAAAAAGCTGTTACTAACTTAATACACGCTATCATGTTTCTAATTATTTTATGAGCAAAACTCTCCACATTTGAACGGTTAATAATTTCATGATGTAAGTGGTAAGAAAAAACTCTGACTAGTGTGGAAATAAATGTTAAAATATCCGTTCAAAAGATTAATAATATTCTATTTTATGGCTATTTCTAAATGTGTAATTTCTCTATGAGCCAATTCCCTTTCCGCGGAATGATTTCCTTTCGTTTCAAAATTGATCTATCGCGACTGTTATTTATATTTCACTTCGACGTTACAGTAATGGAAGTAGAAAAATGGCGGAATACCCAGCTTACACGCCGCAATTCATCCCATTGTTTTTGTTTTGAACCTTAATGGCATCCAATTCTTCTCTTTTTTGCTGTCAATATTCCAGACTAAGCGCTCTCTGCGAAAACCACTTCTCCATTAGCTTCCTAAATAAAGTCTCCGTTTCTTTGGTGGTCCGCGCGGATAAGTGACTTTGGAAATTTTCCAAACGATGGTAAATAATAAATGAGTAGTTTTTTTTCAATTTTAACTTAAATACTTATTTGTAACTAACAAATTCATATAACCAATGCATAGTAGGTATAAAAACTATGAAAATGCATTCCTATATTTTAGTTGCAGGTCAAGTTAAGAATTGTGATGTTTAACTAGCAAGGGAAAGCACCTTGTCTATTCTACGAAAATTTAATTGAACTTACCAACCGAGATTTCGACTTACACCGTCCTTGTCAAGCAATTTTACTTTACTCAGCATAAGGGGTTATGAATTTGTCGTCACAACCATCATCAAACATGGATGAAGGCTTGTCAGCTACTATAGGTGCTATAATTAATTAATCTTTTAACTAGGAATACGCCTTAAATCCCAGCCTACCTTTCTAGTTGCATCATTGGTATCTTCGAATCTGGGAACCGGTTACGTTTGACGACTATCTCAGCCATGAAAACTATTTAAAAAATTGTCATTTATTACTGTTTGCACATTTTGACGATTATAAAATGAAATCTTCTTCTGAGAAGTAAGCGTGCTCGAAATTTATCATATGCATTATTTTTTATTCCGTGTTTCACGTCAGTCAAATGCTGGAATGTATATTTTATGTTTTAGCTGTTAAGAACCATTAAAATTGGAATTCGCGTTAGCATACCTGTGAAGGAATCCCTATTATTTCTGCTATGAATTCTCGTTAACTGTGTTGTTTTCACTTTCACATTTATTCGTGATTTCCTCAGTTGATTCAACTTATATCACCAATCCTTCGACATTTTGTGAATATTGCCGACAAATTGTGGGAAAACATTGGCTGAGATAGCGGCTTTGCCATTCTGGGCACTTTAAATATTGACACTTCGTCGCATCATTTTTAATTCTCGAGATTTTCTAGCTTATTACAACCTCGTCGAGGACCCTTTCTCGCTCAAGATGCTGCAACCTCTCTCTCTCTTTCTCAAAAAATCTTGAAAGAATAACCGAGAGGATAGAAGGAGAACATTAATTCTTTCCCTTATCCCTCTCCCAGCCCCTTGTTTCCTTTCTCACTTTGTTTCCCTTTCCATTTACTCAGTCCTCTTCTTCCGCAAACCTTTCCTTCTTTCTTTATTTCTTTCTTGTCTTTCTTCATCTCGTTCTCCTTCCGTTGGACCCTGCGACCCTTGCGCCCCTCATTCTTTATTCCCTTCCTCCTTGCTCTTGAGGGTTTATCTCCTTCTCGCGGAGTTTTTTCTCATCCACACTCTCTCGCGCGCACACTTTCCATTCCTTCCTTCCTCTGTTTTTCGTCCACTCCTTCTCCTTTAACGATCCCTCCCTCCCCTCCCGATCTCACCGCTCAAACCGCTCTCTCCTTTTTTCCTCTCATATTGCATTCCGACCGAAGGATTGCATTGTGCCGACACGAGGAAGTTTCTGCCCAGGAGTGACTCTCGTTGACGTCGTAGACGCGAGAGGTTTTTCGATTGCGGGCAATCGACTGCCACTGGAATGACTAAGGGCCTATTTTAATTAAAGAGTCTGTGCCAAGTCTAATTCCATCCCCCCCATCCATGTTAAAGCAGGAATATCTTATGTAAATTACTATGCTCATCCCGTAGAATGGAAAGGGCTAGAAAATGGGCAAAGGAAACGAAGTAAAAACTTATGGAGTTTTTTTGAGAGAAGAGTTGTGTAAAAAAAACACGCAGTGCTCCGATGGGTATAGATTATTGTGAGTAATGGCCATTTTCGATTGGTATTGACGAAGAGGATTAGAGAACAACCGGAGATTGCAATTCGAAAATGATATTAATGAACACCGACTGCTTACAGCCATAAACAAAGTATTTCATATGCTCAGACTTGTGCGCATTTCCAAGCAGGAGGCAATTCACATGCGAATTACCTCCAAGTTTGGATAAAATATAACACAGAGTTATGATTTCGGTGTCTTGTACGTATTGAAGGGATATATGATTCCCAATTTGTTTTTTCATTTGAGTATATTCTGCTCTTAATATCTATGATCTCCTGAGAATATAAAATGACGCCTGTGTTGCGATATTTATGTTCAGTATCTCAAGGTAACTATTTCCTTTTTGCGAATATAAATTACTGCTTGTTTCCGGAAACAATAATGGGAATTTCAGTTTTACAAGCGAAGTAATAGTACGGGGGTTTTAATGTCACTTTACCGAGATAGGTGGGAAATCACGGAGGTATTACGCTCGGAGTATGCTTAATTAATGTAATTTTTGATGTGGCGGTGTGAGTTAGCTGAAAGTATTAGAAACTTATTTTTTCGAATTTTTCGACAACTTCGTTTTAGTCGTGTAACGTGAGTTAATATCAATCTCATTTTCAATGAGCCTTAGCGAAAGCCGTCAATCAATCATTCGCCTTGTGTATTCTTATCATCGGAAACCTTCCATCGTTCTTCCTCGGACGGGAGCCTTGACAGACACTTCGCAATCTCGGGAATGCATGACACCAGGAAAGGTATGACATCATCCTCGGACGGGAGTTCGTGCGCATGTTTTCTGACTCAGGTCATGCGTGACGTGTGTCAGTCCCTTCATCGTGATTATTCAGAGTTCTTTCGCCATTTTACTTTCTTGGTTACCCCTTTTATTGTGCCACTGTGGTTTGTGACTATTGAGGATTTGAGCAATCAATTGTCGACGCGTGATGTGTTACGCTTACTTTGGCTTTTGTTGAAATTGTGGAGTCCAAGGCAATGGCTTGAGGTCTGACTTTTGACCTTTACAGTCAGTCTAAGGAAGTACAAATTCACCCGCAGACATGAAGAGTGAAAGATATTGTTCGATTTGTA
Organism: Pyrrhosoma nymphula; assembly: GCA_963573305.1. Lineage (NCBI taxonomy): Eukaryota > Metazoa > Arthropoda > Insecta > Odonata > Coenagrionidae > Pyrrhosoma > Pyrrhosoma nymphula. Next base: position 172,296,588 of record OY754327.1, read on the forward strand.
CCATAGACATGGGCTTCGGGTAAATTTTGGAGACTTGTGCCATTATAATAATTGATTAAATGATTAAGGATTATTGACTTTTACGGTTGGTTTTATTTCGGTGTCATTCCACCAGCTGTGGCTTTATTCATTATTTTCTCAAGCCACGGCTTATAATGCGCGGTTTGGTCAATTTTTTACAATCGTAATGCTTAAATTAACATAACATTTCATTAAGTTGGTGTTTTCTGTAAACCACTCCTCTTCCTCGAAATATGTTCACAGTCCTGAATAACCCAATTATTTTTTTGCATCATTACAACCTATCATGTTATGATTATAATGTAATATTCCATTGTAATTCATTATAATTTTCAATAACATATTATATATAGTATATATTAATGAGTTTTTAATTTAATTTTTTCAATTTATCTTATCCTGATTTCTTCGTCGTTTTATTTCCATTTTTTTCGTAGGGAGCGCTTCTCAGATGAATGATTATTAATTATTTTTATGCTATAAACTATTTAGGGGAGCTGTGTGAGCATAATTCGCTGTGAATAACATGATAATGATGCACTTTTCTGTAAATACGTGCGAATGGAACGTATATCATGGTTGAATTTTGAAAATTCGCTATCGAGCAAACATTTTACCATACTTAGTAATGCAACATGAGATATACGTCTAAATTTATGCTTAAATTTCAATCTCACTGCAGTGAAAATACAGATCCAAGAGTAGATGTGGGTTATTGCATGGCTCACGACATGAAAAGTGCCGCCCTTTAAAAATATGATTTTAATTTCCATTATTTTCTTGGACGATGATGGGTGGGCATACGAAGGTGTCGTCCTCATGACAACAGAGCCGCGTCGTCCTCTTCAGGTCCGCCCGCTGGTGAGCGGCTAATTGCGACTCGACATTTCCCTCGAAGGGACATCCTCCTCGTTCGTCAGCGGGAGGAGCTCTCGACCCAATGGGAGTGTGACCCAAACCAACATACCCTCCCCTCTCCACCCCCCCCTTATCCGGGCTCCTCATAAACCCCCTCACTCACTCTCACACCTATTTAAACATTCCGCCGAGCCACCCTCAACCCCCATGTATTTTCAACGCCTCATTTTCGTCCGAGTTTCCCCGTCCCCTCCTCTTCGCTAAAAAGCTAAAATATCACTCGTTCTCTCTCTCTCTCTCTCTCTCTCTCCCCTCATTTCTTCTCCTTCTCCCCCACTTCCGCCCCTTCAACATCCTCCGCCAAACAACAAATCTTCCCCAAGAAAAGAATTTCCACTTCGATGGAGTTTTTTCGTAATTTTCCTTGGAAAAATATTTTTTCCCATTTTCTTTTTGTTCCGCATTACCATCGCTTTTCTCTCGTTCTTCTGCGGCTCCACCGTAATCATTGTCATCGGCGGTTTGCCTATCCACGATCGCGCCATGTGGGACTCGGGCGTCACTACGGGTTTAAGAAAAACAACAAAGAGTTTATCCCCCACCGCGCGTACCTTTGCAGTCATTCCAGTTTCCTGGGGAAGCGTGGCCTTCTTTGATGTTTCTACATCTCCGGTTTTAATCTATCTTAGTCTGTTGTTTTCCTTCCTCTTTTTGTGTGTAGGTGTATCTCGCGCTCTCTCGCCCTCCCTCCCCCGCCCTCTACTCTCCTCCTACTCCAATCCCTCCTCCGCTCTCCTCTCCTCTTTTGTTTGTTGCGTATTTTTTCCACTCCCGCGCGTCCATCCATCTCTCTCTTTCCACATCTCTGTTTCTCTCCTTCGTTCCCTTCCTTTCCTATCTCTCTCTCCCTTTGCCCTTCACTTTCGTCTGCCCCATCTCTCCTCCCCTTACATATTCGTCGAGGATATTGTAAAGACACACGCTCTCCCTTCGTTATTTTTCTAGCACCCGTTATCCCGCGGATTCCATCCGCTTTTCTTGTGTCGTGCGTCCTCGCTCTCCCTCAACCATCCCGCTAAAACTTTACGCCCTCATTACCCCTCCTTGTCCCTTTCATCTCTCTCGGATCCACCCACTCATGCTCTCTCTCCCCCTTTCTCGCTGAAGGTTCCTGTCTCTTCCTGCTGTCGCTTGGCTTGTTGTTATTATTGTCATATTTTTTTATTTCATGCGCTCCAGTGTTATCCCGATGCTCTTGTGACAGGTACCCTTGCCAGTTACCGGTGCTGTTAGGTCCATAGCCTGGACTTGGTTTGGTTTTCGGGAGGATATATATGGTTGCCGTGTTGTCTAGAGTATTGGCTTCCCATCCTGAGAGCGAGGGTTAGAACCCCGTAAGATTTTCAGCAGAATCCGGATCAAAACTTCAGTGCAGCGTAAGGAACATTCCAAGCTTATCTTTTTAATTCATCGGATGGGACGTTGAAGTGTGGACGCCTCTGCTCATTTCGTTGAGAGGACGCATAGGGTGGTTCCACGGTAAAATGGCATAAATGAATTTTAATTTAAACTTTTATTACTTGTAGAAAAACATGTCCTCCATATGATATGATCGACAACATGTTACCTTTCCACGCTATTTTCCCGCAAATTGAACTTTAAATTACGGGGTGATAAACGTGGTGGGAGAGACGCGGGGGAAAAAGTATTTTTCCGTCTGATATAAATCCCTTATTCATGGAAATCTGTTTCAAAGAAGCGAGAACTTCCGAGAAATTGACCAAAAAATAAAATAGATGCATCTTACCATCTTATACTTTGAGTTTGTAATTACTTAATTTATAGTTAATAATTTAAAAAAATTAAATTATTGCTTTAATTATGGATAATTATAAATAATATGGTAGTTACAAATAAAATGGCACTGCAGTCGACTTCTACGGCTATAAATAAGTGTTCATTACAAATATATTCGTAGAACAATCTGTAAATTTTTGTTTTCAACCGCTAACGCAGGCCATCAGCGAAAGCAGGATTTTTTAAATCACTTAAAGAAAAAGTTGGAACTAAGTATTTGTTTTGACTCCCACAGTCGCGGTGGAACCTCCTTAAGCCGACGCCGAGTTTCCCTCCACTCCCCAAAAAAACACCTGCCCTCATCCCTCCTATCGTTATTGGTGTAAATCACCTCAGCTGTTAGTTTCTTTTGAAGATAACCTTTTTTCGAAGGATTTATTTTCGTGTCTACGCTAAAAAAAATGGAGTGCGAATTATTACGTCAAGCTCAAGAGTGTCCTCGAATAGCGCGGGCACGCGGTATGACGTGTTACACTCACATAACACGCGGACGACCTTGAGTTATCTTCGCCTGAATTTCACGCTGTTCCCCTTCGGTTGTTTATTACTTTCTGCTCCAGTGCATTTCTAATTCAGGAAAAGAAGCACAGCATTCCATGCACGCCCGTTCAAACAATTCCAAGATGGAAGCTTCGAATGTATATATGTTCTTAGGATTTGCTGGTGCACGAATTCGGTTTCATTGCACTAAAAAAGACCGTGAGAGGTCGGGGTGTGCGTTTTCCAATACTTGTGCACGTGCGTACGTATGTTGCAACGATGGAATCCATTTTGTTCGGATTGTTCCCGGAAACCTTTAGTTCATCATCCACTCGCCGAGCTCGCGAGCGGTTTCCAGTATCGACATGGTTATTCGTTAGTTTAGGATATTAAGAAACATTAATACGCCAGCACATTTGCACGTTACGTCATATTCAAAGAATTCCAAATAGTAGGTTTCGTATCCATACAATCGGTCCAAATTTAATGTTGAAGAGAACGAACTTTTCCACAGTAATTGTTGTCCTGGTGGACGACGTGTATACCTAACTTTATTATGCCATGGCATGGCAAAACGAGCGCCGTGCCTCTGGAGCAATAACTAATGTGAGCATGACAACTTTTTCTCTATTTATCGTTTATAATCTGTCAGAACTTCCATCAACTTAGTTGCTTCAAATTTTACCTCTAAGCGTAAAAATAAGTTTTCGTAAACAATAGGTTTAATACTTCGAAGATAAGGAGAATTAGTTACGGAGGACTTGGCGGTAAACGTATAAAGTCTGTGGAGGTGGTGGTGCAAAAGAGATATGTTGGAAAGAGCTGTCCGATCATTTAGAGATCTTCAATAGTAGGGGAAACGACGCGTAGGAGCGCGAGATGGTGAGAATGTGTCACAAAGTTAAAAAAAATAGATACCTCATACAAGGCGATAGAAGTAAATCGTAGATATAAAGTAAATTCAGGGAAGGGATTGTAAGTGAAAGAACTCAGTGACCAAGGTAAGATATTATTCGTAATGTTATTTTTTTAAACTTATTCGTACTATGAATTGACGAGTGAGTTCTTAGGTCATGCTAAGTTCATAACAATGTGCTATAGTTTTTATAGGATTTTCAAAACCTAGCTTATATTATTATGAATTATCATCAGCTGTCTCAATCGAAAGATTGGTTCGTTGCAGCTCTCCTTTTAGCCAACTGCTTCATTCCTACGTAATTTTTCGCATTTACACCCCTCATAATTTGTCTGATGTATTACATTCTTGGTCATCCTCTGTAATTCTTCCAATTTATTTCTCCTTCCATTATTGTTTTCAATAGGCTATTGTGTCACAAAATGTGTCCAATAAGTTTGTCTTCCCTTCTTCGCTGAGTTTTCATTATTCTTCTTTACTCTCCAACTCTTCTTAGGACTTCTTCGTTGGTGATTCTCTTTGTCTTTTTAATTTCCATCATTCTTCGTTAACACAACATCTCCGTGGCTTTCAATATCTTTTGTTCTGCAGCTGTTATTGTCCTGGTTTCACTTCCATATAAAAGCATGCTCCAAAATATGTTTTGACAAAGTGCTTCCTTACTTGCAGGCTTGTGTTACTAGCTGTCAGCGGAATCTTCTGGTAGAATGCTTGGACCATTCTGCCCGCAATATATTTCTTGCTTCTTCCATCAGTGGTTATCATGCTTCCCAGATAGCAAAATAATTGAAAATTGATTATTTTTTATGTTATAATAAATATCCATATTTGTAAATAAATTACAATGGGTAGTCTGCAACTTGGATTTCATTCAAAGCAGTTAAACTTTAGTAGATTTCACACGCCGAGGCTGAGTCCTCCCGATTAAAATTAATGGTAGAAATAATCAATCAACAAATAATGTTCAAATCCATATCCCTTTCGGACCAGTCACGCAGATATCGCGCAAGTTGTGATTGCGATGTTAGGATGTGGTAGAGGCTTCGCTAGAAAAATTATGAATGACTTTATTTGATCAGATATCTTCGGAAGGGAGCCATGTGTCCATGTGGCCATGTGTCACAGTATTATCAATGATTCAATTGGTCACCCGCTAGTTTTCCTACGTAATATTTTTTTGTCCGGAATGTCAGTTCGTAAGTTGGTGCTTTGTGATCCGCAAATGGTGATGAAACATATTTTGTTCTTTCATGATGGATGTTCATCGTTTCCACTGTGTCAGGACTGATCTAATCAACTTTATATTCAATATTTGACTTTATGATTCACCCAATAGTTGGTTAATATGTCGTGTGTCACTTGACGGGTCTTCTCAGTCGGTCAATATAACGGAATTCGATGACCGTCCTCGATACAAATAAGATACAAATAGGTAGGAAATACGCTCTTCATAAGGATGCTTCTACGAGCACTCAGGTGGTCGAGCTAATATTGTGTTTTCTTCGAGCAATACCGTTAAACCCAAAGTTTCAGGTCTGCTTTTAGAGATGGACGTCACTTGGCACTCCTTAGCTATGCCCTCATTTTCAATGAATTTTAAAACTCCTGAACAATCACGGTTTAGGAGGATACCGCATACTATGTAGATTTCTGGTGATTTTGCTGTCAGTCCGACATCCGGTGTAAAACCAATTGGAAATAACCTAAGTGTCTCTCATTTAAGGTTGAGCTTTTACACTTTAAGTGTGAAAACCCGTAAAGCTAGCTCTTTGCCACACTGCGGTCACTTTGTTTATCTTGCTGTGCTGCGATACCTCTCTGGGCACGACAAATGTTTGAGAGAAGAGCCCATGTCGTCCTGTATCCGTTTGAGTCTGAATTTCATACAGCCCGTTTGGACCCATTTGGGAAGGAGTTCATTTTATTAGACCACAAGCAGTTTCCTATGGAGTTCTAATGACCATAAACTCGCCCTGCCTTGCATGAATGCGAGAGTTTCCAAAAAGACCTTCTTTAAGGCAACCCCGAGCTGTCGCCGAACACTCGGTTCAATTTAACGAGGCACTCCATTGTGCTAGCACTCAACGCCGTAGCATTAAGACAATTTCAAAAGTTAACACATTATTAATATCTCATTACTTAAGTGAGCAGAAGTTTTGTCTTGAATTCGATTAGTAGACTGGTTTTAAGTTCTCCAATTGGAGGTTACATTGCACATTCAAACTTTTGACCTTAGTCCTAAGATTAGCTCAATATATATGCCCGAGGAGGAATTCGAACCCGCGACCTTTGGGTAGCCAGACCGACGTATCATCGACCTGGCTACTGCGTTACGGAAAAGAATTAGAGAAAAATGCTGACTCCCATTAGTGTTATACGAACGAAATTGCCGCGTTGTGTCTTTGGGATCGCAATTGCACTCTTAAGATATTTGCCTTCCTCCTTTTGTCCGCGTGAGATCTTCAATCGACACGGCAACCCCAGGGCTCACAAAAGGAATCCAACAGGCGTATTCCCAGGCGGTCGGTCTGCCCGGCAGATGGCGATGGAGGAGTGGGGAGATGGTTTCCTTTACCTCTTGTTATTGAGGGGGAGGCGGGATGAGCAACGATCTCCGCGGAATCGTCTTCTCGACCGTCCACCACGCCCTCCGGCGGGTAGTGAAGACTGAATGCTCTTCGTCTGCCAAGGGGGCATTACCCAACTGATCTCTAAAACCTGACCGACAATGCATGTCCCTGATGATGGAGAAAATTTTAAAACATAAGTGTCTCGGCTTTCTGGTCCCAAGGACAAGGAATGCAAAAGAAGATAAGGTGAAGCATGATAATTGAAATTAACAACCCTTATATCTGTACTATAAGCAGTATAGCGTAGCGTTTAGAGGCATCGGTCTGTTGTGTGTAGGGAGCGGGTTCGCAACCCGGCGGACTAGAAAGTGGAGCTGATTTATTTTTGAATCTTATTATTGGAATAGCCGAGGGATGCGTAGTCACCTCCGTATTTATTAGCAACACGGCAATTTTTAACATTTCAAGCATTTTTATACTTTTTATAAAAAAACGTTCTGATTACGTCAACAATTCAGCGTCTTGAGCTTCTTTTGGTTCGAGTTCCTTCTTTCATCACCAATTCATAAAATTTATTAACTGTCATGGATGCTCTGTGTTACACCACAGAAATGCCCACGTTTGTGAAAACCATTCATTTATTATTATTATTGCCAAGGCGTTCATTTTTTTAAAAGCAAGAGAAACAATTTATTGCACGGCTAAGGAACAGCACTGTCGTTCAGGAATAAAAGAGATATCCATCCCTTCTCTGTCCACCCCCTTCTTTTCCAACTCTTCCTCTCGCCATTCTCCCCGCCGCCCGTGGCCATCATCCCTTCGAAGCATTCTCGTCCCTCCCACCTCTCTCCCTCCTCCATCTCCTCCCCTTCGACTAAAAATAGCGCGGGCTCTGTAATCCGCCCATCCATCGACCCCCGTGACTCAAAAAAGGAAAGACGCGCCCCGTCATGCATCCACCCTGCTGCCCTCTCCGCTTGATGCCACATGGCAGCGCGGGAAGCGTAAACTGTTGACGTTTGGGCGCAATGCTTTCTTGGACTGGGACGACGACGGCGGAGATCATGTCGGACGGGGGATGCAGTGAAAGTGAGCTCTCCCATCTCTTTCGCCCACTGTTTCCCACAGCGACGAAGATATTTCTCGGGGAAGTTTTTTTCCATTCTTAGTTTTCAGTGTGAACAGGAACAAGAAGCAGTCGGTGCTCAAGTCACGGTGCGTTAAGGACCGATGCCTCTCACGGAGCACTCCGATTGTTAGCAGTTTTTCCTGATTAAAGCAAAGAAATTTTAATGGGGAAGTTCATTTCTCATAAAGTCACTTCGTTTGAAAGTTTCCACTCGGGATGGAATTTCTTTTGTCTCTCTGTGGTAAGCAGTAGGTATCATTGCTTTATTGGAGAACCGTATTATTTTAGCGCACAAACTGAAACAAGGGGCAAGGTTTCTGTTCGTAACCCTTTCTTCTATGCTGCGAGTCAGTCACCGAGACTTTTAGGCTTCTTAAAAAATATTTTTTTTTATCAATAAACGTCTGTATTTTTTACTTGCATTATTTCATTGTTTGTTAAACAAGCACTTTTAATAGGAATTCCATTTCCCATATGTACTCAAAGTTTGAGAGTTTCAACTCAGGATTGTGTCCCCATTGTCGTTTCGTGCTAGTTGTGTTGAGCCATGTAATTTTGGCGAATGGAATAAAATTGTTGTTTCTAGCCGCTAGACCAATATTTTATTTATTTTTTTTAAGTTTTCTTGTGTTGCTTTCAATATATCTTTTTTGCTGTGCAAGTTGCTTCGCATCTTTTCATTTTTCCTTCGCGGATTAAAAGCATTTTCAGCTATGTTTACTAGTATGTCAGCAATGTGTGTTCTAAATAATTGCTCAATAATCGGAGGAAATGTTGAAACTCAACGCATCGTTAGAGGACCGAGTGATCCAAACTCGTGGGATTGGTGGGATGAAACCACAGGCCCTCTAAGTTTTATGTAAGAAACCAATGCTTCTTTTCCTTTCAGTCAACTCCGATAAATACAAAAGAAATTCCGAAAGAAGGTAGTGAACGATAGAGTGGAAGGGAAACGTATGGATTGCGTGGCCATTGGAGAGGGTTGGAAGACGGCGAGAGGCGTGATGGAAACGCAAGCGGGGATGAACGGAAATACGAACGGTGGTGAAATGAAATATGCATGCCATGGCACTGGTGCGCTCGACGAGAAGAGGACAGAGAACCCCCTTTCTCCATAATTTCGAGCGACATCTGCGGTAGCCTGACATCTTGTCTTTCGATGGATGTTTATTCATACTCCCTCTCATCCCAATTCTCATCATTGTTTTTCAATTATGCTATCTGTGATTCAGGTTGGTCTTTCAGCAGATGTATTGAGGTTATTATTTTCATTTATCTCTTTCTTTATTGTTTTTAGTTCACTGCACGAATCGAATGATCGAAATAAATGAACAAGTGGGCCTGGCAGTTAATGGGTCCTCCAGATAAGGAATTAGTAATGAGGGGGATGCCAGAAATCGTTTGCATCAATAAAGTTAAGACTCGGATGATCATTATGTCAGGTCACTTACATTACTTGCCCATAGCAAGTGATATCATATTTCTTGCTATTTTTAAATATCAAACCATCGCATTGCTAGCGAACGCTTTGATGGCGAAACGGCCCAACGAATATCAACTGAGAAGGTTTTATATGCGAATAAAGTTAATCCAGCTTCTCTTTTAGGAGCCGATTTTTTATTCTTGCCTCCTTTATGATTGAAGGGGCTATTTTTTCTCTGGCTCGCAGATCGAAACCAAAACCGGTGTATGCAATGTGTTATGAAAGATTGAGAAAGAAAAACTCCTCATAATGAATGCCATTCATTAATGTAAGAAAAGGACGCAGTTAGTTAATCTACCAATAAAATATTTTAATTGTCCAATTAATGTATAATATCTTTGGAAACAAGAAAGTATGATTCTTAGCATTTGCAGAAACACAGCCGGCTCGAGCATTTACGCTAATGGCGAAATATCTCGTTTCGACTCTCACTCGAAGACAAGTGAGCGAGAGAAGAGAATTGCTAAATGCTCCCAATATATTTCATCGCTATTTTTTATCTCCTTTTCTAATGTCGTTTTGCGGTAGAACTACCACGGTTGTGGTGATGAAAGTCCTGGTTAGGAAATGAAAGGGGAGCGTGGTGGCCTAGTGGGTAGAGCGCTGGGCTACTGATCGAAGGGTCCCTGGTTCAAATCCGGGTGGACGCCCCTGAACAAAGAAAATCCTCGGAGTGCGAGGTGGCCCAGGGAAAGGAACTGGCCCCCCTATCCTGAATGTGTGAAATTCACACGCCTGTGGCTTAGTCCGGGGTGATATCTTCCCGCGACTATCCAAACCAACCTTCGGGTTGAATCACTGAGTGAGTGAGTGAGGGAATGAAAATTATTATTCCTGCTGCTTCCCAATCTCTTTCGAAATCGTTGCAGGATATTAATGAACACGAGGTCGGAGGAGGGTGGGTGTGAGGGTTCCCACACCACTCGATGTCCGAGGGCGTCTCCGGGCGTCGCGGCCGGCTTTCCCGCCTTCACCTCCCGTTCCTTCGCCCGTGACAGAGCACCCCGGACTGTTTTTAATTGGCACTGACTACAAAGCATAAATTGCAAGTCCTATATCAAACCTCTCAACTCTGCCCTTCTTGCTTTCACCACCTCGCGTTCTCATTCTCGTTAGTGTACTTAAAGAGTCTTAAGATTATACACTAGAAGCTGTAACGGCGCTAATGTTGCAACTTCAAGTTGTAGTTGCACGCTTCCGCCATTATAGTTGCAAAAGCGATCATACTAATACGGAATTCTATGCAAATTTTCATTTTGAATTGAATTCTTGCCTTGAAAAATGAGTGATAAGGGTTTCCAGGGTGTGTGTCTAGCACTAGGGGGCAGATATTCGCAGTGTTCCATGGATTACTGAATGAAATTGTCATTCACGTCGTCGAAGAAATACTCATGAGACTTGTGTAAGCATCCTCACGGGGATACATGGTCAAAAGTAATTAATAAGCGCGCGACTTGTTTGAAAATGTTTACATAGAATGCTCGCAACCTTGTATTTATTGGTTGTACTTTCGAACGGTGGGTTGGAAACATTCAAATAATTTAAGGTGGTTTGAGCGAGATAGTTCCCTAGTTATAATGGAGGCCATATTCAAATTTTATTTTTTTAAATTTCAGCGTCCTTAAGAAGTATGAAATAAATATTGTGGTATTCATGGCGGAAAGGCATAGTTATATATGACCAACATTCTCAGTAATTAAATAAATAAAGCTACATAAGTATCTAACTTGACTCATTTTTTTCTCGCCGCACGGCTGAATACCCTTCAAGACAGCAGGTTTTTTTTGCGATTCTGTAAAAATTACTGTGGTGAGTAATAAATTATTTTTTATAAATAGTTGAGAAAACATGAAATCTACACACCGTTAGTTTTTTGACGAAATCTAGGTGCTAGAAGTTCCTAATTTGCTTAATATTCTCCCTCTGGAGCGCACAGCCATAATCTATCCCATGTTTAAACAGCTTACATTTTTAGGCAAATTGCTCGAAAAGTAGTTCGGCAAGGGGTTGATATTTTGATATCATTGGAAAAATGAGTTTTTTCTTTAAAGTTAGGCCAAATTCATCAAATTCTAGGTGAAGTCATTTTTCGCTCAAACTACCTTAAACGGAAAGCGTTTAGATTTCTCGCGGTCTTTTGAAACTCAAATGTCGGCTTTCAGTTTGTTACGATTCGCGGATGTTGTTTAGACAGCGGCGTTGGAAGGATAGGGGGGGGGGATAGAGGCGTGCCCGTCGTTGGATCTCTCACTCTCTTATAATTCCCTCCATTTCCGTATTTGTTTTGCAACTCGAGTCTCTCCTCATCTCCCAGAAAGCGTGGAGGAAGCGGCCCTCCTTTTATTTCCCTCCCCTTGCACCACCTCCCTTCCTATGCATCGGCGAGTTTTGCCACCAAATGCGTTTCCGAAGAGTCTCCTCTCCGTTTCCATTATTACGCCGTGACGTGAGAAAACCGATATTTCTGCGGAAGTGGTTGAGCAATAAAAGCCCACTCGCCCAAGTAGAGGAGATAATCCCAGGCCCAGAGAGAGAGGGAGGTGAAAAAATGAAAGTAATCCTGTGTCTAGATTTCTTTCACGTGGATGGAAAAATTCCCTGTTGACGGAAAAGCCGAGAAATCGTGTGCGTAATAGGTAAAATCATATTAAAATATTATATTTATTCTATGGTACAATGGAGAAGAGTTGTGCGAATTAGAACTTACCTTGGCATATTTTTTTATGAATAGCTGGGGAGACACCATTCTTGAAGGCAATATTATTGGATACATCCTGAGACGTGACAGCTTGCTAAAAATAACGGTGACACAAATAACAGTACATCGAATGGGAAGAATGTGCGAGGAAGATCAAGGGTGGAATAATTCATATGAAGCAATTCATGAAGGATGTGGAAATAAGGAACTATGAAAGAGCAAAGCGGAAAGCTGAAAACAGAATGGAGTGGAGAGCTGCTGCAAAACAATTTTTGCATTGATAACTGTTGATGTTAAATAACGTAATGGGAAAATTAACAGTTGATCATTTAGTTTTAGACAATTTCCCTTAAAGCCTTCTTCATATTCTCTCTTGTTCTTTTTGTGTGATTAAGCTACTTAAAGGCGTACAACGGGTCTTGGCCGTTTTTCCGTCAACCAGTCTGGAGGCGGAGCGTGTGAATGATAAAAAAAGAACACTAAAACTTCCTGTACTTGATAAGCCTTGCGCGCTCAGCATGCAATCTGATGATTATCAGCCGAGTTCCTTTTTTGATACTTCTAGCTCTCAGAATGGAGCCAGAGATTGCCATGGCGCCAATTTGTTGTTGTGTGATGATATTTTATCAGGAAAAAGAACGTCTGAAAATTTCCACTTTAACTGGCTCTCATATTAAAATATATCTGGGAAAATTATGCTCTTTCAAAACTGTGGATGTATCTTTGTGTCCTCATTTTTGAACCAAAAGTCCATGTCTTGCAGTTCATTGACCGGGTAATGTATCGCGAATCTTTGTATCAAGTACTTTGCGAATGAAATGACATCAAAAGCCTTCGTAATCCTACTGCCAAAACCATGAAATGGAACGGTCCGTGTATGCCAATCGGGCGGTACAACAGTGCACTAAAATATGCATTTTCGTAATTGTATATGTAATTGATATGCAAGTACATATGTAAAAACTTATCTCGGCAACAAAGGTGTGATTCTCCCTGATACGATTCTGTGAGACTTCTGTCAAGGACATACCAAATGCGTAAGCAGTTTCAAGATCCATTTATCTTTAATGATTTATTTCTTGCGGAGACCTTGGTATTTTATGACCAAGATAAAGAAGTTCAGTGATTCCCTCCAGGTTAAAATGTATTTTTCTTTGCTTTTTCAACGGATTCCTGAGGTTACGGAGTGTAAGGCCTTCCACGTATACCCTTCCCATCCATTTCCTTTTCTGCGGTGAGGCTGTTGTTTTTTCGAGTCCGTAACATGAGCCGTAATTCTTACGTCCATGTGTAGGAAGGAGTGTGTTGGAGATATTGTGGAAGTATGTATGATTCTAATTTTCTGATGCCTCAATCCACTTTCACGCCATTGAGGATGAAATAAATCTTCTCATATTTATGATTAAAGTATTCATTTGATGCACTACTTTTCTAGTATTTTAAGAGATATTTCAGCTTAGTCATCGCAAATCCCTTATTGGTATTTTTTGAAGGGATTTTTGTTGCATATTACGATTGAGGGAGCGAAATTATTTGTGAAACATTCTTATTCGGTTAACCGTGCACTTACTTCTCTTTCCAATTAAGGAACTTTTTCAGGGATCCTTAGTAGGGATTATATTCTTCAAATATTGATATGATTATATAAATCAAAAGCCCACTTATATTAAAGTCCATTAAATCAATTCAGTCATTTAGGTTAATCTTTTTTAAAATCTCTTTATTGGTTTTTCAATGTTGTATTATGCGTGAAATTAATGCTATGTCATAGAAAAAGAACCTAAAAGTTTTATAATTGGTCACTCGAAGATACTTTCGGTCAATAGGGACACTTCACCACAGATTTATATTCACATCATTTCGAAACATGACTTTGGAAATGGCCCTTTGGTAGAGGAAGTACTGAATGCGGCGACAACCCATCGTTTTAGGTTTTAGGAAGCCATTTAAAGATCCTCTTCCCCCTTCATCTCTTCCTGTGAGTAGCTCAAGTCTTCCTTCGCTGCCTTTTATGGGTGTAAGATAGAGATGTCAGCGAATGCCAGTCAGCCATTACAATCGCCATCCCGATGGACTATCTTGTGCCGAGGTTAATATCTGACCTTCATTTTTTATATCTTTGGTGAGTCAGTCGCAGCCCTAATTCTTGAGCTTGATTTGATGTCTTCCATTCTTACGTTTTCGAGTGTTGTTTTAGGCCAGTCAAGAAAATCTCCTGCCCCGAACATAATATGTATATCCCATTGTGTAGGAGCTTCTAAGCTGTGTCGTTAATAGCTCTCTGTTAAGACCCCTTCCCGACATAGGTAGTCTTGTGATTTGCATTCCTACCGACGGTCGTTTGTTTTCTGTATCCTGTTAAAACTATCTGCCTATATAGCATGGAATGAATTATATTTGCTTAACTTGTAGCTAAGCATTCAATGTATTATCTCTCTATCTGCCCTCGGAGTAAGTTTCTATGAAAATGATTTTATCAACTTCTCTATTTTTGCTATTTTCTTTTATTCCTATTGTGAGATTGATGAAAATCTTTGAAGGTTTTATCTTCGTAAAATTGTATATTTACCTTTTGAATACCTGTTATTCAATACCGTATACTATAAGCATAATTACTTAAGAGTCAGTGAAGAATAGTTTTCTCTCCAACCAGTTGTTGGAGAAGCAAAATGTTTTTTGTGAAACGCTTTGAAGTAGAGGCTGCTCTTTTTCGGCGTCCTTGTTTAGATTTGACGGAGCTGTTTTAAAATGTTTAGCCAAATGAAAACATTAATGGCAGCAAGGAGTGTTTTTGAGTGATTAATTGAGGGCATTTTTTGTTGAACAATAACATTTACTTGCGGGTTAGAAACAATCACAAAAATAAACATACGAGGGATCGTCTTCGACTGTTTGTGTTGGTCGCCAGAAGAAGTTTGGTTGCTTTGACGAGACGTGCTTCAGATGGAGTGCGTAAGAAAAATAAATAGTACGCTTTCGTTTATCGTGGCGCCGGCGTCGCCTGTGTGGTTGGAATAGTTCTCAACCCCGCGCCGTTGTCATTTATTTACTTTTACGATGCGAAGGAGGGAGGATGTGCGAAGGGGGGTAGGGAGGACCCGGAGGCTCGCGTTGCGTAAGTGGGATTCATTCACCCTCTCTCCCCGGAAGCACCTCTCAAGCAATTGCACCGCAAGGCAGCGAGGGGGGTAACAACTACCTCACAATCGTACACAGGGTGTAAATGAACGAGGGAAAGATGGAAGAGGAAGGAAGGGAGAGGCGGTTGGGTATCTAGCCACAGGTCCATCTAAGGCTCGCAGGGGGTGCGACTTCCGCTTCCACGCCTCAGCCCGCGCGATAAAATTGGTCAAGTTACTGATAAGGAAGAAGCACGTCTGAAGTTTACTGTTTTTTAAACCTAGGAGAGATTTTAAAAACTTACTACGGTCTCTTGGCTCACCATGGAGTTCAGGTTGCTCGTTCCCTCGAACACTCTCCTGGCTTTGTACTTCGATGCCTGGCTTCAAATCTTATTTTTTTTGTTCATTCCTGAGCTTCAGTAGCCTGAAAAACTATAGCGACCTGCCATTTGTGTATGAGATGAATTCTTATCTCGTGTGTTAACGCTTTTGTGGTATCCAGCAATGAAGTTTTCTAAAAAAATGTTAGGTCAGGAGACATGAAATAGACCTGAAATCATTCAACCGAACAAGTTGCGTCTTTCAATTAGGCGAAACGTACCATTATATATATTTAAAGTATATTTATTTTTTTATTGAAAATATTTTATTATTATGCGTCCATTTATCAGCCAGGTTCGTAACACGTGTAATTTGTGTTCGAAAAGACTTAGGAAACTTCAATAATTGATGCGATTGAGCGCCACGCTGGAAAAATATTGTATTCTTCTTTCTTTACTATCTTTGGTATCTTCCTTTCCATTTCCTGCGTATGCTAAATTAATTGGGGGGAAGCCGCTTCATAGCGTCATTAAAATTTACTACACTCTATATGGTAGACAATGTGACATCTACCCTAATATTTGCCTTAACCTGCCCAGAGTCATTTAAATAGCGTTCTTAGCGCTACTCATCAAATTGAGTCGAGTTAAGAATGGCATATTGAAGCCTCTACTTTGGTCATTTCGTTAAATCATGAAAATTTATGAGCATTGTGAATTGTAGAATTCGTCTATTTTAATAGTGTATTTACGAGTATCTATTGAAGGTTTGGATTGTATAGTGCCTTCCTTTGAGTTCTTAGTCAGTGGTGCAGCTGCGTCAACACGAAAGCATCGGGGAAATCAACTCCCTATTCTGCGTAAAACATGTAAACGAATACTGGATAAACAAATGTAGGTATTTGAATGTTAAGTAGCACGTACCCTGTATTGCCGCATTCCAATGGATTCCATTCTCTGTTATAAGAGAAAGTTAAATGTTTATGCCTATCTTGATAAATTTATGAATGTCGCGGTGTGCTTCAGGAGATCAAGTGCCACTCTATCAAGTGTCTTTAGAAAGTTGGGTTTAGGAAGCTACCTCTATAAATTCAGAAAAATCTGATTTTTTTCATATTTTGGTTCCGCATAAGTTTAATGTTTCGCATTGGTTAGAATGCTGGAGCTGTTAGCATAATTTTGGTCCCATGACTCGTAAATATTTTTTATTTTTACTTGCATTTCAATTTCGAAAGTACAGTGGAGATCCTGCTTTTACCATTTAACGACTACCTATTTCAAACTTATCCGTTTAATGGCTAGTACAGAGACACTTTGTTCAAAAGACTAGTCATTCTTCTTACTGTTACTTTTTTCCCATGATGTCTAGCAAAGTTCAAGTGCAGCAGGGCTTGTCATTCTAAAGGCCCCAGCTTGGAATAAAAATATAAAAAAATCACTTTTCCTTGCCTGGGGTGGAGCGATTGAGATGATGCACTTTCTCCATTGTGTTTATCTCCCCGTGTGTGTCGGTGATTTTTTAGTAATTTTTTTCCTGCTACAGCTTAAGATGATGAATTCATTTTTTTTATGGCGACAAGCAGTTGAAATATCATGCACGCCCTTTTCCGGTTTCGTTTTTACCAACTCTCCTCTCCGCTAGTGACTGTGGGTCTTTCTTTACGGTAAACACGGAAAACAATAACCCAGAATGCTCAGTGCTGCAGAAGAAAAGAGAGTTAAATGTTGTGCTTTTAACGCTTGGAAAAACGCAAGTCAGGGGATGGGTCGAGAGTTAATTCGGTCACTAAGTGAAACACAAATCACTCCCATTTGTTGTAGGTAGCCAAACGAAGAATGAATTTCTCCCCAATTGCTCCTTGAGCTTTTTTTCATCACTCCCCTAAAGCAATTAGCGTTTTTTATTGCTGTTAATTTACAATTTTTATTCGTTAACGTTGAGCAGTGAGCCCCCCTGTGGCGGGAAATTATTCGCAAGTCTCTCTATTCGTTTGAACAGGAAAAAAGATGTGGAGACGAGAGAGAAGAATATAATATTTTTGACCCTAAAATGTACTAAAAATATTATTTGCCAGACATCAGGGTCCTTCCTTGCATCATTATATTCATAGTTTATTTTTACCTCTCTGTTTTATTTTGGCTGTCAATTTTTCGTAATATTGAATTTATGTAGGGAAAATTTAATGTCACGGATGTAATTTTTCGCGTTTTTGTGCTTGAACTCAAATTTTATGGGACTTCAATCGAGATCATCTAGATTCATTATGTAGTCATCCACTTTATCCTAAATAGTGGAGAAATTCGGTATATTCCATAGTGCTCACTGCTACTCAATAGAAGTTTGTGAGCTCACCGTAATTTGGTTTAAATTTTATTTCAAATAGTCGGAACTTAATAGTAATAGGTACTAATTTCAGAAGAGACATTAATATAAAATGCTATAGGAATTATAAATAAAGATTCACAATCACTATGCTTTTTATATCATTAAATTATTTGTAAAAATCAGCGTGTTCGGCGTAGAACTAAGATTAATCCTATGGCACGTATGTTTAAAAATGACTTGTTCATGGCCAGCAACCAGCATGGAAGAATTATTCTTAGGATTTGTTCTGTCACTCAGATGGTCGATTTCGCATCTCAGAAAATTAATTCGTAAGGCATGTGAATAGCGTTCACTGTGCAATTCCGTTTACGTAATTCATTTATTTATTTAGCTTGGTTTGTATATGAGTTCACTAATTTGAGCGAGCTTACTCTAGGGGTGACATTTTCTGTCGCCTCATTTTCGCGGCGGAGTCTGCTGTCCCCGTTGGTTTTTCTTTTCAGCTCGACGCCACCACCGCCTTCATTTGTCTTCCGCGTCGTCGTCGTGACGCTATTGTCACTCCAGGGGGAAGCTCTCAACGCGACACAGTGACCCACGTCGACGAGCCACTGCCTCGCTCCGTCTAGTCTAGTCGTGGGTGGTTGAGTGTAGAAAGGAGGAGGAGGGACAGCGGAGGAAGTGGTATTTGAGACCGCTAATTGGTCCGCCCCGAGTCTCGTCAAGTTGAGACCGTCTTGGGGCAGTGACGCGGACTCGTAGACGGAAGCTATAAATGGCAAAGGCGCGTGTTGGCAAAAAATAATTATTCCGGTTAATAAACGAAGTTCCTTCCCGTCATTGTTTTGCTGATTCTTAATGAATAACTAGTTAATCCGGTAAGTTGTTTTCGCTGCGTTTTTTTTTAGTTTTGAGCCATTATTTTTTGCAGAAGGAATACATTATAATCTCCAAATTAATGTCACCTTCCATGAATTAAAATGAGTAAATCGTATTATGCCTCGGTTTATGATATCTCTTCCGGAATTTCTGTTTTTATTGGTTCTCTTTTGTGAGGGAAATATGGATAAGATCTCATTTAAAATAAAAGTGAATAGCTGAACTAAGTTAAACTCTTTAGCGCTGGAAATTTTATTTAACATGGCCATGGTTTCTTGAATTTTTATTGTACAATTACCGTGACTAATGTACTGATCTTCATTATTAAGGACTTCAATCTTGCACAATGAAATTTTTACAGGACTTACATTATGAAACCTGCTCGTATACTATTTTTTTTTCTTTTTTGGTCCTCTGTATTCGTGTGAAGGTACATAAATTGTTTTTATATAACGCTACTTAACGTGAACAGAGTGTGAACTATATTTTTCAATTTTTAATTGCTCGAAAACAATATTTTCCTTCGAAAAGCACGCATTTTCAGAAGTATCGCTCCTAAATTCTCCAATTTTTAGCAGTTACCCTTTATCTTGCCACTATTTACGAAAGCTGTTAATGGATAACTATAAAATTTTGTCATAACCATTGTAATATTTCCAGCCTGTATGTTTGTTGTAAATTTAATAAAGATAATCGTGACTGACGGGATAATTGGCTATCTTATCGGGAATTTTCGCCCTGGACTTGATGACTGAATGTTTTTGCCGACGTAAACAGCTCTGTTTGTTTTTTAATTCTTTTCAAATGATCTCTTAGAAATGTTTAATCTCTTATCAGTTGAGTAATCTTCCATGGAAGCTGCATTTTTTAATTATTTAAATATTTTTTAATTTAAAAATATATTAATAAAATTATTTTAATTTTCAACCCGGTAAATTAATAAAAGTATGATCGATAAGCTATTTAAATTTTTTAAAACTTATTTATGAAAATAAATCGCATCTTTCTGGTTCGTTCGATGGATTTCACTTTCTATTGTGTCACCTTTTAGGCAAAATGTTTCCTCTCCTAATTTAAGCTGAAAATTGAGCGGCTCTCTCCTCTCAAGTTCTTGATGTCGTTAATCACGGAGGGACCGGTGGCGTTCCATATCGTGGTTATTACAATTAAGGTAAAGGAGTAAGTTTATATGATTATTTTGTAAATTTTAATAAAGATAATCGTGACTGACGGGATAATTGGCTATCTTATCGGGAATTTTCGCCCTGGACTTAATGACTGAAAGTTTTTGCCGACGTAAACAGCTCTGTTTGTTTTTTAATTCTTTTCAAATGATCTCTTAGAAATGTTTAATCTCTTATCAGTTGAGCAATCTTCCATGGAAGCTGCATTTGACCATTCAGTAGGCAGACAGGCGAGAGATGTTGTGAGATCCTTAGAATTCATTCATTCTTCATAATTAAGGGCATTCTACAATAGCTGTCATGACTTCTTAACTCTAAACAATATGCTGGTGATTTGAATTTCTCACGAATCTGTCATCATTTGCCTGCATCTATAGAGAACTATCGGTAATAATTTCTACATTGAATAAATGTGAACATTGTACTTCGATTTATAGTGCACTTCACAATAGATATATCGATTCCAATAGCAGGAAGGACATAGATTTTTTAAATATCGGTACATTGACTTTTTCTCTCTATTAAAAAATTCCTGCAGTTTATTTTACTTTACCATTGTACCAATGGCAATGTGTACATAATGAAAATTGATACCAAGTTATTTATTCTGAGGTTTTTTGTAACTACTCTCATTTGCCGAAATGACGTACGCAGAAGTTTGACAAGAATAGCTATTTTCTAAATGCCTCCAGGAATGGATAATTAGAATAGCGAAGTGGGCAAAAAATAATTATTCCGGTTAATAGTTCGAAGATATACCTGAAGATGTCGCCTGTGCGATGAAACCGGTAGTATTAAATAAAATTAATTGGGAAAGTTGTAAAGTTTGTATTGATTCTGTTAGTATGGATTTTAACAAAGTTACGCCGGAGAATATAGAGTTTTGCGACTTGTTATTAACTCTCTTGGTAACTATTATTGCTTCTGATGAATCACAGCATTATGCGTAAACGACTTCCGATTTTGGTTAACTGTCAAATATCCCTCTCCGCTTCAACCTTTTCAAGTTCTCCATGAAAATCTGAAGTTTTTTTGCACAGAATTGTGCCAGAATATTTTATTTTAGTGGATGTGAATTGATTTTTTCTTCCCGTAATACTTTGGAAGGAATCGCGATGGAACATCTAAATGGAAACAGTGGGCGATCCTCATAGAAGTGCCTTCTCTCTACGATGCCTTCGATCCATTGAATTTTTTTTCGAAATTTAAATTGAGTTGGTTGCAAAAATAATTAAGTTGAATGTGAATGAAAAGAACTTGTTTGGAGACCACATTTTACTATTACGATCACCGTGGGAATTGTGTTCATGTAACAATTTTATCCTTGGTACTGGAGAAATCTGAGTTTTGAAGGTCCTACTAGGTATATCCGCAGATCCTACCGTCCTTCAACATCCGAAAATCCCGTTGTTTACGCTGGAGTGGCCACATGAAAGTGGGGTACCTTAGCGTCACTCAGCCTGGTGAGAAGGGAATGTTGCGGCAAGAAACCGGAATGTATTACGGCAGGGAGAGGAGGAAAACAAATTACATCCCTTGAAAGCTTATCAATTCCATCAGTAGGTGAACCCATCTACGAATGATTACATAACCAAGGACCAAGGCATAACATTTTTGGGGAGTCTGATGCAGATAATTACTTGTATCATTGGCAAACTGTTTTTATTGACATTTTCCTCGTCATTCAGTATTTAGCTTTAAAAATATTGCGAAATTGTGTATTACCACAAATAATCTTGACTAATAACTTATTAAACTTATGACGTAAGATTTTAGGATTTCTCTCGTTTAAAGGACGCACCTTGCTGAAGTGTAATGTCCTACAAGATAGTAGCAAACGTTCTTTAATTTTATTTGTCAAAACAGGGATGAAGAAGATAAGAACGAATTCAGTTTGGGAGTAAGAAATCCGGTGAGTGGGTTGGTGCCCGCGGTTGTAAAATAATAGATAGAGGTTATCTTTTATTTCCATTTTAATCTCCTTATGAATCTACCTTAATCTGTAAATCATATTTTTATAACATATCGTAACGGGTGTACCAAGCGCCCTCGTGTAAGACGCGCACCGTAATTTTTACTAAGGAAATTGTGAAAAAACATTCCCGACATGTGATTGTGTGTGAAGCGGTTGAGGTAGGAATGAGACATCGATGAGTATAACTATAGTGGCGAACATCTGTTTCTTCCTACACGTTATACAAGTTATTGTATACATTTGACAGTGTTGTGACTGTGAACTGGGAGCCCGGCAGAACGGGCGCGACATTTCGCCCCCATCTTGTGTGTGACGCGCAATTTCTTTTCATTCTGGTTTTCGGGGGAAAACATGAACGTGGTAACGCGAAAATCGGTAATTTGTTTGCCCATAGTTATCCGTGGAAGGATTCTTAGTGATTTCGCTTTATGCTTACCTGTAATACATAGTGGGTCATGGTTTGCGTTATTGATATGCCATAGTCTAATATGTGGTTTTATTTTCTTTAAATTGTGTTATCATGCAATGGCAACTGTATACACAAAATTAACCCAGCTCTATTAGGATATTAGAGTCTGTTTTGTGTATAGTATACATATCAGTGAGGCTTAATCCGCGGGCGAATCATTTCGCTTGAAATAAAATCTTAACGGTCGAAAAGATTTCCGAAAACTTACCTCAGAACACAACAGTTAATTCACCTTTGTGCAGCCAAATGCTTCGGTAGCTCACCAATTCATATTCATGGGCAGTAAAAACTTTCTGCTGTCGAGAGGTATTTGACGCAAGAGGTAGTTGATGGCCAAGCTTCTTCCGGCTTAAAAGATATTATTCTCTTGCGAAAATTTAAGGGGAAGTAGCCGGGATAACATACGAGATTTCACTTGTTCGCTGAGCCTGAAATTTAAATGGACGGAAATAGGTACGCTTTATGATCATTATTTCGGCTTCCGAATGCGCATGGGCGTGATATATCATCTTATGCTTCCCTTAATCTCCTCGCTACCCCACCCCCCTCCCTATCTCCTCAGGGGGGATTCAAGGGGCGGTACCCCTGAGAAGTCGCGGAGAGAGGTTGGCCCATAACAGAATGCCACCTTCTGCCCTCTCTCTCTCCTGCCCTTCCCCTCTCTTACCCCCTCTTCATCCTTCCCTACCTCACCATTCTGTTACTAATCTCCGTGGATGATACTCTCGGGATTGCATAACCTTCCTTCGTAATCCTTAGCGATCTATCTATTCTGCTTCGTGGTGGGTGGCGTGGGGAAACTCGGCAAGCGCCATTTTCGCTCAACCACGACGACGGATATAAGCTCTAGACAGCGGAAACATTTTGCCATGCAAGAAAGGACTATTGTTTTCGCGATGTTCTGCGCACAATTGACATGGTGGTGTGCGCGAGAGAAAACTAGGAAGTTTGTCTTTTCCTCAAGGCTGTTAGTTCCCTTTCTTCACGATAAGAATCAAGTTTTGAAACTATCATGTTTTCCATTCCGTTCAATCTCAATGTACTCGTTTTGTTTTTAGTCCGCGGAAGTATTTTAATTTTTATTACACTTGTTCGGTATCCATTTTTAAGGTCAATTCTTTATTTGCTTGCGGGAATTCATTGCTTGTGCCAGTATTCTGATTATTACTAACATATACATGGTAGTCAATCCACTGTGGATAATTAATATTTCCTTGGGAAAAATTTTGCTGCCATTAGTAGGAACGTATCTACATACATTTAGCAATATTTTATTCATCAATAATTGTTTTTTCCCAGTTTCTCTTTTCAAAAGAGTGGTAATGTGGACGTCACACACGCGCCATCGTCGCTTACTGATCCCGGCTAATTTTAGTAATTTAAATCAGTCAAGAATTACTATATACGCCAATGAATAATTTTTATAGAAAAATTGGTGATTGTTAAATATAATATGCGTAGAAATTGTGCATGGGTGTGCATGGTTAATCAAACCGCCTCAAGTTTACGCCAGAGCATTTATATTTTCAAAACGCTATAATTATCGAAACCTAAGCCGCTTTGTTTCACAAATTTTGTCGTGTTATTCTCATTTATTTTAAATCTAAGTTTCACAAATAGATGCCTAAAAGCGATAAGGTTTTAAATCAAAGAGTTAACCTATATTTCTGGAAGATGGAAGGTGTATATTATACTGTCTAAATTTTTCTCCAGTCCTTGCCTCACATCACTATGGATATAAATCGTGATAAATGTTTTCTTGGGTGGTGAAATATTTATCCATTTACCCTTCCAGTGCGATATCGATCGGCTCTCCGATGCCATGGGCCATGGGTATCCACGAAGATTACCACTCCCTTCCCCCTCCTCTCTCTCCTTCCAAGCGAATTGCCGTCGCGGCCTTTATCGGATGCAAACCTTAAAGTGTTGAGAGTCAGGTGATGATGAGATTACTGCGGAGGAGGGGCTGGAGGAAGCCGAGGAGGTTAGGTCAGGGACGAAGGTTACCTACTCAAAAATCGAAGAGTGGTTAACACCGAAGCAACTTAACGGGACTCTCCTGCAGGCACGTCCTTGGCGAAACTACCATTATACAATTCCAGCTCGTCCGTAACCTAAAAGTCACCTCCGCTCCCCCGCCAACCTCCTTCGTTCGCCCTCGCGAAAGGTCACTCCGTTCCCTTTTCTTCCCTCCACTCCCCCCTCCATCTCTCGTTTGGGTTTCCTCTCCTCCTCTTGAACCCTCCTGCTTCATAAGGTCATGGTTCCTAACTTTACCGGTGAACACCACGAAAAACATTGATTATTTCGAATGCATAAACATTGTCACAAATTCAACTTTCCTTCCATCTTAATGAGTCGTCGTCGTTGCAGTTAATGTAAAGCACATTTCTTCTTTCGTTTCACCTTATCCTTTTTTCCCCTTAAAAATATGTGTGACGCCTTGCATTTTATACTGTAGCGAATAAGGTAGCTTTACTGTCTGTAGGTTTTGCAGGTTTTTCTCACCTCTCTTCCACTGCGGGTCTTTTCCTGCTGTAGGTTTTTACTGTAGGGTTAACTAAACCCGTAGTTTTTCCCACAAATGTTTATGTATTTCCTTTTTGGCTTATTTTTTTATTCTAATTTTTTAAATTAATTTAGCATACATTAGAATCATGACGTGTAACTATATTAATATTTAATGAAAATCCATGCCTTTTCTGTTTTTAAATACTTCTACTGACTGATTGTAAGTATAAGTTACTAAACCTGCTTATTTATGGTTTTAACGTACTGACCTTTTGTACGGTCAATTTTTAATGTACGAACATCTTCTTTTACAATGTGACATGGCATATGATGATGAAGGGGACACAATAGTCTCAATTTCTCCCCAAATAAAAAATGTATCTATGTATCCGTCTATCCCCCGTGACCATGATAGTTTGAGTGTTCTTGATTTACACCGGGATGGTATTTGCGGTAGTCGTCCTCGTGCACTGGCCCACATCTGCAAACTTCGCTTATAATTTTCCCATGATAACCCATTTCCTCCTTGCCCACCCGTTGGCCTTTTACAGAAAAACACGTCACTATTGTAGCCGTGGTGTAGGTGGTAGGGGCGGCGGCGACCCAGTCTTCTATGAACTCCGCCCAAATACCGCAACCACTTTACGCTCAGGACCGTTGCCAAGGCGAATTAAAAAAATATTTGCTGCGCAAATTGTTCACGCGACAATTGGTTCAATTCGGTGAAAACGCCTCTAATTGAGTGATTATGTTTTTTCGAATCGATTTTTTTGTATGTGGTAAAAATGCATCGTACTCCTGACCTAGATCTCTAAATGATTGTTGTGGTAATGATCGCGTTTGTGTGGAGCGATTTATACCGCTATGGCGCGCGCTCCTGGTGCGGGGTGCACACCAATGGGTTCGACAGCACGAAAGTAGGCTTACATTATGTATTGAGAGAGAGAGGGAGGGAATTGCAGTAAATTATACCCTTTTATTAAACCACACCAAGGCCAAGGTAGGTTTTTCGTTTAATTGTTGCTTTGCAGGACCCCGGGGATGTCATTATAACTTGCCTGCGGCTTTTTCTTGCGTATTGAGAGAGTCAAGTATGAAATGAAGAGATATATTAAATTTGTTTTTACATTAATATTTACATACTTCACTTGCATAGAAGTGTTTGCAATGTATTTTTTTACTTCTGCTATAAATATTATAATGCTGTCATTCTATTACATTAACCTTCATTTTCACTTTACCCGAAGTCGTCCTTATTCACATTAAGGAAGATTTGATAAGTTTATTTTCAGCGGCTAACTTGAATTAATGAGCACCGTCGGGCATTTCCACGAAAATAAATACAGCTGGCAGGAGTCAATTATTAGTAATCGTAAATTATACACAAATGTTTCTTAATCTTATACTTTTCATTTGCCTTATCATATTTTAGATTGTGACCTTTGTTTTAAAGAGTTTTTGTCGTTAGAATTCTCTTGTTTTAAAACCTAGAAGTACGTATGGTATTTGTTGGCTCGTAGCCTGTGTTGTGGTGTAATCTCATGTACGAGTTATTATGATCGGAAAAAGTATTGCGGCCCAAAGCCTGCGATAATAACTAAGTAGATAGGGCTTGCAGAGTGCGCATATGGCGGTTAGCTTGAACGCAACGCAGCGGTTTTGGTAGCCCCCTAGGCTACGGATCTTTTAATTCTATCCTTAATAAGCGCCCACATTACTATTTAGATAGGAATTTTTTTCATTTGTTTTTAAATATAAAATGCATGTTCGTGCGCCTATCGCTCTTACCATGGCCTGCGGGCTAACTCCTTAAGCTATCTTGGTTATCTCGCATGATATTCTCCTCAAGAAAAGAATCAAGTGTTGACTGACCTGATTTTCTCATTTTTCTCCTTCTTATCTCTTTTTGGCTTCGGTAGTTTTACCCTTTGTAATATGATGCTAAGTAGTGAATCGACATCCGGAAAATCCTGACAGGTTTAATTTCGGCTCATTGAAAAGATCTTGATTCGGGATGAGCTTCATAATAATCGCTAAGTAAATGTATCTCGGGTGGGAATTTCTCTCCTCAGCTCTTCAGCATCCTATTTTTCTTAAATTAGCCACGTGTCGCTGGAACTTGACCACGGTATGTCCTTATAGAAACGAAGAACGAGATAAGAGGTTAGCAATTGAAGTGGTGATTTTTGCCTCTGGGGAACGTGGTAGATACTCACCTAGATAACCGGTGCGTAACATAAGGTGACGATGTGCTTTAGGTCCACATAGAATTGTTGCTCTAGTGGCGTCAGTATTTTGCCAGCCACCTTAAATACTTTAGCTCGAGTTTGCCAGCCAGTATAGCCAGTAGTTTACATGCTATTTTTAATGCAATTTGTATTCGATTATTATTACCACTGAGGAAATTTATTTAATCATAAGCCCCTTGAAATTGAAATACCGAAGGGAATAGGTACTCTTTTATGGCAGGAAACTTTTATCTCCAGCAGCTTGAAATAAAAAATTAATGAAATGAGCTGAAGCAGAAATGACCTAATAATAAGTACTTACACAGGTGAGTAGCAATCGCCTCCGAAAAGTATTCCTTTCAGGATTAGGTAATATCAGGTTAGGTAAAAGTTACCACATGGATAATTAAATGCCACAGTTTAAATGTGCGTTATTTTGCTTTTTTCCTGCAATCGATTGAAATGTGACCTGTGAATTAATTTTGTAGTTTTAAAAATGAGCGAGTTTTGTTTGCAGTGCATATTTTATCATTGTGTACACTCAGTAGTTAGAATTTTTTCAAATAATTTTCCCAAATCGTTGTTTCCGCAAAGTAACCCGCGTGGATGTCCTTTTCTGCGATGAAGTATCTTATTTTCCGTCGTGAGATGCATGGAGGGAGGTGATCATTTCTCCTTGCGTCTTAATAACATCGTGTTACGAATCCATAGTAAAGGTGTCCTCGTTGAGATCATCTCTCAAGAATCTCAAGATTCTCTCCCAATTTATTTTTCATTACAATCCCTTCCTCATAGCCAACGGAGAATAATCTCTCAAGTAAGTAGCAGGCAATCAGAGGCTGATAATTCTCCGAGAGCTGCCTTAGATATGGCGTTGAAAGCAATGAGCTTACCGGAAAACCCCCCTCGCATGCATCCCGCACTATTCCACTCCATCCTAGATGTGTTCTCCCTTGCTTCTCTTCACCTCGCCCTCCTCCCTTATCTCCCTTGCACTCCTACGCGGAGAGCGATCACGTTGCTGTAGTTGCACACTAGCATACACACGCCTACTCTTATCATTACTCTCAAGCTTCGTCTTCATCCCGGTTTCCCTCTTTTTTTTAAACCCTCGGGGAGAGCGGGCGACCTTCCCTCCCGCAGCCTACCTCGTCGCTTGGTCTAAGTCGCCATTTTGTCATTACGTGCCTTTCAACGGTGCTCCCTTCATGTCAACCATGTCATCGTTCCCCGGCGGGGTAGTTTTCGCTCGCTCGACCTCTCCGTCTCGTTCGCTTTCCCTCTAAATACCCCTATAACCCATCCCATGAATGTCGTTAGCTTCATTTGTACGAGCTGTGTTTGCTGAGTTTTCCTTCTATTTCCTCATCTCGCGCCATTAGTCAAAGCGCGCTTTCCTCAGCGCGCGCCGATGCTGCATCCATTTCACCTGAAACGCGCAAGCACGCAAAATATAACTCTCCCCTACCGTGGATTAACGCACGTAAACAAGGCTCTTAGGTTTGGCTGACTCTCCTACCTTATGGAGCGCATGCATGCCTCGCTGAGATTAACGCGAAGTGATTCCGTGGAACGGGGTCATTGAAATATTGTCAACGGTTAACGAAGTCAGTTAAGTTCCTTGCGGTTTTCATGACAAGCGAAACGAGACGTGCACGGAACTATGAGCTGTATTAAATTTATGAAAGTTTTTATTCAGACCTCATAGATACATAGCCTCATTTCTCTGGGAATTTGCGTTTGTTAGTGTCGTTGGAAGTAGTGAGTTTTATCGTTGTCCAAAGTCATTTCGGCCGCCGCCGGGTTATACAGTGTAGTCAGTGTGCTTCTCATTCCTGTCCTCTGAAAATGCCGAGTGATGTCGACGCATTAACTCAACCTAATTCTTTCTTCGTGTTGTTACTCATTGTATGCGACACTGCATCCATTGATAGAAATCTAGGAATCTTTTCTCTTCTCTTTTAATATCTTAATTGTTTTTCAAGTCATTGTTTCTTGTATGATCGTGAGTTTTTTATAACAAATTAAGATGAAGGCATAGTCGGTAATTTAGTACGTGCGAGGCTTACCGGTTGTATCATTCGTCAGTATCTCCTAATACTTAAGTTATTTTACGTTGAATGCTCAGTTAACAGTATTTTCCATAACATTGTAAGTAACCAATTAATAGTAAAAAGAAGTTACTTTGTAGTCTGCGTTAGAGTCTGGACATTTTTACCTGTGAGTGATGCAATTTATTTTCATTTTTCTTTTCCTGGTTAATTTTTACATTGTTAATTCGTTTTGTTTTTGAAGAGTGGAGTGATATACTCATGGGAAGATTGTTTTCACCGGTTATACCGAGAGTAATGGCGGTTCATTTTAAGAATGCGTCTCTTTACACCGAATACTTAAAGGCGCTGTCTGGGACACATTCCTTCGGAAATGTTTTCGTGAAGATGATGCACGAGAATTCGCAAAGAAAATATATCTCGACCGGGCTGCCTTGCGTGTATATCTCTGCGTTCGCCTTTCATCAGCTCCATTTCCTTCCCGTGCGTGTTTCAAAGCATCCCGGCAAACATCTTTTGAATCTGCGCACCGCACGTCCACGTCGCGTCCTTTAGCATGTCTAGAACCTTGAAAAGGAAATTTCCCTCCCCTCTTCCTTTCTTTCTTCACCCGCGTCACTGCAAGATCCGTTCTTTTTGACCCGCGCCCCGCTACTGCTTCCCTGCTCGTCACAACGCACGCTCACTCTGCCTTCCAGCACAATTCCCCCCCCACCGCCCCCTCCTGTCTTCCTCTTAAAAACCCTTTTCTTTTGCATTCGCCGCTCACCTTTTCATTCCGCCCTCATCTTGCTCCCGTCTCTCATTCGACTCATGCCGGGCCTCTCTCCTCCACCTCCTCCTCCGTCTTCCTCCTCCTCCTCCGTCTTCCCCACCTCATCCTCCACCTGGCTCTTGTCAGCCGGCGTCCTGCATTCACGTCCCGTACCGTCTCTCCTCTGCACTTCTCTTCGTTCATCGCCGTGTCTTTGATGGAGAGAGGAAAGGGGAGGGTGGACTATAGGGAGACACCTACGCCGCGCTAAAAAAATTGAAATCCGAGCGAGTAAACGGATGCGAGTTGTACGGGGCTTAAGCGTGTGGGTGGTGTTCGACATCAAGTCGGCGCTGAATTATTCTTCCCGTAAGGAGTGTGTGTTTCCATTCATGGATTTTCTGAGGAAAGTCGCTTGAGTCTTGCGGGATTTACTTAAGGCTCTTTTGGTTTCACGTTGAGTGTTCACTCTGGGTGGTGACGGTGCCGGAAAATCGGACTATCTCCGGGGAATTTAAAAACTTTGGAAATGTTTGCGAAATCATATAGATATATGAAAACTAAAATTAGGGAGGCCCTTAAAAGATTCCGACTGCCTTTTGAAGCATACCTCGGAGTTTCAAATGTTTTTTCGTTCACTTAGCATGTTCATATCGCACTGCATTATCGTATGTTAGGCCTTCCACATGTTTCTCTTCTAAAAGGGGATGCATAGTTTGTAGGGAAAAAGCTTCTTATTATCCAGTTATCTATCAGTATTATTATTATTTTTTCTATAGCCATTTGCTTTTTAGGGAGAAAAAAATGATAAACATAACGTAAGATACTGAATATATCAACGCGTTTCAGATGATATCCTTCTAGAGGCATGCCAGTCTATATAAAGCGAGTGACCTTGAATGATAGCAGGATTATGATGATTTTATTCATGCGGCGTATTCATCTGCATTCCATGTTGTATGAGATGGAATAAGCATGGATACGCTTATTCCATCTCTTATTATGCTAAAATTCTTCCGGATTTGCTCCTCTGAGCACTGAATGAAAACTTGGCTTGGTATTAGTATTGCTGTGAAATCTTATCCCTACAGCAATCCTAATAGCATCCGGTTGGTGGGATTCTAATTACAATTGGAACTTCTGCATCTGCCATGTGTTGAAGATCAAGGTTAATGCTGCCGGAATTCATTTCCATTTCTGTTGCTTCCGAAATCACAACATTTAGATTCATCTATCGATTTAATGACACGACATTGTTTGCTAAACTAACTCTCTGGATTCTTATTCCGAATACCCGTGTTTAATGAGCTGGATGTTCATCGAGTTGGACGCTTCAATGGTGCCCTTACGGCCACTAGGTTGTGGTGTGGAGATTGCGCAAAGTGTTTATTTTCATGGCGGGGTTTTATTCTCTACATGGTGGAACGTGGGGCTGTAGGCTGGCGCAAACATTTTTCTCCTAGCATCGTATCTGGGACCCCTTTTTATCTTCTCTTTTATTTCTCCCGCAAAACATACGCTTTTAGCCAAGCGAAGCGTTGTGCGATCCATTCTTGACCAGCCCAACACGAAATCGACTTGCTCCAATATTTCCTATTTTTTTCTTAAACTCCTTTAAAATTGCAAATTTGCAAGGAGGAAGATGGAGGTGTGTGGTTTCGATAGTTTTTTGCTTGGAGGTAATGGATGTAATGTTTAGCGTGGCGAAGTGTGGTACAATGCAGACAGATTAGGCGTGAGTGACCTTTACGGCCAGTAGAGTGAGTGTACCCAAATTGTCAGAAACGCTCCCTCGGAAGAAAGAAGTTCTTTGCGTGGAAATGCACTGGAGACTTCCCAAAGCCGCCTTTTATCTCTCTTTAGTGTAATTTTAATCTTAAACAATTTCCCAATAACGTTCCGTGACAACGAATGCCTTCGCCGTTCGTGGAAATGGTTCAACCCTTCAGAACCTCTCTGCGTTCCCTTCCCTTTACCTCTACTCCTCCTATGTTTAGATGCGCGTACCCCTCCTCATAATACTTTCCCCGAGAGCGGTGCGTAACACGAGGGCAACGCTCATCTTTAGAGCCCGTTCATTCCATCCTCAACCTCCTCGGTCCTTCCTCGCTCCATCTCGACGAAGAGCACTTAGACCCTCGCGTTTCAAATAAATGGCGAGGCGTGCACCGACCTACGTAGGCATCCTCACACACACACGCTGCCTCTCCACTCCGCGTATTCCCCCTCACATTTTCTCCCCTTCCCTCAAGACATTCCCCTCAACGACGCCACCCTAAACCTTTCATCCATTTCCTCCGAGCCGTTAAAAACCTATCGTAAACAGGGGCGCTCCGCGCTCCCACCTTATAAAAACCATGGCTTGAATTATGTACGCGTCCTTACCACACCACACACACACACTCTTTCTCTCTCTTCCCTTCTCTCTTCCCTTCTCTCTCCCCTCCTCTTGTCTTCCCTTACTTACCTTTCCCTATCTTTTCCGCCCCGTTCCCCTGTTTAGACCCTGTGCCTTCGTCTACCGCTCCTTTGTTTTTCCTTCCGCCGGCCGAAAGCCTTGCGTCGGAAGAAAACACTTCTCCCTTTCATCGCCCTTCCCTTCAAACCTTTCTCCTCTCTTCTTTTCGGCATTCGCCGTCAATGAGACCCTTTTGAATGAAAAAAAGAAAACAAGCGAGAGTGAGTGCTAACACGTAGGTATGGCGGCGCACATTGTCTCTTTAAGATCGCTGGTGTGGTTGCAGATTGTGTGCGTTTGCCGAGGTCGAAAAGAAAGAGACTAAAGAACCGAAGATATGCAGGAAGCCGTTTGTATTTTTGCCAGCGACGTTGTATGAGAAATCATTTCGACTCCGTTCCTTCTCCGGAGGCCAGTTGCCCCGACCTCTATGGCTTATGACTTTCCTTTCTTGTCGTGAATTTTTTTAGGGAGAGATGCCAAATTATTATTTTATTGCCCATTTTCAGTATGCGCCAAGCATTCCACTTGAGCATCGTTCAGCGGAGTAATTATTGTTTAATTGTAGGATTCTTGCCTGGCTAAGGCATTTCATTCTCATTTTACGATCTTTCTTTTAAATTACCTTTAAAAATGTGAGTGTGAAAATAGCGCGTAAAACGTACGAAGGCTGCTCATGTTTCGAGTTATAAATTCATGCATTAATTACCATAAAAAGTATATTGCCAGGTGTAACATTCATTATATCCCGGTTATGCCCAGCTATCATGTACATACTTACTTACCTTCTATTTTTTTTGTACTCATCAAGATGATGCTCGATTAAACTCTCAAATGGGTGTAACGAGATCCCATCTTTTGATGTAGAATTAGCGGACTGCTGCGCTTCGGAAAATAAAGAAACTTTTTTGAAATATAAGGCTATGCCGTTTTATGTTTTTTTACTCTTGGGATCGGAGCTAATCAGAGTAATTCTGGATTAAACAATTTGTGAGAGCAGCCATTAAAATTGATTGGGGTGAAATTATCCTCCCATCGCTCCGAAGGTACTGACTCCTCCGAAATGGGCCCGGACGGCCCGGGGCGTTCGAGACAGCGTGGGAAAGGAAATGTGCATAGGGGGAGGGGGAGAGAAAGTGGAGGAGAGGGATGGGGAGGGGGGTAGGGAGGGATCGCCTGCCCATTATACTATTATTCGCCTTCTTTCGCGATCTCAATGGTCGACCGTGCAGGTCTCCTCGCTGTGCTTGCATATAGCCATTGCGTTGCGGAAATGGAAGGACAAAAGTCTCTCTTGGAGAAGACACTCGAAGCGGGAAGGCCCGAGATTCGACGAGGGCTGCCTCCCTTCCATGCGCGCTCATATATATATATATATATATATATATATATATATATATATATATATATATATATATACCTCCCTTTCCTTCCTCTCGTCATGGCCCTCAGACTACTTCTCACTTTCCCCTGCGTGTCCTTCCCTGCTTGAAACCTCACCCTCCGAACAGTTCCACAATTGGGAACTCGATAATCGAACTTCCGATACCAAGTCTCAATGGGCTACACATATCTTCGACATTCATTAAATATTCCCCTTCATCAGTCATTATCAATCCGAAGATTGGTTTCCTGCAACTCTCCCTACTCCATACTCTTCACAGCTAACCGCTCTATTACTTCAGAATTCCCAATTTTGAAATCCTTCTTCATTTGCTTCGTGCATTCTATCCATGGGTCCTCCTCAAACCTCCCTCCCATTCGTTGTGCTTTCGATCGTCGTATTAATGAGACTCTAAAGTCACAGTATGTGTCCAATATATTTTCTATTCTACTTGTAGATTTATTAATAAAACTTTTTATGAAACTCTTCGCTGGATTTCTTCATCGGTGGTTCTATCCATCCAGTTCATCTTCTTCGGTTTTGCATTGCTTCCAATCCTCCTTATTCTGTCGCTTTTATCGTCCAATATTGACTGCCATTCGGTTGCATGATATTCCCCATTCATTATTTTGAATCGAGCCTCTCTCTCTCGTTCTTTCTGCATTCCACGCGAAAGAACGATCGAGGGGAAGTTGGGAGGGAGTGTCTTCGTTTTTTATTTTGTATCGGCTGAGCAGTGGTGAATAGGGAGGAGGAAGTTCAGAGGGGCGACAAATACTACCTTCTTCGACAGCCTGTGCTTCCAGGACGCTTCCGCATGCTTCCCCTCGCGTCTCCGTGGCATTGAGGAGGCTCATTGGCAGTCGAGACCCTTGAAGGAAGTGGCGCGGGGGAAACTGAGTCTTCGTGAATGTCATTCCCTTTTTTCACTCCTGCATTCGTGGGAGATGGTTGCCAATCTGCTCTTAATTAGCCCCATTACGACATCGCCGCCGAATCAGCTAGCGCATCAGGCAGGTCTCTCACGTCGCCGGAGCTAATGTTGGTATAGTTGTTGGCAGTATTATTTCTGCCAGCTGCATTGTTCACTCACTTGGTCATGTATCTTTGACTTAGTTTTTTTTCATTGTAGCCTGGAATAAGTTAGGCTAATTTTCTCCGACCTAAAACTCCCCTAGAATTTCAATATGCGGATTCCGATACGTATTTGGCCTTGAATCTGTGGTGCCTTACTACCGGGAAACTAAATCCTCCGAATGTTAATAGTATGGTTTAAGATTTCTCGAGGAATTGGTCAAATATTCAAATCAATACACACCTATTGCCAACGTTTAGTTTTATCCATGTTGAGAAAACCACGTTTTTTATTTCCACTAAACTTTATTATGAGTATGCCACATTGTGGTGAAACGTGCGTCGTGCCAGAGGAATAGAATTTAGTGGAAATAAAAACGTGGTTTTCTCAACATGGATATCCATAACTTCTACGTGGTCAGGCCTGATGTCGTCAGGTTTAGATTTAATTTATAGTCATCTGCTGATGGTTTATAAATAAACTGAAACGTTGGCAAAGAGGCAAAACGTTTAAATTGTGTTGACCAAAAACCTCAAGAGCGTTTTAATAGATAAATAAACTAATATCTGTGGTTTCAATCAAAACTAGATATGAATTGTTAAAAAACAACTAATTTAAAAAAAAATTAATAGCATACGCACAACATTCATCATCCTTGAGACGAACGTGATTGCAATCATATCGTTTAACTCGCAGCAAGCACGTTTCTTTTGTTCTAGCTATATGAAAACGTGGGAGCGGTTCAAGGGGGCACTGTGAAGAGATGCCAGGCGTATTCAGAGAAAAGGAAGGAGGATGTGTGATCAGTAGCGAAATCGAGTCTTTAAATCGGCATAGGGAGCGAAGGCGAACGTTGAGGTACGTACCACTTTTCCAAGTAAATAAATTAAAATAGCTGTTTTCATAGAAAACTCGTAAGACCTTTCGGTAGGGTTCAAGCGCTGAGATACTGTTCACGGTAGGAATGCTAGAGGTGAAAAGGTGGAGAAAAAGGTGAGCGAGTCTGATACTGCAGTGCGGTGTTATAGAATCGATATCTCCTGCCGTAGTACTATCAATAGATTATTACGAGTGCATAGCGAATTCCTTCAAGGCCGGGGTTTTGACGGGCGTCGCAGAATTTCCGCTCCCAGTCACTTCGAAAATTCTCCTGGGCTTTGATCGCAGTGTCGCTCTGCTTATCCTCCCCGCCTGCCATCGTTCGTGGCTGGGGGCTTTTGTGAGGGAATCAATTGGATCGACTGATTTTTTTTCTTTTTTTCCCACTCCCTGGATTTCCCTTCCACATAAAACACATTGTGTTCATCATCGCATCCGCCCCTTCAACTCTTTTCTCTTCCCGAAGGGAGCGGACGCCGTCGGTGGTGTTATGAATGGAAAGTGGGACCGTGAATTGGTGGGACTTTCAACATATTCGGTAATTGGTGCATATTATGGTTCGCCCCGTTGAAACCATCGTTCCGAGGACCCTGCGGTGGCATTGGAAGGTATCGTGGAAGGGACGATTATCAGTCCATGTTTTTCGGGTGAGGATAGAGTAATAGTAAATAAAACATTAAAGACCATTGAAAACGCTGGAATCTCGCTTTAAATTTGTAGGTATCAAATCGCCTTTGGCCCTTATTTCGTGGGAGTCTATGAACAAGGCCTCGTTGTTGTGGGCTAGTATTTCAAATGCTTCCATTAATCCTTCTTATTCTTTCGACTGCACTCGATGAAGTCTCCAAAATGAGAATATCCGTGTGAGCATAAGAGTACTGGGATGGAAATTGAAACCATCCTTGTACCTGACTCACAAACACACCTTCAGACTGAATTCAAGAATGAAGTATACCGAGCTTCAATTCTGAGGAGTTATATATAATTGTTAATAAAATAAGAGGAATCCTGCGTTATTATTTTTCCTTGTGTCATTGTCGTGAAACTTTCCTTCACTAGCCTAAGGCAATTTTAAATGATTGTATTTTCTCCTTGAAATATTTGCAACTGAATTTAAGTAAAAGTTATTGGTAAAGTGTAATTCAATAATCTTTCGTGTGCAGAGATCTAGGTGAGGGTTAACATGAAAATAGTTTAGTGATTTATATCTGTTTTGAATTTACATATTTTTGCATCTTAATGCTAATAGAAAATTAGAAAATTAACATGATCGTCATCTTTAAACACCGGCTACTGAGACTAAACAATTTATATATGTATGTTATTTAATTAACCTCTATATACCGGCTTCCACCTACATATTTTTCCATGAACCCCTCAAAGAGGAAAGCTTGTACTAATGTTATAACATGCTCTAAGATTATTGCCGATTTAATGTAAAGATACTCATGCTATTTTAAAGGTCAAAAATACTAGGTAGGTGATTAAAACTTCTGCATGAGGTTACTATTGAGCCAATACAAGAGGATTAGTATCTCTTCTTAAAACATTTCACCTCCATACCCTCCCCCCCACCAATTTCGACCGTCGTCCTGTTCTTCCATGTTGTTTCCTGGGAGTTACGTAATCACTATTGAAATTGCGAGCCTGCAACTCCGGCCGGGGCGACATTCGCTGGAAGAAAGCGAATCGAATTCTTGCTCCGCAGCAGTTGAAATGCTTGCTTCCTCTTCACTATCCGCTAGTTTTAAAAGTTTGGTTTCGTAATCCTCCGCAGTGAACGTAGTTAGGTAAGAGAAGCCGGTTTTTGTAACCCTGGTGTGATATAATGTGAGCTCTGAATAACACTGAGAGGAAATAGTCATTCTTTTTTCTCTTCAAGTATCATGCTCTATTGAGTCAAGGCCAGGTCTCACGTGTTCTATGAATGAAATGCCTAAGGCTTGC
Organism: Pyrrhosoma nymphula; assembly: GCA_963573305.1. Classification (NCBI taxonomy): domain Eukaryota; kingdom Metazoa; phylum Arthropoda; class Insecta; order Odonata; family Coenagrionidae; genus Pyrrhosoma; species Pyrrhosoma nymphula. The sequence goes on from OY754327.1 coordinate 172,334,162, forward strand.
AAAAAAAGTCTAGGTTGACAAAAATGAATTGAATTTCAACGAAAAACATGTTCCACATTTTGTTGAGACTTTTGTTGGGAAATAAAATGACTTCGTGAGGTCGCTACTACTTCAATCAATCATAAATTGGCATCGTGTAAGAATTTTTTATCGATCCTCCACAAGCATGATAAAAAGACCTAAGACGACAGCATTTGTTTTTCCTATCATTAGAGAGCTAGGCTTTTGTAATTAGCCCCAGCATTACTGCTAAATATGAATTAGCTCCTATAAGTATTAATGATGCGAATAGGTTATTAGATTTGCAACTTAAACACATTTTATACTAAGTAAGAAAATCTTCCATTTGCAAATCGGTGTATTGCCGTGTCAAGGGTTGTAAATAGTGTGTGTGGAAGGTCAATAAGTCGAAGTGCTTAAGACAGTTAGCTATTCCCTGGATTCTCTGCCTTAAGATCCCTAGTATTTTTTCTGGAGATCGATTTGTATCTGTTAGGATCTGTAATTCTTACTTTCTATGTCTATCAAATAAGAATAAAAATCCAATTAATAATATAACTGCTTCAGACTGGGAGTACAAATAAAGCGTAATAAAGGAAAACTGAGTAATGCGAGGACTATTTTTAGAAAGGTGTCATAAAATGATGGCGTCACTGTACCTCACTCACAACCAGATATATTTTCAACTAGCTATGCGTTCAATCATGTATTCATTTCAATATTTTCGCTCTTATTTTGCTTGCTCACGCATTTAAAATTCTCTTTATTGGAATGTAACCGTGCCTATATGGCCGCGGTTTCAAGAAACGAGTGAAATAACATCAGATTTTGGAAATGTCTCCTTTTTAAATTATATTTCTTCATGTAAAGGCGTCAAGTTTGAATAAATGTTAGAAGATTAACTTTTTATTTCCTTAGAAAATAAATGAAATTAAATCTAAGCTAATATAAAATTCAATGGAATATTAATATAGGGAGTTAACTTTACGGCTTTGTAGTTGAAGGGTTTAAAATCTGAACTTCTCGCGTGTACTTTTCAAACTCCACACGTGCAGCTTAATCATATGTTTTATTCATAACCAATAACCTCAGTAAACAGTGGCCTTTTGCGAGATGAAGTGGGTGGATCGAAGTGGAGAAAACGAGTGTGGTTGAGGGGTGATGAGGAAGGGAAATTAAATTAAGGATGCCGACACTGTGGAAAAAGTTTTCGGTTTTCGCCATCCGCCTTCCTTCCACCTCAGTGCCCAGACGACGTGACCGGAGTGGGCGGCCTTGCACAGCCGAGGAGAGGGAGAATGGTGGCTCCCTCTTTTAGAAAAAAACCATCTCCCACTCGGGGGTGTGGGGGGGGGGGGGCAGATGGCGTTCTGTGACCTAAGGGGTGGCGTAAGAGGAGGGAGGAGTAAGCTCTCCTCCACCCACCCACTCTCTTGACGCACTTTTCCCTCGTGTCTGCCGCCGTTTGCCTTCCTAAGTGCTCGTTCCTTATCTTCAGGCGGGGGAGATAAAAGCCAACAAGAACGGGTGGCAGGGACACGTATTATGTGTATGTTTACATTCTTAACCTCCTTTTTCATTGGCGGAGTAACATTGTCGCTTATTAATCCAGATTGAGGATGGAGTGTGTTATTGCTGTATATACCATTTGGATTTTGACTTTAGCCTACATTTCTCAGATTTCCGGATATTCCGGATCACCCGGATTTGCGAATAGATATACTTGTATCTATAATGATCCTCGCTGAACTCGGGAGTGGTATCCATGGGAGACTTCTGCTAGAAATGGTTAGAGGATGAAATGTTATGGGAAAAGGTGATCAAAAATATGCTTATCTATATGAGTCATCACAATGAATTCAGCGCAATCCAATCGGCACCTAATAGCATAGAGTAATTATATTAATTATAATATACTTACTCTATGCTAATAGTAATGTGAGACAGTCCGGGTCGCGACTCTTGAATACCTTTAAGCTCTTTGTTGTTGTTAAATATGATCCGCACGCTTTCTGTGCCTAATTCACAATAAGTATATCAAATATTTGGAAATTGCTTTGGTTATTTACATCCATTTGGTGCAACTCTGTGATAGAATCTTTACTATTTTCAGAACATTGTGGATGAATAATTGACCACCTTGACGAATGGAAAAAGTGCGTGAAATTTGGTCGAGTAGATGAAAGAGAATGCCACCACTATCTGCCAGATCCATTCGAGCGATTATAATTAATAATTATTCGTGATAGAGTAGGAAGGAGGCACTATACGATGCTTTTCTGATTGCTACTCAATGGAAGTATCGAAATGCAAAAGAAATTAATGAGCTGAGAAGGGTTAATTGTTGAGATTTTCTGGTGGTTAAAGGATATTCAGTTGATCCTGAGGTAATCAAATGGAGAAGGACTCTCGACAACTCGCCTGTCTCTTTGATTATTCCCTTATCCTACCCACTTAGCCATTCCTTCCTCCGCTGAGCTTTTCATCCGTTCGATTCAAGCGGAACATCCTCATTGGAATTGGGTGCGGTTGAGAACTGGTACGCTGGCACAAATCTGCGCCGTTGAATGCTGCATTTGTTAGTTTACTCACAGTTATGAGCGCTCATTTTCATCAATCCTTTAGTCTTATTTTGTTCTGCTAACGCTCATGATCTAATCAGGTATATTCTCGACAAATACAACCTTATGCCCATTTATATGTATCTTTTTTGAAGTCTATCCACTATGAAGTTATATACCAAATCAATATTCGTATCTGTATATGTGACCGAATTTGGGAATTCATTTTCATGACGAGATTTAGAAAGCGAGTCTTTATTCCTCGTCAAGTACCTACTCATAGATGATAGCAGTTGTACTGGTAGTGATAATTCTGCATCGGTTGTAATTATAATTGATAATTATACTGATTGAAATTCCTTTGTGTTTCACCGAACCTCTTAATCGAGCAGTATGGGATTAAAAGACGTTAATGATTATAAGTAATTTTGGACTAATAATAAAGGCTTTTCCCCGAAAGTTTGTATGAAATATTGATGGCTCGCTTTGATTGACCCTTCTGAAAACCTATTGATTCTATTTCTGTCACCAAATTGTTTAAGGTTGAGTAAATGAGAAACCAGTCAAAACTAAGGTTCATTCACTTATAAAGCTCTTGTGAATCAGGTTGTTAGACTGCAGGCTCAGTACTTTTTTTCCTTTTTTATCGATTCTGTGTATTTTTAAACGAGAGAAATGCGATGAGACATTTGTAATAGATATAATTTAATTATGGCCACAAGTGTTGCGTGAGAACAAACGAACCTGATTATGTCACCTTGAAAATCGATTTATGGATTTTCACTCTTTTTTGTTATCATATACGATAAGCCAATCGTCTTAATTGAAAGAGCACAAGAAATTCTCTCAAACCTTATATCTTTATCGGATGCACTCGAGTTCTCTTGTGATGCACCATGAGAGATTTCACCTCATATCACCATGAACAAGTATCGGAGCCACCTGAAGTTCTCTCGGTTTCACTTGAAAGAAAATGCAAAATATGGTCAGATAACAGGGTGAAACCAAGAAACTCACGTAATATGTAATAATATTTGGTGTACAAATAAGTAAAAGGAACTCATCAGAGAGAATAGTTAGGGAGTATAATGCTGACAAATATTTTGCGAATTTCATTTGCGTCGATGATATTTCTGTTTCCTAAAGATGCGTCCTTCGTCAGGCAAAACACTAAGCATTTATGATACGATTTATGTTCCCTTAGCATATCAAAGAATTTGTTACTCCTAAGTGCTGTTTAATACGCAACATATGTCTCCTATGTTGAGCTCATCGTACGATTATCACGTTGGAGAGAGGATTGAATAACAAAAATGCTTAAATTATTGAAATGGGAGATGAATTCATATTCTCGTCGTAATATTGACAGCATATTTACTGATAAAATCTTATTTTTGATGTATTTTCTTGTATACATTCGGTAAACATTAGATAAAAGCATATTTGACTAAATTAGGGTTCATAACGTAAGAACGTAGCATGTGGAAATTAGTTCTGTCGAACGCGGTCGGCTCTAGATTCACTTCCAGAATGAAACAGTTAAAAAAAAAGATGCGAGGTTGTTGGTGGAAAATCTTTGAAGGGAAGAGTTACTTGGTATGGGCGGTATTTTTAGTGTTGATCTAATGGCAGAAAGGAACTACTGACGCCATCGTTAAACTATTTCCCCTCTCGAAGAGCAGCACCTCCAGCGTAACCTGAAGTGTCTGGCCTTGGAACTAATATAAGCGATTCCTTTCCCTGAGCATACGTTTTATGGCGCGCTGTTATATCAGCGAGAGCTGAGCTCTCGAAGAACTGTTCTCCTCTGCTGGGTCTTCCGCGTTTCTCATGTCTTCAGCCGATGTCCCACGATAAAATGTTTTGACCAAACGGGTTTGAGTATCGTATTAATGGCAGAATTTCAAGAAAATGGAATTTGATTCCCACGTCAACTACCAATCAATCGAGCAAATTCTTGGAATATAATGACATTTTCTTCAAATTCTGTCGCACGATACCCATACCAGTTTGATCAAAATCTTTTCCAAATATTTGACCGTGGCATGTCGGCATTTATTCCATTGCTCGCCGTCATTCTCTCGTGCGTTTATAGTCCCGAGACCTCATCCTCTTATAAGAGGTCACCGTTTTGATTATGCGTGCTGTTTAGAGCCGAGTAGGATGCCCTGGGGTCCTCTTCGGCAATACATTTCATGAAGGTGGTTGAAACTGTTTTTGTTAATTTACAGATTTGCGTGAAACTTTGCAAACGTGTCCTCATTAGTAAAGCTATAGATAGAAGTGAAAAAAATTGCATTTTACCTATTTGGTTTCTTGGCAATTCAATGCTACTTTAAAACGTAGTCTTGTGGCGCATGGCATAATATCATATATCTATTAAATAAATCGATTACATTTGTGCAGATTTTCCTCTAAACGCGTAATAATATGCTTCATATTATTACAATGGTTGCTGACAAATATCAAGGTATCATGTCGAGTCAATTTCTATATAATTTTAGCCTAAATTTGAAGTACCGAGCTGAAAACGCAAGTCATAACATGTTTGAACTCAGGCGAAAATGGAAAATATAATTTTTGTATCATTTACATTACTGCACGTATGGTTATTTCCACCGCATAAAAAATGTACTTAAATGAATGTGGTCATAGAAGTTTTGTCAACTTACTTGAAATGTTGTTAAAATGTGCACCAAATGGCTCACGATTACCGCTCCATCCACCTTAAGGCGCGATATGTTCTTGTTAGGCACCGAGCATTGAAGGCCACCAAATACTCGTTTTAACTCGATTAGCTCCATAATTCAAGAGGTTACTTCCTTCTGAATGTGCATGGGTGTTTTTATTAGACGTATTCCAAGCACTATGAGAGAAGTGTCCACTAACCCGCAGCGAGTGTGGGATCTGAGTTTGAATCATATTCCTGGCAAATGATTTTTTTTTCACTGTGAATTTCACACATTCTTGTTCGGTGGACGGATAGGATCAGACACCAATTAGTGCGCAGAAGAATAAAAGAGGGAAAAACTATTTAGCGCACTATCAGGAAAACGAGGCCCATATTTTTGAGACCCGACGGATTCGTGAGGAATATAATTGAAGGGAAAGCCCCTCGAGGAAGACCGAGGGACAGATGCATTGGGCAGCTGAAATGGGACATGGTGCAGCACAGTTCCAAGGACATGGAGGAGTTAGGAGTTGACAGTACGGAATTCAGGGCTGCAGTCAACCATTCATAGGATTGAATGGAAGCCTTCATCGTCATTACATTAGAAATGATGATGATGGATTGGTGCAGTTAAAAATCGTCGTTGAGGTTCATGAGGAGAATAAGGTGAAGAAGTCTGTACGGTGTCTATTGTCCGCCTCCCAACTTCACATTCCCATCCGTATCCATAGCCTACGTTCCCTATTTCACCCCGTCGCTGCTTCGTCTCATGGGGTTTTAAATGCGCCAGGGCGTGACTGAAATCCAAATTTGCTGGTTATTTGGCACCCTCCTCTCTTCCCTGATCTCGATCCCCCACCCTTTCCCTCTTTCCTCTCTCGCACCGTACCCCCTGCCATTTCCCCCCTTGGCTCCCCATCGTCGCCAACGGGTCCTTGCGTCAATAACTGTTCCACCCTCATCCGCCTCGAGACTTTTGAGTATGGTTGTGCGATAAGACTACATATCGACACCATGGCGACATAATTTTCGCCCGGTAACCCGACAAATGTGATAATTTCGAGGAAACGAGGTATTTAGATTATTTTGTGAGTCTGATTCTTCTGTTCTTTGGTAATTTTGTCGTTGCATTATCTTATACAAACGTAGTTCTCTTTGTCGTCGTGTGATTCTCCTCTTCTCTGGATTCGTGCAAGATCACGTATCATTTCTAAATGCTCTAGACGATCATCGAAACTCATATTCTAGCCTCATTCCTTTCTGATCGTTCCTTTCTTGAAAGTAAGAATCATTTAGTTCAGTCATCATTTCAAATAACCTATTTTAACTTGTGGTTTTTGCTACCCAGCTTACTCTGTAGCAGCCATCTACCACGCATGGAGAGGTTGGGTTGGGTTGGGTTTAGGTTCCAGCTAAAATTTCAAAGTACATCTGTAAAAGAGATTATTTTAAAGAGGTGTAAATGTCTCAGGCATGAATTTACATTCCATGCCTATGCTGCGGTTTCCAAGTAAACAAAATATTCAATTGTTGAAGTAGTGCAAAAACTTGAGATTTTCGAGCTCAAAACTAAAATTCCAGGAAAATGCGATGGGTATACGGAAATTGAATGCAAGAATTAAAAGATTTTTTCTTTCATTTATCTAAAAGTAACATTTTAAATTTGTATCAGGAGTGTAAGCAATTAAACAAAGCAAACAAAGAAACCTCTGCATAGCAAAAATGGAGTAGCCTTGCCTTATTACATGTTAAAAATGCACATGTTTTTTGCCCAATATCTTGAAAAGAAGGGTTTTTCCAGAGTCAAGACCTAGGTAATCGCTTTTTCGTACCCTATATTAGTAAATTTGTAACTTTCATCAAAATCGTTAGCCGTTCTCGAAATAAAATTTACATGTGTACACACACACACATATATTACGTGTTACGCCTTCGTTGAACAAGAACTAAATAAATCTTTTTATCTGAAGACGAAAAAAAGAAAACTTTAGTTCTACCATTTGTTCTCCTGCGATTCAAAAAACTTATCAAAATCCATCCATTCTAAATTCACAACATATCTTGTAATTATCATAGTTGGTTTTATTAATATGGAGAAATCTGGATTGTAATGCGGTGAGATGACCTTGCTTACGAGCCTGACCTTACATTCGTATTTTAAATCCAAAACTTAAGAATAAAAAAATAAAGCTCAAAACACCAAGGCTATGTGCTAGGCAAAGGTAACCAGAAAGAATTATATCTCACGAGCTCCATATCGGCGCGGCGGATATTATTTTACTTCCGCTACATCTATAGATCAGAAGAAAGTGACGAAGTAAGAGGAGTTTGCTGTCGAACGGATATGAATAACAATTCTGTCCACCCACGCTCCAATAATATTACCCAGTTCAAAAAGAACGAGAGACAAATGCAATAGTAATACACATTTCACGTTTCGTCTTTTCCCTCTTCTAATTTCTTTCTTTGTTCCCTTCCTTTTTATGCCGGATTTACTAACACCCTATGCCAACTGCACCTGCAACTCATGGTGTGGTGCAAAAATGTAGACGTGTATTTTATGCTGAATCCTAGTAACAACGTTTGCTTCACCTACCCTGGTGTTAGTTATCTACTTCGTGAGTGGTATTTCATAGCAATCTCAACTACTTATTTCTATTCTATTGACAATATGATGCCGTTTTCATCCTTTCAATTACTGATGATACAGCTTGATTCCTGACCATATATGGGAATAATATTCTCTATTAGAATATACGGTTATCAGTCTATGAAGAAACTTGGGGATTGCCATTGCTTACGAGAAAGATTCTGATAAGATATGGTTTTCATTGATGATCTTGGAAAGATGTTTCCCCTTAATATTTAAGATGACTACGGATTTATCAGTCAAATGGTAATCGTTAAGGTGATAGGATATCTGATCACTTGACTGCTGAGCTCCTGCAAGAGCCATTGCAGCGTTGGAAAGCGACCAGGAATGCTCTGGCATACATTCTACCGCAATAAACCAGCGGCGACTATGGAAACGTGCTACGAATGGGATGTCTATTGGGTAAATATAGTTCTCTTAATTTTTGATCTCTTTCAATTGCGAAAATTTAGCGCTCAAGAAGAAATAATATCGGTCGCTTTGATATCCACTGAATCAGAAGATAACATATGTAAAAGGAATCATGAGGGTCATGTTTTACATTTCTCGCTTAAGTAAAATACATGTGATTATAAGCCGAAGGGTGCCTTAGTGCCTCACATGGAGGATGGTAGCTCATTGGAAGCATATTGGCACGATCTATTGCCTGCGAGAATTCCTGCGGCCATCCCCAACCTAACGGGAGACAGGTGACTGTCATCTCCGAAAGTAACCTCACCAAAATCAAGCGAGCTGGATGTTGTTCAACCTCTTCCAGTGTGTGGAAATTGGTTGGGCGACCAGGTTTTTAAATGATGGTCTGTGTTTCATGCGAGGAAGAATATCGGCGGTTTCCCAATGGGATTTTTCTGCGACAATTTGCGAGACCTCAGCTAGTTATCTTGGATGGTGTGAGGCCTTTTTCTCTCGGCGAATCATTGCTTAACTCAACTCATAATTTGAAGCTAGTGGCTTAGCACACGGTGTTGCCTTTTCTTAAACTTTTTCTCTCTTTTCAGTGTTGGCGGCTGCGTAATACCAATTTGGTCACTTAATTTCGATTCTCAAGTTCCCCATTTTTGTTTATGTCAAATGCTTGCGCTTGGTCCATTCCTCCAGAATTAAGTCTTTCTTATCAAAGGCTGAAGGCTGGCTTATTTATTGATTAAAAAAAATAGTCACAATCTGTCTTTCGTTGAGTCATCTTGTAAAATTCAATGTTACCAATCATAATTTCCTGAGCGAATTTGTTTTCTGGCTGCCTAGTCTCGGATTAAAATTGTATATCTACGTATTATCCTGCAGGATTCCACAATGTCAAGTGGTAGAAGGTCGGCAGCCATTATAAAGTAAGTTCACCTGGACAAGTGACAAAAAGTGAGGTTCGTGTTTTGTTGAATGCCATTCGCAAAATGCTCTCCTTAGCTCCACATTCCTCCGTTACCGTCAAGCTGAGATTGTGATGATTTATTATCCTGAATGTGTTCCGTGATTAGGGATTCTTGAAAGCCATAAAGCCCACTGATGAACCTGAAAATGTCACGTGCTTGTTTGCGTATGGCCGATGGCTTTTTATAAAAAGATGATGAGGGAGATGAATCGATTCTTTGCGACCGTGGGTATTCGAGCGGATGAAGGTCGGTGCGACGTGTGTGCGAGTCCACCTTTTGTCTGGAGGGCCCTTAAAAACACGTCGTTTGCGTCCGGCCCCAGCTCATTTTCCCCCCTCTTGGCGCCGCTGACATATCGGAGCTCCGTGTGCAATGGGGCGTGCGAGTGCGGGGCGGGAGAGCGGGCTGGGGGTGACGGGGCGTTGTCTCCGTGCAATTTCCGTCGCACGCGCCTCTGTGGAAATGGGTTGGTGGGCGGCGGCGGCTTCGGACGTTGGCCCTTCTCTCTCTCTCGGATTCATTGGCTCTGACCTTTTCATTTTGACCCTCGCTGCGCTGAAAGGGCACCTCGGTTCGGTGGGATTTATTTCTTTTTTTTCTGACACATTTTTCCTCTTGATTTGTTTTTTTTTCTTCTCTTCCCGACGTCAAAAAAGACTGCAAGGTGGGGAACCCGCTGCTTGTGAGGGTCTGGCGGGCGTTGACGTGCGATGTGATCGTCTCCTGTGTATGACGGGGGGAGCAGTAGCGATGAGGGGTTTCTTTCTCCGTGTGTCCCGTAGACCGTGAAATATGGGTCAGTCGTTAAATGCGTAGAATGCAGAGTTTTGATACCTCATTGGCGCGCAAATGAACGCAACAGCAAACGAGATTGTCATAGGGTAACATGATGCTTACTGGAAAATTTGCTCACCGGAGGTAAAATTTACTTGGTATTGAAAGATGTGTACTATATACCAGGATAATAGTATACCAATCATTAGGAAAAGCGAATAAACATCGTACGTATTGCAACAGTTTAATACTTAGATGTAATATGGAACTTCGTTCAGTTTATCTGGTACTAAACAAGTTTTCAGCTATCAAAACGTCTATGCCCTTGGGAAATACGTTCCCCTTTTTTTTAATTTGCATTTTCTTTCAAATTTTCTGCAAAAATTACTCATGGCTTTTGACTCAGTTTTGGCATGAAATTCATATCTCCATGTTGCTACTTTCGTCTATCAAATTCTGCTTCCAACCTGGATGGGGGAAAATTACTCCAGTCTCCGTGTGTCTTCGTATTGGCAATACCGAAAATTTGCGCATGCAGCTTAAGATCATGTTTCTGTATCCTCCCGAATCGGATGCTCATTTTATATCGCGTTAGTTCCGGACATCAGTTGCTTCCCTTCCGCATGGCGTTGCTTCATTTGTGCTGACTGCCCTTCCGCTGTATGATGTCTTTTTTAATATAATTTCCTATTTTACTTTTGACGGATGCTCTTTGGGACCTTGAACAGATTGGGTTGACACATTTCGAGAGTAATTATGGAAAAAAATTGAGTCAACCACCCCTTCTATGTTATGCGAGTTTGAATATAACCACCCCCTGCTGTATTGGGATCGAACGCTTTTTTTCAACTCCGGGAAAAAAATTGGGACCTCTCCCCTCCCTCGTCTTGCGACCACCACTCGTGTTCTGCGTGTAATTCGAGGAGCCTCACCTGGCGTGGGATGTGTGTCGTTTTCTCTGCTCCTTCCCCACACTTCTTTATCCTATTCATTAACCAGCGCCCATCGCTTCGGGCTCTCGTCGAACCTCCCCAAACCCACAGCTCCAGTGGCAGTGCGTAGGTATAAACCGTGTAAACTCCTCAATGTATATATAGACACATTTAGCCCCCCTTGACCACCCACACAGTGGGTGTCTCTCTTCTCCCACACCTCGCAACCCCCTACCGTTCGCCTCCGGCCGCATCCACCCCTCTTGACCCGCCTACTCCAAACATCCGCTCTCCATCCTCGAGTGTCGTGGGTGGACTGCGCGTGGTCATTGTCGCGCACGTGCCCGTTGAGGGATCCTTCGCTGACCCGTCGCCCGAATGTGCTCAATGGAGTTGACGTCGGTGACCTACACTCGCTCCTCAATTTAAGTGCATCCCAGATGTCGGTCGTTTTGACCGCAAACGAATTGATACCCAGGGTCGCGTCCATGCCTACAAGTGCGATGTAAGTAAATGAGACGAGCAATTGATGTTTGTCCTTTTCTCTACAGGCCAGTGTGAGCATTTTTTTTTGGGTTACAGAATAATGATAACATCCACTATATTTAATTTCCCCGATTAAACTAGAATGATTTTGCTAATTAGTGGCATCTATTGAAAGCGAAGTATTCAGCGGTTGTTGTCATCAAATGAGCTTATTTGAAATGATTAGCCAAAACTGGGTGGGCGCACTCTATTGGTTAATTGTTATTTCAAACGATTCTTTTGTTATTGCATACAAGACAAAGTTTCAGTAGTTTTGTTTACGCTAAAGTTTTTTCTAATTTTTCTCAGTTTCTTACATCATTTACGAAATATAACACAAATATATGATTTAATTAGAGTCATAAATTAATGTTTAATAAATACTATCGTGCGAAAAGTGGTAATGTTTCGTATCGGAGGTGTAATTTTTGTTAAATGACCGGCTATTTGTTCATTTGATTGGGCGTTCATCACTTTCCTGCCACCAATGCGAATTTTAGCCGTTTTATCATCCATTGAATGATTGGAATCGCAGCGGTGGAGGACGTCACGGAGCGCCTCTTTGACGTATTACATTATTTATTACTCGGTGCGGAATGATGCCGCTCTATCCCTCACTCATTGAATTGGCATGAGTCGGGTTCAAGTAAAATTTTAACTGATGCGATGAACCCAGAAAATCGCTATCGGAGATTCAATTTGCCACAAATGTTTTAGGAATAACCCATATTATTAGCGCTCTTACTCCTTTGTTTTAGGCCACCTCTCCTCCATCTTGGTCTCCGTTGCTGTCCTCTCTGATTCTTACCATTCCGTCCGTACATATTCTCTGAAAATCTCTTACTGTTACCCCCTTAAAGACAAGCATGGTATTATTTGTAATCCTCGATTAATTCCAGCCTAAGATCCTGCTTCACAAAATCTATATTTTAAAACTTTCAGTGACATTGCTTTCCTAAATTTGGCATCTCTAGGTGAGGTGACATTTTCTATCGCCGGTATTTTTTTCATGGACTTAGTATATAATATTTCATGGGGCACGTGATTACTTCTCCATTAGATTACCATTGATATAGCATGGAACCCTGAAGACCATAGAAATATAGGCGCACGACCATATGCTTTCGCCGCAAATTATAAGAAGGATTGTGCCTGTTTTATTTTCTTTAAATAAAACGCTAACGCGTACTTGGTGAAGAAGATAAGCCATCAGAATAACCAGATGGCGATTCTGGTGTTCTTGCGCATTAATAGGTCCATGCCTCTGTCATTTATCTGGCAAGTAGCGAATTCTTCAATTCACGAAGCGAAGACCCGGTGCATATTCAGTGCAATCGATTTCTTTCAATATCAAGGTCTCAGTTACGTACATTATTGGAGAAAATTATCCCTTTCAATAGCATTTTTGCATCAGTCGTATCCGCTTGCACAAGTGGCTTGATTTTCGTATTCTCAAAAGTCTTTCCCTTCGGTTTCGTTGCAAATCGTCCGGAGGAACGCCATTACCGTCCATTTCGCCTCACCCTCCTCGCCTCATTATCCTCGATTCCCCCTTACACATTTTACTCGAGCAGCACTTTCTACTACTCACTCTCTTGGAATGGAAAGTTTGCACGTCGCCATTGCTCGTGACCACTAAAATAGCTGGGCTACAAAAAGAAAAAGCTGTCGCCAAAGGAATTTTTCAAGATCACGGAGAATACAAGTGAAGTGAAAACGTTGTTCTTGATCACGAATTCGGCCGAAATTGCGGGAGACTACTCCGAAGCCTATTTCTTTTGCGTTTTTGAAGCAGCTTGAGGAAACTGGATTCCATTATTTTCTGCATCTATTATCCCAGAGTTGATGTGTTGCTCTTATAAGTGGAGAAAAGCTTTTCGCTTATTGATTGTGTGGCTGGATTGAAAACGTACAAGTGCAAAGGATTTGCGTGAATTGTTTCAATGACAGTGAAAAAAAAAATTTTTTCTGGAGCTTGTATTTTCTCAAAAAACAAATAGTCAACTTGGGCATTAGAATTGAGAACATTTAGACAACTGTTCTTTCAGAAAGACGAAGCTTTTCACTCGCTGAAAATTTACAACTCATCTCTGTCCCGAATTAGACGAATTGTTGGAATATCTCCCAAAAATAGCTTCTCTCTGGATCTTGTATTTCCCCCAAAAATCCCTCCACATTAGCATTAGTTTTGTGATTCTTTCGACCGTTCACCTGCCCAAAGGAGTTCTTGCGGCTCTCCTCGAGTTTTGAGTATACAATTGCTCTTTATGCAACCGCATCTTACGTTTTCTCCAGGAACTTGGTATGTAGAAGAATATTAGTACGTTACCAGAGAGACCGGAAAGTAATGAAGGTGAAATCTTCCGTCTCAAGTATGCCGCAAACATTTGGAGCTAACCTGAAATTTGTTTTCCAGCAAGAGTTTGTTTAAATAATGGGTCTTTCTTCATAGTTAATGATTCATAATAATAAATCTATTTATTCTTTAGTTATCATGATTTTGCTCTTAATTTAATCCTTTCCCTGCATCAATTGTTCCTTCCATAGGCCTCAATAGCGATGAACTTCATGCCATTGACTTTTGAGGGTTCATTGCGTATGTCCTCGTTCTCTAAGAATTCAAATAGACTTAAAATTGTGTACCAACGCTCCTCGATGCCAATGTGCTATTGCTTTAAATATCAGAAATATGTTATTATGCCCTGCAAAAAGTCAGACAGTCTTTTTCAATGAGCTACATTTTGTCGCCAGGGGCAGTTCGGTGAAAGGGTTGAACACTGCTTAGTCTTTGGTCGATAAAATTTTAGATGAGTATTCCTATCTTCTGGTGAGTAGAAATAAACACAATAAACGTGCAAATTATTTATCAAGGAATGGAACCTGTGACTTAATTTAATTTGAAAAATGAACTTAGCACTATGAACACTGTCTCAATGTGATCGAATTTCGGGTTGATCGCTTGTCCTGTAATCTGCATGGTGTTGTTTTTATATCTCCAAGATAAACTGTTTTCAAGATAGTTCATGAACATTTAAGGGGTTTCGAGGGTTGTCGTTCTGGGTAGGAAAACACGCTAATTCAATTTTATTCGCAACTTACGTTGCTACATGTTGCCATATTTGAAGGAACATAATACACTCATCCCATTTTTGAATCCTTAGACGTTTGGTCGGTGGTGTTTTTATTGCCCTTTTTATTACACATGTACTGAAATCTTAATTATTCCTCAACCTTTCACTTTAAGTGATTAAAAAGCTGGTAACTTACTCGAATATCCATCAGAATAACCCCACCAGCAACATCATACGCAAAACAATATTACATCAACTAACCAGGCAGACTACCAGGCGCTATCGGTCGTACAGCAGCAGAAGGATTTAACTTGTTCCTTTAAAACGTACCCAGCTATTTCTGTAACCATCAGTGATAGTAAGGATCCATGGAAAGGAATTTTGCTGTATTGTAGCCATCATTGCCACCAACTGCATTTCTTTTAAAATTTTCAAAGAAAATTCATCATAAGTAATGACTAATGGGACGTGGGTATCTTTTCCTTGGCCCGTAAAAGTAAACATATAGATAAAGTGTTTCAGAAATACCTTGAGCGGCTTAAAACTAATCCGCTGTCTCGATTGATTTGTAGACTATTGTTTCCAAAAAAGTAACTTATCTGTAACAGAAATTAGAAATTGTAAAAGAGAAATATTTGGTGAAATAATCCTATTCAACTGTTTCTTTGCTTTTTTGAGAAATCTATCCGTATTGAGGATAAATTAGTTTTCTTGTTTTTTTTCCAAATTTTGAAATGGTTGTATTTGTTCATGTTATCGATTCCGAGAGGCCTCTTCTTAAAGAAATCATATCATCATGCGCTCCCCTACTGCCCCTACGTCCCCTACTGCCACAGCTTGTCACTCATAGCTACCAAGGGCTAAAATGGGATTGTTAGATGGGCAAGGAGGAGTGATTAGTGTGAAAAGTAGGAGCAGTGAAGGTAAAGGTCCGGACTCAACTCATATGAGGTTCACCTGCGCGTGAAATTGCTTAGTCAGGGAACGGTAGGGCACAGTTTGGTGTGTTATTGGTTTTCAAAAGTGGCTTCATAATTTACATTCAACTTGTTATCAGGTGTGATATACAAATTATGCCGCCGAATCGATAGTACAGGGTGATTACAAAAGAATGCGTCGGAATTTTTATTAAAATGTATATTTATTAGAAAATATTTCCTAGGAAACATTTTTCAATATTTTTGTTTGATTCATTGTGGTTTCCAGTCCAAGAATATGCGGAATAAATGCACAACAGGTTTCTGCTAAATATGCCTTTTTCAGATAAGTACAATTTTTTTAAAATGTTTTTTATGCAGAAAGATATTCTGAAATAAAAAAATGCTATTTTTGTCATTCCTAGTTAGGGCAGAATTTTTCATGCACGATGGCTTCTAGAAAAACACAAAAATAGGCTTAGGAGTAAGCCTAAAACAACTTCATCATCGTATTACAACATATTATGAAATTAGATTTTATCAAGGTAAAGACATATAGTGCACAGGTCTCAACAAAGTATTCATAATTAAAATATGGCATGCATTGATGCAATCTTTACAGGAGTGTGGTTTTGGCTTAGTTTATTCCTAGCTTGGCTGATTATGTTGTGACAAGGGAAATGCGACTGATCTAAAATGGCAATCATGGAAACCAATATTTTTTCCAATTGATCCCAAAAACACCAGCTGATTAATATGATCACCAGTCAATCTGCTCCGATCATCAGATGCAACATAGTTGACCGATGAGACGGTGTGCTAAGGTCGTACTAAGGATCCCAGAACAACCATGAATTTAAGGGCCACTCCGGCTAAAGCAGGGAAAGCCGTTCTACTGTTCTGCCAAAACGTCAATAGTTTTCATTGCTCTGAGTGATAACGCCTGGCTGAGATATAATTGCAGGTCATTCGGAATTGAATGTGACGTGATATATTCGCTCTCTTGTCCTATTACCCGAGTTATTTCATAATGGTTCGGGTAAATGGATGTAGAGGCTTCGTAATCACTTAAAACTGGGTTTTCATGAAGACCCAGTGGGGGTGATGAGACTTGACCAAGGCGATGAATGTCAGCGTTTACCTCTATACTTATGTCAGCTATGGCGTTAGATACAACTGAAGGAATAGAAAAATGAACATAATATATTATTATTCTGTGAACATATTTGTCTTGAATGAATGTTAAGGAAACATTATTCCAGTAAGTGATATATGATTAATAATCAAGGATAAATCTGAGTCGTACACCGAAAAGGTCTGAGTCTGAGTCGCTTGTGAAAGGTTTCAATAAGGCTCCCCCACAGAAGCAAGAATAAAAATATCGCGCCGCGATGTGCTTGTACAGTAGGTACCAGAGTAAGATTTGTGCGGTGGATCATTGTCATATTCACGCCAAAAAGCATGTTGCACCATTGTAACAGACTCACTTTCCGCGTACTGCAACACACAAAACGACTTTTTTTTTTAGCTGTTACCATCGTGAAGCTTGCGAAAACAACAGCCGAGTGATAAAAGCTCTTATCTCGGCAGCTAGCGCTTCCTAGAGGTAACCGAAAGAACTAGAGGTCATTTTAGCCTGTCGTTTTAATGAGGTCGCGCAGCTCTGTAGCTCGTACCGTTTGAAAAGTACAGATCTTTGAAACCGACGCATTCTTTTGTAATCACCCTGTATAATGAATATTTAATTGGACACACTCTCCATTGCGTTTTTTAATCTGCTGTTGATGAACAGAGTAAATGCTGTGTGATGCCGATGATTACTTGTAGTACTTCAAATCCTTTAACTTTTCCTTGTACCATGGTAACTTTATAGTATGCAATTGCTATATTCACTATTTTTGGGTTAAAATTTCAGTTCGCCACACAAAGGAGTGGGATAAACTATTCTTTCGCCCTTTCCTCTTGTGTAAAATATATTTTCCTATATTTATACGATGGTTTAGGGGATTAGCTGATGTTTTCGAGGAACTTCATAGATATTAATTTTTTAATTACATTTACTGTCTAATTATTTTGAATTCAACTATTTTTGTTACCTTTTTTTGGATGAAATTCTTCTTTTTCATTGTCGTGAAATAGTATTTGAACCCACGCGCTTCTTTCATTTGGTTTAAAAAGGGATTAGTAAATTTGTGAAACTCCTCGGTAGGTTTATCGCCCCGCGAATCAGAGACAGTCGTTCACCTATTCCGTGCTCTCTCTGGCTTACCATGTCCTCTGCATTTTCCTCAATCTCAGCCCCCTCCCATCCACCCAGCTTTCTCCATTTACCTTTCTCACTCATCTACTAACTAATCCGTGTCCTCCCAACGCCCCCTATCGGCGTCCCTATCTACCGTGGTGTCGTACCATCCTCCTACACTCCATCGGAACTAATATTCTTTCGTCCTCTTGTCGGACCTGAAATCCACTCTTCCGTGGAATTCGGGTTGAATGCCTCGCAGCACGGAACGGCGTCTCTCGAGGAGCGCCCGCCCTTCTTCTTAATTAATGCGGTGCATTGTTCGGTCCAGCGCAATCACTCTTCCAGCTTTTTCGTCTTCGGGTCGATTTTTCTTCCACCACCGAAGAAAGTAAATTTGGTTCAGTGCTATACGGCTGTATTCTGTCGTGCTTTCGTGAATTTATTGTATACTATTTTTGGCATCCGAGCGAGTTTCCTTTTAAATTAATTATGTGCTATATTGCGTGTTATCTTGTGCAATCCAGATTGAGTTGTATCGCCGATCCAAAAATATTGAGGCAATAGAAATATCACGCCTGAGTTTTTAGAACATCTGCGGCAATATGTCCTGTATACTCCCTTAGCTTTCATTAAAGGAGAGGACCGGTGCGGCAGCAATCCAAATGCATGCCTTGTAATGTCATTTGTTCACACAGCTCTTAATGTAAGTATCGCATATTTTCCACTGCAGGGATTCGAAAATTATCATGCGTCAGATCTTTTATCAGGTTTAAATTTATTGCGCAAATTGATTCCCAAATTCGAACTACGCTCAGCTCTTTCTGCAATCCCAGGAACGTTTTTAATAATGTTACCAATCGCATGATTAAACCTGTAGAACTGTGAGGTGCCCATGAAGGACTCTTTTAACTCAGCATTCGTGACAAAATTATCTCTCCAGTTTTCTCAGTTAATGGAGATATGTAATACTATTACTATTGTACAGTTTCTCTTTGAAATGTGATAATTGTCGTAGTACTTATCGTTATTCATTTATTGTTTTCAAAAGTCACTGCAAAAGTCTATTGAACTTCATCCAGATATTATATCTTCTTTTATCTGTGGAAATTCTCATACATATGTTAAAATATCCAAAGAGAACTTTAGAACTTCAAAAATGGCAAAGAAAATTTCTAAACTAAAAAAAGAAAATGGCTAAGGCGTTCGATCGGAAATTTACTTGGACTCCACCGGGACCGTTGGCTCCACCCCACAAGCTCCGGTTTGGATGAAGTTGATCCGTACGACAGGTGCTGAATTTTTTGGAGTTCATGTCTCTTAGAAAGTGGGAAAGTTGAAATATGAGGAGACTTACTGAAAGAGGCTTTTAAATAAATATTTGGCCAGGGTGAAAATTTTATTACCATTTAGTTGGTCTGAATCAAGTCTAACGATCTGTAAGACAGAGGAGTATCTAATCAGTTTATACTGCATTTTTCCATTGCTCCAATTTTATTTTGTAAAGTTTCGAGCCACATTTTAAATTTTTCTTTAAATTCTAGTGAATAAAGTTGTGTCCAAGTGGTGTGAATGATTTTGTGAAATTTGGATGATGATTTAGGGGATATGAGAGGTGCTTCAAGAGTACTCTGACAGGCCGAGCTTATGCTATATTTTGGCTTCTAGAAGAAGTACGGTGAACAGGCATGCAATAAAGGTTGCACTATAAAGATGTTAATTGTATATTATTTTTATTTATATGAAGATTATGTTAATACCTGGATTGACGGTGCGAATGGTGAACAAACAGCCACCTAAATTGTGGTAGAAGAAAGTTTCAAAGGGTATAATTGCTTTATAGATGGTTGGTGCTACATGTTAAATATTTATTGGTTAATTTTGTTGTTCTTAACCGCAGTTCTCTAGGAGTTTGTAAAACATTATTTGGCAGTGACATCTTTAATTCGTATTCGCATGACAGAGCCAACCCCAATTCCCTGCCCAAGGCCCCTTATCAAGGCCCTGTGAACCCATATTGTTTATGTCTTATCTGTAACCTGAATCTACCCTACGAAGCACATTGTTTTATCTATCGTGCTAAATATTTACGTTTTGTATTCGTCATGCAATCCTTAGATGTCTTCTGTTTGATCATGTATCCCCAAATGCCGCCGAGTTAGGTTTTACTTGTTTCCTTAAATTTACTGAATTGATAATGTGCTTATTTTAAAGACCACTTGGTTAAATCATTACTCTAGTCAATTGTCATAAAAGGGAAGATAGTGCTAGGCAAGACTGGAAGGGGAAGGAAGGCAACATTCATTTAAATGCGATGAAGGGTGGTGAGGAAATCGTGAGACTGAAGAAAGATTTTATTTTTAAATGTTGATGTTTGGGGACAGCTTTAGTTTATTTCCATCCAAATTTGACTTAAATTGGTAGAACATTGAGTGAATAAAGGAATGATAACTAAGGCCCGTTTACCAAAAGTCAATTTGATTGTCCATGTAATTGGCACTTTACTTTCTGTGCGAACGACTTCGAAAGTTTTACGTTGTATTTAATAGTAATTGCGTGCAGGTTGCCTTGACTTTTGATTGAGAAACGGGTCGTTGATTAATCGACTGATGAGCCATTTAAAATTAGTTTATGGACAGGGGGAAACTTAAGTGTTTGGTAAAAACGTCGGATGCTTATATACAATTTCAGAAACGTTTTTTTATCAGGGAAAGTTGGTTAAATGGGCGAGGCTAAGTTAAGAGACAGGGGCTGGTATTTAAAGACTTCCATGCACCCAAACTGTGGCTGTCAGCGTGACGTATGTCACTATAAGCATCGAGGTGTATTATTTATGGGAATGACTGGAGTGAAAATCACGAATTTGGTGGCATTGTAACGTTCCTTTTTTTACTTTTGTGCTTTGCCCTCTTACACGCTCTCAGTGTCAACCCCTGTCGAAATCACCGTCTGGGTTGCATTCTCCTTTCCTGCTAAAAATTTCCTCTGAACCGCGGACAAATTAATCTGAAGCTCTTCAGCAATGGCTCGAAAAAAAGCGAATTTTATTTGTTCCATACTCTTCTTTTTCAGTTTCGTGTTCGTAATTAGTCGTGGCAGGAAAGACAAAAAAATCGAAGGTTGGACCGCTGGAAAATTGGGGCACCCTCCTTCCAAGTCGCGCTCCGGCTCTCTTGAGTGGTTGGAGGTTTCTCACCACACACAAGCCCTTTAAGTGCATACGGTCTCCCTCTCTCTCTCGCGAGGTTTTTTGAGATTCCCACGTTAAGTGGCTCTTCTGTCTCTATCCTTCTCTCCCTCTCTCTCATCTCTCTCCATTCATTTCTCTCCGCGTTACTCGTAAAATCCTTGGGATACGGTTTTTTTTGTTTTTATTTTCCTTCCGTCACCCCACCTTTGCAAAATAAAACTCTCTGAATCAGCCCGTGTGGAACTGCACGGAAAACGAGCCGTGGTTGGACGGATCCGCGAGACGTTATTTTGATGGAGACAAACGGGTTGGATTGTGTTAGCCTGTCCCAAAACTTTCATGCGCGCTAAGCTGTATCATGACCAAAATTAAAAAAAAGTAATTTCACTCTTCTGCGAAAAGTCTATTTTTTTCTTGAAATAGTGCTTTTTATTATTTTTTTAACTAAGCTTAAGAGGTGGAGAATCCTCATTCCTTCACAGTGGTAAATACAGAGGCGTGGTGAAATGTCTACTTTCCTGCTAGTATTAATTAATTTGTTTAATTGGCGCTTGTCCCCTGTTAGAAAGCAAGTTTTTTATCAGAACTAACCCAAGAACAAGATGGATATTTGTTTATTTTCTAAAATATAGGAAAAATATCTCTTTAGGACAATTGTATTGAATTTGTCCCTAAAGAGAACGGAACATTTTGCGATTTACGTTTATAAATCTTTATTCGGTGCAACGGCAAAGGTGAAATTTCGGATATTTATGGAAGGATACATATTACATGTCTATGAATGTAACGAAAACTTTCCACGTAGGCTAATCACATGTTAATTTGAGTCTACATATTTGTTGGAAAGAAACGACTCAAGTAATATTTATAAATCATTCATGAAAATATCTGCTGAACACAACAGCTATGAATTACAAAGTTTCTTTATATTTCTTTGCACCTGTGGTTTTATCCTCGCGATATTCGTGGCGGAGGATATCCATGCAAAGTGCTCCCTCAATCTTAAACTGAATGCGTAATTTGTATTATTTTTAAAAAGTAACATGACAACTTCATTGCTCTTTAGCGTGTGTGGTTTAATTTTTTTTTTTACACTCTATTCTTAAAATGGAAATCCATGTACTGAAATGTATGTTACTCGCTGCGATATAGGGAGAACAGAAACTCGGAAGAATTTTTTTCATAGTGGCTCTTAATTTTCTTATTCTACTCTCATTAATAAATGTCTTAGCGGAACAAAGAAGATCGAAGCAGTTGAGAATCTGCTACCAAGTTGACTACTGTAGTGACTGCGTTTCTCCCATATTGAAATGCTGATCAGGAATCTTTTCGTCAATTCTTTAAAATTGCTGCAAAAAGAATTTGGGGTTGACTTAATACGTCATTGGCCAAATTAATATTGAGAAAGAAGGATGCGTCCAGGAACTACTATGAATACGGAGTGCCTATTTTGTATAGATACATAAACGATTTCACTATTTTGGGCGAAATATTTACGAGCGTCTTTTTATCTTTGCAGGAGGAGGTTGGTGGTGGGCAGAGGAAATCTTGGTGGTCTGCGGAAGGTGACTCCAAGGAGGGTGACCCGGAGTCGAACCACTTGCGGGCACTCAAAGAGCTGCGCGTCAGGGTGGGAGAGTTACATCCAGGTGAGGCATGCCGTCAAAGTGATCGCGGAATACCTCTGTTTCAAAAAGACAAAGACCGATTAAACAATGATTTTATTTTTTGCTATATTTGAAAAACTTTAATTATTCCACGCCAGTGAAGAACACGCAATTGCGTGCTAACCTCTCTGCGTGAAATATAGTGTGCTTTAGTTTTCATTTTTTGTCGGATGGCTGTGTTATGGTGGACATATGTAGAACGATTATCCATTAGGTATGTATTAAAGAGACAAGATACCGCAAGATTCATTTATAATCTGATATAAAGAATCATAATTGAGACAATATTTTTAATTTTGAGGAAACCGGGCGAACAGCGAACACCTCAATGTGTTCTATGTTCGGCTTTATCCTCGCGGACTGTGGCGCTTAGCGCACGATTTGGACTGCTAATGGCATCGTATGTCTAGCAGTTCTGACCACCATGCTCATATAAAGCCACCAAATAATCCACAGGGGAGAAGGACGCCTCGGTAGCTTAACTGGTTAAAGCACTCGGCGCGAAATCGAGGGATCCGGGTTCGAATCCCGGTCAAGGCGAATGATTTTTCTCCTGTGGAATATCGCACTTGAGACAATATGTTAACACCGTCTCCGAGTAATTGGTTTTTAATATAATTATGGGGTCAATTTCGGGGGAAGTGCGTGGAAAAAGTATAACGTGAAGGATTTGCCGCCCTATCTCATCCTTATCTCGAAATAAAAATTCCAAGTACCCACGAGGTTGTGCAATGTCGACATTTTGCGCGGGAAAATGACGAAAGAGCGGTCGTTGGTGTATGTAGTTCTTCTAGGAAAACGAAGAAATTTGGAAGGGGGGAACCCACGATTCAAGGAAGTTACATCTTTTAGACCAGCGTAATGATGAGCCGTACACATTTTGTGGTTTGGTTTCCCTCGTCTTACCAATCAGGCAAAAAAATTGTTTTGGTCACTGATTAGCCCATGTCTACAACTTTTAGACTTATTTTGCAAGTTGATGATGATTATGACCCTTCTTTTGCTTTGTGCCATCGAGTATTTCATGGCACCTATATCTAATCAAATGTCATGCTTACCCTGATTTTGGTCATCGTAATTCACAGTGATGCTTACTTGGTCAATGTGACGTTAAAAGATTATTTTAATTGCAGTTCCTCAAATGTGGATTCTCTTTCCACACTCAAAACGTAGATGGCATAATATGCTGCTTGCCAGCACCATATCATTCTCCACCAAGTTGAGTAAGTCTAATCTGAACTTAAATCGTTGTGTTTTCCAGTAGGCAGAACAATTAAGGTGAAAATATTGTACAGGGAAAACCACTCCAAAATTTATAACACCCATTTGTTGACACATGCCATTTTCCTTAACTTAGAATTTCGCTGCCTGACTTAATGGCTCTTTTGGAAGTATTTATTGTCATGTTCACTTACATATTCAAGGTTGGAAAGAAAGTTCACCCCTTATAACTTTCTATTTTCTATCATGATTAATGTAACTGGCAAAAATGAGTTAACTCTTCAAAGGCATATTAGGAAATAGCGTTTTTTCCTAAATATTTGGATTTTACAGCCTTGCTTAATATAAATTACATTGAAATCTGTTAAAATCGAGTATGATGATTGAATCTGAACTACTAAGCCCCTTTCCGCTTAGGTTGCTAAATAAATCAAATTTTAGATCCAGGCTTTTCATATATGGCGCATGAAGGAATGAATATATGTATAGAAGACAGCTAGTGCTATGAATATGGGAAATTTGCTTTTTTCGATGATTTGATTGAAGGAGGTATGCTCCCAAGCACCAGAAATCACAGAACTATAATTTAGCCCGAGGACGAATGATTGAGTGCAAAATGAGATGTGGCTATTAATTGTTTACATTTTTGGTCGAGATAGTGAACTGATATTTGGT
Organism: Pyrrhosoma nymphula; assembly: GCA_963573305.1. NCBI lineage: Eukaryota > Metazoa > Arthropoda > Insecta > Odonata > Coenagrionidae > Pyrrhosoma > Pyrrhosoma nymphula. Next base: position 172,358,631 of record OY754327.1, read on the forward strand.
CCTTTTTGAACGGCAGTTATTCTTAAAAGAAAGAGATGACCTAGAAAGTATCTCTTAAGTGGATTCAAATTTACCTCCTATCTGGATACTTACTATAAGGAGCTGAGTAACAGGATCGGTGAGCACACGGTTGTTAAAGAGGTCTGTTCGTTAAAGCTGCCATTGTTATCATTGCTTGCTATTGAGTAAATAGACTGTATGAATAATTTTTGCACAAAAATACTCGACTTAAATAATGACGCGCATTCTCTGGCGAACAGGTTCATATTCCAGTTGGGAATTTCATTAATATATCCATCCCTAATTGCAATGGGTGCAAAGTTTTAATCATACGAAATAATATCAAATCAAGTTTTGTATCGAGTGAATAGGGGTCAAGTTTTGGCGCCGGGTCGCGATGGCCTCGATTAAGCTCTTCTCCGTGATTCACCACGGTAGCCGGAAAAATAACATTTCCCACTACGTAATCGCCGCTTCTTTTCCCTTCCATTTCGGGTCTGCTGATTCACTGGCCGGTTGTGCCGACGACGGCCAGTCGCTCGTGTGTGAACCTGTAGTCGCGTGCTTCCCTTGACGAAAGGGAGAGCATTCCTGCCTCGGATCTACAGTTAAGTGTCGAGATAGAAGCATAACTGGTGGCTCTCCGTCTGGGTTTGAACATCGTCCGAAGTAAAGAGTCGAGCTTTCCGTGCTCTAATGTAAGTAACTTGTTCATTTACAATAGGCTGAGCGCATGTTGTGTCGATACTGGATAAATATTTATATATTAAGAAGTCTTGTATAGTAAAAAGTCACATCTGGACGTAGAACGAGAAGAAAGAAGAGGGGCGTAAAACAGTAGGTTGGCGAGAGAGGAGACATGGAGGAGGACCCGTTTGTTTGTTGTATCCATAGAAATTATCTTCATAAGTGCCGCTTTGCCTACGGCGGACTTGGAAGTGTTCGTTGTGAATATTCGGATCTGGATAAAATCGTAATCGTACCAGTTATAGCGCTCCTGAATGGCTTACATCTGTTCATATTCCTCGTAGGCATCTCGAGTTATCTCTTTGGGATTAAGTATTTGGGATTAAGTAGTTTTTATAAACTGATAATTAACAAGAGTGATCAAAATGAGCTTGTCACAGAATTGCGATGCAAGTTTGTATGAAAATCAAATTTATCTATATATTTGAATGGATTATTGCCAGTGATTTATTTAGTGTCAGCCTATAGATTGTTTGCACGCATACATATCATCGCCACTTATCTGATCCTATCCTTATCTCGGTATTCCAATCGTATAGTTTAAGATCTAAATCGAGATTTTTATTTATTAATTAAAAGTTTCAGAAGTCGTAGATATATTCAATGTTGAATGCGGAAATGTTTATTTTAAATCTTGGATCAAACTTTTCGTTATTTTAATGTATAATTACATTAAATATTGTAGCTGTTGAGTATTTTCTTTTCAAATACATTCATCAGCGTCGGCAAGAATCGTTTTTTAGATCCGTCTATTTTTCAGCCGGTATTTTTTTAAACTTTCAATATAAGTATTTTATTCATATTATTTCAACCTGCGCACGTATTTTGAATGTCATAGGCGTCATTTCTCTCTCTCAATCGACCCAATTATGTGCCATCAGGGCATGTTGATTTTTTGACGCTAATTATTGAGTAAAAAAGTATTGAGTATGTCGAGGCAAGTGGCGCGATTCTGAGGTCGTTAACAGTGAGGAGGACGGCTTCATTCTCCTCAATTACACTGCCTGCGAAAACTTGTGCCAAATGGAGTCACACTCTTCCGTCGAGCCACCGTCATCATCTTCATCCTTCGGCTAACAGTTTTTTTCTGTAAGGCGCTCGAAGATGTGAGCCACGCTAAACTGGGCGACGCTGCTTCATGACACCATGCTTTACGTCACTCAGAATACGTCACTATGTCGTTCGTTTTTTTTCTTTTACAACCTCTTCGCGTTGCGCAACATTCCCCTCCTCTTCCGTTTTCCCCCCGTCTAATAATCTTCGTCCTCCCTTTATCTTCCGAAAGGAGACCGCCTGGAATTGCTGCGCGCCCCGGAGGTGGAGGCTCGAAATCCCACGGACCGAGGTAAAAAAAAGTCTGCTCTGCGCCGGCGTGACTTGGTTGCAGAGACGAATTACTCTGAGCTTTGCCTCTCTCTGTTCGTGGTGTCGCGTGGGGGTGGTATTGACGAGGTCCAATAAGCTGAATTCTGGCACGATTTAAGTTTCCACCCCTTATTTGCATGCAAAACTAGGTGGACCTGTTACCATCTAAGATATTGAGGAACATTCCTCTGAAAATTCATTCGATTGCAGAAATTGCTTTTTGCTGACGAGCTTAATGATTTAGTTTTTTTAACTTATACTTGAGGTAAAAGCGTTAATTTATGGCGCAAGATAATGGGATGGGGTTGGCGCGGTGACTTCCCAACCTTAAGGTCCGAACAAGCTTCTGAACCCTAGGGTTCGAATCGTGGAATTTTAGGAGGGATATTATTTTTTCAGTGGTCTCGATTTATATTAGAAGGCGTTTATAAAATGTTGTGATCCATCCGTTGGATAGGACATTAAACTGTGGACCGCGCAGCATCTTTCATTGTCAGTTGACAGATGCCGATCCCGGGTCCACCCATCTTGCATGCGTCTGTTAATTCTACTCTTACTACCCTACCCACAATGACGAAAATTACCTGTTGTCAGTTGCCTCCCTTTTTTTCCAAGCAACTAGTAATAGATATTCCAATAAAAGGATAATCAGCCATTAATCCAGATTTCTTAAAACTGACCACAGTGAAAGGAATCAATAATGGCTCTATGGCTCTCCACCTTCTCTTGATCTATTCTCATCGAGAATTTCTCCTATATCTAAAGCGTGTTCATGACCGATAGTTGGTGGTACATGTGTGGGCTTATCGATTAGAAATTTCTTCCTTTTTATCTGTTTTCTTGGATTTAGCCAATAAATCTGCCGCATTTTGCCTCAAAACCCTTTATTAACCATTAATTTCATCAATATCAATCGCAATCAATAATTTGTGTGGGAACGAGTGGGCCTTCGGAATGTTGCCTTCCCCAATGGTATACTTTATTTCAGTCTGGTGTGCTATAATAGTTATAGTTGTTATGAACGGTGATGATCTCAATGTGTAAAGCTTGATTTTTTTCGTCCTTTGTCTGTAGAACACATCCATACTCGATTCCAAGGAAAAAATGTTATTTTTCATTCTGTTTTGTATGTGGTATTTTAGACTAGTTTTCCTTTACTGTCAATTTCTGTTGAGAAAACGTCTACTGCAGGACATTCCTCTTTAGGGAAAGTGTCTTTTCTCTTTTCGTAACTGCCATTTTCAGCTCTGTGGATTTTTAGCTCTTTGGCTTGTTATTTTAGAGAATAGGAATTTCTTAAGGATGCAGTTCAAACGTGCTTTGTTCAAACTCTGCTTCGTTTTTATGTAATAATGTTTTCCGGTTGCTTCACGAGTCAGCTTCCGGCGTCCTTATCTCTTGGCCTTCCCGGCAGCCTATGGCCACGAGCTCACGTGCGTCGCCTAGCGAAGATGTCTTCTAGCCTCCGAAAAACTTTCCAGCCTCATAAAATTCGTTAAGGATGTATTTTATAACCCTCCCGTAATCCTTACGGTGTCAGTGGCTTTGTGTAGTAGGGCACATTGCATAACGATGTTTACATAGTTTATTGCCTTGTCAAAAACCAGCGCAGAGCCGATTAAATGACTATTTCGGACCCATTCTGTGAGTACGTGATCATTACGTTAGGATCTGTGAGCTTCAAAACCCGTTAATTTGATTAATCCCCATCGCTAGATCGATCGTAAAATCAGCTTGCGTGATAATTGTAACTCTATGAACATGAAAAGTTGTAATTCGAGTGAAAATCGTGCAACGTGTTTATGCATTTTACCATGCATATTTTATTTTGACCTTAGCGATGTACTTGAGTGCTTCCAAAGGGAGCGGACGGAGAGTCATTGTATAATAATCATTCGACTACTTGGACGATAAAATTGTGTAATAATTATAGTATTTATCTGTTCGTGAAATCTTTTTCCGCTCTTTCCTTCATTATGGTTACCATCTCCAAGCTGTCACAGAAGGTCGGAATTTGAAGGAAATACTCCTTATGTGCTGCTTCATAAAATTATTATGTTCTATTTTTTTTATTCTTCAATTTTTTGTATACACTGACCAGAGAATATTTTGACTATATTTTCTAATATCCGAGGTCTTATGATTATTGTAATTCAATGGCTGTGCACTTTTAATTTTAATATCAGCAAATGCGAACATCTACAAATATCTGGGAAATGCTGCGACATAAATTTAGTAGGGCCGCCAGCACAGGAGAGAATAAATGCGAGGATTGCACAGAAAAAAAATCATCCACTTATAATTGGATCAACAGATTAGAAATTCAGTTTAGGCAACGATTTTTCTCTGTGAACTACTCTGTTCTTCATTTTGATTTACATGAGCACGACAAGACGCGTTCTAACGAACTCTTGGCTTAACTTGGCTAAAGCAAACTAATAGATCCATCTACCAATTTCCAGAGCCCAGAGGAAACTACTGAGAATCCATTGCACTATGAAAGCACGCAAATTATTAGGCCAAGTGCTTTTAAATCGTGGACTAAAATAGAATACTTAAGTTTTAGGCTAAAGCAAAAATTTAGGCCTCATTAACGTATTTTTCATAATACTTTTTTTCATGTTTTACATTCGCCAGATGTTAACGAGGGAGGTGCATAATTAAAGGCTGCCCAAAATTATGAAAAAAATGAAAGATTGTGGAGTCGCGCGCTGCTTATCTACGGCTTCTCTCTCTGCGTTTATTGACGGGTGACGACGTCGGCATGGGTGATTCCCTCGTGACTCGTTAATAAATTTAACGTGGCTCGGTTTCCAAACCCCCGGAACATAATACCGGGAGCGGCTTTTTTCGCGGTTACGGCGAGGAATCCTCCCAGAGTGGGGGGGGGGGGTAGAGAGAATCATCGTAACGTGTCACAGCATAGCATACACACTCGCTCCATGTTCCTCAACCCATGTTCCTCGCCCCTTTCCCTTCTCGCCCGCCCGACGCCATGATGCACAGTAGAGGGGGGGGAAGTAGTCGAGATGGGAGTTTTTGGAGTAAATGGTTTTCGGAGCGGAGGGGTGCGCATCTGTTGAGGGAAGTGTTGAGAGGAGGGGGTGGGGGGGGGGAGGAGGATGAGAGATTCTTTCTTGGGTCGTGGGAAACGCTTGACGCCGGAAGTTGACTAGTAAAGTCAAAAAGGAGTCGAGAGGATTCTGCTGCTCCCTCCTACGCACCACCCACTCCCGCCCGAGCCGAGGGTGGAAGAAACTAATAGCACTTGTGGTGGTATTCGTTACTTTTGGCTTTCTTACAGCGCCTAATTCATTTTGAACCGCTGTCAATTTGTGAAGAATCGATTAAAATACATTAAGTTATGGAAAAGTTAAAAAAAATAGGGTAACTTCCATTTATATTTCCAAAATAAAAGGGGTTTTTCGTTAATTTTTCAAATGCTAGTACGTTTGAAAAAATTAGACTCGACTGAGACAATCAGGATAATCACCTTAGTCTAACATCAAAATTCCCAGTGTCTCAAATCTCGTGTGGCCCATTATTTTTCGCGCTCAGTTTGAAGGTGAAAAATCTCGCTCACTGAAGGAACTAAAATTAATGGAAGAGGCAGAAAGGAAGTTTTATGGTCGCAACATTTCGATGTATTTGAGTTAAGTTGGTTGTGGAATCCTCCTGCCCAAAACAATTAGTCGTTTCAGTTATCCTCGTAGGTATTCTACCAAATGAATGGGAGGTCTTTGGACTGGCCAGCCAATAATTGCTCCCACACCGCGGGGATTTTCTTAAAAAATGTTGTCACAAAACTATTTTCCAATGATTAATTACTCTAAAATTCGTCGTATCTGTTGCCTCTATAGGTCGTTTCAATGTGAGAAAAAATACCCATGCAATATTTTGGTTATGAGTACTTGCTTCGACAGCCATTTTTTATGTGACAGTCACTAGTTTTCTGCCCCAAATAACCTGTTTTATCCCCCTTTGGCTTACTTCTCCCTCCAGCAACCTCCTTCTTCCCTAGCCATATATTAAACTTCTTTAGTTTTCCTTTCCATCCTTCTCATTTTTTCCTGATTCAAATCAAAGGAGGCAAAAAATTAGCTTACAAATATCAAGCTTCCTTTATTTCATGAATATTTTCAATTTCAAATTATGTATACTTTAAGTTACCCTCTGTTTATCTTCCTAAAGCTACTAGAATGGTGGTATACACAGGTTACTTATTTTATTTATTCCTACCTTCTCTAGGCTATCAAACGTCCTCGTAAGATGCCCTATGTCACCAGCAGAAGGTAACTTGCTGAAATCTTCCCCACGAATAATAAATACTGTGGTATCTCCGATTTTATTACTTAGTTTATCCTAGACAAATCAGAGAAAATGAGCATTCTAGTCTTTATTCTTGTTTTTACTCTGGGAGGCTAGAAAAAGTTGCAGGCGCAAGGTTTTAAGAGTAACTAATGATTTTGCAGGAGTGAAAAGCTCGTATAAGCACCAGGTTTAAGCTTCAAGAATTCCTCTGAACTCCCCAGTATTTTAGCTTATGTTTAATTTTGTTCGTCGGCAGCCCTCTTATGACTGTTATTATAACAGGATTAAAGCTTCTTAGGGGTTTACTGTGAGTTTTTTCGTGATGACGGATAATTTCGAAGTATTGAGAAACTGATTGTTTGTTTTATTCGTTTGGTGATAAAGTTAAACACTGCACAGCGTGAGTGAATTAATTTTGGGTTACTCACTTTCTCTTGCGTTGCGTCATTTTTTATTAATTAAACGTCAAAACGTCGATAATTTATTAATTTTTAAAATGTACTAATGATGTAAATTCATTCCTGGCGGCATTGTATATAACTAAGAATTATAAATCCTAGGTCCATAAATGCTGATGTAGCTTACCAACATAGCTCTTACTCAACAACGAGACTCACCATAAACAATCAGTATCAAGAATCAGAGATGTGCCCAATTCTTAATGGTGGTCAGTGGTAATAATTCTGGGGATTTGATGTTAAAACGCTCAATATGTCTTGTAAAAACCTAATTATTGGAAGTGAATATTTAAATTAGAGGATCCATCAGTTCGCTCGTATTGCGGTGATAAACTTAACCATATTCTTTTTGACGTTTCACCTGCGTTACTTTTTTTTCTTAGAACATTGCTGAATTGGAAAAATTATGTTGAATACATTGGTGAAATTTAGCTGGGGCAATAAACTCTGAGCTCTTACCGTGCTCTCTGGAATTAAAAAAATAAACACCGCCCTGCTGAAAGTGAACAACATCGAGAAATAGACCACATCGAAAACAAAAACAAAACATTTAACTTCTCTTTCCGCGAGAAAGGATACATTCTTTTGGGCATACATAATTACGCGTTGCGTGAGCTCTGAAAAAAGATGTCACATAAAACAAACGATTGCCGCTGCATCAACCCCCCCCCCCCCCTTCCCTCTTCATCCCTCCACCGAAACCGACATCACTCGTCTGTGAAACACCAGCCGTGACTAGGGCGCTGAAAATAGCGCCCTTTCTCTCTGGATTGAGGGGAAGGGGGATGGTATGGAGGGAAGGGCGCAATTGGTGGGGAGTCAGGCTGCTGCTGACTGGGAAGGGAGGGGGACAAGAGGGGGACACTGGTGACCCCTTCTGCGGGGGTTAAGTGACCCTTCCTGCCAGCTGGTCTCTCGCCCGCGCTGAGGGAGAAATGAGGTGGAAGTCTGGACCAGCGAGGATTCCCAGTCCTCTTCATCTATTCCCCTCCCCTCTCTCGTTGCCTCCTCCTCCGACGAACCAAATAGTCAGTCCTTTTGTCTGAGGGCAATCGCCCTCCTCCCTCCTCTTATTGCGGCCTGGTGCCACACTCATTCTGTCGGGTGGGGGACCATTGAGGGAATTGTGGGATCGGGGTGTGGGAGCCACCTCCGCCCATGCAAGTGCACCACAGAACATTCGCCGGTTCAAAAGGAGCCTCCAAAAAAGGTCTTCCCCCCCCCCCCCCCCCCGCCAATCCCCTACCTCTTACTGTCATCAAATACTCCCCACCCCCCGTCAATACGTCCACGTCATCAGAACGCATCCATTGTTGGCCGAGTGTTTATGGCCGTTTCGCGGCGACGGGCGGAGAGGGGTGGCTGGGAGAGGGATTGACACGTTCGTTTTCGTCCTCGCCGAGTCGTAGCATCGCAGAAAGGCAAAAATCGAAAGGCCAGCCTGCAAAGAGAGCTGCAGTGATTTTCTTTAATTCGTTTAGGTGGCTGGTTCGAAATTGTGAAGTGCATAGATTTTCTTCATAATTACAGTATTTGTTCCTTTAATGATGGTCTAAAATTCGACGGAAAAAATTTTGGGGGTTTTCGATGTAGTTGTTGAAATATTTAATTTTTTTTAACATGGAGGCTTATAGCGCACCCCGCTTCGTAAAGGTCAATTACGTATCATTTACGTTTCTACCACACAGATTTTCACCAAAAATTGAAATGATGTGGATATTCGTCTACAATTTTCATTCTGAGGAAATCAACCAGTGTTATCGACTTATTTCCTCCGTATATACGAAATAAATAAAACATTCCTAAAATTTTCAAATATTGCGCGCGACGTTTTGAGGTGCATTCGGCAACGTCGAATCGGACGAAGGGAATTATGGGATTCAGGATTCCGCCGCAGACAGCCAAAAGCGAATCATGTGTAAGTATTATTTTAAAGTAAAGAATATTTATTATTTTCATCGGGTCATTTAGATTGGCATTCCAACAGGTCACGTATTAATGCTAATTATAAAATCTAGAATATATGTTCGCGAGTACATTCGTATAAAATAATACGTTATAACCGACAAATTTTGGTTCTGAGTGACGAAAAAGTATAATTTTTCAAGCACTTCTCATGGAGGGCATGATTTTCCACCAGTCAGATGAAGCCAAAGCCAAGTGGGAAAAAGCAAAACAATATTTTTCGCTTTGAAGCGACGGTCCATCAATAGCTTTCGCTTCCTACCGACGATTTTACCGATGAATGTCGTCGTATGTAACTTGTAGTGCTGCAGTTTTCTGTTGCAAGTCGTTACGAATGTTGGTGAATCGACAAATGTGGCTACAATGTATGAGCATATCAGATCAGCGGTTTCCAGCTTCATAGAACTTGCTTTCCCCTCGGTAGCCCATTTCCCTCTAAAGTACTCCAATCAGTTGAACCCCTCTCAGTATGGGAATATGCTTGCCACGTCTCTGCAAATATTCATTATTTCTCGCGTACTCATTAGGGTACGCTTCACCTCAGGATGTCCACCACTGGGATAAAGAAAAGCAGTGATGTGGCAGAGAAGGAGGGAGGAATCCGCGATCTCCGACCTAAACGCTTCAACGAGCATCGAACTGCGCACAACGGCGACCGTGAGATGTCATTCACTCGCTCAGGAGGGAGTGTGCTATGGCGACGATATCGGGCGAGGTTCGACCGAATAATTGAGCTGATCATCCCGGCGACGAGGAGAACCCATACATATGACTCCGAAGCGGGAGTTTCCAATAATCTGACGATCAACGTAGTCCCGCAGACCGTTGTGCAGGAGTAACTCGGACCATTTTTTAGCTGCTACAGGAATGAGCTCACGAATTAGATGCCAAATAGGCTTCCACGACTGTTCTCACGAACAAAACTCTTCTTTCGTGAATTGTGACGAGAAAGATACAGAGGAAATGCCATTAAAATGGATGTAGTGAGAAAATTATTCAACAATAAAATGCTAATTTTATGTTAACAAAAGTTTATTAGTATTCATGAATTTATTACCACAGTCAAAATGTTTTCTTGGCGTTTCTAAGTACTGACTTTACTAAGTATATTTGTCATAGAATGTTGTGATAAATTGGCCTAGCGTGAGGCTGCCTAGAGAAACAATCATCAACAGCTATAACTTGTAAATATTAGACAAAGAGCAGTATTCGATCTCCCTTCTAGTAATGAAAACGAAGGACTTTTCCTCGAGCTTCCGATGAAAGAAAATTAGAAGGCCGAATCTCGTATGTGCTAGACCCCGTAGCCATGTTGGAGTTTTGGAAAGTATTTGAAAAATTTCAAACTATTCCTTGAATCTATTTCACGCTTACTTTACTTGCACTCAGAGGTGCCCAGAAGCGTTTGTGTCAATTGTGGATTTCCTGGTTAAAAAGAGAAAATTACCATTCCAGGAGAGATTTATTTTCACATATAAACAACTACAATTATCATAAGCTCCTATTTTGATTTGCGGTTGGTCTTTTAGTTTCCTGAATTTCATGTTTTTATATTTGCCCTATAGGTATCGTCACATAGGTCATCTGTCTCAGCGTTGGCATCGACTTAATCAATTTCTCCGTTTACGCATGTTGTTTGCGGGTGACTTAAACTATTTTCTCTTTCAGGAAAAAGCCAGTCATTCTTCAAAATAAATGTATCATGCTTTATCATCTTCGAATTCGATGTCAGTCTTGAACTGCCATCGAGGGTCAATGAGGAAAACATCTATCTTAATTATAGCCAATAAGAAGAAATTGATTTTTAAAGGCGGTGTCGTGTTCATCGCTAAATTCTTATTCCAGTTACCATTGTTCCGATGTTAAATTAATTCACTCATGTCAGCCGTGAACTACACTAAATAGATTTAATTTTGGATGAGCGCTATTACGGCGTGACAACACTCGGTCCCTTTTCACGGCGCATTACCCGATCCCTGATGACTAAGCTCTCGTGAGGTCAACGTATCATTCCGTCTGGATGAGAGGGCAGCCTCGAGCCCGATGCAAGTCGGGGGAATTTCGAGTGCGTTCACGTCCGTTAGTGTCCTTATGTGTACCAAACACTCTGGAGCCCATATCATTGTGCCCTTCACGCCACCAGGGACGGCTCGCTCCAAGAAAAAAATTGTGCATCCATCTTTCGCCGCCAGTGTTGGATGAAATCTCGTTAAAGCTCCCTGTTCTTCTGTCGTAAGGTGTCACGTTGCATTGGATTCCCTACATTAACACACACCTCTTCCACGACGTAACAGAAGTTTTTTAGCCCTTTTCCTTAGAAGTTAAAAAAATATATATTTAGCAATTACATCGATGCAGTTGCTGAAGAAAAGTACTTAATACCTCTATAGTCTCATAATTTCTCTGTGATACTCTCTTGAAAAGAGGAACTTCAAGTTAAGAAGGATATTAATGAGTGTTGCGAGTTTGAAGAACATTTGGATTGATTTATTTTCGAAGTCCTTTACTGATCGAACGTTGTGTGGAATTTATTCAAAATCTTTTTTTGTTTTGTTTTCTTAAAATTTTGATATTTTAGGCGATTTTCGATTTGCGTCATCGTAAATTTAATCATGAATTTTACAATCCTCAAAAATTATGCTGGTACATGTATATATTTCCATATATTATATTACATCCACCATGAATTTGTAGTGCGATTTTGTAAATGATGAATTATTACTTTGGGTTTACTGGACTTAGATTATATTCTTAGGGTAGGTAACGCATAGTGTTCAAAGGGTATTTAATTGAATGAAGCCATGTTGTCGTCTTTAAACTTATAAAACCCTTTAAAAATTTAATAATAATGAATACATTTCTAAAACTTGTTCAATAACAACTTGGTAGAATTTTTTGTTACTGCTATTTCAAGCTTTCCAAGGTGAGGGCATTGAGTTTGTGGCAAATTTAAATCTCAAAGGCACGCTATGCAGGTCAGAAACCCTCAAGAAATAAAATTCCTTCGGAAAAAGAGGAAAAAGATGAGCTGTGGCCGCCTCCTCTCTTTTTTTTCCTCTCCGTGTCATCCATCCCTTTTTATTATATGTTATGCGCCCCGAATCGCCCGCATCTCTTCGGCTGGACGAACAATCGACCTCGCATGACGTATGTCCATTCTACCCTCTCGACTCATCTCCTCTCTTTCAATCCCTTTAATTCTGATCCACGGACTGCCGTCTCTCGTCTTGAAACAAGCGCCCGCGTATACTTATTCTTGTCGTACGATATCACTCATACGTCGTGACCGAGGAAAAGACATGACGTTTGCCTTGGAAATGTGAGTTGAACTCCGGCATAAATTCTTATGAAACTCTTCTTTCTATTAAGGTTCATACATTGCATTCTGTACGAAATATCAAACGATAAGCTTAGAAAAAATATTTGTATGTTGTCTAGAGGAAGTGGAGCATCTGAAATGTTATGGATGAGCGAGGCAATGACGACAAATGATGCACCAAAATTTGATAAAGCGCTTCACTAAGATGACATCATCTCTAGTAATTTTTTAAAATAATGTGAATATATAACTCTCGTTACATATTTCAATTTGAAAGCAATGAAAAAATATTTTTTAAACCGTCACCTGCAGACTTCATTTCGTTCCCGTCAGAGCTTTGCTTCATAATTCACGTCCAGAATCAACGTGCATCATGCCTTCTACCCAGTAGGGTGTGGGTTTGAATTTTGCCGTAAGATGAAAACGTTATCCATGGATTGCCTTTCGTAAAATTCAAGCCCTCTATTCTTGAGTGTTCTCGTTGTATTGAGGTTGGTGAGAATGATGATCCTAAAAAGGCCGCGATAGCTAGTTTTTAGGCGTTCAGTGTGGTAATTTCTTTGAAGTTTCATCATAACCAACCCAGAAAATTTCTCATGAAAGATCATGTGGGACGTTATCTGATAGTGCCCGCATTCTTTTCGTTCCTGAAGCTGTTTCCGCATAAGTGCACTGACCTGCTGCTCCATTCTATTTAGAGAGGTGAGTTCCCTTGTATTCAGAAGTACCCCTTCCTGTATCTCCATTCTTCTGACTCATTTCCTCCTCATCTTTCACTTTTGCATAGCTCGTGCATTAGCCATTTTCCACTTAAACCGTAACGGGCATCTTGTCTGGATCGTGATTGATCTTGCTTCTACAAACTTTTTCAATTTCAATTTGCATATTGATGGCATTGATCCATATTCTGTTGTCAGGGAAAGAAATCAGGATGGACACACCCTGTCAATCGGCAGTCAATCGAGCGAACGTTGTGATTCGCCAGTGACTTGGTAGTAATGGGAACCAATGAATCCTTCAAATTTTATTTCCTTATTCGCCTAAGTGGGGTACATTAGTCTTCGGCGAGGCATTGCGAAAGGTCGTCTTTCTACTGGCAACAATCGATTCGCTCATGTTTTGTGACGAACTGTCCATAGCCTCATGTGCGCTATGAATGAAATTAGGAGATTTTGTATAGCTAGTGTATTATTTATTGTGCTATAATCTACTATATACATATATAGTACGTGTACTGTAGGTATTCCAGAGTTACCTCTTAAATTGTCATTTTGAGATTTTAAATGCTTCGACAGAGACATATCATTGGAATCACCCGCCGAGGATAAATGCGCGGAATTCGAGTTTTCCACTACTGTGGCATGATTCGCTTGGGCTGGAATAAATTATATTGAAAATCCCATTCTTCACATTGCATCTTTTTTGCTGATAAATTCTCAGATTTAAAATTTATTCGGTTTAGCCATTTACTGTGCTGCTTGTGTTTCATCTTGATGGCAATATCTTCGTGATCAAACTGATCATACGCGCGATATTTCGAGTACTATTTTCATTGCTGAGTTTTCAATGAGACTTGGCTCTGAATTTCGAATTACTAAGTGGAGTGCATTAAATTTAGTTTACTTGTTGGATAAACGAATTAAACTTACAGTTCCAGCGTTTTTTCTTTCCCTCCATAAAATGTAATATGCTAACCTAATAATTATTTTTATTAATATAAATACATCATAGTATCGCAAGTAGAAGGTTTCCTAAGCATTTCCTCGCCTTTATTCTGCTGATACTTCCTTGAAATTGAACTTGCCAGTAGGTCTAGTAGGTCAATTTCTTTTAAGTATAAATTCATTACACGTCTCTTTCCGACCAGATTTGAGCATATTGTTTACGAACAATGGCATCTCTTTTTTTAAACAGCAAACTCGTAATTAATTAAATTAAAGAAATATATTTAAGGAATGAATTAATTAAAAATTCGTTTTAACTTTCTAAACCAGGAAATTTGGTATTATTGTTAGGAAATCTTAGGTAAAAATTATTCTTAGCATATTTTTGCTTCAACATAAGATTAATTTTTTTTCAAGTATCAGATGTGAACTGTTTTTTCTAATATCGGTTATCGCAATCTGATGGTAAAGATACAGAGTTGCAGAAAAAAGGACATGAGATTCCTTGAACTTCCTTGAACTACTTGAATTCCTTGAATTCTCCTCTTTGATATGAAATAACTTCTACGATTTCGTATTAAAATTTTAAAGGTTATTGCTTGATGTGAAGTGATTAAGGGGCGTATGGACTCCAGTAGGAAATTCGTGGGTAGCATGTGGGGTTTTTCAATGAATGAATGTTTGTTTAGGGAAGCGAAAATCGCAGTGTAGAAAAGTGTTCTCCTCCCGACGTCATTATATGACTGCAAAACCTGGCTATGTCAGGATCAGAGTAGGCTAAATGCAATGGGCATTGGTTACCTGAGAAGTGTTTATGGTAAAATTAGGATGGGTAGTGTCATGATTGAGTGGGTGATGAAAGAATTCGGGTTGAATGCTCCAGTAATGAACATCTATGAGAGAAGTGTGCTTCGTTGGTGAAAAGACATGGATCAATGTGGTGGAAGAGACTCTAAAGAGAAAGGATATGAGGAATCATAAGAATAGAAGATCGTGTAAGGCTCAATTTATGAATTTAATAGACGCGAAAGACGTATACATTATACAAGGATAGGACATTGTGGAGACAATTATTAGAAGAGGGCCAATTTTTAGGCCTAACAGCAATAACTGATTTATTTGACTTTGCCTACCCCGAAAGGGAATGGCGTGATGGGTATGTATGTAATATATGTAATGCATGTGAAATTTGACAAAATTCTGACCGGTAAAAGTGTACCTAACTGAACAGTTTAGAAACATCACACATGCTTCTTAAGCATTAACGTATTTTGCGTAAGTCACGTAGACCAAGGAGACTACGAAAATAAACAATCATCGGTCGCAAAAGTGACATCGTTGACGCACGCAACGGAAAGGTGTGTTTATTTATCTTCTCTTCAATTTAGTTACGGAAATCCGTTAGTATTAAATGTGGATGTAGCAATCCCTAATTTTATTATAACATTGTTATAATTATTTATATATTATTAGGGGTGAACATTATCCTTATGTTTTCCTCCTGAAGAGGAAAAAAGCGAAGGTAAGTCGGTTCAAATAACCTACATATTTTGTGAACAGGATAAAGCTGGAAATCGATGAGTAAATTAGTGTTTCCCTCTACATGGAAAGCAAAAAAAAATACCTTAAGTTTTTTATTACATGTTGCAAATCGCTGTCCTTCTAGCGATACATATTTTCCTTCCCACTGTATGGGCACGTATTCTTGAATAATGAGATGACCATTTTGCAAGGTTATAGTAGTGGTGAGGTGTATAGTATAGCTTCTTCACCCACACTTGCTTGCAATTTCTCCCTCACTCACTTCACTCATTCATTCACTCATACTGTAACCCCGGTCTTTCGTTAGTAATCCCGGATTCCGAATAGATTCGTTGATTTTCATGGATCAATTATGCGTGATTTCGACTCTTGCGAAGCCTTGGTTTCTCAGTTAAAATTAAAATCTGTCTCGAGTTGATGGATTTATTTGGTGTGAACCTTTCACATAGGCCTGAACATAGTCCTAGGACTGAGTCTA
Source organism: Pyrrhosoma nymphula (assembly GCA_963573305.1). Classification (NCBI taxonomy): domain Eukaryota; kingdom Metazoa; phylum Arthropoda; class Insecta; order Odonata; family Coenagrionidae; genus Pyrrhosoma; species Pyrrhosoma nymphula. The sequence continues at coordinate 172,374,480 of OY754327.1, forward strand.
AATCCGAGATAGTTCCTTTTGTTTTGTTATAATGAATAATCGAGTTTGCCTGATGATCCGCGTCGTCTGTTTGTGAATAAATTTGCAAGTAAGTAAATCCTAGGCTAAATAATAATAATTTCTTTTATTCCACGTCTAACGTTCACAATTTTATAAATAATAATATAAATAAATTGTCTGAAAATGGGTACATACACCGGAGAAAACAGTAGTAAAGAGACTCAGAAGTAAACAAGAACCTCATTAAAACATACGTGTGACGATTAAATTCCAGTGAAGCTTAGAATATAACAGCAGAACAGAAGAGGTTGTAATTAATCAGAATGCGATGTTATAGAAGAATGATGAAGCGCTAATGAACGGAGGGAATAACTTATTCAGAAGTACTGTAATGAATTGACGAGAAAGGATGTTTAACTAAAATTGTCCCGAGAAGAAGAGACAAACGTATTGGACACATTCTTGAGCATAGCAACCATAGCATAACTAGATTCCTAGGAGAAATTAATGTGAAGAATTGCCTAGGAATAATATTATACAATTTAGAGGGGCATGTTCATAATAACCCACGTGACATATTCATATCTACTAGTGGTGAAATCCTTGTATTGCTCCTAATTTAAAAAGAAAATATAATTTAGAATATCTTGTAATGTGCATCTGTATGAAACATCACATTCCTTATCTCTGTAATTATTGTTTCATTTATACTCATGATATTGAATGTTAATCAGAGGTAACTCACATTGCAGAAAAAGGATATTATACTTCACCTCATGCAGAGCCAATTCACTTTTCTGTTCTCATTATTACAAAATAAATTAAATTGCTGTTCTTGTGGCACAAAAATTCATTTTAACAGCGTAGCAGGTCAAACAAATTAAATTCTTTTAATAAATAAAAAACTATTTCAGAAAAACTATAAGAAAATAAAAAATACATAATAAAAAAGAGGTCATGAAGAAAAAAAACTATAAACTGGTTTGTAACTCATGCTTTCATTTCTACTCATAATCTAAACAAAAAGGAGCCTGAAAGTGTTATTAACAAAATGGAAAATTGTTTTATAAATGATTTTCTATTGAAGCATTGAAAGAATGATTGGTATAATATCTTTTAGTATGGACAAGATAATGCTAACATAGAAACGTAGTACTTAAAGAATTAGAAATAAACTTCCAATAAATCGTCTCGAAAAATTTGAACTACTTAGGAATGTACAAATATCATCGTGGATATTCTAAAGGGAACATTATCCTGGTTTTCAGCATGTTGTATTTCGCTACCGATATTCTACCAAGTTTTCACCCATTAAAATCAAATGAACTGCTACGTTTCATTCATTTTTTTAAATTTATTAGTTTTGTCCTGATTTTTTCATGTAAATGCCCAAAGGAATGCTAAAATGAAGGAAATAAAGCGATGTTCTGAAAAGACAATTTGAGTGAAAAGCTGCAGCAAATCGTTCTACGGATTTGTGATAGCTGCTGACGACGATGATAACAGTGTAAGACTGTCGAACATGGTAAAACTTTTCGATACGTGGATGATTAATAACTGCTATAATCGATGAAAATTTTTCGACGTAATCCCCCTGCTCCATTTCCCGTTCAATGTTCCGCCCTCGTTCGGAATCATCCTCCGAGCGATGATAGTGTACGTGCGCTGGTCGTGGACTTTTCGCCGCTGGCGTGTCGCATGGGATTCAGGGGTGGAGTGGCGGACGGGAATTACTGCACCCTCGCCACACACCCTTCTCGCCGCCGGACGGACACTACGCCCTCTTTTATCGGCGTGCTCAGACGGCGGCGGAGGTGGCATCCCTCTCGGAGGAGACTCGGCGCCGCCGGCACGCCCACCTACTACTTACCCCCTCTTCGCGGCCTCATTTACCGTCTCTTCCTCTCTTCCTGCCCCGGTCCGGACGCCCCCCCCCAATTGGCATTTCCACTAACGACCTTCGCCTTTTCGGCGGAGGATCATTTCCCTCAGAGTGAAAAAAAACCTTGTTATAATTTTTCAGCAGGGAAGGAGGGTTTCCAAAAACAAAAGAAATTTCCAAAGGTCTCTGGCATGAGGGCATTCGTCAAGGGCGTTTTTAGCATTTCAATCGGCTCTAAATTGATATTTTAGCCTTTAATTTCGTACGCACTTGCACATCCACTTCTTGCCGCGCAATGAAGCTTCATTTTGAAGTGTCTTAAAAGAAAGATCATAATAATTCATTTACATGACAACGAATTTAAATGCATAAAATTCGCTGCAAAGGTTTATGACAACTAAGATTTCTATTACTATTGCATTGGAATCAATTTGAAAAGTAAGTATGCTATATTCTAAAAATTTTCGATTGCCCGAGTCTTACCTTAGCCATTGGTAGTCTACTTCGATTTCTATGAACTAAAGGTCCATTAGTACTTTGCAATATGATATACGAAAGAAAAATAGAATTTTAGTGAGTATTAACGAGGCATAATTGAATTTTGAGCGCCTAGCTTCCGTTATGAGACGGTCTTTCTCCAAATCCCTTTGGTTTTCTATCTAGTGCGTTCTTTTTATTATGGTTGAACCGTTTCATTTCATTTTATCAAGCTATCCATTTTCATTTCCAAGTTCATCTAATTGTTTACAGGTGTGTGATGGTTGACGTCAGGCATTACATGCTTCAGGTCATTCCTCCCAATTTTTGGATTTATGAGCCAGTCAATTCCATTCCCACTCAGTTAAATGCCTCATAAAACCTGCAAGCTTACAGGATAGTAAATATTGCATTAATATCCTTTCTTTGTGAAGATGAAGAAAGAAAATTCTTCTTTCTAAATGTTTTCATTAAAAATTACCTTCGGAAATAAAAGTCTATGATAAACCAGAGCCTTTATTGGAACTATATGGCTAGATATTTTCCCCGGTGGAGATAGTAGTCCGCACTAATGTCATCCACATTTCCTTGTACCAGGGATGGCAGTTTTTGTAGCATTTTTGTTGTTGTTGTTGCTTGTCAATATGAATTCATACGTATTCAAGTTGTAAAATTGTCGTGGGTGTGAATTAGTTCGAAGGGAGTTCCCCTCCCTCCTTAGCGAGATAATAAGATTAGCCAAAAGTAATATATTGCTGAGATAATTTGGTTTAATAACCATGTTTTAAGAACGACAGATTAAAAAATTGGATTTATAGATTGCAATTAATTTGTGGTATGAAGATGTAACTGACGTAAAAATAGGGTAATAACAAGCTCTAAGAACTAGAAATGCTGCTCAATTTTACCACTAGTTTCGCTGTGGTCGTCCCATTTTTCGATAAAAAAAACGAGCATATAATTATCCTATGTGGAAGTCGATTAAGTATCTTGGTTGTTTATATTTCTCCCAGTTTATCATTGCTTCTCGTTTGTTTGACGTGTCGGAAGTGAAATGCAAGGAAAAATGAAGAAGATAAACTATTTGCGTATTCCAAGGCCGTCGTGAATAAGGTCACATATTTTCCTCCCGAAGTCTAAAATGTATAACTCTCCGTTGTATCAGTCAGAGAGTGGAGGTTCTAAACACTCTTTGCCATTTTTTTAATATGGCCTGGCATTGAAAGCACATCTCCTTTACTTTTCTTATTGTATTTACTTTCCCATGCATCCCAATTAATTTTCAATGTGTTAAATAATTCTTTTTATCCTCTCATTAAAATTGAACTCCCGTAGTGTTTGAAGTTGCGGCAATTGGCAATATTTTTTTCATAATTTTGGTGCATCGGAAGTTCAGCAGTTTTTTAGTCTCTTCTTGGTCGTAGTAATGGCGTACATATTAATTATTACGTAAGAAACTTTGCGTGAACCGCAAGCTCCACGACACCGGAGTTAAATATCCTCTACCTTTGCGAAGTAATGACTGGAAATTTTAAGATTTCTATTCTCTCGTAGTTTACTCCAGGGGTCACAAGATACGTTTTCTCCCTCATCGATTTCAAATTTTGCTTGGTTTACTATTAATTCTTTTAAAAGATATGGATAGTGATATTGTTCGTGTTAGTTAGATGCTCATGGTGTCGCCTACGGAGAAAACTTTCCGGAAGTGAAATGGCAGGAAAAATGAGGAAGATAAACTATTTGCGTGTTCCAAGGCCGTCGTGAATAAGGTCACATATTTTCCTCCCTAAGTCTAAAACGTATAACTCTCCGTTGTTGCATTCCGTCTGGATAGTGCGCTTAGCTTGGCACGGATAAGGCACGCTCTGCAAGCGCGCTACTGGTTGGTGAAATCCGCTTTCAGTCGGCGAGTTGGAAGTGGGTGCGCGATGTATGCCCGGGACTTGAAGGGTGGACAAATCTAACGTGGAGTGAATAACAAGCAGAAATGTGGAATGCAGGGGAAAGTCGAAGCCAGCGGGCACATGCTTTCTTTGAAATCCTTTACTCCATTTGGTTGTTTAGTGGCAGAGCATAATTTTTCTTTAAATTGTTTCTCTCATCTATAATTTACATGCCTATTAAAGAACGTGACGAACACAACTTCGCCCATGGTGCGATATTCCACAGAAAAAAATCATTCATCTTGACCGGATATCGCACTAATGTGTGCTTGCGGGTGACTCCGTAATGGTAAATACCGTGGCTAGTCCCGGTATCCTCGAAATTGGTTCGCCCATGGTGTTTGAGTTTCCCCTCCGTCGACTGATCTCTTAGTTGGCAGCATAAAGAAAGTGCAATATCCTCAGCAACCTTTGAGGTGGCTGTTAATCCTAAGTTTGATTGTCGTTGAAAAAAGGCTCCTTTGGAGTCATACCAAGCCTTCCTTCTCTTTGTTCTGGAAATTGAGAACCATGGATGGCTCAGAGCACTCGCCCGCAATGCGAATAGCCGTGAGCTCGATTTTCCGTGCTAGTTAACTTTTGTGTTTTGTTCATACTTTTAGTTTATTGGAAAATAGGCTTAACTGAAGTAGTAATACTTAAACAATAAACTTAGTCAGATAGTGACTAGGTCTTTCGTAATAAATTTACCGTCATGAACTAGCGTGAGGAGGACAATCATGAATTTAGTGTGGATATCCGAGGGGGTTCACTTGGCGTTAATTGGGTAATGGAAAATGGTTATACCATGCAACTTTGAATTGGTTTTCGAATTTAATCGATTTCGAATAATTCTTGGCTTGTAACCTCCTCTTGGTCGACCCTAAGAATCTATCTCGCCCTTTGAAATATCTTCTCGTGAAATTATGAACATCGTCGTCATCTTCCCTTCCTTCTATCGCTGAAATATTGAAGAAAGAGAATGGCCGCTCTACTAGACTTTGGTGAACCAACTTAAACTATGTGCAGCTGTCCACTCAGAAAGATAAAGGTCTAAGAGCTCACCTATTGGCTAACTCTTCTGAAACTCTACGCATATTTAGTCTCCTCCAAAAATTCACCATACTTACCCTATGTTTTTCCTTTTTCTCTCTTCCTTCTTTCCATTTTAATTCTATTTCGGACCCCTCCCCTAACAGCTGGTTCCCTCATCCTGGCCTGCTGCGATGCTGGTGAAAGCATTTTTCCTAGAATGGCATATTACGCGATGTTTTAAATAATGTGCCACTGTGAAACATTGCGATTATGTGGTTATTGCGTTCGGGGCCTGTGTGCAGTGAGGTGAAATACCTACGCAAAAAAAATTAGGGGTGCTCTTTTTTTTACCGTCTTTCACCTCATGAGAGTGCCAAGCCTTGTTTCAGAAAAAAATCCGTTACTCAGGATGAGAGCATTCCCATGGCAGACACGTAGATAACACATGCTTGGCGCCCTATCATGTTTCTCCAGGAATTTATAGCGTGCGGAAGATGGCAGCGTGGTGTCTTTTCCTCGTTGACGGAATAATGATGAGGGTCAAGTTCGGCCATAATGCATGAGCAAATGCCTTCCCTTTCTGTAGAGTTGTTAGTGTCAATGACTCCGATCATGTCTCAGATGATTGTATGGAATATATCGATAGGTGCGAGGTTCGCTTAACCTCCGCGATGAATAACCGAGACTGCGTTGAAATTTGTCAGAGCAAATAGGATTTTATGGATAGGAGTCGAAACACGGACCTTTTTAAGCTAGTGTACGACATTTCCCTTGACATTGAGAGTCCTGGATCGCAAAGTGGTCTATGAATGTCGAAGGTCCGTGATTTAATTCCCGCTCCAGGAAATCCTTTTTTCATTGCAGTTTTCGTTGTATTTGGTATTTTTTTCTTCTGCTCGATGCTCACATCAGTGTTTATCCTTTCTTCTACAATACGCTTTTCTTTGCAAAATAATTTTTTCTCTGTGCTTGAAATACTTCGGGGACTTTCTTTTTATAGCCTGTTAAATATGAGAGGTACTGTATGATGTGTTTACGTGTTGCATATTTTTGTTCAGTCATCTTTGAAGCGAAAATTTTTATTATTTTTGGCAAATACATCATAAGGTAGAATTTAATTGATATTATTTTGATGATATTATGCGCTTTGAATAGTGGCTTAACCAACACCACCTAAAGTAAACTTACTTAAGGTGGTGTTGGCTTACTCGGTTCTGTTTAGATGTGGATTTGCATCCTACATTAACTGGCTGTGGTAAGATCATGGTGCTAGGGCTTTTTCTGCTTCATTACTCAGAAGGGTAGCTGAGGCCAAGCTAGACCAGAAAGGTATAATAGAGGTTGCCTCCCCTTTTTAATTTCAGATTTAGTTAGAAAATTAATTGATAAGAGTCATTCATTCATTCATTGCAGTAGTCTACCGGTTAGAGGTAGGTTGTGATGAAAGTCAGAGAATATCCAACGAACTCTTACACGTGCCGTGCCCTTTCTACCTCTAGTATTTCTTTCTTCATCTCAGCATAAGTCCTACCTTTCTTGATCCCGTCCAAAAAACCGATTCTCTTCCTTCCCCTTCCCCGCTTACCCAACATCCTACCCTCTATCACGGCCTTCAGCAAACCATCGTCCCTCATTACCCCTTCCAGCCGCCTACCCTGCCTTCCCCTAATCTCATCTATAAGTTTCCTCTCAGCAAAGGAAAAGTGAGTAAAATACTCTTTTGATAATAAAATTGACTCTATCGTACTCGGATAAAAGTGCGAATTTTTGGGGCTAAATGTGCCGTTACTAATGCGTTTGGAAATTAAATACTCGTTTCCCCATAAAAGTTTTGCCCTTCTAGAGAAAAAAAAGAAACTACTCCCATGTTTTAGAAATGTAATAGCCGTGAGCGTACGAGGGTGCCGTACTCCAAGAAGTCTGGGAGTCTGCTCAGATTTCCAAGAAGCCTGCGAGTTTTTCGTGAATGGTTTAAATGCCATGAAACGAGAAGTTGTCTATTTTAATGAATTTGCATGCGACATTTGTTAATGTAATTCTAATTAGTCCAGGTAATATCGATATCATGTGCATATTATCAGCGTAATGTGCATTTGTACAGTCTTTTCTTCGTATTTTTTTCTTTTTTTTCTATAGATAGACTCTTAGGTCGTGTTATAACCGTGTTCATACATCATATTATTTCATTTGAACTTTAATTTACAAATGAATATCTAATGGGGAAAATAGCTCACATCTATAGAGCAAAATACCTAGACCTATTCAACCTAATACCTATCCAGCTTATATAAGGCTAACATAATAAATAATACGTAATAAACCGTAAATAAGTAATACCTGGTGAATAAATAATACCTATTCAGCCGATATAAGACTTTTTTAAACTAGTAAATCTGGGTGATTTAGGTAAATATCTTCGGAAGATTCATGATATATCGAAAAAGCTATACAGGTTTTCCTAGAGAATGGTATATACCGTAAAATAAACAAATTATTGATTTCCATTGCTAATGAACAATGACCGTTCATTTTTAAGCTTCGGAAAACAAGCCAACTCGCAAAAAAACATTTATTTTCCGTGGGTTGCCTTGAGCAACAAACTTCATTTGACATCACGTAAACATTTTTTTTATAAAACCCTGGAGGATATTGGCTCTAGCTGCTCACCAATGCGGACTACAGCGGAATTTTTGAGTATGAGCATTGTTCCCCCGAGCTATTCGGCGCTATAGCGGCGGGGGCGGCGGGCTTCCCTTCCTTATTTTTTGAACGTAGTGTTTTTTTTCGGCCCAATCGTAACTTCCAGGCCCTCGTGTTGATATCCATCACATTTGATGTCATTATATTCCCCCATGCGTGGGCGTGTGCTTGAAGGCCCCAACACGATGGAAAAAACAGAGGGCGTGATGGCATGACACCTCGCTCAGGAGAATGCGAAGTTATTTATACCCTATAGCTTGCCAAATGGAAACTGGGAGTAAATGGTGCGTCCACGTTCTTATCCTCATCAACATACCTTGTCCCACGTATTCTCCCAAAAAATCAGTGGATTAGCAATGGCAGCGCTGCTGGAACTGTTTCATCGACTGATATTTCAGTCAGATATTGACACGGTTGTAAAAATTTGGTATAATTTGATTTTGAAATAATTAAAAAAATCATTTTAGGTGGTTCTGGAAATGGCTGCTAACTCGAGTGATCTTCAAATACCTCGTGGAGTTCATAACTTTATTCTTTAAAGAAAATATTTGTTATTTTAATTCAGTCCCCAGGATGGGAAAATGTATCTAGAATCCATTATTATTCCTTAGCATGCTTCTCAGCGCATCGTATGGGACGTTTGCAGTATAAGGAGTCTTATTTTCTGGAAATGAGTATAAAATTTACCTTTTGGACGAAAGATGTTTGTAAATCCTTCCATTTTAGTCTAACCAAAAAGCATCCACATTAATCCTTTCTAAATTAAAATTTTATATGTTTTTACATAATCCTTTAAAATTATTTATTTAATTTTCAAGATATGTCAGAAGGTATATCATTATTCCTTTGGACAAAGGGAGAGTACGTAATATTGCATATGACTGTGACGGTAGAAAACTAAATTTTCTGGTTGGAAAAGTATTACAAAACTTAACCCTTTGATGGTCTATCATGTGAATTAATCTCAAGCTAATGATTTGCTGTCTTCATCAGGACCACAGAATTATGAAATCCATATGCCAGTTAAGGAATTCGTTAGATTAGTATTGTACGCAAGTAACTATGATCGTAATTTACAATGGCTGATTGGTCGATCATTTCCCATGTAACGCCATAAATATGTACGTTTGAATTAGAGAATTGTATTAAAACTAGTGTATATATTTCGCGTCGGGAAAAAGGTTTCTCGAACCTAAACACCTCCTTCTTATGGTTTCTTCTCCCAATTCTGTGAGTGCATAGATCGAATCTGAGCTAAATAAATGGCCACGTCGCTGAAAAACTAGGCCAGGCTGGGTTTTCAATGCTTTGAATTCCCGCGTACGTTAAATCCACGCGATTTGCTCCTCGCTCTCCGCCCTGTAGTAACCGTAGTAACCATGCGATCAAGGCTTATAACTCATCGACCGATGGCAAAAATCAAACTGCTTATAGTTATTTTTTCATTCAATCGCACCTGAACCATAAAAAGTTTTGCCATCGACCCGTAATGGACTTCACAAGCATTAGTAGTCCATGTGGTTTTCCAATCCCATTTCTCAATTCTTCGGGTGGTGCACTGCTGTGGCTTCTCCTCGAACGGGCTCGGACGTTACCTGTTGTCTCTTCCTCAGTCGTCCATTCTCCGTCGCGGGGAGCTTAAGCGAGGGTTTGAATCCTTCGGCCAGTGCGCGAAAAAGGGGAGAAAGAGAAGCCGCGCAAACAGGGATTGTCCGCTGAAACCCGTCCCTGCACCGCCCTTAGACGGAGCTGTAATTTTCTTCGAGCTCCCATTGCGGTCAGCAAAAGTGATTCGCCATGTATCAGCGTCACAATACATATCAAAGGCCTGTCCATAAGCCGACCCGGGGTATTTTGGAGAAGATGAGTGTGTTCGAAAGAGTGGATCCCGATGGCTACGATAGAGAAGACATCGATCACGTCGGAGGCCGGAGTGAAGGTGAGGTGTGAAGTGATTGGATATAGTGAGGCCTGCGGATAAGCTTTTGTTTCGTCCCGAGTGCCTCAAAGTGTTTCCCGAGGACTCTAAAATATTGTAAATCATGCGGGTTCATCTACATCTTCTTAATACCCCGCGTGCCTGTACGTCAAGTGCTGTCAGAACACCAGCCATAAAAAAGAAGGGTATATAGTGAAAGACATTGAGATAGGGATGCGGTCAATAGTGGACCCCGGGGCATGACCATCCAGATGTTTCTCACGTCTTCCTTGTCGAGTGAACTCGTACGTTGGAAACTGTGGATATGTGCAGTAGCTTAGAATACAATCAAGTAGAGCTCCCTGCTGCTGATGAATTGTCTTGTGCTGTACGAGGGTTGCGACTTTATTTTTTCCGATAAACGATTAGCTGCACAAGATCTGCCCCGCATTCTCCAAACCTATTCATTATTCGTGCCTTACGATGATGAATTAGAGTGAGCTGAGATTAACTCTCTTTTCTTCTAACTCAAGGCTTCAATGCTATGAGTATGGTGGCCAAGGACGTTTCAAATTAAGAAGTCCCTTATTTATAAACCGATAGTGGCTGGCTTATTCGTGAAAACCCATGTCTCCATACCTGTGCATTGGGCACAAGTATCTCGTCAAGACGCATTACATGATTGCGACCTGTCATATTTGAACTTATCAAAGAATTTCACTCATTTAGTATCTTTATGTACAGCGTCGGTAATTCGTCTTCTATCCCTCTTGTTGAATCTGAAAATTTTACCTCCTGGGCATGTGGGACAGGTAAAAATGAAACTGCAATGGGGGATCCTTATGAGGGGATCTGGTTGGTGTGGTCGTTGGAGTGGTTCCCATCACGAGGGCCCGGACTCCAATCCTGGAAGTATTCCGTTCGTCGGATAGAACGTTCAGCTGTGGACTCCTTGTCGCCTCTCTTGAAGCGTAGGCCACAGCAGAGGCTGAGTTTCTCTCCGCCTGTTCTTCATTCCACGAATGTCACTATTGACCTTAGTTTTCAGTCGCTTCCCCCCACCAACCAAAGTGCTATTAGTGATGATGATAGTGTTAGTATTATGGTGTACTTTGATTCCCGCTGAATAAAGTCCACCTGAGCATCCACGAAAGTTCAATTTGGATCTAACATTTGCCGAGCAAAAGTTGAGATCACTAGCAATTTATTGCCGATTAGCTTCGCCTTCTGTTTAGTGTTAGGGATTAGGAAAAGTAAAACATGTGTTCTAGAGAAAAACGAAGAATTATTGTATTTTGCAAGGTTGAGACTGTCCCTGGAACCCTCGGGTGTGTGGAATTCTAGACTTGGGTGCTCCGTATGCATCTCTCAAATCTAAATGAATCATGAATTTTGTAAAGGGCTCATCGCAGTTTTTTTAATTTTCAAGGGGAAAAAATAACTGAATTTCTGTTAAAACTTTTGAAGTAAGAGCGCAGTTTTTTCTTAAATTCCTGCTGAAAGCTTTATGAAAAGCAGATATGACTTCTCCTCGCTCATAAAACATCTGGCTATACGAAAACATGAAAAAAGAGGCACAATGACCATGTCAAAAAACTCAGAGATGAGCCCTTTTCGAAATTCATGATTAAAATATATTGCTGTTTTTAAATCACACAAAAAGTGATGCAAGTGATTGTCTATTTTCTTGTCCGTTGCGCAGTTCAGCGGCGCTTTTGACAATGAAGAGGGGTTATAAAATGGGGATGGAAGGCCCGGAGTTGGGGTGGATGACGCCATCGACCGGAGTTGAGCCTGAATTCCTCTGGAAAGTTGCTCATTCAGCTATTTCACTTCGCTGTCGTGTATAGCCATTATGAAATTAAATTTTTGAGATAAATGCTTTGAATTTATAAAAGTTGAGATTTGTGACATCAAGCGTCTTCTTTATTTATCGCAGAAATAGCGTCGTTAAACTTTGGTTGCTTAGTGACTTTGGAGTTCATGAGCGTGTATCAATACGTGGAAAACAATAACGAAATTGTCGTGCAAATAATGTTTTTTGGGGTTAATCATATAAAACCAAAATTATTGCGTCTGAAACATGATGCGGAAAAAATTCAGGTACTTTTTTCATGATTCTGGTCTGAGCCTTCCTTGATAAACTCTATTAGGAACAATTACGATTAAATTTAGATCTCTTAATGGTACTCGACACAATATTTGGCTCTTCTACCCTGACAAGTAATACTGCGCATAATACTGATCTTTAAAGGTTATTTATTGTGATAAAAAAAGCTTCTTTGAATTCTACTCAATAGCTCTTGGATCTAATTGTACCAGTTTCTAAAGTAATATTAGAGCTATAGAAGTGAGACTTGATAATAGAAATAGAGATAAAAAACATTAGGATAAGAGCTGCTAAATACTAGAAATTATTAGTCCCAGAGCTTTCAAAATTTTTGTCTTCAATTTCCATTGCTTACTTCTTCCAGATTTTCTGTACCCGACTATGATACCGGAGCCTGATTATTGTGACAACACATCACAGCAGCAGGAGAACAACCGAAAGAATATTTTCCAGCAACAAGGTGGAGGTGTTCATTTGGGACTGACCAAGGGCTCTAACAGAAACAAAGGTGGTTCATCGGCAATAACAATGGACCAAGAAGGCCTCATCCTTCCTCGTAAACCTCAAAACCCATGCCTCGACTCGACAGATCGTCAAAACCTTCACAGGGAGCTCCTCTTCAACCAAAAGATGTAAGATTCTATAGCAAAGTCACTTCCCACCCTTATTGTGATCCCAGCAAAGTCATACTTTTCAGTTGTGCTATTTGTTTATTTATTCAATACAAAACAGAGAAGTAGGCTTCTAACTAATTCAAATCAACAGTTTATTAATTGTTACTTGAATGGCATACCTTTTCTATTGAGCTCTACACCTCACATTAGCCTATTTTAATTTAGGTCCCAAAATATGTAAGATATGTAACTTGTAACTGTAACTTGTAACTGCTTCAGAGGGAAAAGTGTGCTCAACCAAAAGAGTGAGCTGCAGCGTGCCATGGAGCGCCAAAGAGAGCAACAAGCCAGACGAGAGCTGGAGCAACAGCGCATTAGCACTCGGACGCCCTTTCAAAGGGTTATAGAAGAAAGAGCGAAGAAACTGGAAGAAACTGTAAGTGAGCTTTGTTGGTAATTTAATCCTGGTTATGTTACCAGATTTTCCTGGCAACGAGAGATATGAAGGGGTCACTGCCACTCCTGCTTATTTTTATATACATAGGGAGAGTTTGATGTATACTGAAGCTGATGCCTCGGGGCCAATAATTTCTTTTACTGGTTTAGCCCTTGGCTTTTAATTTTCTATTTTCCTCTTCTCAAGACCTATAACTAATGGTGAAACTAAAGTTAGTTGAAAGCAACTACAATTGTTGTAATTGAATGTGGTCACATAGCAGAAGCTATTGTCTTGCATTACCTGAAGGAGATATCTGAATGGTAGGGTCAATTTCCCAAATGTTAACAAACTCAAGTATACTCTAGACCAGGAAAAATATGCTTTCAAAATATGTTACCTTTTTCTGGACCCTTTCTTCCATTCCTATCTAACGTGCCCTCGTCCCCTCCCTCATATTCCCTTCATCATGCACAAATGTGACTATTTACAACCTTAACACAGCATAATAAGAACTATGACGATGCAATTTTCCACATAAAAAAATATTCCTTAAGACAGCAATGATCCTTGCACCCCAATAAATGGCACTCTAGTGTTCAAATGGCCAATTCTTTCCACCTCCATGGTAGAAATATTTCTTCAGTTTTGGCATCTTAACACTTTTAGTTCATGAAAAGTCTCTGAATTTAATTTTGATATTTAATCTAAGCAGTTGACCATTTTAAGAAATATCTTTATCCTTGGTACATACATATTTTTGCGTGTTCTTAAGTAATATCTATTATGAATTTACGCATGTATTCATAATTATACTAGTGCATCAGTGAGAAATAACAACGCAATTTAAATCATTACCTCATTACTCCTGTTGCAAATTTAGATACAATAATCACATAACATTTACATTCAGTTCATTCTCAAATAATTATAGAAAGATTTTTCAGTGAAATCGTTTTTGAATGCATTTGTTCAAACATTTTTTCCCTCATGCATTTCCTATAAGAACCATAAATTCCTTTCAACAATCATCAATCAATCAATTTAAATTTTCATGGATGGATGAAAAATTGATGAAGTAGTCAAAACTATTCTTTTTCCTCCAATTTCCTCATGATTGTGTCATGCTGTTTATTGAATGTCCTGTCTTTCTAGAGTCAATCAGTTCATCTTTATGTAGTTTTTGTCCATCCACATAAAAATATATATACTGTACCTTGCTGAATGCTCTTATCTCCTGGGAATCCATACTCCTTTGATACTTCTGCAGTCATTTCATCAATGAGTGTGAAGTCTCATACCATACCACTTTCTTTGAATCATTTTAGCAATGAATTTCATAATCATAATTTCAATCTTAAAGGTGACCCTTAAAATTGTTTCATTACAATTTTGAAAATAATGAATTTCCATCAGAAACTCTTTACCTTTCCATTTAAAGATATAATTAATTTTGGTTAATGATTCTGAAAAACATGATGAAATCAGACTGCTTTGTGAACGTTTCACTCTCAATTTGTGACAGATTCACCTGATATGGTGTCAGCAAGTTTAATTCCACTTAGATTAGGTAAACCAAAAACATTTTGTTATTAAGTAACCATGAATATAATCTTCCCAAATGAGTTTGATATCATGAACAACTTAATTCCTGGCCCTTGCCATTGGGAGGTGTAAATGGTATTACTTAAGTGCTTTCACAAATATGATTCTGTTACAACTGATCAATATGTACATTTTTTACAGCTGGAAAAGGAGGATGATAAGGCAAACCTTCCTGAGCCTGAATTCATCAAGGTTCATGCTAAGCTGAGAGCCAGAATGGACTCGAAATGAGGATAGGGCTCGCAGCCACCCATTTTGACTTGAAGACATTAGTGGGTGGGGGGATGAGAGTAATGAGTGTCCCTATCCTGTTCGTGCAACTATGCATCAAAGACTTTGTGTGCCTTCCCTCCCCCCTCCACCCCCTCCGTCTTGTAATGCCCTGGGACCATTGCAGAAGTAGTGCCTTGGCAAACCCAGGCTGTTCACTATGGTGCATCCACCCAGATCTAGATATTCACCACAAGAAAGGTGATGAATTGAGGGGCTGGTTTGCATGACTAGATGACAGTTTTTTTTCCCCTCGGAAAGTGTTCATTAATAGAGCCTGGGGTCTAGAGGAACCAAAAAAAATCTGGAAACTGATTGGAGATAAAGTAAGAGCTCATCAACGATGACTGTGAATTACATCTAGTCAGGAACTCTTGTTGGTTCATTGATGATATGTTACTCTGACCCCAATCTAGCAAAGTGGAATATCTGATGTATGTGCCTCAGTCACCTGGATCGGGAGATTAGATTCCCAATTATGTTACAATTTGAGACAAAAACATGCATATACCATTTCTTTGTATTAGAGAAGGATTTTCTTTCTTCATTCATGATAATTGTATATACTAATTAATAATTTTTGTTAAAATTTGCATCATTCCTATTCTCTGTTGAAGTATGTATATATGAATGGATATTTTAAATAGATGAAAATTGTGGCATGTAATCCTCTAAATGCCAATGATGAGTTTCAGACCTATTTAAAATGTTACTGTTTTACTTGAAAACCTTGCTGACAGTCATTGCATTTAGTTATTAATTCAATGAAACATTGAGAACTATTTTTCTTGACTTGTGTTCAAAACAAAAGCAATGTAAACCTAATAATGCACTGATAAAATGTGATGTTTCTTTATAGAAGTTGAAAGTGACCTGTGTGAGATCTTTTTTAATGTAATGACAGTTATGTACCTAAACACCTGTATATTTTGTGTATTTAGCATAGTAATGAAAAATATGACATTTGAAGTAACTGTCAATGTTTTTTTCTTTAGTCTAAAGTAAATGATGGAAGCATTACTTACTCAACTGAAATAGAAGGTTTGTACTTCTTCTAAGAGAGCAATTCATTAGCAAAGGCTTAGATTACTACGCTTTTAAAATAATTTATTTGATGAGATTGTTGGCACTGCCATGGTGTACGAGGAAATCATTTATTTTTCAGGGGATGTATATTGTAGATTTTTAATAGAATTGGTAATTTCAAGGTATACATAGAAATTTGTTGTACAAATTGGGGCCTGTCTCAATGAACTCCCATAATGTTGAGTGCATTTCATTGCATTCATGGCCAAATTAAAAAAATCTATTCCTGATGCTTTTCTTTCTTTTGCCAAATTCACTGTGGCTGATGCCCACTGGCATAGAAAGGGATAGAAGGTTATTTTCTTACGGGTAACAACTTGCAATGACCTGACTTCATTTCATCTGCATGATATTTACTATAGAACAGCTAGCTTCTCTCTGATTTATTGCGTAATGATGACCAATGTGTAACAGAGTCATGTACAGTGGAGAGGATAAGAGTCAATGTGGATTAGCTATTGTTGAAATAAAAACATACTGATGGATTTACTTGTAGTGAAGGCAGCTTAGCCACAACTAGCGAGATGATGAAATCAAAGGATTACACAGCATAGTATATATTTTCATTTCTAGTTTTCAACTGCATGGGCCACTTTAATGGACAACATACCTCTATTGCAGAAGGTGTCTAAGACCTGAAGACTCCTCTGCAGCTGTTGTCTACAAAGCCTTACCATGTAGCTTAAAAACAGGAATCAAAAGAGTTAAGTTAACTCTTCATCATTCCATCATCCTTACCCAGTGGCAAACCCGAGAAGATTTTTACTAATATTATTCATTGGGAAAGCCTAAGATCTTTTAGTTAAGTTAACTGTTCTGTGAAACAATAATTATGCAAACAGCAATTGAAGAAATGGAAATAAGGTTAGAGAGTATAGGTTTGTAAGAAAACAGTTTTGGAAGTGAAACATTTGAGTATTTTGGATAAATGTTTTAATGATTTCAGTCAAATTTTTCAGTAGCCACCAGGTTACATACAGTTCATCATGCATATGTGCATGGTAAGTGACAGAGGTGATAGAAAGATGTCAGCTTTCATCATCTCATCTCAGTAATCTACCGGTTAGAGGTAGGTTATGGTGAAAGTTGGAGGAAATCCAACAGACTCTTACACTTGCAGTGCCCTATCTACCTTCAGTATTTCTTTCTTCATCTCAAGGGAGTTCTATCCTTCTTCATGCCATCCATAAAACCTATTCTCTTCCTTTCCCTTCCCTGCTTGCCCAACATCCTTCCCTCTATCAAGGGCTTCACCAAACCATCGTCCCTCATTACCCAGCCACCTACCCTGTCTTCCCCTAATCTCATCCACAAGTTTCCTCTCCTCACCAACTAGGTCAAGACCTTATTTGTCTTCCTTTCCGTCCAAGGCACCATCTCCATCCTCCTCCACACCCACATGTCGAACGCCTTCAGCTTATTTTCATCTTCCTTTCTCAAGGTCCACGTTTCTGCCTCATACGATGTCACACTCCATATCAAGTTCTTCACCCGCCTCCTTTTTACATCCTTATTTAAGGTCCCTGTCATCAGATCCCTTCTATTATAGAACGCTTCCTTCACTAACGCTATTCTCCTCTTAATGTCTTTGTTACTATGCCCTGTTTCTTCTGGTGTACTACCCAAGTAATTAAATTGTTCTACTTGCTTCAGTTTGCGACTTCCTACTCTAATGACCAGCCTTGCTTTCTTTGTCCTAAAGAATCGCATTACTTTAGTTTTCTTATGACTAATCTTCATTCCATATTTCTCGCACTGCTTTTCCAATGCATCTACTAAAATTTGCAATCTTTCGATGACCTATTGACCAATACCTGGTTGTCTACGAATACAACCAACTTTAAACGCTGGCCTCCTACTTTGATTCCTTCATCTAGCTCATCCCATGCCTCTCTTACCATATCCTCAGCATAGATGTTAAAAAGCAAAGGCAACAACGGGCACCCTTGCCCTACCCCGTGACCTATAACTGCCCACCCTGACTCACCCTCAGCTACTCTCACCTGAGCCCCATATATAAGTTTCGGATGAGCCTCCCATCACCCCAATCTATTCCTATTTTCCCCAGTATCTGCATTAGCTTCTCCCAGTTCACTCTGTCAAATGCCTTTTCAATATCCCCAAAGCAAGCAAAAACATTCTGATTACACCCTTGAGGTACGCTCCCCTTCCTGAACCCTGGCAAGTACGGGACGCCACCCTAGTGGGTGGCGTCCTGTACTTGCCAGGATTCAATTCTCAGTGAATGACTTTCATATTCTGGGAAATGATAGTGGAGAGGGACTCACACCCCACTTCTCAACGGTATTTTTATCGTGACACCATCACAGAACTACCTTTCGTCTGGCTCCTACCCTTTGGCCTATCTGGCATGGGTGGCCCTACCTGGAGCAATAGTAATTGTTCCTGCAAGTCCATCTCTAGGGGTAAATGGAATACACAAGCCCTACCACCACGTCAAGGTTTTAGTTTAAGGGAAGGGATGTCAACTTGACAGCGGTTAAATCTTTTGCAGGAGCAAGCTGAATGACAGAGATGTCCTCTGGAGTTGAATACTTAAAGCATTTTTAGCATTCCCATGTTGTTGTCATTGTTCATCCTTTACGATTAGGAATATTGACCGAAACTGGTATTGTCACTTTTTTTTATTTGAGACATTTTTTAAATTTCTTCAAGAATTTTATTTTTCACCCATTTCCTTTTTTTTACACATAGATGATGTGTGTATATAGTGTGATGTATAGTGTGAGTACAGAGGACACAAATTCTTACCGGTGTCTTAGACACCCTTAGCACTGAAAGTTTTTAAGGCCTTTTATAGCAAATTACTCTAAAAATGTGGAAATCTCAACCAAACCACATTAGATTTTTATAAAATTTGATAGAATTTTTAGGCACATTAAGTTTCATCTATAACCAGCCATCATCAAGCCAAAGATTGGTTTTTTTCTGCAACCTTCCACTTTTCCCTCTTTTCTGTTAACCCCATTATTCCTTCAAAAGTCAATTCCTTATCCTAGGCCTATTGTATTCCCCCTTGATCTTCCTCAATAATTCTTACCATTCATGTTCCCTTCCATTGATACTCTTGTTGTGGAACGTCATTGTTTTATCTTTTCATTCAGCGGAAAAAAATTTAATGGTACATGCACGTAAATCTTTAAAGGTGCATGTTAATTGAGGTGCTCCACTTATGGCAAGGGTAGCAGACTAAATGTATAATGTGAGCCACACTCAAATTGTATATCATTTCAAGAGACTGTCAATTTGATTTATCACATTAAATAAAAAAGATGAGGAGCTGCTGCTTATTGGGATAATAATGTGATGGTTTCTTTTTGCCTACTCTGCACATTGCAATACTGAGGCTATTTAGGCCATTTTAATGCAATGTGATATCTATTTCCACCTAGACTGCAGCATAATGCATTGTGCTTTGCTAACCCACATGGTCTCCACCTTCACTCATGCTAAGCAGGATCAACCTGCTTGGTACTACATAAATATTACATACTACATTCGTAAACATCAATAATTGGCAATGTATTCATTTCTCTGGCAAGTAAGAAATAGAAAGTATTTTTGCAAATGTAGCTACAGCCAAATCCAAACCCACACCAGGAGCCTTTGATGTTGCAAAATATCATATGCTCTCATTATTGTTACCTACCTACCCTGTAGGCTTTAAGGGCATTTAGGCTAAAAATTAAAACTGTGTGGGGCATGATGGCCCCCGTTAGACATAATGACTTAAAGAGTTAATACTTCACAGAAAGAGTTCTCTAGTCGTTTGGTAGGTATTGAACTGAGGGGTGGCATAAAATATTTGAAGGCTTTTATTTTGTTATCTCACCACTACACCAATGCTCCTATTCTGTCGCCTGACTGGCTAGCTACATTACATCCATGTTGAATGAATGTGGTACTCCAACACCACATAATTATACGACATCCAGTGCTCAAAGCTGTACGATGGCTTCTATGGAAAGATGAAACTGCAGAAAGCGGGCATTTGACGTAGAGTAGATAAAAATATCAAACGTCTTATGTAAGACTGAGATGGAGGGGGGGGGGGAAATCTTTCATTGTCTTACACAGGGGAAGGGGGGGGGGTCAAAAATGGCATAAATCATCTTGTCAAAGTTAATGATGGTCCATTTCTATGGCACATAGAGTGTTACATTTTGTACCAAATTTTTCACTGACATACTGCATTCTTGAATGCCATTATAAAGGGCTGTATTTGCCTCATTGTATGGATAATTCTTTTTGTAGTGGCTAAAATATTGCCTCCAATATTGTAGCCATCACCTCATCCCAAGCACTCTCTCCTATGCTAGGTCAGCCTGGCTTAAGGAAATGCTCATCAATAAATGCAAGTTGATGCAACCAAAGAATACAGTTTAAAAAAGCATTTTGAAAGTTTATCTAATGCATCATAAACAAATAATATGGAAAATCCCTTACACCCAGGGCAGGGTCAACAAATTCTGGCCACCCCTGCAAGAATTACTAAGGCAAAATAAGTAAGTAAAGGCAAAGGTAAAGGATTTAACTAAAAGACAAAAGTGAAAATAAACTAAAAGAAAAGGAAGCATAAGGGTTAATGCTATTTGATATTCTCATTTTGAAGGATAAGTTTTTAAAATTAAATTTTTTTGAGAATTTTGAATTTTTTTTCCTTGGGCCCTCAATCTGTTCAGACCCCCAGATTTTAGAGGTTTTGGGGGTCATAGATCCGGCCATGCGTATTCCTAATGCAATTAGTACTTGACCCCTCACCCCTACCCTACAGTATGGAACCAAATGAATCATGTAGAGGACCCACTCAGATGCACCTGATCAGCCCCAGCTCTGTTGCTGGTAAAGCCAAGTTTTTCATAGCCTAGTTTTATCCTAATAACCATAGATGCTACAAAATATTAAAAATAATTGACCCAATGGATTTGTAAAATCAATGAATTACTTACCCTAAATGTGGAGTTTGTGTCTATGGTGAATGCACAACTGCCAGACTGAAATGTAATTTTTTTCTCACTGAACCGATTACCTACCTTTTATTCTCATACTTAAAGATCATTTCAATTCTGAATAATAAGTACCACCCTAATGGGGCAAAGGGCCTAATGGTCCCCAAAGTGGTGTTTAGAACAGAGGTAGGTATTTCAGTAGTGGGGTCTTAGCAACAAGAGACATATTTCCAAATCTATGCTTACACCAAAACAGCATGCATCACAACTCTATAGCACGGAGTCACTGGTGAATATGATGGTCAATGGATTTTTGGCTATGTTTTAAATAATTAGATTCACATTAGTGTAAGCTGGGTGTGTAGTAGCATTCAGGACTGCCATAAAAGGAGGTGCTAGTTAAGCTAAGGGAGTTAGGGCTCTTGGGTACCATATACCTCTTTTGAAATCAGAAGTTATTTACACTAGTGAATGGAACCAGAAAAACCATCTTGTTAGACTTAAATCAGAGTGAATTTATGTTTTTGTAATTATGCTTACCTATGTACTACAACTAATTTACTTTTTCCTTTAGTTGATTGAAAAACTGTAATACGGAACAGGTTCTTATTCATAGTAGGTAGGTATCGTAGGTCTGGTTCAGAAAGTTTGTTAACTGGACGAAGATGGGTATAGACTGGAGGATTTTAGATGTGGGTGTTCAGAAAGATGGAGAGAGTAAGCTGGGTGGAGAGGAACACAAATAAAGAAATGTTAGATATGGTGATAAGGGAAAGGAAGCTGACTGTAGATTTTAGAATGAGGCAGAAGAAGTGACTCGATGGTCTTCTGATGGATCACAACATGCTGCAGAGTGAGGTAGTGGGGAAAATGTTAGGTAAGCATGAGAGAGGGAGGAGAAGGATGGCAATCTGGGATGGTATTAAGGGAGGCAAAAGGTACAAAGAGTGGAAAAGGTATTTAACATGTATAGGTATGTACCTATGTCGGTAAATATATAGCTTTGTGAATGAAATGTCAGAGAAAAATCCCCATAGTGGAAGAAATTAAGGGCAGGGCTATACATGGATCTGCCATTTATTGGGTAGAATACCAGTGATGACAATACATTCACATGAAGTGAAGCACATTCTCAGATAATCATAAAACAAGTCATGCCTCTTGACTCAAACATCAGGATTTCAAAAATAATGCCACACACCATCTTCCAGGGTAGAAATTATAATTTTCATCCTTGGCCAGCAATGCTAAAGGTACTCTGGGTGCTCACCTGGGCACCCAGGTAAAGTGCGGTGAGCCTTGAGCTTCTTTAACATTTGGACTGCAGAGCATATACATATTGCAATTTCCTTCGCTTGTGCATGTATCCTATTTTTTGTCTATTGCATGAAATTGCCATGATGCCAACTGCCTGTCAGTCACTCTGCTTATTTGTCATGCCATCCCTTGCGGTTTTAAAGGTGACGCATAACTTGAATCGGGTACCACCAAGGCTTTGATTAGGGAAACAAGCACTAGGATCAGTTCCTGATTTTTTGTGAATTTCTATTTTTGTCTTTTATTTTTTTAGTACCTACAGTAGTGAACACATATATATATATATATATATATATATATATATATATATATATATATATATATATATATATATATGTATGTATCTGTCAATTACTGTTAAAAATTGCTGGGATAGCATACAAATTAAATAATTTTAAAAAAGAAGCAAAATTAGGATACACACCACTGAACACTAAGTTACTCCCCTCAAATTGACCACCTATATATGCCTTAGGATCATCTCAGAGGTGTGCACTGCAGGGGGACATTGGAGTTTGATGAAGTTTATGCAAATCAAAAACTTTTTTTTAGAACAGAATATTTTTCACATGAGAAATATATTTTTTACCTTTATCAGCTGGATTTAAATCATGGTGTATTCGCCTGGCTGCCGGATTTAAATCGATGCATGTCCAGAGCCGGGATATTTTGGGCACTCACGGTACGCAGCAAAAACAATTAAAGGGACTTTTTGGGCACGCTAAGGCATTTAAAGGTTAAGCAAACATGCGAATCTTAATATTTTTTTAAAAATTTAGTTCCTCATCTTCCTTAGTAAGGCTAGCTAGCCTAGGCTTTGGAGAAGCTTGGCTTCTCCTGCCTAGGGTCTATGTGGCTTGAGGTGCATTTTGCCTTAGATGGCACCCTCCCTAACTCACTTTGTTTTAACTAGAATGTAGTGGTTTCATCCAAGGTCTCAGTCTGTAGACATGTAGTGTGTATTACGTATAAATAGGTTTGAGGCGAGTGATTTGATTAATTCACATCTCCATTCATTATATGGGATGCCTTCTTGATCTCATAGTGCCTTTCAAAAGAAAAGACAGATTTGCATATAGATAAATAAAAGATTTACAATGTTATGGAACAAAATAATATGATTTATTTGATGAAAAATCATTAAGTAAAATTGAAATCACACATTCACTGGTTCAACAAGAAGTGAGTCACAGCTATATGCAAAAATTACACAATAATTATGAATGACAAAATGAAAAAAGGAATTAGTACTGGGTTGAAATCTATGGTCATTTATCAACAAAATTAGCAGGAGGCAAGAGAATCAAAATAATTCAAGTGAATTGGGCAGAAGTTAGAACATTCCAATGGGTTGTTATAATTATTGTAATGGCTGCAAAAGAAAATGCAACTAGGTACCTACTGTGTTCAAAGGCAATAGGTCTACGAATGAGGAAACAGTATGTGAAAACTTTTGTGTGCAGCGTGGCACTCTATGGTTCGGAAAAATGGACCATTGGAAATGCAGACCAGAAAAGATTGTGAGCATTCAAAACCTGGTGTTGGAGGAGGATGATAAATATCAAATTGACAGATAAAATAAGAAATGAAGACATGCACAGAAGCTTAGAAGAGGAAAGGATAATATTGAAAACTAAATATTGGTCCTCCTTATGCTGCATCAGCATTATATAACAAAATCCCTCCTGATATCAAAGCTATATCATCATTCACATCATTTAAGGTCAATTTAAAGAACTTCTTGAAAAGGAAAGCATATTAAGCATTTCTTATAGCATTTCTTAATTTTTGGAAAGCAGATGTAAATGTTGTCAATAATAATAAAATGTATTCATGTAATGTATACAGGTAAAATGTACTCATGTATCTCATTGTATCTCATCATACTCTTATTCTATGTTACTTTGTAACCTCACAGAAATAAATAAAAAAATAAACATAAAAGAAGATCCAAATCAATTGGGCACACCCTGAAGCCCAAAGGGTTTGTGAAGAATATAATTGAATGAATAATAGAGAGAAAAGTCCCAAGATGAAGACCAATGGGATAAATTCATTGTCCAAATAAATAGGAAAGGAGAAAAGAACTACCAGGGAGTAAGAGAACTAGCATTAGATATGGAATGATGGAGGGCTCCAGTCAGCCAATGCATGTATGTATAGTATTGTGGCATTTTTTTATACACCCCCACCCCTTTTTTTCCAAATTCCCCTTTTTGGACATGTTTCCCCTCTGCGGACTGTTTACTTTCCGGGCTTAGCCAAAAGACTTGCCCGAGGCGTGCCCCATCATGCTCGCTGATGGCATGTGCACTGAAGGGGTTGGATAGGTACGATAATTAACCTCGCTTCAATTAAATAAATAAAGGTAAAGTCGGACCACATTTATTGGATGGTGAGCGATACAATGACACAGTCTAATTATAGTCTCAATGTGCACCGTTGGCTGTCGCACACGGAAGGAAGTCCTTTCTCGGTCGTTGTTCGTGAGTCTCTCTCTGTGGCGCCTTCCTGGTGCTAGGCTTCCCGTACCCTGGCAGTAACTCCAGGGACCTCGGGGACCTAGGGCAGTGACCTCAGCCAGGTGGTGGTCCCTAGTGGTGGTGCTTCAAAATAGAAGCTCCGCCACATGCACCAACAAAGGCCAAAATGCCTACTCCAAAATGGAGCGACAGCACTTCTGCCACGACTTCCACCACACCTTCCGTCACGCCTTTTGCCATGCCTTCCCCTCGCCAGGTCCTCCATCGTTTATATAGCCCCTGAAGTGAGGAAGGATTCCAGACATTCAGTCGTTCTGACCAAGACACAAAAGCTGTGATCCTGTATTCTGCGGCCGGAGTCAGAAAACAGTTCCTGTTGCTCCAATTGAAAACTTCCACTCCATCAATCATCCATCCCATTATTTCCTCCCCTCGAAGGCTACCAATCGCCTATATCCTAAGCTAACCCATTCCACCTCGTCCTTGCTGACAAACCCCCTCCTCAGCTGATTCACCCCTGAGAACGCCCTCTTTTGCAGTCAAGACGGCGACCAAGAAACATCGTTGTGTGAACCTGCTGATTTTCAATCAATTGTACTTAGAGAGAAGCTCAACCTGTCGTACTTGCATATCTTAATCATTTTCTGAGTGGAAACTCTCATATCCGTCGCCTGGCACTCGACCTGTTGGTAATTTGTTTGTAGTATGGTTGGTTTTGTGTGTCAAATACATTGCTAGTTCAGTTATTGATTGATAGTACTTGTGTTTCATTCAATTTCCTCATTTGTCTCACCTAAGCTTGGAAAGAGTTTGTTTTATATTGGTGTCATCGAAGAGAAAACTAATTCCCTTCTCCGGATATCGCTTCAGTATGAAACCACTGAAACTAGTAAATGAAGGCTAATGATTAAGGAAATGATAGTGACAATAATGGCATACAGTGGTATTATCATGAAAGAAGGGTAAAGTGAAAAGCCTTCCACTTAGAAATTATTATAAATTAAAATGTAGATTAGGAATGTGGTGCACATTATTCTGGTAGGACAGTTAAGGGTACCAATTGCCACACCAAAGCATTAAGGATAATCCTCCTTAAAATATTTAATCCACAAATTGGGTTTACAGAGGCTGTATATTTCAAGGTGAGATTAGCTACTTCAATCTTGAACCATGGTGACATCAGCTAAGACGTGAAATCAAAGATGAATGGGGCTAGGAATACAGAGGAGGCTGCGGAAGAGGAAGTTTTGGATCAAGATATCCTCTGCCCTAAGGGCTCACCAACTGACAGGATAAGGATAATTAAGAAAGTAGTGAATGAAAGTATTTAAGTGCAAGGTTGAACTTAATAGATCAGAGATATGGACCAATGGGAAAACAATCAGATGGGAATATAAGCTGACAAAACCTTGCGTTGAAGGAGAATCCTGAAGATGAAATGGATGGATAAAATCGAAAATGATGAATTTTAACCTTTTCACTGCCAAGCTTCATCCCAGAGAGCGCTCACCGTAGCACTCAACACTGCTGGGCATTTAAATACCCCCAGTGTGCATAATTTTTTCAGTATTTAAATTCGTTTGCACATACATATAACGCATATATGCGTGCGTAAGTGCTGGCCGCACTGCTCTGACCGAACACATATATGCGTGCGTAGCAGTGAAAGGGTTAATATTTTCTGGCCTGGATTTTTTTGAAAATGACCAGGTTTTCTCTTTCAATCAATTTTAGTTTAGTTGTAAGAAAACAAAATATGATATATTTTTGGAAAATATATTTTCTCCTACACCAGAATGTAAGACTATTAGTTTGAGTTGCTACTCACATGACATGGGCTATGGCATCACAGAGCTTTAATGATTCCATTTGGACTCACCTGGTCTGTAAGGGATAGGGAGAAATGGAAGAGGAGAAAACCATAACTAAGGAAACTCTCTAAGGAAACTAATATTTAGGTGAATTGATCACACCTTCATGCACCGTTACTTCATATAGAGCACTATCAAAGAGAAAATAGAAAGCAAGGTCTTACAAGGAAGATCAAGGGACAAATACGTTAGCCAGATAACATGGACCATGTGATGGAAGAACTATCAGGGCATGAAGGAATTAGCAGGGGACAGAGGGAAAAGTGAGGAACTGCAGTCAACCATTATTAGGAATTGTAATGACTTATGAGGTCACTGGGCTACAAGAGGAATCCTGAAACTAAGTTATTTGTTAGGTAACTTTCACGTTTTATCTATTCTGGGATCCCTTCTCAAAGGACCACCTTTCTATGAGTGCCAGTGATCTACTGACAGGAGTTATTTGCAGTGTATCATTGTATCAATGCTATATGATTTTACATGGCCAAATATGTATTTCACTTGTCTAGGGTTCTCTAGTTTATACCTCTCAGTACAAATGCTTTAATTTTCTCTCATTGAATGTACTTACTAAACCCAGTCATGAAAGTGGGCACAAGATTCATGAAGCCGAACTCAGAGCTTACTTTTAGTCATGTGATTGTATGTGAATTATACTTAGGCTGTAGCATAACTTAGGCAGTCAATATTTTTCAAAAGATGTGGAAATAATGGCATAAAAGTGAATGACTAGGCTTCCATTAATTTTCAGGGGATACATTTTTTTCAACCTATACATTTTGATATCAAGGTAGAGCATAAACTGTAAACAACATGCTCACATTACGAACTTTCCCTTTCACTGTATTTTGCACATTTGCTACCCTGTTTGTCACACTTTAAACAGAACATGCAGCACAGCGTATAAACAGTGTGTCTTCACTGTGACTAATGCCTTGTACAGTGTTGCACAGTACAGTATAGTAAGCACATTGTTATCATACTGTCTGTCATGGTTTATTTTCACCAGGGCAGAAGTGAAAGAGGTACGCCAAATGGACAGCATGGAACATATGTGTGTTAAATATTTAACACGTTTAAGACCAGATATTTTTTTTAACTTTCCCCTTCGGCTGGCGGCTTAAATATTAAATGCCCAATTCATCAGTAAATTATATTTCAGGTTTCCTCAACATCTGGTGTCAGAGTCCATCTTCCGAGTATCCTGTCGTGTATGTTGACTTGAATGACTATAGTTTTGTCCCCTATCGTGGAGATTTCCTCAGGTCGATGCTGGAGACCTAGAGTTCCTGGAGACTTGCTCGACCTAAGGAAGTCTCCAGGATAGGGTACGAAACTGTTGTCATTTCAAGTCAACATAAGCGACGGGATACCTGGAAGATGGACTCTGACATGAGTATATCCCTGACCTGAAACAAAAGACTTGCTAAACATGTAAACTCATGAGCCAATGTCCATGTCTTAAGCTGAAACAGAATTGTTCTTGGTCCATCATTATGAACTAAAATTTCTGTAACTCTGTCAACTGAGACAGGGAATGGCATGTATGCAGGGTATGTATGGCATGGTATGTATGGCATGTATGGCAGGGTATGGATTGGCATATGTACTTATTTATATTGATTAATTATTCTTTCATATGGCAAAAATATAACTTTTTTGCATTTGGTGTTGCTAAACTTTGTGTGGTTATTCAATTTATAAATAATGACATTTTTACTATTTGGCAGAGGAAGTTACGTTAGCGCTAATACTTGGGCGAATTTCTTAATGGACACAGTCAGTTTTTTATTATTTTTATAAAGTAGTATAAAGGAAAAATAATATCAACTAAGAAAAATCACAACTTGAAAATTAAACCAGTGATATAAATATCAATAGAATGGAAGTAGGATCATTATATTGAGACTACTATTCAGGATATATATCTGTGATTATTTCGGTGTAAAACACTGATCACCGATGATCTTACTTTTGATTCCTTTGAATATTCCCGCTTATTCGTAGTTCACTGTAGTCTTACAAGATGGCTGCTCATGTTTTGCAGGTTAATAGTATGATAAATGAAGTTTCTAGATTTTATTGCTTAAAATTTTCATGAGTGAAACATTTTTTCTTATAAAATAATCTGTAAAATGATAAAATTTCAATATTTCTCAATTCTCTATCGCTTTCGAAATTCATTCACGATTTTCAAATTCAACAATTCATAACTCACTTGTTTCAAGATACAAGTGCTGTGCGTTGCTGGATATTCTGGATTGATTCAGCTGGGGGGTTGTTGTTATTAAGAGGTATTTAACTCCGAAATGTAAATCCTCAACGAATAAACCTGATGACTTCCGACTGATATGGAATTACTGAAAGAGGTACTAATAATGTTTACCCTATTAATTTGTTTAATGACATCTGCTTAGTATTTCAACATCAGATAATGTCATTTGTTAGTTACTTCGTATTTTTCTTAATGAGATTTGCTAGTAGAACCTGTTTTTATGTGCTGAAATCGCTGTTTGGGTGTACATTTTGCTTATAATCCGGACACTTTGTGAAATTTACTGAATTTTCTTTGAGTATTGGAGGAAATTTACTTGTCCAATCGAATAGTTGTTTTCTGAAGTATCTCTCATTCTAATCGTTGGCTGCTTTGAATATTGACCAACACAATTGTACGAGAATGTAAATGACTGGCATATCTATTTTGTTATGATTAATTATTTGTTTAGTCCACGTCATTGGCATATTTTTGTCTTTAACTTCGAATCGTAAGCCAATGTAGTGAACATTCTCGTCCCTTCATTTGAGCTGTATGTTGTGTTATATGTTGAGATCTCGTGAATGAATCATACTCAACGGTGATCTTTCATTTGAATAATATTTTTATGTTGCACAATTTGCGCGTACATCGGAGTAATTTTCTATGGGTCTTCGGTTTTAAGTATGTTCATTAGAGTTACACTCGCTCGTTATGAGACGCTAAGTTTTACGCAACCTTAGTAAATTTGTTTTTACCTTTATTTACTTGCGAAAGAGTGTAGTCATTTTTACTGCACCGAAGAAGCTTTTATTTGCAAAATTATTTTGATGCCAAAGCGCTACTATTTAAAAAGATGAGATGGCTTAGCAGGGGTCCATAACTACTTCATTGGAAAGTGGTTCTCTCTTGATGTTGTTTAACTGTTTCAAAATATTTTTTCTTGCCTAATTTTTTCTTATCAGTGGCGTAGCCAGGCGGCGGGGGGCGACTACCCCCCTGCTTCCCCGCCCCGTGTTATGGCGCCCCTAATTTTGTGAATGTTTCCATTCTTAATTCCCAAATACGTATAAATAAATTCGCATAACACGATGTCAGTTATCATATACTCTACTAACCCATCCGCCAATTGCATTTGTTAAAATTACCAAGATTTACTAAGTTTACTACCAAAATTTGTAAAGTTTAGTAAACTGGTTAATTTATGAGTCGGCGCCCCCTAAAAGTTTTCTGCCCCCCCCCTCCCCCCCCCCCCCGCAGACTCAAAACCTGGCTACGCCACTGCTTCATAGATATATTACTTGCAAATAATCTGTATTTGCTTTGAGGGGCGTCACTTAATCAGTCAAGGTGTAACGAATTGTGCCTGGGTGTGTTTCATATCAGTGTCCAAGTACGTGACTGTATATTTTCTGTTTACAGGTTCTATTCTTTGGAGCCGTGGATCGGTGATATGACACCCTAATTTGAGTAAGAGAATGACAGACCTGTTTATTTTCAAATTTTGAGATCTTTACATGGAGGCATTTGTTCACTCTAATGGCTGCTTAGGTTTTAGTTAGTCCTTTGGGTAGTTTTGATTTATTGCAAGCCAGTATGATTGCTATACCGTGGAGGAGACCTTTCGCCGCTCTTGTGATGTTCCACCATGAGATGCTACTTGAAGGGAGCATGTATTATCCATGAGTTGTTGATGACTCATTCGCCGATTCCGGCCGAAGTAATCCGCTCTTCGTGAAGTGTCCATCGTTAGTAGAATACTTGACCTTTGTGGGTATCCACCCGGGGAATATTTTCATTTCAATCGAAATCGTCTTGGGGATCATTAGAAAACCTTACGTCCTTCCAAAATCCTCGCCTGCAGCATCCTGTTGAGGAAACGCCCCCTCCCTGATTTGTGAACGTGCCCTTTGTCTCGTGTTCATATGCTCGCGCCTTGAGGCGTGGTCATCCCCCTCTCCAGCCGCGGAAAAGCGGTGCGATTTCCGAAAACCGGGGTTGGGAGATGGACCTCGGGGATGCCGCCGGGTCGACATCCCTGCCAGCGAGCGCTTCCGGTAGCGACCGCGGGGGCGGAGGAAGAGGAGGAGGTGGGGTTGGGAAGCGGGAGGACGATGGTGGTGCGGCGGGGACAGCATCATCGTCGGGGGGAAGGGGAGGAAGAGGGGACACAGGAGAGGTGGAACACCGCAGGTGCTTCCGATCCAACCCCAACGTGGAGACCATCACCACGGATTTTGGGGAGATGTCCTTCACGATGCCGGCATACGTCAAAGAGGCCATGCAGGTAAGTCGCCATCTACTTTCCCTCGTTATAATCATCATCATCATTGTATTTTATCTGTGTCATCTGCACAATTGGGCGCTCCAGATCGGTTGGAAAGGTATTAGTGATATGAGGATGTGAGTTGTAGGCTGGAAGAAGTGAGAAAAACCCCGCGTTGGTATTAGCCTGCTCGTAACGAAAGACGTACTTGTTACTAGTGTTTATCCGCCTGATCCATGTACAGTAATTTATAATTAAGTGCTCTCCATCTAGCATCCAAGTAAGAAATGTCACCAATGAAAAATTCCGTCATTACCGGGATTTTAACCCTGTCTCCAACCCGTGGGGGGCCAGTATACTAAAGCCACTGCGCCCCCATCAACTTTCTTTGGTACATGCATAATCCCTCCTCCCTTATATTCCATGCGGGCATGCATGGAGTGCGTTCCCCCCGCTCACTCCACCAGCCTTCCGTTCCGAGCTCCACAGATTTGTGGCGGCTCGTGAGATTCAGTTCAAGAGCAGCGCAAGGAGGCGGGGAGGAAAAAGGATCGCAATATTTGCTGTGTCATCCCCACACCACTCGAGAAAGTGGCTGCGTGACTTAACATTCTCTCCGCGCCGGGTTGCTCGTCTCTGTGGCTGTACGGGTGACTTCAGTAGTTTCTCGGATTTTGCTATCTGCTGTTGTGAATGTGTTGACGTGAGACGGCAACCTTAGAGATTTAGAAGATTTAATAGTATGTGAATAATTAATTTCCTATTTTAGGCGCGCCTCCTGTGTGTGAATGGAAAAATACACGGTTTTATCAGTTTGAAACGGATATATTAAATTCTAATTGTCACGTAGTACAACCCTATTCGTCATCAAATCCCATTTCAAATTATAAATAAGAAATGTATAAATTCACACCAATTTTATTTGCCCGATTTCTACGGCCTCTGACCAATTTTCGAGTGAAGATACTACGTTCGACGAATTTTCGTTGTACGCAAGAAAGTTCTTATTCTACTTGTCACTCCAGACTCTGTTGATTGGACACTCAAGTAACTTGCTACATGTATGACCTCGAATAGTAGTAAGCGATCTTCTATATCATTCTTATAGAGGATAATAAATGCGGCTGTTAGTGTTAATTTACATGACCTTAATTAAGTGGACTGTTTTTGGGTAGTTAGTTAAATTAATTGCTTTTTAATTGCACACCTCATAGCGTTTTATGTCGTTGGTTTCGTCGTACTTGTCTCTGATTTTTACTCCATTATAATGGAATCGTTCTTCAGTGAAACTATAAATCAATTTATATTTCAGACCGTGTACGTATCCAACGTCGTGAACCAATTAAATAACTTGTCCTACGAATGACAGAGTTTAGCACGATGCAATATACCCTCGACATGTTACATGTTCCCGCGAAAAAAATTGTTTTCGTGTTCTTCCACGCGTTCCGTCTCGTAAAGCGTGATGATTATTAGTTTTCATTGAAATTAAGTGTAAATAATTAGTGCGAATGTTATCCATCGTTCCTCCATTAGGATATATCGAAAACATCTGCGTTGTTAATTTTTGTGAATGAAGAGAGGCAGTGGTAGTAAAAGAAGGTTACTCTCCGCCCGAAACTTGTTTTCCGTCTTGCGTGCCACGCAGTCAGGCAGAGCTCGTGGAAACGTCTCACGGTGACTCGGCAAAAAAGTTTTGGTAAGAGAAAGGTGGTTTCAAGGAATCGCCTCAGCTTTTTAGGTGCTGTGGCCTGGAGATGGACACTAGCGATTCAAGAAATACGTTTATATTCGCTAGATCTGACGCGCGTACGTTAATAGTCCGCTATGTTAACTCTGTCTAGCATGAATCGTGTCCCCTGTTCCTTCACCTGCTTTTTCGTCTTTTTCATCAGTGGCTAGTCATTGGTGATCTCTGTGGCATGGCTTCGGAGAGAAGGGAAAGATCGGTTGTACAACTGAAGAGTGAAAGGAAGTTTTATGTGCAAGTAGTTGCAACCAAGGGGAAGTGGGAATTAGCGCTGGATAGTAGTTGTCGAAATGTATCTCCGTCTCCTCTTTCCCCTCTACTTCCTTACCTCTTGAGTACGCAGCACCGCCTTGACGAGCCTGTTCGCTCGCCGGATGCTTGTATATTCTCGAGAGACTCCCTTCCATTACCAATCCATTTTGGTTCTTGCAAACTGGGAGACCGTCGGGTTTTCTTGAATTTTATCAAGTCTTTGATACGGTTCACGGAAGAGGAGTTTTTAAATTTAAAAAATGCATTCATTTTTTGCTAAATTTACTTGTTTAGAAAATTATTTTAATGTCTCAATAGATTTTTTATTTATCAAATGGTAACGTGGATATTTTACCAAGAAGGGAGGAAGCGTATTTTACATTTGGTAATGCCTAGAATATCTTCGTTGGCTGTATTTTATGTTCTCCTGGTTATTAACATTGGAAAAAAATAATTCGTGAACTCATTATAATTTCTCCTTCGAGGAATATAGCGGCCTTAGCAACCCTTAAAAATGCATCACTCTCGTGCACAGTCATAAATGGAAGTTTGCATACTCCGAAAGGTAATGGTGTGATGGGTATGTATGTATGTGTAGCAATGTTATCGGAACGTTTTCCCCATAGATTACGGCACTGCATAGCGTTATCGAAATCTGAGGCGATTTTACGAAAACCTATTTTGCGCCTTCATTATTCTTAATCTAAATTGTAGACGTCATTCTTATTGTATCGGAAGGCCATGTTATTTAACGAATACCTTGCCTTGGCTAAAGAACTCACGTGTGTCATACATTTTTGCCGCTGCGCCTAATCGTTATCGTAGCGGAAATATGATAGATTTTTATCATGTTAGATTATGGTTTTAATTTGAAAGGTCTAAACGAAAAATACGAGGAAGCGTCATTAGAATCCAACGTAATTGGTGAATATTAATACCTCGTACTCCGATTTTAATTAAGGCAAATCAAAGGGGTGGAAAAACTTCAATAGTCGGAAAATATGAAAGCCAAGGCCTATTTATTTGTCTCGAAGTTTGTCTTGGAATTCGTGTCAAGTGTTGGATAACAGTTTTATCGAATTAGTCGTGTGTATGTTTTGTTGTCAGGCAATTTAATGTGTGTAAAATTCGTCTTAAAGAGGCCGCTGTGACTTCCTTCAGCAGACCCTGCGAGAAGTTGCTCTTTACGTCCAGTAGCGTTGCCAGGTTTTGGGTCTGGGGTGGGGGGCAGAAAATTTTTAAGGGGCGCCGACTCATTAATAATTAACAAGTTTACTAAACTTAACAAATTTCGTTTAAGCAATAGGCGGATGGATGTGTTTGTACAAAATATGACAACGTATTATACACATTTATTTATACGTATTTGGGACTTATGATTGGAAACAGTCACAGACTTAGGGGCACCAGAACACGGGGGGGGGGGGGGGGGGGGTGCGGCATTCGCCATCCCTGCCCCCCCCTGGCTACGCTGCTGTTTTTATGTTTCATGGTAGAAGTTGATAAATGTATGGAAGGGGTAAATAGAGAAAGCAGTCTTTTGTTAGCGGGAAGAGGCTTGTTGAATTAACACGGGCGGGAGAGAATAAGCGCACATTGCTCATTCAATACTCGTAAAAACTGAAAACTCGTAATTTTGTCGTCAATTTAAAGGTGGAATTCGGCTATTATTCTCTGTAAATTACAATAGCGCCATATCGGATCTGCACAATGCGATACCAAAAAACCCTAATGTCGGTTTTTCGCCAGTGTTGAATGTTCACGATACCTCTGACATTATTGATTTCGCTGAACAGCTGCGATTTTTTGCCAACGACGTTATTGCATTAAATGAGGGACAAATGCACTTATGCGAACACAAAATTTGAATGATTTCAATTTAATGAGCGATGAGTATCTTAAACGTTGTTAACATGAAATATCCCGAATTATTTTCGCTCTGTTCATTTGAAGTTACTTTATGCAATTGTTAAATATTTTTTATTTCTTACGAAACAAATGTCCATTGAATTTTCTAAAAATCATCTATTTGGCACTTAAACAGTCCAAACTAAGCTATGGTTTAAATTGCTGGGGAGGAGCCTATAGAAATGCAATAAACCC
This sequence comes from Pyrrhosoma nymphula, assembly GCA_963573305.1. Taxonomy (NCBI): domain Eukaryota; kingdom Metazoa; phylum Arthropoda; class Insecta; order Odonata; family Coenagrionidae; genus Pyrrhosoma; species Pyrrhosoma nymphula. The sequence goes on from OY754327.1 coordinate 172,409,801, forward strand.
TGCACTATTTCTGCAAAAGAGGATAGTACGAGTCATAATGCATAAAAACCGTTTCACCCATGCATTCCCATTGTTCTTGGAACTGAAAATATTGCCTCTCAGATACTTGTTTTTTTATAAAGTGTTAAAAACTTTTTATTTAAGAAGTGGTGATGAAGCAAATTTGTTACCTAAGTCACACATCATCAGTTTGCTTCAAAGAAATGATGTTTCTTTACCAAAAGCCAATCTGACGTTGTACCAAAGATGTTTTTTATATATCTCAAGAAAAATATTTAAATATTGTCCTTCCGACATACATCAAGGAAGAAAAAAACATCCGAAAGTTTCTTTATGAAATAAAATCCTGGCTACTTCTTATAAAAAATATATAGGTCTTTTTCTGTAATATTCATGTAATAAAAACTGAATTAATTGTAAAAAAAATGAAAGATTTTGAAATGATTTTGTTCTTTTTTTTGTTAATGTTCTACAACAGCTAATCATGTATGTATCTATCTAACTCATAACCACTGTTATCGGTGTTTAATCGTTGTTTCAATTCCCCTATTATAAATTTTGAGGATACCGGGACTAGCCACGGTAGTTACCTTTACGGAGTCATCCGCAAGCTTAACTGGTTAAAGCACTCGGCGCGAAATCGAGGGATCCGGGTTCGAATCCCGGTCAAGGCGAATGATTTTTTCTATGTGGAATATCGCGCTTATGTGCACTTGCGTGTGACTCCGTAAAGGTAACTACCGTGGCTAGTCCCGGTGTCCTCAAAATTAGTCAAAGAGCGAACACCTCAATGTGTTCTATGTACGGCTTTATCCTCGCGGACTGTGGCGCTTAGCGCACGATTTGGGTTGCTAATGGCATCGTATGTCTAGCAGTTCTGACCACCAAGCTCCTCTAAATCCACTCGGCACGAAATCGAGGGATCCGGGTTCGAATCCCGGTCAATGCGAATGATTTTTTCTGTGTGGAATATCGCGCTCCCCTATTATTGTCATTTTTCACAGGATTCTATTACTATTTGTTTGTATGCAATTCTACTTATGTATATTTTGTTAGCAGTTTTTCATGGATAACATGATATTAGCCCCATTACAGGTGTATTCCTTAGGGGTTGCCCAATTATTGTTTTGTAATAATTGATTGAAATAAATTCTATTCTATTCTTTCAGTTACCGTGTTAGGATAACTGAATTTACTGTGAAAGACGATAACCGTAATAAAAACGTGGATTCCATATTTGAACCTTTAAATTGAGCTATTGCGCACCATTATTTAGCCGTATTATTTTAGTACAGAAATCTCATCCCGTAAAAGTCTAGAGTAGTAAATTTTCAGAGAGTCATTGTGCTCTGTTTGCCCTGAGGTTGACTTAAGTACAATTTCCAGAAATCATACAGCCTGAGACCTGTGGTTTTCTACACCAATGTTTAAATTCGGTAATAACGAGTTTTTATCACGCGTTACGTATCGAGTATTACGATGAGAGGAGGAGCTCCCGTCGAGATTTTGCAATGAAGCCAGAATACGTGATTCTGCTGATTGATACAAAGTTTGCATTTCTGTCCAAAGAATTTTTCTCTGTTTGCAATCTATCTAGTTATTAATTCTTTCCGAATCAAAGCTTAACCTTCGTCGGATCGGAGTATGAGCTGTTCCCTCTTGTCACCGTTTGTACCATATAATGATATCGCTGTGAAAACTCCGGCCATCAGCGCGGACAGCACCTCCGCACGAGTTTTACAGTGGTTAAATATGAAATGTGTTCTTTACACTATGGTATGTATGTACTTACAAGGTGCTTAAATTCGAGCCTATGATCCGAATGATGATGGCAAATTACTGGAATGTTTTATCTTCCGAATATTTTCTTTAAATAATGAATCACCATGGTAATAGAGACGTTATTAGGTCAATGAAACATTAAAATTGAAGGCCAGTAATAAATGGGATGCTGGCATTTTCGACCTTAAAAACTGTAAAATTGAAATATTGAACGATTAGCTATCTGTTCTTCCAGTTGAAGCGCTTAAAATTTGTAATATATGTTGTGAAAATCATTAATTGTCCTCTGAGGGCGAAATCTTTCCTCTCTCTATTTAAGAAGGCCCTTGCCTACTTAGGAATTGGTATTCATGTTTTCTCTATATTTTAAAAGCTTTTTTTAAAAGGTTTTATAGTTTCTAGTTTAATGTACAGTACACGGTCGTATGTTACAAACGCCATAGAATTAGTGCTGTCTACCGTCCAATGAAGAATATATCAAAGAATAGAATGTGTTTCGCGTGCTTAGCTAAAATTTCCAACGAAGTTTTTTTTGCTCTATAAGAATTGGGTCCATCTATCGGAGGACCGAAAGATCTGCGTGGATGTGGTGAAAACGGAGTCCGGGTTTTCCCGATGGCCAGCTTGACCTACAGGTGGTCCAAAGAGTGGGAGATTTTCGCGTTTATTGCCTCAGGCAAGGATGCGAATTTTATAGTTCTGCTTTGGGAAAACATGGTCCACTTTGGATAAGTAGGTAATTCACCAGTTTCTTCCGGATATGTGGCGGAGTCGGCGGTGAAAAATAATATACGCTTTATTTGTCGGGTAATGGATCATTAATCGTATTGATAATCCGTCGGCGGAGAAGTGTTTCTTATAGCTGAAGATTTTCGTTGGAGCATCATGCGCATGCTTACTATGCGTCATGTGTATGAGTGTGTAATACATTTTTCTAATCGTAGTGACGTATCTTACCGGCGGATGTATCCGTGTGGAAAGGGCCTAATTGTTAGAAATATGCTGGGTGGTTATGCAAGTAAATGGGTGGGCTGATTGTGAGTTAAGGTCGGCCATGCGAGTTACGTGTTAGCCCTGTATGTTTAAAATGGGGTGAGACACTTGGGGAGTTTCTAAGAGGCGCCGGATCCCAGAGACGTAATGGATTGTCTATGCCCGTAAATTCATGTGAGTGCCCAACCAAGATCTGTGAATGGGCGGCTTATTACCGCTAATTTTCGCCCAGCTCGCGAATAAACAGTATTTGGCGTGCTACCAATTTATCTTTTTTTCGCGCCCCTACTACGATTGGGTAATTTTTAGCACACTTCTTCAGGTTGTATTATGAAAGTTACCCGTAGGTTTCTTCCGCTTTTCGTGTTGACTTAACCAGCCTTTTCATTTGGGTTAATTTCATTCAAACAAAAATGTCCTCGCTTGCTATTATGTGGCTTTCTTGGTTGGTTAGCGATATTCTACTCTTGCGCTTTGAAACTGGAAAGAATACAGAGAAGAAAATGCATGGTCTTCGTGTTTTCTTCGTGGATGTCTTAGGTTTTTCAAATGAATTTGTAGGTTATCCTATGAAGATAGGCTTGCGTGTACAAAAAGCTGATTTGTGTGCAGAATCACCTTTATCGTGTCTTTTAGATAATTTGAATATTGTTTAATTTTTAACTTTCATGTGCTGATCGTTTGTTTGACGCCGTATTTCACGTATTTTTTAAGTAGTCGAATTTAGGCAATCACCAAATCTGCGATTGTGGAAATCGTTATTTTAATCTGTTTCACGAATCTCTTCTGAATATTTCGCTGTGGTGAAACCTTTGGCTTGGCGATTGCGATTAAATCAAAAATGTTGAAAAACAGTACATATAAGTAATTCGTGGTGAAACCAGTGTGTGTCGATTAATTATCTATGGCGTCGTTTGTTGTTTCTGTGGTGTGCCAACGTAAAATTTACCTTGGAAGATATTATATTATTCTCCTTTTTATATTTTTCGTCGTTAAAGTATGAAATTACTCAAGCATCTCTCATTTCTGTGAGACCTGGTGTTTTTGTCACGTTGATCAACTTCATTAATTACTTTTGTTCGTGGATATTGAGTGATGTGCGGACAGGACAAGCAATCAGATTCCTTTGCCAGAGAAGCAAACCTCTCCCATCTGTCCCTCGACATTGTGACCGATATGAGTGTAGCTATAAGACCTAATGCTCTACCGTGGTATTAGCTTCGAAATGCATTCAGTGGGTTTGTGATAAGTTACCTGGATATTTGAAGATCTCCTACCGGATCGACAGTAAATTTCCATCGTTTTGTTTGTCGCTTTGTGGTACATATTAAATTCATGTCTTTCAATATCAGTGAGGGAAGCGATTCGGCAGTTGGCTCAAATATGGTAAGGTAAAGTGGCTTAGGTTGAGATAGCTTTCGTACAGGGGCAAAGTATAGTAGGATAGATAAAGAGCTTCCGTCAAGGAAGGTATACAAACATCTATGATAGTGAAGTGTGATACGCAGTGATTTGCCCTAATAGTGAATCCATGGACTTCTTTGGAAAACATTGTCTAGGTTTACTCGTTACACACCTTTTTGAAGGACTTCGAACAAAATTTAAGTGTACCATGCAACCTTCTGAAGATGTCGTTCGACCTCTCATTGCATATTGTCAGAATAACCGGAGATACGCCAGAATTTCTCCAAATATGAATAAATTGTCATTAAAAGATTTCAGTTGTCTTCATTTAGTATTTTTATGATTCTGATTTTAATTTGTGCAACTTACACGTTTTTCAGTTGCAATTTTGCAACAATTGATTACGATTTTCCTTGATAATTAGATGTATGCCTAAATAAAACAATGCTACCTAAAACCAAGTCATACTACCAAATAATTACGTGGTATTGCAACCCGAATCAAAGTTGTTCGCATAGTAAAAACAGTGAGTATCCTTATGGATTTTCACCGCAAGGATTTTGTTTTCACTAGCACATACTCAGCCAAATAGCTGGAGGTTATTTTCGTAAGGCCCACAGAAAGTGCCGTGGGAATCGATTTCAGTAGGTAACGAGTGAAGAGGTAAGATTACCAAGCGCAGGCTGTCAAGGCTATTCGGAATACACTTCGACGTTTTAAATTCCTGCCTTTTGTTGGATGCCTTTGATAATGAATAATAAAGCTTAGGCTTCGATGTTTGTAGTTAACGGATGGCAATCTGTAATTAATACATATATATATATATATATATATATATATATATATATATATATATATATACTCATCCATTCGAAAATCAGACGCTCAAAGGCGCGAATAAATTCATACAATCATAGGAAATGGAAAGGGATAGTAACACATAAAAAATGTGACTGGTAGCACACTCGACCGGCAATTGGGAGATCCAGCTTCGAATCCTGGGTAAGGTGAAATTTTTTCTATCTGGATTCGACACATTTTCATCTTCCCCACCAAACCCTGTGTTCGTCCTTTTGTGTTTTCCTATCCCTTTCCATCCTGGGTAAGGTGAAATTTTTTCTGTCTGGATTCGACACATTTTCATCTTCCCCACCAAACCCTGTGTTCGTCCTTTTATGTGTTCGTATCCCTTTCCATTTCCTATGATTGTATGAATATATATATATATATATATATATATTATATAATCATTGGAAGCTTTCACGAGCGTGAACACAAATATATAAAAACTTTGTCACAAGTGTGACTAAAATGAGAACACATAAAAAAGACACTCACACGGGTTGTAAATTTTTCGGTGGATCGCCGCCACCTTCTTCAGCGAAAGGTATAGGAAGAATCACCAAAGATTCTTCCTATACCTTTCGCTGAAGAAGGTGGCGGCGATCCACCGAAAAATTTACAACCCGTGTGAGTGTCTTTTTTATGTGTTCTCATTATAGTCACACTTGTGACAAAGTTTATATATATACATACACGAAACGAAAATTTCGCCAATAGGCCACAACAATAAAAACACTTGACAGGGGGTGGGGAAAGAAAAGCAAAAAGAGAGAGAGGACTTACTGGGACGTTTCGGGCATGTAGGCCCTTCTTCAGCTGTAGAAAATTTGGGTACTTCTCAATTTTCTACAGCTGAAGAAGGGCCTACATGCCCGAAACGTCCCAGTAAGTCCTCTCTCTCTTTTTGCTTTTCTTTCCCCACCCCCTGTCAAGTGTTTATATATATATATATATATAACCATTTTATTATATATAACCATATTATTATATATTATATATAACCATATTTTATTTATTTAATATATATATATATATATATTAAATAAATAAAAATACCTCAGGGTCCCAAAAAGGGGCCCTTTGGGGGTTTAAGCTACGAATTGGGTTTTGTGCTGTAGTTTCATTTTTAGCTTTTTAAAACTACTTTCGCTCAAGATAGAGGGTTGGGATTTTTTTATCAAATGGTTAAAAGAATGAAGTTTATAATTATTTCAATCAATCATCTTTTCCTATTCGTATTTGTCTGAAAACCGCGTTATAAGCCGCAAAAACGCACATTTTTCTCATAAATCAACAAAAGCATATTTCTTTGACAACCAGATTTTGGTCTTTAACGCATTTAAAATTAATTAAGCTTAGTTAAGCTGATTAGGAATGCTAAGCATTGGCTTCATGCAGTGGTTTACTTTTTTCTCAGAAATCAACAACAACATATTTCCTTGACAACCAGCTGTAGCATTAAACGCATTGGAAATTCATTTTGCTCAGTTAACCTGATTAGGAATTCAAAGCATTGGGTTTTGTGCAATGGTTAAAGTTTTTTGCTTTAAAAAAATACTTTCACTCGAGATAGAGAGCTAAAAATTATTTTATCGGATATCCGAAAGAATTATTTTTTTCATTTTCTTCAATCGATTCTCCTCTTATATGATAATTTATATAGGAAGTGTTATCCCGAGCTTTGCAGGGGTAATTCAGCTATACATACATAAAAATGTTATGGTGTCTGTATGTACGTCTGTCTGTCTGTTGCTTCATCACTCAAAAACTATTGGACCGATTGAGCTGAAATTTGTCATGTAGATATAAAATATAGGTATCTGGCTGTAACATAGGTTATATTGAAAAGCCCTCGGGGCCCCGAAAGGCCCCATGCTAAGCTTTGGGTTCCGTGCAGTGGTTTCATTTTTTGCCTTTTAAAAGTACTTTCACTCAAGATAGAGAGCCGGGATTTTTTTATCGGTTGACTGAATAAATAAAGTTTCTTTCTATTGATTTTTTAGGCTTCATATTTGTCTGAAATTTATTTTTTTAGCTGAAAAATCTCATATTATTCTGTAAAATCAGCAATAGCTAATTTCATTGACAACCAGAGATTTTATTTCAAAGGATATTCATGCCTCTAGCATTTAAATATCATGTTTTCCTGCAGGCTCATCATTACACGTGGAAAGGAAATTTGTATAAGACGGGCCCAGAGTCCTAAGGGCCCCATGATAGATTGCTTCGGGGGGTAATCGATAATTCAATGCACATTTACAGCAAGTTTACTCTTCAAAGTCTATTCTCATGGGGGCACTTAATGTATATGAGAGAACACTTTCGTAGTAAACGATACACATAAAGGAATTAAAGAGGCTACGCAACCAATAAAACGTGCAAGAATATTCATTTGCAGCGAATAGTAATGGTAATAATGCCTCTCTTGCTACAACAAACACAGCTTTGTTTATTATCGTTTAATACTCAGATGTATTACGCGTAGTGGAACTGCCTGCCTCTCATTACGATTGTGAACTATTTTTAAGACCAATTCCCACATCATATACGTTACAAAATATTTATATATGTTTAAAAGTGTTATAGTGCAGTTAATTTACATTCACTCAATCATTGAGTTGCCTATGAAAGAGTCTCACTCGCCGCTGTGTTTCCCCTCCTTGGAGTTTAAATTATATCCATAAACATGCCTAATAGAATAAAGGGTAACCTTTCGAAAAAATCTTCTAAAGCATGAGGAATGTCTTCTTGGCGAGTAACTGAGTCCTTGCATGAAAAACGACAAAGGTTAGACTTGGATGCTCAAAGACATGTCCACCAGCGATCGCATGAGTATCTCCCCGAGGTTTTTTCGGGTTATGCTAAGAACCGTACAAATTTCATCCTAAACCAACCTACGGAATGGTAACCAGCTATAAATAAGGTTCAAATATAGACCCATTTGTTTCGAAACTTCAATGTTTTAAGATAGTGGAAATTGTAATGACGTCACTACATGCTTCTTACCCGAAAGAAGAACGAAAATTCTGCGCAATGAACGACATCAGCGCATGAAAATCGACAAGTGAACTAAGAACCACCATAGATTTTTTATTTAGCAACCGAAGCCAATGATTATGGCTACCATTTATACCGAAGGTGCAGTCCGGGAGATGGTGGATTCATAGATCAAATAAACTTGGCTGCCTCTGCAAATGCTCCTTTTGACGTTGTCAACCGCTGGATTGTACCCTACTATCCAATCCTGATTAAGATACTAAACGCACATATCAAAGTTGAATAGCGCTACTCAATTAAGTTATTGAATGCATATATATATATATATGTATACAAGGGAAGCTATGAAGCCGTCAATCATTCAGAAGACGGCTCTAGAGAACCGGAGGGACGAGGTGACCTGGGTGCTATTTAAGTAGTAATGAGTCTGCATGGCCCATTTTTGGGTTTCCCGTCATGAAAGAGGACCAACGGTAACTCATCTCTCCGTTCAGCTGGAAAATGGTCAGCGTGTCTACTACAATGAACACAACGTGCAAGATAGGTTACAAATTCCTTACATGACCACGCTGACACTATTCTTCAGGATTTGTGGTTTTCTTATAAAATAAGTTCAATGTTTTTCACACGCGTTGAATTTCAACGGGTACCTTCCGCTTTCCACTACGTTTCGGTTTAATTATAAACCATCATCTATGTATTATCAGCATACCATTATTCTGTTTTCGATTTTTTTTATCTTTTTTATATAAATTTAAAAGCTATTTCATTATATTTTTTCTACTCGAAATTATTTCCCTTTTGTATAAACAGCACTACTACATTATTTTCAAGTTTTTTCTCTCCCGTTGAGAATCATCGGGTATTTTCGCTAGTATTTATATAAATGTAATCCTAGTTTTAATGCATAAATAATGCAATTTCCATAGTTCTTTGAATGTCCACGTGTTATTATTGTGGTGCTTTGCTCGCAATTTAGAACCTTCTGTTTTCTAAATTAATACCGACTCGTTCTCTTAATTTCCTCAATAAACCTTAGTCACACAAGGGAAAAGTTTTTATCGAGTGAGATCTGGAGCTCCCTTACAGTGGACGAGTGGATTGAGACTCTGGATCAATGCGATGGGATCCCATAGCACTGGTTGGATGTATCTGCTTTGGAATAAATTGTGAAAGAATATAATATTGCTTGAGAGGAGGCGTTAAAAATTATTTATAAAAATACACCTATATACCCGCGGGGGAAATCAAAATAATCTCCGACGCTACACATACATCCAAAAATGCTATTCGCGCGAATGCGTCTCTTTATAAGTTTGGATTAGAACCTTCAGCACGACGACTTCTCATTATTCAACGCGGTCAAATTCCAGATGAAATCTCACCTTTCTTGGCCCGGGAAAAAAATCGTCACGGCCGTGTGCACGAGAGTAGACGACACGGAATAGTGAGCGACGGGTTGGCGACTGGTCGTGAGGTGGGACACCGTGCATATATGTTTATTAACGGGACGATGTCGTCTGGACCCCTCGTCTCAAAGTAGTTAGGTGCCTATGATTTATTCTATGTGTTTACCCGCGAATACAAACTTTCTCTAGTTACCCAAGTAGTGATGGAACTGTAATGATTACCGCTATTACTAAATTTAAATCGTCGTTTCTCATTTTCTGAGGCATTGTCGTCCAAGGATGCTGTTTTTCTTGGTTACTGCTGGACTGTGTAGGGAATAGATAAGAATACCTGTGTATGGAATAGATAAGAATATCAAGATAGTAATCTATTAAACGCAAATTGGTGACCACCAGTTATATGCATTGTTATGAAAAGGATAAGTATTCGTTTTGGGAAGAGTGGAAAGGCCGTATCACACTAAGGGTTGCGGCGGCTGTTACAGCCGCCGCAATACGGTGGTGGTTGCAGGTTGCGGGTTGTCCGATCACACTGCTTGTTCGCGCAGGAGGTGAGCGGGCGGACGTCTGCTGCTGTCGTCTGCTTATTTACTGTGTTCGTCCAGTTGTACGCGATGAATTCGGGGCTTTTACAACAAGCATTGCATAAGCGCAGGCAACGAATCGCATGTACATGTGCTGTATTAACATACAACAATGATTTGCTGCTTTGCACCAGTAGCTTAACATAAACAAATGGCGCGCCTTTCATCTGATAACCAAAACAACGTAGTCACCAGATGAATCTGACGCATGCCATTGGCTACGGTTGCAGCCGCGCAGTTGAAAAATGGACCCGGGTCTATTCTCTCGGTTGCGACCCGTGGGCTTGGCTGCTGAAAGATGATTGATCGGGGGTCAACCTGCAATCGCAACCCCCAATCGGAACAGCCGCCGCAACCTGTAGTGTGATACGGCCTTAAGGCAGTGATTCCCAGCCTTTATTATTTTCTTACCCCTTGGTTGCCCACCTTTTTTGCGTACCCCTGAACAAAAAGTTGCCTACCCCTAAGGATACGCATGTACCCCTGGTTGGGAACCGCTGCAGCGGCTCCAGCGCGCTGGTCTAAGGAATTGATACCAGTGTTCCATTTGTTTAATATTGCTCGAAGAATCTCCTTTCAGGATTTTCGTTGTAGGTTTACGGGGAAATCGGAAATGCGTCTAGCTGAAAGACTTTCCGGAATATCACGGAAGATTTGGGTAAAAATTTATAAGGTTTGTTTCACGCACCCCTTAACTAGAGATGTATTCGAGTTCCTTTCATCCATCTATCCTTGTTCTATTCTATACACGCCTCCCTTAATTTAAAAGTAAATGTTGATTATCGTTTGCCATAACCTTGGTTAGTGGGTATCAGCAAATTACCTTTGCCTGCTTAGTTGTGTGAGCTGCTTAGTGGTAAAAGTCTTTTCAATCCTTATCGTGAAATTAGGTCGAGGCAGATAGTTGGTTATTGTATCAAGTTCAGGGGAATTTCCGATTTCGCATTCAAGACATTACCGTGTAACTATACTTTGAAACAGATGCTAAGGTTTTTAAAATATATAAAAATGGTTGTTACAGAATCCGTGATGCATCGGTTTAAATTTGAAGATAGATAGAAGATAGAGGAGAAGCAAGTATGCACGTAAAAGCCCCGTAGGTATAGTACTGCATTATCTTTTCTATTGTGTGGAAGCCTTTCATGTCGCCTTATTTCATGGGCATGAGTTCGAAACGCAGTCTACAATTGCGGAAGCGTCTTAATGATTTACGAAAGGTGTGAAAATATTTGGCGAAAGTTTTGTAGCTAGAATGTTAATCAATGTGTAGAAAAGAAGGCTATTTTAACGTCTTCACCTCCGAAACTTTCACCAATTACTGCGGATCTCTTATTATGTGCTACTGAGTTCCCATTACTCTGACTGGAATTCTCAACCCCATTTCCAAGCACAAGTAAGGCGCAGTGTGCCAGGACTGCGTTTAAGAGAGACTAGCGGACAATACTCCTCATGTCACATGCTTAGGCAGGTTGGTACTCTTACCGTCATGAGTAGGTCTAGGGGTATGTTGGAAGTTAGCAAACTGAATCTCTATTCTGTAACTCAACTATTTATCCTGTTAATTTGTCTTGGACATATCGTATCAATATATCCAAACTAAGTATTAATCGTCTTCGGTGGAAGAAGTTGAAAAGATAGTGTTCTAGAGTCAACTAGCTGCTTGCAACACAAGCTTGGAAATAAGGAAGCAATTCATGAAAATGTAGAATGCTCGTATATAACAGTGAAGCTTATACGTTAAATGCCCCGTTACGTAGATGCCTAGAATCAATGAAAATGCGATTGTACCCAAGTATGATCATCAAACGACGGAGATAATCACCATAGAAGAAGTCTCGTGAAGTGCTGGATAGACATGTTGCTTCTTGAAAACTCTGAAATGAAATGAAAAAAAGAAGTATTAGAGACAAATTTATGTGACTTATTCTGATCAACGAAAGACTCATGAAAACGTTAGTTCAAGGGAGTATGATTGACGAATGTTGCCAAAGAAAACCAAAAGATGAACTTCGGAATTACGAAGGTATACAGCGGTTAGCTGAACGGAGTGGAGAGCTACAGCTAACAACTCTTCGGATTGATGCTTGCTGATTAATACTAATTGCTATAAACCAGTCATGTATGGTGACGAATAACGACGTCATGTTCCATAACGTCGCCATTCATCACCATATGCACTTAGAACACTGAGAACACACTAGTCTTCACTGAGAACATTTTTTAACCCTCGCCATTTATGTGCTACGCCGCATTCCGATAATTCTGGGGCGCCCTAAATTTCAGAATTTCGAGATGAGTACATTGTGATGTGACGCGCACTTAGTTATTTATCTGTGTCTCTACCGTGTCTACCAATTTTGAAAACTGGGAAGAACCACGGACATTTAATATACTTCTATTTAATAGACTATATAAACTATACCTTATGTCTTGTTCACATCAGCAGCTTGTTACGTGCGTATTTTTTTACGATCGTAATATAAACGCGAGTAGTTGATTACCACTGTATTAATTTCTAATGCTGACGGAATTGCGCCCGCGCCCTGATTGAGAAATCCCCTGATAAGTTTTTCTCATTATTCCTTCCGATGGATAAGGCAGAATGTTATAGAAAACATTCCTTGAAAGAAACCCGATGTGGTAAGAAAATCACGTCAGCCTATTTCTGTAAAGTGATTCCTCTAGTGGGCTCCTGAAGGATTGTGAAGCCTTGGAATGTCTGTTTTTCTTTTAAAACCGTACTCTTATTTATTTTTATTCGTTCTCAATGATTGAGATAAACTAGTGCGCACATCATGGGCGCGAGCCATACTCTTTCACTTTTCCAATTGGAAAACTAATTAGAAAATGCAACAGACTAACATTTGAGGGCCTGACATCTCCCTGCTTCTCCTTGAAATCACGATCACACCTAGCACCCTATGGTTCACTTAGCATTCAATGATTCTAATGTAAATTACATTTGAAGACAGGGGATAACTGTACCATATATTAAGAGATTACTGTCCAATTAATTTCTTGGTGATAAGCAATGGGAAATGGAATGGAACATGGAATGTAGGTTAATGATTAATTAGTTGTATTTGGAGTGCAGTTGCTTACGAGCAGAACTGTTAATCATTTGTAAATCAAAATATGTAAATTATATTCATGTGAGTCGGATAAAATTTTCAAGCAGTAAATGAGTTATATAAAACTGAATAAAACCAGTACAATGAGTTTCAAATTACTTTCAGTGGAGCTTTTTTTGAGTAATTGGTAATTGATCTCATTATCTGAAAATGGTTTGACTACTGCCTAAAACGCGTTTTCAACTGTTTTAGGGTAGTAAGATGTTCTTTGTAGCCCTCCTTTCGTTGCTATTTTCTCTCTTACACCCTGAGAGTGTTCCCCTCCTCATTTATCTTAATTGACCCGGGTATTCTTTCCTTCGGTCTTTGTCGCAGGCCTATCATATTTCTTCGCGTTAGTTGTCTCGGGATGTTTTCCACCCATCTGATTCGTCTTTTTCGTATGGCACTCCATATGGTCGTCCTCCATTACTCGCGTTTGATAACTGAAATAAGATAATGCATTATCGAATATTCCATATAAATAGATCCGAATTTCCTCAGTGAATCACAATGCTAAAGATCAGTGTATGCGGTCGCTAATTAACACTATAATAATCTATTGTCTTTTAAAATGTCAATATTTCCAGCATTCACTGTTTATTACATAATAAGGTAATGCTCTTACCCTCAAACGAAAGAAATAGCTCTCCGTAATTTTTGTTTGTAGATGACTTAAAGATTTGAGTTTGTGGAATGCAGAGAGAGAACCTCGAAACGGCCCAAGAAGTTTCTCATTGCGTTTTAGTGGATACTTTGATTTATGGATTTGTTTTGTCCTTTCAAATTTTGAGTCTGCTGTAAATAGTATAATTGCTGACACATTGCTGCGGCCAAGCTTGAAAGGGAATGACGATACACAATCAACTTCGGTGATTTCTCTTAGACTGTTGCGTGTATTATTTCTGTAAAATCTGATCGTTTCCATGGCATTATTGTAGTGATGTAAATTAGTTGTTGATGTTTATTAATTTATTCTTTTGAGCGAAAGCTCATCGATAGGAGATATATCATGTATAGGCTAGACTCATTGGAGAAAGTTGCCCTTATAGCAGCAATTAGGCGCGTGACGGCAGGCACGGAAAGTCAGCCGATATAGCCCGAAAAGTCTTCATTTAAGTGTCATCTTTCTGGATAATATGATTTGTGTCCCCGGGGTTTTTTTCATGCTCCTGAGTATGGGTGTCCGTAAGAAAAAATATCCATCTTCGTATGCACGCCTCCTTTATTCGTGGAAGTGAAAGGAAAAACAGCTTTTTTTCTTCAGTTTCTATTAGCAATTAAATGCTTTACGGTAAAGAGGTATTTTATATTATCTTCACCGCCGCAATTCCAATGCTCTGAGAGATATTTTATTTGGATATTACCCGAGGTAAAGGGGCTTCACCATGCTAAAGCCAAGAATCTCTTTGATGTCACTCTGGCCCGCTAAGTAAACATCGCACGGGCAGCGGGCGCCCTCCACTATACATACATATACTTACGTGCTCTAAGGTCCGAACTATATTGTCGATCGTTGCCGCCCGTTTATGTTGCGGACATGATGCAGCTTTCTTCGTGGTACCTGACTTAACCCTAAGGGTACCAATCAATGCATAAGAAAATCTAGAAAATTGTTTTCTGCTCAAAAGTACTGGCGTGTAGCATCACTCTTTTGATGGGTAAGATATCGAAAATTAATACTGCGGTAGTGGAACCGTTTTCGCTGCATTAAAAATTGCGCTTTGTGGTGTTAGTTACGTGCTCGAAACTTTTGTGTTTCATATTTTATAATTAAAAGTAAATAATAAATCTAAGTAATTGTTGCGGCGGGAGGTGACCATCGGCTTAGTATATTTGCAACAATGGGCACGTGACCTCACTTGGCATATTAGCGGTTCCTACAAATTTGAGGCCTGAGAAATATTGGTGATAATTTTCTCTGAGAGAAATGTGTCAGAGCCCATGTGGCATTGTTCAAGTAGATTGATTTGGTTTTAACGAAAGTGCTCTCTTTGTCCTATCTTGATGAGTATCGTAATACCGCTATTCATTGAGTTTCATCAAACCTTGAAACTGAGTAAACCATCGAAATTACATTCCAGTAATTAGGCTTTCACTAACTCGGATCATTGCTTTCGCTCTAATTGTAGAAGCTACAGTCGATACTGATTGGCATTTCGACCTGTTGCCCCCGCACCCTGATCACCCACTATGCCACCAAATTGACGGTTTATGAGGGTGAGAAATATCGACGAAGCTTTGTTTTACGTAGATTTCTGCTTACGTGCCTCATTCACATTTGGGGTTAAGATAAAGCAGCCTTATAGAAAAGGGAGGCTTAAGTAAATTTTGCATACAAAAGGATATAAATTTACGTAGTACTGTAATATTATTGGTCGGGGTCGAAATCGTTCCTGATTTTGAAATATATTTACCAGTTAGGGAATTAACTATTTTTTTCGTTCAGCTCGGTGTTACGTTGCGAGCGTAGATTCGCCCTTTATTTTCTTTCAACGCAAGCAATTGTGTGGTGTGGTAAAATGGCAGGTAGCAAATAGTTCGCCTCAAGGCCGAGGGCTTCCGAATCCAAATCCAGAAATTGTCTCTGAGACCCCGGGCTAAAAGTGAAGCTGTGCGAATTTCTTGAGTTCAGAACTTAATGGGAAATGCCAGATGGCTCAAGGGCAGGAGTTCGACCGTATTCCCTAATTGTATGAATTGCTGGTGCTTTTAAGTATGATGCCGAGTGTTCACATCAAACCTTCGGATTAATTATTGCATTTTCTCTTAATTTTAATATTATTCATAAAACCATACTTCTCATATTGCTACTTTGTTAATCACTTAAGATTCTTTTACTAGCCATGAACTTATCGTCATTATAAATATCACTTTTTAATGAAGTGGAGAAGGACCTTTTTTTACCAACGGACATAAACCTGTATTTGTTGTTTTCCGAGAACTAGTCTTTGACAAAACGTACGTTTTAATAGATAAGAATGAGATACGGTATATTTATCCGTTTTTGACAGTTTTTATTTAATTAACGAGGATTGGCAATTCTCTCATGTGAATGTCTTTTTTGTCCTGTAATTGATATTTAGCTGTGTTTAATTTGAGATTTAATTAATGCATAATAATTTTAGTATAATACCTACGTATAAGTTATAGAATTAAGATGTTCAAGATGAATTTTGATGACTAAGTGTTCATATCTGTGGGTAACACCGTGTGTGGATGGATCTGTGGGTGGATCGTTGTATTAATACGTTGGCTTTCAATACTGGAGGAGAAAAATCACTTAGCTTTGAGAGATAGGTACCTACTTAAGTTTTCTTTGGGCTAAACCATAGATTTTTTTGAATCGAAAAGCAATGATGTTTTCATTTTCAGTTAGAATCGCTGAAATGGACGAGAAGAGTAGAAAAATAGGACTATTGGCTGCGAATCATTCGAGTAAGTTTAGAGGACTCGTTAAAGGGACACGGCAGGACTATAAATTCCCAATTCACGTCACGCCGCCTCCGTGGGCTCTTCCAGATGTGCTGATGTACTAATGCCTCTTTGCTTCCGTCATCCACGATAAACAAAGTGACCGCGCTTTATGACTTGCCATCAAGGCTGGGGAAGGCCATTTGCTCCCTGCCCACATAAAACCTTTAGTCCAGGCCTAAGGTGTATTTAATTGTATTGACGTGGTCTTAACGCGCCGCCTGCTCTCAAAATCGTATGCCTAAGACCGTGATTTAGGCTCATGGCTCGTTTTATGGCCATTTTACCTTTTTGTTTCGTATATAGAGGGTGGTAAGTTCACTTTGAATGATTGCATTACCTTTACTCTAGAAAAAAAGTACGATTACAAACGGGGGTCGGGTTAATGTGTTGGCTCCCGGTGGCCCGGGTTCGAATCCGGTGGCGGTGCATAATTTTCATTGAAATATCTATCCCTACTCGGGTGCTGATTGGAGAGCACTTTGTGAGGTGCTCCGTCCATCGGATGGGACGTCAAACTGTATTCCCTTCGGCTCCTTTACCCACCCTTCCTCCTTCCTTCCTCCTTCTTTCCTCCTTTCCCCAAAACATTCTTCTTCTGCCTACATACTCTCCAGTCCTTATTGGCCTCAGTGGTTGGTCGCCTACCCAAAAAACCAGCCAAAAAGCCCATCTAAAATTATCTTTTACCAGTTTTTAGCTATTATCCCAATGTCATATCGCAGACATGCTTCAATTATTTTTTTCTTGTGTGGCTGGAATGTGTATTTATAGATGTTGTTTCGTGCCTTTCATTTCGGGATAATAGATTTATTTTCTCACTGGCTGTCGAAACCACCGCTGAAGTTGAATGGCTGTGGGAAGTGTGAAGGCGGGGAAGTCTCGTGATCTCAGCTCTGGGAATGACCCATTGAGTAAAAATGTGAGGAAGCCGGAAGTTCAAGCGGGATGTTGAACCGACGACTACTTCCTTCTACACAAAGCTCATGATTTGTACGAAGGATGAAGAGAACCTAAAAAATATTTGAGAGAGTAACATTTTTTACACGAGTGCAGTTGCACTTATCTTTCCTTCCATGATTATTAAATCTTCTAATAGCGGAGTTTTCCTCCACTTTGCTACTTGGGCTATTCCGGTGGCCTGTATGCCTCTGAAATCTTAATGTGTTTCCCTTGTCCCGTCATATTGATATGTCCATCAAAGGTGGGGTTGAACCCACGACTCCTATTTTAGGGACACCTGCTCACTGTACCACAAAAGGAGTCGTTTAGCTCCTAAAGCTCCTCCTCCTCCAAAAGTTTAGCTCCAGAATGCGTAGTATGTTATTCGAAATATTTTAATATTTGAGGTCGATAAACTTATTTAATGCCCAAAATTATGGACCCTAAGAAATAGATATTAAAAATAACCTCCATGTATGTCCTCGAATTGGCTCTCACTATTGATGTGATAGAACGTCGATATGGACTCGTCATGACTCACTGACCCTTCAATGAACTATGTTACATACATACATACATACCTATCACGCCATTCCCTTTCAGGGTAGGTAAAGAACTTAATTATTGCATAAACTATGTTAAATTAAATATTTCTTTGTCAAAAATGTGTCGCATAATTTTCAAAAGATAGATCTTTAAGCGTCGCATTTGCCATATTGTTAGGATATTCCCTTTATTTTTGTGCTTAAATAGGCCTAGTTAATATTTTTTATGTAATGAAATAATCGATTACCAGTTAGACGATCAAGCATAGTCTTCAGCTATCAACAATGCGAATATCGGTTTGCTGCAGCTTTTCACTCCCATCCTCCTCCTAGCTAACCGCGTCATTTATTCATGTTCTCATTTTTAAGTTAGCACAATTTGCCTGATATATTTCATTCTTAGTCTTCCTGTTGTAATGCCGCCCGTTCATTTTCCTTTCCATTATTGTTTCAAGAGGCTGTAATGTCGTAGAATGTAACCATTAAGTTTGTCTCCTCGCAAAGTAGTCATGAAATATATTTTTCTACCCGACCTTAATTTAGTACTACTGGAGATGTGATTCTTTTCCGAGTTAAGAATCCATACAAGCGATTCCCAACCTTATTCAGCTCTCCACCGTAGCATTGCCACGTAGCACTGCCCCAATCAGTTGGCCCCCTCGCAGTTATAAAATGTGCTTAATAGACGTCTGCCACCGTTCCAACTTTTTTCACGCACCCTTAAAACATTCAACGCTTGCCAGTGAGAATACTCTTATCCCACGTTGGGAACTGCTGACCTAGACCCTTCATTCATGGTTAAATGCTTAGCGACTCTTCTCATCTACCTGACAAAAACATTATCCACACACAGCACAACATCTTTAACAGAACAGTGAACGGAATTAGTGATCACAGAGCAGTAAACGCTAAATTCCATATCAGTACTGACAAAAAGACATCCACAAAGAGAAGGTATTTTCACAATATATCCATCAACATGCCTAATAGTGAAAAGATTAACCTTTCGAATCAATCCTCTAAAACAAGAGGAATGTCTTCTTTACGAGAAAATGAGCCCTTGCAATAAAAACGACTAAGGTTAGACTACGATGCTCAAAGACATGCCCACCAGCGATCTCATGAGCATCTCCCCGTGATGTTTCTCGGGCTACGCTAAGAACCGCACAAATTTAATCCTAAACCAACCTATGGACTGGTAACCAGCTATATATCAGGTTCAAATATAGGTTTCCCGTGCATGAAGAGAGGAAAATGACCAGCTGTCACTCATCTCTCCGGGCACCTGAAAAACGGTCAGCGTGTCTACTACAACGAACACGACATATAAGTAATGTTTCTCCTCAAAACACCACGCTGATAGTATTTTTCAGGCTTTGTGGTCTTCTAACAAAATAAGTTCAATGTTTTTCACACCAGTTGAATTTCAACGGTCACCGGCCGCTAGTTATTCATAAATTCTGGTACACCAAGCTACGCCCGATGCGGTGGACTGTACCATCATTCTTTTGGAGGTCATTGATTGACTGTCATATTTGTTCATTGATTAGCGAAAAACTGAGCGGTTCTTTGTTTCTCTCCATCCGCCAATTCTCCCGCTCGTTGTCAGTAAGGCGGTGCAATCAGGTGACTCGATGACGCGTTCCAACCGACGATTTGCGATTTGGCGCCTCGCACGTATTAATGTTTCATCACTCCAATGATAATGCATGCTTTTGCGCAGGACTTGGTGATAATTTCTCAGCACTTCGTTTTTTTAGTGGTAGGGCAGAAGCGTGTTAATTTTCGACGCTTATTTCGTCCTTTTTTAAAAGCATTACGTTCCGTTTGGTGATTCCTCTGTAATCTAGCCCAAATAGGCCTCGCTTATTTCCGTTTCCATTGAATGACTTGCTTTTTTTAGGGGGCTCCTTGAATGAGTTTTGGGTTGGTCACAGTTTTGTTTGTTTTCGCGATTATTTTATCAATCATCAGAGAAAATGTTAAGAGCGTTATTTTGATAATGATGAGTGGTGGACGCGTGAGTCTCAGTCCGGATGCACTCAATGTTACCATTTTGTGGTATTTTAGTCTGGACTTCCTCATTGAAAGGAATCCGTTGAGTAATAGTTGTTTTTACTTGGTGCTTTTTATGGAAAATTCTTAAAGTCTAATCACACGGATATTTACTGTCATGTCCTCTGGACTCTAATTCTTAATTCATGGTGACGATCCCAAAATAATAAGCGATTTTCACGCCAGAAAGACCTTTAATTTTCGCAACTTTCTCCTACATTATTGGCTGCGCGAAAAAATGACCTTCATGCCTTTCTCACGTAGCCGTGCGCGTCAATGAATTAATTGTTTCACGCGTACTACTGATATTATGAACATGAGGTTCTACCATTTCGTCCCCGCCGCGCGCCGTCTCAACGGCCCGTCCTGAATTTTCCTTTTCCTTGTCTCGTATCTTTGCCGTCACCATGACTCATCGATAATGATACTCAAGGTTTTTCCTTCCCTTGCGTTGCCTTTGAACGTTACAGTATGCGGGAGCGGGCGTGACACTTTTCCTCGCTCTCTCGAAAAGGGCGACTCATTCCTCGATTTTCCGGGGAAATGATTCCATGCCGTCTAGCGTTGGATCACGACCCCCTGGATACATCTATCTATGTATCTAGGGGGCCGTGGTTGGATGCCATGAGTCCTTGGATTGTCGCTGTTGACTTTGGAAATCGAAGGCTTCTGCATCTTCCTACTTCGAGAAATACAACTCGCTGCCGAATACGGATCCGTAATTGCGATAATCTGTTGCGAGTTTCTTATGAAACTGAAGTAGACATATTGATTTATTTGATCCTTGTGTGTGAATATTCGCCGTGGAATAATATCCTTTGACTTGACCCGGGATCGAACCCGGGTTGCTCAAATACCGGCCTGGTGTGTAAACCACACACAGCACAATTAAACTCGTTCTGAAATTTTCCTTGAATTACGATGGTGGTGTTCTGTAACTAGCCTAAACTCGTGACCGGCTGTTGGAAGATCGGGTTTCGAATTCCGTTTAAGCCGATTGATTTTTCTCATGGATAATTTTCACTACTACATTGCACCCGTCGCATTGCTGCATACGATGTTCTCTTGTGCAATTCGCAAAAGAGTTATTGTCTGCGCCGATTTATCTTCGTCTATGGTGATTTAAGTGGTCTTTCATCTTCATTGCTGTTTTAGATTCTAGTTTACTTTTATCAGACCTTCTGACAATGCTTTTCTTTTTGTTTTTCTCCCGGCGTCTTGGTTTTATTTGTCTCACGTTTCGCGTTTTTTTTTGTTTTTTCCGAAATAATTCAATTCAAGCCGTTCAGTGGAGTTCTATGCGCGGATTATGTCTTCTTATCTCTTTTTCTTTTATAACTTAACTAACTCTTGTAAGCATCTTATCTTCGATGTTGATTCCTCATCAATCTCTCGGTCGATTTATTTTATTTTAATTTTGTTTATTTTGGCACATTATACAAATTTTAGTGTATCTTTTTCCTTCTCATGCTTACTCTCCAAGCGTCTCTGTCTTCGAGAATAGGTTCTCATTTAAAAACCGTTTCCCGATGTCTAATGATGCCGTTTCCTCATGTTTTAGGAACGGTTTCCTGATGCAGAGGAAAATTTTATTAGCAGCTTCACTGAATCACTCCGATTATAACATTCTCGAGTTTTTTTTTCGCTAAGTCATTGTGTGAACTCCCTCGATATCAGAAAATTTCTGTGACATTAGTCACCATTCTCACGCGAAATCTTTAGGTGAAATATAGGCTATTTATTCTTGGCCATTCGAGAGTTCCCATCCAATCAGATTTTCTGGTATTTTTCGAAGACGGTGAACTTGTATGAACTGGTTTTCTCCGGCATTCGACCGACATGCTCACTTTCCTTTAAGGCTATTAATCTCGCTGTACTTGAAAAAGTTCTAATTTTAATATCTTAAGTGCATCAATATCAAGCATAACTTGAGTTTTAAAATTCCAATAATTTTGTGTATCTACGTAACAGCCTACAGGCCGTCCTAAATATGATCGGCAGGCCTCATCAATGATTCAGCCGTGAAAGCTATGATAAAATAAACCGTGAAAGCGATTATGTATACTGACTTAGTCTCTTTTCACCTCGTAAGAAGTGTTAAAGAGCACCTGACGTGTAAGGCGATTACTGTGGAACATAAATACTGCTTCGGATTTGGCTGAAGTGTATAATCGTATGTTTCATAGGTTTGAGTCAAGCACACCATAGCAGTTAGTGTGCAACGGTGGAATCAGGACGCCAAAATTTACGAAAATACACTATAGCTATGGAATATTTCTTGGTCAGAAATGATGCTCTTCTGGAAAACTTCAAGAAGTTGATGGTATTAGCCATTCCAACGTCAGCGGAAAGTCTTACGTAAGTGAGCACTTGCACTAATCGCCCTATCGATTATCGCATGATTTTGTAACACCTGAATGCCCCCTAGAGGATTAAGAAAATGGTCTTCTCATCTTATTTCTTATGCATGGTGCTCCTACAAGTAATGTTAGAGGACATATCATATTACAATTAGTTTTTGGTGGTAGGGAAACCTTGGCGTCGGTCAACGAGCGAATATCTTGCATAAAGCGTCTGGATAATAGAACTTTGATTAATATCAAAATATGACTATTTTACCTTACGAGACATCCATTATCTCAACCAAATTGTCATGTCCATGTTTTCTAGTAAATGCTGTAAATTACGTTGCCAAGGAAAATGTTTCCTTCAAACGAAATCCAATCGACCTTACGCGTGTGCGTGAAAAATCTGCCCAGATGTTTAAGGACGTCCGGTGGTTTCACTCAACTTAAGGGAATTCTACGAATCTTGCCGGAAGCATTAATTATGTTTTCCTAAAGCTACCTGAATATTTTCAAAATTATTGACCGCAGATTTATTAGGATATTTGATGTGGAAGTGGGCATGAAATTACATGGGTTCTTATGGGAAAGCGAGGTGCGACTAGCTTTATTCATCGAAAAGAACGTTTTCTAGTTAAGAATAAGAAAAACAAAAATAATTTAAATCATCAATAGAATAGTGTATGAAAATCATTTGATATAGGTACTTTATTTTTATTATTTTTGTTTTTCCTATTCTTAACTAGAAAAAGGTTATTTTTGATGAATTAAGTTACTCGTACCTTGTGTTCCTATGATAACCCATGTAATTTTTTGTCCACTTCTCGATCAAATATCTTAAGTAATCTGCGGTAAATAATTCTGAAAAAATTCAGGTGGATTTAAGACAACATAAGTAATGCTTCCAGCAAGTTTTGTCGAATTCTCTCAAGTTGAGTGAAACCATCGAACCTCCTTAAGTCACTTTTTGACGCATTGTTGCCGTACCTTTTCTCTCAACTTCGCTGATCGCTCCGCTTTAGACTACGCCCGAATTTGCAGTTCTATCTCATTTAAAATCGTGAAATTCCTTAAAAAATGCTTGAGAAAATATAATTTTTTATACATCGATAAAATTAAACGTCTCTTTATGATATTCTCCTGAAAAAGAGAAGGAAGCTTATATTTGATCTCATAATTCGTCATGAAACTGGCGGAGCGTTTCTTTTAAAAACTATGAGGATTCTCAGCAACGATATTTAGTAATTATAACTATATTATTCCACCGTATCTAATCACGTTAACTATAGGGCGTCAATAGGCAGCGATCCCCCTTTTTCACCATTTCTTCTCCTTACATGCGGACTCATTAATGAGGCGGCCCCTCACCTGTCGTCTGAAATTCTAAATAGGGTTTTAAGTTTTGCTGTTAATGAATTTGTGACGGTTTTCTTTTTTCTACTGGTTGGGTTCGACCTTGTTTGGTGTGCATGATCTTAGATAGGTAGCTATATTTTTCAATCTATGTTCACCATTCTTTCTCATAGTTCCTGACGTCTCATGCTGCACTACACTAAAAGCAACAAGAGCATCGCACCCATAAGCGTGAATTTTGGCATTTAGGGTATTAGTTGAACCTCTTCGTGACATTTATTTTGGGATTCGGTGACATTTATGCCACTTTTCCTGGCGAATAGGAATCTATGGGTTTTATTTATGGCGATTTAGTGTTACAATTCTATAGTGTATCTCTTCTTGGTATATAAAATGTGGTCTAGTTCGGGAAAATATTGAATCTGTAACCGTATTTTGAGGTATAAATTCTTTTATTGCTTTTCATCCAAACACCAATCGCTAGAAATCGGTCGTCTCAGCTTTCTCTTACCGCAAGGTGAGAAAACTCGCGAGTAATAGAAATCTCTGGACAGCAGATAAAGAAATTCGATGCGGTCAGCTGTGAGCGAGATATGCGCGAGCGCGATGCGAGCGCGAGTTCTTGCCACACATATTTGAATTTTCTTCGGCCGTACGCTAGATTTTCGGGGGTAAGGCGACTGAGCAATCTAACCAATTTCAGGACTGATTTTCTGCGAGTATTTTATATCACTTGAGTGCCCATCATCTTTCAATATTTACCGATGATCTTCTCATTGATTAGATTGCATAGTCCGGCGAGTATACCTAGGTAGCAATATCTTATGAAAAAAGTATTTAAAAATATATTGTAAGAATATTTTCAAATCATTTTAAAATTATTTTGAAACCATATTAGCTCTCTCTTTTTAGGCTGTTAAAATGTTTTTTTCATTAATTCAATATGATTTTAACATAAGTTTCAAATATGTTTAACTCTGCAAGAAGCTAAGAGTTATTATTTTAAAATTATTTTAACGTATCTCAGGTAAATAACTGAAACTCCCTTGCCCACTCCCCTAAAAACTCCCTTGCCCTCTCCACTGACTCTTCCCTGCCCTATCAAAATAAAAAAATGATAATTTAAATACTATGAATGTACTATTACGCGATGGCATGCTTTAGAACATTAAATTATCCTACCTTGTACCTACCTAACGACAGAGTATATATCTCGCATGATCGCTATTTACCCTTCGGTTCCACGCGCAAATTCTCGCACCCGAAATCGAAAATACCGTGTCAAGAAAGTCGTATATACCTGGCCACTTCCGAGGGCTAATGTAACTTCGAGAACTAATATTTATATGGCAATTCCGTGATAGTCTAAGGAAATACCATTGCATCACGATAACAGTAATTTGGACTTAATTAATTGAAATCTATATTGCCACATAGTATGAATATAAACGCAATGTTACTGAGAATATACAATATTTTTTCCAATTCCCTCACGTTTGACCACGTTTCAATCAAGACGTTTCAACTATGAAGACGTTTGCAAGCTTCCCATTTTCCCCAAAATTTCGGGTGAAGGATAGAGGCACCGGTTGAGAACCGCAACCGACTAACTTTATCACTATTAAATATGAGGAGGTGATATTTCGCCGCGGAATTGGTTAACCTCCATGATACGTGAAAGGTTATGAAAATATTACATCAAATGGTAACCCAACGGGAGGAGAAATATTACCTCCTCGTGTCGCGTTCTATGCTGCAAGTTCCTTCGCGAAAAAAGATCGCTGTAATGAAACTGAGGAGGTAATGTTTCGCCGCCCGATTGGGTTACCATTGGATACGTGATTTTTTAACCCACATATCGTTGTGATAACCCAATTCCGCGGCGCAACATCACATCTTCATTAAATAACAGCAATCTTTCTCCGCGAAGGGCTTCGTAACTTTTAGCATAGAAGGCTATATGTTTCATTGCTGCAGAGTGTATGTACGGTACTCAAAAGAAAATTTCTTCTCCTACACTTATAGATTTTGCAGCAATGTTATAATAGTCTCTCAGTCGTCAGTCCTCGCGGAGCTTACTCCTCCACCCTAACGCACTTAGTGTACAAGATATACAAGGTGGTTGAAGGGTTGACTTTGTGGAATTTCGATATGATGCAAAAATTAAAACTTTGTAATGTTCCACACTGTTTTTATTAATGGTACAAGCCTGGCCGGTTTCAATGTTAACACATCATCATCAGGGGCTAAAATAACGAAGTACAGAGGTGGTGGCTTGAAATATATACTGGGTTCCCGGGGAAGGAAGTAAGGAGGAGGAGGATGGGATGGGGGGGGGAGATATTAGCAAAGAGACGGGGGTTAACGGGGCAAGGTTACGGGAAATTAAAAACCAACAGCGTCAAGAGTTAAAAGGGGGAGGGAGAGGCACAGTAAAAAGGGGGGACAATTTTTCCGGAATAAAATCATTTAAGACCCTATGACTAGATTTTTTAAAAGCTAAAACAATTTCAAAATTTTCTAAAAAATCCAATTTGGCACCTTTGTCACAAAAATATAAAATATTGGGGTTAAAATTAGAAGTGTGATTGTGGTCAAACAGATGCTTAGCAAACACAGAGCTGTTGTCATTATTTAAAAAAACATTTCAAATGTTCGGACATTCTTGTCTTAAATTTGCGGCCAGTTTGACCGACGTAAAAACATCCCATCCTCCTCCTCCTTACTTCCTTCCCCGGGAACCAAGTATATATTTCAAGCCACCACCTCTGTACTTCGTTATTTTAACCTCTGATGATGATGTGTTAACATTGAAACCGGTCAGGCTTGTACAATTAATAAAAACAGTGGGGAACATTACAAAGTTTTAATTTTAGCGTAGTGTACAGGAAGTCACTCCATGCAACTGTTTTTACGTCAGATATATAAATTAAATATATATAAATATATATATTAAATATATAAATTAAATATAAAAAAGCAATATTACAGATTATGAATAAAAGAGGTACGAAGTTGAGAGGTTTTCCCTATTATGACGCATTGTGGGTGGGCGGGGCTATGCCAGCTTTTCTAAATGAACGCTTGTATAGATTTCCTAAGTTAGTTACTTCGTTGCATTATTGCCGCAGCAGAGGTGCTACATTTTATCTTGGTATCATCTTCAATATTTGGTCTCCAAAAACTCGTCTCGTGATTTTTCCACTGCTGGCTTTTATTTTCTTTAGTTTAAGCCATATTTTTCTGAATGAACTAGAGAAGAATTACTTGAAATGTAAAATTTAAAAACAGTTGCTACATTATTACGATATATAAAATTCAATCTATGCATTTCCAAAAGTCATAATTAGCAGTACCAATATATATTTGGCAAATATTTGTTGCAGATATCGCATAGAAATTTTTAATGCTATTTACACACATTTTGTTTTATAGGACCAACATTTGATGAATCTGCCTTTTCCCTTTGTGCAGGTAATACTCGAGTTTTTTGATCTTTTTCGTATTGCGCTTATTAAAACATTTTTCACCACTTTCTTGAAAATCTAATATGTATACGAAATGTCAATATACATGTAAGTATGCGCATAATGTAGACTTCTCAGTATATATGGCTATACTAATTCTTCTGCCAGGTTTTCGAATTATATTCATTTTCTATCAAAAGTATTCTTGTAGCCATTGAGGATATAAGTTGGTAAATAAAATAAAAGTAGCAATTCCACCAACACCCCGAATTCTCTAAAAGATGGCAATTGGCCATCAATTAGTATTCATCAGTTAGCTGATTTATAGAAAGCTGCAAATATTCCATTCTGGAAATAATGTTACCACATAAACAAGAATTCTCTCTGAAATATAGCCCAAACTTTTGTTGTGAATTTTGTGAAAACTCTTATTGGACAGTATGTGGCTACAATGAAAACAGCTTAATGCCATAATTAGGAAAAGTCGCTCATTAAAAACATTAGTTCACCACCTCAGGTGGTGGTGTGCACTGTTAGATGACGGGTAAAAGATCTCCAAAACAAAAGCAATGAATGAATTTGACCGAAATGGGAGGAACCCTGTCAATTACCTGAAACAAGTTTATAAAAACTGTAGAAAGTGGATGTTTTATGAAATGACTTACAATAGAATAAAATATATTGCTCTTGGACTTCGGTTTGATGGAAATTTTGGGCACCAAGCATTGAAAAACTATACAATTACGATGAAACCACGTATTTGCGTTATCGGAAATTACGTTTTCCCGCAATTTACACCACTTTTGCAAAGTCCCATTCAATTTCGTAAGTTTCCAACATATGCAGAACCCCGAATTTGGACTATACATTTTTCAGTTTTCCCGCAGTTTGTGCCACAACGCGCTCTTTCAAAAAATAAAATTTACTTCTTAAGTCCATTACTCATGCATATCATCCTTTGTAACACACTTTTTGACTTTGTATTGACTCTTGTACATATATGCGGAAAAAATACGAAAGAGAGCAGCAATAGGACCTGTTTTAAGGAAGAATTTGAATGTGGCGGGAATAGTATACAGCGCTACTAGTTACAGAAATTTGAACTACATCAACTCGTAATCTGTCAAATATGATTCAAGCTATGAAATGAAGCGTAGTCTTTTTTTATGCAAGGCATTTTCAATCCAGTTAGCGATACTTCTATAATATCGTTCTTTTACTGTTTCTATACACAAAAATGATAATAAATATCTGGTTTTAACTTTGTAAATCGCTGAAAAATATTACTTTTCCGGCGAATATGCTGACACC
Source organism: Pyrrhosoma nymphula (assembly GCA_963573305.1). Lineage (NCBI taxonomy): Eukaryota > Metazoa > Arthropoda > Insecta > Odonata > Coenagrionidae > Pyrrhosoma > Pyrrhosoma nymphula. The sequence continues at coordinate 172,438,415 of OY754327.1, forward strand.
CCAGACGACGAGGGCCGTATCGGACTTCGAAACGCCGGAAAACATTGAACCTTTCGCCCGTTTGGATACACCAAAAGCTTTAGTTCGCAAATAATTATTTTTATAAAAAATATATTTGTTAATATTTTGAGGAAAATTTGAGCATACCGAAATAAAAATAAAAACTACGGAACATTTTCATGACGCAACATTCCTTGCCGCGGCCGATTGACGAGCAGTTGTTTCATCGTTTTTGATGCTTTTGTCGCGTCGGGACAGGGGCGGATTAAGGGGGGGGGGCGGCCGCCCCCCCCCCCGTAATTCCCGGGAAATAGAAAAGATGGTAATCATTAATGTGGTTCTCCAATGGAATTTTTATTTCACCAGCTCAGTATACAGTGTTTAAATATAATTGGAATGTGGTGTAAAACCCGGGAGACCTGCATCTTCACAAGAATGGCATTCTTTACATTGTTTGTAAACGTTTTTCAAATGTGATTAGAGAGCTTTACTCAATAATTTATCATTTCTACTATGTAATATAGCCACACCAAAACTACGTTCCAAGCGCTTCATTTCTTTTAACTTCCCGAAGGAGGTCCGCCCGGACCCCCGTTTCGTTGAGAGGTATTGCATACCCCCCAGGCACCGCGGAAAGTAGTGAAACCCCCCCCCCCTCCCCAAAAGAACGACCTTAATCCGCCCCTGCGTCGGGAGTTAATAAATTAAGGTTAATTTCAATGGAGCAGTTTAGTCTGCTTCATCCATATTGTGGTTTCAGGAGGCTGGTGAGGATAAACTTATACTTTTTTTTTGCAACAGATAACACGCCGCTGGCATCGCTCCGCCCGCTCAGTTCGTACATGGCCATAATATCTGTGCGTACGTAGCAGAGAATTTTATGAATTTTCTTGCGCCTTACAGCCAGAGAATTAGAAATAAAGCATTATATTTAAGCATGGCTAAATGTGCGCGCCATGAAGTCAGCATGATGAAGTAGCGTAGCCACACCAAGTCACTAAACCTTAGTAGTGGTTTCTCAGCCTACAGTGAGGGCTTCAAACTGCATTGTGCGTAACTTAATCGTATAATTCGTTTAGATTGCGTGTACAATTATTTTTTATTTAAATTACCGCGAAATACTTACAAGTTACATTATATTCCAGAATTAAAGGAAATATTTTAATGAAGTTCAGAGTCAAAATCTCTTAAAACAACGTTTATGATTAAGATTTTTTGATTTCTCGGAATATGTATGAGGTCGTTTTCGCAACACTTCCGAACTATAGCGTGCTCCTGAATGACCGGATTATGGATGCTCGACTGTAATTAAACCTGCGAGGGAGTATTAATTTTTTACCTAAGTAGAAACTATGAAGAATGAAAATGGATTCTTATCTATGATATGATGCACAAGTTCTTTCATTTTTCATGAAAAATATAACTGTTTCAGGCTGGATATGGTGGAAGTTCTCGATATTCATAATGAATAAAAACACTTGGTACTGTGGAAGATTACCAAGTGTTTTTAATCATTATGAAGAAAGAACTCGTGGTGGAAAACTGAGATTATTTGCTCTGCCTCGATTCCCGAGTTATATATATGATAGGCAAGACACAGTGCGTACTGTTCAAACTGTAAGAAATTACTTAGTAGGTAGTGATTACTGTGAACAAATGCTTGAGAAACTGCAGAAAATCGAAAATAAAGTGCATGATATTATTAATAGGCAGAGGAAGTCAAGCCGTTGAAAATGATTTTTTTTAAATAATCATGCTATATTCATTAGATAGTTTCAATGGTTGTTAATAACAAATATAATCTAAATCACCCTGCCATCTTCATCCTTTCTTAATTTTCAATTTTCTATTTGTCTAAGATGTTTAATGTATTTCTTTCATCCAATATAAATAAATGAGAAGTGCAAGTTCAAGGAATAAATTATTACACTGCTCTTTTTCAGTTTATCATTGTTTCTTATTTTTACCCTTACTCCAGTAAAAGAACATGAATGTAGAAGTGAAAATTCTATGTTTCCCACAATTTGCATTTACCCGCAATTTACACTTTTTTCTAGGGTCCCTGGAAAAGTGTAATTTAGGGGTTTTATTATAGTTGATAAAACTCAAAAAATTACACAGTTTAATGAAAGAACAATGAAATGGCGCTTAAAGTAGCATTTAAGCGAAGAATTCTAAGTTGCACTAAGAGTATATGTGCGGCTATTACAGATGCAACAACACAGGCACTGGGAATCCAACACCATCACTTTTTTCATTAATCACAATAAAATTAAAATCATTCATGCTATATCTACATTAGAAAAATAATTTCCTGTTTAAGGATACAGTAAGACTAAGACAAAGGAAATTATTTACTGAAAGTTTCAAAGAGAACCATTGTCAAATGCAGCCAATGCAGTTTTTAAAATCATTTTGAAAATTAGCAGAGCTGCTGAGGAGCAGAAAATTCATATTAGGGTTAAGAGGCTTATGAAATAAAGATGTTCAATAGGTCTAGATTTTGATTCAAGAGTGTATCATGATTTTAGTATTAGAAATTCGTCCTCTGTCATTCTCAATCTGTGAAAATCATTCATTTCCATAATTTAAAGCTTCTTTCTCTACAGATGATGTTCATGATGCGCAGTCACCACATGCTGACCGATGTCATTCTTGAAGTGGGAACAGAATTATTTCATGCACATAAGGTTGTCCTTGCTGCTGCTTCACCATATTTCAAGGTATGCCTCACATTATAATTCTTTAGTGTTAAAATTATATTTTTAGCATTTTTTAGTTTCTGCGTCAGGTAGTGATGTGACTTTAGGTAGTTTGAGTGAGATATCACTTCACATGCAATTCAATGAATTGGGCCTCATAAAAAAGAAAAGTATCTCACCTCTCTAATGATACCGAAGTATCAGCCACTTAGCATATCACTTTGAGATATTTTCCATAAAAATGCCAGCTTTTTTCCATGAGATATGAGCTATGAGCTCCAGAGAGCTTTGATTTAAAAAATGAGGCGGTTTTAACGTATGCATTGAGTCAGAAATGTAATGGTGTGTAATTCCTTTGTTTTGTCAAATATTAAAAAAATAATCTATTACTCACCATACTTAGTACTTTTTACAAATCTCAAAAATTCTTCAGTTGTGAAGGCATTTTAAGCAGACTGTGTGGAAAAAATGAGTCAAATTAGAGCCATAAATGCCAAGAAATATGAATATTTAGTTAATTATTGATAATTTCAGTGATTTAAAACAAAGTTTTTGTCTCAATAATATTACACTATTTATTTCATGGTTCTTGCAGCTATTTAAATTAAAAAATTACATTCAAATATGGTCTCAAAATGACTAGGGGAAAATCTCACACAAACTACCTTATATAGAGAATTTATTTTGTCTAATTGCTGGTCCTTGGACTGTAAGTAATAGTGTGTTTTCATCAAATTGTGATTGGTAAGTTGACCTCTGCCTGTAGACAATGACTGTAAAATAATGAGGATAATGTCTGTTATCATTAGTCTTCTTTGTAACTATAACCATCGTCGGCTGTTATCCATCCAAAAATATGTTAGCTGCTGCTGTCCTCTGACCATAATGGCTGAAACAGGGATTGCTCTACTGTGTGCTATATCTCGATGGTTTCTGCTGCATGTTCATTCTTCTTTGTTTGGGGTTCCCATCGCATGGTTGCTTTTACAGACAATGTTTCTCCTATCCTGGATATGTCTTCATATCTTCGTCTCTGACATGTCTGAAACATTGTCTGGAAAAGCAACCATGCTTTAAGAATCCTGAAAGAAGATGGAGCCACCTTGTTCTATATCTTTCCTTGGTCTTATCTGATCAATGTTTGTTGGAGCATTTTTTAGTATCTTCCCAACAAAAGTCATAAATCCTGAACCATCCTCACCATTTAATTCTGAAGAATATTGTTTTTGCATAATAATCCTTCATTTAACTATGTACTTCTATTTCCAAAGATTTTGATTTTTCTTTCTGGTAAAATGTCTCTATCTATCTCACTTTGACTGCAGCAGCAGCAGCTTACTCCAGTTGTATTCTTGAAATTGCATGAATATTAGTGGACTCATAATTGTTCGCAAGGCCTGCAAAATGTAAACACTGATTATTTCTTGTACACTGGGTTCTGCAGTATCCAAAGATCAAATGCTATTTCACATTTGGGATGAAGATGACTGTGGCATTGATGAGTTCAGCTGTCTATTGAAGAATTATATGGTAGGTGTATCAAGTTGGGTATTGTTACACTTGCGAACAAAGGTTTTCTATGGCAGATTTCAAAGTGACATGTTTCAAAAATGCTCAAATTGTAGTTACATTGTTGCTTTTTGTGCATTTATTTTAAGATTGTTTTGTTTTTTTATTTTCGTGCATGTAGGCCATGTTCACTGGAGGTCTTAGGGAGTGTGAAATGAAGAGAGTTAAACTGCAAGGAGTATGTCCGTCAACTATGGCCCACCTCATGTACTTCATGTACACTGGCTCCATTAAAGTCACCGAAGTGACTGTATGTCAACTTCTTCCAGCAGCAACAATGTTCCAGGTAATTCCAGTTCTGTGTTTTTCAACATATGTACGTGGAAGTTATCTCACTGATTAAAATTCATTTACATAATAATTTTATTTTGGATGTGATAAATCTTTTTAGGTGACTCATGTTATTGAAGCCTGCTCTGCTTTTCTGGAAAGGCAGTTAGATCCATCTAATGCCATCGGTATTGGTAATTTTGCTCAGCAACATGGATGTCATGATCTCTATAGAAAAGCCAACCAATTCATTGAACAACATTTTACTCAGGTATTGGAGTTTTCCTTCAATTTGTGCTTGTTCTTTCTTCTGCATTGATTAAGTATATATATGTATGTATATGTAGTCTCCTCTATAAGAATTGGAAGCTTACAATTGACAGCTAATATTTATTAATGTTTAGTTCACAGAAGTCAGTGTATATGTCAAAGTAGTAAACCTGTGTGCTATCATATCACATGATTTCCTTTTTTGCCTTCATTGTTCGTTGTAATGTGATGTTTGCTTTGTAGATCTGTCAAGAAGAAGAATTTCTGCAACTATCTGCATGCCAGCTTGTTGCATTAATAAAACGCGATGAGCTCAATGTTCAGGAAGAGAGGGAAGTGTACAATGCAGTTTTAAAGTGGGTGAAGTATTCTGAGGAGGAGAGAACACCAAAAATGGAGCATATTTTATGTGCAGTTAGGTGTCAGTATCTCACACCTTCATTCCTTAAAGATCAAATGAGGAACTGTGAAGTATTAAAGCGCCTTCCCTCATGCAGGGAGTATCTGGCACGAATATTTAAGGTAAGCTTTGCACCTTTTCGTATTTCCATTAAGCTTAAAACTAATCATTGTGATTACATTCACTTTCTGTTGAAGTTTTTGCTTTGAGGACTCATTCTTTTTCCATTGCTGTGCTCATAGGACCTGACTCTTCACAAAAGACCTTGCGTAAGGGAACGAACACCAACAACTCCTAGAGTTATCTATTTGGCTGGAGGGTATTTGCGGCATAGCCTTGATGCATTTGAAGGATTCAGTGCTGAGGATGGGCGATGGAGAACACTCGCAAGGCTACCAGTTCCTCGCTCAGGATTGGGTGGAGCTTTTCTCAAGGGTGCATTCTATGCCGTTGGTGGTCGGAACAATTCCCCTGGTGCCAATCATGATTCTGACTGGGTTGATCGCTATTCTCCTGCAACTGATTCATGGGCAGCCTGTTGGTAAGCAACAATATTTTAAACTGTTTTAACAAAAGTGCATATGATTTGTTTTCTAACTGACTCATAATGTGTGTTCATACTGTAGAATTATTATTAAAATATAATAAAATAATTTGAGTTATAATAGTTTTAATAATATTAAAAATTGATTCTCTGACCCCATGGAAAAGTCAGTCTTAGGAAGTGTCATAGGTATAAATGCTGATATATAATTAAAATATTAATTTTATTTGTTACAACAAAGGAGGAAATTTGGAACACTATGGCTAGATTTTTTAGTGCTCATTTACGCCAAAATATTTAATCTATCTTCCTGTTCTTATGTATCACAGGTATTGTATGAGTGGTCATTAATTGAGCGTCAGTGATGGATGTAGTTAGGACTCTTATTACATACCCAACTTTCGTGGCATCTGAAGTTACTTGTTTGTTATACATATTAGAAAATCTGATTTCATACTTTGTCCTCTAAGCTATAGAATATTTTTCATTGTGTACATTCCGTAGTTTCATTAAATATGAATAGTTGAATGATTTTGGGTTGCATCTGAAATATTTTTACTTAAGGTGCTACCCAAAAGTTCTCGAAATTCATCAATAGATTAAATTACACCACATATGGACCTTATTCACCACCATCACCTTCGAAGTACTCCTCTTTAGTATGTACGTTCCTCTGTCAGCATTTAATTATTGAATGCTATCTGGAAGTCCTTTTTCGTGAGTGTGTTTAGTATCGGCTGCGATTCTGCTTCATTTCCTCAGTTGTCTCAAATCTTCCACCTTTTGACTTGACCTTCATCTTAGGGAGAAAAAAGAAGTAGCACCGGGCTAAATGGTGCTAGAAGGTGACTGAGGAACTGCAGCCATGTTGTTTTTCACCAGGTCCCTGCAGACTTTCTTTTCATCACTCAGCAGCCACGGCATGACCTTGGCAGCATTCCACCTCATGTTGAGTTTGTCGGACAAAATCCTTTGGCATTAGCCACACAATAGTCCCACAATGTTACAGACCTCATGGATCTTCAAAAGTCCTCTTTGCCTACGATCTTCCATGACCACAGCCTGGAAAGCAGCAACATTTTCAGGCGTAATCCTGGCAGATGGCTGTCCTGAACGTTCATCATCTTCAATTGATGCTCGACCATGTTTAACATGTGTAAACCACTTGTAGGTTTGGGTCTGGCCTTAAGTATTGTCTTAAAATACTTACCTTGACATTTGATGAGTTTCTGCAATGGTTTTCCTTTCTTTGAAGCCAAAATTATGCAGAGAAGCTGCTTCCTTATATCCATCATTGCCAAATCGCACTGGAAGCGAGACACAACTATGAAAAAGTTCTCACAAATAATAAACAAGTAAACTAAGAATGAAGCCACTTGGCTCTATAGTACACCTAGGATGTATAAAGTGGCAACTGTTGGTGCTTTGTCGTTTTATCACTCTTTCACATGCGGCGTGCAAATTTTAGGAACTTAAGGGTAGTACCTCGTATTATATGACAGCACAGAAAGTATCACTTCTCAGATATCTTTAGTGGTGATTGGCACAAAACTTTATCATTAAATATGTTGCTTTTTTTTCAACACTTGTAATTTTAGCCTTAAGATTTATAAATATTTCATGAATTTTTTTAATTTGAACAGTCCAATGTCGGTGCCTCGCAATAGAGTGGGTGTGGCTGTCATGGATGGCCTTCTCTACGCTGTTGGTGGATCTGCTGGGAGTGAATTTCATGCCAGTGTAGAAAGGTACTTTAGTAATTCCAATTGTAATTTCCCTTCTTCCATAGGGTTCACAGCTACCATTGGTTGGTTTTATTTGTTTTATGGTAATTGACCGTATGTTTCTTGAAAACTCATGGAATCACTATCAGCTTGATAACATTTCCCTTATAAATGAATAGATTTAGTGCATTTATATTTCCTTAGAAAAATACTCAATACAATTTGAATCAGAACTAATTAATCACAAGTTTCCTTAACCCATTCTAAACATTTTGTCTACTTAAATTGCAGGTATGATACTGATGAGGACAGATGGCAACCTGTTAGCCCTATGACAGTACAAAGACTTGGAGTAGGTGTTGCAGTTGTAAATAGATTGTTGTATGCCGTTGGAGGATTTGATGGAACAAGACGGCTTGCCAGTGCAGAATGCTACCATCCTGAAAATGATGAATGGAATTCTATTTCATCGATGAACACTCAAAGAAGTGGTGCAGGTAACTAATTTGTTTACTGTGTTTTCATGTATCCTTTAGATACATGATATGGTTCATTTTATCCGTCAGTTTTTATTAAAAAAATACAGGTTGCAGAGTGAATATATTTTTAGAGGTTATTTAATGCTAGCCCTCTTATGGTAAAATACTGGTTTTGTATAGCTTAATTTCATCTGCATGTACATACTACCTTGTGAACCACCTGTAGGAAGAGTGGTAGTTGGTGTCAGCACATAAACACTTTAGGGACCGAACCCATCATTCTGACAGGTTAGCCTATTGTTACGACCACAATTACTACATTTCTTATTGTATCTTTTCAATTTTTTTCTACTTTTACTAATATTTGGTGATACATATGTAGCATGTGGAATCAGATATTTATTTGCAAATAAAAATGTAATTGCATTATTTTTTACCTACAAGGACTACAACCTCAAATGCTTAGCACAGTAGTTAGTGAGGCTGCTGCAGATAGAACAATGTGGACGTGCATTGCATTGGGAAACGTATCTGGCCGGTGCAACTATCAGCATATTTTCAGGGAAACACCGGTACCCAAGGGGAATGCTAAACATTCTGTTGTAAACGACAGCAATTAGAGTGCATGGCGATTTTTGATTGAGAACAGTGTGTTTGTTGCATAATATGAAAATGTGTACGGAAAATAGAGCTTGAAAGGTTCTCCTTATCAATAGTTGGAGCTTGAAATCTGAGGCACTGGTAGTGGCACTAGCCATTATATATATCCATGGAGTATATGGTGCGAAAAAATTCCCTATATGTAAAAACTTTGTGGTCACAGACCTGGGGTCCACCATTTTTCAGCTGAACAATGGCTAGAAACAAGCTTATTGTGATCTTACAATACCTTTGCTTCAATGAGAAAATTACACGCTCGCAGCTACTCCAAACTGACAGATTCACAGCAACATCTCCAATCTGGAATCCCTTTGTTGCCTATTACATATTGAGTTACAAGGCAGGTGAAAACATCACTGTAGATGAACAGCTACTTGTGTAAGGCTCGCTGTAGATTAACTCAATACGTGAGGGATAAGACAGATAAGTTTGGCATTAAATTTTGGCTCGCTGCAGATGCAAAGACAGAGTACATGCTTATCGGATTTTCATATCTAGGGAAAGATGAGTCACGGCCTTTGGACAAAACTCTTGCAGAGCACTTTGTATCACGTCTCACGCAGCCCTTCGTTTCTAAAGGGAGGAATGTGACCTGTGATAATTGCTTCACATCTAAGAAACTTGGAGATTCATTGAAATAGAAAGGGACAAATTTGGTTGTCACAGTCAATAAAATTCAATGTGAGGTTCCTCTTTCTGCTAAGAAAAGCATGGGGTCATTATATGCCACAGTTCTTTACAAGTTGGTTGATACTACATGTACATCCTATCAGGACAAGGTGAAGAAAATGTCCTCCTGGTCAATATGTTGCACCAATCAGTAACTATCGATGAGGAAAGCCCTCGGCCTCGACCTCGGCCAAGAGGTCACTGGAGAGAAAATATCTTGTCAGTAATTTATTTTCAAATTAGCAGAGGAGTTAGCAACTCCATTCTGCAGGTCAAAGAGACCAGTGCCAATTCCACTTGAAAAAGCTCATACGAGTGATGTATTCAAGACCTGTCAGATAGGAGGCTGCAGGGGCAAAAATAAAATCAAGAGTTTGTGTACAATTAAGTAAGTACATACATACATATGTGTGTGGTCACTGCTCAGGCAATGTTCAGCACATTTGTGTCAAATGCAGTTTAAAGGAACATGAACACATAAACTATCTGTGACACCTGAATAGTTGTCTGAGATATGTTTATGATTACATTGTGCTGGTTTATGATTGTTTAATGTTTTAATGACTATATTATGCTGGGTATATGTAAATATTAATGTAAGAATAATGCAGTAAATGAATACATATCAATAGGAGTAAAACTCACCAGTAAAAGATATTACTGCCATTTGAAAATAAATATGCAACTGGTTGTTCTAAAATTTTTCAAAACTTGTAGCGCTATCGGGAGAAGGAGCAGATTTTCTCGCCGATAACACTCTTGAAAACACAAACTCTTTCCAAGCTCGGGTGAGAAAAATGAGGAAAACGAACGAAACACAAGTATTATCAATCATAAACTTAACTTATCAATATATTTTACAAATCACAAAATAGAACCAAACCAATTACAATAATTTACCCATAGGTCGAGTGCCAGGCGACCGTAATGAAAATTTCCAGTCGGAAAATAGTTTAAGTTTAACAAGTACGAGAGGTTGAACTTCTCTCTTAAGTACAAAAAAGTGACTTAGTCAGCAGGCTCAGACAACGGTGTTACCCGGTCGGCGTCTCGGAAGCAATAGAGAGCGAGCTGAGCCATGAGTCAGCTGAGGAGGGGGTCTGTCAACAAGGACGAAGGTGGAATGGGTAAGGTCAGGAGGTTGGCGATTGGTAGCCTTGGAGGGGAGGAAATAATGGGATGGGTGATAGATAGGGTGGCAGTTTTTAATTGGAGTGCCAGGAACTGTTTTCTGGCGTCGGCCGCAGAATGCAGGATCACAGCCTTTGTGCCTTGGTCAGGATGACTGCATTTTTGGTATCCTTTCTCACTTTACTGGCTATAAAAACGGGGCAGGACCTGGTGAGTGAATGGTGCGGCGAATGGTGCGGCGAAAGGTGTGGCAGAAGTCGTGGCAGAAGTCGCTGGCAGTAGTCGCTGCATTTTGTAGTCGTAGACATTTTGGCCGTCGTTGGCGCACATGTCGTTAGCGCGCATGTCGTTCGGGCAAGTCCGTCGGCTAAGTCCGGAGGATAAACAGTCCGCAGAGGGGAAACTGCCCAAAGAGGGGAATTGACCAAAAAAAAACGGGGGGGAAAATGCCACAAACTGTAAAATAAAAAACCATTGTAAAACAACTACATTTGCAAATAAAGCAGATTATATGTAGTATTATACGAATTTAATAATGGCTGTGCAAAAAAGGAGAAAATATTTAAAATATAGAATACCCGACAAAATGACCGGTGATGATCTTTCCAACCTCAGTCCTTTTAGTGTAAACCAGGGAGAGGGTAGGGAACAGAGAAAGGCATTGTTCTATTTGATTTTATATTTCATATAAAATGAAATTGAACTGCAATATCTCAGCATCTCAATATGATCTTTTCTGTGTTTGCGTTACATGATTTAAATTAGATAATTTTATAGACTTTTTTATTATATTTATTTTTTGTTCTTGGAGAAGCATCAACTCGTTGTTATAAATATTTAATTACCTACTTGTCACATTTAAAGGAAAAACTTCTTATTCTTTTTGAAAAGTTCTGATGTTTTTCTATGTTCATAATGTTTTACACATTTGAAATTATGCTCACCTGAGTAATTATGTCCTGTAATCTGATCAGCAGCCCTTATTTCCTGCAAATCAATAGGTTCACAACACTATTACTTTTTCTGTCCATTGGATCTGTTGTGGCTCAGTGAGTCTGATGTGAAATGGATCTCTCCTCCCACAACGTCAAATGTAGCTCAACATTTGAGATGCAGGTACGGGGGAGGATGGAGAGAGTGTAGGCAAACTGGAGAAATACAAATGATAAGGTGCATGGATGAAGGAAGTAATCAGAGGCACTGAAATACTGTTTACCTTTTTGGAAGTAGAACGCTGGGTAAACTGAGAATAATGTGGAAAATGACATAATGGAGGAAATGAAGAGAGGTATGGGGTATGCTGTACTTAAGGGCATAATCGATAGAGGAAAGAGATCTTTCCAAGGGGAAAAAAGGCCTCCCTTATTAGCTACATGGTGTGTAAACAAATTGTGAAATGATCATCTTACTGCTTTCTTCAGGATTGCAAAGATGAAAGCTGTTATCATGCTGCAGGAAATCATAAATCATTTTGTATTGTAAAAATTGTATCATCATTTTGATACAATTTTTAAATTAAAAAATTGACTTAGTTGCTACAGTTAATTTGTCATTGTTCTGTTGCAGGTATGGCTGCTTTAAATCAGTATATTTATGTTGTTGGAGGCTATGATGGTAAACATCAGCTATCAAGTGTGGAGCGCTATGACACAGAACAAAACATTTGGGAATTTGTTTCTTCCATAAAGGTGGCTCGATCAGCTCTCAGCGTCACAGTGTTAGATGGAAAATTATATGCCATGGGTGAGTGCCTAATTTTTTATTTATGATCTTATTTTTAATTTTTTAACACTTGAAATTTCTTAAATTTCCTGAAATTTAATCTATTATCAAATCCATTGAGGTATTTAAGAGTTAAGAATGACTTTTGTTGATTTACGAATGGTTAAATATATATCTTTTTAAGAGTGTCTTTTTAGACTTATTAGTTGAAAGAGATACTTGCTATGTATTAAGGTTTTTGGGTTTCATACTGTGAAGGGATACAAACAAGGATTGTGATTTGCCTATATTATTGGTGTGATAATATCAAGATATCCATCTCAATTAAGTGTTTTTAAAATGTCGAAATACTGCTAAATGGTTCATTACTTTTGACTAGTAATGTGGAACCATAGGGTAAAAATTAGCATATATGTATCGTATTTGGTGTTCACCTGGTGTTAAGCTAAAGCTAGGTTCAGTTTTCATCTATGTATATTCTCCTACTAAACACTTGAAAATTGTTTTACCTCGCCCTAATTTAGTAGATTGTTTTGTAGTAATGTGAAATAATAGAAACAGTACAAAAATCTTTTGTGATACCAGGGATTTTATTCTGTAATTTGGGTGATGACTATCACCTATGATTAACATCACTGAAAAACTTAACCCGTCATCACCGTTTGTGATTATGTAGTAGGGGGGTAAAGTTTCACCACCAAGTGATGGCAGAGGTGATATGTATGAAAACATCTTGGTACGATTCTCACTAATTCATGTAAGCCAATGGCGGGGTACTCCTAAAACAGAAGACAATCTATTGTAAACAAAACAACTGACTCAGACTCCCGCAGATGATGGTGTAGTGTTTGTGAAGCTTATGATTGGGAAATTTAGTGAAAATTCTCTGAAAATGCCTGCGGAATAGGAGTACACTCTATCTCAAGAGGAATTATCTCTCTACGGGAATAAAGCTGCCCGTATAGTGCACAAGATTTCCATCCTCGGGTGAGCAAATTGAGAATATTAAAAAAGCATAACTGCCCGTTTACATTATTTCAAATTCCTCTTCTAGATTGTGTTTAACGATTTTCCAGTATTCTTGGTTGCCAATTCTTCAGTGCTATAATTGACATATCGGAAATATCTTGACTTATTCCCCACTGATATCTATCCTTTGCACAGAAAGCTAGGTATTTTATGGACGTCTATAACTTATGTTTTTAGTCAGTGATGAAGAGGACTATGTATGTTTTCGTATTACGGTGAAAGGTAATGAATTGTGAGTGGATATTTTTTATTTTCGGTCGAAGAAAGCAATAATTTATCAAATTTGGTCTTCTTTCCCTCCTGCATAGCAATGTGAGAAACCAACAAGTTCACCTCCCAACTTCAACACCTTTCATTTTGATTGTCTCTTTTCGTTTAAATTTCTATGTTGTCTTTGTTAAATTTTTTGTTTATATAATTTATTTTTTTTATAGAACCCAATGTTAAGGCCTTAGTTGCTGTTTTTTTTGGTGTTATGTGAAAGAAAAGAACCCATTTTCAAGTTAATATTTTCTTGCTAACATCTTGAGTTAACAATTTATTACAGAATCTATTCTTTACCATGTCCTACTTTGTTGTTGAGTATTCGAAATAGTGAGTCTGCACTTCGCATTTCACAAAGTGAAAGAAAACAGTTCGAATGAATTTTACCATGCAGATTATTGAAGAGCATTAATGTCCTCATGCCACAGATGCTATCGGACACCGTTACCTTGACCCTCAGTCCACTGGAGCAGCCCACATGTTATAATTTCGGCATTGAAGTCTCCAATAATGTTAGCTATCATGGGGAGTTCCTGGAAAATTTAAAGTAGTAAATAATTGCTATTAAAAAGTCTGCTCCACATAAATGTTCATCAGAATTCCGAAAGAAGAAAGCGTATTTCCAATACATTCCTAGGAATTTTTGCTAAAATGCATATTGGAGTACAACCACAAGTTTCATTTCAATTTCTTCCTTTACTTCCCTCACATGATTTCAGTGGTTTATGAGTTTTAATGAGCGAGAAAACCTATGAAAGAATAGAGGTAGGACCCAATAGCGTGAATAATTATGTCTATGCGTAATAAAATATTTGCATGGCCACCATTCACTTAGGTATCTCTAATTCATCCATAAAGGAAAATTATGTACTAAAAACATTATGGTTAGATTTTAACCCTAAGCATGAGCTGTGTGAACTCATATGTGATAGTATCACAAAAAGAAGTATGTAACATGTTGGCGGTGAAACCATTTTCCTCTTGAGTAATTATGAATTCTAATATGAACCCAAGCTTCACTAACCCTGGGATATCGTCTTAAAAGCTTATTTATTTGGCATCTTAATTACATGCCAGGAACTTGTTATCTAAATCATCCTTCGCATAATAGAATGAAGTTTTCTGTTCGAACAAAACTTTTCTTGGCAGCTCCATTTGTCATATTTTATTGCAAATATAGTAGTTTTATACGCTTAAATAGTCTTTCAAGCGCAGAAATTTCTAATTACGTATGTAGGATAAGCCATCAGCTGATGAAAATATCGACCCTTCGATGCCATACTGGGAGGTGATGGGATTAGACCGGCTATTTTGGCGGTGATGTCGTTTCACCCCGCTTTGGGTGAAGAACATCACCTTGCCAGCATACAGAATTGGAAATGTGGTGATGGGTGATATTATATTGTCGGCGGTCGCTCATCACTGGTGATACGAGTTTCAGAATATGACCCCAGAAGGTTTGATGCAGAACAGCCCAAACCATAAATAACTTTATCTGAAATGATAGTGTCATTTAAATACTTTCAAGTATGAGCTAGAGATTAATCTAGTGGAAAAGTAAGTGCTAGGTTAAAATTATTTTCAATTAAATTGCCTGAAATTTATCCGCAACAATTGTTGAATTTTCTTTAGCCTTTGCAACTGTTCTTTTAAAATGCATAAAATGTGAGCCAAATCTAAGCATTAGATATTTTTTATTTAGTCACAGTCCATTTTCACATGACAATTGGTAATGCCAAAGTTTTTTGTCAGTTATCTAAAAAATATTTAATTCAAGGAATCTGTTACTTGTCTCTCCATCCCCTTCCCTTTGCAAGTATAAAAATAACACTTTGAGCAGTTCCTTTCATTGTTGGTTTTTGCTAATACATATTTATTATTATATTGCTACACACATTAGTGAGCTTACTTATCAAACATTAACCCATTCCACCTATTGTTGCTTCCTGTGTGCAGGAGGGGCTCTTGGTGTTTACATCAGGTGCACTTTTCCTTTTCTGTAGAGGTGTATGCACTGTAAGCTCTTGTATGTGTATAATATTGTATCATGCAAATAGTCTAAAACATTTTTGATCATTTTAATGAATTCTTATCAATTAAATTACTCATTCTAAATGCTCTTTTATTATAGGAGGATATGATGGCCAAACATTCTTGTCTGTTGTTGAGGTTTATGACCCAGTACGTGATGAATGGACTGAAGGATTACCTTTAACTTGTGGACGATCTGGTCATGCATCAGCAGTTTCTTATCATCAGTGTCTCATTCATGCTGACCAAGAGAATGCATTGGCTATTGTTTCAAAGACTTTTAAATGAGATCAGCTGTCAACAAATATTGAATGTTTGGTGTTACCCTGTTTGTCTGTTGGACATGTTTGAAGTGACTCACCTTCATTAAGTTGCTGTTGTGCTTCGATTAATGTTTGTCAAGATTGCTGTGCAATTGTGAGATAAGAGAATGAAGTTGTGAATGTATGTTCTATCTCTAAGAAATGATCAACAGATTCCTGCCAAACGTTTTGCTTCCTCCTAGTCTACTTTTGAAAAACTTTTTTATATTGTACAGTGAAAATGACCAATCATATCTACAGATTATTTTATTTTTACACCAGTGATGAAAAATGTGCCAATCTACAATAAATCATTCTCCAGTCATTGCTCCAATATGATTGTGTTAAATGGAACTTTTTCATTCGAATTACTGTGTTTTTGCCAGTGTGAAGTCCATCATATGATACTTCCCCTAATGAATTAAGTGTCTTTTTGTGAATAGCACAGTAAACTATCATAAACCTCATTTGGAATCCAACCAGTTGTTCCAACAATAATTAATGTTGGGCGAAGTGCATGTTAGGTAAGAATTTTTGTTCCAAAGGATCTTTAAATGGGTGGTAGTCAGTGATTTAAATTTCAAAATTTGGAAATCTAAACCCTAAAAAAATGTGATGGTTGTGACATGATAAGAAATAGTGTATTTCATTGTTGAAAGAAGTGCAAATGTAAATCACATAGGAAAAGTGATTAATCATAAAATGATTATTGACCATTAATTTTTGAATTGGTTATTATGTAGCTCAGAACCCTTATACCATGTGTTTTATTGTAATAGACCACGGAAGTCATCAGCATTAATTTCTTTCTTAATAATGCTGGGTGCATGGATTTTATGTAATGTACAATAAGATATGAAACTGGATCCCTAAAAACTATTTGGCTGTGATATTTGTCTGGGACCAGGGTAACTGCAGTTGCTGTATTTTTCAGTCTTGTTTTTATTGTTTCAAATTTGAAATAAATATATAATTCATGAACTTCTGCATGAACTGTTGATTGTAACTGTTTTTTTTATCAATGGTGGAAAAGTGAATTTAGTTGAGAATCTAATCACTAGCCTTATGCTTTCAGCACTAGTGGCTAGAGACAACTTGTGGTTTTGTTCTTAGTGATAAGAAAAACTTTTAACCGTCTAGCACTGGAGTCTTGCAATGGGAAATGCTTTCTCTGCCACGAGTACCATGAACATTTCACTCTACTCCACTGAACAGAACTCTCGCAGTAAGGAATCACACAGGTATACTTTCTGTCAGTTTTGGAACCCAAGTTTTCAGAACACTAAACCCTTTTCTCAGTCGGTAGGTGGAGGTAATCACGACCCTTCGCTTCAGTACCAACCCATGTTCAAGGTCAACTCTTTGTTTTTGCAGTGGCTTCACCAAAAACACATTCCATACTAGGAAAATACAGACTCAGAGAAGTGCACTCCTTATGTTTAGATCTGCATTTAAAAACTTTTAATGGAACTGTACAGTAATTATTAATAAATTTCTTTGTTTAGGATGCTCTCAACAACTAGGCTACAAATAACATTAGAACTCATTAAAATTTTTACATGGCCAGTTGAACATGGGTAATGCATATAGAGCCTATATTTTCTGAGTAAGCGAAACATTTTTTTAGAATAGCCACTGCAAAAACAATTATGTAGTTGACTGCGGCTTCATACCATGAGTGGGTCTATTGCTGAGAGAATGTATGTAGGATCGGCTCATTATGTCATCTGACGTCTTTCTATTTCTAGCCTCCAAGTCTCTTTGTCCTTCCATAGATCATCTTCCAATCCTCTCGCTCTAATTTTTTTATCCACTCCCTCTTTCCAGCTTTTCTTAGGTCTTCCTCTTTTGCCTTGGATTTTTAGCTCCAAGATCTTTCTTGGTAGTCTATCCTCGTTCATTCTCTTTACATGTCTGTACCATATTAGCTGCTTGGTCATGTCGTCTTCTGTCATATAGTGCTCGACTTTCATTATCTGTTGTATTATTTCATTTGTAACTCTTTCTATCCTTGATCGGGGGAACCTGTAACCCCTAGAGGGTGCGTCCCCAGGTGGCGGGTAGGGGGAAGCCCTAACCGGTCTTTTACTAGGCCGGTGGGTTGATGGGAAATAAAATACCACCCGCGGACCAACAGGTGGGGTAGATGGGACTCCTTAGTGGTGGTGAAAACAGCCAATCTAGGAGAAGGCAACTCTGATAACTCCAGGTTGGGGGTTTAAGCCACGGGCTAACTCCTCGTGCTTTGGAAAAAACATGAAGTGTTGATAAACCTTCTAAGCCTCGGACTGTTGCTGAGAGAAAGGGTTAAAAAAAAAGAACTGGAATGCTGGCTGTAACGCAAGACTTCCTCCGAATCCTCTACATCCCACGTTTCATGCTATGCATTCCAGTTCTCTCCCTTCTCAGCTCTCCCTCCTCTCGAGGGATTGGCTGAGCTACTCTTTTATTTCTTAATTGAAATTTGGGGTACCCTTTAATCTTAACCCCCAATATGTCTACAGCATCTGAGTTTCCCTAAAAAATTTTGAGTTCAATGAATTTAATATCTTAGTTTTATAGAACAAAATAGTTTTTAGTTTCACTTCTTTTTTAATTCAAATACTGCTTCGTATTAAACTTTTATATATTTACAATAGTATGTTTTTGTCTTCCTGCCTCTTGATGTACAATGGCAACTTCTTCTTTTGTATTCTCGTTGCCTGGCTGCTCACTGGGCTGCCGTTCAAGCTTATTTTTGGCAGGGATATTGATTTATTGCAAGATATTAAATAATATTTTGAGAGGCATCTTAGATGGAAAGTGAAAAATATTATCTCCATCTTAATGCTGTACTTGCAAATTAGACACCTCTGTTGCAATCACTCAATGTAATAATATTTATTTGCCAAGAAAACCAAATGTGTGAAATTCAGAAGAAATCTAAAATAATGATAAGAAAGATGTTAAAATGGACAAGGAAGTAGTATTCAGTAGGATTTGATATCCCTCTGAGTGACATTGCCCTTGCTTCCATGTGGCAGGCAGGAAAGTACAAAGTGACCTCTACTACCTAATCACGCATATGAAAATACTAAAAAAAGAACAAATATCAGTAAAGATGAGCTGTAACTGACCCATCACTCTCTCTCTCTTATTGTTAGTAGAGTTTCTGTAACTGCATTTTTCAAACAATTATTAACAGTACTATATGGTTTTGAAATGATGATAACTATTGATGAAATGTCGATATTTTTTTAGTAATAAAGACAAAAATGGTCCCTTCAGGTCGGGTCCATCTTGTCATGATTTCATCCATTCATTCATTTCATTGTTCTAATTGACAGGCAATGTACCAAGGTCATATTTCCAATCATTGCATTAAACAACTGACACATTGCATTAGGTATAGTAGAATCTTGTTATAACATTAAGCTCGTTGTAACGTAGATGCTTGCACGAGTGCAAAGTTATACACCGAAGACGATGAAATTTGCCGGGGATGAGAGCATCTTGTTCATAAAAAAAAACCCCGCTGAAATTCGCCTTAATTTAAGATGGCTTGGTGGTGTAACTGGCTAACACACCTGACTGGCAAATGGGAGATCCGGGTTCGAATCTTGGTCAAGTCAAATGAATTTTTCATGGCAAATTTCATCACGGTCTTCGATGTATGCCTATCTTTAGTTCTCACATATTCGTCATGGAGATCGGAAAAAATGAAGAAGAGGGAGATTTTTTCTCTGGAAATAATTATATTTATACCAGATATACTAAATTCTAGAATCAACACAGTATATAATCTCCTGCATTACCCTGTTCACATTATGTACTAGCTTATTACAATTACACTAAATACTGGTAATATCTACCCGCATCCGCACCAATCTTTAATCACCATGATGCCACAACATATATACTGGATGAAGGTACCTATACCTACTGATTTTCTATGGAAAAATTCTAAAGGGGCATAACAATTCTTTTTGGATGAACGGATAAATTAAATATGTACTAATTGTGTTAATTTATAAGTATTATTACAGTGTAATCGAGCAATCAAGTCGGCCTTAGTTGAAAATAATAGTTTAAAATCTAATTTGAGGTTTCAAATTTGCCTCTTATTACTCTATTGACCTGGGAAATTCTTTTAGTCAATTGACCATTTATAACGGTTTTAAGAGGTTATAGAATCACTCTTTAAAAAATAAATAAGGAATAAAATAAATTTAAAATTATAAATTAATTTTTAATGCCATAAAAGCTTTCCTTTTTTGCATAATAATCATGGGCATGATGTTAAGTAGGCTGGTATGACTAAGAAGTGAAATTTGTTAGGAACTTTTGAACAGGGAAAAGCGTCAACAAGATTAACTTCATTAAGGTTCTGTCAGTGTTGATTGAATTTGGAGCTACTATTTGAAACAAGTAATGTGAAATTTATTTGTTTGTGTTTACAATGCTGACATGCCCCTTAACTCATTTTCTTATTTTCCGTAATACATAACTACATATTTTGTCGTTGCGCGAATTTCGTAGCCTAGCGCTGTATTATCATTTGATCACGGATTTTGTCTTGATTTTTTATAAATGCATTAATTTGAATTACCATTGTAAATTCTTATTTCTATTTTTTCTTCAGGATGGATGGAGGTGATCGCTACTTAGCCTCGAGTTTTGCTGTTAGACCGGAACAAAATTGGTAAAGTATTTATTCGATCCTCAGCCGGCCTCAATATGTAATCTATCATTTACCTTTCTATTATAATGAATTCTATTGATATAATGTTATGCCTTTGTGTTTATCGGACCGATTACACCTCTCATTGCATTGTTTTGTCCAAAGATTATATACACGGGGTTTTGTCCATTCGCCCGGGCGGTTATAGTTGGTAAACTTATCAACCATATTATGCTCTTCGGTTATGATTTATTAAATAATGCTTTGGTAAAGGTGAGCTTTCGTCTCGCACTTGTTTTCGCGATTTTCACCCACTTTAAACAGAGATATCGGAACCAAATTCACCATTACTTCTGTCTTCATCAATAGAGCTTTATCGGCATTAGCATGAAAGAATGCTTTCGTATATACCCTGTCGATTTCGGTGACAATAATGCCTGTTCGTTTAGTCTGTTTGGTAGGAGCTGTTGGTTCCCTGTTTCTTGCCCGAGAGACAACATGCAGGCGTTGGTTGGTAGAATGTAAATTCGAACACCTTGTCTGTTATGTGTCTGTGAGAAGAGGCTCCGTTCTCTCCCTGTTGTGGGTAAAGCGGCATACTCGATGTTCCTTGCTTGTTTGACCACAGCCAGTGAATAGTTAGGGGATTCTGGACTGCCAGTTCGCTGTCACTGCCTGTTCGAACACTGTCAGTAAACATAGGAGCCTGTGCGCTGCCTGTTTGCTGTTGCTAATTTGTCATCAGACGGTTCTTATTTGGTTATATTCTGTTGCCTCTTTGTTAGCTGTTGGTGTATATTCTGTTTGCAGCCTGTTCTCGAGGCATTAGATAACGGTTAGCTGCCCTCTCAAAATAAAAAACGATAGCTTACACTTAAATACTAAACTATGAAAATACTATAATGCCCTGGCATGCTATTATATCCTACCTTGTATCTACCTAATGACATTTTATCTATCTCGCATGATCAAATCTACCCTATGGTCAATGCGCTTATTCTCGCACCCAAAATAAAAAACCCACGTCAAAAAAGTCTTATATGTGACCACTTCGGAGGGTTAATGTAGATTAGATTGTTATTGAGAGGGCCTTCGTCAGGAGCCTGGGCACTTAGACCTTTCTTGGTCCATTGTGCCAACCCCATGCCTGTCTGCCACTTGCAGACAGGGGACAAGAGCACCACGGCAGAGGTATGGAGGGTTGGCCTCCCCCTGCCTCACCCCAGTACCAGGTATGGAGGGTGTCCTCCCTCTAACCCACCCGGTCTGGGTATATCTCCCACCGGCCTCCCGGTGGTCTGGAGGGAGTATCGCCTCTCCATCCA
Organism: Pyrrhosoma nymphula; assembly: GCA_963573305.1. NCBI lineage: Eukaryota > Metazoa > Arthropoda > Insecta > Odonata > Coenagrionidae > Pyrrhosoma > Pyrrhosoma nymphula. Next base: position 172,460,166 of record OY754327.1, read on the forward strand.
CGCCTGGTGCAAGTATGGAGGAGGGTCACCCATCCAACTACTGTCCGGGCCCAACGTTGCTTAACTTCGGTGTTCTGATGGGAACCAGTGTTTCAACATGGCTAGGCCCTTGCCCAGGGTTAATGTAACTTCGAGAACTAAATTTAAATGGCCATTCGATGATAGTTTGAAGAAATACCATCCAATCGCGATATCAGTTTCCAGGCATTAATTAATTGAAACCTATATTGCCACTTTATAGTATGAATGTAAATGCAATATTACTGAGAATAAACAAGATGTTTTCCAATTCCGTCATGTTTTTTCACGTTTCAATCAAGACGTAATTATAGTTATAACTTGCAGAAATGTTGAAAGGAAAAAATTGCTGAATGTACCGGCTTTCCTGTAACTTTATTTTGGTCATAGATAGCTAATTTCATTTATAACATTGACTGGTAGTTCATATTACAAAAACTTCAACCTCATCAGTCCTCGAAATAACCAATATGGTGGTACTATGAGGGGCAGGGAGCCAGCTGCAATTGGTATCAAGTGCAGCAACTATGGGTTATATTTTCACTTTGGTGTATTTATTTTGTGTAGTTATATTCTTACCACTATGGTTATGGTTGTCTGTTAATACTATTACTCACCTATGGTATTTATTAATAATGTGAATGCCTTTTGCATTACACAGTTAGTTTGTCAGCATTGGTGTAGCTAGAGGTGCCCTGGTCCCATGGCCCCCCCAGCCAAATTCCCTGGCTTTGCCCTTGTTTGTCAGTCTCTTGCAGTACTTTCTGCCCCTTTTGTGTTGCTCAGAAAGCTTGTTGCTCTCCTTCCATTGTTGCCTAATTTCTTCTTACACTCATTCTTCAACATCGAACTCTCAATGAATTATGCATCCATTTATTTGGATTTTGCATTTATCCAAAACATCTTTTCTTCTTAGGTTTCTTTGGGTTAAACTTCGTTTCTTCATGTCCTTCTCTGTTCCAAGCTTCTTTTTCATAATTTTCTATCAAAATGTATTCTTATTTTGTCTTTTCTTTATAATATACGAGATAATATACGAGAATAACTGCAAGTGATAGGGACAATCCAGGAAAGAAATGCAGAATATGACCAAGATGTTTTTTCACCTTTTTTGTTTAACATTTAATCAGAAGAAATGGCTAGTGAAGCAGAGAAGGAGATTTAGGTGAGAAATTAAGGTCGAGGGGAACAGATAAAGTCAGGTTTTCAAATGAGCTATTGTAAAATAGCCTGTAAGCCCAGAGACGGACTCAAAGAGGTACATGGCAATATGTTGAATGGTTAGTGAGATGAAGATAATTCATAAGAAGACAAAAGAAAGTGTTAGATATGTTGGGAGAGGAATGGGAATTAGTAGTTGAGATTCAGAGACTGCTGAGCATATGAATGCAGGTTGTGTTGAGAGGTAAGTGTATGTTTAAGAGTGTGTTGGAGGGGAGAATGCTTGCTTGGTAAGCTCAGAGGAATCTCTGTATTTTGGATCACATATATTTGGATCATGTGAGAAGAGGCAGAAGGAATGAAGAAAGACTTGATGGCTGGCAATAAGAGTTATTAGTAAATGAAAGGTGACCTAAAAAAGTTAAATTAGTTGCCATTCAAAAACCTACCAATCATCTGGTGAAAAACCCAACGAATATACAGTAGAATCTTGTTATAACATAATGGCAAGGGGGGAGAAATGTGCCTTCATGCTATAACAAGTTATGTTAGAACAAGATTTCATGATAAGTGAGGGGAAGTTGCTCCTGCTGCTATCGCTTGCTGTCAGTGACTGTAGGGATGGGCTTCTTCAGCGGTGAGCTAAAGAAGCCCATCCCAGCAACATCTCCTGAGGTGAGCCAAACAAATGAAGTGCAATGAAAGAAATATGTGCATTTGTCCACACCTATTTTCTACGGCTACGTGCAATGGACTGCGCATGAGTGAATAGCTGCTTTGAGTTGTTAAATTTTATTTGGTAGCCTAGCGATCACCGTCCATATCAGGCTGTTGCCATTCTAAATTGAAAGGACCCAATCCAGGCTTATTGAAAATAATTGTTTTTAAGGCTGCACCAAACTACTGGGGAAGGGAAGACATTCCTCAGGATTAACTACTCTGACGAGGATATACCAGATATACAATCTGATGTGAACCCTAATTAATCCGTTCTCGCTGATTTATAATTTGAATCCCATAATTTTCAATTTCACGACCTAATGGTAATCATATGGTTATCATTTAAATGTGTAAAAGTTCGAGTTAATGTTTTCGCACAAACAAAGGAGTCCATCTCTATCATGCATGAAACTGTTTGAGGGACTTAACCCATGATGGGAATGATCGCTGACTGGAGTATTTTACCTTATGGGAAGTTTTAAAGAAATAATTGATTGCGTTGCATCAAAAATAATGTCATTTTGGCTGATGAGTCTGAAATAGAGGCAATAAATGGGGGCACATTTAAGAAGCTTCCATCATCATGAAACATAACCTCTCCATGAGCATTGTTAATGTGTATCTTCACCACCGATATGCCTTGTGAATAGTGTAGTGAGAATATATGTCTAGCTTTAAGGCTTCAAAGTACATATTTCCGTCCACAAGTGTTTGAAAATTCTGCTTTCTTTACCATCGGAGTGTTCTTGTTTAAGAGATCAATTGACATAGCTTCCGAAATGTGTTTTACTTGTCACTGTTGAAATTGTAATAGTAAGTTTCAAATATGTATAATCGTTGACATTCAACTGTTCCATTTTGTGTTGCCATTTTCGTACTTCTCTTGTTGTCTGATGTCCGTTAATAAATCATGACTAAACCACATGTCTGATCTAAGTTTGTTCTCTGTGAATCCATGTCAGTCGGGATAAATGTTAATATCAATACCACCGCCAATATTTAACAGTCACAATCACCCCTGGTTATGTTGGTTTTTTAAACTTTATCTCATACAATGGCTTCAAAGTGTTCTCTATTCTTCCAAAATTCAACCAGAGTAAAACTAGCTTGTAGATTTGAATCAGGTGGTGTTCCCTGTGCCTCACTATTTCAGCGCTGTAATGCTTGGAATGTTAGTGCCTCACGCCAGATAAAAAATGAGTAACGTTATTAAGTGCTGGCGAACAAGTGATCCCACTGTGTGGGCGGCTCCGGCTACGTGCTCAGTCAGATTACGTTCTCAAGCTCATGTACTACGTGATGTCGTAACTCATGAAAGAAATAAATTGTCAAATATTAAAAGCGCCATCCACTCTGGATGTGGGAACTAATCCTGTTTGTATAATAATGAAATAATGGCATCTAGGGGTGCCTTGATGGCTTTACGTTTTAATGTTACATCAAATTTTAAACTATTACAAGATTTTTTCTTGTGCGAATATGCAGTTTTCGTCCATTCCCTCCTTTAATTAACGTTATATCAAATTTTACTTGTCTACTAGCTATGTTATAACAAGATTCTACTGTACCTAATGCAATGCTTCAGTTGTCTTTACAACTGCATGCCGTAAATAAAGTAAAATCCTGCACAATTAAAGATAATTCCTTTGTATCAAGGTCCATTCTAAGTATGTATTTATTTGTTGCCCTCTCTTGTGCCATCCAAATCATCTAGGAGTATGTGTTGAATTGGATACCTCTGTACTGTTCTATTCTTCATTTCTTTCAACTATCTTAATCACTTTACCCTGCTGGTCACCTAGTAGAATCGTGCTTGACTGAATGTGAGCGGAGAGTGAAAGCATTACAGGGGAGCAAAAGACTTACTTTATTAGTGGAAGGATTAGAGCCACTGAGATGTGGTTGTGTGGTTTTCTTTGACTGAATGACACAGATTCAAACTTCTCATTCATCAGTGGCCAAATTTCATGGACATGGTGGTATGGTTTTTTTTAAACCTTTCATGCATGATGTTGGAAAGAAGGCATCTGCGTAGTGATGTGGATGAGGCAGGTCTTTTGGGTTCTCTTCCATGTCGGATCATCCCGGTGGATGACATGTTTCACAATTGTTCCAGTCATATTCTTCTCTTAAAGTCTTTGGACCTGGAGTAACTGCAAAACATGCTGTACATCAGGTTGATCCCACACAGAAGAGAACATGGAAGAGGTCTAATCTTTCATACTTAATATTTTTGTTTAATGTTTCTCCCAATCGATCAAACTAATAATATTTTTAATGTATTTCACATGATGAATGTTTCATTATAAATTCTGATGTCAGTATTCTGTTCTTCAGAGTTGGAAGTTTAACATTTATGCTATGGATGATTGAGTTAGGTATTTAGTGGCTGTACGTACTGTATTTAAATTTCTGTTCATTGAAAAAGTTATTTATGTGTATTTTGGGAATCTGAAACTTCAGTGTATACTAACTCGTATTAACCCAACAGATAAAAAATATTCACCTGTGAATGGCATTCAAAAGCTTTATAATTTACTACATTGCTCTATGTACCAGCAATTAAATACCTAACATATGAGAGAGGTGAACTATGCAACTGAAACTATAATGAGACACTCATCATGTGAATGGAAAAATAGGCCACCCATGAAGACTCATACTATTTGAGTGCAGTTAAAAGACTAAAATAATTTTCCTGGAAATTTATATCAATCTTAATTTTAGGTTAAGTTGTAATGACAACAATTTCTGGTCTAAACTGTCAATCTCTTCAATTGTTACTTAGGAGAAATGTAAATGAAAAGCAGTGTGAATCCCATCAACCTCTCAACTATGCAAGTGCTTTGCTTAGTGCTAAAGGTTTGTGTAGTGATAATTTGTCATAAAAATGCTTTATTTTTTCATGATTATGGCTAAAATTAATGTGATATATTGCATTTCTTTGTGCGAATGGTAGATGTTCCATGCAAGATGACTGAAGATTTTATAGCAGTAAATAGCACTTACAATAATGAAGATCTGGGTGAAATAGAGAAAGAGCTTGCTCAAGATACAGATGATAATGATGTTGACCTTTCTCTTCCCATGTCTATTGATGAAATGGACTGTGGCAGAATCAGTCCCATTCAAGCAAGAGACGTGTATCCACTTATTCATAGATTTCAAAAAAATTCTTTGGGGCCAAGAAGAAATATTGAAACGGAAGTAATTGGTTTCAAAGAATCCCATAGTATTGATGAATGTGCAATTACAAAAGATGTTTGCTCATGTAATACAAACATTATTTTTGATTCTAAATTCTCATCAAAGAGTGCCCTTAAAGACCATGGAGAACTGGCTGAAAATATAAACTGTAAGCTCACTTCTCTAAATGAGGGCAACAAGTCCATTCCATTTACTAGTAATTCCTCTGATAATGAGAAATACTTAGCCAGCATGGAAAAACTAGGTTGTCCATCAATGGTCCATTCTTCTCAGAAAGACATAGATATTGGTATTCCAAATCTCATCAGGGAAACTAGAAGTGCACTTAATGATGGAGAAAGCTGTCACACTGCTACAGGTGAAGGTATAGCTTATCATGGGAGTGCCTGTGCTTCTGGTAGGAATAATCTCTTTGGTTTATCATGGAGAATGGGGAAGAAAAAAAATTCTCTTGGAGAATGCTTTACATCAGATCACTGTCAGGGTCAAGGTGAACCACCCATGACAGCTGATAGTCTGCATCAAAGCTGGTTAAAAAATGTAAAAAAAGTGCATTTGCCTGATTCATCATTGTATGCAAAATCATTGGACAATCAGAGGCTGAGGTTTCTGCCAATTTTAATGAATAATCCTGGGCACTCTGGTAATGTCAGCTTGGAGCAAAATCATCCCCACTTCGCAAACTCCACATCTGTTGTAAGGAAGAGTGAACATATATGCAAGATGGAAAAAATTATTGGAGAAAGAATGACTACCATTGAAAGTACTCAGGTCATAAGGACTCCAGGAATGGAAACAATTCTTCCCCTCCATAGGTGCTTGGAGATACCCCCAAAAAACGAAAATGTAGAGTCAAATTTAGAGGTAAATTATTCTGAAATAGATGAAAAAATAAAATTGAATGAGAGTGATAGCCTAAATAATGTGATTGGAGCTGTTAGCAATAAGCAGGAGATACAAATGAATGAATTAACGGATGAAATAAAAACTGGAAGCAAGTCCAGTGTAGTTGGTGACTCTACAGCTGAGAAAAATTTTCTGTTAACATTTTTGGAAAAGGTACAAAATGTTGATTTGGAAGAACCATCCATCCAAATCAAGCCAGAAAAGCAGCATTATGGAAAGGAAAATTTGAATGAAATGGAAAGTGATGTGCGTTTAGCAGCCAAGAACAAAGCGGGCATTTTGGGAGACATTCACAGTGTTGAAAAAACAGAACATGCCTTGGAGTTATTGGTTGAAAGTGAAACTAATGCAACAGAGCCATTGAAAAAGGAAATGGAAGATGCTGATGAGTTGGATACCTCAGTTGAAGAAATTAATTTAAAAAATGTAATTGATAGGCTTTTGGATGACATTATTGCAAAAAAAGAAGTGGAGTTGCTTTCAGATGAAGGCTCCTGCATGAGAGGAAGTAGAAAAAATTTTGAGACACATTTTGAAGAAAGCAGAGGTGAGCTTGTAGACACTGAAGCTAGAGATAGTTCAGATAAGGGGGTTATTGAAAAAAATGTACAATCCTTCTTCGATATTGAGGTGAAAAATGACATAAAATTGGGTAAATCTACAGAAGTTGAACCTGTGAGTCATCATGAGATAATAAAAATAAGTGGTGGAGAAATAGCTGGAGTAAAAAATGAAATGTGTGGAATTCTGGTGGTGAATCAGGCAAAAGCTAGCAATGAAGAAACTGCTGAAATATTAAATGAAATTGATGCAACAGTTAATCCTGTTGAGCAGTTGATAAGCAAAAGTATTGATTCAGAAAATGGGGAGGTGGAGGAGGATTTAGATGCCATCCAGACCGAGAGAAATAAAATATTTGAAGACAAAGTAAGTGATCATTTATTAAATGGCGTAAAAGTTAACTTGCAAGACAAAAAAAAGGAAGTAGAAAAGCCACAGACTTCTGGTATCTGCACACCCTCTAGATACAAAGTGTGTGGTGTCAATGGGCCTAATGAACTTGGTGATAGTTACAATGGATTGAAGGAGAGGTTAGAGTCTGTGTCATTTGAGGCTGTGGATAATTTAAGTGTAGAAAAGGGTGTTATGAAATATTGTAGGCATTCTAATGATGTGGAACATAATGAGATTGGTGCTGACTTATTTGTTGGTATGGCTGAAGTTGGCCATAGTATCCCTGAAGGAGTGTATGTACCTAATGTTGCTGCAGTGGCAGGTGAGAGAAGTATCTCAAGTAATTCCATAAAAGCAGGTCAGGGAAATAACATCATCCCCAAGGAAATTGTTGTAGTTGATGCTAAAGATACTACTCTCCCAAAGACTGTGATATCTAAGGAGTTGGAAGGTAATAATTATGGTCATAGCTTTGGGGTTAGTGAGGGAAATCAAAGTGAATCAGTAATGAAGTCCATAAATATAGTAAATGATGAAGAGGCTAATAGAAGTCATGAGACAAAATCAGCTGCATGCCAGGTAATTCCCATTGTTGGGGACATTAATTGCCTGAATAAAGAAAGCTTTTTTTGTTTTACCCACCTTAAAAGTGATAAAAATGAATGTCTTCATTCTCAAGGGGAAGATAAATGTGAATGTTCTTCAGAAAGTAATAGTTTCTGCCGCTCGGAGATACCCAATATCACGAGTCCCAAAAATTTTATTGGTTACGTAGAGGCAAATGCCAGTCATAGTGATAATGGCGATGAAGTAATTGTTGGAACTGTCAATGAAACCAACAAAGAGTGTGCCTGTGGAATTAGAGGAATTTCATGTTTAGAGATTCCAGGGGTTCCATTGATTCCAGGGGTCCTGATGGGTACACCTGAGTATGGTAGCAGCACTCCAAAGTCAGATGTGGAAAATAAAATGCTTGCCAAAAAAGATAGTATCATGATGGTGGAAAATATAGTATTGGATGATTGTTCGGGAGGGAACAACAATTCATGTGAAGGAAACGTGGAAAGTTATGCAAAAGAAGGCTTGATTCAAGCACAGGTTGCCACCAAACTCCCCAATGACTTGAGCCATTCCAAACCCATTAGTATTTCTGAAGCAAAAGCTGAAGAGTGTGATGGTGACCTAATAAATTCTCTATTCATTAGTCATCAACCATATACATCATGTGAAGAAATTTCTAAGTTGAAAGAAAGTGATTTTGGTGATGAAAATGACAGTCTCTCAGATGGTTCAAGCATAGATGAATTGCATGAAATGAAATCTGCTATTGGTAAGTCTAACCATGAAGATCATAAAATATGTGAAAAACAAGATACAGGAGATGAATTAAATGGATCGTTAGATCTCTATGCAAGTGAATGCACTCCAAATGATTCACTGGAACTGAATGAAATGAATGTTGTTGAGGCTTCAGATGAGGTTATCAATCAAGGCAGATGGTTTTCCTCTACAAAGAGAAAGGATTATATGATTTCTGGGATAGAGCTTATCAGAGATTATTCCTTAAATGACTCTGAGTGTCTGGACTCGGGAAATGAGATCGACTCTTCCTTAGAGACTGGTTCAGGTGAAGCAAATTTGTCGGATGGAATTCAGAACATTGACAAGAATTTGAAAACCAGTGGTGATTATTTGTCGGTGGAATTTTCTCAAATGGTAAAATCACCCAGCATTCAGCTGAGTATTCTAATATCAGATGAGCCTAATGAGGAAGATAGTGATTTAAACATTGCATCTGATGATTTATGCTTGCATGAAGAAAATGGGAATATTGAAAGTGATAATACAATCAAAAGTGGAACAGCATTAAAGTCAATGAGTTCTCCAAAAGACATAGCATTATCAAGTGAATTGCCTGACCTTGGTCTTTCTGAAATTTGTAATTTTGACAGTGATGACAAAGAGATTAAAAATACTACAGATGGTGAAAAATCAGCCCTGTCACCATTGTCAATTGTTCCTCATGAGAACAAATCTTTTTCAAATCTCATATGTAAAATAAAATATGAAGAAGATCATCAAAAGTTTGACATTGATGATTGTTTGCCTAAGTTACCGAATGTTACGTCTGTAATTGAATCCATACATGATGGGATTCATGAGCATAATCATATAATTGATAGCCAGTTAGAAGAAAAAAAGTCAGAGTGTGCATCACATGATGGATGTGCCAGTTTTGTACATGAAAATGTCATGAGTTTTAAAAGTATCAAACCTAAGGAAGATGGTATGTTTATGGTTCATGGAAATGCAATTGAAAATTCAGTCAAGGGGACAATCACAACAAGTGAATCATTGGATTTTGAAAGCTCAATGATAGTTAAAGTAAAAAATGATGATCATCAGATTGTGCCTGATGGGACTGATAATATGGCAACAGAAGAAGACTATGTGCCCATTGCAAAGGAAAAATTGTTTGCCAAGGCTCCTGACAAAACTGAGAGTGAGACAAACAGGAATATTAGTAATATAGCTGATGATGAAAGCTCTTCATTTTCTCTGGATTTATATCTAGACACTGTTGTGGATAAGCAATTGCCATTTGAGAATGCAAGTGATCATATATCTGGTGCTCCTCATTGTGATTGCTTACAGTTTGTTGATGCAGGCTGTCAAACGCAGCTTTGTGGACTTTTGAATACTATTCATTCTTGTAAGTGTTTGGAAGCTCATTTATTCTCTAATGAGAAATTGGATGATTTCAAATTTGGTGGAAGAAAAAGACAACTTCAAGCTTTAAATTTAGAGGATATGGGCAAGAGGAATAAAAAAGTGAAAATGGTAGATGAAGCCATCACAAATGAAATTCTCTCTAATGATGAATTTCCAAAAAATGATAATCACTCAGAAAAGGAATGTGCATTTGACCTTCAGCAACGGTCCTCATACTTCAGTCATGAGACAAAACCCATAAATGTAAATGCTGTTAATGTATATGGGGTAGAGGCTACTTCAAAAGATGATACTCAACTTCTAAAAAAGTTGCCTGAAAATGATTGGGAAGAAATTTGTGACCTTGATGAGGGAGTGAGGAATAAAGAACTGCCTGACCAAAAAGTGCCTGATGTGGAAATCCTTCCAGATTCAGGTATTTAAAATTAAATTTTTAATGCAATACTGCAACCACTGTGTGTAGGAATTAGTTTATGACATTTCTAAAAATTTATGGCTGCTCCTTTCGCAAAATAGAAAATTATGGTGAAGAATTCTGAGCCAAAGTTTACTGAAACCCTTCGACAGTTCCTTTGCTGTTTTTTTATTTACTTAAGGTGGCTTTCTACCTTGTATGTAAGGGTAAACCTAGCAGTACACCTAGGCTCAGTAATTTAAAATAGGCTTTCCCTTCATTAGAAATCTAGCTCAACTGATCTTTTGATTTAGAGTATGTACGTTAAATAATGCAGTAGATTATCTCCATCGTCTCAGGCTCAACCTTGTGAAAGTTCATTTTATCTTAAATGAAAAGGAAAACTTTGTTATATTCCACCAATTTATTCTCAGGTACAACTAGTTTCGACTCAGCGGTGTCATCTTCAGGTATGCCGCTGCGACGCCGTACGTACGGGGCGTCGCACTGCGTCGAAACTAGTTGTACCTGAGAATAAATTGGTGGAATATAACAAAGTTTTCCTTTTCATTTACGATATGCAGTAGATGTTGGTACACATTGTCATAAACAATTATGAATTTTATTCCTTGGCGAATCTTGGAATGCTCGCTGCCTATTCTCAATTCGCAATTCCTACAAGCCAGGGCTGCCCAGAGACATTTGGGGGCCTGGGGCAATGTTCTCTTTGGGGCCCCTCCCTCCCCCCTCCCCACCTTTAAGAACGTTGATCAGTTCTTTCCAACCCCTCCCCTCCCCCTTGAGAAAAAGGAAGGAGATGAAAACACAAGTGAACATACTTAAGATTTTATTGCCTAAACTTTTATGACAGAAATAATTATTACTCAACTATTGAATACTACAGTGAAAAGTAAAAAAATGGATTATGTAGTTTAAAAACCAAAACAAACAATTTAGGCCTACATAGCTTTTTTTCTTGCCTTCACTTTGGTAAAATCATCTATTATTTCACTGAAATTTATGACTTTAACTAATTCATGTTCAATACTAAGCATCATTAGGTGATTAAGTCTGTCCTCATCTATTATTGACCTCAGATGATTTTTTATCAGGGACGTTTTGCTGAAGGCTCTTTCTCCTGTTGCCACCGATACTGGAAGTACAGCTGACAGTTTTAAGCTAATACAGATCTGAGGTAGAAGGTTTTCAAAGCCTTTTTCATGTATCACATTAAATAAATTAACAGATGAGTTAAGGTTCTTGTTTTCATCAACACATATTATTGCCTCCTTAATAAGTTTATAGTATACTCTTAACTCATGAGCCAGATCAGTTTTCACCAAATCATTAAGGTAACACACTGACAAAATCTTCTGATATAGCATAAATGACAGCTTCACTTGATTTCAAATAAATTTCTGTGGGACAAATTATAGGAGAGAAAACTATTGATACTTAGTGCAGCCTGTTTGCCAATGATCTTATTTCCAAGTACAACTTAAGTCTAAGGAGGGTAAGAATACCTGCACTTTAAAGTGTAATTATTTAGATTCATGATTATAATATGACTCTCCTGATTCATCAAAGAATGGTTTCCTTTTTCTAGCTCTTGTATTTTTTAATTCTGTCATTACACTAACGTTTGTAGCAACTAGTTTAACTTCTTCTATTAGAGCCAAATGGTTTCAATGTCAGTAAACTTTTCATTACAGTTTCAGCGTCCTTGAGAGAAAGTTTTGGACTTTGTAAAATTTTATTTCTTTCATCGATTGTCTGCGGAATCTTGAACCAAATTGATTTTTGAACATGCCTTACAGAATGATGTCTTTTATTAAAAATTTTTAAATTCCAATCTGGGAGGCAGATGACTAGCAATGCCAGTAAAACTAGCAGATACATCAATTGATAACTCCCTAACGACAGGGCTCACATGATGAATCATAATGACATCGTGAATATAATTCTAGCTATACAATCATGAGGCATGATCAGCCAACCGAGTTCTTTGCATTAATTCTATGCCTGTGTACGTAGGTATTCACCTTTTCGTGGTATTTTAGTGAATAATTTATTTACAGTAGGGGTAACAAAAAATTTTCTGGATTATACAGTTGAGTTTCCAATTGATTAATAATGCTTTAATTAAATTTTATCATCGAATTTCATCGAATAACATGGCATTGAAAAATATGCCCTGAAAATCGCGTTGGCTGCTACTTACCTACCTGTCCATGATAGCTTCGTGAATACGTCATTTGTTCCTCTTGGTTCCTCACTGAAAGACCTGAGTAAGCTGGTATCCTATTTTGGTCTTAGGTTTGAATCCCCAAATGCACTATTATAATGGAGAAACTATAGTAACGGACACAAAAAAATATTGTTGACTCCCTTGGATCCAGATTGTTTGAAACGATAAAACCAGAAAAAGATTTCAGCTTAGGAGCCAAAACTACTGAAAATACCCATGCCAGCCCAGCATGGTGCATACACATACGCCTATAATTGTTTTACTAGGTATTAACTGGACATAATTAGAAAGAAATAAAGTATACTGCAATTGCACACCTACCTACATATGAAGTGAAATGATGGAAAGGCGAAAACCTATGTATATATATATATCATTAAATATGAGTGGAGTATGTACTTGTTCACACAACTAATGTAACGACCGATGGTTGTCGTTTGCTACATCGTAGGCACTAAATGCTGTGTGAATGCGCATTGGTTACTGACGGCCAAATAGTTCCTAACGCTGCCTCTAAACAGTGGCAGAGTCCTCTGGATGGTATCCTCAGCAGCTCCCTCAGGATATGTACTTCATTATTAGCAATCCAGAGGACTCTGAATAGTAGTAACAGCTGGTGCCAGGATGGTTAGGAGGGGGAGCGTGACGTTAAGTTTGGGAATGCAGACGACTTTCCATATACGTTCGTGGTGTATTTTATCACTCACCTGAATAGGTGCAGGTGTGAAATCTTTTTTAATTAATTTTTTGTTTTCCTTTTGGAGGCTCCTCCGGGGCCCCATTAAAGTGGGGGCCAAGGGCAAAGTGCACCCCTCTGGGCAGCCCTGCGCCGAGCCATCTTGTTATTCAGATTTATGCAAAAAGAGAGCATTTTAACACTGAGGAGATTGGCCATGTACAGGTTTCCTGTTAATCATCTACCCCTTCAGTCTATTTCTATGTTTGTATATAGCTTCAGTAACTTCTCCAAGTCTTCTCTGTTGATTGCCTTCTCAAATAAGACTAAAATAGTTCTAGCATATTGATTGTACTCATATCCTCTTCACCAAAGTTATCATTAATGCTGTGGCATTATGAGTTGCTCCCCCTTCCTGAATACAAAATTATCTTCTCTTAGAAAGTCATTCGTTCTCTTATTTAGTATTCTGTTCATAACTCTATGTGCAACCTTTGCTTTATGAGGTATTAAACTTATTGTCCTCTAGTCTATTCATGCTGAAAAAGCCTTATGCTCCTTTCATGTTCCTTTATCCTTTTCTCAATGGTCCACCCTGTCTCTCCCACATTTGCTTTACCGCACCTGCTTGGTATGTAGTACATATGCTACTGACTGTTGTTTTATGCCCAGGTCCCCATCAGCAGTACCAAGGAAAATTCAGAGTTTTAAGTGGGTCTGTGGATAGTTTCCATTCTGTACCATCTTAATATCTTTGAAAACCATGTATGATTTAATGGTAATATGTATGTACTCTTCTAATTGCTTTTCCAATACTCATCTGTATTTATTCTCTTCCCACTTTCCTCTTCAGTTCCTTGCTAAAATCTTTTTGATTGACTCATGATGTTCTCTCCTTATAACTCCAGTCATGGTTTACCCTAGAAGTTTCTTCCTTTTTTATCTTTTTGAATCTTACACCATTTTATCAACACAAAGTAGTGATCAGGGTCTGCATTGGTACCTGGATAACTGCATGACTTGGGTTTGCCTTTTTTAATAACCTTCACCTTACAATGATGTAATCTAATTGGTATCTCCTCATGTCTCCTGGGATATTCCATATGCATATGCCTTTGATTGTGTTTGGTCCATGTGTTTCTTACCATCAAACCATGCTTGCAAAATTTGAATGCTTTCTCACTTTGGTCATTTTTTCTTTTGAACAATACTCCCCTGATTATTTTCCTTCCTTCCTGTCACTTACTGCTTCTTGCTCATTCCCATTACATGGGAAAGATGATCTCTGCAGCATCTAATGTAGGAAACCTGGGAAAAACATTCCAGTGGTGGTAAAAATTAAGAGAACCACATGTCAGAACAGGCACATACCAGAAACTAAAATTATTTACAATTGGCCTAACTGTGGTGGTTTACAGGAAAACTAATTCCTTGTCAGTGACCAAGCGCAAGGCACAAACTCTCAACCTAACAATGGTACCTATCTTTCACTGGGCTGTTAAGGGGCCTCATTTAGAATGCCTGGGTTATGATCACTAAGCACTCACTCTGTGATTGTTTATGGGAATGGGATTCTGCACCAGGGACAATCACAGAGTACACTCACACCTAGGGCTGTCATAAGGGCGAAGTAAATATTCAGCCCTTCACCAAATCATAATTTCATAAATGGGACAAAGATTGGTTTTTTATTATATTGTTTGACATTTTCCAATACAAAATGAAATGCACTCAGTAAAATTATAACTCGACGTAATAAAGTCTATCGAATGAAATTATATCAGTCAGAACACCTTTTTTATGTGCTAAAATTCAGGAAAATCCCACTTTTTCAGGGTGTATGGCAACCATATGCACTCCATCTATCAGCAGTATCTTGTTAGAGATTTTTGGGAAGTTTGTTAAGGATACATACTGATAGGTCACACAATACACTCTCACACCCTCAATCAGGAACAGCTTCGGGTGGAAAACTAACTAAAAAGAGTGCGATGTGGACAGTAGTGGCACGGCCTAAGGTAACAGAGGGACAACACATAGAATAAAGCAAAAATGATGAGAGTGCATGTAGGATACATGTGTTTTGGCCATTTTTGTGTTCCTCTTCTGTCTTCTTTCCATTTGAATTTACAATATTGGTACTCTAGGATTCCACATGCTGATGACCTCAGAGGTATTGTCTCCCCATTGCTGGGCTCGACACCAGTCCTAGTTCACTGAGTTTCACAGTTACATATTAGGATTCATATGCTTCATTGAACAGTCCATCATGATATTTCATTATACTACTACTCTTCCTCATTCTACCATTACCGTCGTATGTTCATATATAGCTGAGCTTCTGTTTCATGATTTTTTATATGATTGACCAGAGTTTTTAAAATAAAAAAAATGTTCCTCCATGATTGTGAGGTGGACATTTTCAATTCTTTACTTCAAGAAAGATATTAAATGATCATTGTTGTATGCCATCTTGAAATTCTGAGTTGCAGTTGGTTATCACAAATTTGAGTATTCTGGGCCACATGTTTACTTGCTTCAAAAAACTTAATAAACTTTTCATGCTTCTTTATTTAAGTGAAATAAAGAAGTGGCTTTTGTTTTAATAATTTCTAGGTTTGGAAGCAAGAGCACCAAGGATGAATGTAATGATGCAAGGCACTCATCCCAGGAGCATGTCATCATTTTCAAACATTTATAGTGGATCTAAAGTTCTTAGGCTTGGCTTGTCAAAAAGAGCTAAGCTTCGACGTCTTCATCAACAGAAATGACTGTTCAAAGCATATTTTCTCTTGAGAGGAAGCAGAGTCCTTTTTGTTTGTCAACTGTCAAGATATTTTCAGTTATCCTTTTCCTGCAAATGATGAAGGTATTTTTCCATATAGAAAGGGTTCAAGTGATCCTACTCACGTCATACAGATAATGAGAACATTTTGTTCAATATTTTATCGTTGGCCTTTAATTTAATATTTAAAATGTTGAATTGGCTGGGGATGTGGCTCAAAAAGTTAAAGTACTTGTTTTTAAAAGTAATTAATACTTTCTTTTGTAACTTTATAAAGTATTCCAGTTATTTCCCATTATGTCTGGTGACATGAGAATTTTGAGTGTTATGTTTCCATTGTTTGACCTGCATATGAATATGTATGCATAACTTAGAAATGTGTATTAATAAAGACGGTTAAATCAACTAAGAACAATAATAGCAAATTTTTTATTACCGTACTAACTCTCTAAAAATACATTAGATTTTGTCTCTAAGACAACAGGTTGACTCTATGAAATGACCTAGATCAGCACTTTGTGGATGTTTTGTTTTTAATTTTCCCTGTCCACTTCTCCCTACCTCCCCTCCCCATCAATGTTTTACCAAAATTAGAGGAACTTCAATATCCAATATTTTCATCATTACTCACACAACACGGGATATTCCAGTAATATTCTATTTTCATCCCCCTATTTGGTCCCAGGGACATTGCAAATCATATTAGAAGATTCCAAGAATATTGGAAAATGGTTTGCATGGGAATATCCCATTGAGAATATTCTAGGAATATTCTATTATGGCTTGCATGAGAATATCCCCATTGCAAATATTTGAGAATATTCTAGGAATATTCTATTATGGTTCGCATGAGAATATCCCCATTGCAAATAATTGAGAATATTCTATGAATATTTTAAAAACGTTCGCATACGATTATTATAGGTAGGTGAGTAGGTAATAGGTACTGGCCCTGGACCAGTAGAATGAATCCTCGGCCAGTACGGGAATAATTCCGTTTTTACTTTTGGACTCCTGCGGGATATTCTGAGAGTATCCTAGGAATATTCTAAGTATCTTCCTCAGGAATATTCTCAGCATATCCTACAGCCCGGACGTATCGCATATGCTGGAAATAATCCTGATATAATCTGAGAATATTGAGAGTATGCTGGGAATATTCCAATATTTCCATTAGAATAATCCAGGAATATTCTGAGAATATGTGTGGAATATTCCTCAGGAATATTCTCAGTATATCCTACAGCCCGGACATATAGGATATGCTAAGAATATTCCCGGTATATTCTGAGAACATTGAGAATATGCCAGGAATATTCCAATATTTTCATGAGAATATTCCAGGAATATGCTAAGCATATTCTTGTGCTGTGTTGGTATGTCGTTGAAGCATAGCAACCCAAGTTAAATGTTTGTGTTTTTATTTGTAGTTAGGCAAATGATAGATTGAGCACCAAATCTTGCATCAATAAATTGAAATTCAAGAAGTGTGGGACCAGCTGTGACAGCTACTCTCGTGGAAGTCACATGCTGTGGAGATACGGGATTGTGCAAAATTTACTCTGAAAAAATCATCTGCCCAGGACTGGTATTTGAACCCAGATACCCTTTATCAGCTGGCAGTGCTTAAACTAATTGCTGGTTTTTTGGAAAATACAGTAAAGGTTGATCAAAATAATGGCATAGTGCCTTCCCCAAAGAACTGTCTACAGTTCTCTGGTATTAGTGTAATCTCTTTTGTGACATTTTTTCAGTTAAAATAATATGTTAGTTAAAACCCACTACCATTAGATATTCATTAAAGACTATTTTTGAGGCATCAGATGATAGGTGAATGATATGAAAAATGACTCAGTTAAAGAGCAAATAAAACCATAGGTCACTGCAAGAATTTTTTATGCCCACTGCTCTGAGTTACCCATGATGATTTTTGAGGTTTGAAACAATATTCAATGAATCATAGGAGAAATGAGAGTCAATTAAAGAGTATAAAAGAAACTATTGGACTCTGCCAGAATTTTTTTTGCCTTCATATACATATATATTGTGGTAAGGATGTGTGGTGGGGAGTATTAGAATAAATAAGGGAGGGAATGAGAAGAGAGAGGACCAAAGGTTTAATAAAGTAAAATGTGTTGAAAGAGTGTCTTAAATTAGTGTCGCTGTTTTTGTTGCAGTCAATTTGGTGAATGGGGAGAAGAAATTTTTGATGCATATTTTTGTTGTATCTCACTTATTTTTTAGTTTCTACCAACAGCTATATAGAGAGGGCATTAGGGGAGATGAAGGGTAGAAAAGCAGTGGGAAATGATAACCTGCATTCGGAGTTACTGGAGAATCTAGGTAGCAAGGGGAGACAATCCTTCTTTGAACTTATTCGTAGGATCTGCAAGGAAGGAGCATGGTCAGATTATTTTGTGAAAACAGTATTAATAGGTACCTATCCCAAAGAAGAATAAAGTGTCAGAATGCTAGGAGTAGGTATAGAACAATTGCCTAGTATAATTTCGCTCGTGGGAAAAGTTTTGCTTAGAGTATTAAATAGAAGGTTGGAGAGTAGGGCAAATTAATATTTAGGCAATGACCAGTTTGGGTTCAGGAAGGGGAGAACAACTCGGGATGCCATTGTGGTAATGAGGACACTTATAGATAGGAACATAGAGTATAATCAGGATGTTTTTGCTTGCTTTGTGGATTTTACAAAGATGCTTGACACAGTAAACTGGGAAAAACTAATGAAGATACTCAGGAAAATAGGAATAGATTGGCATGATAGGACACTCATCTGAAACTTATGTATGGGGCAGAGGGCTCAGGTGAGAGTAGCTGACGGTGAATCAGGGTGGGCAGTTAGGTCGTGGGTTAATGCAAGGGTGCATGTTGTCACCTTTGCTTTTTAACATTTATGCTGAGGATATGGTAAGAGAGGCATGGGAAGAGCTAGATGTGGGAATGAAAGTAGGAAGTGAGTTGATAAAGTCCGTTAGATTCGCGAACGACCAGGCATTGGTAAGTAGATCATCGAAAGGATTGCAAGCTTTAGTAGATGGATTGGAAAAGCAGTGCGAGAAATGCGCAATTAAGATTAATCATAAGAAAACAAAAGTTATGAGATTCTCTTGGGTAAGGAAAGCAAGGGTGATCATAACAATGGGAGGACAAACTGGAGCAGGTAGAACAATTTAATTACTTGGGTAGTACGCTAAAAGAAACGGGGCATAGTAGCAAAGACATTAGGAGGAGAATAGCGCTAGCGAAGGGAGCTGATGACGGGGACCTTAAGTAAGGGTAGAAAGAAGAGGCTGGTGAAGAGCTTGATATGGAGTGTGGCGTTGCATGGGGCAGAAATATGGACCTTGAGAAAGGAATACGAAAATAAGCTGAAGGCGTTCAGGATGTGGTTGCGGAAGAGGATGGAGAAAGTGCGGTGGACGAAAAGGAAGACAAATGAGGAAGTGCTTGATCAAGTTGGGGAGGAGAGGAAGCTTGTGGATGATATTAGAGGAAGGCAGAGTAGGTGGCTGGAAGGGGTAATGAGGAGTGATGATTTGTTGAAGGCCGTGATAGAGGGAAGGATGTTGGGTTAGCAGGGAAGGGAAGAAAGAGAATAGTTTTTATGGACGGGATGAAGAAAGGTAGGACTTACGCTGAGATGAAGAAAGAAATACTATATGTAGATAGGGCAATGCACCTGTAATAGTCTGTTGGATATTCTCTGACTTTCGTCATAACCTACCTTTAACCGGTAGATTAGGTACTCAGATGATGATGATGAGTTCTTGACATGTAGTGCGGGAATCAAATAAAGCCTAGCGTGAGGGAGTCTCTGCGGCTCCCAACCTTCATGGATACGTGCGACGATAAAATGACGGAAATGGCGTACGTTCCGCATCGACTTTTTCAAATGCGTCGGCTTTATTTTAAAAGGGTAATCTTCCACTGAAACCGTTCCCCCCCTGTCAACCCAAACCGTCATTTAAAACCGCCGCCCAACTGAGGCGTGCTTTTTCCTTCACTGCCCATTTATCAATCGGTCGCATCGGTTCGGCCGTGACGTAGCTCCTCTATCTCATGAGCAAGTAACCTCTCCCCGCAGAGAAAGGTTTCTCATTCTTTTGCCACTCGAGGTTCGCAGTGATGGCCATGCATCGGGTTGGCGGAAGGACTTTGGTCCTACAGAGCCTAAGGACTTTCAGGGTTTTCGGGAAACGCAGTTGTTCCGTTGTTTCTCAGTCCACTTCAGACTATGGGAAATTATTTCCGAAACGTGAAGAATTCCAGTCTCGCCATATAGGACCACGAGAGCATGACCAAATTGAGATGTTGGACCTCCTCGGATTCAAAGTAAGTAACATTTGCATTTTGGGAAAAAGTAACATTTTGGCAACAAACCCGACGAAGTATTTGGGCTTTGATAATAGAGGATCGACTAATTATGAAAAAATACATTTCAGACTTTGGATGAGATGACCGATCATGCTGTTCCGGATAATATCCGGCTCAAGAGGGATCTGAATATTGACGAGCCCTTGGGTAAGTGGATTTTTTTGTTGGAAGAACTGCTCATTCGTCGAAAATGGGGAAATGCTAATTTTAGTGGCGACAAGTGTTTGTGCTTGTGAGAGGGAAAGGGATCGGGGACGGATAGGAAGGTAGTTAATAGGCGACTACTTAAGCTTTCATTTTAACTCACAGTTGATCGTGCGAAAGTGTTATGTATTCCGTCGTTTGACGTTGTTTGTCACTCTTTTAAACTGGGATTGGGACTTTGCCTGTTATATTTGTCGCGTTGCCGCTGGAACTAAAAGTTTGTTTGTTGGGAGAAGGAAGTGAGAGCTGAAATTTGATGGGTCGCGTTTCGCTTGAGCCTCTGTGGCATTAGAATGTCCAGGAGGCAGTTGGGAAGTTTTAGGTCATTCTCGACGCGCTCTCGACCGCTAGCCCCTTCATAGAACAGCGGGCGGAAGGTCAATCCGCCCCGAGGTAGAGAGAGGCTCATTTCCCTCCGCGGTTGTGGCTTCGGTGGATGTCACTGCGGCACTCGGTCTTTTCTTTACTACCCCTAGTTATTATTGGCGATAAAATTTTACTGCGATTTTTTAAAGCTTAATGAAGGCTAGTTTTATCCATTTGCTTAAATGCTTATCTTTCTTGCATTTATATTGACGCTATCATAATGTCACAATTTGACTTTAAAGTTCCTCAAGGCATTGCAAGTGTCTCATTTGCCTCCAAGATCACAGCCGTTTGAGCAATCAAGTGGGAAGAGCATCAAGTAATGATGACCTTTCGATGGACATTTAATGTCTACGGCCTTACTTGCAGCAGAGGCAGTATCAGGAGGGAAGAATGTTGCTGGCGTTGCTGGTCTAAGGCGCGTCAACATTTGATTTTTATCGCGGGAACCTGTATTTTTTTCGTATATTCGGGTTTTACTTATGTTTGCAATACTATTCCCTGTTTAGAAAATGAAGACCCCAGAATTGCATTATTTATTTACAAAAGTAGCTCTCGTGCATAAGAAGTAATATATTGTGTCAGGCATTTTCAGAAATATTATGATAAATTGATTTAAAGATATTCAATCTTTCTTAAGGTGGAAAGTGCTACAAGACAAATATATTCGCCGCATGAACTGCATCTGCGTTCAAATTCGTCTGTAGACGCTGACAATATTCGGACATTTTTTCCATTATCTTCATCACTTTATTATCCTGTACACACTCGTTAGAGCGTATGGTAGTAAATTGGTGTAGATAATGTTGCAAAGATGTACACTTTTACTACGGAAACAGAAACTTTTACCATAAATCAAAGACTGGTATTGCTGTTTTCCGTATGATCATGATAGCAAAGCATGTTGCAAAGACAGCTATTACAGGTTATGTTTGCTGTTTTCTCAAAGTTCATTGATGTGGTGTGGCAGGCTTTTTCGCTGTTGGTCATTCAATCCAACCATTAAAATCACTTCAAACCTTGGCGATGAATTAATAGTCAAGAAACGGCGATATTACCTTGCCTATCATACGGAGTAATTTTGGCCTTGGCGGTCCTCTAAAGGTGGTTTGACGCAATTGGGAAAAAGAACCATATGAGTAAATCATTTTCGTTTCTTCAGGCAGTGTTAGTGCTTCCTTGTGATTAAAATTCCGGTTCACGTTCTATTTGTGATAAAATGGATTTTAGAGGGAAGCCGAATATCCGTTACCTCGAAACTGTTTGCCAGTATTTTTGGGGTGTTAATTTCACACAAAAAATGTCTTTATAACTTGATGCAACACTGATTAGAGTTGAAATAGCGCTAAAAACTCAGAGTTGGAGCCAGTGCCGTCCCTAGAGTAGTGCGATAGGTGCCGCTGCACTGGGCCCCGCGCCTATGGGGAAGCCTGGCTTGCCTCTTTCAGACGGCGCGGGGAAACCCGCCTATTACCAGAAATTACCTGCTACTTAGTACACATGTTAATTTCTTGAAATCATTAGCCAGTTTGAGGGTTAGTTTCCTTCTTTCAATGAAATATACTTATAATATGCTACTATATCAATAAGGGAATGCAACGTTAAGGGGGCCCCCGATGTTCGTAAATTGTACGGGGCCCCTCAATCCCCAGATACAGCCCTTTTTAGTTCTTCCTCTTTATCACAGCCACTCCGCCAATAGTAATAGGATTTTCAGTAGGATGCTACGAATGCTGCCATCATCATTTCGAGTAGTAATCTTGGTCTCCGCTTCTTCGTTGTGTTGCCGTAGTCTCACCCCCCTCCCGGTAGAATTTTAGCCAACAATATACTGTTTCTATTCAAATCCATTGCACTCGATACCCGAGCGACAGTTGAGCCAACCTAAACATCGATTTATCTCCCCAATCCCATCAATTTATCCCCTCTCCTGGACATATTAGAATTTTGTGAATATCCATGGAGGTCATCACAAAGAAAATATAGTGTTTGCAAAAGCAAATGAATTCAAATCCGCATCATATATAAACCTACCGATCAACTTCTATGAGTCTTTTAGTGATAAGTTCCCTTTTGTCTTACCTACGCAGTTTTGCTAAAGGAGAACTGTTTATCATTACCTGGTTTCGGTTGAGCCATATGAGAGAGTTCAATGGAACATTTCAAATGCATACAAGGTTATTTAATGTGCCTCAGTTCTCGTGGACTGGCTCTCAGGGCAGGCAAGCGGCTGGGAATCCATCAGCGATTTGGACGATCAGTCCATCACCTTACTGGGTTTGAATTTCTCTCGTCATGGCCGAGACCTAAGATTAATATGCCATCAGAAAGAAAAGTGATTTTCCCCCGAGAGCGATAGTGGCGTCACTCCGTTTTTAAGGAAACTTTTTCCCCCGTAGTACATAGTAAGTCCGTTTGATAGGAAAAATACCTCTTCTATAATGCATATGTCCTTTGGATCTGGTTAGAGCTAATTTTTGTCGACCGTGGTCGCAGTAAACCATCTTTATTTGTCGGAATCCACGTATGGAAAGTGCTATCGATTCTCGTCAAGTGATTGAGAACCTTTAAACTAAATATCAATCACAGCTTCAGTGCGTTGCAAACACACGGAACACTATTTGTAAATTGCAGCTGAATGAAAAATGAATAATTTTTGTTCTTTGATTATGGATAGTTCCTTGCGAGCTCCCATAGAATATGTGATCTGCTCCCGATTCTCGCCAGTTCTATTTATTTGGTTTCTTACATTCAGAATTTATGATATTCTGCGGGGTTACGAAATAATCTCGAGAGCTCTGGGTTTGTGTACATACGTTGCCGTCCGCTCCGTCTGTTAGATGGCAGTAGAAATGAAAAATTCAGCGTAAAGGTCATAGGCTTGGCGGGGGGCAATCTTCCTTGAGGTCAGCTCAGAGATTGTTTCACATCTCAGATAAGGGGGCAGTGACAGATTGGCTTTATGACCCAACATCGATCTAGATGGATGGTGGGAAAGGGGTAGCCGATGCAGTCATTCGCTCGCGAGCTTTTTAATTCTTGTCGGCTTCTTCCCTTCGCCTTAACGACGGAATGATGTTTCTTTTGATTTTACGGGAAGCCAGTCAGATGGGGAGATAATCTCGTTCTTGTAGAATAATTGTGAAATTGAGCATTGCAGCAAATAATTATACTGCCTGACTGTTTAATCTTTCGGGATTCATTCCGCGATGTTTAAAATTGCAAAACTATTTCCGCGAAAGCCTACGAGCTAATTATACTGCCTACCAAAATTCAGCATGGGAAATTTTTATGACTTAAAATTGGGGCTCAGTTCGCTCTTCTCTGCCTCCCTTAATTAAATCTTATACAATTAGATCCACACAATGTATTCGTGTAGGTAAACCCTGCAACTCCCGCGCCCTTATCGTAAGTTTGAAGCCGGTTTAATGCTTATGAAGCATATTGTCCTAGCATGACGCTAGTTGGGAGATGTCATTTAAGCTGTACGTATATTGTTCCGTCCTAGGGAAGTTTTTATATCCAGTTTCCATGAAATTTGTTCTCAGATTTGCGGCAGGGGCCTCAAATTTTCGAATTTTGGTATGATTTGGCATATTAGCTGTTACTTCTCATAGCTATGCTACTATGCTATTTGTTTATGCTTGGAATAGGGAACTTGGAGTAATTGTGGAGTAAAGTTATTCTGCCCTAAGTTACCTTCTAAATGGGAACTCCTATTCATCAAAATACAAAATTTTTACGCTTGTTTTATTTTTCCATTGCCTGTGTCTCGCTTCATGATCCTCTCACCTTGACACCCGGGAAAATGCCATTTACAGATGCCCTAAAAAAATTAGAAGGTGCCCGTTGAAATTTAACTAGATGAATACAAATTATAGACAACATTGAAATTACGATACATGCTATTTTCACTTCTGATTGTAAGAATCTCTTCAATCAGTATCAATCACCGACGTTGGGCGTTTTCTTGGAAACTGCAAAATGTGGTGGATAAAATGTTTTGCGTGGCCATAACTCCGTAAGCAAGCATTTCGATCCTATTTCCATTAGGCTAAAAACTTTATTTTACAACCCGTATCGGTTCCGTAAGTTACGCCGATTCCTCCTAAAACACCCTGTATACAGATTGCATGCCGTGCATTGAGCTAGATGTGGTTATTTTTTTATTGGAGTGTTAACTGTTCCTTTTCGGCGGAGGCACACGTAAAGTTCATTTCTGAATACCATCCATTTTCATTTTTCATCTATTTTCATTCTGTCTACCACAAGCGTGAGAATTTGTGTTTGACTCTTGTTATCCTCCTCACAGTGTTGTTTCCGACATGAGACAGTGACATAACGCCGTGTTTATGTGGCTAGAAGCCTTAGAGCCGCCTTACAGCCGCTCTGTGGTCTACTTTGCGTCTAATTCCTGTTTCGGATTCCTATCGTGCCATAGTGGTTCTAGCGGGAGCAATTATCAGTCATTGTATCTCCCATCAGTCCGACTCAATGAGTCATTGGAACGCGCAATGTCTTCCAAAACGTCTACATTTTAGTTCATCGGGAGGAAATTTCTGGATATGGTTCAGGATGTTAGAGCTTGCCTTGAGTCACTATGACCACAGTCACCTCTCACAGGAGTACTTCATCGGGACATCTCTTTCTCTCAGGTCTGTCGCCCTTATCGTATACATTTGCATGTTTGATCAAGCATTCCGTCCGTCAAGCATTCTCTCAATATGGCCAAACAAACATAGTGAACTTCCTTAATGCTTATTCCTTATCATTGCGTCTAGTGCAAATTCCTTCACCAACTACTTATCTCTCTCCCTATCACTCTATTTTTTCCGCAAATGCATGTTAATATCCCATATCACTTGTGTGTTTCCGAAGTTAATTTTATTATCCTAGCATTAACAAGTTTTTTCCCTGCCGCTGGGTGTGCGGGAGGTACTATTACACATATGTACGCGTCCTTCGGCAATTATAATTTTTTGTGTAGGTTCTCTAGATTCTACCAGAATCATTTTCCATCTTTCGCATAAATCGATACGTACGTTGATTTGACGCAAATTACTTAATTCTTTCCTCTGCCTCTACTCACTGTTTGTTCCTCGCTTTTATGCCGTTCACGGAAATTTTCATTCCAGAAGATTATTTTCCTGAAAATGAGTGCACTTACTTTCTTATCTCTAATTATTTCTATCAGTACAGCGTTTCGTAGAAGTGCTATCAGTAATAACTACATGCATTGTATTACTGCTACTATTAAAATTATAATATAAAGGTTAATGTCCTTTTCTCGTGCTTAGGAAATTAAATAGAGAATGGCTAATTCTTGCATTTAATCAATGGAAGACTGTTGCCGGGGAAAATATAAAAGAAACCACCTAATTATATTGGATCTATTAATGGTCATTATTACATCTCCATATCCCGTTGTAAGAATCCCAAAATGACTATTATTAATGTCGAGTAATGAGATGGGTAATTATAATTTTTAATAAGCGTTCCTATAAAACCATTTTTATGCCAAACCATATTTTATAATCGTTTTTCGTAGATTTTCGCAGTTCATTTTGATTTGAATAAATTTCTTTTGGTTTTCTGCTATATAATTAGTTTTTGAGCAACAGTTTCGCCGTGCTATTCTGCCGGCTTCGTCAGGCTTTCTGATTCAACAATTACAAATAAATGAACAAAATTAGGTGGTTATTATGTATCAGAATTAATTTAAACTTGAATTTTGCAAAATATAAATAAATCAACTATAAATGTATTCTGTTACACGATAACCTTCAAAGTGTGTTTATTTATTTGTAATCGTTGAAGCAGAAAGCCTGACGAAGCCGGCAGAATTGCACGGTGAAACTGTTGCTCAAAAACTAATTATATCGCAGGAAACCAAAAGAAATTTATTTTTAACATATTTAATAATATTTTATAGCTTCTGGTAGAGCAGTCGAATCTTGTAGAGTGTAGACAAGGTCCTTGATGATCTACAATAATAACACCAATATTCAATGTGCATGCAGAAATCGCCTATGACCCGCTCGTAAGCCGACCCCCCAACCATTTCCCCTAGAAAAAAGTCAGCTATAGAACGAGTATTATACGGTATCTGACTTATTTTTTACCAATTTACTCTGTCAAACGCCTTTTCGAAATCCACAAAGAAAGCTGAAGTATCCTGATTTTACTCTGTTTCTTTCTATGAGTATTCTCATGACCGCTATCGCATTCCGTGTCACTCTTCCCTTTCGGAACTCAAACTGGTCGTCGCCCAAGTAGTAATTTGCCATACCCTCCAACCTTTTATTAATTATTCTGAGAAATACTTTTGCTACGTGTGATATCAAGCTAATTTTTGTATTATTATCGCATTTTGACGCTTTTTTCTTCTTCGGGATAGGTATTAAGACTGATTTCACAAAATCCTCTGGCCAAACTCCTTCCTCGTAGATCCGACGAATAAGATTTAAAAACATCGTCTTCCCTACATAACTAAATTTTTTTAGGAAATCCGAAGGTATATCTACTCCCACAGTTTTTCTTGCTTCCATCTCTCGTAATGGCTTCTCTATTTCGCTGTCGAGTATCTCCGGTCCGAGGTTATCCTTATCTATTCTCTCATCCTCTATATCTAGGTTCTCAGGTGTATTGCTGCTGTTATATAGCTCTTCCTGGTATTCCCTCCATCTATCCTGGATAGCTTACTGTTCGATCAACATCTTCCCTGTTTTTCCGTAACTGTTTGCCCTCTTTTACCTCCGGATAACATATTCACTTAAGCGTATGGCGCACCAACTTCCCCGCCTTTCGGTAGCTTTGCATTGTCCTTTCCAGCAGCTTTCCTTCGCCCGATTGGTTACTCGCCGAAGTTTATTATTTAACTCGTTATACTTCCTCTTACCCATGTCGGTGTCGACGTTTTTCCTCATCATTCTCTCTTCTATTGTCCTAATCATTTCTTCCGTAACCCACTGCTTCTGTACCTTACTTGTTTCCAATGATCCTGTTGTTTTCTATGCTGCTCTTACTATGCCTGTTTTTATGCTTTCCCACCCTTCCTCGATTGACCCATTTGCTTTGCTGCGCCTATGTTCCTCTCCACTATTTCCGGGTATTCCCTCTTTTTCAACCATTTCAATGCTTCCACATTCCACCTCTTCATTCTTCTACTTTTAAAAAGCCTTTTGAATTCTAACGTCACATTTCATCAAAACTAAATTATGATCTGAGTCCGTACACGCCCCCGGATAGCTGCGCCAGTTTTTTACACTGTTCCTAAACATTGTGAATGAAAAAGTAATGCTTTGTTTTTCCACATAAATTTAATATAATTCGACTATGGTTTCGACTTAACGTCATCGTCAGGTACAGATTGAAAAACGTACACACTTATATACGTGGTTGAGCGGGGGGAGGAAGGGGGAATGGGTAGTACAGGTTGGTGGGGGGGGGGGGAGGAAGCATGTGAAGATGGGTTAGTCGGGATGGGTGAGATTGGCTTGAGGGTATGAGCCATTTATTCTCCAAGTGCAAGAATACCATCCCGAAAATGGAAAGGAATGGTGTATATAAAATAACATGTTGCTCAGCTAGACCTGTGTGCCGCCGCGCCGCCGATGGTTCTGATGACGCCGCCGACGGATTACATGCGGCGCGCCGCCGATAGCGCCGCCGGTCCTCTAGGTCGGCGGCGCGGCGCCGTTCTGCGTAGCAATTTACAAGCCATTGCTGTTTGTGCATGGATACTGTATTTGTTTACCCTTATCACTGCGGACTCCTCATAATTGATTTTCATAATATTGTCTAATATCACTCATCGCAGTTACATCCGTGAATCAATAGACATAGCCTTCTCTCATTAGCGGCAGTTAACAGTGCATTAACGGACTGAGGGATCTTCAAAGACTTAGAGATAGCTTTTCAAACTGGTCGACGAGTTGCATGCTAATGCCCTATCCTTAGCATTTAAATAAAAAAACTCGCATTTTATGCTTTTTCACAAATATCTTTTTCATTCTCTCTAATTGGAATTGTAATAACGCCGGCAAATTGGAAAGGTTTTCCTTATCCTCCAGCCCCCCTCCCATGCCTTTTTACCCTCTCAAGGATGAATTTTCAATTTGAGGGGAAACAATATTTCTTTTGATTTCCTACAACTGAGCAACCATAACAATATAGTTACATGGTCAACATTCTAACTTAATTGAAAGAAAATAAATTCCCCAAGGTCGTACTCTTTACTGGGCGAAAAAAGGGGGAGGGGGAAGAAGGGATGAATAGGGTGTTGGAAGGTTAGTAAGGACGTTAATCAGACCAGATAAAATTGGCCTTTTTTATCTGGTCTTGATAACGTCCTTACTAACGTTCCAACACCCTATTCATCCCTTCTTCTCCCTCCTTTTTTTCGCCCAGTAAAGAGTACGGCCTTGGGGAATTTATTTTCTTTCAACTGTTTTACGGCCGTAGAACGTTCAATTATCTATATTCTAACTTAAGCCAATAGGCGATTTTGGCACTGGAGATAACGGCATTGAAGAACTCATTACGAAACTTCGGTATGGTCAACGTTGCTCGTACCTGTTTCAGGAAGCACAAAACGAAACAAAAACACCAGAGGTCGCGAGTCATCTGACGGATGATAACAATGTATTACGTCGGTAGTCGCGAATCATCTAAGAGATTCTGAAGTCGAAATAAGGGCGCAATGTACTTATGTACAGCGAATCATAGAATACATTTTCGGTTAGAAGAAAAAAGCGTTTAGAAGTTAGCATGAGTCGCTCTCCCCCAGCTCAAGGTTAGTAAAATGTGACAGATGCCGGAGCGAATGTAAGAAAAGCGACGCGATTGGCAATGCTTCCGAGTCATCTTTGCTTGGGAAATTCAATACTTAACTTGATCATGGTTGACGGAATAAATAAGGTGCTTGAAATCAGGGAGTTAGTGAACAAAGTGAGAGACATCGTAAAAACGGTAGATACGTTACCATAGTAGCGATTTGGAGGCTGAGGTAGAAAATGAGCAGAGAAAATTGCTTTCTCACTAGGTGAAGTGTAGACCAGGTTGTAGAAGATGATGCAAATCCCCCACTGTCTGATGGAGATGAGGACATTCAGGAAAATTTCGATATGATCTCCTCCCATAGGACAGCCAAAAGCGAGTGACCAAAAAGATGGCATGGCACTTTGGAAATGTTAGTCTCTTGGAGGCATTAACTGAAAACCAATAAATTCTGTTTAAGCCGCATTGAAAAAGGCGAAAGAAGACTGAAACCTGTTGAATTGTCTTTAATGCAATAATTGGTAAAATTCATTCAGAATTTTAAGAGTGTGGTGAAGCTCTTTTCCGCTCAAAGCTATTGGACTTAATCTATCCCTCGTTCTACGAGCGGAAATTTGTGAGGTTTTAAAACCTAATGACGACGATAGCACGCACTTCTATTGCAGAGATAATGACTTCCATACAACAAAAGTTTGATCACAGGTTTCCGGTCGCTGACTTGTGCATTATTGCGTCTCTGCTAGATCCGCGATTCCAAAATCTAAATGAAGCAGCAGCATATTTCACCACCCGAAGAAAAACAAAAGAAAATGTTTTGTGTCGCCATAGTTTATGACCCATATTATTGGTCCCGTAGAAGAAAAAGAAAAATCTAGTATTTCACCGCGAATTCAGCCATTAGAACCATCATCATCGCCTCGCCTGATGGACTTATCACGGAAACACTCCGTGGGCGGAAATGTATTGTGGAGATTGAAAGTTGAGGAGTATATTTTAGCTATGTCTATACCCCAAAAATGGTCGTAGAGGGAGATATTTTGAAATTGTGGGGGGAAATTAAATCCCAATTTCCGTGTACATATTGCTCATCTAGCTCGAAAAAATTATCCATTCCGGCCACAAGCACGCCTAGTGAACGAGTTTTTTTTCCATCGCTGGGTTGACAATATGTCAAATGATCATTCATAATTCCATCAACCGTGGATAAAATAGTTTTTTATCACGATAAATACAAATAATTTAACGGAAATAATCCAAATATAGGAGTAAAATTTGATAAATTTTTGTTGCTTCGAGGTATGAATATTTTTTGTCAATTTCGAAAATCAATATTTAAAAAGGAAAACCTTTACTATAAAATCCTTAACTCTAAGCAATTATACCCTTATACACTGACGATTGCAGCAGGTGATAAATTTACAAATGAGATCTTTACAGAGGATATTTCTGTAATACGTTGGTAAAATTTGATAAAATAAGTTTTTACCTGACTTTTACATAAATGTTTATATTTAGTAATGATTATAATGAATCATTTGTATTATTATGTCCTACTGTTCTACAGTACTTGTGAATATATTATGGTCTATTAACTACGCCGCCGACCCATTTCCAGCCGGCGTCCGCCGCCGGTAGTTTTCCCATCGTTGCACAGGTCTATGCTCAGCTGTGTATGTCGGGCAGACGGGTAGAAAGTTCCAGGATAGACTCAATGAACATAAAGCATGTTTTAAACACGCCAATTCAAATTCGAACTTCGCTAAACACCTTTTGAATAACGGCCATAAA
Organism: Pyrrhosoma nymphula; assembly: GCA_963573305.1. Lineage (NCBI taxonomy): Eukaryota > Metazoa > Arthropoda > Insecta > Odonata > Coenagrionidae > Pyrrhosoma > Pyrrhosoma nymphula. The sequence goes on from OY754327.1 coordinate 172,491,490, forward strand.
AGTGATCTTTCCTTGGAAAATTGGTACCCGGGAAGTAAAGGACCCCTTTCTTTCTATCTTGGCTAGAATCTTTGGCTAGACTCTCTCGAACAAGTCGAAATTTTACAATGAGTACACGCAGATTGCGTCATTGTTAACGAATTTCTGTATGCTTCCCGCTCTCCCCTCCTCAACCTCTCCCTCTTCCATTAACACCCCCCCCCACCTCCATACTGATCTCCAAACCCTCTGTCGATGCAACTACAACCCGCTGCCACCGTAGGTAGTCAGCACTGGCGACTCTACCAACTTCCCACCCACCCCACCTCCGCCTCCCACATTCCAGACCCATGGCTCCAACCCTCAAGCCAACCCCACCCATCCCGACATTCCCACATTCCCCCCTTTCCATGCTTCCTCTCCCCCACCTTTACTACCCATTCTCCCTTCCTCCCTCCACTCATCCATGAATAAGTGTAGACGTTTTTGAATCTGTACCTGAAGATTACGTAAAGTCGAAACCATGGTCGTACTATATTAAATGTATGGGGAAAAACAAAGCATTAGGTACTTTTTCATTCACAATGATCAATAAATTCCACGAAGTCACGTCGGAAACCACCAGCACTTCCTAAATCTCTGTGTTACCATTATGGAATCAATTTGATATCGCTCGGTATCCCCCGGAATTTTACATATGTACCTACGCCTGGGGTGATATTAAAACCAAGTGTTTGTTCCTACCAATGCATTTCTTCAACTTGCTCTCACCGTGGTCATTTCAAAATTCAACTTGCTTCTCACCGTGGTCATTTCTTCTTCCTAACCCATAGCTTCCCACTTCAAAGCCATCCTTTCCTTCCCCACCTCTGCATTCTAGTCACCCATCATGCTTTTCTTTCCCGGGACTTCTCTCATTATTTCTTCTAGTTGATCGTATACCCCATCCACATCTTCCGCCCTATGGTTACTTGTAGGCATGCACTCCTGGACCAATACGAAATTCGTCGTGCGAGCATTTATTTCAACCAATAATTTTCTGTTGCTCACCTGTTCAATGTTTGCTACCCTCTTCCTCAGTTTTGCATTCAAAACCATAGCTATCCCACGTTGACTCTAATTCCCCTCACTGTAGATTACCCTGTAACTTTCACTCCAATAGTCCCCGCTATCCCTCCAACTCACCTCGCACAGCCCCAAAGCATCTATGTTCCCTTTTTCCATTTCCTGTTTAATATTTTCTAGCTTTCCAGCCATCATCATTTTCCTATCGTTCCAAGTTCATTTTTTTACGAGTACTCTCCTCCTCCTCTTCTTCTTGGTCACCTTTTGTCGTAGTCCTTGTATCCTCTGATGACGTTATTGCGCTAGGATTTTGTGTGATGACGAACGCGTAGGCCTTGCCTCCTCCGCTGCCGGGCACGACACCCGCCCTAGTGGGTGGCATCCCGTATTTTCCAGGAAACAATTATCTTTGATTTGCTTCCATTTTCAGGTATTGATAGTGGGGGGGGGGGGGGCTTCCGCATCACCGCTCCCCAACACTATTTTCAACGTGAGACCATCACATGTCACCATCACCTTTCGTCAGTCTCATACCCTTCGACCTACCTGGCATTGGTGGCCCTACTGGGAGCAATCGTTATAGCTACCGCCAGTCCAGCTCTATGGGTCATTGGAACGCGCAAGCCCTTCCATCGCGGCAAGGATGTAGTACAAGGGAAGGGGATTATTAATTAATTAATGCAGAAACTAGCGTAAATTTTACATTTAAATAGAGCCTCAGAAATAAGGTTAATTTTAACTTCTTTTAACAGGTACTTGGATTTAATTTTGCTGATAATATGTCTAGCGCTGAATATTTTGCGAATGACATATTTAAATATATGCATTATGATTTTATGTAAAAACATTGTTTTGAGAAGTAAATGTCAATATTTTAGAAAATCAATTAAATCACTATCAAAATTGATACATGATACAATACATGATAAAAATTGTGCTACACTTTAAAATATCGTTCAGGAATGCAATGTTACTACATTAAAATTACTCCGAGTCACTGAGATATGGATCACTTACACTGCCACTGTCTAAAGTAGAGCCAGGTACATCTTTTGGTAAGCGGCTTAGCTTCCTTTTTAGGGATTTTTCTGGGCCTGGAAAAGTAGGGATCATATGAAATTAGAATCAAGTTTAAAACATCTCCCATTGTCGCTCCCTGGAAACTTTTGTGGAATACCCGTCACGATGCCTTCTGATATCTTTATTACGCGGCTTTTGTGCTTCCTACGAAAGTATTGGATTGGCAGAAGAGGTCAAGATATTACTTGAGGGAATACGAAGAAGTACTTAGCACTCTCACTGGCTTGAAATACCATGAGTACCTTTTGTAAATTTGTTTAGCGGTATATATAACATATTCTTAGAAAGCACCCACATAAATGGAATTACCGCTGGGCATTGTTTTCAGTATCACTTGAAAAAGTCCAATAAGCATTACAAAATTTATAATTAGATGTTAATGTTATAAGCGTTGATAAGATAAAGAAGAAGTAGTAATGTTATCTTAAAACTTTTTTTCAAGTCCTCTTCAATTCCAGAAATATTTGAGGAACCTAGGATATTCTCTAGAAACCTACAAGCTGTGTTTACGTCGGTCGTGTTTACGTCGTCGAGCCTCGGCTCGTCTACTATCAAGACAAACTCTTCTTTGAAATCCCTCATAGTTCTTTTCTAAGTTTTTAATTTTTTTCTTTTCTTCTTCTTCACGCACTTCCCATTTATTTCTGGAGGTCGGTAGCCTATGTGCATGAGGCACTCAAGAAGGTGAATTCAAGCATGTAGCGTAAATAGCCCAAATCTAAAATCTGCTTCATTCAACATCATTTTCCGAATGGCTCGAATGATGTTAAAATATTTTGCTGAAGCCCCACACAAATGATACCTTAGAGATGATGTATCGCTTAGGCAGTATTGAAAAATATTCTATTTATCACTGTGAGCATTATTTCATGACATTATCTGAGTAAACTACCGGTGAAAGGTTATGATGAAAGTCAGAGAATATCCAATAGACTCTAACACGTGCAGTGCCCTATCTACTTATAGTATTTATTTCTTCATCTCAGAGTGTCCTTCCTTTCTTCATCCCGTCCATAAAACATACTTTCTTTCTCTTCCCCGCTTGCCCAACAAACATCCTTCCTTCTATCACTGCCTTAAGCAACCCATCACCCCTCGGCCCTCATTACCCCTTCCAGCCACCTACCCTGCCTTCTCCTAATCTCTTCCACAAGCTTTCTCTCCTCGCCAACTAGGTCAAGTACTTCCTCCTTTGTCTTCCTTTCCGTCCACCGCACCTTCTCCATCCTCCTCCAAACCAACATCTCGAACTTCTTCAGCCTATTTTCGTTTTCGTTTCTCTAAGTCTACATTTCCACCCCATAAAACGCCACACTGAATATCAAGCTCTTCACCAGCCTCTTTTTTACATCCTTTCATAAAGTCCCCGTCATTAGCTCCCTTCTATTATTGTACGCTTCCTTCGCTAGCGCTATTCTCCTCCTAATGTCTTTGCTACTATGCCCTGTTTCTTCTAGCGTACTACCCAAGTAATTAAATTGTTCTACTTGCTCCAGTTTGTGTTCTCCTATTTTTATGATCAGCGTCGCCTTCTTTGTCCAAGAGAATCTCATTACTTTTGTTTTCTTATGATTAATTACCATTCATTATTTCTCGTACTGCTTTTCCGATGCATCTACTAAAGCTTGCAACCCATTTGATGACCGACTGACCAACGCCTGTTCGTCCCCGAATCTAACTGACTATGTACTGGATTCCTGCTTTGATTCCCACATCTAACTCTTCCCTTGCCTCTCTTACTATTTCCTCTGCATAGATGTTAAAAAGCAAAGGCGACAACGGGCAACCTTGCCTTACTCCGCTGAGCCTCACCTGGGCCCTCTGCCCCATATATAAGTTTCGGATGAGTCTCCTATTACGCCAATCTATTCCTATTGTTACGTGCGTGGGTGCAAAAACAACTCTTCTTATTTCCGTAACTCTTTAAACACATTTATTTCCCTACAAATGTACACACAGTAACATTAAAGTCGTTCCCAAACACACCATTTCCCGAATCCTCCTTGTTGATTCCTGGTCTCCCGTCAATAACCACCGTTGCCAAGGCTCTGGATCCTTCCTCCGCTACACTGCCCCCTCCTTAAGGCTGTTTCGTCCCAGTTCTTACCCTGGTCTTGGCCAAGTTATTCGGCCACCAAACGCGCGTTCACCTCTTGGTCTCCCTCGACTCTTGCGTTGCCACCTGCGTAAGGTGCCAGTCGATGAAAATGGACCACTTTCGGTTTTCCTCGAGGGGGTTTGCGAATGCGATAAATAACATCGTTTATTCGCTTCAGGACTTCATACGGACTTTCCCACGCTCGTTGAAATTTAGGTGACAGGCCACGCCGCCTCTGGGGGTTGTAGAACCATACTTGGTCTTTAGCCTGGAAACCTCCTTCTTGCGCTCGAGCATCGTAGTTCTGCTTCATGCTGTCACTGGCTTCCTCCATATTTCTACAGACTAGATCATGGATTTGGTCCATCTTCTCCCTCAAACGACTGACATAATCCTCTCCCGCTATAAGCTCTTCGCCGGGTTCGCTGCCAAACCTCAGGTCACATGGCAGGCGTAATTCTCTCCCAAAGAGGATGCAAGCTGGGGTCTGTCCTGTAGTTTCATGGACCGAAGATCTATATAACAGAAGGAATAGTGGCAGATATTCATCCCAATCGCGCTGGCTCTCCGAGACCACCTTGGAGAGGTGTCGGCAATTAAGTCGGCCGACCGTCCCGTTCATACGCTCGACCATGCCATCCGATTGGGGTTGTAGCGGAGTAGTTCGTGTTTTTCTTATCCCCTTGAGCAAACAGACTTGTAGGAATACGACAGACTCGAATTTTCTGCCTTGGTCGGGCCCGCCACGTCGATGGCTAATCCTTCGAACGGGCTCCCCACGTTGTACCGACACATGGGCGCCGTTTTTCTTCCTCTCAGCCCGTTTGCGGTGGCACATACCTCGCACCATCTGCACCAAATTTTGGCATTCTCCCTGCAGTTAACCCAGTAGAACCTCTCTCTGATCTTGGCTAGTGTTTTACTGATGCCGAAATGACCTCCGGAGCTTTCGTAGTGCAGATTCTGTAGAACTTCAGGTACCAACTTCTGGGGAACGACGATCTGCGTCCTCGCAGATTTCCCATCGAGGCTCTCGACCACTTGCTTCAGAACTCCGTCGTCCAACTTTAAGCCGTCCCATTGTGCCCAATACGACTCCACTTTTTGACTCGAAGGAGCGACTTCTTCCCACCCAGGTCGGCGTCCCGCTTATTTCAAACGGACCATCCTACCAATTTCCGAATCTTCAGATTGTTTGGAACGAAGCGCGGTGGGTACCCAACTGTCGTCGACCACAGTCACTCGTCTTGCTTGACCAATCATTCCTTCTTGTCGCAAGCAATGGCCACATTCCGCCGGACACGACCCTCCAGACAAGGCATCAGCATTCATGTGAATGACTCCAGTTCGATGTTCAATCTCGAACTCATTTTCTTGATCGAGGGCCTTCAGACGATCTTCAATGCGCTTCTCTACGTTGACTTCCACCTTTTTCAAGTCCTCCTTCACCCTATTTACCCTCTCCTGCACGTCTTGTACCTCCGAAGTTGCGTATCTTAATTCTTTCTTCACTTCATTGGCATCGGCTTTCAGCTCACCCTTCACTCCGCTGACGTCGCTTTTTAGCTCGCTTTTCAATTCACTGATGTCTTTCAACTCACCTTTAATTTCGACTAGCTTCTCAAGCAATTCGTCTTTGATGGTTCGGAAATTCTCGAAAAGCTCTTTCAATGCTCTGACATTTTCGTTACGCTCCTCTTTAAAGAGACCGAGGACCTGCGTGAATTCGTGCGCGCCGTCTTCCATCTCGAAGAGGAAATCCTCGGGGTCCACACCCTCGGCCTGAAGCGCCTCACGAAGCCGCAACCAAAGTACCGATTTCGTCCCACCAGTCTCCATGTCACGCTCCTCCAACTCGCGCTTCAAATCCGCCACTTTCAACTCACTCAGCCTCGCCACTCTTGAAGCCATGCTCCTGACTTACACGAAAATAAGTCGTGTCTAACACTCAAAAAGTCCACCAAAATTCACTAATCTACCCCACACCTGACACCAGTTGTTACGTGCGTGGGTGCAAAAACAACTCTTCTTATTTCCGTAACTCTTTTAACACATTTATTTCCCTAAAAATGTACACACAGTAACATTAAAGTCGTTCCCAAACACACCATTTCCCGAATCCTCCTTGTTGATTCCTCGTCTCCCGTCAATAACCACCGTTGCCAAGGCTCTGGATCCTTCCTCCGCTACACTGTTTCCCAGTATGTTCATTAGCTTCTCACAATTTACTGTCAAACGCCTTTTCGATATCCAAAAAGCAAGCAAAAACATCCTGATTATACTGTTTCTATCTATAAGTGTCCTCATTACCGCAATCGTGTCTCCAGTTGCCCTCCCCTTCATGAACCCAAATTGGCCATCGCCTAAATAGTCATTTGTTCTGCTCTCCTTCCTTCTATTTAGTATTTTGTGCTAAACTTTTGCCACGTGCGAAATTAAACTATTTGTTCCATACTCCTTGCATTCTGACGCTTTCTTCTTCTTCGGGATAGGTATTAATACTGTTTCCACGAAATCCACTGGCCATACTCCTTCCTCGTAGATCCTACAAATAAGTTAGAAGAAGGATTGTCTCCCCTTATTACCTAGATTCTTCAGTAGTTCCGAAGTAAGTTATCGGTTCCCACGGCTTTCCTACACTTCATCTCCCTCTATTTCGCTGTCATTTAACTCCGGTCCGAGGTTATCCTTATCTATTGTTCCTTCCTCCTCTGTATCTAGGTTTACGGGTCTATTCTCGCTGTGGTATAGCTCATCTACGTATTCTCTCCACCTTTACAGGATATCTTCCTGTTCGATCAATTTTTTCCTTGTTTTGTCCTTAACCTTTTGTTTCGTTTTCCCTCTCTTCCCACCTTATAAAATTTTCACTTTGACGTTTAAAGAACCCGCTTACCCCTCTTCCTGCAGCCTTCCTATTTTCTCACACTGTCCCTTCCACCAGTTTACCTTTGCCCTATTGGTCACCCGCCAGAGTGTATTATTTACCGTATTTCTCCGAATATAAGCCGCACTCGAATTTACGCCGCACACAGTTTTTGGGGTCTCAAGCAGGGAAAAAAGTTACTACGCGAATTTAAGCCGCATCCTTTTTAGTCCATCCCGTACTTCCTATGTACAGTATTAGGCATTAGAATTTTATATCTGTTTTTACATTACCTATGTGTGATTCAATGTTACTTATTTTATCCTTTAATATATCAATAAATTGTGCACCAATTTGACCTTTTTCAGCGTTATTTCTTACTTTACCCGTGGCTTAGGCGAGTTTAGCTGGCGTCCGCGTGAATCCGTTGGCTGGTTTGCTCAAATCGGTCATTTTTACGATTTTTTGAAAGTAGTCGAATTTAAGCCGCACCTCGAATATTAGCCGCACCCCGATTTTGAGGCCCCAAAATCGGAAAAAAGTGCGGCTTTTTTCGGAGAAATAGGGTAATTCATTGTACTTCCTCATGCCTAAGTCGATGTTGACATTTTTCCATATCCTTCTCTCATCAATTTTCTTAATCATTTCTCCCCTAATCCACTGCATAACCCTTTTCTTTTCCACCGTTCCTATTGTTTTCTCTGCCTGTGCCTATGCCTGTTTTTATATTTATCCATCTTCTCTCTATTGTTCCCATACGTTTTTCTTCACCTATGTTCTTTTTCACCAGCTCTTGGTATTCCCTCCTTTTCAACCCTATCAATGCTTCTAGGTTCCACATCTTTATCTTTCTATCTTTACAAAGGCTTTTGAATCTGACTTCACAGTTCATCATCACCAAGTTATGATCTGAGTCCCCATCCACCCCTGGATAGCTTCGAGTTTTTTTCACTGTTCCTAAATCTCTGTCTCACCATTATATAATCAATTTGACGGCATACAGGCAAGTAGAATCCAAGCAGCTGATTCTTTTCAATACGTTTTATTTCCTGGGTGATGATTTCAATTTTTTCATTGACCAACTGCAGGTGTGCAGACCTGCAGTATAGCGGAAATAAGGCAAGAGTAATCTACCTGACAATTGACTTGTTTCTTACCCCCAATCGAATCAACAGCCAACTGAAACTGTACAAATGATGTCACGGAGACGTTTGCATCAGAGGATGATTTTTTTCTGGGATTTTTTCTTGTACTCACTCACAATCAGTCCTTTACCATCACAGCTCCAATTTGAAATTAGCTCGTTTATATTTGAAATTAGAAAGTTGAAAAGTTAGTGGTAGGAAAGTGTATTTATTATATCGTGTTGCACCGTTATAATACGAATGATAGTATGATCCAATAGGTACTGCTAATCCACTTTAAGCGAAGCTTTTTGTGTTGTCAATTTCTTCTGGAACACCTTTCCTTAGCCTCAGTGATTTCATAGTTAGGAGGAGTTCTGCTATTCATCTACATCTACATACTACCCCGCAAGCCGCCACAAGAGGCGTTTGGCGGGGGGTGTTAGGACACCAGCCGTTTACACATAAAAAGGAAACGCTCTAATGAAATTACGCCTAGCATTTATTAAAGTCCCTTATTGTTCGGGGGAAAAACGAATTCCATACCTATCCGTTCGGCAAAATATCTATCTTAATTTATCGTTTCTGTCGGACCTGGAAATATAGTGGGGTTCTAATATGATGTTCTCCGTGTCGCTCTTAAAGATATCTATTCTTAATTGCTCAAGTAATCTAAGCCTAGCGCGCAGCCTCCGAGTCTCTAGCGGCTCCCAGCCTAATTCGTTTAACATCTGTGTAACGCTGTCTATACGCTATTGCACGTCAGTGCCATGGTCCTTACCACATTATACTTCCTCTTTGTAAGTTTTGCCTCGATCAGCACTTATAATGTCCCGCAGGTGCGTTATCAGTGCAGATGATCATCGGAGATTCGGGAGGCGGACAAATTTACGCAATTACGCCTGTATTAGATCTGCAGTATTTGTTGCTCCTATAGGTGGAGTTTCCGTCACTTCCTTAACCTATTGTGCAGCGTCTAAATGGCAAGATGTTCGAAAGCTCAATATGTAGCATAAGGAGGTTAAGATGGTCTGACTTCAACACGTAATGTTTCGGTCTGTTATCGCTGTCATCGTTCAACACATCTTCAAAGGGAAATCATGGGGCGACCAGTTTAATATTGCTGAGATATGAAGAATTACTGGTGGACTGATGCCCTTTTCAAGCCATTCTATATTTTCTCTTTTAACGAATTCATCGTTCTTTGACTATGACTGCCGATTAGACTTAATTTGAAATGTCAAGATAGCCAGAAATGTTTTTATCTTAAAGGTAATACGGTCAGTATTTCGAAATTCTCGTGCAACTGGAAGCACCTTTCCTCGCAACTGGCTTACAGGCACGAAATCATGACCTTGGCCTTCTCTTTCCTTTTTTAAGTGTTATATGACTGCTTTTTTATTCTGAAAATTAAGATTTCCAAGTATAATAACCGAAGCGTACCACGAGAAAATCGAAAACATAAGAGTTCCTGAGGAAAATGAGCTGTACGTATGTTTTAATAAATTCCATGTATTCCGGATATCAGCAGAATGTTTTTTCATGGCATCATTTTAGAGAAAATAGGCCTTAACATTATGCCAATTTTTAGACCCGATGCCTCTTATTCATAACTTTTTTTTTACATATATTAAAAAAAACTGCCTTTTATGCGATGATATTATATGCGATGATAAATATAGTCAATATAATTATTAAACTATAAATGCGAATAATAGCTATGAAATTATACTATAATAACCTCCAATAGTGAAGTTTTATCTCTATGGTGTCCGGTTTTCACTTAAGTGTCGCACTTGAACGTTTCCTTCTTTTTCCAGCAAACTGGTACTACCGACGAAACTCCCCGAAAGAGATCTGCCGACAGTCAGTGGAACCCTAATAAAGACAGGGACAGTGCCATTAGCATCCCAGGTCATCAAGCTTAGGGTTGCAACGGTCAAAAATCCTTCATACCAACTTTCCATTTCAGGATTTTCGGTAAATTTACCACTGTGCGACGTTTTCAAAAGAGATTCTTTTTGTCATCAGGGCTGTTATAGTCTACTAAGTAGTATTTTGGGCGTCTCTTGCTTTGGAGATACAAGTGTTCGAAGTTCTTACCGTAAAAACATTCAATACGTGGCGTCCTTTTCTACTGAGAATTTTAGAGGGGCTATATATAGGGGCAAGTTGTTTTGACGAGGTATCTTGCATGCATGTATGCACGTGCCGTCCATATGCACGGTACCATGTGACAACATTTTCCTATATAGCCCCGCTGAAATTCGCTTAAGCAAAGGATGCCGAGGTATCTTAATTGTTTTAAGCACCTGGCGTGAAATCTAGGATTCCCAGTCCAGGCGAATTATTTTTACACTGTGAACAAGGCACATTTATGTGACTCACAAATGTTTAGGGTTGTAAAGGAACTCAACTTTTTAACGTTGCTGTATGAAAAATATATGAATGTCCTTCATAAGAATAAACTTGACAGAAAGAATCAGTATTTTTTCTTTGCCTTCATAACAAATTCGAATAGGCACTGGATGTGAAGAAAAAGAATATAAACAAACGCGTCGTGATTCGAGTTTGCTGCTGACATTGGGAAATAATTTCGGTTTTTATAAATATTTGACATGGTATTCCACCAATTCTCATCTGACCTAGTCATATTTACTAGTTATTATTTAAGACGAAGTAATTCGTCGTTGTCATTTGATTCTCAGCACGCACCGCTTCTGCCATCAGCGCGACTCGGCCTCTCACCCGCGCTCGGAGCGGGATTGCCACTCTACGGGTACGTACGTATGTACCTCAGCTACCATTCTAGCCCGCAAATACGAGCCAGTAGAGTGTTTTTAGTGCCCGTATTCATTGCCGCGTCACCTAACTCGTTGTGACAGCTACCGCTAATTTTTTTATGACTCCCAAAAGTAAAGGTAGGTAACGGTATTTCAGAAACAGTGAAAAGAGAGCAATCAAGGAAATAGTGCACAGGTTCTCTATGAAGGAAAATGTTCGAATTCTTGATTCAATTCGGAAAGAAAACGTAAACCGAACTCGCTAAAATTTACAGTAAGAACGAATTGTCCATTGGTGAGGTAGTGATAGACGAAAAATACACTCACTATTTATATGAAATCAACCCAAGAAATTAATATTGTTACAGTCATTATGCAAGAAATAATTGTATTTGCCCGTTTTAGCTCGATGGCGACAGCACTAGGCGTGTAAAACAAAATAAAATCTCACTTTGCGGAAGGGAAGGTTTGGCGAGCAGTGCCCGGCGCTATCCTTGGAGGACTCTCAGCAATGTTTGGCACAAAGATTTCTGACGGAAGGGAGTGGAATGTTGATTAATAGGGCGTCGTGGACTAGGTGAAAGTCCCTGCCTGTAACCTCGTCCCTCACCGTGATGACCTTGGATCATGCGATTTGCGGAAGGTCGGATTAGTTAGGGCAAAAGGAAAATGAAAATGATATCTCGTATTTGGGACGTCACGTAGCGAAAGAAAAAGCCAGCGTGTTGTTAATAAGTGTACGACGCGAATTCTCGTGTAATTGTAGTCCATTACTAAAAATATTTTGTTCATAGGGTTGTTTTCAGCACATACTGGGAAGCTGCACATACTGGGAAGATTTCCCTTACACGGTAATAATTTAATTTCGTTGACAATCTCTCGGGTTTTCCACCTGGTAAGAATATCCATTTCTTCCAATGTTTCGATAGGAGACTCTCCCATCGTCTCCAGGGATCCTAAAATCTATTGGTAAACGAAGTGGGGTTCCAGGATTCATGAAGACGATGGGCGAGTCGCCTGTGGAAACGTTGGGAAAAATGGAGAGCTTTACACGTTGGAAAACCCGAGAGATTTTTAGCCAGAGGAGTCGTCTGGAAAGCTTAAAGTCATACATGACGTAACTTAAATAATGGAGAAATGACTAATGCATTGCGTACTCCATTCCGTACTTACAGTATCAACGAAGGATCTCTCTTGATCACGGAAGACGGCGGATACGGGGTCCTACTGTAGTGTGTATTTCATGTCTTTGTCAGCATGTTGACTGGTAATATTGAAAAAGGCTTAGAAATAAATAAATCTTTATTAACGGATACTTAAACCCATTTTAACAAGAAATACAATAACATATTGTCTTATATTTTCAAATTACTAATTATCATAATATGTTCGATCAAAATCACAGAGTGATTATTTCACAAATTTTTAAATTTGAAGAAAGAGGTAAGAATATCAGTGTTACAACTGTTACGCAGATTCATAGCCCTATCTAGTGGGGCATTTTTTCCATAACTCGTTCTATGCCAGTTGCTATGAAAGAAATTGGTAGATCTAAGGTTTCTTGGGGGCACATAGAAATCAATTCGTTCCAGTAAAGATAATGTCTAAGCCTTTCCATCCCCTCGGTTTAAAAAATCTTTTAATGGGAAATAAGAGTCGCAGACTTCAGAGTGCCACTTTAGCGGAGTCCATCACTTCCAAAGGATTGGAAGCAATGAGGAATATTCGACTTAATTGCAACATGATATGAGTTTTATAAAAATATCCCTATGGCCTCAACTTATGTGCGGCGAAAAGATATTCTCAAGAAAAGATATCTATGGGTGGGTCAAGGAAATGTTTTCACCAGGGTGTGAAATTCCCGCGCTTTTCGTAGGCCTACTAAATATAAGTGGAGGGGGGTAGCGCAGGGCCGTAGCAAGGTGGCAGGAGGGACGGCGCCCCACCTGGAATTTCTTTTACCCTACGTTGCTTTAGGAGTCTTTTTTTCGAGTATAACACCTTTTAGTACTCTGCTTTACAGAGGCAGGCTTTTACCCGTTCTCGCGCCAAAGTGTCCCGCGCCAAGGTGTCCTGCGCCGTAGTGGGCCTGCGCCAAAGTGTATCGTGCCAAGACGGTCGCACTGAGGTGGCCGCGCCAAAATGTCCCGTTCCCTCCTTGTGGGACGCCGGATGTCACTTTAACCATATCATGGCTATGCCGTCAGTGACTACTTTTTGTTTACGATCACTTAGAAAGTCACGTGTCCAATTCACTATTTTTTGTTTAACCCGCATGATTGTAGTTTAAATGTTTTTTTTGTGAGGAACCTTGTCGAATGAGACGAGGAGGAAAGGAATTTGGGATGGATGAAGGGAGACAAAATACACGAAGAGTTTAATTGGAATAAAATGTTGGAGTGTTGATCGTTTTGCGTGATAGTGAAAGAACTTCCAGCAATAAGGGAAAACGTATGCGAGACTATCCATGGACCCACTATTTATTATGTAGGATTCCGATGATGACAATGAACTCATCTTCCAGGTAACAACGAGAGGACTCTCTGGAATCTTCCATTTTTTAGGCCACTTTCCCCTTTTGAATCATGCGCTTTCATTTTTTTCGCCGTCATATTTTTACCTTGTTTTTGGTTTGTTTTTGTACAAAGGTTTTATGGCGATGACCTGTTGCCTGATGTCTTATGCTTCCCAGTTTACCTCTATACACATATTTTGTCCTTTGAGAAATCAGGAAATGGGTCAAAATCTTGATGAAAGTTTTTGTTCGTTCGATTATTGCAAAGAAGTGATCAAATAATGAACTCCGAGCCGTTAGTTTGTGGCTAAATATAGTTAGACGACAAATTTGTTATGAAATTAAACAATACCCAATGCTATGGGGCTTGCGAGTATCTAAGGGTCAGGATATCCTTGGTGGACGCCGTCCTCATTGTCTCGCGGGGCAATAAGAGTTAATTTTGGAGACCTGTCCATTGACACTATATTTGAAGGACGACGATTGATACGAAAAAGTGGGAAAAATAACAAATTTTGTTTATTCCTATGAAAATCTCCGAATTAGTGTTAACATGTGTTAAAAACTTAGTCGCAACATAATTTGATGCGTTGTGATAATTACAGTATACAATACTATGCCAGTTTCAGACAAAAATATGCGGGTTATGGTTCGCGAAATGTGGGGTGCATATGTCACAGGATAAACCGACCGGCTATTGCCTGCAAATGGCATTATGACGTAACCGCGTAAAGTTTGAGAGCCCCTACAGATATTGTTCATTGGAGACCGTATGGAAACCATTGGGGTCAAAATCAGTGGATTAATTGGCCGTTGAGCTTATGACTTGTTGGTGATTGTTTTGCAGTGACTGGCACAGCTATATTGGGATGTAGAGTAGGGTGGGCCGAAAAACACGAAAGTGTCCGAATCGAAGCGTAATAGCGCGGAAAAGTTGCCACTCATCCCCTTGATCACAAAGATAGAAAAATATTTGAAATCGGATCACATCTTCCGGTCGCACATTTCGTTCGAAGTATCGAAAAATCGTAAAAAATATGACTTTTTAGGGATTTAAAAAAAATGAGTTACAGTGATTGAATTGCGTTCAAAATCGGTATGTGGCCTCTTCTAAAGATTCTGTGTCGTAAAATATTGTAATACCCTTTCTTTTTGGGGGAGGGGGAGTCGCTCATCGCGTTCAAATTATCGAAAATTCGTAAAAAACATGACTTTTTTTTCTGGATTTTCTCTTTATGAGTTACAGTGATCGGATTGCATTCAAAATCGGCATGCGGCCTCTTATAAAGGTCCTTTTTACTTTTAATAAGATATAATTCCTCTTCCCCCTTATTTTATGGGGGAGGGGAGGGGCATGTTTCGTAAAAATGAGTGACCTTACGGTCGTTGTTTTCCTCGTGTAAAGTGTGCAGTTCTTCGCCCTAGAAACTTTAGGTTTCTGGGTACTTTCGGCTGCACCGCGAGTTCCACCTTTTACTTCTCTTACTTTGCAAATGCCGACAGAAAGGATCAAATGTTTTTCTACAAACCGTTGATACATTCACATTGTTTCGGAAGAAGGATTTGTATTCCGGTCGTTGCTTTCCTCGTGTGAGGAGTGCCGTTGGGTAGGATAAGGCGTTGAAAGCGTTAAAATATATCCTGCTTAGATCATTCTTACGTAAATGTAATTTACGTATAAAATGCGTGGGGAGCCTCAGCGAGGGCGGGCCTAGCCGCCAGCCAGGCTGACGGCAGCCGGTGCAAGGACTTCGTTGTGCCGCTGCGCGCAACGCACAAGAGAAGTCACTCCCAGAGCGAGCAAGGCTGTTTTGTCTAGGGGAGACGAGTCGCATTCTACTGCTGCATGGAGCACGGTAGTATCTTCGAGTTGAAGAGAGCTGGACAATGACGTTGAGGACGTATGGTGAGAAATTTCACTGTCCTTTATTTGGACCGCGTCAAAGTCTGAGCTATCAGATTCTTCCATCGAATGCTAATGATTTACTGCATTGCCAGCTAGTTAGATGATCTTTAGCACTGGCTTTGGCCAGTCTTAAACAGGATGTCAGCTTCTCTGCAGTAGTTAATGTCGTTGCTGATGATATAGATATGATATGATTGCATTTTCATTAAGGCATCTTTGCCAACGGTCTCTCGCTCTAGAATCATAAAACGTATAAAAACTCTTCACGATAAGTATTACTACATACGTAAAAAGTTTTACGGGGACAAAAAATATGAGGAATAACAAAAGGAGTACACACAATACATTTCTGACCGTACAAAACCTTTATTTTACGTATGTTCCTGCAAGTGCAAAATGCACCTGCCATGTGATTGCATCGAAACAATAGATAAATGCACCTGTGATGAGCCGGTTAAAATCGATTGTTCATGCCCTATCGACAGGAAAGTTCTTGTGGTAGAGAGAAAATTTATTTATGCACAGCGGCATCACAGAATTGGTAAATTAGGAGCAGTTGACCAAAAGGAGAGTGAAATGATTAAGAAGAGGCTGGCAAGAAAAGCAAAACAAGTAAAAAATAAGGGTGGTAATTCTTCTGAAACAACGGCCAACATTACCTCAGATCCTGAAACAGAAGATACAGATACGGTTGCAAAATATACGGACACAGATTTTCATATTAGGTTCGGATCACCCTCTGGGACTCAAATGAGAATAGTACTTGCTAATACTCTCTCTCTCTCTCTTTACGATACATGCCCCTCCCCTCCATTAAATAAGGGGGGAACGGGAATTTAATCTTTTTTTAAATACAAAGGATCTTTATAAAAAGGCCACATACCGATTTTGAACGCAATCCGATCACTGTAAATCATAAAGAAAAAATCCCGAAAAAAGTCATGTTTTTTACTATTTTTCGATAATTTGAACGCAATGAGCGACTTCCCTTCCCCCTAAAAGAAGGATAAGTATATTTTTTTAAGACAAAGGACTTTTTGAAGAGGCCACGTGCCGATTTTGAACGCAATTCAATCACTGTAACTCATTTTTTTAAAATCCCGAAAAAGTCATATTTTTACGATTTTTCGATACTTCGAACGAGATGTGCGACCGGAAGATGTGATCCAATTTCAAAAATCGTTCTCTCTTTGTGATCATGGGGACGAGCAGCAACTTTTCCGCGCTATTGCGATTCGATGCGGACACTTCCGTGTTTTTTGGCCCACCCTAATGTATTGTGTTCTCTTCTCACCTTAAATGTTGCTGATTTTACCTCTGTAGTTTTGTGCAAGAGTTGTAGGTAGACATCATTTTCCTTATTACAGGTGCTTTTTGTGACCGGCATAGCCAAAAGCCTAATAACTTGTAAGACTATATTTTTAAAAAAGGTTGCACTGGTGGTCACTCAATTCCTCCAAACTTTCTTTTCCTTATGCACATCTTAGGCTTCTGTATCATTCATATTTGCATGGTTCATCATTTTTGTTTCTTAGAGTGCTAATATTCTCAATTTAACTAATTGGTTTGACCGCGGACATTTTTTTTTCGGTATGCATATAAAGTGTAAAATGAAAAGGGAAATGATCTTAATTTGTTTCGCTAAAGCAAAAGAAGATAGCTGTAATGAAGTATGAATTATTTGTTGTTTTTTTTCAGTTGAATCGGCACTTCTCAAAAGGATAAGGGCCATCGGCAAAGAGAATAAAATGTGGCGCAGCTACATTGGAATGGGTTATTACAACTGCCATGTGCCACATTCAATCATGAGGAACATGTTTGAAAACCCAGGATGGTAATGTAAAATGATTTCAGCTTTCATTTATATATGCATTTTTTGTTCAAGCATATTAGACCAATCATAAATGTTGGGAGAAAGAATCTTTTTCATTAATTACTCACGATGAAATATACGTCGTGGAATTCCATATAACCTATGACATAATTTCCTTGTTCTTTTGTTGATTAAATGTAACTTAATCAGGGCAGTCGGTGAAATTAAGTATTTCCTTCTTGTTCACTTGAATTCCCACGGAATGCCCTCCGACGTGTAAAAATACCTCACGATAGCTAATGCAAACGAGTTTTACGCGTATTACAATACAGTAGAGCCCTCGTATCCACGATTTCTGCATCCGTGGTACAATTACATGAGAGAACTTGCTAAAATATCCGACCCTCCCTACAGTCGGCGCATATCCCTACAGTCGGGGCAGGAATATCCCTACAGTCGGCGCATAAATTACATTGGTAAACGTAGTGTATGTAGATTTGAGTTTGGATTCCGATTAAAAATTAAAAAGTGAACCTAAATGAAAGCTAGTTACATCAAACTTGACCTTCATTTTTGTAACGTTAAAACATGCTAACATTTTTTTTAAAGTACAGAGTTTTTATCGCAATTAGAAGACAAAGTGCGATTTTTGGCCTCTCTCTTTGAAATTTCAAGAAGAAAAAACTTGACGTCCGAATTCAATGTAATACTCTCACTGTACAGATGAAACATTTTTAGTGAGATTCTTAACTGCCAGCTCTCTAGAATTCTCCAACGTGTTGTAAATTGTAAACGTATTGTAAATTTTGTGAAACATATTTTTCTTAGAATGGTGGGGGTGTCCCAAAAACAAGATCATAATCTTGTTTAAAGGTTCTCTGGGTCAGTACTTCGAAACAATTACCAGCATTTACCTGCACAGCGATATTGATTTTTTTTACGAATTAATATTCAAAGGAGTATTGTTACGAGTTTAGAACTAATACGCTAATGTGAGCTGGCTACGTTTGCCAGTCGGGAGGTGAAAGTCGGTGCAGCGTTTCCACTTGGGTTCAGAGGCCCCTTATGACTTACTCATCTGTTTGTCTGTCATCAGTTGATAGTTTTCAATAATGAGACTCTTATTTATATAACACTTCTCATTTGTGCTCCAAAATGGCTAGAACCTATTTCAAAAACGCGCTAAGTAATAATACTGTGAAGGCGTTTCCATTGGATGGTAATATGACTGCATTCAAATCC
Organism: Pyrrhosoma nymphula; assembly: GCA_963573305.1. Classification (NCBI taxonomy): domain Eukaryota; kingdom Metazoa; phylum Arthropoda; class Insecta; order Odonata; family Coenagrionidae; genus Pyrrhosoma; species Pyrrhosoma nymphula. The sequence continues at coordinate 172,509,961 of OY754327.1, forward strand.
TGGTAAAATGTCTAATATGTAGCATTCTCAAATATCCTCGAAAGGTGTGTGGTATCTTGGACCTTGGGGACCCAAGGTACCTTAGGTACAACGGTCTTGTTATATTTATTTTTCCCTGATTTACAAAGGTGCAAGTAATTCCTCGTCCGTACTAAAACAGCATGCACAAAATATATGTACTCTAAATAAAGTTTCGTGGTAAGAGCCCAACGGAAAACTTTGCAACATTATACGTAAAATATAATAGCCTAAGTGAACTATGTTAATTTCGACCGAAATAAGTTTCGTTTTCGAGGAATTCACGACAGATTATGTGCAGAAGATATACTTCTCCTCCCACCTCTGTTCATAGTTAAAGGTAAATTTTTGTTTGAGCAGAAGTGGGGATAAGAAGGTATTAGTCAGGTATCGTTTCACTTATATCGATATTTGACGCTCGGCGCACGTGCAGACCGCCCGCATAGCCTCCTAACGTGCCATTTTCGAAGAGGACGCGTTGCAGACCATAATTTTTGCCCTTTTTTTGTGTTTGACCAAATTACCCACAAATTTTCTTTTTGTTTTTGGAAAATGAAGGTTTGAATTGCTGTAAAATATACATTTCAACCTAAAATAAGTTGTCAAACATCGCTTTTCTAAGTAACAAAAGTCGCAAGACTTTCACCTTTCCGTTTATGTTGCTCCATTGTGCCGTGGTTGTGTGCCACAAATAACATTTTATGAAGTACACGTACAGTCTTACGTCGTACCTGTTCGAAATAATTATTTCTTATCCTTTCTAAGGATTAATTTAGGAGTTATTAGGCCCTAAACATGAATCAAAATTTAAAAAATAAGCAAAATTAAAGTCATCTAAAAGCTCAGAATAAATGTCTATGTAGCCAAAAGTTAAAAGCAAACGCAGATTGTTGTATTTTAATGACGAAAATGTCATTATATTTTAAATCTGACATATCGAAATGTATACATTGACAGTGTATATATATTAACAGTAAGGAGTATTAATATATTGACAGTAAGGAGCTGCGGCGTGCCATTTCGCGCTAACTTGTGATATTCTAAGCGTCATAACTTTGATATTTATATTATTAAGAGCTAATATTTAGCAAATTGTCTTTCCTTATTATATTCTTCCTTTGTGCCAAAATCCTTGGGAATTGAAAACGGTCGAGCCACGATCGTGAATAGGCATTTGGTTGTTTGTGTGGAATCGCCCAATTAGGTACGTACCTCTATTCTCCGTGGTTGTAATACAGGTTGCCTAGCTCACAGGTATCTACTGCCGCGCCGCGTGGAAGTATGTAATACGCAATTTTATCTCGCTCAAACTACTTAAAGACGGTTTAAGTTTTTATTCAATAGCTATACTACAAAAGGTTCAGCATTAGCTTGAATTCGGTGATTTTCGGAAATAAATTAAGGTGGGCGATTTTAGTGAAATTTGTCCAAATTTGAGCACATGTATATTGTTAACGCGTACGAATTATGACAAAAGGGATGTAAAATCATATGCACCCATCTAAGGAGAATGATTGTGCAAATGTTCAACTTCTGGATTGAAAAAACTATTTTTTGGGTTTCGGCCAGCTTTTTTGGATTTCAGCCCACTGTGCAGCGTGTTCATGCTGAGTTTTAACTTCCACACTGTGGAAAGCACTTCTGATTTTTTTCTATTTCAATCTAATCTGCGTGGGGTCAAAATTTGTGCAGGAGGAAATTAAGCAGGTCGATATCGAAGCGCAGAAGTCAAAGCCAGGCCGAACTCCTTGTAGCAGCAAATCATTTTCAGGTCGCTCCAAGCTGTTTCCCTCATCCCGCAACTATGGTCAAGTGGGTAATGGTACTGAATAATAATTATTATAGCGCATTGAAATTTTTTAATACTGTTGAATGGCATCCTTTGCTAATGGAATGAAGAAAATGAAGTAATGTAAAAAATTATGCTTTGCGATATTTAGATGTTGAAGCAGCAAACAATATTTTCTGTAGGAGTAACTGCCAGTGTATTTGTCTCCCCATCATTGCTGGAAATTTGAAATTTTTTCCGTGAACAACATTTTACTTTAGAATTCAAGGCTCGTCCAGCTATCATTGAAGCTCTGGATAGAATCCTATCCAGAGCTTTAGCTATCATTGCAATCTTGTACCATCAAGTGTGCGCTATTGGAATTAGTACTCGCAGCGATATTTCACGCAAATTTTGCTCTCCCATACGGCCATGGGCGTAGCTAGGGGGATCCCGGGGGGGGGCCCGGTCCCCCTCAGAAGGCTCGTGGCCCCCCCAGAAAAATTTGACAAATCGAAATTGTGGCGGCCACGCTTCACACAGCGCTGGCAACCGGGCGCCTGCAGCCGAGCCGCAGCACGGTGGCGAGGTCCTTTTTGCTCCGTTCACACATTTCCAGGGAAAAAACACCCCCTCTTGAAGTGTGGGTACCCCCCAGACCCCTGGAGGGTGGGAGGTCCCATGGCCCCCCCCAGCCAAATTCCCTGGCTACGCCCATGCATACGGCATCCGCGTCTCTTGCCGTTATTTCCTGATTTTTACCATAGTAAAAAAGAAATTGAAAATGAATTTCTTGGTATTCAATTTTAATTAAAAAAGTCAACCATATCAACCAAAAATAATGATTTAGGAAATAATTTTGGATGATGTGGTAGTGATGCGCCATTGCACAACCCTTAAATAAACCACCCCCACAACACGCCTGATGCCTGTTCAAATTAAGCAGGTCCAGTTCAGCGAGTGTATAGGTACTATATTTGAATACTAGTAACCAGAGTATCAGAATTGAATTGGAAAAGTTTATCGGTCCAGCTCTTTGCATAAATTTTAAACTCAATCCCTCAGCTGTTTACATAATGAAGTTTACTGCAATCGATTCCACTTATTATTCCAGGACCACTCAATATACTCCATACCAGCCTGAAGTGGCACAAGGAAGACTGGAGGGTTTACTTAACTTTCAAACAATGGTCAGTGATCTAACAGGCATGGAAGTTGCAAATGCTTCCCTTTTGGATGAAGGTACAGCAGCAGCAGAAGCAATGAGCCTCTGTTACAGGTATTTTTATTTTTCTTTTTACCATTTCCTGAGGTAAAATGGCTTTATTGCTGCAGATATGAACCTCTCTATAACTTTTTTGCATTCTTATTTTATAATTAGCTGTGAGGCTTTTGATTTTGATTCAACTGATAAACTTATGATTTCCCTCGATTGATACAAATGTGGTGTCTGAGTGAATGTAGCATTGGTGAAATACGCATTGCTATACGTTTGTTTAATGTAATACTTGATTGAGAGCCAAAGTGTGTTCTTGACAGCTGTGACAATTTTGTGATTTTGTTGGGGATGACATACCCACTTTTCAACCACTACATTACTTGGATATACCATGAAATAAATATTCATTTATTGTAAGCATATATTAATGGAGTACTTGCTAGATTTTTCTCTATTATTTAATTTACAAGACTAATTAAAAAAATTAAATAAATGCTTTTCTTCTGGGGCCTATTTCTACCAGTCATTTATCCAACACCACTTGAGCACTTTATTCTATTTCTTTTCATTTGCTGGTTTTAACAAGTCTGCAAAAATTTTTATCTTTTAAATTACAGGCATAATAAAAGACGAAGGATTGTACTTTCTTCAAAGTTGCATCCACAGACAGTCAGTATTGTACAAACAAGAGCTGAAGCTCAAGGACTTGATGTTGTCATGACGGATCTTGCTAATGATAATGTTGATGCTATTCTAGAAAACAGAGATGTATCAGGTATCCTTTTCCAGTACCCTGATACAGATGGATCTATCAAAGACTTTTCAGAATTGTCAGCAAAGGCTCATGAAAATGGGGTCAGTGTCATTATGTTAAGCTTTTGATTCTTTATCCCTGTGATTTCCTTTAAATTTTTTTCTCATTTTGCCTGTCAAGACTTTAGTAGTTTGTGCAACTGATCTGTTGGCACTTACAATCATTCGTCCACCCAGTGAATTTGATGTGGATATTGCTGTGGGGTCTACGCAAAGGTTTGGAGTTCCTTTAGGATATGGTGGACCACATGCTGGTTTTTTTGCATGCCATCAATCCCTGGTGAGGCTTATGCCTGGGAGGATGATTGGAGTGACAAGGTATGATTGGTGTGGATCTGATATAGGAGTGACTTGATTAATCATCTGTTTATTTTAATATTTGTGGATAGTGGCTTAAAAATTACTTACTACAGACATTTCTGGTTTATTTAATGATTAGTTAATTTTTAAATGATTTAAAAAAGATGCAGTTGTTTTAGTAGAGAGATAATTAGCTTTTAGTTGAGCTACATATAATGGTATAAGTCTGAATATAAGCTTCCCATTTTTGGCCAAATATTGGTTGTCAGATGTGCGCGTGGGGGCTATTTTTGAGTATGAAGAGAAAAAAATCACTAATAAATTCATGGCTAATGGTCCAAGATAATAGAAAAAAATTAACAATGCACGAACAGAATTCAGATCAATTAATTGTCTTATTTATTTGAAGAATTTTGGAAAATTATTTAAACATTAATTAATTTTTCTTAATGGCAATGTCGCAACTCTGGTGTTGCAACAACTGTAAAGCACCCCTGTAATGATCATAGGCAACCTGCAATGCAACAGGGTTAGAGATATTGTTCCCCTCATAAGAACAACTGAGTTACCGGTCGAAAAAAGATGAACAATTTTGCTCGTGCCTTTAACAATAGTTCCAGGAATTTGCAAACTATTTTTATTGGTTCTGTTGGTGCTATGTTACCAATGATGTGAAAAAAGTTACCAGATCAGGTAATTCTTATTTTGTTGTAATCCCTTGAGGAATGACAAGCCTTCTTCAGCCCCTTAATACATGAATTAACAAGTTCTTTAAAGACAACTTGAAGGCTCAGTATATGCTGAGAGGATACTGGAAAAAATTCAGTTCAAATTGTAGTGAATTAGTGTTTTGTACATTTTAATGTTGAGTGCACCTTGCAATAGGCCATAATAGAAATTAGGTATATATATCCAAAAATGTAGATAAAAAGTTTGAAAGTAGCTTATATTTGGAGGAAGCTATATTCGGACAAATATGGAACATATTGACCCCATATCCTCAAATGTGTGTCTAAATCATCTTTAGTACCTACATGAATTGGCTACACTTAAGTCACTTCCATCAGCAGTGCCTTTAATGACTTTAAGGGGAGGATGATAACTACCCAGCCAGCACAGCAGATATTCTTTACAGAAATGAAAGGGAAAAAACGAGGAGAATATATCACTAGAGAAATTACAGGGTAAGAATTTCCCTAACTTCTCGGTTCGCAGAGCCCTAGTAACAGAGGACGTTGTCACAACATTGTGACAACGTTACATTGGGAAAAGATACAAGTGCACACAACGTTGATGTTGGTTGTCGCAACGTTGCATGCACGTTGCCTCAACATCCGAATTTCCCGAAAAACCACGTAGCTGCAACGTTATCAGTGCAACATCGCTGTAACGTTATCGGTGAAACATTTTTAAGGCAACGTTAAAAAATTTCCCTAGCTTTAGCTATCAATGAAATTATCCCATAATTAACATTAATGTTGATAATTTGTCAACAGACGGTTCTTTCCTAGTTACTCACATAAAACTTTCTCCCTTGAAACTCCCTTGACCTCTACACTGACTCTTCCCTGCCCTCTCAAAATAAAAAAGGGAATTCACGTTTTAAATACTATGCATGTTATTGTCACGTGATGTATGTCACGTAAGTACATTGTAATATCCTACCTTGTATCCACCTGACTACTTTGTATCTATCTAATTATGCTAAAGTCCTACGGCTCTATATAAGCACACATCCTTGCCCCCGATATTAAATATCTCGTGTCTTGAAAGTCGTAGGTATATATCGCCACTCCCATGGATTAATGTGATTTCGAGAACTAATTTTTAAATTGCGATTACGTGATTATAGTTAGAGGAAATGCCATCCAATCATGATAACAGTTATCAGGCATTAATTAATTGAAACCTATATTGACACATAGTATGAATGTAAATGCAATATTACTGAGAATAAACAAGATCTTTTCCAATTCCCACATGTTCACATTCACGTTCAACAGCAGGTAACTAACTACTAGAATACATTATTCAAATTGAAATATATATTTATACGTTAAAACAATGTTCACGTGCATGAATGCAAAGTGCCGCAGTTTGCCAACCCCTGTGGTATAATTATAGATAATATGTGTAATTTAAATCATAGCTGACATCAACGTTGCATGCACGTTGATTTAATGTGGACTAATAACGTTGTGTTTGGACGTTGATGCAACGTTGTGGCAACGTGAAGTGATAATGTTGTGCTTGGACATTGATGCAACATTGTGGCAATGTGTACGTTGTCATGTAACATTGTGCACGTTGATGCAACGTTGTGACAACATCCTTCGCTACTAGGGAGAGCCCATAAGATCACTTGGATCTAAATGCTAATAATGCAGTGATTTTACTATGAAATTATATTCGCAGTGGACTTACGTGGTTTTTTTGTTCCACCATGCAAGGAACAGATTTTAACATATCTTGAGTGAGATGCCCTAAATGAGTGAACTTTTCTGGAAGTTACAACTTATATGCAAATTTAAATGTCAGGGTTTGCCGTTATTTCACATTTCCATGGGGAAAATTACATATTAAATATGAGCTATATTATTCCGTTACGATCGCAATAAAGAGATGTTACTTCAAGATGCACCTACCAAAGAACGTTGTCAATTCTGTACTCCTATTTATCCGATTTTGTGCAGGTACTATGTGTGAATATATTTTAGAATACGGTTTTCTTCCCCATCAGATCCTTGTGTGTAACGTCACCCTTTTTTTCATCCATTCTAATTTTCCTTTGTCACTATAAAATTAACTTGGTTATATTCCACACAGTTTTCATTACAACTCGACCGGTTTCAACCATTTCATGTCATTATCAAGTGTTAAAACCATGTCATGTCTTCATTCCACCAAGTGAACACGCCAAACATTGATTTGATACATGTTACGTCTACGTTTTGATTTATGATAACATCAATTGAAGATCGTTCGCAAATACACACAAGTGTTTGTAACTATGTGGAAAGGTGAAATCAGTTCTTTGCATTACATCCACTCATTCAAGTGACTTCGTGGCCAAGTGGGTTAAGTCGCTGGGTAGGAGAGTGTGAGTTAGGTTCTAGGGTTTGCATCTCTCCTGCAGCATTTTTTTTTTCGGTCGATTATGAATCCAAACCAGCCGTGGATTTTGCATTTTTGTATTATATCTGGTTTGGGACAGACAAACATGGATTTCTTCTACTTTTTCATGTGTAAGAACTGTTTTTACATGAGATAGCTTCCATATTATACACTGCCTATAGTGTAAGTTCCTCCTATGTGCACTACATAGCGCCCTTTCGGCTGTTAGAGAAATGATTGCTGTTGTATTTCGGAAATATTTCCCATTTATTTCTCCAGCTTTTATCTGACTTGTTACTGACATATACAGAAATCAATTCCCTTTCCGTGTATGATTTCTCCGTTATATATTGAAAGTTTCTGTATATTTTATTTATTTAATTTTTGTATTTTATACATTGTGCTGGCCTTATTTAATACATTGTGCTGGCTGGGTACTGTTAATGTAGCTGATGATAGTTCAGGACAGCAGTAATTAATTCTTAACTCTCACACCGATCATAGATTATTTTTTTAACCCTTTCGCGCCGAATGCCGCGCATATGCGGCGAGGATTTTCTTCGCATATGAACGAAAGCCGCATGTATGCGGCGTCAATTTTTCGACGCAAACGAGCGAATGCCGCGTATATGCGGTGCGGGGTGGAGGAAAGTGACCGCCGCGGAAACATTAGACCCAGGTACGTGTGGTCGCCCCTCGAGACCCAACTTAGCGCGAGCCCTGGCCCTTCCTCGGCCGCTCAGATCGACCCTTTCCTATCCTCTCCACGCGGTCAACTATAGCTTTTTGCAGTGTTCTTTCTAAAAAATTATTAGTTGCTTACTTTAGAAATCTAAAGTTAGAAATGAATTTTTCTTTATTTGCTTACCACATGGAAATTTTAAACGAAATTCTAGCGTTAATATCAACAGAGTTACAACGGCAATCGACAAAGGCACGTACGCATTTGGAAAAACTTGTGGTTCAATTCAAAGTTTGTTATAAGTTATAACTTATAACCTGAATACATTTTTCCTCTCGCATCATTTCTTTTCGAGTCCCCGTATTCTATCATATCACTTTTGTCTTCAGTTTTGGATTTGGGAATACCCATTGCTTCTTAACCTACCTTTGTACCGCAAGCATATTCGTGGTGACGTTATGTCTAATGACCTGTTTCGTCGAATTCTGCTTTTGGAAGGTTAATTCTACATTTCTTAGAAAGTGCATCTTAAAGAAGCCATTACTTAGACTCCGTCATTGGTAATCCTACTGGTTGATGGTGTTCAAGAATGGAAGTTTAGAGCTGGATGGCTAGGTCCTCCACGGCGTCCCAGATAAGAGACTTCGCATAACCTTTATACCCCTCCCAAGGCATCCGATGTGTTGTGTGGCATACAAGGTAAAAGATGAGACTCTCGTTACATGTACTTGGAGTGCGACGTGGGACTGTGCATGGCTCCATGTTTTAAAATTTATCACACGCAGAAAAATGTTTAATTTCAGAACACTTTTGAAGTAAAAAAAGACTGAAAATATAAAAAAAATCATAAAATACAAAAAGCAAAAAAGATATTTTTAACTTTGCCAATGCCGGTCCAAAGCCCGGATGAAAAAGAAGGATGCGAAATATATAATCTCCAAATCAGTCGATAGGGATTAAAAATATACTAAATCCGTCAATATGAACATTAGAACTCCATTTAAAATTTCTGCACGCTCAGAAAAAAACAAAGAATTTATTTTTTATATAAAGAAATCGATGCAAGCAACAAATATTTGTTTATATAAAGCACTGCAATTTCAGTCACATGACCGTGGAATCCCGCTGTGAAGGTGTCTTTAATCCTTCTAGGGTCTAAGACAGCGGCCGAGGAAAGGGATGGGCGTCCCGCTGAGTTGGGTCACAAAACGGTAAGGGATCGGACTTCTGCCTTCTGTCGACGCGAGAGAGCTTCGTACAGGGGAGTGCAGAAATTTTTCAAGAGACTTGTAACGTGGAAGAATTTCCCTCCACGAGGCTTCGTCGCGAAAGGGTTAAAGAATACTACTTGGTCTTGCTTTTGTGGTTTTATCTTACTGCTGATAGGGTAATCATAAAATATGTTATGAAAATTGGCATTTAGTGCTAATGAGCATTTTTGTTTTGTGCAATGAAGCATCAATTAGTTATTAATAAGGGAAGAAGGTATTTAGCATTTTTGCCTGCATATTTTCAGCATTAGTTTTCTGACATATGAGGGGTATCCAAAAAATAAGTTAAACTTACTCAGGAAAAATAAAAAAATATGAAATCATTCTGTAAAATATTTATTTACCACTGTACAATACGTATTACTTATTTTTCTACATAGTTTCCATCCCTTTCTAAGCATTTCTGGAACCAATGCAACAGGTTTTTTATTCCTGCTTCATAACATATTCTCACTAAACTCATCAATCAGGTACCCACCTCCTCTTTCACTTAGCCGTCATTGGTGAAGTGCCGACTGCCAAGATGACTTTTGAGCTCCAGGAGCAGATGGAAGTGGCTTGGAGCAAAGCCTGGTGATTACAGAGGATGTCTGAAAATCTCCATTAAGAGTTTGTCCAGAAGGTCACCTTGCATTAGCAGCATTCCGCACCCTGCAAATTCCCCCCCTCCAACCCCTGTGACTCTCTCCCTCTGCAATCCCCCTCCATGCAATCCCATTATCCCATTTCCCTTGAATTTCCTCCATCCTTTCTGAAACTCCATGAATACTCCTACATCACCACCCCCAAAATTACCCTCCTACCACTCCCCTCTGCGATCCACCGATTCCCGTGAATCCCCCCTGTGAATTACCCATCCCCAAATTCAACATTTTCTTTGCCTTCAATAAACATTGTTCGCCATTAATGAATCAACGGTGCCAATGACATATTTACCTTACTGACAATGAATTTCCACATTGGATTCATTTTTTTGCAGTAGCAAACTTTTAAACTGGCAGGAAAATGAAGTGGATTCTCGATGGTAATCTCCTCACTTCTGGTGCTTGAGTGGTCCATGGACACCGAGCAGGATGTGAGTGCTGCTACTACTCCCACACTAAAATTCCCAGCATGCAGGAACTGCCGGCATCACTCATACTTTGATATAAAAATTTAGGGAAACTTACTTTTTGGATACCCCTTGTACATACTTTCAATTTATCAAATTTATATGCTATTTATGTAATACATAAATCATTGTGTGTCTAAATGTTTATCTAATTTTATATGGCTAATGAATTTCAAGATCTAGCATCACTTCTTTCTCAAGTATTTTTCATAACCTTTAATATTGGAGTTATATGATCATGCAGTTTCAGTTGTTGGTCACTTTAATGAGGAAAAATTGAAGTTAAAACATATGGTAGTCATAATTAATAAGTATATCAATTAGGACAAGTTCTTATATTTTCATCATCATTTGTTGCAATCTATCATCATTTTCTACATGAGTATAAATGTGATTCATTAGAGATTCAAGTGGACATGATGCTTATCGTCTGGCTCTACAAACTCGAGAGCAACACATTCGGCGGGATAAAGCCACCAGCAACATTTGTACTGCTCAAGCATTATTGGCAAATATGGCTGCTATGTTTGCAGTTTACCATGGACCTAAGGGCCTGAAAAGGATTGCCTCAAGAGTACATAATCAAGCTCTTGTGTTGGCTACAGGTTAGAAAGAGGTTTTGTTTAGAGATAAGTTCTGATTAAAATTTGAAATCATAATATTTTTATGCAATTCTAGCTATGGAAAATGCTATAGCAAAAAGTTTTAAAATTGTATATCTCTAATATAGCAAATAGTGCTCAGGGCAGATCAAAACCAATGTGTGAGTATGGGTGAACTCTTCACTTTCCTGACATCTTGTACCAGACAGTAGCAGACAGACTTGTACATTAGAGACCAGAAAAAATCACATGTTGCGATAAGTGCGAATATTCAGTGAAAAATAGGGATAAAAGCGAAATATCTGCAAAATTTGTAAATATGCGAAATGAGGTTATGAAATAAAAAATAGTGGGGAATAGCATTAAAAATATCTTTTCATGTTTCATTTCGTAAAAATTGAAATATAAAGAGTGAAATATGCTATAAATAATAAAATAATAAGTAGCACTTGAGTGCTAAGCATTCACATTGGATAAAATGCAATGCACGTTTATTTTAATAGTTTTTGAACAAAACTTACATTTTTAGACATATTCTTCCTTCTGAAATCAGTGCATAAGCATATTAATTATATCATAATTTGAATTTTGCATTATTGTAGCATTTATTTGTCTGTACTTTATGTAATATTTTATTATATCACATCAGTAAATAAACCAATCATTTACATAATGAATTATTTATATAGTTTTCATGTATAATCACATATGCATTTATAAGGACAAATTATGTTCTACAAAAACATTTCAAAAGTCGCACTGCATATACAACTCATAAATGAGAAAAAAAAAGATAACAAGAGATTCAATGCTATTTAGTGTATAAAAAATAATGCGTAAAATTCTTAACACCAGCAATTCATAGAAAATTGAAACTGTGGGATTTTCTTGATTGTGCAGATTGGAACTCTTGACAGCATTTTCAATCATAAGCAAAATTGTAACTAAAACATACATACAATTACAAAAAAGAAGTAAAAATCCAAACCATTCGATTACAAGCCCACAGAAACTGTAAATAAACAGGCATTAAAAAGTCTCCCTTCTTTTTACTTGCACAAGTTCCCCTTTTCTAAGACTAGCTTGCTTTCTATGTACTTGAACTTAGAAACAATATTTGACATGATCGGTGAGTATTAGCATGAAGTTTTATCCAATTCTAAAATAAATCAGCCGTAAACTAGGCGACAATTTTTTGAAATAATAATTTTATTTCTAATATAAATTAGCTAAAAACTTCCTGGCAATTTTTTGAACTCTTCATTTCTTTTACGTTAGAAAAAAATTGTTAAAGTGTCAGATTAATGTGTCTTAAAAGGGGTTGCATGAGTTTTAATGGACTTATTGATTGAAGTAATGATATATTTGCATATTCTGCAAACAATTGTGTAAGAATTGATAATTAAATTCCAGGTTATTCCATGATAAAAAATAAATCCTAATTTCATAAAAAATATATGCTAATTTCATAAAAAATATATGCTAATTAAAAAAAAATAGATGCTATTTTTTCCGGTCCGTTACTATTATTTCATGTTGCAGATGGTTATTTAATTGCCCTGAAAATTAAAAAATGCATCACAAATACCTAACATTTGTAACAAGACAAGGCTTGATTCAGAATGCACGATGGCAGTAACATGGTTTAGAGTAATGTAGGTACACCAGTGGATAGCTACCTTGTTTCATATTTGAGAATTTAGTTCCATGATATGATGATCATATGGCTCAATGGTGAATATTTTTTAAAACTGGTATGATCATGGTGTCTATGGCTAAATTGCAAGTCAGAAAAGTTTCAAGGCACCTAAATTTATAACTTCTTTCCCCCAACTAACGAGAGTGGGAAATATAGAGATGGATAGTAACTATGGTATAGGATTTAATTTTCAAGTTTAGAGGTACCCAAGCTCTGATGCACCTGGGTCTGGGGGGCCTGGAGCTCTGGTCCAATATTGCAACAATTACCAGAGCAGCGCTCCAGACCACTCGCTGCACACAGTGCTGAAATTAAGCCCTGCTAGAGAAAGATATTTTGAATTCAATTCTCTTGCCATAAATAGAAAGAATGATCAAGGAAGGACAAAAAAGATAATAAAATTCATTGGTTGGGGTGGAAATGGCTTCAGCCAAGCTGTGCCATGATAACTTGGTTGTGCAATGTTGTCACTGCCAAGCAGTAAGGTAAATTCTCATAGCTCATCGTATAATATTGGTAAACCAAGTCCATGATCTCTTTGTGGTGAAATTTCTGATCCTGTATTGTATTCTCATCAGGCACAATATAATTTAAACAAATGGTTTAAATGTATTGAATATGGTGACAGAAAACTGGGAAAATAATAGCTTAACAACAATCACAGTTTACTCATCAACATACTCACATTCTATGCCATTGAGTTGTACATGCACCACTTACATTTAAGATGCATCATGTCAAAGAAACCAGGATGCTTTATTCAGCTGTAGAATGATGGAAAAAAATGTTTACTACCAGAAAATAAGCATATATTTACTATCAACCTTTTTGATTTCATAATTACTCTGTAAACAAACCTTTAGGAATGCATTGTAAAGTAATTCTTTCAAGAACGTATTGGGGAATTTTAGGGAACTCATGTTTTTTTAACTTGGGAATAAACTTGAAATAAGGATTTGGTTTTCAATCAGTCTCAATTTTGCACCATACCTACTTCTATTTAGCATTATTTCTATTGCTCTTGCTGAGCAATTTGAAATAATGCTGTGTAAAGTTAACTGAATAGGGCTGGATAAGTTTCACTTGACTTATTTGGGGTGTGCCCACCCACATGTGAATGTGTGAAGCACACCTTCCGCATTTTTTAGTGGCCAATATATCCCAGAAATGGAAAATTTTGAATAAGTACTGTCCAAAAACCTTCCTATCAGTGGGTAGAAAACCCAATTAATGTTGAAGATCAATCTGTAATCGAGGGTAACTGCTACAAATATAGGTTGAGGTGTTGCATTTCTGGTTGCAGTATTTAGGGGCTCTTTTCCTTCTTCGCTTTCAAATATCTCAGTTTTAGGCACAATTTTTAGGCTCTCCCAAAAATTGTGTCTGCAATAATTTTAGGTTTCTTTAATGCAATGGAAGTTGATGCAAGTCTGTCCATTGCAAATGAATGATGTTTCCAAGAGTTTAGCATATGCATGATAATGTAGTGTTTCTCTTTCCTTGTCTTTAGCGTGCACATAGTGGTTCTTAATAAGGTTTTGATGTTCATTTATCCAGGAATAAGAGAAGCTGGGAATGATGTGAAGGAAGATATTTTCTTTGATACATTATGTGTTGTCCCTGCCATGCAGCAAAGTGAAATACAGCTACGAGCTCGCCAAAAAGAAATAAATCTGCGATACTACACTGATGAGAGGGTAAGCTGTTATGCTAATCATGAAATATTATTTGCAATGAATTTCTCTCATGCTATTACTGTTAAATTGATCCATGTGGTTCCGGAATGGTTATTGGTTTTGAACAACATTAGGAGGGAAAGAATTGCTGTCTCTGCTCCTCCCCTCTATTCTTCATAGAATCCCTCCTGGCTCCTGAACATTGACATCTTGAACTTAATATCTATGTCAAGTTAAAGTTAATTAATGTTATTATATGCTGATTACTAATGAGATGATTCTGAACGAGCAGGAATATTTTTGTCCATAGGATTCAGAGAATTGACATTCATTGGTATTATGTCTAGAACTACTGAGTTTCAAATCTGTATGTGACTGCATTAAAAAGGGGTGCTCACTCAGCAGCTATAAAATTGATAATACCATATTTTCTCCAGTGCTCAAATGGCTGAATTACTAAAGCAAATCAATTGCATAGCAGTATCAGGCACAGATCTGCTTCCACATACGATTAAAGAAAATTTGTTGATATTTTCCAAATTGATACCTTAGTGTTTTACATGGGATCATCAACTATTTGCTACTAATGCGGTTTACTCATAAAATATAATTTATGTTAGAAATAATAATGAGAGTAATGTAGTTGAATTGAAGTAAAATAACAGAATATTATATAAAGTGTGACTTCAAAATACTTAAATCTTATTTTCTAGGTTGGAATATCACTTGATGAAACTGTCACCACAAATGACATTGATGATTTATTGTGGGTTTTTGGGTACATTGGAAAAACTGAACAGGTAATTGCACTTAGCTAGAAATGGTTGATACTTTTTAAAATTAGAAATGTACCTCTTTTTCAATACATAATTAAGTTTTATTGAAATCATTTCCTCTTGAAAGTTTTTAGCTTCATTTGGTGAATTAGAAATATTTGATCAAATAGTGTAAGTCTTTGACTAGAATAGGTGAAAAATTTGCACATATGTATTCATTCCTCTCTCACTGGAGAAAATTCCCAATAATGCATGTTATGTTTGTACTTATGTAAATCTGTAAAAGTGATCTGTAAGTATAGCAAAGGGTATGAGTTTCCAGAGCTTCAGTAAATACTTAACACTCTCTAGTTTGCTATACAACTTGTATTTTTAAATTAATTTTTATGATTTTGTTACTTTTTTTTAGCTAGTTGAAAGATGTGGATTTGAAATGATTCAAAGCAAAAGCATTAAATCATCTCCTTTCTTGAGGACATCCCACTATTTATCTCATCCAGTTTTTAATAGCCACCACTCAGAGAGTCGAATTGTTCGTTACATGAAGTCCCTGGAAAATAAGGACATTTCCTTGGTGCACTCCATGATTCCTCTGGTAAGAGAAAAGTTATTGTTGAAGGTGAATCAGGTGTCACTCAATTGAAATAATTAAATCCCAATTTTCCTGCTTTTACTCCTCTTACTCCCTATGGCAATAGAGATGTAGAACCTTTACTGGTAAACAGTGCATGTTCATACATTTACCATGAAGTCAATCAACCTTGAGTGCAACCATGATGCTTAATTTATTGTATCTAAAAGTGTACACATTTTTTGCTTTTCCTGAACTAATTGACTTTATATAGTTTTATGTAAAATTTTATTTCTTGAAAACACCATTCCTATTGTGCTGCTCAATAAATTGCTGGTTAATATGTAAATCATTGGTGTAATAATTTGGATGGAGTTATAGTTGCAAAGGTGCGCACCTACCACCCCCCGCTCCAGACTCAAATGACTCATCACCCCCATTTACAACATAAGATTAATCTCCATCCCCCCAAATTTCCTGAAATCCCTGGTCTCCCAAGCCCTCCCCCCCCACAAAAATTATTAATTACTACTGAAAAAAAATTGAACTTATTTTATAAGAAAACCACAAAGCCTAAAGAATACTATCAGCGTGGTCATTTGAGAAGTTTTTAACCTAAGTTGTATGTTGTGTTCGTTGTAGTAGACACGCTGACCATTTTTCAGGTGCACGGAGAGATGAGTTACCGTTGGTCCTCTTTCATGTACGGGAAACCCAAATATGGGCCACGTGGAATCATTACTACTTAAATAGCACCCAGGTTGATAGATGGTCCCTTCGTCCCTCCAGTTCTCTTGAGCAATCTTCTGAGCGATTGATCTTTAACAGGTTGATTGCTTCCCTTGTGTACATAAATATATTTGCATTCAGTGACTTAATTGAGTTGTGCTATTCAACGTTGATATGTGCGTTAAGTATCTTCATCAGGATTGGAGAGTAGGGTACAATCCAGCCGTTGACAATGTCAAAGGGAGCATTTGCAGCAGCAGCCATGTTTATTTGTCCAATGAATCCTCCATCACCCGGACTGCGCCTTCGGCATAAAGGATAGCCATTGTCATTGGTTTTGGTTGCTAAATAAAAAATCCATGGTGATTCTTAGTGCACTTGCCGACTTTCATTCACATGTGTCGTTCATTGCGCAGAATATATGCTCTTCTTCCAGGTAAGAAGCATGTAGTGATGTCATTATAATTTCCACCATGTTAAAACATTGAAATTTCAACGCAGATGGGTCTATATTTGAACCAGATGTATAGCTGGTTACCCGTCCCTAGGTTGGGTTAGGATGAAATTTGTGCGGTTCCTAGGGTTACCCGTGAAACACTACGGGGAGAAACTCATGAGATCACTGGTGGGCATGTCTTTGAGAATCCTAGTCTAACCTTTGTCGTTTTTCTTGCAAGGACTCATTTTATCGCAAATAAGACATTCCTCTTGCTTTAGAAGATTTTTTCGAAAGGTTATTCTCCTTTATATTAGGCATTTTGATGGTTATATTTTGAAGTTCAAGGAGGGTAAACACAGTGGCAAGCGTGAGTCTAAGGCAACTCGATCATTGAGTGAATGTAAGTTAACTGCACTTTAACACTTTTAAGCATATATAAATATCTCGTAAAGTTTATGATGTGAGAATTGGTCTAAAAAATAGTTCTAAATTGTAATGAGAGGCAGGCAGTTCTACAACATGTAATTCATCTGAGTATTAAACGATAATAAACAAAGCCATGTTTGTAGTAGCAACAGAGGCCATTACTATTCGCTACACGTAAATATTCTTGCAGCTTTAATTGCGTGTGTAGTCTATTTAATTCCTTTCTGTGCATCATTTACTACGTAAGTGTTCTCCCATATACATGCAGTGCCCCCATGAGAGCTACTTAGAGAATAGACATTGAAGAGTAGACTTATTTTTTTTATATATGCATTGAATTTATCGATCACCCTCCAAAGTAATCTATTATGGGGCCCTTGGGACTCTTGAGCCCTTCTTATACAGACTATCTTTGCACATGCTATCATGCATGATAGCATGTGCAGGGTCCATGGGACCATGGTCCTGCAGGAAAACGAGATATTTAAAAGCTAGAGGCGTGAATATCCTTTGAAAATCAAATCTCTGTTTGTCAAGGAAATATGTTATTGTTGATTTTAGAGAAAAATGTGAGATTTTTCAGACAACTACGAAGTGTAAAAGAAAATCGATTGAAATAATTATAAACTTCATTTATTCAGCCGTCCGACAAAAGAGATCCCAGCCCTCTATCTTTAGTGAAAGTAATTTTAAAAAATAAAAAATAAAATCACTGCACAGAACCCAATGCTTAGCATGGACCACCAGAGACCATCAGGGGGGGCCTTTGGGGGCCCTTAGGCCTTTTTAATATAGCCTATGTTACACCCAGTTACATTTTCTCACTACATGCCAAATTTCAGCTCAATCGGTTCAGTAGTTTTTGCGTGATTGAGCAACAGACAGATAGAGCAACAGAGACTATTACATTTTTATATATTAGTATGATTTTCATGACGCACTTTTACCTTTACGTGGGCATCACTGATTGTGAGTAGTTCACATTTTCATTTTCTTAGACTAAAATGTTGCTATCTCTGAATTGTTATGGAACATTAGGAAAGCTGTTCTCCAGCCGTACTGTAAATACATATCTATTTGGTGGCCTGTGGTTTGAGTTAATACTTCCTACCCCTCCTCCTCATCCTTTTCCATATGAGAGTTTGACCCATGCCATTTGAAAAATTGAGCTCTCAAAAGTTGACTGCTTCTAAGTCTCCTCTTGTTTTGAAGTTTTTTTCTAGACTGTGCACTACTTTTTTGCCAAGGATTTATATATTTTATAAATTTTATAGGGGTCTTGTACGATGAAACTAACGAGTACTACAGAGATGATGGGCTGCAGTTTTCCTGAGTTTACTGAACTCCATCCATTTGTTCCTCTTGAACAATCAATTGGTTATCTTCAACTGTTTCGTGAATTGGAAGAGGATTTATGTGAGATAACAGGATATGATAGAATATCTTTCCAGCCAAACAGGTAAAGAACTATTTTTACTGTGAATATGTTATCTGAAATCTGTCAATTTTATTTTCAAAATAATAACCCAAGTTATGAATCTCAGGTTGATCTATTTTACTGTGCTTTAATTGCATGACTCGCAGTTGCTTACAATTCTCTCTGTCCTAGTTCACATTGAATCATCACATTAAATAATTTTTGTTCCCATGTCACTCTGATCATCATTTCTGTCAAGTGTCTTATTCACTATTGCCATAGATCTTTTGAGCCAGCTTTATGGCCAGCATCTTGCATCAATCCAGACAAGTGCACATTAATTTATTTGACTTACCAGCTCTCTTTGAAATTCTTAGAAAAAAATGTTGAAGCTCGTTGAAATTATGTACATAATTGTTGATGATATGCTATACTAAATTATTACAATAAAAAGATATGGCTATTGGTTGAATAATTGAAAAGTGTATGCATTTTGATGCTCTGTATAAATTGCTTGCTTTTGCAAAATCATGATATGCTAATCAAAGTGTGTATGCCTTAATTGTCTTTACGTTCTTCTCGATAGAAAATTTAAACTATAATTACAGTTTATTTTGGGCTCTAAAAAGATTTTGTGATACCTATTTTTAAATGATGGAACATGGATATGGCGAATGTTCCTCATAAGCTGTTCATCTTTTTTGACATTGGTGTCATTGGGAAATTAAGTCATTAGGAAGTTAATTTCAAGTATTTTCATCAGGAAATCTTCTTGATGAAAGATGGAAATGGGCATGGTAATGCCATTGGTTTTATTGTATGCATTTAATATGTATGAGAATTATTTTAAATGTTAATGTAGAACTGGTGTTTCCAATTGCTTTCATAACAAACACTTTAAGTTTTATATGGATCAAGAGTACGTATCTTTTCTTGATATATTCTTCTTCACCAATTTTGTCTTAATTAGAGATGGGAAAATTACCGTAATTTTCATCTGAGGTAAATTACCAATATTTTTTTAGTTTTAAGTATTAAACAGCAAATGTATGGTTCAATAAGAGAGCCAATAGCAATAGGAAGAGAATAACCATGTTTAAACCATACCTAATACAACATTATTCTATTAGAAATTTTTAAAATTGTAAAAAGAACTACGGCAGCAACACGCAATCTGGATTTCTTTAGTCAAAGTATGAGAAATTTTCCAGAAGAATATTCTAATGCTTTACTCTTATAATGTAATAATTTAAGCTAAATATTCCAAAAATGAGTTTTACATGCCTCAATTTATTATTAAACACGTAGGAAATGTGAACTTGGCTTAAAAGAACGTGCTGGGAATTTATCTATATTATAAATTATCTCTAACATAGGTGAATTATCGTGAAAATTATGGTAATTTTCAAGGGGCGTGGTAAATTACTAAAAATACTGTGGTAATTAACGAAAATTACCGAGGAAATTTTCAGAGTGGCCCATCTCTAGTCTTAATATTGCGAAGCATGATCCAATGTCATATGAATGTTTTATCACTAAATTCTCTTATAGGTTAAATTTTGCTCATAACTGATCTGGAAACCAGGTGCTGCTGATTTGATTTGATACTTTTAACGGCTGATTATCCTATACAAGCCATTCATGGCACATGGCAACACAACAGCCCTGAGGGGCTGAATGCAGGATATCTCTGGTTGGCCACCATTATTGCACCAAGTGCAATGTGTTTTTATCAGTCACCCTTACGAAAATTTTTAGTCCTTTTTGAGTCCCAAGGGACTAGTCCATAATGAGTCCCAAGGGACTAGTCCATAATAAGTCCCATTGCCGAGTTCCTGCTCTGAAAGATATACATACGGGGACTAGTCCCTTTTGAGGGTCAATATGTGTCATTTTAGACCCTACTGGGAACTAATCCCACAGAACTGAGAATGGTACTGGTCCAAAATGAATTCCCAATTGATGAGGTAGGTACTGGTCCCGCAGGAGTCCAAAAAATTATAACAGCACTATTCTCCCAGAGGCCTGAATCAGGGACTGGTCTAGGACTAGTACCATCAACTACCTACACGACCGCATTGCTCACCTCATATCTCACGCCTACCTACACCATATTTAAATCGTAACTGAGAGCGACAGCTCAATAAAGTCATATATAAATGGCTATTCCTGTGCATAAAAGTGACTGCGAGAACTAATTTTTAAATGTCAATGCCGTGAAAGTTTGAGGAAATACCATCCAATTGTGATAACAGTTATCAGGCATTAATTAATTGAAACCTATGTTGCCACATAGGATGAATATAAAGTTAATATTAATGAGAATAAATGAGATTTTTTCATTATCACATGTTTCTTAACATTTCAATGAAGACGTAACTTCCTTGCGGAAAGGTTACGAACATGAATGTACCATAGCTATGAATGTGGAATGGAGAAAACTGATGAATGTTCAAAGAAAAGCATAAAAATAATCTAATATACAACGGAAATTAATGACTCAAATCTATCATTGAATTGTTTTCCTACTGGCAGAATCCAAGACTTTCCGATTCGTTTGCAAGCTTCCCATTTATGCCAAAGTTTTGGTTGAAGGATGAACCACGGGCTAAACATGTTGCAATATATCAAAAATATATTTCATGAAAATAAAAAAAAGGATAAACACAGTAAATATTTACAAAATAAGTATTTCTGCGGTTATGGCTTCAAAGGAACCATATATTAAGTTAAAATAGGCATTAGGTATACGCGATAAACATATGTAACACAAGATTTACGCGATCTGTGCAAATTTAAAAATCTCTTGGTTGGTAATTCTTCTGGTCTTCGTTAAGGATAGGTACAGCCTTGGGAGTAGGAATATATACCATTTATTTTTACTCTGTGATACTTCCATGAACTACGACCTTGACGTGGTGGAAGGGCTTGTGCGTTGGGCAACCCATGCCAGATAGGTCGAAGGGTAGGAGCCAGACGAAAGGTAGTTCCGTGATGGTGTCACGTTAAAAATACCGTTGAGTCGCGTGGGAATACCTCTCAACTATCACTTCCCAGAACATGAAAGTCATTGAAAGAGATCTGATTCCTGGCAATTACGGGACGCCGCCCACTAGGGCGGGTGTCGTGCCCAGCAGCGGGGGAGGCAAGGCCTCCGCGGTCGTCATCACACAAAATCCTTGCACAGAATCATCATCAGAAGATACAAGGGAAAGGAGGGAGAAGAAGAAGAAAAAGAGGAAGAGGAGGAGGAAAACAGTGGTAAAAATAGGAACTTGGAACGTAAGGACCATGATGAGGGCCGGGAAGCTGGAAAATATTAAGCAGGAAATGGAAAAAGGAAAAATAGATGCTTTGGGATTGTGCGAGGTTAGATGGAAGGATAGCGGGGACTATTGGAGTGATAACTACAGGGTGAACTATAGTGGGGAGATGAGAGTCAAGAGAGGGGGGTAGGCATGGTACTGAACACAAAGTTGGGACTGAGGGTGGTAAATATTGAACAGGTGAACGACAGGATACTAGTGGTAGAAATAAAAGCACGTCCGACAAATTTCGTACTGGTCCAGGTATACATGCCTACGAGCAACCATAGGGAGGAAGAGGTGGAAGAGGTGTACGAGCAAGTAGAAGAAATAATTAGAGAAGTGCCGGGGAAGAAAAACCTGATAGTGATGGGTGACTGGAATGCAGTGGTGGGAGAAGGGAGGGACGGATTAGAAGTAGGAGGGTTTGGGCTAGGAAGAAGAAATGATCGCGGGGAAAAGGCAGTTGAATTTTGTAGAAGAAATAAATTAGTAGTGACAAACACTTGGTTTAAGCATCACCCCAGGCGTAGGTACACATGGAAAATGCCGGGTGATACTGGGAGATACCAAATTGATTATATAATGGTGAGGCAGAGATTTAGGAACAGTGTAAAAAACTCTCGTAGCTATCCAGGGGCGGATGCGGACTCGGATCATAACTTGGTGATGATGAAGTGTGAAGTTAGATTCAAAAGGCTTTGTAAAGGTAGGAAGTTAAAAAGGTGGAACCTTGAAGCATTGAAAGGGTTGAAAAGGAGGGAATACCAAGAGCTAGTAGAAAAGATCATAGGTGAAGAGAAGCGGATGGGAACCATAGAGAAGAGATGGGAGGTTATAAAAACAGGCATCGCAGGAGCGGCAGAGAAAACAATAGGAACGGTGGAAAAGAAGAGGGTTAATAAGCAGTGGGTTACAGAAGAAATGATAAAGAAAATGGAGGAGAGAAGGATATGGAAAAACGTGAACACCGACGTAGGGAAGAGGAAGTACAAGGAATTGAATAATAAACTCAGGCGAGTGACCAATCGGGCAAAAGAAAACTGGTGGAAGGGACAATGTGAGCAAATGGGAAAGATGCAGGAGGAGGGGGAAGTGGGCGCTTTGTACGCCAAGGTGAAAATGTTATCGGGTGGTAAGAGAGATCAAACGATACCAAAGGTTAAGGACAAAACAGGGGAGATATTAATCGAACAGGAAGACATCCAAGAAAGATGGAGGGAATACGTAGAGGAGTTGTATGACAGCGAGAATAGACCCCTTAGCCTAGATCTAGAGGATGAAGGAACAATAGATAAGAATAACCTCGGACCAGAGTTGCTTGAGAGTGAAATAGAAAGGGCATTAAGAGAGATGAAGGGTAGAAAAGCCGTGGGAACCGATAACCTACCTTCGGAGCTACTGAAGAATCTAGGTAGTAAGGGGAGAAAATCGTTTTTCGAACTTATTCGCAGGATCTACGAGGAAGGAGTATGGCCAGAGGATTTCGTGAAAACAGTATTAATACCTATCCCGAAGAAGAAGAAAGCGTCAGAATGCGAGGAGTAGAGAACAATCAGTTTAATTTCGCACGCAGCAAAAGTGTTGCTTAGAATACTAAATCGAAGGTTGGAGAGCAGAGCAAAGTGCTATTTAGGCGATGACCAATTTGGGTTTAGGAAGGGGAGGGGAACCAGAGATGCGATTGCGGTAATGAGAACACTTATAGATAGAAACATAGAGCATAATCAGGATGTTTTCGCTTGTTTTGTAGATTTCTAAAAGGCGTTTGACAGAGTAAACTGGGAGAAACTGATGCAGATACTGGGGAAAATAGGAATAGATTGGCGTGATAGGAGACTCATCCGAAACTTATATATGGGGCAGAGGGCTCAGGTAAGGGTAGCGGACGGTGAATCAGGGTGGACAGTTATAGATCGCGGGGTGCGGCAAGGGTGCCCGTTGTCGCCTTTACTTTTTAACATCTATGCTGAGGAAATGGTAAGAGAGGCATGGGATGAGGTAGATGTGGGAATGAAAGTAGGAGGCCAGTGGGTAAAGTCGGTTAGATTCGCAGACGACCAGGCATTGGTGAGTCGGTCATCGAAAGGACTGCAAACTTTAGTAGATGCACTGGAAAAGCAGTGTGAGAAATACGGAATGAAGATAAATAATAGGAAAACAAAAGTAATGAGATTCTCTAGGACAAAGAAAGCGAAGCTGGTGATAAGAGTAGGAAGTCACAAACTGGAGCAAGTAGAACAATTTAATTACTTGGGTAGTACGCTAGAAGAAAGAGGACATAGTAGCAAAGACATTAGGAGGAGAATAGCGCTAGCGAAGGAAGCGTTCAATAATAGAAGGGAGCTGATGACGGGGACCTTAAGTAAGGATGTAAAAAAGAGGCTAGTGAAGAGCTTGATATGGAGTGTGGCGTTGTATGGGGCAGAAACGTGGACCTTGAGAAAGGAAGACGAAAATAGGCTGAAGGCTTTTGAGATGTGGGTGTGGAGGAGGATGGAGAAGGTGCGTTGGACGGAAAGGAAGACAAATGAGGAAGTGCTTGACATGGTGGGCGAGGAGAGGAAACTTATAGATGAGATTAGGGAAAGACAGGGTATGTGGCTGGAAGGGGTAATGAGGGACGATGGTTTGCTGAAGGCCGTGATAGAGGGAAGGATGTTGGGTAAGCGGGGAAGGGGAAGGAAGGGAATTGGTTTTATGGACGGGATGAAGAAAGGTAGGACTTATGCTGAGATGAAGAAAGAAATATAAGAGGTAGAAAGGGCACAGCACGTGTAAGAGTTCGTTGGATATTCTCTGACTTTCATCACAACCTACCCCTAACCGGTAGATTACTGTAATGAATGATACAGCTGCACTGGGTTAATAGACAACCTCGATCTTTATTAGGAAAAGTTTTATGTAGACTGGAAATATTCCCTTAAAGTACATCTCATATTTTTCGTGTGCTCTCAAGGTTTCCAATTATCCAAAATGCATTTTTCACAGGCTGTAAGGAAAACATTGCCATTTCTGTGATTTGTAAGGGACCAAGTTTTTAATACCTACACTTCCTGGGCATTTGGCCGACAAATTGTTTGACACATCCTCGAGAGAACCTATGTCTATATTAATGGATATTTCTATGTACCAGGGACAATAAAGAAGGATTTGTTAACCAATAATGAGCAATTTTCTAACATATTGGGGAAATTTTGCGATAGCCCATAAACGTTCAAGTCTTAAATAAACTATTCCTACAATGGAGTGGTCCAGAATGGTTCCAAATTATTATTATTTTTTTTACTCTCCGACTATTCTGGTGGTCTGTATGCCCTTGCGATCCCGATAAGCCATTTGCTTGTCTTCAGGTTTCGCAGGGGTCGAACCACCAGCACTTGACAAACACCCATGGCCTGGGCAAGTGAAAAACCGACCCAGGCGGGACTCGAACCTGCCACCCTTGGACTAGCAGGCGAGGACTTTACCCCGCCGCCACTGGGGCCAGCAAGAATTTCTGCGGTACTGGTGGGGACTGGTACCGGGAGTGTCCAAAGTTTGTGAATTTACAGATTGTCTCTAGTGGTTTGGGGTGGGAAGCAATGGAAAGGGGGATACACATTAGGCCGCGAACGGTACTGGTCCGCCAGAGTGCCACGACCATTGGGAATGATCTACAAGAGTGCCGTGGCAATTGGGACTAGTCCGGGGAAGCCTGTGGCCTTGGGACCCGTCCCATAGCAGTCCCATCTAACCCCTATCCACTGTAGCAGAGAAAAAGACTCGAAAGGGACTAAAAATTTTTGTAAGGGCAGGTTATCATTTTGTTTTATGTGAATTATTAACTTCTTTAAATGCAGTGGAGCTCAAGGAGAATATGCTGGATTACGAGCAATAAAATCATACCTAGAAGCACGAGATGAAGGATATCGAAACATCTGCCTTATACCGACCTCAGCTCATGGTACTAATCCTGCCTCAGCCCAGATGGCTGGAATGAAAGTTGAGCCTATAAATGTTGCTCGTGATGGAAGTATTGACATGAAGCATCTCCAAGCTAAAGTGAGATCTTTTTGCATGTTACATTATAAGTAATATACATGTGTGGTGTGCTATGAGCTCAAACTGATGCTTTTGTCCATAATTGTTGACAGGTTGAGAAGCATAAGAAGAATTTAGCTTGCCTGATGATCACTTACCCTTCCACGAATGGTGTATTTGAAGAAACTATTGGAGATGTTTGCCAGATGGTTCATGCCAATGGAGGACAGGTATCTTTGTGTATCATTCTTAAGCTTCAATGAGAACTGAGAAATGAACAAGTTTTAAAATTAAATTTGTAATTGAAACATGCAGGTATATTTGGATGGGGCAAATATGAATGCTCAAGTTGGATTATGTCGGCCTGGAGATTATGGATCAGATGTTTCCCATCTCAATCTTCACAAAACATTTTGCATTCCTCATGGAGGAGGTGGACCTGGGATGGGACCAATTGGGGTGTAAGTAGATGTTTTATGGCTGTATGGAATAATAACTTTGTAGATTTCACAGATTATTATAAATGACTTGTTTTGACAAGCAGTTGACATCATCAGCATCACCTCCTGATTTAGGTTTTTTTAAAGCCTGTGATGAAGTGTTTATATCACTCAGAATGAGATTTATTTCTTGACTCTATTGAATTTCAAAGCGGCTAAACTTTATCAGATGTGACATATTGAGGAGACACACAACTCAGTAAAATTAACAGTGACAAGATCATTTGCTTGGATTGGGATTAGAACGTAGATCATTGGAATTCATGCTTCAGTATGGCTAAAACCTTGAGGCACCATGTGTATGTGTATATGCAAATACATTGTGGCAGTATATGCTCTGTACCACATGAGGACATCCTGTACCTTTCTCCGAGTGAATCATAATCAGTTCATATTGAAAAATATTTTGGTTTTTATTTTCAATGGCTGTGGAGAACTTTTGTGTGAGCCTATGTTGACTGGAACCAGTTTAGGTTCAACAAAGGTCAGTGAGAGTTAACCTTTAAAGGACTTGCATGCATTTAAATGAACACTGAAGTGAGGGATCCTCCAGCTGTGCATACAGAAAAATGTACTCTGGGTTTGGTAATTAAACCCATAGTGTTTCTATTGTACCCCCAAAATTAAATCCTGATTACAGCACCCACAGTGGGATTTTTAATCTGTATGATAAAGAGAGTCTGTCTGTTATCATGTGGAATCCGGCAGATGTCTTACCCAGATATAGCAAGTTCTGGTGAGTGACAAAATTAGGCTAACATTTCTGGCAGCTAATCGTAGATATGTGTGACTCATGCTGGCTATAAAAAATGCCATGGGCCTAATCTCAGTGTATTTCCTCTCGCTCCACTTGGGAACAAATGCCAGTGAGGAAGGATCAGTCATTAAGTATGTTGTCAAGAATATAAATATTGCTGCTGATAAATTGATTGTATTACTGTTTGGGATATTTGAGATATCGTATAAGTTACCTACTCAAGCCCCTGCCATGCATCTATTTATACTTTTCTGAATTGGATAATGTTTCTGTTGTTTCTATGAAAGTAAATTGTAATAGGTTGGCTGCATCTATGCACATGCATGTGTCTAATTTGAGTGCACATATGCACCATATTGAGTTTTATATGTATGCGCGTGTATTTATTTTGCTTCATCACTAAAATGTACCAACAATTTTCCTATTATAAAAGTTTAATTCTCTTTTTCATCGTTTAACTGATATTTTTGCAATACGTATATAGTCTCTCTTCTTGTGCCTTCACTAAAAACAAGTGTATGATTCATTGAGGCCAATCTTCTTACTTTTCTAGTAAAGATCATCTTGCTCCATTCCTACCAAGTCATCCTGTAATAAATCCTATGGCTGATTTAGGAAGAGCAGCGAAATCATTTGGGGTTGTGAGTGCTGCTCCATTTGGGTCTTCAGCTATACTTCCCATCTCCTGGGCTTATATTAAGGTGAAATAGAATTAGCTGAATTAAATTGTTTCACATTTAATCTCTTGACTCTTTCTCTTAAAGTTGCATCTTGATTTTGGATTTTACTCAATTCCACATTTGAGTTTATGAGTTGACCAACTTTCTGTGTAGAAATAAATGATGGTCTGAAAATTTAAGAATGAAATTCTTTTTGCTTTCTATTTACAAAATAAACATTTCTTCATTTTTTATTGTTTTTAATGACATTATTGTCTGAATATAGGTTGCTATTCTTACCAGTACAACCTTTCTTCAAAATGGTACTTAAAATATGTATAATCTAATTCCTGAGTTGCTTTAAAACTTCCCTGTTGATTTCAGTAACAACTGATATGTTTGCTGTCAGTTTGAAGCCTGTTGAGTACCTGTTGGAGATTTAGTCAACAGAATATGAACAGCCAACGAACAATCTCATGCCACACTCAAATGGAAACAACTTGGAAACAGCCTTCCAACAATTTGTACTCTGTTTGAAGCGTGTTCCTTAACCGGCAGACAACAAGCATTTCAGTGACGATAGTGAACAGACTCTTAACAGGCAGGGGCTGGTTGGTTGTCTGTTTCACCAGACAGGGAGAAAACTGACAACAGTGAACAGGCACTCAACAGGTAGGGGCCGGTTGATCATCTGTTTCACACAACACGGAACAAACAGACAACAGTGAACAGATTCTCAACAGGCAGGGGCCGGTTGGTTGTGCACTTCACCAGCAAGTAATGAACAGACAACAGTGAACAGACTCTCAACAGGTAGGGGCTGGTTGGTTGTCCGCTTGTCCCAACCGGGAATGAATAGACAATAGTGAGCAGACTCTCAACAGGCAGGGACTGGTTGGTTGTCCGACCTGTAGATGGCAGCCTGATGTATCGGCATTTTTTTATTTCTAATTTTTATTTTTTATTTTTATTTATGTATCGGTATTAATTAATTTCCATAATACATTATATTATTGTGTTTATTGCTGTACTGGTACATTCAGCAATTTTCTCCTTTCAACATTTCCGCAAGTTAGTTACCTACGTCGTGATTGAAAAATGAACAAATGTGAGGGAATTGGAGAAAATCTTGTTTATTCTCAGTGATATTGCATTTATATTCATACTATGTGGCAGTATAGGTTTCAATTAATTAATGCCTGATAACAGTTATCGTGATTGAATGGTATTTCCTCAAACTAGCACGGAATTGCCATTTAAAAATTAGTTCTCGAAGTTACATTAACCCTAGGAAGTGGCCACATATATAAGACCTTGATGTGGGTTTTTTTATATTTCAGGTGCGAAAATATGCACGTTGAACCGCAGGGTAGATGATCATGCGAGATAGGTACAATATCATTAGGTAGATACAAGGTAGGATATAATAGCATGCCGGCGCAATGTAGTACTTTCATAGTACATATACTATTGAAGTGAGAGTTATAGTTTTTTTTGAGAGGGCAGGGAATCGTTATCTAATGCCTTGAGAACAGGCTGAAAACAGAATATACACCAATGGCTAACAAATTGGTAACAGAATATAACCAGGAAAGAATGGTCTGATGACAAATTATCAACAGCAAACGGGCAGCACACAGGGTCCTACCTGTTTACTGACTGTGTTCGAACAACCAATGATAGCAAACTGGCAGTGCACAGTCCCCTACCTGTTCAGTGGCTGTGGTCCAACAAGTAAGGAACAGAGTATGCCACTACCCACAATAGGGAGAGAACAGACAAGTGACCCTCTTCTCACAGACAAGGTGTTCGAATTTACATTCTACCAGCCAGCGCCTGCCTGTTATTTCTCGGACAAGGAACAGGGAACCAACAGCCTACCAAACAGACAACAAACTGGCTTTATTGTTACAGAAATTGACAGGGAATTTGCTGAGACATTAGTTTTTTTTTTCTTTTCAGTCTTGCTCTTAATCTGACATTTTTGTTATTTCTTTTACAGATGATGGGGCCAAGAGGCCTGCGAAAAGCTACTCAAGTTGCAATCTTAAATGCAAATTACATGAGTCGTCGATTGGAGGGTCATTATCCTACATTATACAAAGGAAGAGATGGTCTTGTTGCACATGAGTTCATTCTTGATGTGAGAGATCTCAAAAAAACTGCGAACATTGAAGCAGTGGATATTGCTAAGCGGTTAATGGATTATGGTTAGTTTGAAGCATTTTCGTGTTGCACAAACTTGGTACATTTTATTTTTAGCTTGGTTATGTGAGCAATCAAGTTGTGGAAAAAAATAATTCTAATTAGATAAACTTGAACAAAATTGTATTTTCTCCTTACTAGGCTTTCATGCACCCACTATGTCATGGCCTGTTCAAGGCACTTTAATGATTGAACCAACAGAATCA
This sequence comes from Pyrrhosoma nymphula, assembly GCA_963573305.1. Lineage (NCBI taxonomy): Eukaryota > Metazoa > Arthropoda > Insecta > Odonata > Coenagrionidae > Pyrrhosoma > Pyrrhosoma nymphula. Next base: position 172,540,247 of record OY754327.1, read on the forward strand.
GAAGACAAAGCCGAATTGGATCGTTTTTGTGATGCTATGATCAGTGAGTACTGCACACATTTTTCCTTAAACCTTTCTCTTTTGGTGTAGACGAGGGATATTTGTTTTTGGAAATGTATTGTGTAAAATGAACATTTTTCTGCTAATTTTATTTTAGTTTGTTGCTCACTACTTCAAATGAAATGAAGAGTGCAAAAACTTACTTCCACATTTTCAGTGCATGGCTACTCTCATTTTATTTGTATTTTTACTGGCAGAAATAGTTTGGTGGTAATAGTTTTCCTTGCTAACCAAAAGGTAATGGGTTCATTGAACCCTAGGGAATGAATATATGGAAAACTTTTGTTATAGATTTTTAGCATTGGGTGGCATGTCATCAGATTAGCCAGTTCAGCTTTAAAGAGCGACTGATTGGTCATTTCCATGCATCAAAGTAACTGTAAGAACTAACTTTTAAATGTCAATGCTGTTCAATGCTTTGAGGAAATACTATCCAATCACAATAACAGTTATCTGACATTAATTAATTGAAACCTATGTTGCCACTTAGAATGAATATAAAGTCAATATTAACCCTTTTACTGCCAGCGGGCCGATATATCGGCCCAACTTTAAATATCTGAATTGAATGGCCTTTCTTTAAAAACCTGAAAAGAGCCTTGGCAGTCTTCGCACATCCTACCCGAAATGGGCTGGCAGTAAAAGGGTTAATGAGAATAAACAAGATTTTTTCAAAGACTCAAAATTTGTCATACAAAGAACACCTCTCCTCCACTTAAAATCCACTTAATTTCCACTGTGGGTAATTGGTGGAAATTCTGAAAATTTCCACCACCACCAAATAGCCTCAAACTGTGCTAGATTTCACTTGGGATTGAGTTGTTAATCCACAGCACTGGAATACTTGTAGCATAATCTCACAATATTAGATTTGATTTTTCATTTGCTACCCACTGTCGAAATCTGTAGCTTTTATATCATGTTAGCTATAGTTAAAACCCAACTTTTATGACTGACATTATTTATTAAAAAAGATCAACTATTCTAACAAGCTCTATATAACCACTCACTGAAGTGAATTTTCGCACATTCAAAGAAATCTCCATTACCACTTAAAATCCACTCAATTTCCACCGTGGGTAAATGGAGAAATTTCCACTTAATTTCCACCTTCACCAAATATCCACATACTGTGGTGGATCCCACGTGGGATCCATGTGGAATTCCAAAACTGTTCTTACTGGGTTGGTTTTTATGCTTTTTTATATGCTATTTTTACATAGGTATAAGACAAGAAATTAAAAGCATAGAAGAAGGTATAATGGATATCCGCACTAATCCATTAAAAATGGCACCTCATACTCAAGAATGTGTAATATCTTCTGAGTGGAATCGACCCTACTCTCGAGAGCAAGCAGCATTCCCCGCGGTGAGTCAAATAAATTCCATTATTTACCCCAGTACATATTTATGCTCACTTATATTTGTGTATGTCAAAGGACTACTTTTTCTTCAGTGTGAAACAAATTGGCCTGTTCTGCCCTACTTAAATGGTTGGCTGATGGCGTTTTGGGAGATTTTTCAGAGCCAATTATGTAGATGGGTAGTTTGCATCTCTGTTTATAAGTCTGAATATGTAGTTTGAAATGGGGATTGGGGAAGCCCAGCAGTGCTGGAGATTCTTCAGTGGGATCCCTAATCGCTACTTTGTGGAGAACACTTCAAGTGTTGTAGTCTGTCCATGGGATGGGATGTTAAACTATGGTTCCATGGCATATTTCATTAAGAGGAGGCTGATTCTTTCTCAAAGTTTTTCTCCACTCTTCCTATTTTCGCCAAAATATTTTTTTCCTTACCAACCTACCAAACAATGGTACAAATTACCTCAGTTGTTGGTTGACTCCCTAAGTAACCTACCAACCAAGCTAAGTAGTCTAGAAATTGATGAAGTTAAAACCACTTAAGAACCAAGTTTGAAATTATTTGCTCCTTTATGAGGTAAATATTTGGAAATTGATTTATTTTTTTCTTTTCCATGCTCAATGATACTTTAAAATGGATTTGAACATTCATGTACACCTAGCTGTTCGTTCGACCAGAGAATAAAGTGTGGCCCCGAGTGGGAAGGATTGATGATATTTATGGAGACAAACATCTTGTGTGCACATGTCCCCCAATTTTACCAGCAGACTAAAAACCATATTTCTTCATGTAAAATGTACAGATAATCCTTTTTACTCATCACGCATTCATGTGAAAAATACTGTCCTAGTCAGTGTTCATTACTTCACTGGTATGATGGCAAGTAATCACACCAAAGTTCCATTCCAAGTCATTCATTGCCTTACAACTGGTGAAGTTTCATCTTTACTGAACATATGTTGTCATTGTCATTGAAGTATATTGATGTTGTGTAGTTGATACCTACTGCTTTGAAATAAATGTTTGTTAAAATATTTTTTCCTCGCTTTATTTCTTTTCTTTTTGTAACCATTTCAATGCTAACTGGACATATTTATCCTAACTAATGAAAAAAATCAGTCTTGTCACCAATTTGGCCACCACCAATTTCTGCACTATAAAAGTGATAGAAGAATTGGTGATGAGTAGGGGCCTAAAATAGGTGAGGTTATTTTTTGGTGAAAAGTGGGGTTATTTTTCTCCAGAAGTGTTATTTTTCTCAGAAAGCAGTGTTATATTTTATATTTTTACGGTAGGTAAATAAATTTAACAATAATAACATTTAGAACAAATTTATTGATAATATTGCCATTAAAATAAAATAGCAGAAGAAAATATTAGTTAATTAGTAAACAAATTTAGGATTTTAGTTTCCTATATTTTTTCCAGAGGGCAAGGTTACTGGTGCATTCTAGAAGGAGATAATGGTAGAAAGAATGGACTAAGACACTTATCAAACCACTGGAAAATGCACAAATGATATGGTACTCACTGAAGAACAGCATCTTGTCAGGTATAATTATTCTGAGAAGTTATAAACTTACGTGAAAAGCACGGCTACCTACCTTCTTGGGCAGATGGAAACTGATGATGAAGCTTCAGTTTGTTTTGATATGATAGCAAACTTCACCATACATACCTACTAAGAGTGCTAAATTAATGTTGTGCCAAATCAGTTACACAGGAGATGATAAAACTAGAAATACTATTGGTTGCAGCCACAGCCAAAAGGTGAACACTAACCCCTTACGTAATTTGACAGCAGCAAACAATAGCAAAGGAAAACCTATCATCATGAATAATATTTTGTGAGCAGTAAAAAGGAAGGATGAATGGCGAACCTATATGTACGATAGGCTAAATATAATATGAGGTAAGCACTATGAATTTACTATGTCAAATTCCATTACTAGGTATGTCAAAGGGGAATGCTCGTACTTGATGCTTTTCAGGGTCACCAGAAAAAAATGCGAAGAATAGAATGGCTGAAATGCATGAAGGCCTAGTTAGTATTGCCTGAGTAATGACATTCAAATTACAATGTTGACATGCTGTCTAAAAAGCCTTTCAAAGATAAAGAAACTGTCAGTCACTGTTTAAGGGGAGCAGATCAAAACAGCTTGGGACTTAATCACCACAGTCTACATATTATGCATGGACTTGAGAAACATTGTGCATCCAAAATGGATAGTAGCAAAGATGATGTTTTTTAGGATAAAGAAAGTGTCGGTAGTGACTCCAGTATATACCCTGGGAAGGAAAAGGATGTCCCCTAGCGTATGGACTCCATTCCCCTCATGTACCTCTCTCTCTTTCACACACCTATCTATACTCTTTTCAAGTCAAAAGGAGGAATGCTGTACACCATGCACATTAAAAGGCTTAGAGAAGTCTCATTTCTACTTTGTGGAAATGGATGTACTCATGGTCCATGATGTATTTCGTCATTATATACGGATGTTTGGTCGGGTAATTTAGAAGTCTTGAGCTCGATTATTAGGTTGTGGCTTCTGTCACTGCTGTCTCATGATCATTCATCACAGTTGATGCATATACCCATCTCTAGGCTATAATGAAGTGCAAAGAATAAAAACATTTCCAAATCATGTTATTTTTAATAAACATCATAATATGCATTTTTCGAGTGAAAATTCAGGTTATTTCAAATGCAAAAAATATCCCCTGCCTACTCTGTCATACATATATTCTAAGTCCTCATCTTTGTAATCTGACATGGTCATGTATACTTGTGCCAACACCGTGTCCATAGGTTTTGTTTAATTATCCTTTCACTGGGTTGAAGATAGCTTTTCACTTGCATGCCACTACTTTTCCTGAGTATTTTACCAACACCTGCATTTCCACTCCTAGATCCAGAGTGGATAATCAGGTAGCTGCCAATCCAGAAGTTCCTTTCTTCAGATCATTTCATTTTGCTGATACTTAAAACATCCAGGCCCATTCTTCTTATCTCCATTTTCAAATTGTCCACATCCCTGAAGCGATCTAACATTCCATGTACCAACCTTAAAATTCTGCTTGTTGTTTATGACTGATGTACTCTCTCAAGTAGTCCCCTCCTGGAGATTTGAATGGGGGAGTAATTTACGTCCGGAATATTTTACTCTAGAGAATTCTAACTTGTCTTTTAGTATAAAAAAATATCAGAGAAATAGTTGAAGTGCTGCTTCTCCTCGGGATAGTAATAATAAGCTGGTGGTTTCCCATTGCCTTCCACCTTGCAATATTATAGCCATTTAGGTAATTACCTTACCATGCCTATAGTGCAATGAGGTTCGCTATACCAACTCACACGATCTCCTTCTTCAAACATGTGGAGGGCTGCTGCCCCCTCCTTTGGGTTTCTGGCTGCCTATTATGTAGTTGACAGTAGCCATTTGCTAAGTCATGGTACACTTAGTGTGTTTTCATAGCATTTTTGAGCTTTCTTACTCAAGAATTACCCCCTACACCATCTAGATACTGCCACTTTTTGTCCACAACTGCTTATTTTCTGAGTAACCTCGCTTATTTTGCAGCTAACCTTTATATCTAAAGGTCGACCCACCATCCTTAACCCGCTGGACGCACACTGTAGTGATAAGCTAGCCTTGAGCTATAATAATGCTTGTTAGGAGATTATTTGAACATCAGAAGATGTTGAAAGAGGTGCAGATTGATGCAGTGCAAGAAAATGAGGAAATAAATTTTGACAGCATAGGTATGTACATACATATGTGCATTCAAATTCAATAACTTATATATGTATGGTACATTACACAACTGCAACGCTGGGTGAATAAGCAATCTTCCAGGGACACCAAAACCATGTCAGCACACACAGATTCGAGTGTTAGTGGATAGAGAGTCTCAGGTTTTCCTTTTAAAGTTAGGAGAGGAAGCTGGTTAATGAAAGAACTAAATAATTTGACAAAAGTGAAGGGATCTGGAAGGCAATAGTGTGGTGCAGGGGGAAGAAGAAATGGGAATGGTATATGGTGAAGCTGCTCTTTTCTCAAACTATATTTTTGCCAAGGAAGGGACGAGGGATTCAGTCCACATTAAGCCCTCCCATGCACAACCTTTGCCGCAGTAGTTGTCACCTCACGTTCCCCTGGCACTCCATCCTCTATTCACAGTCAGTTGATGAAAACGTATTGTATCTGGATTACCCCAGAAATAAACTTGTCTATTTCTCAGAACTCAACTCAATGATTGACAGGAAATATTCCCACTAACTCGAAAAAAATTCTCATTCTTTGCAACATTTTCCTCATGTGTGAAGAAGAGACATCCTCTGGAAACCTCAATGCTCACAACACATTTTTCCTAATGATTATGAATTGTGAGAAACAAAAATGATTTTCCCCATCCTAAAAGCCCTTGATGCAGAACATGATTTTTTGCCCCATCCATATTTTTCTCCTTAGCCCTATGGGAGCAATTTCTCATAAAAATACCACCAGTAGTACTTTTAACATTCCCAACAAAATATATGTTCTACAATGCAGCTTTTCTTATTCATTTTATGTCAGAAAGTGCAATGGTCCATTGTACATACAAACTGAAGAACCATCAATCAGGGGTGTTTTTGCTGTGATCCATCATCCCAAGCTTTTGCTCCTCTCCTGTGCTTATTTGTATGGAATGATATTTAATGACTGCTTCAGTGATACAGGGTGCTTCAAAAAGGACTAACTTTAAGGTAAACAACTTGCTGCATTTTACAAAAAGTTACTCCAAAACCAGCTCTGAAGTTGTCAGAAAAAATTTATTTGAATTTACAAAGTTTTAAGTCCTTTTTGAAGCTTAGCCTCACTTGCTCTACGACATAGAAACACAGGGATGCCCTGAGGATTTCTTATGGCTTACTGACCAACCGGTTTCAACAAAATGCTTAAGCTACTCATAAATGGTAGGCCTACTGAATCTCTTCCTTACTTGATATGAAAATTTCAGTGCATAGTTCTCGCAGACTTATTTTCTTCTATCCAAAACACACAGCAAGCACTTTGGTACAACTAGCACTATTGGTGGTGCAATTCAGTACTAATCAGCTACAGGAGTCAAAATTTTAAAACCAGGTGTCAGCCATCTGAATAAAAAGTTAAAGAAAGAAGAAACTTCAAATAGTATTTATCGACACTATTTATTAAAACAGTGTGGATAAATACTATTTGAAGTTTCTTCTTTGTTTGATTAAGAAAGATTTCCACAAGTTCAAGCCTAAAACTTTTTGTTTAATTCATGAGTAAAAAGTTGTTAAGTCCGTTATGAAGCACCCTGCATATTTACAATGTATCATGCTCCTCCAATAGAATTAGCAACCATTTGAGCCATAAAGATATTTCACTCCTCGAGGAATGAACGTCTGTTTTAAATGCCTAATTTTTCTCTCCCATTATCAATCTTTCAACTGCCCACTAACTCATCTGAACTTCATCTTCACTCCTTTTCATTCCACTTCCTTACACCTCACCAAAATTACAGTTAGGAGGAAAGAACAGCTTTGCTCTGTCTTCATCCTGATATACCCTTAGGCTGCATTAAACCCTCTAGCTACCCACACCTCCATTTTTACATATTCCATATTTCTTGAATCCTTCTTTCCCTCCCCAATTCCTAAGCCTCATAATGGAACCCCCTCACCTCACAACTTCAGTGCACCATACAGAGACAGGTGTAACCAGTGTTGCCTAAAAAAAACAGGTTGATTGCTCAGAATTTTTTTAATTTTCCCGTGTACATGTTCTATCAACTCATATTTTAAGTGAATCTGAACTGAGCAAAGATTCCCTAACAACTTTTCCCATGCACTATACAAGGCATGACTGGACTTCACTTCAAATAGTAGGAAGAATTATTTCATGTGAATTCTAGACAGAGGAGAAAATTTCAGTTGTATCAATTTTTCCCAATAAGCAATATTTTCAGTCATACCTACATCTCTTTTTAGAGGTCAATGCATTAATACTTTGACCTTACTAAAAAGAATATTGCTCCTCAGTTGTTTACAGCCATTTCCATAGTTATAGAGTCCTAATTTTTTTCCTGTCCTTTACAATTTTTTTGAGAGCTTTATTAATTTGAATAAAACTAAGTTATCAAGTCAAGTTTCAACTCAGCACTCCAGTAATTTCATTACTTTGGGAACATGAAAAAATAAAAACTACTGATTCACTATATCACTCTTTTTATTTACAATTTTACAATTCTGCGATGAGGTCTCTCCCAGAGAATAGCCAGTCAATTAGGAGAAGGCCCACCGTTTGTACTGTCACAAAAGTAGAATTGTTTAGGTAATAAGTAGGGAGCGATTTTTATAATAGGTATTTGGTTATATGTGCCAAAGGGTTAACTCTCTTTAATGACTAGTTACAAACACAATGGGATGAAATTCTTCATTATAATTTACCAACACTTGGAAAAATATTAACAAATATAAAATAAACAAGTATTAAAATGGCACCCATCACCAACTTTTGTGCTATTTGGCTTAGGTATTATGCTTTAAAAACATTTGGAGCAAAGGCACATTATAGGTAATTTTGTTGGATTAAACTTAGGAAGTGATATGGCATGTTTATTAAGGTGCTTTGAGATATGTTTCAAAATAATTTACCAATGGAAGTGGATTCATATTGGAGGAAACTTTGTCTTTTCATATTTTGAATTTGGAGAACCTAAAGCGACATCAAAATAAATGATGCGAAATGAATTTTAGACCGCATGAAAAGACCATTGAATTTCCTTCAAATATGACATCCAAAACATATCAAGCAGCTTAAATTCCACAATTCAGAACTCAAAAGTACATGCAATATTACACAATTTTGAACTCCTTTGAGAGCCAGACATAAATTAGATCAGTGCTGGTCCTCATGCAGTGAATAGAAAACATTGTGGTTGCTTTCAGGTGATAAAGAGAGCTTCATTGAAGAGCATTTGGATTAGGGAACAGAAAGTATGGAAACATACAGTTTAATTAGAACAATTCATTGCAATGAAAATAAAGGAAATTGACAGTGACATAAATTGGAACTATCCATTACTAGGAAGTCATGCCTTACGGAGTATTAGGAAGATCATTTCATTATTTTGTTTTGATAGTCAAAATGCAGCGTAGACCTCCAGACTCATTATGGATGCCCAGGGAATGATCAGGCATGGGAATATCCTCCCCTTAGCAGCAACAACAGCAGATGGGCAGTCTTTTTCTCTCTCTCTCTCTCTCCCTCCCTCTCATTTTCACAAGCTTCCTCTCTTTCTCTCTCTCGCTCTCTAACACCTGTGTCTTTTGATTCACTGCTGGAGTTTCCCAGGGAAAAAATGATTGGAGAAGAGGAAGGGTGAGCTAACATCCATCTTTTCCTACTGATTATTTTCCCCCAGTCACTTAAAAAAAAGGGGGGGCCAAAATCACTTCCCTCTTTCTCCTCCACGAACTCCTCTCTTCCCTCTTCCACAGGAACCCTATGTGTCTCAATGGAGGCACATGCTCTCGAGACTCAAATCATGACTGCTTACAGCTAGGAAACTTCTTGGCTCCTATGCATGACATGGGACGGCGCCATCTTTTCTTCCCACTGGCAGACACCCCTTTCCGACTGCCTTGAGGGCATTCTATGCTTTCCCAGTCTCCCGAGGCCAAATTTCTTCCTCCTGAGCACGAAAAAATATAAAGCATAATTAAAATTATTTCTAGTAAAAATTTGATAATTTTCTGCTCCAAAAAATTGATACCACTCCTCTTAATCATAGATTATCTACCATACTAAGATATTACCACCTTAAATGAATATTTTATTAATGAAATTTTATTACCTACTAAGTAAAGGCAGGCGAGAAAGAAAAATCATTACATGCCTATTTATGAGAGAACTAACTCAGGAAATGGAGAGGGATTAGAGAGGAATACCTGCATCCTTATGAAAAAATCTACCAAGCATAAGTTCTCCAAAAATTAGTACAGCAATAAAATAGCTAACTTTCATAAAAAATACAGCCATACATAAGTATATATTATTAAGTATGTGTTATGCATATTTAGTTATTTCTATTTTCCCCTGAAAACATGGCCTTAAATGCATCATAGCTTTAAATTGGCAATACTTGTCCGTATCCACATGGTATTTTTTAAAATAAAAACAATGAAGTAGACTGAGCAACAGGTATCTATTTCTATAGCTAGTCATTTCTATTTTTCTAAATTTGGCTAAATTCCTCCATTCATTTAATCAGGTAAATCTCATAAGTATACACATAATGGCATGTACATCTCTTAAGTTTTCACATAATTCCCAGTCTTTATTTCTAAACTAAATATCATGTGAAAGTTGAAGACAAATCTTTTTTACCTGCCCAGATCATGTCAACACATCCCTATTTTTTAATAATTATTTTTTACCAAAAATTCTCCTGTAAATCCATTAACTACAGTATTTACTCAAATTCATCCAAATAACTGCACAACATTGCAACATTTGCTAAATTTGTCACACTCACTTCAACTTTTGCATTGTCCTTCTTACCATTATGGAATATTTTTAGGCTGAAATACTAAAACTTTAGATAAGTTAAACATACAGTGCAATGAACTCCTCATCTAATTATTCCCAGTACAACCCATCTCCTCATGCTACTCTTCATTTCCATCATATTTCTCAAAACTAAGATTTAATTCGAAGTCCTTCTAATATGCTAATCCAAAGCCTTCCAGTTTTAATAATGTACCATAACTTATCTCCTCTATGTTGAATGGAACTTCAGTTTAAGTTTAAATTAATGATTGTTTAATACTTGTCTTAAGTTCTGACATTTGAGATCCACCCAGCTCTCCCTACTCATAACTACCACCTCCTCTGATGTTTTATTTTTCAACACTTTGAATACATTAGTCCAAATTGATGATAGAAGCATTACATAACTCCACAAATCAAACTAAGACAATCAAATATGTAGTTATATGTTACACTCTTTAAAAGTCTTCATCTCTATTCCGTAATCATATGAACCTACCTCCTTTCCGAACCCAAACTTAGCTCATTGAGAGTGTACCTTAATCTCAAATTTTCAGTATGATGAGGGTTCAATGTATGTACCTCCTTAGACGCTTCTGAAAAAATTCAACTGTGAAAATATTTTTGTCACATTGGAATTAAAATTCACCAGATGAGATCTCCTGGTTGACTTTTTTCCTCACAAATACACCAAGTTATGCAATAAAAGCTCTACTTACAGAAGTTGCACAAGGGCTAAATCACTGAATCCCTAATGTGGTTTATAAGTATTAATGCATAATGATATTGTTATTCAAATAACTTGACTATTTCCATTCAATCAATCATATAATTGCTTATCTTAGAGTAAATACATGGTTGTCATATGTGACAAGTGATCCAAAACATGAGGATATATTTCACAAATCCTTGTGCTTACTAAGTACATAAGTTAAATAATATTTTTACAGCAACCTGCTTTTCTATCTGTGAATATTCACATGAGTGCACAGTATAAGGGAGCTAAAGTAAGTAAAATGCACGTTTGATCACCACGGAAAAACATAATTAATCTACAGAATTCTGGACAAAAGAGCAAACTATTAACCAGCAGCCCTTTTCCCACTCTTGCCAGGGATTGAGATTCCTGAGCAATTCAGGGATCATTCCATTTTCTAGGCCATAAAGAAGCTTATTTCCAGTTCTAATGAATTTTGTATGGCAGCCATTGAGCTTGAAATCTACTGAGAAGGGAGTACAAAACTGATTTTAGTGTATTTCCTATAAATATTGTTAAAAATGAGACACAGAACCCTTGAACTCTCCACGATATCTTGATTATTTAACAAGCAATGTAACATTCTGTTAGCAGTGATTTCTATAAATAGATATATTAAGCTGGGCAATAAAAGGCATATTTACGACCTTACTTACCTACTTAGGAAGGACTTCTCCTATTTAAACAAAATACCTTCAGAAAGATGTTTTGGATAAATTGAAGCTGATGTGCATTTAAATTCCTCACTCAGCACATTTTGGCAAGGATAATAATATTTTGCATTGCCTTTCCAAAGAATAGCAGGGTTTTCAGCAGATAAAATAATGAAGAAGTAACTGATTCTAGCAGCAAGCATATTCAAGCCTGTAGTGGACTGTAAAAGATCTAAAGACTACAGAGTTGGTAAAAACAATTTTGCTTACCAAATGTTATCACCTGCAGTGAAGATATACTGTCTATCAATCTCTTTATAAAGTCACTTGTTTTATGAGCATGTGACATTAGTTCTATAAATGAAACCAGAATAGAGCTGAAATTCATCAATCTAAATGTTTAGAACATGATGCACAAAATAAAAAGCTTATTCTAATATTGTAATTCTAATTTTTTTCAGCACTGGTTATTGATTCCACCAGGTATAACTTTAAGGAAGAGCATAAATAACAGTGACTGCAACAGATAAATGTACTAAGTTCAGCAAATTTCAACTTTTTCCAATTCGATCCCAAATCATCATTTTCAAGGTAAGTTATAACAGCTATCAGAAGCAGAGTTCCCATGTGGCAGCAGTTAATTCACCTGCAGGACACTGGAGAGGATAGAGCAGTGCCCGAAACATTACATCAGGAGAAAGTGTGCATGTGTAGCACAAGAACTACATAACCTGCAGGATAGTGACCCAGTATCAGGTAACCTGTAGGATCGTAACCATTAAAGTAGTAATTACACAGTTGTTTGACTTAGGCCAAGTCATCCATGCATGGAAGGTCAGACAGTTACCACTATTTGACACACCCTCAAAAAATTATCTCCTTGCCAAGGAAATTTTTCTCACTACAAATATTTATCAACTGCTCAGTATCCTTTTGTCCACTAGACATCCTTTCCCCATACTACAATCCAGATGTATCATCCTTAAGCTCAATTAGCTGGCCTTCATTTGACATAAAAAGTCCATCCTCCATCAACCTTCTCTCTTTAGTACCTATCTGTCACTCTATGCCAGCCATCCTGTCTCAAATCTTCAACCACCTCCTTGCCTCACTTAATTTTCTTCCAATCCAACTCTTGACACACAAATATGGTGAAAACTTGAATACCAAACAGCACAGCTGTTCAAGGAAATACCACTAATAACTTTGACTTCAAAATGTTTCCCGAACTATGTATATTATTTCCAAGGTTTCCTTTACAGATCCTAAATTTTAAAGGTTCATAGCAAACTTACACTTATGTCAATTTATCATTACATCTTAAATATGCAAATTTATTTCATAGTGAGCTAACTGTTCTGATGTGACAGTATAACACTAAATGTTTTAGCAGCATATGACAGCACAAAGAAAGACACTCAAAGAAAAGATTATATGCATCAAATAATTTTCAAATGTCAAACAGATTTCTCAAGATTCATTCCACTGTGCATCAATATAAATTGGGAATTCAAATGTGGAGGCAAACAAATAGTAATTTCTTGACACTTAAGTAGTTCCTGGAAAAAGCAGGGTACACATTCAAAGATATCAACTCATATAATGACAAAGCAACTAAAAAAGAAACAAAACCAATAGGTATGCTAGGGAGAGTTATGTTTTCATTTCATATAGTATAACACACAAGCTAGTAAATAATTAACCCAATTCAAATTAAATGTGAATAGTACCTGGAAGGGGGATTCGTCACAGCATGCAAGAAAATGTTTTATCTGGGATTTTTGAGCCCGGGGTAAAAACAGTAACAACCCCTTCTTCAAATAACCTTGGATGCTATAAAATGTAATTCAATATTCTTCTTTAATATACATATGTACTTATTTCTGTTTCCTGGTTTTACTTGGGAGTTTCAATAATGAACTTGAATGTCACATATGCAATAAAAACAGTGGTATTTTAATGAGAAACTTCTGAAGTATTAGCTAGAAAAAAATGTAATATTTCTGTTCATAATAAATCATTTATTAAAAAAAAGTAAAAAATAATTTTGAGAATGGAGTAAATGAAAGATCACTGCTTAACAATATGGTGATACATAAAAATATCCATTTTTAATTTAATTTTTTTGTGATGTTGGAAACATAATTTTAAAATGTTATCCAAAACTACTAAATACATCACATAGAAGAAATTACTTAAGGTATGGGCCCAGTCATAGCCATGATATACATTTCACTTCACTAACAAAATTAATGATAGGCACAGATTACTATGACAAAGGAATAGAAGGAAAAATAAACTTTGTCCACATTTAATTGTATGGTTTCCTCAGTAAGTATGTTAGTTTATTCAGGTAAGCACAATTCCTAATGCCTTTATAGCCATTCCATAAGAATTATTGCATTTGCATGTATCTTTTAACATTCATCACATTAAAAAAATTATAGTGGATGCTGGAAATAAAGCATAATACTTTCAAATTGCAGCTCACTTGAGTATCACCCAAATGATGTCTGTCATTTACAGGCACTATGATGGAGGCTTACAACTTTTGCTGCATATGCAGCATATTACAAAGCAAAGTTGTTTCAGATTGATGAGAAGGTCCTCAGAATCACAACATTCCTAAAGTAACTACAACACCTCTCATCAGCTCAAGTACTGAAGAAAGTCTGCTACTCACTGAACGTAAAGTGAACTTTAAAATATCTCATGCAGCAACTTAATATAAAAAAAATGATTTTAAAAGAAAAAGGAAATAAATTTGGATAACCAACCATGTTGATGGGGTGCAAGGTGCTGTGCAGGTTCCAAACTTCTGTACATGATTTCCTCTTCTATCTCCTCAGTCCCTCGAAGGGATACTTCTTCCCTATAGTGAAACTGATGCAAGTATGGAAGCACAGTCATCGAGTGTAACTCATCTCCTCTAAGAGGTGGAACTGGCACCCACTCGAGAGACCTTGGTGGTTTTCTGGTGAACCAACTTAAAACAAAAGGGCGATGAGATTGTTAAAGTCACCAAACAGCTTAATAAGGAGACAGTTGCAAAAGCACAAGTAGTACATTAAATTCAGCTAGATTCCCTTTTTGAAACTAGGAATAGCCCAACAGCTCTGTTTCCATACACCTTTACTGGCCGAGTACAGTTTGGATAATTGAGATTCTACAGCACTAACTTTACCACACTTTTAAAAACCAAAGGTTAAATATGATAAACCTAGGACTAAGGAAATTCATTTAATTAAAATTTGAATAATCTATCAATTTACAGTCACATAATTTGGTGTCTATGTTACAAGAACTTTTTCATGTTTAGAATGCTGAGGTACTTATGATAGAACTTCAGGCAAAGGAAACAATTTAATTCGGGTGATAAATCATTTACTTGATGATTTCCTATCACAAAACTCCTCTTTCTTATGTCAATGATACTGGAGATTGCCATTTATTGGTTAGGTGCAACAAAGACTATGAGACACATGAAATATTATAAACCTTGATTCAATGAACCACTAAGGCTAATGCTCACCATACTAGTTGGGAATATCTGTCAGAAGGTAACGGCTATAAATAATGATACTATTAGAAACTTACAGGTGATGGCGTATTTGGTGCAAAGAAAATCTTTCATTAGGATCCTTTATAAGCATTCCTTTAAGAAGAGATCGTAAGAGCTCATCTTCTAAATCTTCCGGTAAGGTAAAATCTCCTTTCCCAATCTTTTCATATAAACGGTAAATGTTATCACCTTCAAAAGGATATCTACCAGTGGTGATGTTATATCTGAAATGAATGTAATGCACAGTTAAATATTTCTTAAACTTATGAAAAACAGAATTTGTTTCAATTTTTCTGTTTAAAAGCAAGAACAGGTAATGACATGAGACTGACAATGATCTTATTGATCTTTATATATTATATTGATTTTATATTGATATTGATCTTATTTATGACGTATCTTGATTTGGTTGTACACATTGGTGCATACCAATGTGTACAACCAAATCAAGATACAGATGTCACCAGAGAATTGGGTGGGTACACCATAAAATATTTTGTGATATTTCCCATGGCCTAAATACATACATGGCCAAACAATGAAATTTCATTTTATGTAGCATAAGTCAAAGGCAAGTTTACTCAATTCTATGAATATTTTGAAATAGAATGATTTTACTTAATCAATATAAAAGTCTGGTATACAGGCTTTAAATGAGCAGAATTTCAATTTAAGCTGATATTATGGATTGGTATAGTTGCTTGTCATATTATGAGATCAGTAGCAAAAAAATGCATGCCAGCACAAATTTGAAGCAGCAAGGAATCTTAAAGAGATCATTATTGCCATAAATCAAGAAGCTTACAATGGCTACACAATTAAAAGGCAACAGAAGTATGAGTTACTTATACTAGGAAAGAAGACGAAATGTTAAATACATTATGTATGTTTTTCTTATTAGTTAGGAGGGGCATAAAATCCGGAGCTGGGTCCTGCATTACCCCGCCATTGGTCGCTCTATGAGATTTTCTCTCACACCAAATTTAAACATGTGCTCACTTTGTTATCATGAGTTAGAATAAGTTCCCTTTCCTTCTAGCTGACTTTTTATCTCTTCCTATTGACTGACCGTCTCAAAAAGTATAAATGAAGCGTCTGCAGCTGTGTAATGATATGCCTGATACTGTCGGCTACAAGGTGTGAGACTTTTCCTCATAGTGCAACCACTGACGTTAGTGTTTTTGTATCACTCAGTTGCGTTACACTTTCGCAACATGGGGGCAAAGTTGATTAATTTGGTGGAGAGCAGATACGTTAATGCAAATTAATGAGTCATGAGAGTGTATGCCCTCGTAAATAAATATTTCTTCTTGAGAATAGTAATTTTCTTCATTAATCCCCAATAGTATCACCGCCAGTAAAATTAGCAATGATTACGTAATTGTATCAATAATTGTGTATTTGTGGAAATCATTGTTTCAAATGAATATTAAGAGAAATAAATTAAATCTAAATATAGTGTAATATACTCCCAATAAACACTCTATGATAGATAATCAATGGTACATCTGAGTGTGAGAAAAAGTCTCACATGAGACTGCTCGCGTGATAAGTAGCTTAGCGACCACTCCCGGGTTAACTAAATGAAGTAAATATCTACTGTGATGAGGTAACCAGGAACTCATATGGATCACTAATATTCAAATCAGCAGCAAAATAACATTAGTAACCAAATCACCCGGTTTAGCCGGGTACCACCCACTTTTTTGTTCTTTTTCAGCCCCCGATTAGGTATATGTCCAGAAAACAGGGAAACCCCCTGGTTTTTATGATCGCTGCCCAGCCCTGGAAGTAGAATTGTAGAAGTTTTTCTTCCTTCACGTAATACTTAAAAAATGAGATAATGATATCTTTGTACACCAAAATATAATAAAATAAATATTAATTGAGGTTAAACTCGAAACTTCGGATTGTTTTATCTGACATATTTGTAAATTTTAGCCTGCATTCAGTTTACACTAAACCACTCACCTTACAATCATAAATATTACATCAATGTTAATGCTGTTCTCCAAACTATCTCTCACTCAAATAATATCAAATAAATATTAATTGAGGTTCAACTCGAAACTTTGGATTGTTTTATCTGACATATTTGTAAATTTTAGCCTGCATTCAGTTTACACTAAACCACTCACCTTACAATCATAAATATTACATCAATGTTAATGCTGTTCTCCGAACTATCTCTCACGCCCTGAACGTATGCTTCATTCAATCACTTCCAAATTATATTTTTTTATCACTCCGCTCCATAAACAATGCTCAATAACTCACTTTAAACATGCGGACTAATTGTCAGGCGGCCTTTATTCTTTGGGATATACACCACATGCTCCCACAAGAATGCAATTTCAAGTCGATATGCTAGTAATAAACACCAAAACATTTGCTATATGCCAAAATGCCAATTAAATAAAATCAACTAAAACTTTTATTGATAATAATAATCCCCTGATAATAATTGATAATAATCCCCTGGTTTTTCATTGTAAAATATGGTAATCCCCCAGTTTGCTTCATTTTTAAATATGGAAACCCTACATGTAAAAGGGTATGCCCCTCCATGCAACATTTTCAAATTACAGCTTACAGGGTTACTCCACTGCTCCAAATGTCAACCTTGAAACCAGAGAACGATTCAAGACCATTTGCAATCTCAGGAGCCTGAAATGCAGGTGATCCCTGACCTGTATGGCAAGTATCATCTTCAGCAAACATGTCTAGCATCTGCAAGATAGCAAACAAAGGGAAATAAGTACATACCATAGAAATATAAATTGATATTTTATGAAAGAGTTTAGAGAAACTTAAAACGTGATGGGATGTTGAGAACAAATTTTGAGTTACAGGCCTATGGCATGCCTATGGTCCAGGCATATGTTCAGGACTAAAGCAATTAAATAAAATGGTTGGAAATCGCCACAACTGTACACAGAAATAGGCAAGGGCTTCACAATGAGCACCATTACGGTAATAAATAAAATAATTTCTCGAACTATGTTTCTGAAGATCTGGCAATACAACCATGAAGCACAATCATGGGCAATAAATAGAATTGACGAATGTATGGATTCACTACAAGGAATCACATTCGATTTGATTAATTCTATTTATTTCCAAAGAACAATTCTATTTCCAAAGAAAAATTCAGAATCATTAAACTGGAATGTACTCTATGCATTGCTCCAGAGGTCACCCATCACATTTGTTAGTAAGAAACAGTTGGGTACTACCTCTGCTACACCAAGATCTGAGATCTTCAAAGTTCCATCCAGGCTGAGTAATAAATTTCCAGGTTTTATGTCTTTATGAACAACACCTTGGCTGTGCAGGTACTCTAGGCCATCAACTAATTGACAGAAGTAACTGTGGGCATTAAAATTCATTGTTGTGAGAAATACAAATGCCTATGCTGTAGATGTTACCGATATTGATAATTGACGGTGATTATATGCTTAAGTGACATTAGTGGACGACAATGAAGGATTTTCATGAGTAAAATATTACAACGAATTTAAGTCAATAGTAACAAATGACCATGCCCTAATATCAACAACTGTTCATATGGGGAGTAGAGAATAATGTTGCAGTGCCCTTATAAAATATATAATTATTTGCTCATTTAATAAAAAATACACCGCCCACGTCATTTATTCAACTTCTGGCCATAAAAACTGATCTCACTTACCCATGGGCTTGCCATATTGGTAACTTTTTGTGAGGAGTACTTTCCAGCATTTCTTGCAAAACACCAACACAATATTCCAGCACCATGTACATTTTCTGCTTCTCCTCATTGTTAAACACATCAACCAGACCTATAACATTCCTATGCCTTAACCTTTTGAGCAGCTGGATTTCCCTGAGAATTCGAATGGACCAAAAATATAACTAATGACGTCAAAATTACACAACGATTAACATAACGCTTCCCTAAAGGCAAATTAATGTTTCCATTATCCACAAATAGGTACCTTTGAACATTCTGCTCGCCATTTGGAATCCTCCTCAGTTTCCTTTTTTTTAAGATTTTAACAGCTCTTCTACAGAGAGTTTCTGAATCCAATAATTCCTTTACTTTTCCGTAACTACCTTCCCCCAGCAGGTCTCCCATAACATACTTCCCAATTATTTTGCATCTCTTCTTTTTAGCTTGATATATAATTTGATCAGAATTCACCCTGTGGAAAAACATCCCCTCCGGATCGTCATCGTTCAACCAAGCCACAGGTTCCAAATCACTAAATATTCCTGTCGATGCTACATCTTCGTCCAATTTATATTCTTCATCCACTGATGTATCCTGTTCCATTTCTTGGGGATGTACTAATGACAACCCTCATCTATCACAATACCGGTATATTGACAACCATCTTGCTTCGATCCACTATTCTCTCCCAGATATGAAATAAATGAAGAACGTATGTGCATGAGTGTTGAATAAGGATGGCGGATCAAGGGGAGACAGCTGTATTGGAAGTTTCCACAGAAATTAAACCTTCTCCTCTACTGAGTCAAACTAGTGGGGAAAATGATTCTATTTCCCGGTGGAGTAATTCTGTTGAAGGATCTGTTGTGAGTATACCCCGGAATTCCGCGTGAATGTCTTTAAGTATATACTAAGAGTGTGGCTTACGGTGTGTGGCCGATTTATGTAAGTTAATATAGTTACAGTTCAATTTATTGTTGTTTTTTTCAGGTTGCCTCGCCTTCAATAGAAAGTTTTTCGACATTGCCTGATCAAGAAGGTTCTGAATTCGGTTTAGATACCAGAGATTTACAAGTCCGGGTTGACAACCCCCAGAAACATCTCAACACTTTGGAAACATTCATAACCTTTCGAATTACCACAAGAGTAAGTGATTTTAGCAATTGAAAAAACTATCAGTAATTTTCGGCACATCCAAGAAATGTGTAAAAATTGACAGATAAACGAGTTCGTGGTTTTTTACGCGGAATTTCTTACCAAATGGTTCGTACTCGAAGGTAGTTCGTGATTTCAAGAAACAACAGAGCAATTAATGTTGATGGGTTTGATTAAGCACCAGGAAAGATGATGCGAGTAATTTTAGTTTCTTTTTGTTTAGAATGTTAACGACACTTAGTTAATCTTGCGATGGATGTCACAAATTATGTCCTAGTAACGTGTAATGGATCGGAGGCGGATTTGCTCTTAAGTTAAGTATTTAACTGACGTGTGAGCGTAGCAATGTGAGGACATCATACCTTCATGCTTGTAATTGATTTTTTTTACCAATAAGTCACTTGGGTGGTATAGTCACCTGATATTAGACTTGAACGTGTGGAATTCACAGTGTAAAACAATCTCTTGCCTAGACTTGTGAAGTTTGCCCAGTTGCAGTACGTGGATCGACCTTAGCTAGAACTTATTCACTTGGAATATTCAGTTTGTCTGGCTGGTGAGGATACACATAGCCCTTTGGGATGTGGGAAGCTGATCAAAACTTCCTGTGAGGGTACATTCATACTCATGACACAGCCTAATCACCAGGCATCACTATAAACACTTAAGTCACAAAAACTTTTATTTTCTCCTAAGACAATGTTTCTTGTGGGATATTTGTTGCCTGCACTTCACTGGTTGTGTCTGTTGAAAACTTCTTTATTATTAATTCATTCCTTGTTCCTGGAATGAAAGTATGAAATGTTTGAGTTTCAGGTATCTTTCAGGTAGGACTTGCTTCTTCATGTCGTCTGTGTAGCATCCTCCCATTTTCCATTATTTCTTTTTGACAAACATAAGCAAAGTTAACATTCTTGATATTGTCTGTCGCCTAGACAAACCGTTGTCTTGGGGTCATAATTTGATCAGTATGCATATTTGAGATGTAATCCACTGTTTGAAGGTAATATTTTCTATGACAGTGTCTTCTAGTACGTTTTCCAATATTTTCTTTACATTGTTAGATCCTGCACATTCACCACATTGTTGGAACCAACACTGTACTTGGGTGGATTGCACATCATATTTGCCAGATAGTGGTTATAAGTGGACAAATTAATACTGTGGTCTTCATTTAGCATGTTAATTTACACCCATCCATTAATAATTTCACACTCTAATGTAAAGAACAAATACATAGTGTGTGTGTGTACCACTTGCTCCAACAAGAACACAATGTTTAGGCCGCAGATAGGCAAATTTTGAAAAGGCAATCTTCACACCAAGAGATGACTGTTTGAAATGAACATCCACTTCTGCAAGATTGTTTGAAATTAGCCTCTTTTCTGTGTGTTCTTTCATACCACCCATTCTAACACTCACAGTCTTTCTTGCCAGGCATAATTCAGCTGACATCATCATTGCAGTAAATGTTCTTCACAGTCTAAGCAACATCGGATCCAAGATCCTTCCTGGTTTAGGATTTGGTGTTGACAAAATCCCTCGTTCTTTTACTAATTGCTTAGCTTTACATATCATGTTGTTACTTGCAAGAGGAAATTCTTGCTCTATTCTTATGATACTCCAGTGTTTAGAAAGGAGGGTCAAAATTGTAACTTTTGCACTTTTCATAATGCTTTCTTCAAACTTTTATTTTAGTTGTTGCAGTATAACATCACAACCATCGTTGTCAGGCACAGGTTCTTCAGCTGGAATGTGAAATATCTTCTCTTTTACAACTTTCACAATTTTAATAGTTTTCTTTCTGCAGTATGGCTCTTCCTTCATTCTCTTATTCTTGATAGGTGATGCACCAACAGTACTCAGACTTCCATTTAATGTCTGTACAGCGGTTTCAGTCTTGTATGTTTCCATCCCGTATCACTTTCTTCATCAACTGATGTGCTTGGTTCTTCCTCAGGAACATAATTAATTTCGTTAATTTTCTTCCTACAGTTGTCACAAATCATTTGTTCTCTATTCACATATGGTAGTTTTTCAATCATCAGCACCTTCACCTTCCTTAATTGTTTTCTACTGCTCTTGTACCCTTACACATCAAAAGGGTTGCAGGACTGTGTCTCTATAGATGTACTTCTTATCCATTACCACATACTATGTCAAGTTATCAATTCATATAAGCACTAGTACCTTGAATCACATGTGGCGTCACCTGCGAATGGCACAGAAGCTCAAGCAAGACTGAGCTTGCTTACCAGACTAGCAGTACACTTAGAGAAAGAGAGCCCTTGAGACAAGTTTGAATTTGTGTGATGCATGTTTGGTGCATGGGTGGTGCTGGTGGCGCACCGGCACCACCGGCCGGTAAATAATTAGATGAAACATAAACTGGTAAATTAAATAAAATACTTGTGTTTTTCCCTCTGTCTTATTGACAACCAGCATTTAAAATTCACTGTAGCTGGCTGACTGGAAGTGCAAATAAAGTTTTGCATTTCGTACATTGTACCAAGCATTTGCAGAGGTAAACAACTGAGGAGTGCATTTGCGGTGGCGTGTTAAAAGTAAATAATTCAATAAACATTTACATAGGCTACACAATAACGAAGCAGAATAACTTCATTCGTCGCTTTTATCTTTAGGCGCTACAAGAGCCGCTTTAAATAAGTGGTTACTCCTTGACAACATCAAAATTGTTGAGTTCCAATGTGCTTTGAAATTTTCTCAGTAATACCTGTTACCAGTGCCAGTTGTCTAAAGGCGTTTTTCCAATCTAGCTATTGTCAAGAGTAAACTAAGCACGACAACGTCTCAAGATCACCTGGAGTGCCTAAAAAAACCATTCATAGAGCAAGACAGTGCAATAAACGTTAACTATATGGATACCATTGAAGAGTTCTTATTCCCGGTGAGAGGAGAATTTGCTCAAAAGCAAGTTTATTAAGTTTGTTTTTGTATCAATTAGGTTAAGATTGATAGTGTGTTTGGTTTCATACTCACAAATCTTTCAAGACATTACATTTCTTTGCGAAACATACGTACATAAATTTTTATTTTTATTACCCTAATGCTGTTTGCTCAACTGTTATTATTCATTTTTGCAAACATGATCCAAATTTCTTTGATACAATTTTTAACTGCTAGTTTTTATAATCAACAAAATTCCAGGCACCACCTAATAAAAAGGTCTGCGCACGCCTATGGAGCTCACCATTATTTACACTTATAAATAATTTTTTTACTCCTGTTCCCAAAGCCATCCCAAAATGAAATTTATACCAAAGATAGAATGCATTAAACTGTTTAACATATCTTTTTCCCAATAAAATTCAAAATACAATTTTTTAGTTAATCCAGGTCAAAGGACACATATTGTGACCTCGGAATAAAAATAACTGTATTTTAAAATCTAACTATTTTAAATGGAAACTATGTTCCTTTAGCTTTAAAATAAGATCAACATGAAGGTTCTTTCACAATTAGAAGCTAAGTAATGATTTATTTTTGTAGAGCATGCGAGGGAATATTTTGCATTTTTTGTCATGTTTGTAACCCTGCTGTGTGAATATTGTGAATAACTGAGGGCTAAAATTTTGTGTATGAGTACTACTTCACATACTTTTACTTCCTACCAAATTTCAAGTAAATCTGAGATGGTCGGGTTGAAAAGTCCACTTTTATGTGATGATTTGGCATGGAATGACCCCAAAGTTAACAAAGATTTTATCACTTATCCATCTCCTGGGCTTCTTTCTCTATCTTTAGCCTGGGTACGTCCTTCCTTCATGTACTCAGGTGATTTCAATCTCGTATTCCCTGGATTCTCCCGCTAACACCTCTACCCGTCCTTTTCTTCCGACTCAGCATTATTTGAGCCCGCTCACAACTGGATATAAATTACATCTTCCATCTCCGTCCCCGCAGGATATGTCTGGTCTGGACGGCCGGCGAATTATGGTCTATTTTCTTCAGACTATGTGGCATCCATCCGATTCTGACGGCATGTAAGCTACAACTTTTTGTTAGCTCCCAACAGGATACAAATTATGACTTTTTTTTCTTCTTTCTTTTGCTATTCTTAATTGTTTCATGACTATGCATTCTTAGTGACGCTATTAAACTTCCGACTTTGTTCAAAACCCCGTGTTGACCCTGGGAATATCTTTACAATGTCATGTTTAGTCTGACTATAATTGCACCAATATATGCAAATATCTGACATACATAGTTATAGGAAAAAATTAGCCTGACCGATCTCACAAAGCAGTGCAGCACGAAATGTTTCCTTATTCTTCATAATTGTGAATAAGGTCTAGGAAGATATGACAAATCGCCTCCCTATCTTGCTTTTGGACCCATCGCCACTTTTGCATTTTTTGGCAATTCTTATTTTAGTTTTCAGTTCCAACAACTTGGGTTTCCCAGCCATGATGTTTTATCAGTCGGACTGAACTTGATAAAAAAAGCGGGAGGATGACAAAAGAACAATGAAATGCACGGACTTACGAAGAATTTATTTGTGTGAATAGGGGCATGCCGTGAATGTTGGAAATGTTCATTTAAACATCAAATTGTGCAGAATAAATACTGCTATAGTAGACATATAATTTCAATGACAGAGGACATGAGCACATGTAGACAGAGGACATGCTTGATTTGGTGCAGATTTGCCGAGATTGATGCAGACATTTTCCACTCGTAATAGTAAACGACCCCAGTGGAGGCTGGTTGTTGTCCTCTTATATTTTACATGTAAATCATAGGGTTTTAAATCGTTCTTTGGCCATCCCTTGTAAATTCGAGCTTCTCGTTATATGCCCTACACGTTATATGAGGCTTCTGCTGTATCACCAAAATAAAAAAGTCCCATATTTCAACAATTGACTATCATCTTCAGGGGCCCGTTTCTCAAAGCTACAAGTCCACAAGTTACAGGTGAAAATGGCGGGCATCTAGTCCATATTTAGCTATTATTTAAAGCTTTCAAGATATTTCACGAGTTTCTCCAGTCATCTTCTATAACCATGAGTCAGTGCTATGTTGCTCGGTGTCTATAAATGCGTGAACGCAAGATAAACGGAATTTTTAGTTCACAGTTCACCTTAAAATATCTGAAGCGAGGACGAATCGTCTGCAAAATTTGAACATCATGAGGAAAAGTCGTTTATTCCATCGCATGAAGGGAAAGATGAACTCGAAATGAAGGTTATTCACAATTATAGCATGTCAAGACATCATCTTGTGCAGTGTTTATCTTTCATAGATACGAATAAATAGCAGAATAGCATTTTATCGTCAGACAAGCGAAGACTATTTCAGCCATTTTGAATGTTCATTATTAATATCCAAAGGGAACACTTACATTGAAAGAAGTCAGTTGGTGTAGTGGTAGCGCGCAGGAATCACAATATGAGGTTGATCCCCGCTGGCATTATTTTTTTTCTCTTTCATTTTGATGGGCTAAGGAGATATTTTACCACCGATTTATGTAACTTCGTACTGGGACTTATGCACAATTTATTTTTAATTTCACTTGTCCTTGAGCCACAAGTTACACCAAGGGTATCGGGCACATGCCTACGGCGTATTAGGAAAAACCACAGCACATTAGCGTAGCATTTGCGAGATGTCACATAAAAATGTCGAATTGAATTACGTATGGAGTTTCCTATTGACCTTTCGCGACTTAATACTTCATAGCGATTTATCATTTTAGTACGGGGACTTATGCTCTGCATTTTTACCTCTCAATGTATAAACATAATGACGTGACATGAAAAGTAGGTAGGTATATATTGATAAATAGTAATAAATAATACTAGAAAACTAGCACTTTTGCATTTTCAACCATTCCCACATCCCCAAAATAATTTATTCTTTATCAAATGAGATCATTTGTAAATTGCACGATTAAAAGCAACATTCATGTCTCCTGTTGGAAATAAATCTTTCTTCTTCGTTGTTTATTCAAAAAGTCTCCATGGGGGTGTTCTTGTCTCATTACGTTTTAGTCTAAAAGACTTTTCTTTTAACTTTAAATTATAAACAAACAATGTGTTTTAACGTAAACTTGAGCATGTTATGTCAAAAGTAGGTAAAAAATCCTATCTACTGATACCTTGTTCGTCGCTATCGCCTTCATAACAGTTGAGAAAAAGAGATCGCTAGTCGCTTTTCATTTGTTTTCCCAGTTATTCTTTCCGATTTACTGTGATTTTCTCACCTCGGAGGACTTGTAGAAATTTCCTTACAAGTTACAAGGACTTGTTATTCACAAGTCTGTTTGAGAAACAGAATGTGTCGTAACCATGAAAACACTTGTGAGTAAACACTTGTAACTTGTGAAATGGGCTTGTAACTTGTGAACTTGTAATTAGTAGACGTGTACGTTTGAGAAACAGAATTTCACAAGTTACAAGTAAATAGACTTGTAACTTGTAGACTTGTAGCTTTGAGAAACAGGCCCCAGGTCGATGGTGACGATCAATCCTTGAAACCTGGGTTGTGTAATTTTATATTGTGGTGATATTTGTAAAAGAGTGTCTTTAAATAAATACACTATCAAAGACTCTTCACCCATTCTATTTTTGAGGTACTTCAATGACAACACTTCATTTTTTGCTGGTAACTACAGAAACAAAGTGAATAGCTTTATTAAATTTCCCAAGATTAAAGGTACTATTTACAGCATAACTAACTGACACTGGTGTTACTAAAATCATGTAAATATAATTCAGAATGCCTTTCCAACAAATTTGTTTCAATAAAGATGAAGTGTTCTGAGTTCTGCATGAACTTGTCAGTTCTACCAGCAAATGGTTATAGGCTTCCTGCTACGTATTGGGCACGTTTGTATATCGGTGTGTCAATATTGCTGACAATGGGTTGTAATGGAATGCCTTCGTTGTGGATATTGGGTAACCCATATAGGCATGGTGGAATGGCTGCAGATGGAAGAACACTCCTCTGGTTTTTTGTGGGTACATATTGATGACTGTTTGATCTTCTATTGTGAACATTTCAATTCTATTTGATGGATCAGCTTTTACGTCAGTGTAGGTGTTGAGATTTTACTGTCATAGTCCTTCTCATGGAGGATACTTCTCTCGCCGAGTAAGCCTAGGAGTAGTATGTTTGACTACCATTCGGGAACAGGTCTCCAAATCTCTGTTGTGGTAGGTGGGCAATACTATATCAAGCATTTCACCCATGAAAAATTACTTGGTCATGCAGGTGAAAAGTAACAGTTTGTCCTGAAGATAGAGCTGGTTAAGGAGATAGGTCTGCCTTTACCTGCTGCCACTTCACTTGAGATTATTTTACAAAACCGGCTACAGCACTCTGATGTGGAAGCAATGAGAAGCCAGTGTATTTATCTCCCTAAGTGAAGCAGCTTGAATTTACAAATTTGATGTGATGGAATGATAAGAGTATTCCCCAGGTAAAATAGTCCCCCCATCAGATCTCAGGAAATTATTGGGATGGAAATATCAGTCAAAGTGGATTTTTTTTCCTGTTTATAATATATCCCTTGAAAGAGTAACTTTCAAATAAAGTGTGATAATAAGAGTAAAAGCCTAGGCCTCTGAGGAAATCATTTTGGATTATTCTTTGTATGTAATTGGTTTTATTGTATATTTTTGTGTATAATTGTTCTGCTAACCTATTTCATCTTAAAATTTTATTTCTGATACATACTCTAATTTTTTATTCTACAGACATCCCGAGCTGAGTATGAAGAAACGGAATATATTGTGAGAAGGCGCTACAATGACTTTGTTTGGCTGAGGCAGAAACTAGTAGAGGATTTCCCCACACATTTAATACCAGTAAGGTTATTTATTTGGAAAATTGCAAAGACATAGTTTATGCCTTCTTAACAACTTATTAATCCCTAGCAAAGAATGAGATACATAGGTGACCCACACTTTAAAGCGGGTTTACATTAAAATATATGCATTTGCTTGATTGTCTAAATGGCAGAGAAGATCATTGTTATTGGATACTTGTAGTTTTGAAAAAATATGTAGTAATCTAATAAGAAACAAAGAATTTTGTGCAAAATTTATTGTTTCATCTAAGTCTTAATTTGATCTGTTGTCATATAATGAAATTAAGCAGAATAGGAAATGAAGCAGATTTATCAGCCTGTTTCCTATTTTCATGTCCTTGTGAAAATAAAATAATTACATGTGTCAAAACAAGTAGGTACAATGTTGGCACTCAAAATGAATGTTACTATGTGGCTCTAACATTACAAAATGTTGTTCATAAAAAAATTGGAATTTTCTTTTGTGCCACTGCAATTTAAATATAATATCCACTGTTATCTACCATATCTTAATGCATATGTACATGAATTTTGGTTATTTGCAGCCTCTGCCTGAGAAGCATTCACTCCTGGGGCAGTTAGATCGTTACTCAAGGGATTTTGTGTTTGCAAGAATGGCATTGCTTCATCGATTCCTGAATAGGGTTGCAGATCATCCTGTACTAAGCTGCCATCACTCAGTTCGCTCCTTCTTGACTGCCAAACCCTCAGTGAGTCCCATTCAGTTATTTCAATTGATTTTATACACTGAAGATGGTGAAATTCGCCATGAAAAAATCATTTGACTTATTTTTTCATGGCGAATTTCACAGTCTTCGGTGTATAACTTCGCACCCATGCGCGTGACTGCGTACCGCATCATTTGTAAATGCAATGATTGTCAGTTGATTTTGTTTAAAACCATAAATAGTGTGGGTATCTTACCCTACAGTACTTAAATGTTAAATTATTTCACTTGAGTTGCTGTTGGTGGATGTGGGATGAAGCATTATTAGTATTTTTCTGCTATTCCTGCTAGAACTCGTCAATTTAGTATGGCATATCATTGAAAATTTGTCACCTTATGTGATGTAATTTTAAATTTTCTGGCAGAACAATCTAGGGTGTTTTTGGTTATTAATGTGGGAGATTTTTTCAAGGGAAATATGTATGTTGAGGGCAGAAAAAAAATGATGCAGTAGAAATGTTGAATTCCTTGATCAAAGAGAGAATATTGTAGTGGTAGTTGGCGAGGGGGATGGTAAAATAATTATGAACTGGGTATGGCTTTATGAAGAGCTTCAGGAGAAAATAGTGTTACCTATTTATCTCATTGTGCTGTATAACCAGTCCCCAAGTTACGTAAAAGATGTGTACCGACACTGGCTGTGTAAGTCAAGATTTACATATGTCGAGTATTACTACAGAGCTGAGTCCGTGCTCCGAAGATAATGGTCGATGAGGAGAAAGGCGGGGTATAATTTTCAACCAAATTTCTTTCAGTTCACTGCAAAATTCAAGAACCCTTTGTGTTTCCCTAATTTACTAACCAAAATGTTAAAATAGCCTGAAAGTTGCACCTTATCGATTAATATCATAACTTAAGCATTACACAATTGCCCCAATGCGTGAAAGCTCCGTATCTAAATGCAACTTCAAGACTACTGACCAGGCCAGTTTTCCTATCTTTGCCCTCTCAAGATTGTCCAGCTTTTACCGTCATTCTGACACATATGCTCCATGAACATAGGCAACCATTCTTTGTATTCTGCAACTTTTGTAATTCTCATCTTTTTTGGGTGAGGTTGACACTAAGTATGGATTGACGTAAGTCGAGGCTTGTGTAACTCAAGGGCTGCCTGTTATTTAAAATTCCTCTGTGATGTGAAACATTTGTCTTGGTAAATGATGTACATACAGTAGAAGCCCCATATAACATGTAGGGCAAGTAACAAGAAGCTTGAATTTGCGAGGGATGGCCAAAGAACGATTTAAAACCCTATGATTTACATGTAAAATAAATCGGTATTAGCGAGGACAACAACCAGCCTCTACTGGGGTCGTTTACTATTTCAAGTGGCAAATGTCTGCTTCAATCTCGGCAAACCTGCACCAACTTGTGCTCATGTCCTCTGTCATTGAAATTATATGTCTAGCAGTATTTATTCCGCACAATTTGATGTTTAAATGCACATTTCCTACATTCACGGCATGCCCGTATCCACACAAAAAAATTCCTCTTAAGTCCGTGCATTTTATTATTCAGTCCGACTGATACAACATCATGGCTGGGAAACGAAAGTTGTTGGATCTGAAAAGTAAAATACGAATTACCAATGAATGCGAAAGTGGCGATGGGTCCAAAAGCGAAATATGGAGGCGATTTGGCATATCTTCCTCGACCTTATTCACAATTCTGAAGAATAAGGAAACATTTCGTGCCGCAGTGCTTCAAGAAGAAAATCCAAGCAGCCAGAAACATTTACAGCCAGGACAACATACACAGTTAGAATCTGTCCTTTTCTCGTGGTTTTGCCAGCAGAGAGCAGCCTTAATTCCGATAAATGGCCCATTGATGAAGGCAAAAGTGGAGTATCTAAGTGAGAGGTTCGGTATTGACAAGTTTGACAAGACATGCATCTATCTCGGAGCAGGAAGTGTAGTCAGTATTCATGGTATTCATTATCAACAAGTTCCCGCTAGATGTAAGTACGGCAGAAGATATTATGTGTATCGTGATAGAATTCATTTAGGAACTTAAACCTTCGGAACTTTTTTTCTCGCGCTCAAAACTCACAGCAAATCACGTTTATGTACCATGGAATACCTAAAAAATAGTGAATCATAAAAATGTTGATGTGCCCTGCCACCTAGTGGCCGCAACGTTCACTAATGCTTGAAAAATACGTGTTTTGCCGGAGCCGATACTGTATTTGCTAGTGGTAAAAAGTTTCACATTTTATCTAGACGCTAATGATGGACTTCGTCGTTACTTATTAGTAATCGGTACTTTTTGTTCTTTTCTCTTCTGGTAATCGTTACTTTTGAGTAGTTACTAGGTATTCGTTTCTCTTTTGTGGCTAGCCAGGCTGCGTGAAGCAGATAGTAATAATTTTAGCCAAAGAGATGGCGCTGGGACATCCCTCTCCCTTGTTTACATTAATTCAAATAATTTTTACGAACTTTAGGACTGATATATATGTATTAAATTTGAAAATATTATAAAATTCAGGTTGTAAAAAGAGAATAATGTTTTCCTCTGAAATAATTGCAGTGAATTCTGAAAGAGAGAATTATGTAAGTTTTACGTAAATACCGTTGCAATGCATAGCATAATGTTATTTTTCCATCAGAATAAGGACCCATCACTGTCTTTCACTTTCAATTGGTAAATTAATCAACATATTTATGTCCATGATTGTAGACAAATTTAATCACATACTGAAAACGTCTTAAACTGCAATATCAATGTTGAAATCTAGAGTAGAGTTCACAATATTCTAACCATTCTAACCCTCTCATTCCTCTGTTGGTGGTACAAATTGTCAACTTTATTTTAATCCAGGATATCCACTTTAAACATGACCATTCAGGACTGATTTGCTCTGTAAGCTGTGAGCTATGCAGCTTTATACAAATGTAGGATTCCAGTTCTGAATCATACAATAATTAAAAAAAACAAATTACGCACAAATACTTGGTGTATTCTCACAATGAATTAATGGTCCTTGTCTAAGTAGGTATAGTGATTTTCTCTGCTCTCCAATCTTTTATTTATTTCTCTAAGAAATACTTTTGAGTTGTATTAATTTAAATTTACACTAAAGTAATTTTAATGCCAACATACTTTTTGAAAGTTAACATGTATGATTGGTATGATGCATCCAAATAAATCCAGCATGACCCATGCCATTCCAAACACCTTGATAGCATATAAAGTCTGTGAAAACGAGTATCTAGCATATACACGCCAGGTACCTAGAATACATATTTACCTAGCATATTATCGCATCCTTTCGGCGACTAGATCCGCTCATGGGACCGTGGACCGTACGGACTAAAACGGGGTGGGTCGACAAAGAGCAGAGTATCTAGTTCATAACAGGTTAATTACCGTCAAAGTTCAAAGACACATAGTGCTCTCGGTCTCTCTCTAGAGAAGAGTTTCCCCTTCTCTCTACTCAAATGGCTAGTGCATTCGAGGGATCGCTCCAACGTTGTACCAAAGACTGACAATTGTATGGAGAAACGCTCCCCCTTATATACCCGGAACCCATCCTGTTTGTGTCCCAGTTGAACATCTGCTATGTGCGTCAAAGGAAACTGAGTTTCCTCTTATGATTCTAGGCAGTTGTGCCTGAGTGTCGCTCTGCGGTGCCAAGACTTCCGTCGAGCGTCGCCTTGAGCTCAGAGGGCAAGTGAAGGAGGGCCAACTGTGTGTAGTCTCCGAGGCCGCACGTGCCATCGAGGCCATCATGGATACGTTTGCACGCAGTGCGAGCACACTCGGGATGGCTCTGAGTACGAAATAAAATATGAGTCGCGAAATGCGAGTCGCGCATGAAGATTTGAAAAGTGCTAAAACGGCTAGGACAACAATATATATGCTAGGTATTTTAGCTAAACAAAGGTGAGTTTCTCTAAGATGAACATAAATTCAAAAATCAATGAAAAATGTATTACTACAGTCAATAAGTATTAAGTTTTACAATTGCAAACTATTTTAGAATAATTTTTCCAATCCAATTGTTTCCAGTTTAGAATATTCTCTTGCGAACATTAATGGAAAATTCCAAAAATATTCTGCTATGTTTAGCAACTATAGCCCTTTGCGACTTTCAAGCCATATTCACAATATATCCTTTGCTGTATGGGTGTCATAATAACTCCTGATCTGAAGATGTGGCCAGCATAGGCCACGAAATGTCATCTGAATAAAACTTGATGCAGCTAACCCGAAAACAATGGAGAGAACTGCAACTCTTACGACATATATACCGATACGGATAATCATATATTAGTTTACTTATTAGTCCCTATATTAGTTTGCTTTTGATTACATTTTGGTATTGGTCCATATAAAGGTGTACCATTTACTGGTAATCATAAGGTCCCTACTCGTTTGGCTTTGATTACATTTTGTTACACCTATATATGGGTGTACAGATTACTGGTAATCAAAAGGTCCCTACTCGTTTGACTTTGATTACATTTTGTTACACCTATTTATGGGTGTACCTACCGATTACTGGCAATCATAAAGGTCCCTACTCGTTGGACTACGAGTACCTGTTTCGGTAGTATTTGTATGCCCAAGGATTTTATTTGGCACGTTTGGTACTCTATCCCAGTGAAAGTAACTGAATCGTAGAGGTACTCGTTACTTCTCAAGTTGAGTAATCGTTAGTTCTGATCTGAGTGAGTAACGAGTACCAAACTAACGATTAGTTACTTTTCGACCATTTCTACTAGACGCAGTCGATCCTTGAAAGTCAGCGTTGTGTTCAGTGATATTGGGCTCTATGATTCCGAAAAGCCGAAGTCAGCTGTTCTGAGGCAATCTTACAGATGTTGAAATCCTCTCCTTTATTTCCACTATGGAGAAGATAGCAGCCTGGTGCTTGCTTGGAACAAAATCCCCTTAGGTTATATCTTGGTTATTAAGTTATCTAGCATTTTTGCAAATTTCAACTAACAGAACTCTCCGAATCATATATCCGTTTTAATACACTTTTTAGAGAGGTAGGAGGGATTATATTTTTTCTCGTTTCCGAAGTGTTTGCCGTTTATAGTCCGTTGCATTGCTATTACTTGCAGCCACGACATATTTGGTGCACCCAAAACATCAGGGCAATAACAATACAGCAACGGGCAGTACAGTATACGTGTCCTGAAGTGTCAAAATTTGATGTTTAATATTCCAGTGTATGACATCTAACATGGAATTTGATGTAATTGAAAGTGAATAAGATCATAAGTAATTGAAGTGTTCGAAAATATGATTTTTAATAGCTATCTCAATAGAATGTGTTCACCACTCACCAAAATTTCCCACAATAATAGCCATTGTTGTGGGAAATTTTGGTGAGTGGTGAACACATTCCATTGAGATAGCTATTAAAAATCATATTTTCGAACACTTCAATTACTTATGATCTTATTCACTTTCAATGACATCAAATTCCATGTTAGATGTCATACACTGGAATATTAAACAATAAATTTTGACACTTCAGGACACGTATACTGTACTGCCCGTTGCTGTATTGTTATTGCCCTGATGTTTTGGGTGCACCAAATATGCGTTACAGTTGTAGGAATTGGCTGTGGAGTGATTATTAATCATCTTCGGTATTAACGAGAGTTCCATTTAGCAAGTGATTTTTCAGATCCCAAGAGCTCTCGCTAAATAGGGCTTCTACTGTATTTACATTTAACCAATTAAATCTGCAGTCATCTAATATCCTGCTACCTACTGCTAGAGTATTTGGTGCACCAACCATGTGAAAAGCTGTAATGCTGGATGTGAGAAAAATTTATCAGGAAAGAAAAATGAATGAATGTGTTTGATATTTATTATTGTTTTGCTGTGCCTGTGTTGTAGTTTGATGAGTTGAATGAGAGAAAAGTTTGTACCTGTTTGAGTCTTATTTTTCAACTAAATCTGACCTGTTGAAGTGTCATAGGGTTATATGCATTTCCTTCAAGTCACTGTTCAATTGGTGAAATTTGAATTTATCTTGTACATACGTATATGTAGAGATGGGCCACTCTGAAAATTACCTCGGTAATTTTAGTAAATTACCGTGGTATTTTTCGTAATTTACCGCACCCCTTGAAAATTACCGTAATCTTTTAGATAATTCACCCATGTTTGAGATAATTTTTCATACAGATAAATTCCGAACTTGATCTTGTAAGCCAAGTTCACATTTCCTACGTCTTAAATAATAAATTGAGGCATGTAAAACTCATTTGTGGAATATTTTACTTCATTTATAGCATTAGAGAGTAATGCATTAGAATATTCCTCTTGAAAATTTCTCATTTTTTGACAAAAGAAAGCCAGATTGCATGCTGCTGCCATAGTTCTTTTCACTATTTAAAAAATTTCTAATAGTTGTATTAATGTTGTATTAGGTATGGTTGTATGGTATAGGTTTAGGTTATGGTTATTCCCTTCCTATTGCTAATAGCTTTCTTAGGTATTCAACCATACATTTGCTGTTAAATGCTTAAAAATAAAAAATACTGGAAAATTTGTGTAATTTTCCGTGGTAATTTACCTCAGATGAAAATTACGGTAATTTTCCTATCTCTACGTATACCTATGTATTCATTCTGATGTTTAAGCTTTGATTCTCTGGTGGTTCTTATTCAAGACTCTCTTATATCGTAGCATATTTTGTGTGTTCTAGCTATAATATCATTGAAAGTAGGTATGCATAACTTTATATGCTTTATTATTTTTGGTAAATATGAATTTGCGTCTCATCTGGAAAAATCGCAATCTCCGTCACTTTACCTTCATGGATCCTCACCAAATTCACCTCATTTGTCATGCACATGTTGCACAATTATGCTTTGTTATTTCCACTTCATTTCCTTCATTTCTCACGTAATGCCTGACACTTAAACGCAAGATTTGGCCTCTCGCTGCTTCGCCATATTCAAAAAAATTTCTCTTTCCTCTTAAATCCTTGAGATGGCACAACCATCGACCACTTGCTCTTCTTCCCTACACACGCATCCCCCCATCACTTTTTCCCGCCTCCTACTTCAAATATCCATGCACTTCCACCAATTTCTTAAAATTACCTTACCCTTTCCTCCACCTCTTCACTCGTCCGCCAATTTGCACGTCCCTCCTCCTCTGCCGTTGACACAACTTCCTCTTTTTCTCAATGCACTTCTGCCCTGGAATATCCTCTTCCGCTGCATTATTCTGACACAATTTCCCTTTCATCCCTTCCCTTTCTTTTGCCATTTCTACCTTTCCAACACTTCCACTCCATGAATTAACATCCCCTTCACCCCCTCCTCTAACCTTATCATCTATGTCAGTGCCTTCCCTCCAAATACACTAAATGGTGCCCACACCGAGGGCAAAACTGCCCATTTTTGGGCAATAAACATCCGTGTCCTTATAGGAAGAGCAACCACGACTCCGACGAATGAAAACCCTTCATCACCAATTAACTCCAGGGATTTCATTCCTTAAATAAATACCATACAGCCATGCCCCCCCCTTTCCTAATCACCAATCACCTCGAGAGATTTCATTCCTTAAAAAATACGCTACTGCTACCCGGCCCCCTCCTTAATCACCAATGAACTTGAGGGATGTTTTTCCTTAAAATAATACCATCCTAATCCACTACCGTACTCCTATACCTCCACAATCACTAACCAACTCCAGGGATTTCTTTTCTTTAACTATATCATGATATCATACATTATGCTATGAAATACCATAATCCCATTTTTCCTGTGAAATTCCTCATCCCTAACAATACTTTTCACTAAGATCACCTCGTACGCAACAACTTACATTAATGTTTTTCCTACATATGTGGTGCTTCACAATTTCTCATTTCACATAAAAGTTCACTTTTTTCAATGTCTCCAATCACTGGAATATTGCTATATCCATTACCTAATTTTCCTATAAATCACATTTTTACCTTTCCCTCTCCACAGATACGCAATTTACTCTACTCAAAATCACCATTTCCGAGCTGCGTACCATCCCACCCTAGCACCCCTGTTTCACTACATAGGCCCGCAACCTTGTTGGGGGGGGGGGGGGGGATGGGCATATGTCAGACGTGAAATTAGTGAGTGTCCCTCTAGCGGCTGTTCCTATAACGTCCAAATATGGCTGCGAAAAAATAGCAAAATTCCTCACTTTCTAGCTGCATTTACTCGAAAAATACTTCTCTCTCCAATATTATTCTTACTTTTTATAATTAGGCAATCCTTACCCTAACCAGTTAAGCCATTAAGATTTCGCAGTTTTGTGCAGGTTTACAGCAAAAAAATTATCCCAGAGGAGACCTAAATTCATATTTACCTTATTTTTTATGTTAAATTTTTTATATGTACCTACTAAATATTGTTTTACTATTTTTATGTTCAGGAGTTTTCCATAATTAGAAAGACCAAGAGACAAGATGGATCTGGGGGTGGAGGGTTTCTGGGTCGCTTTTCTGACTCAATTCACAATATTGCTAATGTATATTTGGCTCGAGAGAGGGCTCCACCTGAGTTTGAACGTGTGAGTGAGTATGTGGCAAGTCTTGGGGATAAGCTTGCCAATGTGGACAAAGTTGGAGCTCGAATCCACAAGGAAAGATTGGGTATGTGTGAAGGAAGTTGGTATCAAATTTATTTTAATGCATTTTATTTATATGTATTTTAAGTTAGAATTACATTTTCAGCATCTTATTATGCATTAACAGTAAGTTAATGGATGGATTTTTAATTATACAGTAAAACCCCTATTTTGCATATGTATTTCAAGGGACCTTCAAAAAAGTGTAAAAAGGGGGAAAGTGTAGAATGTGGGAAAGGGCAAAATAAGTCCCTTTCACTCATTTAAACTCTCAAGAAAGAGTAAAAATAATACCAGGAATGGAATGGAATTAAAAAGACATTTTTACAATGAAAGTAAATGATATTTTCTAACTCAAATAAAACAAAAAAATACATGATGACTTCAAGAAAAAGTCGTTTTTGTAACCTGCTTTTCCATTTTCGTGTGCGGTAAAAGCAAAGTTGCGATTAATGAATGTGTTACTTTGGAGCACAGTCGTGTGTATATACATGCTTCAGAGCATCTAAACAACGGAAGAACTGTCCAGTTCCGGTTTCAACATCATAAACAAGTGCAATGCAAAATTAAAATTCTTTAAAATACTAATAAATTTCGTTGCATTGAAGTTAAAAGGTATTACAGTAGGCTCTTCATCTTACAAACAACGTTATTACGAAGTTTTCATTTTTACGAAGCAAATCGTTGGTCCCGACCAAAAGGCTATCCAAACATATGGTAAAAGAAACGATATTACCACCTTTGCATTATTACGAAATTACGAACCTCAGTCCCAGTGGATACAAAAAGAACTTTATTACGACATTTGAGGCATGAACAAAATCGTGCATCCACAACCTTGCATTATAAATCGTGAATCTTTGCCACACGTACTTTGCCCAAGAACTTTAGAACTACCACGTAAACAATGGATGTCTCGCATTACCTACTTAGCTGGGTTGAGGCTACAGGACTCCCATTGGTTAGTGAACTTCGGAGGGACACTGGAAGCATTAGTAGGGGTGAAAGGGAAGAAACAAAAGAAATGGACTTGCCTATTTCCTTTTCACCCCGCCCAACCTCTCATGTTACCACTGTTCCTTTGAAGGTCACTTCCTCTTTACCCTCAACCCAGCTAATCCTCCTTCCCCCACCAACTTCCCTGTCTGACTTTGGCTCCAACCCCCTCTCCTTTTTCCAGTCACCAACTCCCAACCCCCTTTCAATCCCCCCCCCCAGTTATGAGAGTTATAAATCACACGAAAAATATCTATTTGTTTACTACTGTTCGTTCGGAGTTTTTGGCCTATTTTCTCCAGGAATAGGTTGAATGTTGGACCAAGAACTCCCTGGAAGTCATTTTTCTCTAAAAGAAAGTAGTGACAAGAGCTGCACTATGAATTTCATACTATGTATTATAGGTAGGTAGGCCTTATAGGTAGGGATAGGAATTTTTCGGTGGTTTGAGAGGGAGAAAAGTGGTACTTTGAAATTAGGAATTCAGTACTTTCAACAAGACATTTCGGTGTTTTCACAGTGACCACAAATTTATATATATATACACATAAAATACCGATATTTCAAAGCCTAGAAAAGGGTCACTTATACTATAGTTTAACCCAATATGATCTGGGTTACTATGCGATACTTCCACTTCTAGCCATGTTATAACTGAAGACAATCACCTCGGTGGCGGAACCAGGAAAAGTGGCAATAAGTTTAAAAATAAAATTTAATACATTTCGTAATTGACATGTAACTTAAGAGAATTTCCATCCTTGTGAAAGTTTTCTGCAGTTACGTGCTCCGAAGATTTTAAATGTTTTCCAATTGAGTCTTTCCCAAGCAATCTGAACATTGTAGAATTTGTACATGACCGTATGTTTATCGATACAATAAAATCCATCATTTTGATACTGGAAAGCCCGGTCTCCTGTGCCTAATTTTGCATTTGGCATCTCAATAACTCATCAAAATCACTTGAAAGCACAGAAACCAGGAATAAAACTTGGATACATAACAATTGTCACTGGAAAAAAAACAGTCATTTGACGGAAATGGCCAAAAACTAGAGATTCAAACAATAAAATCAATCTTGGTGCCACGCAATAAATAAATTTATCGACAATTATATTGATGTCGTAGTTGGTCTTGATTGGTGCTTTCAAGCTAGCTACGCAACCATTGCAATGGAATGACCCCATTGCAATAAGGTAGTTCACTATGATGGGAAATTGCAATTTAATTCACGAATTCGGTAGATGGATTTGAGAATAGATTTTCGGTGGAGACAAAATTCTTCAAAATTCAGCCACTCACTCTTAAATCAAAATTAAAAATTTGCAAAACTTGCCGCCGACTCAAAAAATTCGTGTGGTCATCAGAGATCTGGTTCAGATACTAATTCGCTCAGTGGAAAGTGAGGGAAGGGGAATGCTGCATAGTGCCCAGCGTGATTGGATGGAGTAGCGAGTGTCTTCAAAACTTTTCATGTTGGTTCTTTTACATGAAAGAGTTAAGAACCCCGATTTTTCGTCGCCGATAATTCGAAAAGCAAGTGATGGATCAAAAAACGGAAAAATACATGTCTCTTTATTTTTCAAACTCTATCACAGTTGGTATTTAAAAAAACTCTTGGCGTACAAGCCCATTGAAATGAAACAACTCAAAGCGGCTATTCACGCATGCGCAGTCCGTCTCATCTTCAAAACCGTAGAAGTGTTATGAACAAATCAGACCAAAATAAAAAATCGGAAAAATACATTTCTCTTTAGTTTTCAAACTATAATTGGCATTAAAAAACTCTTGGTAAACAAGCCCATTGAAATAAAACAACTCAAAGGCAAACGGCTATTTACACATGCGCAGTCCGTCTCGTCTTCAAATCTGTAGCACAGGGATTTCCAAACTACATTCCGCGGGAGGCTAATGGGTGTTCCGAGTAACCTATAATGGCTTTATATGCTGCTACCTAAATGCAATGGTTTAACATATGCGAAGTCCACAAGGTGTTCCGTAAAAATTTCAGGATTTACGAAGTGTTCTATCGGAGGAAAAGTTTGGGAAACTCTGCTGTAGCAGATTACTTAGAATAAATGCGCATATTGCTTTTCCTTTGTTTGACTCACCTCGGAGCAAAGAGCCACCGATAATAGATGCCGATAGATGGTTATTCCACTAATTGTAAATAGAAAGCACCGTGGCGTACCGAGCTGTGTATTGCCGGTTATCGCCGTAAATCGAAAGCACCTGATGTCATCCTCCCGCAATTGTTATCGTAACACCGGTTATGCAATGATGAACTGCAAACTTCAGCATACCTCAGGAATATTTGCACGCGAGTTCGTTTAATTCGAATTGAGAACATTTGCTTGCAATTTTAATGTTTTTCTTGCGTTTGAAATCTACTTTCAACCATTTTCTCATTAGAAATGAAAATTCGCATTTTGGGGCACGATTCACGACATTTCGCGAGTTCAAAAGTCATTTCCCCAGTCAGTATGGAGTATGTTGTAACTAATTACCACTCCTAGGACATTTTTTGTCGAAATTCGCAAAATTCGCGATCGTGAAATTTTCCTATCCCTATTTATAGGACATTGAATGTTCCTTATTAAAATTGTAGGAGAGGTTGACTTCGACTTGAAAGAATTGAAACAGGGAATAAATTGCACCCCTTTTCTTTTTCATCATCCATATTAATCGTTAATATTGGAGATAAACCCCATGTATATGAATAGTTTAGTTATGTAATTTAAATGGAGTGTGTCACAAACAAACCGTACGAATGATTGGGATCAGTCCTTCAAAAAGGCTTCCCTTGTGAGGCATTTTCCTTCCCTTTCATTGCCACTCCTACTTCCCTTATCTCTGAACAGCACCACTTGACTTGAGGACATGACTCACGGTTCTCACTTCACTACATTGTAACATTTACACTGTTACAATGAATTGCTGGCAGATATAAACCACGGTTTTCACAATTCGATGTAGTAAAGATAGGGCTATGTGGGAATTTATGTCAAACATACGTTATTTTAACCAAATTGAAGAGATTAATGCGTATATTAAGCCTAAATGAACCATTTTCGCCGGTGCATTTCTTGGCCATCAGATGGACTAAATGAGCCAAAAATCGTCTATAACCTGAAATGATTGTTTCTGTTTGAATTCTGTCCTTGCTCGTAAAAATTTTCAATGCAATTGAAGCAATCGAGTAAAGCGTGAACCATTTTGCACTTCTCCACTGGCATTTTGCTGCAATAGTGGTGCCAAGGCCGACCTGCATCTCTGATTCAGCCGATTTCTTCGTCTTCACCGCGTAGCTCGCTCTCCCCCCACCCCTGCCGACACCGGATACTTTTTTCGGGTTTGCTTCGTGAGGACGGTTGTAAATCAATCAGTGATGAAAAGATGGCTGACAGTTTCTCCCTCTTCTTGGCTTGTATTTCGGCTTGGGAAACCCCTCTCGCACAAGATGAAAAAACATGACCACCTATTTTTGGACAAGACGAAATTCATGAGCGCAGGACACATCCTACGAGAACAATATGGGAGTCAACCTAGATGACTCCTTTGCCTTAAGTAAACAATGGATGTTGCCACTATCAATTTGTAATGCTCATTGTTTACTTGTGTCATAAATGTTTACGGATGATTCGGAAGTAAGACGAAAGCTGAAAGATCCCCGCCAAGTAGTGATGTATTTGGAGATTTTGCTACTCTGGAGATTTCAATGGAACCGACTTCCAAGCCTCAAGCTGCCTTAGCATCAAATGGAGGCATTATTTCATTTGCTCATTCATTTTGTGATGACAAATGATTATTACAGGCCACACGAGGCTCCATTCAGCTTATCAGTGATGAATGGTTAAATATCCTTTCCAGGGCATCTGGAAATTGCCTAACAGGTAGTCCTGCCATACACCTATTCCTCTCAATCAAACAGCCAAAAACAATAAATATGTTAGATTTCACATTGATCCTTCAGTCGGGTCTAAAAAATTGACGCGTCTAAACAGCTTTTTCCCAGAAGATCCCTCAAGAAAAAAAGTTATTCGTTTCTTATTTCAGAGCACGACGAAATTAATTTGAGGAGGACTCATTCAGCGAGAAAGAAAAGGGAGTAACCCGAGAGGATTGCTCCTTCGCCTTCTCTGCAATTATCTACCTTCGCCCAGCTTTGCTTTTGCTCAGGTGGCTTCCACTAGTGGGGGAGGGGGTCGGCCTCTGCAGACAACACTGGGTTGATACAGCCGATGCTCGAAGGAAACGAGGGAAGTGGTCGATTCAAATTGTAATCTTACCCCGTTGGTAGTGGTGAGGTAGATTTTGCACTTCCTCGTTATTTTTCCACAACCTGAAATTATGTTGCGTAGTGCCCGAATGTTTTCAATCGCATCGTCACATCAATAGGACAAGTAACAGTGCATCGGCGCATGTGAAGAGAGAATCGGAACTTCGAGCTATTTTTACTTCCTTTTATGGGACACATCATTCACTAAAGCATGAATTTTAATATTTCGGATCCAGATCCGACTTTTTGGAATGAATTAGGATCAGATTTCAGTATCCAGTAAAACGGAATATCCGCAGATCTTAGGATCCGATCCGACCATCCCCAGTAATATAATGTTTTCGGTTCTATGAAGATAATTTGAGATAATACAGCGTATGTTCATTTGTATTTATTACTGGAAAAAAATGTTGAATGCATTTTTAAAAATGAGTCGACCTAGTGTAAAACTCACAAACTTGTGATTCTAATTTATAGCATTAAGTTTTTTTGTGTACGAGAGGATACATTTGTAATAGCTTAAGTGTTGCACTACCGTTTCTTAAAAAAGTAAAAGCAGGCTCGTCATATTTATGGAAAAAAAAGTTGTGACAGTATTTTTTCCACCTTGAAACGTAACCCCCTTATTTCCATGAGACTAATTCTTACTCCAACGCAGATTAGCGCAACGCAGCATAACCGTGGAATGTAACCCCAGCGTTCGGGGAAGTTTTTATGTAAATTTATGCAATTTTTCTGTTTAAGAACGTTCTTTTAATGTTCGTTATTAACCCATTTCGTCCCAACGTTGCGAAAACGCAACATTTTCTTTGCTATTTTTTTACATTGGTTCTTATATTTTATGGTAAATTATTTTCATTGTTATACATATATAGATGTTATTACTTCTTATAATATTTTTTTGAATAATTTTTCCCTATCAGTGATTTTTTTATTTGCTTGGCAACTTGTTCTTTCCTGTGCGTTTTCCGAGGAGCGTTTTCATTATTTTTTTCTTCCAACATTTTAGAGATATTTAATCGTTGAGGTGATTAAATACAACAACAATGTATCTTCAAAGTTCATTCACGAGATGAAGTAATTATTTTTTATCTAAAACTATATTTTCTTACTTGCGCGTTAATGTTGCGAAAACGCAACGTTGGGACTTAGGGTGTACAAATGTATTCGTTTCCCATTCCAGTGAATTTTGGGACATAGCTGCATAGGAATCTTCAATAGCTTTGCGGAGTGAGGATTTCAAATGGGAACGTAACTTTTGTTAGGTCGATGTCAAGTACAGCAGCAAGCATTCATTCTCAGATGTTGATCATATACATTTAGTACTACATCTGTACTTGGAGACACGTTTTACGTTTCACTTTAGTAGGGACTTATTTACCATTTATCCTCTCACTCTAAATGCC
The DNA here is from genome assembly GCA_963573305.1 of Pyrrhosoma nymphula. Lineage (NCBI taxonomy): Eukaryota > Metazoa > Arthropoda > Insecta > Odonata > Coenagrionidae > Pyrrhosoma > Pyrrhosoma nymphula. The sequence goes on from OY754327.1 coordinate 172,583,891, forward strand.
CATGTAAAACAATTAACTGACATTTTATCGGTGCTCGAGGAACTAAACTCAGATAATTTGGAAAAAGGAAGTTTTCCTGATGCTGTGATCATTCCACCAGCAGTAGATCCCTTCACTGATGCAGAAGACATAGACGACAACGAAATGGATCTAGATGACAGAGCCGGAGAGCTTCTGAGTGATGTAGCGGGGACAATTGAACTGCACCACAGCATTGACTTAGTTCATAAAGAGACTCAGACATTCACAGAGAATGATTCAGAAGCTCCTGTCTTGGAGAAAAAACCTCCAATATGGGCGAGACGTATGCCTAGGTATGAATCATTCACCTAGTGCAACGAAGTAGAATCTCGAAAGAAGTTAAAATGTTCATTAGGCAATTTGACCCCAATTGAATTCTTTCAGTTGTTCCTTTTATGAAAAGGTGATGAATATGATAATATCCTATTCAATTAAATATTCTATGGATAAAACTACCATGATTTTTAAATTAATCGCAACAATCTCTGATAGTTTTTTGGCATTCTCCTTTTGACGGGGTATCATACGCTATATCAGTCCCGATTTTATGGAAGCTGAGACCCAAATAGTGTCAAATTTTTCAGAGAAGCTTTATCCTGTATAAGATTTCAACAAATAAAGAAGTACCTTCATTTTTCCTGCAATGACAGCCTTGATTTGAATGATAAGTTTGCAAAGATTCAGCCACTATTTAAAAAAAATCAATTAAAATTTCATCCAATTCGGAATATTTTCACGTAACATCACAATAGATGAGCAGGTGGTACCTTATTTTGGACGTAAATTATGTAAAATGTTTATTCGTGAGAAGCCTATTAGATTTGGGTTTAAGCTGTGGTCCTTGGCATATTCGTGTGGCTTTCTCTACCAATTTCATCCATACTCTGGCGCAACTTCTAAACCAAATGACGGCCTTAATCTTGGAGAAATAGTGGTAACAAATTTGCTAAGCGTTGTTAAAAATCTTAAGGATCACAAAATCTATTTTGACAATTTCTTTACTAGCCATGCACTACTGTCAATCCTTTCACACAAGGGTTTCTTTTGCCACTGGGACTGTACGGGAGAACCGGATTTCCGATTGTCTCTTGAAAGCAACCAAAGACGAGAGATTTGACAAAAAAGGTTCGTATGACTCAGCGCTTGACGAATCGAACAAGATATTCGTGATACGATGGCATGACAATTTCGTAGTCAAAGTGGCAACTAATGTGGGAATGCTAAAGCCTTTAGTAAAAACAAAATGGTATAACCGCAAAACGAAAAAAATGGATTCAATACCCCAGGCAAATGTAATTAGTGACTACAGCAAAAGAATGGGAGGTGTAGACCTTCATGATAAAGCATTATCGAATTATGGAATTAAAATCAAAGGAAAAAAGTGGTAGTGGCCCCTTTTTACAAGCACTCTGGATAGTGCAGTGGTTCATTCACGGAAAATTTACAAAATATCTGAATCTAATGTAAGACTTGGTGCTTTCCTGGGGCACGATGTGAATAAATTCTTCACTGGGTTTGCCACTAGGTGAGATGTTCAGCCAGAGCCGACGTTTCAATGGCTAACTCTGCCATAGTCCTCAGGGCGTTGAGTGACGCTGGCAGAGTTAGCCATTGAAACGTCGGCTCTGGCTGAACATCTCACCTGCTGGGAATCCCGTGAAGAATTTATTCATATCTGAATCTAACATTTCCCTGGTGAGTAATAGATTTTGGTACTTTATTTGTATCAAAGCGAGAGAGGAAAACCTGCAATAACTGATAACGGAGATACGGAATTAGAAACAGAAAACTTCGAACAGCTGTTTGTGAAGACCATCACACGGAAATCTAACAATATCTATAAGATTGGACAATATAGGACACATAATAGTGCATACTGATGAACATAAAAGGAAGAGGTATAGAATGTGTCATTCGCAAACAGTAAACCAGTGCAAAACCTGTAAAGTGCCTGAACACACAAATTGATTTGAAGATTTTCATAAAAATCAGTGAAATAAAATGTAACAACATATTTTCCCACATATAAAGAAATACGTATAAACATTAAGTAGTTGTATTTCAAAATATAGTGAAGATAAATAAATATATACAATATTAAAGTGGTAAAAACACTGTAAAAAATAATAAATTTGAAAAGCCTGCTGCACTCTATTTCTGATACCCCTAATTCCCAACGTTGCGAAAACGCAACATTTTATATTGTTTAAATAGAAAATGTTAAAATTTTAAAAACAGATTTTTAACCATAATTGGGACTCATGCGATTGAGTTCACCAAATATTTCAACGGAAAAGTAATTTTTTAGGGCTCGGGACTTAATGGGTTAAGAACCTCCAATTTTTTAGCCCCATGAACTTCATAATAACGAGAGTCTACTGTATGAATAAAATTCATACTTATTGAAACTACAGTAGAGTATCAATTATCTGTCGTTCGGTTATCCGTGAATCATCCAGCAACAACCTCCTCCCTTACTCTGTCTTTCCGTCCCCTCCCCTCCCTCCCCTACTTTTCCTTTCCAACGTCCTCAGCGGGCTGTTCAATCACGCAGATGAGAGTTGCATTACCCTGAGCCCCTTGAATTACTGATCTGCGTTCGCACGACTTGGGTTTCCGCAGGCGTTTTATATTTGTCAAGTTTTCTTCAGTAATACAACTGGTTGAAAATGTCCAATTCTTCAAAAAAATAGAAATACACATTTCGGAGAAGTTGAAGATTATTGAAAGGGCAACCAAGGAAGACTCAGTGGCTAATATACCAGTGGGCTCTGGTGTTATCATCTCCACAGTGCATGATGTAATGAAAAACCAAGCCAAATTATTGGACTATGCTTCAAAATTGCATAGCGTGAGTGGACTTCAGAAGAGGAAAAAAATGAAGGGTTCAACTATTTCCGATGTTTACTGTGTGTCATCTGTTTGGGCATTGGGGTGGTCTGTGACCTTGCCTTTTTTTTTTGAGATAAGGCTGAGTAAGCAGGAAGATTAGGGACTTGGTAACTCCTGAGGGGCGACCATAAATCACTGCTGACCAGACATGTGATGAGTTGGCTATGGCTTGGGGTGGGGGAATCGGACTTAGCAGGTGGTCGAGAAACCCAGGCGAATCCAGCCCGTGTTCGCACCTGCCAGAGTGGCGTAGATGCCCATTCGCGTGGTAACCCGTCCTCCAGCTGAGTGCTTGCCTCGCACACTGACGCTACGAGAGAAGGGAAGGGGTATCCTTAGGAAAAAGGGGTATCCTTAGGAAAAAGGGGTCTGTGTAGTTGGCCTCAGGAAATTAGTGGTTTCTGGAGTTTCTGCTATTAGGAAGACGGTCGCTCGTCCACCCACTGATGGATTGGGTCAAGAGTGGTACGTGCGCCCCCATTTGTCCTTTCTACCTCTTGGATGGGGGAGAAGGAAGAGAGTTGCATGGCTATCTGTATTGTTAATTTCTTGAAAAAACTAGCAAGAATATGCTAATAAAGACTACCTATCTATCTATCCTGCGAATATCGTCAGATAATATGATCAATTTGATCATACGATCTTCCATTTGTGAGTAGAGGTAGTTCAACATTAAAAAGAATCAAGTTTTGTGTATGCATTGGGACTGAAAGTAAAGTTCAGAGTGATATTTTAATGCTTCTAATTGTACATAAATTTTCTTTGAATCTTCTTAACAGTAACAGTGGGCATGGATCTTTAATTTTTTTAATTCAATCTATTATATGTACTTATGGGCAGAACACCTGAATGGATTGCAGCAACTTCACCCCATTTTAAGCCTCTGGTCAGCATCAGAAGCAGAACCTGATAGTAGCCATAGTGAGGCTGGTTCAAAAGTTGGTGGTCTAGGAGTTGGAATATCAGCTGTGGCAACTGCTGTTGAAAGGGCTGCAAAAGCTGAGCGTTCTGCTACTGCTGCACATTCAACACTTGTGGCAAGACCTCTAAGGGAATACCTATTATACATTGAGGTAAATTTACTGAAACTGTTAATGCAATGAATCATCTATGCATGCTTTTGGGCTGCATTGCGAGCGTAGAGTAATGGGAAAAGTAGTATATTTTCTCGCTGATAACATCCTTCTGGAACAAGAAAGTTTCCAAGTTTGGGTGAGAAATGAGGAATTCAGCATGAAACAACTATTCTCAATCAGTAACCAATCAACAATTCAAGGGCCAGCCCACCATTTGCAAACCTTCACTCAAAAATCAATGACTAAAATTTTACAAGTACAAGAGTTGAATTTCTCTGAGAAAAATGACTGGCTGGCTTGATGTATGCTCCTCGACATCTAGTCCCAGACAGAGAGTGTTGGCAGCAGTAATCAGCCGATTGATGGGGCTTTTTTGGCAAGGTCGAGGTGTAGTTGGTGAGCTTAGGTTATAGACGATTGGAAGCCTTGGAGGGAAGGAAATTGTGGAATGGGTCCATAGATGGGGTAGAAGCTTTCAATTGGAGCATCAGGAACTGGCTTCCTCCTGGTGCTGGAATTCTCCTTGTGCCAACTGCTACGTAAGCACTAGCTGACCTAGGGCAAGGGAAAGGCAATGCCAACGACAGGGCCAGAGTCATGGCAGATGTTGCTGACAAAAAGTGGGGTATGCTATTTTCAATTTTGGGTCGTAGGCATTGATGGTGTCATTGACACAATGTCATTAATGCACATGTCAGACATGTCTAGGGATAGTCCTTTGGCTAAGTCTGGAGGGTAAACAGTGCAGAGAGGGGAAAGGGGGAATTCATAAAAAATACCTCATTAGTTGTTGATATTATTTTAAATTGTGTTAAAGTGAAAACTGTGAATTTTGGCAGTGTAGGTTTGAATCCCACCTGGGTGTACTTACTTTAACTAGGACTTACTTATTTTAGTTGTCAATGTACATAGTTAGATATTTTGTTGTAGTCCAATCTTATGTTAAAACTAGGAGTACACTTCATCATAAATTCATTTCCTGTGTTTAATTGAGCAATTTTTTGTTGGTGAAAAATATTGCCATCCTGAACCCTCAAGCAAGGAACCTTTTGCATTTTCTCTCAAAAATGTGTGTAATTACAATTTTTGTCCCTCTCATTTCTTAAATTTTATGTAGTGTATAATTGGCAACACACCATGTATGTATAAGACACCATGTATGGATGAGTTAAATTGAGGTACTCTTCTTCCACTTAAAGGCAGTCCGAGAGGCTCTTGCTCGGAGAGATGCTGTACAGGCCTCGTATGAAGCATATGTAGATGAACTGAAGAGGAAGCGAGCTGAGCGAGTTGTGTTGCAGCAGCAGGTGGGAGATGTGAGTGGGGACTTGGGTGAGACCCCTGGCGGATGCGCTCCGCCTGGTCGTGGTGGCGCTCCATTCCAACTGGGTTCTGGGCTTTGGAAGAGTGCTGGTGAAGCAAGAGAGGAGAAGCTTCGACGTCTGAGCACAACCATACCAGATCTAGTGCAGCAAGTTGAGGTACATATTTGTAATATCTTCCTCTGCATTTCTTCTTAACCTCTTTAGCATTACATTTCTGCATGGAAAGACTTGCAAAAAACTTGTATTTTGCATGGAAATACATACAGACACGTTTAATTGATAATTTGCATTGAGTAAAAACTAGTTGTTTTCACATATATATTTATATAGTAGTGTTATCATTAAGAACAAAACATTTATAAGAAACACAATTACTACATGCATGCATGTGGGATTTTGCTTCTTTGCTTTTGGAGGGCAAAAGAAAGGAAAATGTCTACCTGGACTCCCAGGATTCACCATGGTCGAGCTTTGACGGACCACCTTTGAAGATGGTATGGATTTCACAAATGAAAAAGTAACTTGGTTTCCTTCCACAGATTTATTTTCCTGGTACAACATGTTTCAACATAGCGGTGTCATCATCAGGTATCTTTAGGAAAATAAATCTGTGGAAGGAAACCAAGTTACTTTTTCATTTGTGAAATTCAACTTCCACATAGTTGAGCTTGAAACCATGGAACGTATGGTATTGTAACCTTACGCAGTCACATTTTAGTTTCCTATTAAAAGAACTTCGATAAACCTTCACAATTACCCAAACACTTAAAATCTTACCTCCTTGCTGAAGGGATTAATGACATTAGACTACATATTATAATAAAAACACTTTGCTCAGTTAATTAAATAGTATAATACTTTCTTTTAATGAAAGAATTTGATTTGGTTATAACAACATTAATATTTAGAGCTTTTTAAAATGTATTGGATCCAATTTACAATGTTACTCTTTTATGCTCCAACTTTATACATTTACGTTATTTTAGACAGCAGTATTTTTATAAATGGAGGTTATAGTTTTTCTTGGCTTTATTATTCTTAAAGTTAGACTTATCAGACGCTGGGGCTTTTTGTCTCTCTTATGTGGCTGCGGGTGTAGTTTCGCAGTCTTCCTCCTTCCTTATTTCCAGGATTCTGGGCCGTACGGTTTCTATCTTGGGTTTCCTTCCCGATTCCTTCCTGGCCTCTTTATAAAGCCCTGGTTTCTCTTTTATCACCTCTATGCCGCTTTGTATCCGCTCCCTGCAGGTTTTATTCTCCGACTTTCAAACTTTTTCCCCACTTCGCGTCCTTTAGGTCTTTACTCCTCCACTTATCTCTGCTAACTCCCCACTGTTAACTCTTAACCTCTTAAGTGTCCCCCGTTACTTATTGTTATCTGTTTATTATTATTGCGTCGTCCTGAACTCCCGATGTAAATATTGATTTATGTTTGGCGTCCCTAGTTATCTATTGTTACGTTCTGTTTTATTATGATTTATGGCTATTAATTTTAATTGTGATTTTAATTTCGGATTTTATTTATGGTGGGATTCTATTTGGTTGCAGTATGGATTGTTGATGGTCCTTGAGAATTATTTCAACCACCCTTTAAGTAAATTCAGCATGTGTAATAACTTTCTGTCATGTAACGTTTAATGCAATGGGCTTTTAAAAAAATATAACATGCATTCAATAGGCACTGTTCAATCAAATGTTGAAATATTTTTGTTATATTTATATGCTGTGCTTTTAATGTGTATAACTGGGTGGAACATCAATACAGTAAAACCCCCATACAACGAATTTGTTGGGACTGGAAAAATTACTTCGATGTAGGGGGTTTTCGATGTATTGAGGTGGTGTGCGGGTTGCGTCTCCACAGGGGCACCGAAATAAAACGCACTGTTGGAATCCCATTGAAATACCGGTAAATATCTATGTTCGTGACCAGAATATACTAGATATCGATAAACGACGATGGAAGTTAGGTGGGGCGAGTTAGTTACAAGTAAAAACGTGGCAGTCGGCAATGCACTGAGGTCACAATGGCAATCTCAGATGACAATGCATTGACGATGTCGTTAACGCGTGTAAGAGGGGCACCCCTCTTTTTATGCGTCGAAGTTGAAGAAAAAAATTTGGGGCTTTTTTTCTCATATTGCGAGGTGTTACGGGCCTAACTTCAAATTTTCGGTCATTATCAAAGCAGTTTGCGATATTCTCTTATAATTTACGCGGCATTTTCTAGGCATGTATGGACCTCGGAGGCAAGTATTCACTTGTAGCCTTAGCCCTACAATGCTTGCATTGTTTATTGTCCTTTGGAATAAGTGGAGTAATTGATATTCATTAAAACAAAACAAATCCGACCTCGCTACAATTCGTGTTTAGTTGGTAAGTGCGGACAGTCGCACCGAGCTCTGATTTATAGTTCCGAATCCCCCCACCATTTTCCTAATGCACAAGTCATAGTCGCTGTAAGTCGCCTTTTAAAACGTGGTTAACTTTTACAAATTATATTTTGCTGTAAACGACGACGAGTGGGAATGCAAACACGTTAAATGCAAAATACCCAAGCGTCAGCCGCGTAACAAACGAATGATAAGGCGTAGATAAGACATCAAAACTTGAAAAAATCAAATTTTGAAAGAAATCATAACTGTCAATGGAATTTAAAGCATTTATTATTTCAATATGGTCTAACAAAAATCTTCAATGAGTGACAAAATAACAAAATTTCATGATTTACATAAAAACGGCTGACTTACTAGTGAGACGGGCGTCGCAGTACGGTGGCACGCACGCGCATGTCCTGTCACAGCTCGTAGTTTTTCCCCGAAAAGACCTTCTGTCCCTATTGGTATGGAATAGAGCAACTTTATCCTTCCTCAATCTTCCAATGCACGATTCCGGCACATCATGCCTTAGTCCGGCAGTGTGGTTTCCTACATCCTCAGCGTCTTTGATGACATAAAGCACTTTAATTTTTTCAACTACCGTGAAAGACCACAACTTTTTGCCCTTGTTCATTTTGGAACAACACTGACCATGTTGACGCATGCACAAATGTTAATATTCACAGAATTCTCTCAGTTGAGCTTAAGGCAGGTGCATACAGTTGAGTCACTCAAAATTGTCCGGTGGCAGAAAATGAGAAAGTTAGGGGGTTGGAAAATTCCAGTGCTAGCACGTGTCGCGCGGCCAATCGCTGTCCTCCAATTGCATCCCACACCCTTGCCTTGCCATACAACAAGTTTTTAAAGTTATTAGGCAACTGCGTCCCCCGTAAACAAGCGAGCGAATGATACCCTCCCCTTGATGACTCACGCTAAGCACCAAGGTCATTCAGCTCTCCAGGGACTTACCTCGGCCACGATACGAGCAGCGCGGCTGTAGGCGAGCGATAGAGTGGCAATGCTGAGTTTTATGTTCCTAATGTTTGACATGGAACACACTCGAACCCAGCCATGATAGACGTGAGCGGCATAGGTGCCGCTAGCCGCCAATCACAGATATTAATTTTTTCTTGTGCCGTTCTACTCATTCGGTAGCAAAATGTCGGCCGAGATCGTTCTGTCTCCTGACAGTATGTAATGCCATTTCTGATTCTGAACTTATCTTAGGTCGAATCACTGCTTGTTTTGTGGGCACTACCGCCCTGCCGCGATACTGCTCTGCCACCCGCCGCTCATATCGTGACTGAGGCTCGAAGGCTGGCAGATAAAAAATTCGTGTCAGAGGCGCACCCTCATTTTCAGCTGCGATTTCTGGGAAAAAAGGTTCCTCAAGCAGTCGAGCAAATATTAGGGCGATCTCGAGGAAACGCACCACTTGCCGGTTAACAGACCACATCCATCAAGGTTAAGACGGCAATAGCAATATTTGGATGGAGTGGAGAGGTTACTCCAGATTTTCCCTTGGGATGGGGACAGAGTAGATAAAAATTCGCTCTCATTGGTTGAACACCAACCAATGAATTTTTGAATACTTCACCCTCCTAACAAGGGGAGTGTCCGATAAACGGGTCGCAGATATTGATGAAAATTCGTATGCATATAGAACTCTGAATGCTTTTCACGAATCACCCCACATATGGGCGTATAAATCCAATAGTTAACAAAAAAAGGCATTTAAACATATATAGATGTTATAAAATCCCTATTTATCAGTCTCTGGCATCAAGGGTGTGGTCCATTGATTAGCATACGGGTCTGCGGTGCGGAGGGACCATGTTCGATTCCCGTCGGCGACAAATTTTTCATGCTTATTTTCTTTGTTTTTCCTTCGTGGAATTCTGTGTTAAAATCTAATTTTTACTTTTCTATTCAAAGTTTTTTTTAGCGAGTGGAAATATTTTTTTTCGCGAATACCATAGGGCTTATTTTTTTTCCTTCCCGCGAAGTCAACGTAATTTCTTTGTTTCCCCATTCTTACACCACGCAAAGGTGATTTGTTCCTTCATTTGCAAGACCTCCTGTTGATATCATAATTATACAATAATGAAAATTTTCTGCAAGTGGTCACTCTCGCCATTTATAACACATGCCTTTCTCGACGAGCCTTATTACAATGTATTTATTTGTAGGTATGTCATTAGATCGTGAAATGGTGATTCGATTACAAAAATTAGTAGATAAGCCGATCACATTTTCCCCTCCTTTTTTCAATGCACGACAAAACAGGAAAACGGGGATCTTTGATTGTGGGTCTTATAAATAATGATGTAACAATTATTTAGACTATTGTCTTACGACAATTACGTATTATAGACAAAGAAATTACGTTGACTTCGCGGAAAATAAAAAAAATAAGCCCTATGGTACATCTACAAATTTTGGTATTCGCGAAATAAAATGTTTTCACTCGTTAAAAAAGAACTTTGAATAGAAAAGTAAAAATTATTTGTTTAAATAGAATTCCACGAAAGAAAAACAAAGAAAATAAACATGAAACATTTATCGCTGACGAGAATGAACACGGTCCTTACAGGCAGGTGGACGGTCTTACGATAACCGTCCACCTGCCTCTCCCAAAATAAAATCCGATACCGAAAGGTAATTTGAAACCATTTTAGAGGAAAACATGGAGCTCCTCCCATTCACGGGGTCCCGGGAATATAAGCCAATACGGACAATTAATCTGATACGATTTAAATAGGGAAAATTGAGCTCCATCCTCACCACCTCCACCTTCGCAAATGAGGTGGGGTGGATGAGTGAGTGGGGTGGATGAGTAATGCACCAAGAAGGGAGGGGGGGAATACCAGTCAGTGCCAGCCAGCCGTAACCCAATACAGAAAGATACTCTGAAAAGATCAGGTCAGGGGGGCTCTTCTCTATCTCGAAGCTACCGATGCAGTAGCTTCGAATAAGCTACCATAATTGGCTACCAACCATATTCTCTAACTCGTGGGAGCTTTCTCAAGAACGTAATAGGAAGTGGAGAGAGGTTTGGCATAAGGCGGGTATGTGAACATTTTTAAACCAAATCCGCGGAAACTTCATTTCTGGTGTCGTCATTCTTAGAACCAATGGGAAAGCTCGTCTCAATGTTTTTCCTTGGATGAAACTGGTGAAACCTGAAAAGGCCGTTTTAGACGGTGAAGATGTTCGTACATCGTGTTTAGCGAAAAATTCCACGCATTAAAAATCATGCGAGCAAAATTCTAAAATGTTTTATTTTTGCTCACATAATCTCGTGAACAATCTCGTGAATACGAACGCACGACTTCCATCTTGGCTGTTTTGATCAATTGAAATAAGATTTTTCGTAAATATATTCGGGAATTAGGGTTCATGTCGATGATATGATTCAATATTATTCGTGCTATTTGCTTTCGTCAATTACTAGTTCCTTCAAATCATTTAAATAATATACGAAGATGAAGCTTTCAAAAGAAATGCGAAGGTGATACACGCTACCACGGCCCAATAAGTATCCCATTATGGGCTGGAATCACGTTACTTACCGAAGGTAAATATGGCTTTCTGTCACTCCAGTTAATATCTTTTTGTGAAAAGTCCTGCAAATGGCAAAAATGACAAAGTAACCCAGTGAAAGTGCAAGGAATCCGCATTTAGTAAATGTAAGAAACATACCCGTGCGTTGGATAATTATAGATAGATAAGCGTTATAAAATGACCAATATTTAAGCAGGGTATTCGGAGGCTGCGATTCGTGAGGCTACCGTGGGAGCTTATTGGGGCTACGGAAGTAGCTTCGTGACATTTACAGAATACGGGTGGGAGCCTAATAAGCTACCGGTAGCTTCTGCTTGCACTTTCTCCGGTAGCTTCCATGATAGAGAATACCGATGGGAGCAAGTAGCTTATTGAAGCATCTTTCCACCAGAAAGCTCCGATGCTTCAAGTTAGAGAATAGGCCCTCAGAAATCTCAGATTACCTTTCTGTATTGGGTTACGCCTGGCACTGATATTCCCCCCTCCCCTCTTGGTGCATTACTCATCTACCCAACTATCACCTCAGCTAACGCGGAGCGGAGCTTTGGCTTCCCTTGCACGTATCTTACTGTGGGAACCGTCAGGGTTGACGGTTCCCACCATAAGAAACGTGTAAACGAGCCTTCACGGAGCCAGAGCGTCAAGTTTCCTTCATGCCCTCTGCTTTGTAGGTCTCGGATGGGAACATTTTCGAAGCCCGGAGCGGAAGGGTTAAGACGCGGTACTCTCCGCTGCAGTTCTACTTCCTGCTTATTACGTAAATGTCTATGAAAAAAATTACCTGTAAATGAAGAATGATACGTTTTTTTCTCAATAATTCGTTCTAGAGGGGCACTTTTCATGTTTTGGGCCCAAGCGTAGACTTCGATGTACGGAGTTTTCGTAGTTAGAGAGGTTCGTTACGGGAGGTTTTTTTGCGTGCATTGTCCATTGGAAGGGCCCGGGACCGGGCCAATGACTTCGAAATAGGGAGTTTTCCTTAAAATTTCGCTGTATGGGTGTTCGTTGTATGGAGGTTTTACTGTACCAGGGGGTTATTTTGTAATCTCACTTAAGTGAGAGTTACGTCTTAAAATATGGAAAATCACATCATTATTCATAGTTCCACTCCCCCACTCAGGCAGTGCTCTTCTTCGGCTCTTCGGCTCTCGAGTGGTGATCTGCAGGTCTTTTCCTTGGCTCAGCTCTTTCCCATGAATCACCGATTCTTTTGACTCTTGATCTGTATTTTTCTACTCTTGATCTATTTCATTTGCCTCTGCTTCCCCCTGGGTGTTTATTTTGTGATCTCACCTTTGCTTTAAAGCAACTTTAACCCTGCTTTCTAAATTAGGATCTTCAGATTTAAAAATTGCTATTGCCATTTCAATGTGCATAAAAGCTTCATGAAGGCCTTGAATGCTCAAACAGTGATCAGGTAGCAGCAATTTCAGCAATGCCATCGTCATCATGTTCATTCTTGAATGTTTCCTTTTCAATCAACTCTTTGGTTGTTATTTTTTCCCTATCGGCATTTAGCAACTTGGTGATGTCCTCTTTGGTAATTTCAAAATTCAACTGGTTAGCGATGCTGACAACCTCATCACATTTCCTTTGTACAAAATAATTTGGCTCCTCAAAACCCTGTAAACCAAAGCTAAGCTGAGGACAAAGTTTTTTCTGAACTCCTTTCATGCTATTTTGGCTAAGTTTTTCCCAAGCTTTTTCTTTTATTTTCACTGCATCTAGAATGTTGAAGCTTTTTCAAAATTCTGGAATTGATGGACCCCTCCTTCCCTATTGGTTGCCTTAATTAGCTTCTCAAATGTGTTGCAGAGATAGTTGCTTTAAATGTTGTGATCACTCCTTGGGCCATCGGTTCCATGAGGGATGTCGTGTTTGGAAGTAAAAAAAATCACTTTGACGTTCAGTCACTGATGCTTAAGAAATGATGGATGGGAAGGAGCATTATCTATGATCAAAAGAAATTTGAAAGGAGTTTGTTTTTTTTACAGCATATTGTTTCACTTCTGGGATATATTGCTGTGAAAACCATTGTTCAAACAAAGGGGCTCTGACCCATGCATTTCTACTATGCTTCCAAATTACTGGGTGTGTTTTCTTATCAATTCCGGTGAGAGCTCTTAGGTTTTCAAAATGATAAATTAGCATATGCTTTAATTTGCAGTCGCCTTCTAAATTCCCTCCTAAACAGCAATGTGAATCAATCCTTGGTGGCTTTAAATGCGGGGATTATAAATTCTTCCTTGGCAATGAAAGTTTTTGCTAGCATTCTCTCCAAAATATCCCAATTCATGGAAGTTAAATATTTGAGATGGCATAAAACCTTCATCTTCACTGATGTCCTCCAATTATTGTATTTATTTTTTTGCAGCATCTACATCAGTGCTAGCTGTATCTTCCTGGATCTTAAAGCAGCACTCTAAAGTATTACGCTCCATATTAAAGTTTTCACCAGCCTTTTCTTTACGTATCTTCTCAGGCCCCCCCCCCTCATTAATTCCCTTCTCTTTGAAAATTCTTCTTTATCCAGTGCAATTCTGCATCTGATGTCCCTACCAGTAAACTCAATTTAATCCAAAATACTGCCCAGTTATGTAAACTGCTCGACCTGCTCTATCTGGTGTGCTCCCATCCTTATATTCAGCCCCTCCTTACTTCTAGAAAATCTCATAACATTCACCTTCTTATGATTTATCTTCATCCCATACCTCTTGCACTGTACCTCTAATGCATTCATCATTGATTGTAACCCCTGAGCTGACTGACAAACCAATGCTTGATCATCTACAAATCTCACTGATTTTATCATCTCCCCTCCTACCTTTAATCCTACCTCCATCTCCCCCCATGCCTCCCTTACCATTTCCTCTGCATTCACGCTAAAAAGCAACCGTCATAGTTGGCACCCCTGCCGCACTCCTCATCCTATCACGGCCCTTCCTGATTCTCCATTGTGTCTATCTCTAAAACGCACCAGCTGTTGGTCGGGGTGCCGACGGCGCAGAGGTTGATGCTGGGTTCTTCATGGTAGAGTGCCGGGTCGATTTTGGGTGTTGGATAAAGAAAAAGTATTTTCATTTTTTTCTTGGTTTATTTCCTTCAAATAGTTAATGTAGGATAAGGCTTAAGAAAGGAAGGGCATAGGCGAGGGTCCCAAAAGGTAAGGGGGAAGACTTTGGGCGGGGCGTGTTGATTCCCGCTACTGCGTCCCGGCGGCTGGTCCTTGATCCTCTGCTACAGGCATTGAGACTCGGAGCCGTGGTATCAGCAGCATTTTCTCCGATGTTGATGACCTCTGTAGTCACACCCTTGGGCAGCTGTGGAGCGGTCCTTGGCGAGGGCGTCCTCCCTCTGGGCCGCTGCTGGCGTCGACGTTCTTGGAGCCGTGGTATCATCGGCATTTTCTCCATTGTTGAGGCGCCTCTACAGCGGTAGGGTGGGAAGGGTCGCGTAGGACTCTACCCGGTTGGGTGCGACAGCTGAAGGGCTCCGGTTGGGTGTGGGCATCTGTGCTTACTCTCCCCCGGATGGGTGCAAGAGCTGGGAACAGAGAGGGAGCAAATGGAGTTCCTCACTCGATTCCTGCCCCGCTCTCTTTCGAAGCTGGTGGACGCAAGCCGCCCGCCCTGTTCTGCCTTTTCTGGCTCAGGGGCTCTCCTTTTATCCCTAAGTCCTGAGGCACCCACGTGACTGCAGCGGTCAATAAGGGTTCGCGTCGCTGCGATGGGGGAGGGGTGAGGTTATAGAGTTTGGGAAAAGGTGGGGGAGGAGGAAAAAGTGGCAGTTGGGGCTGGTGCAGTTTTTGAGCAGGTTGAAGGGTTTATGCCAGGCAGAGCCAGGCGTAGCAATTGGCTACCTTAACCTATGCCATCTGATTCATATGCAGATTCCGAATGAGATGTCTCTCCCTCCAATCAAACCATAATTTATTCAACACTCCCATTAATTTCGTCCAGTCCACCCTATCAAACGCACTTTCGAAATCTACAAAGCAAGCAAAAACATACTGCCCATACTCGAGCTTCCTTTCTACTAGCGTCCTCATCATTCCTATAGTGTCTCACATTCCTATCCCCCACCTAAACCGGTTGTCACCCAGGTATTTTTTAGCCTTCATCTCTAGCCTTCTATTTATAATTCTCAGAACTACTTAGGCATCATGGGATGCTAAGCGTATTTGTCCTATAGTCTTTGCACATTTTTGCCTTGCTCTTCTTCGGTAACGGAGTTAGTATTGTCTGAAGTCCTCCAGCCACGCTTCATCCTCATAAATCCAACTTATAAGTGCAATAAGTATTCCTATTCTGTTATTCACCATGCTCTTTATAAACTCTGCAGGACTGTTATCTATTTCAACTGCCTTATTCCTTCTAATGTCTCATTGAGTTCTTTCGATTTCACTGTCAAGGATACCTGGTCCGATGTCATCTCTGTCAATGTCATCTTCCCTTTCTGTATCTGATATGTACTGGGCCTTATTTCCATACTATACAGTAGGGGATCATGGAACAACTTTTTTCGAAATTCTAAGTTCGACATACGGCAAAATGTTGCCTGCAGTACCCAAGGAACAGAGAAAAATTTTTGTTTCGGTCGGTTGACATCCTACGGTGCCGCCGAGGTCATTTATGTTGAGGGTAGGCAACCCACAATGCACACCCACTTTTTACGCTATTTTGGCTGTAAATGTCGCGATTCAAGCATTTTTTTTCTGTCGATGCTGTGCCAGTCATGTCAGGAATTGTCGAGGTAAGCCACATAGATCGGATGATCACGTGTTAATATGATAACTGGTCTTGAAATGCAAAGAAATGTGAAAAACTGTGAAAATTGCTTAATTAATGACTTATATTGTAATTTGCCGGACTCGTGCATGCTGCATGGTAGCACTCATATGGCGCTTCCCCTTCTCTAGAACAACACCCTTTCCCTTTCTCAAGCAACCATCTCTCCTTCTCACTATGGCCTGCCTATCAACGCACTGCGATGGCTACATTGTATACGTAAATGGTTCTGTGTTCCAAATTTTGCAGCTCTTCGCCCACCATGAGGACCGGTGCCACTCAGGCTCTCAGGGTGAACCATTACTTACCACGTGGAGGTGGCTGCAACTCGAGTTCCTCCCGTATCCACCCACCCTTCAATTCTTATAACTTACCAGTCACGCTGTAATCTTTTTTGGATCCAAACTTTGGAATTTATGTCCTTGATTGGATTTTATGACGGATGTTTCCATCCCTTTTCTCCGCTGTGCTCTTGCTTCCCGATGCCTCTGTCACCATTTTCACGTCTTTCGATGGCTTGAGTGTGGCAGTGTAAGTCAGGGATTTTGATCCGGGGTGAACTTCCCTCTGTCTGGTCGGCCAGCATAGATTCAAGCTCCTCTGTCGAGATGTGATCCAGGAGAGGTGGTGCGGTGACTGTAGTGTACTCCCAACGGATGATATTGGTGTAGTCAGATGCATTAAAGTTCATTAGAGGGCTGTAAAAAGCCTTGATGTCTTCTTCTGGCTATCCTCCGGAAGTCAACTCATCGCACTTCGGCCCTTTCATCGCTCACCATTGCAATGAGGATGTTCTCTGGATGAGCGAAGAACGTGTTGCTCTGGACGAATTTCTCAAGAACCTCTCTGTACTTTTTAGGGAATTGTCATGATCTCTGAAGCATTTCCCTTGCATATTTTGCTCATTCAGTAATCTTCCAGTTTTTCTTTATTTTGAACCACATTGATACATAGAGCTTTATGATAATCTGGGTTATTGTCTTCAAAGCCGCTGTAGGTCGTCTTGTTTCTATGTAAACGTGCATCACTCTGTTGGCCGTCGTTCCGCACCTGCTGTTATCGATTTCACCAGGATTGCGACCAGCCAGCTCTTGTGGGATGCATCCACTGGCATTACCTCGAGCCATGTCCAGCGGGTATTTTTGGTGTGTGCTGATGAGTGATGAATCTAGTTCAGGGTCAGGCAGATCAAGATCAATTGTCTGACATTTCACCACAGGCAGCTGCACACAGGTCTTCAGTTGGCGGCCTGTTGCCCCACTGTAGCTACTTGGTCCGGTCGTCGGCACATCTAACTTCTCCATTATATGTCGAAGGGGGAATTGGTTTGCATGCAGCTGGGACTCAGAAATCTGTAAGGCACGCCCCAGAAGCACTTCGATAAAACGTATAGCACCTCCTTTCCAGCCGGTGTTCGTCGGACAACCATTACAACCGATGCACCGTATGGGAGACGCGTCTTTTTCAGCGGCTTCAAAAAAGTGGAGGATAGTATTTTCAAGGCTCTCAGCATTTCCTGTTTAAGGTGATGCATCTCCCAAATAAACCCCGCTGGGTTCTGCGACCAGAACTACCTGCTCTTTGATGGCAGTCGTGATACGCACTTAATTGTTGCTGCACAATTCCCTGACTTTCGTATTGTCTTTTCTCCCATCAAAGTACAAGGCTATCCACATTTGGTCTATTAGCTTTTGCAGATCCTCTGCAGTCGTCGGCTCTCTGTATTTCTTCCTTTGGTGTGCAATTTTCATCCGGTCAACAACCTTTGATTTATCTTCAGGTGTGACTTGGCCGACATCCTTAAATGCTGCAGTCAAGAGGGCTGCTGCAATACCGCTGGCTACATTGTATCTCCCCGCCAATTTGCAGGTCACGGGCAGCTCCAGGGTGTTGCGCGACGAGCGACTTGAGGACGGGTGGGAGGGTGGCTGCCATTCATCTTCAAACACAGACGGAGTGTCATATGGAACTTTGGCACTCAAAGACTTCAGTTTAGATCCAATTTCCTGGGCAAAGGATTTTGACACCCTCTTTTTAAATGTTTCCTTCATTTTTGTCACTTTTCTTTCTTCTTTGACACTATTTTCTGTTTTTTTTTTCTGTCGTTTTCCAATCAACAGTACCAATCACAAGCTCCCTGGCGGATCTTTGGTCCAAAAGGAATGGTATTTATTCTTTCTTAGATACTATCTTTGGCTTACAGATGCACTTGGCCAGTTTTGGAAGATACTTGCATTGAGAAATATCAAACAGACTTTTAGCATCTTTCTTAAACTGTTTCAAGTCTTTTTGGTCAACAGGTGACTTTTCCTTCTTTGCTCTCTTCATAATGTTTCTACATTTCTTATGTCATCTCAAAACTGAAGTGAGGATGCCGCTGTTTAAGATGGCAGGTACAATACGCGTCGTTTCACACTTGCTACACACTGTCGGCGACAACCTGCGTAATCTCATGGGCCAATGGATCAAATCCTTCTCTCTCTTGCTGCTTTTTCATCTCCACCCACTTGTAGTATTTCATATCAAATGTGGGCAGATTTATTCCAGACAACTTTTGAGGAGTGCCAAAAAGAATTGTTGCATTCCAAATACGAACACGTTGCCACTTTCATTGCACTTTTTAATTGCTACTCCACAAAAAAAATAATATAATTCACTCCGACACGCAATTCTAGCCTCGCCAGACCATGTGCTATGCAAAAGACATTCTTGGGCAGTCGAGGCGTATAAATTGTTCCGCTAGATGGCTCCAAATAGTGCTGTTGTCATGAGTAACATTTTAACTCTTTACGTAAGGTGCAGCCTGAGACTTCATTGTTGACATTTACGGTGGGCAAAGAGCTGCATCATTTTGAACACAAAACCCTTTGTCGTAGACATTGTAGCCAGTACAGTGTTGTTGATATGAGTTCATGGGCGGGGTATAGGAAAAGTGGGAGGTTTTCAAGACCAGAGGAGGGTAAGGGGCAGTCTACGTACTTTCATACCCATAAGAGTGCAGTAAATTACAAAATAAGTCATTAATTAAGCAATTTTCACAGTTTTTCACGTTACTTTGCATTTCAAGACCAGTTATCATATTAACACCTGATCATCTGATCTCTGTGGCTTATCTTGACAATTCCTGACATGACTGGTATAGCATCGACTGAAATAAATGCTTGAATCACGACATTTTCAGCCGAAATAACGTAAAAAGTGGGTGTGCGATGTGGGTTGCCTACCCTCAGCATAAATGACCTCGTCGGCACCGTAGGAAGTTATCCTACCGACACAAAAAATTTTCTCTGTTCCTTGGGTACTACAGGCTACATTTTGCCGTATGTCGAACTTAAAAGTTGTTCCATGATCTACTATACATCTCTTCATCATATTCCTTCCTCTCCTCCTGGATCTGTTTTGGTTCTATGATCAACTTTTAACTACAGCTTTTATTGTTGGAATTCCCCTTCCCTTACAACCACCCTTCAGTTCCTTTACTTTCCTATGTAATTCATCTGCTCTTCCCTCTTTTTGGCATTTTTCTTAAGAGTCTATCTGTTCTCTCCACTCTATCTCTCTTCTTTTCTTTGTATCTCTTCTAAGCCTGTTGTTTAATGGGGGTTTATCTCGATTTTTGCTTTTTACTTTATTATGTAGGGGACCATGACAAATGGTCATTTGCAAATCATCTCTTAAAGATTCCATTTGCCAGAGATATAGGACTCTAAAGATGAATGGACCTTCCTATAATGGCCGTGACGTCATTTCATCCATCGATTCTTCCCTCTTCTTCCCGATACATTTTAAAAGATGCCTTAAAAAGGCTTTTGTGAAGATGTCCACTTCTGCCGGAAATACAACAGTACAAATATTAAGAAAAGACTTTGAAAAAATATCCATCTTCACCGGGAATCAAACCACGGGCTTTTGATTGATGGATGGAATGACGTCAGAGGTCATTTTGCAGAAACAGAAAAAAATGCAACTTTCTAAGGTTAGTTATTTGGTTTTTAGGAATGTTTCGAAGCAACTCCGTAAATCTACATTTATGAAAACCTTTGCAAACTTGATTTCAATGGTAATATGAACAATGCATTCAAATGATAATCCCCCATTCCTGATATTTTCTCTTGCCTAGCTCTGAGTTTATGCTATTCCATTTCGATCTCTCCTGCATCTCCTTCATTATACACGGTTTTCTAATTTTAGTTGCACTTGCTATGCCTACCATTAGTTTATTTGCTTCCCCATTTCCTTTTTTCTAACTTTCCCATTCATCTTCCAATGACCTCACTCCATGATATGCACCCATGATTTTATCAATCTGCTCTCAATACTACTTCTTCATTTCCCTAGTTAATGCGTCTGTATTCCTCCTTCATACCCTTCCTTCCCTATCTTATTTTTTTGAGTTTTACAAAGCATTTTATGACAATAAGTTATTATCTGAGTCTGCATCAGCTCCTGGATAGGTATGCCAGTGCTTAACACTATTTCTGTATCTGTGACGAACCATAATATACAGTAAAACCCCGCTTTTACGTCCCCGGAATTTACGTTTTCCCGTGATTTACAACATTTTCTCCCGGTCCCAAAAATATTTGCATCATTATAATGTATTTTCATCCCGCTATTTACACTTTCAAATCCCGCCATTTACGACATTCGAAGGTAAGAAAGATGGCGGCTGGCGTATTTCAACTGGCGACTCTTCGAGCGTGATTAATGTTAAATATGGATAAAATACATGCTTAAACATGCTGCTTTATTTGGTTTCCTTTAAAAACACAATTATTCGTTTTACGGTAGCACATTGTATCGATAGCACTGTTGAAAAGTATTTATGCCGGATATTTTAATGCTTGCGATCGGGATTCTCGATTTGGTACTAAGGAGCCATACCGGGAATAGAATTCTCTTCCCTGGCCGTAATAGATGTTTAAACAGTACATTTAAATTTGTAGCGGAAGCCATAAATATATTTAATTAGATTTTATTTGGCCAACTACCGCTGTCATTGTGGCGAAAAGTTAAAACGTATGTTAACTCTTGTTCTCACGCTTCGCAGCGATCTTTTTCTTATTTCTCGTAACTCACGCACTAATGCCATTCATCTCGTGTTTTTAGTTACTTCACCTTTAGTTTTATTTAATGAGCAATTACTTACGGCAATCGTGAGGAAACGTATTTTAAAATGGCAAGCAAGCGTGCTAGATAATCGTTAACATTTGAAAAAAAATCAACATTTTGCAAAGAGAATTGACTCTAATACGGGCACTCGCGTATCCCTGACCGAAGAACTTGATATACCAGGTTCAACGTGGAACAAAACTGTAAAAACCCGTAAATGTATAAAGAAAAGTGCCAAGGAATGCGGCCGTATTGGAAAAAGGCGTAAATTCATTAAATACTCCCAAGTATGATGAACTTGAGAAATATTGAAAACATTGTTTCAATCTTCCCCCGAAATAATACATTTTTAATGTGGACGAGACAGGTCTTTTTTTTAATGATGCCACACAAGACTATACACTTCAAAGGGGACCCTTGTCATGGGGCCAAGCTCAGCAAAGGTCGCCTTACTGTTTTATTAGGAGCTAATCCAGATGCTCGTGTGAGACTGAAGCCCTTTGTTTTTGAAAAGTCCAAAAATCCAAGTTGCTTTAAAAACATTAAGAAAGACCTTGGCTACAACCTATGCAGCCAACACAAAGGCATGACTATTGTTGAAGAAAAAATTTATGCCCTTGATGCAAAGATATATGTAGGTAGACACCACCTCAAATTAAGTTAAGTTAAAATATGAGAATACTTTTATTTTTTGTTAACTTTTGTTTATTCATTTATTTATGTCTATTTGGTGATCCATCAAATATTAAACATCACCTGTTAATTTAAATAGAATTATTTAACATTAGGCTATGATTTTGCTTCTATTTCCTACAAATTATGATTTCCCTCGATTTACATTTTCCCGCGATTTACACTTTTTTCCTTCATCCCCGTCAAAAGTGTAAAAGAGAGGTTTTACTGTAATCTACCTGGAACCTATCTGTGTCCCCCGGCTTCTTCCTAGTGTACCTACGTCAGGAATGATGTCTGAACCATGTATTTGTAATCACTAGATTATTTCTCTTGTGAAACTCCACGGCTTTCTCAGCGTGGTCATTCCTCCTTCCTAGCCCATAATAGCCCACCTTCCACCCCTCTCTTCCTTCATCCACCATCGCCTTTATTTCTCCGGCAAAACTCCACAGCTTTCTCGCCACGGTCATTTCTCCTGGGAATGGGACATTTTGGCACGGCCACCTCGGGGTGGCCGTCTTGGTACAAGACACTTTGGTGCAGGACACCTTGAAGTGAGACACTTTGGCGCGGGAAACTTGGGCACGAGAACGGGTGGATTTTAAGGCTGATGCTAAATAACATAGGAAATTCTGAACGTTTAAACTTCGTATGAACCTTTTTGTGTTTCATTGTTAACTGTTATGTCTCTTTGTTTCACTGCTATGTTTAATTTTAGATATTTGACATAAAACTTACCTCAAATTTGTTTGGTGCACCAAGATGTCCCGCACCAAAGTGTCTCGCATCAAGGGGTCCCGCACCAAGATGTCCCATGCCAAAGTGGTCCTGCACCAAAATCTCGCTCCAAGACAGCCGCACAAAAGTGGCCACGCCAAGGTGGCAGTGCCAAAATGTCCTAGACCCATTTTTCCTTCCTAGCCTATAGTCACCCACCTCCCGCCCATCCTTCCTTCACCCACCACCGCGTTCCAATTCTCCATTACTACCAAAAGCTTACTTCCAGGTATACTGCCAATTATTTCCTCTAGCTGATCGTACACACCATATACCACCACCATCTCTATGTTTAGGGTAAGGCATATAAATCTGGATTATTACTAAATTCATTGGATTTGCCTTAAGCTCAATGGCTATTATCCTATCACACGCCTGTTCCGCATACACTACCTTTCTACCAAGTTTCCTGTTCATTACGAATACAATCCCATGCTGGCTTTCATTCCCTCCACTATACATCACTATCTACCAATTGCTCCTGTAGTCCCCGGTACCTATCCATATTACTTTGTGCAGACCCATGTCGTCTACACCCACCCTCTCCATTTCTTGCTTTATATTCTTTAACTTGCCTGCCCTTAGCTAAGTCCTAACATTCCATGTGCCTGTTCTGATTGTTGCATTCCTCTTCTGTATCTTCTTTTCCTCTGGTACTGCATTTGATTCTACTTCTGGGCAAGGATTTTGTGTGATGGCAACTGCAGCGACCTTGCTCCCACCACAGCCGGACTCGAAACCAGGCCCACTTGCCCGAGTCCCATTAGTTTTCAGGATTCATTTTCATATAATAACTGTCCATTATGCCAAGGTTTTTTAAATTGAGATGGAGTTCCATGGCCTCACTAAATAGAGTTTTTTACGTGACAGCATGAGGTGAGAGGCCGCCCCACTGGGGTCGGACACCTTTTGCTGTCAGCTCACTGAGGTACAGATGCTGCATAGAATACCATTCGTCTTCTAACCTTCGACCTATCTGGCATGGGTGGCTCTACCAGGAGCATTGCTCCCGCCAGTTCAGCTCTAGGTATAATTCCACTAGCCCTTCTGCCATGACAAGGTTGTAGTCCAAGGGAAGAGGTATTATCATCAGTAATCATAAATCCAGAGATGGGTTTGCTACACCTCTCCACTCCGCTCTTCTGCCAGCCAACTGCTTCATTCCTGCATAATTCTTCACTCTGACATCCTCCATAATTTTTCTGGTCTATTCCACTCAGCTATGCCATTGTAAATCCGGGGTTTTGTAAAGTGGGGGATCGTAAAGCAGGGTTTACCTGTGAATATGAAAGTCTTCCTTTGTATGACATAAGACTTTCGTTGATGCACCTTGCTCAGATAGATACACTTTCTGAAAATTATCTTTTATTGTCTGGTACTCTTCCCACACTTTTTTAAGTTTTGGTGCCAGGTGGTAACCCTCATCATAGTTGTCATTGTTAAATAAATGCAGAATTTTTTGAAAAGACACCATAGAAGTTTTTATTTTCATAAACGTGCAATACATTTTATTTTATATTTTTTACCATTAATTATGTTCCGAAGCCAATTATTATTCTTTTATTTTCATTAAGAATGATAATGTTTTTTGGGACCAACTGTATAACCATGCTTCATTCTGCATATTTCTTTAGAACTGTTTTACTTTAGCTTGAAAAGGGTTGCCAGTTAAAACTGCCTCCAGTTCCTCTTCCTAATGCCCCTTCTTTCCTGCTCCATGTATGTGCAGTGGAAACTCATTAAAAAGTGACCTCACATTGCCCGACAAATCTCTCATTTCAATGAATTATCATTTTATCAGGTGTGGAGTAAGTAAATACCATGAAAACAATTACCAATACTTCCCTAGGGATTAGGTTGGTATAGTGGCTGAAGGATTTTCATGCAGAGGGCCCTAGTTTCTGTTAAATCTATAATTTTTTTGCAAATTTGAATGGACTTAAAGCTCCATGGAGCACTTCTTATAATAAGGCATGACTGTATTTTAGAGGATAGTTTGGTTGTCTGAAGGTTCTTTTTTCTTTTCTTCATTCCTTTCATTGTTGTCCACTTGAACAGGTGCTGAATCAGTTATGTCATTGCTGGCAAATAACCAATGGAGATGTAATGGTGTTACAGTAAAATTTCTAAATAACTCACCTCTGCGGAACAAAGTTGTCATTATGATATAATTTTTGTGGTCCCTTGTAATTGACAGTAATACAATTGGGCCTTCTATAATGGTAACCTTGATATGGTGAATCTACTTTTCTGGCCTTAACATATGTATTTAAGTTATATAAGGGTTTATGTGTAGATAGTGTGTACAGATAGATTGTGATAGAATTATGATAAATTGCTTATTTTTTATCACCTTGAAACCTTTCTTGTAAGTTAGTATTTTATCAATGCATTGGAAAAATTATGTATCATATTTGTGTTTATATTTGCTGTGGGTATTTCTTGTATGTACATATTTCTATTAGCTTTCCTAGGTGATACAATGCTGTAAATAACTAACTGCTTAGATTTTTTATGTACTATGTTTATTTTTTTATTTAATTTATGGCCAGGATTATCAAGATAAAATGGAATGTGCCAATGAAAACTTACGGGCAGATCTAGAGCGCTGGCACCTGGAAAAGAAGGAGGATCTTAAGCAACTATTTATTGGTTTGGCTAAGCAGCAAATACAACTCTATCAGGAGGTGAGCCTAAAGAATGACAGTTGTTGGTTGATTTGCATGTTATGTATGATAAGTAACATTAAAGACCATCCAGCTTTCTGTTTTCCCTTTTGAGTACTCAGGGTGGCGATCGTCAGGGAAAACCTGGAATTGTCAGGGAATTTTTAATTTCTGGAAAAGTCAGGAAAATGTCAGGGAATTTTCATAACAGTCAGGGAGAAACTGGGGTAGGAAATTCTCATTATTTTTCTACCATTACGTTTATCGGCCAGTCTTTCCCACCCTTTATTTCACCAAAACATTTCACCAACTAAAACTAATGTCTGCAACTTCATAAAATTTGGCGAGATGCTTAATAATTCATACACGGACTTCGTAGCTAAAACAGAGGATAAAAGCACTGATGAATCATGGAAATATTTCTTAAAAATTCTACGACAGGGAATCAACGAATATATTCCGCAAAAATTGAAATGCGACAGTAAAGAACCTCGCTGGTATAACAACGATGTTAGGAGGGACCTTAAGAGACAGAGAAAATTGTACAACTTGGTCAAAAAGTCCACTACGGTAGGTGACAAATCGAAGGAACTTAAAGCAAAAGAAAGTCACGCTGCGCAACGCTCAAAAACTAAGAAATCAATGCGTTCTGAATTGCGAAATTTCAAGAAAAAAGTACTTGGTGAATTACTCGAAGAAAATCCGAAATCTTTTTGGTCATATGCGAGAGAGCTTCAGGGAAAATCTTCAACCGTAGATTCGTTATTTGATAAAGATGGCAAACTTGTCACCGAAAATATTGACAAAGCTAACACGTTAAATTCCCACTTCGAAAGTGTATACACTACAGACGATACTGCATGTAATTTTGAAATTTCATTCACTGAGGAACCGATGAAAGAAATCACTATTCAACGCGATGGGATAACTAAACAGCTACAGTTGATAAAAAATAGTAAATCTCCGGGTCCGGAGGGAATACCCGCGCGTGTCCTCAAGGAGTTAGCGCCACAGATCGCACCGTTCTTAGACATAATATTCAAGAAATCATTGTCTGAAGGAAAGATACCATTAGACTGGAAAATTGCAAACGTTACACCGATATTCAAAAAGGGAAACAGACACGACCCAGGGAACTATCGACCAATTTCATTAACGTCGATTATAGGCAAGATACTCGAACATATCGTCGTTAGCAATATCATGACGTTCCTGGACAGTCGTAACGTCCTCCATGGCTCTCAGCACGGCTTCCGGAAAGGTAGATCATGTGAAACACAACTCGCGCTCTATCTTCATGACGTTCTCAAATCTGGTGAATCGAAAAGACAAGTTGACGCATTATTTCTAGATTTTAAGAAAGCTTTCGACACGGTACCTCATAATAAACTTTTATACAAATTACAGTCATGCGGCCTAAACAAAACAGTAGTAAACTGGATACGCAACTTTCTGAGTGATCGTAAGCAAAAGGTAGTTCTTGACGGAATTAGCTCTGATGTAGTTAAAGTGACATCAGGTGTCCAGGCAAGGAAGCGTGATCGGACCCCTTTTGTTCATTATATACATAAATGATCTATGCTCTCGAATTAGCAGTAAAATACGTCTATTTGCCGACGACGCTGTCATCTATCGTGAAATTAGTGATCACTCTGACTTTGAAACTCTATCATCGGATTTAACCCATTCAATGCGGATGCCTTGAATTCAAGGCATCCCGTGCAAGCCAGAGGTGCGGATGCCTTGAATTCAAGGCATCGGTCCCTTACTTTTCTCGGTTTTCCCTAGTTCCCAAGCGTCGGCGCTGACACTTGCAACTTCCTTCAGTGTCTTAGGCTTGCTCTAGGCACACGTGGATGAGTTTCGTTCTTTGCTGGATGTGATTTCGTTTTATGTAAATAAAATAAAAAAACCATTCAGCATGGGAATAAATGTCATGTCAACAGGTCAGCATTGAATGGGTTAAACAACGTTCATGTGTGGAGCCAAGAGTGGGGACTAGAACTTAATCTGAGCAAATGCACGGCGGTACATTTCTTGCGGAGGTCATCCAACTATTCCCATGTATATGCTGTGGATGGTGTTAACATAAAGGCGACAGATGAAGTGAAGTATCTAGGAGTTACGATAACTTCGGACCTATCGTGGGGAGCACATATAAGAAATATTTGTGGCAGAGCTCTGAAGAAGCTAGGATTCGTCAAGCGTATTGTGGGAAGATTTTCGGATGAAAAAGTAAAAGAGAGGTGCTATTTCGCACTCGTACGGCCACACCTTGAATATGCAGCGAGCATATGGGATCCGGTGCAGAAAGACTTAGTCCGGGAACTTAATAAAATACAAAGGAAAGCTGCGCGATTCGTCAAAAACAGCTACGGGCATACAGACAGCGTTACACAGATGTTAAACGAATTAGGCTGGGAGCCGCTAGAGACTCGGAGGCTGCGCGCTAGGCTTAGATTACTTGAACAATTGAGAATAGATATCTTTCAGAGTGACACGGAGAACATCCTATTAGAACCCCACTATATTTCCAGGTCCGACAGAAACGATAAATTAAGAGAGATATTTTGCCGAACGGATAGGTATGGGAATTCGTTTTTCCCCTGAACAATAAGGGACTATAATAAATGCTAGGCGTAATTTCATTAGAGCGTCTCCATTTTATATGTAAACGGCTGGTGTCCTAACACCCCCCGCCACACGCCTATTGAGGCGGCTTGCGGGGTAATATGTAGATGTAGATGTAATGTCTGTCGCTGACGTTCATGGAATAAGCTCCATCAATTCGTGGCTCATTCAGTTGTGAATCTTAGTTATTTAGTAGTGAATCAGACGTACAATGTATCTCTTTTGCATATCCTTATCGCGGTATTTGCCTAGTAATGTCAAAATTCATGATCACAATGTATTATGCTAATCACAAGGAATCCGAGGCTTAGCTTGAGAGGTAGCTGGAGCGGCTGGAGCATACTAGCTCGTAGTAAATACATGCTTACAGTTGTAAAAATACGAGACAATGATTATTAAAATGGTAATACAAGTACGTGTAAACAAAATCTTACGCAAGATCATCTTCGATTCCCATATCGCCCTTCGTGAAACAGTAATAAGAGCCCTCCTCCCCTCCCCTCCTTTCACGCTCGACGTAATTGTTGAATAGCCCCCTTAGCTCCCTCTCGAAGCAATTTAGTCAGGTCAAAAACACCTTCAAACATGATATTCCTGAATATGATGCTGCCGTTGGCAATTTCCTCCTGTCTTCGCTCGCAGTGGCGCGCTTACGTTTTGTTTATCCGAATAGTTTTACATCGCAATTGATTTGCAATACTCTTGCAATCAAGGGGTTTTAACCACGTTAATCAAATTGTTATTCGTGTCTGAAAGTCACTCGCGCTATCCGATTTTGATCCAGTCCAACAACTTGGCTTTGGTTTGTATTTTTTGTGCACCCTAGTGATACATTTGCTGGAGTCCGACAGTAAATTGGCCATTGACTTTTCCTTCGATGCCTTTTCACAAATTCTCAGCTTCCGAGAACTACCAAGACGCGACTATAATTTGGATGAGAGTTTAACTTATGAAGATTTAATATATTTTTTTCATTAGGATGTACATGTAGCTTTTAATGTAATGATTTAAGCTTTTAACATTTTCTGAGTTTTGACGAAAATTTAATTCAGCAGAAATAAAAAATTCCAATAATAGGTGACCTTTTGGCGATTGGTAAATCCATCAGGGAATAGTCGGGGAAAAGTCAGGGAATTTAAAATTTGGATATCAGTAGCCACCCTGGTACTGAATATGGCCATCTGAATCCATCATTAATCTGAAATATGAAAGTTATTACAGGAAAAGGCGAAAGGCATCTTGTATTTATACTAAAATTGATGGAAGTTTTCAAAAGATACTTAAAAGGAGTGACAGGAGTGGCTTATAATGTTTTTTTTCTTCTGGTTCTTTCTTCCTGTTTCCTTTATTAACAATTATTTGGGCAAGGTCTAAGCATAATGTGGCAAGGCATGGTGTCCTCACAGGTCTGTTGGTAATAGCAATTAATTTTTTGGGAAAAGATCATAAATTTTAGTAAAGTTGACTTTTTCCTGATAATGCTCATTAGAATATACACCTATTAAATATATTTAATGAAACATAACATTCTACAGGTCTTTGATTGAGGACATTGCATATCAAATTAAAATGTTTCAGACGCAAATAAGTTTTGCAATTTTTACTACTAAACCTCTGTGATTTTTCCAAACCTAGTAGAGTAATGATTTTAAGGTCCAAGAAACGGCCCCCACATGATTCCATGGGCCAATTTAATGTGGCTCTGATGGCCTCTTCCTGAATTTTAAATATGTCTAAACTTTATCCACGCTCTCAAGCGTAATGAATGTGATTGTGTGTACGTGGGCCAGACTGGTTACAAATTTAGAACTTGAGTTGAAGAGCACAAAATGTTCACCAAACTTAAAAACCTCAAGTCTTACTTCACCAAGCACATATAGAAACTGGACACAAGTGCAATTTTAATGCCAATATTTTACATATGCATGAAAAAGGTTTTAAACTGGATGTCTTAGAAAGCTTAGAAATCATCAAAAATTGTCTTTCATCTGAGTGTACAATTCTTTATGACTTAACTGA
The DNA here is from genome assembly GCA_963573305.1 of Pyrrhosoma nymphula. Taxonomy (NCBI): domain Eukaryota; kingdom Metazoa; phylum Arthropoda; class Insecta; order Odonata; family Coenagrionidae; genus Pyrrhosoma; species Pyrrhosoma nymphula. The sequence goes on from OY754327.1 coordinate 172,613,814, forward strand.
TTTCAAATGTGCCTCTCTTTTGTCTACCGTTTAAAAATATGACTTCCTTGTTACTAACCCACCCCTCCCTTGCCTTTCACCGTCACCCGATCTTGCTCACGCTACCTCCCACACGTAACTCAGTCTTCTCTCCCAATCATCAAAACTGACCCCCTCCTTCTTTCGTCTGAAGTGTATGACTTTAAATGCTTTGATTGTAACGTTTCCTCCTATTTGTTAACCGTTAATATTTCTGACTTCTTTGTTACACACCCACCTTTCCCTTGCATTTCACCACCACCTGACTTTTTCTCCGGTTCCCTCTCCCTCGTAGCTAAGTCTTCTCCCCGATCTGTACTCCTTTCTACCAACTGTCAACTGACTCCTCACCGTTTTTTTTCACCTGAGTGTACTATTTCAGATGTCTTGATAGAATTCAAATGTTCCTATCCTGTTGTCTACTATTGATAAATGTGATAGCTTTGTTACAAACTCACCCCTCCCTTGTATTTTACCACCACCCGACCTTACCCCCCCCCCCCCCCCCCCCCCTTCCCCACATTACTTAAGTCTTCTCCCCGACCCGTCCTCCTTTCAACCAACCATCAAAACCTGACCTCCCCTCATTTCTTCATGTTCCCCCCCCCCCCCTTCCTTATTATATAAGGCTAGCAGTAGCAATATTTTGTTCTGTTTGTCTTGACAATGACGCTTTAGACATCGAAACTGGTCAACAGCAATAAAAATAGTGGAATTTGTACTGTGTTTTTTCTCATAATGAATTCTATCTATAATTTCCACAAAGTATCGCCACAATCGATTCATTTGATTCTTACGTGGATGATTATGTCAAAGACTGGTCGTTGACAAAGTTTGAAGAGATTCCTGCCAACGTTCCTGCAACATCGGTGCTAGCAACATTTGCGACAACATCCTTGATGATCTTCCGGCGAACATCCCTAACAATGATCCTTCCATTGCTCCTGTCAGCACTAATGTCGAGGATAGACCAAGTAGACCTCTCTGCAATCGCAGAGCACCAAATCATCTAACTTATGATTGATCTCCGTGGGGAGGAATGCTATATTCTGCTCTTTATTTTCCATGGCTTCGGATTGTTTATCAATAAATCTATCCGACACTCGAAACAAACCCAGGACTGTCTTTCAATTTTGACTCCTGCTAAATTAACTTGGAACACTTTACTTATCATATTTCTTCTTTATATGTTTTAGTTTCTCAATGCCTGGGAGGAAGCTCTGCCTGTAATAAAGGGAGGGCCAGCATCTGCGGCCGGTGGAGATGGTGGTTCAGAATTAGAATCCACTTCAGCAGAATTTGTGGATCCTCCATCTCAAATCAGCAGCTGACTTCCTTACCTGCTGTATTGGCTTAGAGTTCCCACTTTGCCATTAATGCTATGTGGTAAATGTCCATCTACTATTCTATGCTTCAAGACAATATCTGTCACTTATTCCATTTTAATCTATATACATTCATGATTATAATTATGTTTTATTTTGTTTTGAAGTTCTCCCATGCAGGTGATTTTTGAAATGAAGGTGGATGTAGTGATTATTTGTTATTTGAGTTTCCTGATATTTTATAGTATTTTGTTACAGAGATTTATTTTTGCTAGTAATACTTGTTAATTTATTATTGAACAGTTTTGTTAAATATTTACTTGATACTGATTTGTTGTTCTTGCATTTCTCATATAACTATTATTGGTTCATAATTTTTATAGTTCATTCCCTTAAACTCAAGTTTGTGCTTTATATATAGGTGGAGATCTAATACAGAGGTGAAACTCAGGGTATTGAAGGCTAATTCCATCGGTAGAAGTCATTTTCTAATGAGCTATTGTGTTTCTTTTGATGGAAGAATAACTCAATACTTTCATAATTTATCTCATTTTTCATAATACATGGTATCACTGATTTGGGATATTTTCCCCCTCAATTATTTATTCTTGGTTTCCGTAGTAGTTATTTTTTGTTTTTATATACTTTCTGAATATATTTATTCATATCACCTATGATACAAATATGCTTGCGTAGGAAGCTTAAAGTTGTAACTTGAAAATTACATAACATTGTCGAGGGAAAACAAAAAGCTTGAAACCCTTGAGCTCAAAAAAGAATTTATTGCTTTGCAACATTATTCTGACATTCTGATGCAGAATTATTGTATTTTCAATTGAATCAAAAATATTTAAATGTGCTGTGAAAGACTTGATATTTTTATGAAGTAAAATTCATAATCAATAATGAGGAGCTTATAATCTTTTTGAGATATGAAATGTGTACATTGGATTTGGTAGTTGTGTATTTATGCCTCAGGAAAGTGTACTTATATTTATTTTCACCCAATGTTTTTGAAGAGTACTCTGCTTATTGTAGTTAATTGTAAATTAGATATTCTCTTCAATAGTATGAATGACTCATTAGCAAGCTTTTACATGATAGATAAACCTTCGACAGAGAAATGAAAGTAGATCCTTCAGATGAAAATGTGTACAGCTGTTGTTTCATAGAGGATGATGCTGAATTTCCGTGGATGAAATGTATAAATATGGATGGTTTACTTAAAAATATTATGTGAGATAGATACATGTATCAGATTTAATGCTCAGATGTTTATCTCTCAGATTATATTCTTGTGACCATAGAGTTTATACCTACAAATGCCAAAGTCATGCATGTGGTTGTACAGAGAACATAATCATAAATAAATTTTGCTATTATATGAACTATTATATCATCTCAGGTTTACTGTGTCTGATGTTTAACTTTTCATAATGTGTTTTGAACAGTATTTGTCACCAAATCCTGACTTGATCTCACATTTTCAATGTTGAGCAAAAAAAATTTTTTTAGCCATTTGTATTATTATAGCCATTTTGTCTTATTGTGTATGGCCTTGTCCACTAGTTTTTTCACGTTAAATATAGTTAAAAACAGTGCTGAGTGTTGGAATAGCTTTCATATGGGTACATTTTGATAAATAGCTGGTTAATTAAAATGGGACTTCGTAGCAAATAATGAATTGCCCACCACTGCCAGGAATTTTGGCTTTCGTTTACTAGCTAAAGAATGGCGGTATCTTTTGATGTTTACTTGTCCTCATGAAAGGAAAGGTTGTCATCCTAGGAGGTCCTTGAGGGTACAAGAGCACTGAATTCACTAATAATATGTACATACTTAGTTTTAAAGCATTTGGTTCACTTTGAGTGGTATGTTGTAAAAATGGGACTGTTGCAGATTCACCTGAATTATCCTCTTTCAAATAATTTGTGTAAAATTAAAATTTGACGCATTATTTTCTTCCGAAATTATTTGACCAAATAATTGAATTTACAAAAATGCTTAAGTAAGCACAATTGTTCATGATTTAGTGAAAGATTGGAATCTATCTATGGTTTTAGGATGGTGTGATGATGAAAAGGATGCTTCAAATTTCATCTGACCAAGAAAATGTTGAACAAGATAATATTGCATAAATTCTTGTGATACAGAGTATAATTAAATGTGTTGCAACATTCTTCAAAAATAGCATAAATAGCTAGGTAATGTAAGTGCTTGTACAAGGTACATACATTCAAATCTCAGTGATATTCTTTCTTTCAGTGATGAGCTCAAAAGTCTCGGGTACATAAACATGCTTGAAATACCCAGTCATGCATGAATGTAGTTACATAATATGTATGTGAAAGTTAAAATGAGGGTTGAAGTCATTCCTGATTTTGCAAAATGCAAATGAATCTCATCATTGTGAGACTTCTCAACAAATCATTCCTCAGCTGCTTCACACTTTGCTTGTGTTGGAATCTCTACCATTTATATTTATATTCTCTATATTTATGTATGTTTTATTGATATGTTCAAATATGTAAATATGTATGCAATGTATTTTGAAAATGTCATGAAAAGTGCAATACAGGGAAAACTTAAGAATTCGTCCATGATAATTCAATTTTTTTAAAATACCCAGTTTATTGCAGTTTTGAAATTTAATTAATTATTAGTGATGTCATTCATAAATTTTATTTTTATATTTTATTAAATACTTAAGGCTTTAGCTGCCTAAGATTGTTAAGAGTTTCCTCAGTATTTTTAGCTAAGTGCATTTTTGCTATGCTTGGCCTTGAAAAGCACTACAATTTGGGTCTTAGGCCCATTTCACATGGACGCGGAGGATCCGCGCTACGAGCGTGGACTAAGTTCCATTGGCAGTAATGGAAGCTTTCACATGAACGCGGACCGACCGCACGCAGTGGAACCTCATGGCCCCTCTTTGCCACAGTCCATCCGCATGCGTATGGGCCACAGAGACAGGCTGGTGCATACACATGAACGCGGACGTCTTGTGCAGATGAAGCAGGTTGTAGTTTGTTGTGAGAGCTCGTTGAAAGACTCAGTATCCTGCAAGGACACGCAGATGTCATCTGCACCAATGTGAAAGGAAGAGACGCTCCGTGCGCGTAGCACGGATCGTCCGCGTCCATGTGAAATGGGCATTAGGCTTTCTCAGTAAATGGATTGCTCGTATATTTCTCCGGTCGGGTTGGTAAAATCTGAGTAATCAAGATGAAAAATGCTACATTTCTGAAATTATTTAGTTTCCATTGTGGTATCCTAGTTGCTGTGAAGTGTAAAAACTATTTTTACATTTTCATTTTTTCTTAGAATATATCCTAACAAATTGTTTGAATTTTGGTACATGGTTGACATTTTTTATTTCCAATTTTATGGAAAGCATCATGATTTAAATTTTTATTTTTTCCCTTTCTCATGAAATTTGCTGTACATATATTGTGTTTTACTATTATCTGTATCCATGAGTATTTTCTGTGTTTTCAAGGTAGATTCACAAATTCAAAAATGCCAAAAACCTGATTCATAGTCGTAGCATCCTCAATTTTATATTATGACTTTAACTACCATTGCTAGCTGATAAATTTATATTTTTCCTTAACATGTGTCACAAAGTGTGTTGATCAACTACAGAAAAAAATTGTAGTAGCAATTAAAATCTACTAATGAAAGTAGTTCAGTACCCTTGAAATATGAAAACAAAAATACAGTAGGAACTCAAAAATACGAAACTCGAAATAACGAAATTTTGATTTTATGAAGCAAAATCTTCGGTCCCAACCAAAAGGGTATCTAAGTGTATGTAACAGTACGTGATATTACGAAATAATGAAGTTTTGAAATTACGAACCTCGGGTCTTGGTCCCGACGTGAAAAAGTTCTCGTTTGTACGAATAGTGACGGATCACAGCAACATTTTTAGGCACTCCTTGTCAAAAGTTAAACATCTAATTAATCATCGTCACCGAGTACATTATGCACTGAATTTGAATTACCTGAACGATATTATTATTTTTCAATGCTACAATAGTAAAGGCGTGGTTTCGCTGGGGTGTCCCGCAGCCGCGTCCGGCTGTCGGAAGTCAGTGCCGTACTCATCCAATATATATCAAATGGGCTCGATTTCGCTGAGACGTCTCTGCTGTCGCATTCGACTGCTGATGCCCAACGTCTGCGTCTCGACTGCTTCGAAAGCAGTCGAGACGCGGACGCCTAGTCGGGCAGTCCCAATTTTCGGTGATTTTTCTGCTCTCCTCTCTCCACGTTTTATACAAAGCGTCGTTTCCAGCTCTTTCTGTAAAACTACTTACAACATTTGGTCGTCCTATTCTTCGTCTTCCAACAAAAGCAACAAAACTAAATCGTCACCATCCATTTCAGCTCAAAATCAACTCACCCTCAGGAAACAAACTGATAATAAATTCGTAATTATACTAAATACACATCCACATCGCCCAGCCTTGGAATCAGGACGTAGATGCCTGAATGAAACCACCCGGCCGTGTCGTCCAGCCGCGACATCCATATGCGGCGGTTGGACTTGACCGCTGGACGCCCCAGTGACACAAGACCTTGGACGACTTTGAATCGTAGGGATTTTAGCACTTAAAATATGAAACCTATCTGACAAAAAGTACGTTTGGCTTTGTTACCATGAGTCCATAGTGTTTCCAACGAGTAAAAAAACGTAAATTAGTCGTGTACGGATATACTCGCCTGTAAGAGAATAATTGCTACAACCAGCATTTTCCTCTCATGATCCCTGGCATTTTTTGTTACCAGTTTTCCCAAACATAAATCCATGATGAGTATTCCTGGTACAGAAATCGTTTGCTGTGCACGTGCTAAAAAACCATGTCATGTATCGGAGATGGTGCTAGGTTGTTCAAGTGATAGATTCAGTCATAAATATAGCCTAAGGAAGGTTTTTTTTCTCACTATTTTAGACTGATTACACTAAACCTTACTCCACGGCATAATTATTCCGGCTGGCAATAGCTATCATCGAAAGAGTCCGGTTTAATTTTCCGCCCTAATTGAGCGTTTTGATGTAGACATCGAGCAAGGTATTGCCCTTCCCTTCTTCCGTTGCCAACAGCCAAGAAAACCAGAGAAAATCGAGTTCGCTTGGTTCATACGACCAATTACTTTGACGCACATTAATTCTAAAGTATGACTAGCGATGCATAATCAAAGGGAAAAAATACTCAAGCACCCATATATATTTGTATCGGAAAATGCTGTACCTTTCTCCCCTTTCGCTCCAACCCAGTAATTGAAAACAATATCCTAAAAGAGAGCTCAGATGCGTCCCTGCAGATTGATAAAGAAACTGCCTGAATGGATCGGAAATTAATAAAATTCAATATGGAAATGCCCGCACATTCGCATATTCTTTTTCACCACCTGAAAACTTCAAGCTTTCCATCTCTTTTTTTCCAAAACCTCAGCTTATTCTCCTCCATCAACTTCTTTCTCACTTCTGACGAACCTATCAAATGCTTCTCCTCTCCCATACTGGTCATATTTCCCCCTCAGTGTCCCCCCTCCCCGCTCTAAGGGTGGGCACGAGCCATCACCTTCACACCGAAGCCCTCCGGCCCTCCAGGAGATCGCCCCTTCGAGTGCCCCCTCCGTCCCTCCCCCTCAACACCAGGTCAGGATGCGATGTCCCACGCTGACTCTGCTAGCCCCCCATGCCAACTCTTGGGCCCTTTAAGTAAAAGCCCCCCACTCTCCAAAGGCATGTCCTCCCTCTCCACTGAAGCAGCCAGTTGAGGTAAAGGAGGAGGAAGATTAGATGTGACTATTCGGCGTAAACCGATGATTCATTCGATGGTTATTCCTCGCACGTATCCCTTGGCCTTGACTCCCAGGTAGTTCAATATCACAAGTGATGCATGATACTCCGAGACCATGGGTCGCGTATCTGTTTTTGTGAGAGGATGAATGGAGTAACCCCCGCAATGACGGGGAAAGGAGGAACAGACAGCTGATTCCGGCCTGGTGCGTGGCCTGACCTGGAGCTGCAATGCTCAGACGAAAATCTCCTTGCTTAATCGAAAGCACAAAACAATAACCAAAAATATCCCAAATTTTAGTTCGATATTGAATCTTTAAATGAATCCTGAGATTTAATGAATTAAGAGTAGGCGACCTAATCTGAATAAAGCCACAGATGAAGCTTTCGCTTAGTAGAGTGGAAAAAGAAAATTATTGATAGCATCGTTAGTAGCCGATGAAATGTAAAAGGAGTTATATCGCATTCACCGTTGACGTGCGTGGCTTGTACGTACAATCTACTATTGAAAGGAGGTGCCTATTTAGCGGGACTCTTCTATAAGCTCTTCTATCAGATCCATCATATCAGAAATAACCATGAACAAATAAGATGAATCCAAGAAAGAATAAAGACTTATTTCGCGAGATTAACGGGCATATCAGTATTTGTACAAAATACATAACATGCATCTATCGCATAGCATCCGCGAGAGAATCTTATTTTCACTGTCTTCAATATCTGGTGCAAATGATCGCGCAAGTCGCACAATTCCTTAGTGTATGCATAAATCAATATTGTTGATGATTATACATCGCTCACGCTAAAGTTACGAGTTCTGTAGTTAGGAAATAATATTAAAAAATCCACTAAGAAGCTTCATAGGCTTAGTCCGAACTGCACGTAAATTGTGCAAAGACGCTTCATTGCCTAATCATTCATTGGAAAAAAGAACGACAAGTTAGTTGTTGTGATGTAAATTTCCGCGGGGCTTGGATGGAGGTTGATTCTTCCGATTTTCAGGATTTCCACCGTGAAAAGCTGGAACGACAAAGTGGAAATCCCAAAAATCGGAAGAGTCAAACTCCAAAAAATTAGTGGTGTTCAACTGTGTGCACCCTGTGACCATGAATACCTGTGCACCCTGTGGCCAATATACTTTCATGAATTATAACTTTGTAAATCATGCGAGTAAGTCGCGAGAGTACACCTTAATTTAAGGAAATAAAAAAGAGCTTCATCGCGATGTTTTTGAAAGATACTCGTTCATACGAAATTTGATTACGATGTGCCGATTTTTCCGGTCCCGTCGACTTTGTAATTTCGAGTTTCTACTGTATATAATATTCGCTGAACAAGACCTCTTTTGCGTGGCAGTTAAATGTGATGATTTTGTAATAAATGTCAAGCTAAGAATTATAACGACAACTTTGAGCTATACTCAGCAGTAGCAGTATGCAACAAGTCAGATTAATACTATAACCTTGAAATTTGCCAATCATTTATCACTATCCTTGTAATAATAGAGATTTGTAGATTGTAGTTTTTGAATTATAGACAAAATTTATAACCAAATAAGTCTCAAGCTGATATTCTGAACCTTCAGCGTTGCCTATGGACCCCGAGAATGTTTTTCCCCGTTCCTCTCTTGCGACTTTTTTATTAATCTGGAAACTTGTTTATTTACGTGTAGTTGATTGTACTGCCTACAGGCTCCCAAGTGTGTAAATCCGGCACTGGCTCTTATGTTTCTATTCGTGTTACACAATGGTTTGGATAATTGTAAAATACCATGCGTAGGTTTAGAAAGTTTTAGTTGGCCAGGTGTTCGGGGTTAGACCATCAGAATTGCGAATAATTCGGCTATAAAGTTGCCTTCTTCTCAATGCGGTCTCCCAGACCGCGTGTCTGTGCTTACGGAATGGAATGATAAATAAGGACGTAATCACAGACATGCGGTCAGGCAGACCGAAACTTTAAAACTAATTTACTCGAAAAAAGTCGCAGTTAACATCATCTTTGGTGATAGATTCGTTAAATATTATCTAATTTGAAGGTACTCAATTTTATTGAAATTACGCGTGAGGCAGTGATGGAAAATAGCTGTTTGAAATCAAAGCGGTCTGTGAGACCGCCTGTCTGTGGTTACGGGTTAATGGTGATAGAGAGTTTGGAAGTTGATGTGAAAAACAGATTGAGCATTTTGTTGTTGGGAAGAAAGTTTGCGACCTTGGGAACCCTGGTAGTCAAACGCGGAGACCACCTTACTCCCCTGTGCTTTGTAATCTTTGTGCTTTGTAAGTTTGTAATCAATGGACTCTTCCACCGAAAAGAGCCTTCTGCCACCCTGTTTCGCTACTACTGTACCTGGCTTGAGAGGAGCGTCACACATGGTTTAGTTTTGCTATTTTGTCAAATCGCAGGATCTTTGGCTCTCGTTTTCCAACCTTTTTTGTAGAGTATTTTTGAATTGTTTGTTTTCAAGGTTTTCTTCGAGCTCTTTTAGATGGCGGGTGAAGTTTTAGCGACTGAAATTTTTTTTATGTCGCTTTCATTTGAGAATGAATTACGTATGCAGGTGCTCAGTTCGCTCTTGAAGGATACAGATATATACTCAGGGTGTCCGGCAACCTGGAAAACTCAGGGAAATATTTTCTCCTGGAGAACTCAGGGAAAACTCAGGGAATTATTGTATTTTTCCGAGAAACCCTGGAAAATGCACGGCAGCCAATTTCCATTACGGCAGAGAATTTGCCTCGAGGCAAATTCCACATGGAATAATTCCCATGTAAAATGGCCGCTACAAATGGAAGCAAAATTTATGTCGAAATGCGATTGTATATCTCCGTCAGCGGAAATAGAATTCCGCATGGAAATCTTGATTCCGTTCGAAGAGCCGTACGAATTGGAGTTCTTGGTGTTACCAAATTTACGAGAAATATAAAAGTCTGCACATGCGCGATGACATTTTCTGCAATTACATATACGAAAACCATTCAGCCAGCTACCTAAATGTGGATATTGCTATACAATTGATAATACTCTCCCAATAATCTCAATCCTCCTCGTTTTAATGTTTGCAGAAATGTTTTTGAAGGAGTGGAAATACATTTTGCGGTCACTGCGTGTTGAAATCAAGGCCCTCGGGTTCGAAGTCGACAGGGCCACTGTACAGGGGCAACCCAAGGTAATTATAATTCGTGTATTGTCCTACGAATACAATTTTGTGTAGTTGAATTATTTCGGGTGTTAGATCTCTACCTATCACAAAGCAATTAATTCACAATTTCTGAAATGCTCATGCAAAGTGCAGTGAAGCCTTAGTGGAGAAGAGTAAAGGTACCTACCAAGACCTCGAGAGAAAAATAATAAGAAAGAGATACTGCAAAAGGTTCAAGAGCTGCAAACGAAAAAACGTAATTTCTTGAAAAGTCGTGAAATTTGTTGCTGAAGTTGAATTGGAAATGCACTCATTGGAAAAAATCACACCAGTTTCTTATATTTGCAAGTTCTTTATCAAACTAGTCTGAATCTAGTTTATTGTGTTCAAATTGCACCCGACTCAAACTGTTGTTGTCAGTTAACAGTTTTTGTTTATTTATTTGTTGAAATAAAACCCGTAATACTCCACATTCCTTGTATACTCGATTATTTAACTCAAATTAGGTATCAACATTTCTCGACTTTTTAATGTTGGCAAAATATGCCGATTTTATTAGAAATTCATTAAAAATATGTTAGAAACAAAGTGCAACAAGGCCCTGGAAAATGCAAAAATTTGCCTTGAAAACCTGGAAAACTCAGGGAAAAAAGAAATTGAGATTCACCGGATACCCTGATACTGTAATATGCTTATACCACTTCTAAAGTTACCTAAAGAACTCGAGCAGTGCCGCGGTGCAAAAATGTCTGCTTTTTCAAATCTTGAATGCGTACGAGGATACAAATGATGTATTCGGGATTCGATCACTTGCGTATGTTCCTTAGCTAAGCCACTCTACATTGGAGCAAACTGTGAATGGCCTTTCCTAAATGAGAGTCGTTAACTGTCGCCCTGCCGACGATCCCGAAGTTGTCCTGCCCGAACTCCTTCGCAACCAGGTGGACCCAAAAGAGAGGGACACCGGAGTTCTTCAAATTTTTAAGCTATTGTGCGAAATATTTACCTTAAATTTGCTATCTGAATGAAAAGGGGCTTTTCAAATCCTTCATTTTTTTCTTACATCGCCTGACTCGTGTTATGCCTTTCAATACCTATAGTCCTTATATTTTTGCCTATACCTATATATATATACCTATACCTTGCCTATACCTATATATATATATATACCTATACCTTATATTTTTACAATTTTTTCCTTGTTTTTCCCATTTTTGTATGGTTAGTGAATTAATTAAGGGGAGCGTCCCGGCCTAGTGGGTAGAGCGCTTGGCTACTGATCGAAGGGTTCCGGGATCAAATCCGGGTGAAGCCTTTGGATGCAACCCGAACAAAAACAATCCTCAGAGTGCGAGGTGCCCCCCCTACCCTGAATGTGTGAAATTCACACGCCTGTGGCTTAGTCCGGGGTGAAATCTACCCTCAGCTATCCAAACCAACCTTCGGGTTGAATCACTGAGTGAGTGAGTGAATTATGTTTTATGACACTTTTCACTTGACCTGATTCTGTTTTATAGTCTGTATGGTCAATGCGGTAGGCTTAAAAAGGCAATGCGGTAGGCTAGGCAGCACACGCAGACGATTAGGAGCGTTGAAATATAGGAATTATAGGAAAATTATTTTTGTGCAACATTGAAAAATTGTCCAGTGCATTTAGATTCTGACCCAAACATTTATAAATACTAAGCGGGACCTTTTTCAGTGTGTTCGGACACCTTTCTAGATCACTCAAAAAAAAGTACCACGCTATTTGTGTTGGGATGGCCGAGATGTCCTGGAAAACCTGGAGAAAACTGGAATTCTCCTGGAAATACTCTAAAATCCTTGTAAACAGAGCTAGATCGATAATGTTTTTTCCATTGGAACCCATTTTAAACGTAGAATACCACTGTTAACTTAGCATAAGCCGTTACGTAACACATTTCTAGGTAAACCTAGAAAATCCTACTATTTCCTGGGACGCGTAGGTAAGTTCTCCACATTGATGCTGAATGTCTATTGTCGTTTCTCGGGATTTCACCTGGCTTGCAGTACACGCCCTGCTATTTTGAAGAAGACCGCACATGCTTAAATAAAAATAATGTTTATTTGTCCAAAGACAGAAATACAAAAAATATGCATTTTTTTATAGGACACGTCAGGGATAAAAATTGCATTAACAATGAGAAAGAGAGTCATTGACGCTGTAGAACATATGATATAGTAAAATCATCAACTTACATTTAAATGATGTAATGCACAATATTTTTGAGACAGGTGGGCTATTTGTTGTACAAAATAAGGCCCATGTAACGGGCCCAAAATAAGTACATTTAGTGCGAGCATAGGGGACATGAATGTTATTCACATTACGGGTACAACGATTATGTATACGATACATGAGAAAAAGTTACAAAAACACTTAAGTTCTTTTTGACGGACACAATTGCAGTAAATATGTTATTACTTGGAAGAGGCAGCACATTGAACTGCTTGAAAAGGGGGAGACTAGGGTCAATATACACCAGACCATGTCTCAGTTTTTAAATGACGCTATGGAAAATATTTTTCCATTTTTTAACACATGAGCAGATGAAAGCCGGGAACTAAGGGAAGGAGCAACTGAAGATGATGGGGAACCACCAGTCAAACGTAGTTTTAGAACACAGCAATACTATTCTTTGTGTATTTTCAATGAGTACCTGAAATTTACAATTTTGAATTTATATCTTACCTGTAATTTGTCAGATATCGTTATTTACTAGTCCGCAAAAATTCTAGGACACCAGGATTTCCTACGATTAATTAATGTTACGCATGTAACTTGAATGCACTTTTCCTGTTCCTTGTCCATTATTATTAATATACTAACCATGGAAATTCAAGAACTACGGATGTTTCTTACTCTTAAAATTTGTCTCTTTCCCCTCTGTACTTACCGCCACGCATCGCTTCCCCAGGTGAGCAAAGAAATACGGTTGCGCTATCTAAATTTAAAAATTAGTTCCAGGTGAAGATGAGAGTTTTCTCAAGAAATTCCTGGAGCTTTAAGTATGTGAGGCCTTCTTCAAAATACCGGGGCATGTTCTGCAAGCCAGGTGCAATCCCGAGAAACGATAATGGACATTCAGCATCAATGTGGAGAACTTACCTACACGTCCCAGGAAATTGTAGGACTTTCCAGGTTTACCTAGAAATCTGTTACGTAACAGCCTATGCTTAGTTAACAGTGGCATTCTACGTTTAAAATGGGTTCCAATGGAAAAAAACATTATCGATGTAGCTCTGTTTATAAGGATTTTAGAGTATTTCCAGGAGAATTCCAGGTTTTCCAGGATATCTCGGCCATCCCACAACAGATGGTACTTTTTTTGAGTGATCTACAAAGGCGTCCGAACAAACTGAAAAAGATCCCGCTTAGTGCTTATAAATGTTTGGGTTTGGGGGTAAAATGAGCTAAATGCACTGGGCTAAAAGGCTTACATGGTGTCCACTATTAGATGGACAAATTTTCGCGCTCTTTGTCAGTTTTATGCTAATCTTTTCGACCAATCCTTAAATGTGTGTAGTAAATAGGTACTTTTCAGAAAATGAATATTGTTAAATGAATTGAATTATAAAAGCAACGTTTCACCTGGCGCGAGGTAAGTTGGGCTCCTCGTTTTCGAGGCTTGCAATGGATCTGACTAACTCGTTCCTTGATTCTCTGACCCTCCCCCTCCATCTTTCTGTTGAGTTTTCCCTGATGTCGAATGGGACACGGAAGTCGAGTTTTAAATTTTAAGACCTAGACCTAGCTCCTATCTCTACAAAGGCAAACCAAAGGCTAGTAATTGTGCTGCCACCTATACATACAGTTACCTCGCGGCGACACAAGTGGCGACACGAAGGCCGGGAAGTGACCAGTCCTTTAAAATCTAAGTCCGTGACCTAGACCCATGATGAAAATGTGAGTCTCGAATGTCTTATCTCCGCCAGTCAAAACAGGTACTGGGAAGCCCTGCTGGCGTATAAATTGAATTCTAACTCTTCGTATTGCACCATGAAAAGTAACAGCTGAAAAAAAACATTGCAGAGTATTTAATAGAAACAAATACGTCCATTGCAACGTATCGGCATTAGTAGAATTTGTTGAATGACCTGAATATTTCATTAAGTTGTCTGACTTAAGGTGAAATATGATTCCCCAAAAATGGCTTTACTTCCTGTAGTGTGAGGAATTGAGATATTAGTATAAAAATTTTAATATATGGATTAGATTACCTACTGCAATTATTGTTCGCTTGGCTGTTAATTTTAAAATAATCCTATATAAGACTTATAAATAGTCAATACTGGCTGAATTTGTAGTTTTTTTACAAAAAATAAAACCAGGCGGAGATATTGCATTGTTTGGATATAAAATTTCAATTAAAATAATAATGTTAGTACGCCGACTACTTAACAAGTTATTTGAAAAATTAGAATAGAATAAAACTACCCCGCCAGAGAGAGAGACTGGCGGTGAATTCGGGGAAGTAGGTACATAAGGCGCTCAGGGAGCTGCTGGGGGATTTGGAGGGATTGTGACGAGTAGTCGTTTAAGGGGAAGGGCAACACTCTACTTCCTCGTGCATCGGCCATGGCAGAGAGCATAGAATGGGAAGGATATCATTAGAATGACCAACTCACGGTGAACGACAGAGGGACGTGAATGACGAAATAATTGTTTTTTTTTTCCGCTGGGAAGACAACGCGCATAGGTCAGATCTCGACCTCTTGGATTTTGGTTAAATTACTGGATTTTTGTTCGAGGGAAAACCTAGAGCTACTCATGGGTTTATAAATTTACAAGAAAATGATTGGATTAGGATTTTTTGGTATTTATATATTCCAAGATGTATAGGTTAAGAAAAGGAACTGGGGTTCGTAATTTAGTGATATCAGGATTCCAGATTCGGTATTTGAGATTCGATAAACAAAAGGGAATCGGATTGGATTAATTTTGGATTCGACCCATCACTAATTTTAGGTATGGTTCGCTGGAAATAATTTGTAAATGCTCGTTTGTGTTCCTTTTGATATCATGGCTTTTTCCTTGTGTAAATTTTGATTTTATTCGCCACACGTTTTCCTTTTATTTTTGCATTTATTTTGATGCCCAGCAGTTCCTTCGCAAGATTGCGAGGACGGTGGAGTTCAGCCTTTTGGTGGATACATCTTGCAACCATTCATCACGTAAATCTCTATCAAATGCATACTATTTGCTTGTTTCTATTTTTACGAATAAAATATTTAGAAAAAACGTTTGTTTAAACCCCCGAGGAATTCGTCGGAGGGTGATGGAAGGGGCTTCCTTTGTTTGGGAATGTTTATTGGTCTCCCAGGAAGGAAGGAATTCCTTAAGGGCCAAAAGGGTGTTGCCTCTATGCGAAGACCGTCACTAATTGAGTAGATTGAAAGAGGTATTTAAGAGACAAGAAATGTGAAATAAATGCCATCATGTTATTTTTATGGCAACAAAGAAATTAAATCCAATTTCTACCGCGAAACAATTATTGAGTACAGGCTGAAGTTAATGATTTAGTGGATCGAACGTTTTTTTTTTCAAAGTATCCCAATACTGGAATAAAATAGCATCATGGTAGGTTAATCCGAAGATATTTGAAGTGAATACATGACCTTGTTTATAGATGAAAAAATATTGAAAATCAAAACACAGTCGTGTAGTTCCAAACATTGGATACTCTGGAAAGCTAATGGAAACTCATTTAAAATGAAACCATTAATTAGTTTTAGTTTGAACATAAATAAATCGCCCCTAGCAAATTCTATCCCCTATTACTTTTCGATGATAGGTATGCGTTAAAATTCGAGCCTGACATCATTAGTGACTGTATAGGGAACTCGAGGGTTCCAGTTTCGAATCGCAGAAAAAGCGATTAATTTTTTTCAGTGTAGATTTCGCTCATGAATGTATCTAATTGTATATTCTAATGCCATTATCTATCTAGGCACTTAATTAGACCTAAGAAAAACTTGTAAATGCACTTCCTAAAATGCGTTTCCTGGCTTAATTGCATAATTTACTTTCGGAAAGAGTAGGCATCCATTTGAAAAAAAATATTAAAAAATTTAGTGAAAGTCCAAAACGAACTAAATGACTAAAAACCTGTCGCGGCATTTAAAATACAATAGAGATTTTGCTACCAAAAAGAATGCGAGGTGACAAAAATAAGTCATAATTGCGATACATTTTAAACGCGTGTAAAATAATAAAAAAAAATCCATGTAATTTTAAAATGCCATGATTAATTCCGGTCGTTTTACCCTAAATGGGTTCTGTTTTTTGTGTTTTGCCTTCAAATATTAACTACTGTTTCCGGTATTAAGTTTGGAAAAATCCACATTACGCAACGTAGGGGTTGCGTTTTTTTCAATTAATCGCGCATGGTGCGTGATAAAATGTGGCTTAAAGGGTATTAAAAATAAAAAAATATTGGTGAAGCAAAAGTGGGACAAACTTTAGCCTTGTACGATCACCGTAGGGGAGAGGCGTTTGGATTTTCAGGAGCTCGGAGACAAAACTCAGCCAATCATGGATATCGAGTAAACGTAGTTTAAAAAGCCAAGATATTGGGTGATTTCCTCGAAAATGAATTAACTGTGTTGCCTTGAGACGTAAACTTGGACTTGGAGAGGATCGGGGAAAAAGCAACCCTAATGAGATCTCGGTGTTATTGAGCAAAGTGATCTTTATATTGAATTTGTCAATTCTGGAGGTCTTCTTCAGCTCCTTCACGTGAACAAAATATTACGATTGTCTGACACACTTCTCTCTCTTCAAATATTTGTTGTTTAGGGACTGTCCCCATATTGAATTGTGAACTAAGCAAAGGGGTAAAAAAGGCCGCTCTCTTAGAATTCCTGAATGGAAGGTGGGCTCAGTCGTTATATTAGCCTGATCAATGTTCTTCATATACGATATATCATTGGCGCGCGGTTTATACTCGCTCTTAGCTGAAGTTAAGCATTGTATAACAAAGCGTTCAATATTTTTTACCTATTTGCTTAACTAATCTAAAAAAATACAAGTTCCATGGCCTGATTTAGGGCAATACTTTTACGTTCAATCGCATGCGTAGGCAAATTAGAATATGGTCTTATTTGGATTAAATCTGGAATAGTTGGATAGCATCCCAAACGGTAACTCTACCACCATGAGGTGCTTGGAGAAAGAGTGAAAATCGATCTTATTGGACACATATTAGGCGCTGATACGGAAGTCACTCCAAACATTTTCTGTAATGTTTTGGGATATCATAGGGTCCTGACCTAGGGACCTTCGTAGATTCAGATTTCGATACTTTTTCATCCTGTTGTCTTTTTCTGCGAGCCTTTACGTTCATAGTTTGGGGATATTTAGACATTTTCTTCGAGTTGAACCAACTTTTCACCACTTATTTCACAACATGAATCCCTAATTATTTAAAAACTTAGTGCGGATGTAGAAAAACTGCCTTTTCGAATCGACAAGAAAATGGTCGAAATAAGAATTTTTCCATTAACCTTGGCCAAGAGTGTAACTATGAAATCCCTGGTGGCTCCCAACTAAGCCTTTATGACAGTTTTGTCACTAACTCTGGTCGCTCGTTACATTTTCTACCGTACAGAAATCCATTTTCGTAGCACTGACGGAAGAATCACTCCGGGTTATATACAAAATGCTTAAGTCATATTCAAGATGCGACATAACGAGAGTAAGATGACATCTCTGTTTTCCTTTCCTGCTCAAGGACCTTCCCTTAATTGGCTTGATAAATCCGAAAATCTTTCATGCAGGGCCTCTAGCGTTAGTAATTTGGTTACCCCTTTGAAAGACGTGAAATTCTGTCAGTGACCAGAAATTTGCCTACATTCTATGAATTTATAATTAATTATGCTATATTGATTATAATTCATTATTTTTAAGCCAACTCTCGCTTTATTTAACGCTTAGATATCAACCACCACCTACTACATAAACAATCATCATTCGCACTAAAAACATCAAAATGTAAATGTCCCTTAACTGTTGCCGGTGTGCACTAACAAGGAGACATCTCGTAACTGATGTTCGGGATCCAAACGAGGCAATTTTTTTCTGAAACTATAGAGAGAATTCGGGAAAAGTGTCACGGCTTTCTTCCACATAGGCCCGGGTTCGAGAGAAAAACGCTATTAAAGAATCTTCCTCCATATAAATACTTTAAAGTTCCCGCCTCTCTTCACAGAACTCATCCTCATATGGTGGCTGGAGTTCGATCCCAGGTTGCGGCATTTTTTTCTTTCGAATATTTTACGGGATTACTGTAAATTGCCCACTCCCATACATTTACGGCATTAGCTGGATTGGATTTGCTGGATATTCAATCAATGCTCTTGGGAGACTTTCGAAGGTAATTTCGGGATTCTTGTTCAGCCGAAAAGAGGCTACACATGCTGACAGACCTAATATGTTTAAATTTTGAAAATACAAGGATACTTTCGTGAATAGGATGGGCTTCGATTGGTCGTGGGTCTTTCTCAAGGCCGTAAACAATGAGCGGATTATTATTTTTTAATTAGCGACGATGTACTCACTTAACAAGACATTTGTAAGACATTTTTTCAATACGTCTTCCAAATGGGTTTTTAGACTAAAATGAACGTAAATTTACAATTTTCCCGTAATGACTATTTAAATTCGCAAACATTTTACAAGAATAATTATAAGATAGCGCGTCATTGAAACTGTCATGTAGCTGTTTAGAGGAGCGCAGATTACGAATGAGTTGTTACAGGGTTTAATACTAGATATGGCCATGCTTATTGCTTTGAGTTCCGCCGTGAAGAAGGATTGAGTTTCGCGCCCTAGGAACCATTACGAGATGAAATTTGTGCTCAATCTACATTATGCATCTCCAATCCATATTCTTCAATTGAAATGGAACATCGTGCCCAGGTTATTTTCGGGAGGAAGTTAAGTAAGCAATGTATAGTAAAAACACAACCACCTAAATACCAATAGAAATATCATTTGATGCATAAAATCATGATACAAATAAAAACCAATGCATCTAATCTCAAAAAAGCTAATTGAAAATGCGACTTTCCTCCTAAGAAAACCTGGATTACTCGTTGTCTTTGAAAGTAGATATTCAGTGGATACTGGTGATGCAATTGCGGTCTTAGGAATACGCATTTAAAGAGATAAGTATAATGCTTAATTTAAGATGTGTTCGCTTTCTTTGAAAAGGCGTTTTCCAGGATGAAGTGGGAAAAGCGATTTCAAATAGTGAAGAATGGTTTGGGATATAAACTACTCATACGTAACTTTAATACGGATCCGATGGCGGAAGGGTAAAGATGGTGCCGGGCCAGGGCCGTAGCCAGGGGGTGGGGCAGGAGGGGCGCCGCCCCTCCTGGAATTTCTCCTATATTCAAGATCTATGGCCCTACCTAGCTTTAAGAGTCTTTTTTTAAAGAGTATAACACCTCCTTTTAGTACTCTGCTTTACAGAGGCAAGATTTACGAGTCGAACAATAGCCTAAAATAA
Organism: Pyrrhosoma nymphula; assembly: GCA_963573305.1. Taxonomy (NCBI): domain Eukaryota; kingdom Metazoa; phylum Arthropoda; class Insecta; order Odonata; family Coenagrionidae; genus Pyrrhosoma; species Pyrrhosoma nymphula. The sequence goes on from OY754327.1 coordinate 172,633,644, forward strand.
TCCATCTAAAATTAAGACTGCAAATAGTAACCTTGAAAATATCGAATACATTTACAATGTTAACCTTCCCAAGCCTTTATTATCGAGCTAACTTTTGACACAAACTATGTTTGCCCCTCCCAGGAAATTGGTTGCCCCTCCTAAACACATGACCTGGCTACGGCCCTGTGCCGGGCACGACACCCGTCCTAGTGGGCGGCGTCCCGTATTTTCCAGAATCCAAGTCTCTGTGAATGAATCTGATATTCTGGGTGATCGATAGTTGGGAGGGACTCCCACCCCCGCTTTCCAGCGGTATTTTTAACGTGACACCATCACGGAACTACCTTTTACCTGGCTCCTACCCTTCGACCTATCTGGCATGGGTGGCCCTACCAGGAACAATAATAATATCCCCTGCCAGTCCAGCTCTAGGGGTCATTGGAACGCACAAGACCTTTCACCACGTCAAGGTTGTAGTTGAAGGGAAAAGGTTTAAATAATATTCGCGGAATAATCTGCTTATTTTGCACCTTAATGTTGATTATTAAGGTACTGCATGTCATCACTGAAATCAGGGTTTTTAAACCAAATAGGTAAACAAAAAGGTGGAATTTAGTGTTTGTTTTGACTCACACAGTCGTGATGGAACCTCCTTAATACATTGTTACAAATGACTATATGAAGATTGGTCTTAGTGCCTTAAATACCCAAAATAAATACGTAACTACCGATTGAGAAAAAGACATGCGAGTTCAAGTGTCCATTCTTTGTCCCAGAGAATATAATTACTTTTGTTTTATTATGATTTATATTCATTCCGTATTTCTCGCCCTGCTTTTCCAATGAATCTACCAAAGCTTGCAATCCCTTCGATGACCAACTGACAAACGCCTGGTCATCCGCGAATCTAACCGACTTTATCAGCTGGCCTCCTACTTTGATTCATACATCAAGCTGTTTCCATGCCTCTCTTACCATTACCTCAGCGTAGATGTTAAAAAGCAAAGGCGACAACGGAAGGGGCGGATTAAGGGCGGAGACGGGGGGGGGGGGGGGCCGCCCCCCCGTAATTCCCGGGAAAATAGAAAAGATGGTTATCATTAAGGTGTTTCTCCAATCCAAGTTTTTATTTCACCAGATCAATACACAATGTTGAAAGATAATTGGAAAATATCTAAAAGCCACTTGTCTAAACAGACACAGCATCCTCGATGTTCGCAATTGTACTTTGGTAGGACTTTTTATGAACAGTGTTGTGAAAGCTTTGGTACCGTAACGGAATAGTTATAAGATATTATACTATATATGCAGACCTATATACATCTATTTACTATGCATGCAGAGAATCGTGCCGCGAGTTTGGGCAGTTGAGCCGTAGTGCGTCTGCGAGAGGGGAAAACAGTCTCCACGCCCTCCTTCAGCACTGCCTACTATACGACACCCTCCGCTCTCGTGCTCGTCGCGACATGTCAGTTGCCCGGCTCTAGCGAGTGTATTGTTTCAGTTGTAATGAGTGACAAGTTCAAGAGTTCTTCACATGTTTAGGACCCTGCGTCCTTTTTCCTTTCTTCTGTGATATACCTGACGTGCAGATCAACCTTTCAGCCAGAGATGGTAAGTTCAGTCGGTTAATTACAACGACATAACTTATTTACGCTTTCTCGCGCTCGCCATTAGGGTCGGACGGCCGGCTTCAAGCTCGGGCCCACAATGGCCTCCATTGCTATTTATCAGCTTTTTGATCAAGGAATTGAACACCCACCTATTTACAGGACCTGAAGAAGCCGACTGAAACGCCACCGAAACTGTCGTCCGAGGAAACATGGACCAACGCGGTGTAAAACCCGGAAGACACTTCACTTCTTCACAAGAATGGCATTCTTTACATCGTTTTTTTACGTTTTTCAAATAAGATTAGATAGATTTACTCAATAATTTATCACATCTCTTATATATAATATAGCCACACCAAAACTACGTTCAAAGCGCTTCATTTATTTTAATTTTCCGAGGGAAGTCCACCCGGACCTCCATTTAGTTGAGATGTATTGTATACCCGCCAGGCGCCGAGGGAAGTAGTGAACCGCCCCCCCCCCCCCCCCAAAACAACGACCTTAATCCGCCCCTGGACAACGGGCACCCTCGCCTTACCCCACGACCTATAACTGCCCACCCCGATTCATCGCCAGCCATCCTCACCTGTGCCCTGTGGGCCATATATATTTTTCCCAAGAACACTGTGTTCAGTGTTCTAGGTTTACAGTGTTCTTGGTTTTTCCGATGAGTCTCCTATCTATTCCTATTTTCCAGAGTATATACCTCATTTTTTCCCAATTTACTCTGTCAAACGCATTTTCAAAATCAACGAAGCAAACAAAAACATCATGATTATACTATATGTTTCTTTCTTTAAGTGTTCAAATCACCGCAATCACATCCCGAGTTGTCTTCTCATTCCTGAACCCAATCTGGTCATCGCCTAAATAGTAATTTGCTCTACTCTCCAACCGTCTATTTAATATTCTAAGCAAAACTTTGGAGATGCCATTGCTGCCCTTGAAGTCTGCTCATAAATATTATTCCTCCACCGGAAGAAAGAGCTGTTCAAGAAGATTTCTATCAATCTAGCTATGTTATTATCTATCTTACACCAACGGGTCATTCGACTGGGGCAAACGACGAAGTCGGCAGCTGCGGCAAATGAAGCCTTGGGACACGTGAGCGCCTTCGAAAGCGCTAAAATCATCGTCAAGGTGGAAAGATTCAAACCCCGACTAATCCGCGAGGCCATCGAGATAAGAAAAAATAACACAATATCAAAGAGATTGTGGTCTCAAAATCAGCCACACGTGGAACCCAGTCATCCGCAAAAATCCTCTACCTTCCCCTCTTGTCCTACCTCCCTCTTCCTACTTCCCTTCCAACTCCCCCACTTGAATCACTTGCAGATAATCACTTCTTTAAGAACAACGCCGGCAGGGAGCATTTCTCCTTCAAGAAGCGACCAGCAGGGGTAAAGAAACGTCGGGCTGACACCGAATGACATGCGGCATATACCCGAAAAGTTGTATAGGTCTTAATACCTATCCCAGCGAAGAAGAAAACATCAGAATGCGAGGAGTATAGAATAATTAATTTAATTTCGCACGCGGCAAAAGTTTTGCTTAGAATATTAAATAGACGGTTGGAGAGTAGAGCAAATTACTATTTAGGCGATGACCAGATTGGGTTCAGGAATGGGAAGACAACTCGGGATGTGATTGCGGTGATTTGAACACTTAAAGAAAGAAACATATAGTATAATCATGATGTTTTTGTTTGCTTCGTTGATTTTGAAAATGCGTTTGACAGAGTAAATTGGGAAAAAATGAGGTATATACTCTGGAAAATAGGAATAGATAGGAGACTCATCGGAAAAACCAAGAACACTGTAAACCTAGAACACTGAACACAGTGTTCTTGGGAAAAATATATATGGCCCACAGGGCACAGGTGAGGATGGCTGGCGATGAATCGGGGTGGGCAGTTATAGGTCGTGGGGTAAGGCGAGGGTGCCCGTTGTCCAGGGGCGGATTAAGGTCGTTGTTTTGGGGGGGGGGGGGGGCGGTTCACTACTTCCCTCGGCGCCTGGCGGGTATACAATACATCTCAACTAAATGGAGGTCCGGGTGGACTTCCCTCGGAAAATTAAAATAAATGAAGCGCTTTGAACGTAGTTTTGGTGTGGCTATATTATATATAAGAGATGTGATAAATTATTGAGTAAATCTATCTAATCTTATTTGAAAAACGTAAAAAAACGATGTAAAGAATGCCATTCTTGTGAAGAAGTGAAGTGTCTTCCGGGTTTTACACCGCGTTGGTCCATGTTTCCTCGGACGACAGTTTCGGTGGCGTTTCAGTCGGCTTCTTCAGGTCCTGTAAATAGGTGGGTGTTCAATTCCTTGATCAAAAAGCTGATAAATAGCAATGGAGGCCATTGTGGGCCCGAGCTTGAAGCCGGCCGTCCGACCCTAATGGCGAGCGCGAGAAAGCGTAAATAAGTTATGTCGTTGTAATTAACCGACTGAACTTACCATCTCTGGCTGAAAGGTTGATCTGCACGTCAGGTATATCACAGAAGAAAGGAAAAAGGACGCAGGGTCCTAAACATGTGAAGAACTCTTGAACTTGTCACTCATTACAACTGAAACAATACACTCGCTAGAGCCGGGCAACTGACATGTCGCGACGAGCACGAGAGCGGAGGGTGTCGTATAGTAGGCAGTGCTGAAGGAGGGCGTGGAGACTGTTTTCCCCTCTCGCAGACGCACTACGGCTCAACTGCCCAAACTCGCGGCACGATTCTCTGCATGCATAGTAAATAGATGTATATAGGTCTGCATATATAGTATAATATCTTATAACTATTCCGTTACGGTACCAAAGCTTTCACAACACTGTTCATAAAAAGTCCTACCAAAGTACAATTGCGAACATCGAGGATGCTGTGTCTGTTTAGACAAGTGGCTTTTAGATATTTTCCAATTATCTTTCAACATTGTGTATTGATCTGGTGAAATAAAAACTTGGATTGGAGAAACACCTTAATGATAACCATCTTTTCTATTTTCCCGGGAATTACGGGGGGGCGGCCCCCCCCCCCCCCCCGTCTCCGCCCTTAATCCGCCCCTTCCGTTGTCGCCTTTGCTTTTTAACATCTACGCTGAGGTAATGGTAAGAGAGGCATGGAAACAGCTTGATGTATGAATCAAAGTAGGAGGCCAGCTGATAAAGTCGGTTAGATTCGCGGATGACCAGGCGTTTGTCAGTTGGTCATCGAAGGGATTGCAAGCTTTGGTAGATTCATTGGAAAAGCAGGGCGAGAAATACGGAATGAATATAAATCATAATAAAACAAAAGTAATTATATTCTCTGGGACAAAGAATGGACACTTGAACTCGCATGTCTTTTTCTCAATCGGTAGTTACGTATTTATTTTGGGTATTTAAGGCACTAAGACCAATCTTCATATAGTCATTTGTAACAATGTATTAAGGAGGTTCCATCACGACTGTGTGAGTCAAAACAAACACTAAATTCCACCTTTTTGTTTACCTATTTGGTTTAAAAACCCTGATTTCAGTGATGACATGCAGTACCTTAATAATCAACATTAAGGTGCAAAATAAGCAGATTATTCCGCGAATATTATTTAAACCTTTTCCCTTCAACTACAACCTTGACGTGGTGAAAGGTCTTGTGCGTTCCAATGACCCCTAGAGCTGGACTGGCAGGGGATATTATTATTGTTCCTGGTAGGGCCACCCATGCCAGATAGGTCGAAGGGTAGGAGCCAGGTAAAAGGTAGTTCCGTGATGGTGTCACGTTAAAAATACCGCTGGAAAGCGGGGGTGGGAGTCCCTCCCAACTATCGATCACCCAGAATATCAGATTCATTCACAGAGACTTGGATTCTGGAAAATACGGGACGCCGCCCACTAGGACGGGTGTCGTGCCCGGCACAGGGCCGTAGCCAGGTCATGTGTTTAGGAGGGGCAACCAATTTCCTGGGAGGGGCAAACATAGTTTGTGTCAAAAGTTAGCTCGATAATAAAGGCTTGGGAAGGTTAACATTGTAAATGTATTCGATATTTTCAAGGTTACTATTTGCAGTCTTAATTTTAGATGGATTATTTTAGGCTATTGTTCGACTCGTAAATCTTGCCTCTGTAAAGCAGAGTACTAAAAGGAGGTGTTATACTCTTTAAAAAAAGACTCTTAAAGCTAGGTAGGGCCATAGATCTTGAATATAGGAGAAATTCCAGGAGGGGCGGCGCCCCTCCTGCCCCACCCCCTGGCTACGGCCCTGGCCCGGCACCATCTTTACCCTTCCGCCATCGGATCCGTATTAAAGTTACGTATGAGTAGTTTATATCCCAAACCATTCTTCACTATTTGAAATCGCTTTTCCCACTTCATCCTGGAAAACGCCTTTTCAAAGAAAGCGAACACATCTTAAATTAAGCATTATACTTATCTCTTTAAATGCGTATTCCTAAGACCGCAATTGCATCACCAGTATCCACTGAATATCTACTTTCAAAGACAACGAGTAATCCAGGTTTTCTTAGGAGGAAAGTCGCATTTTCAATTAGCTTTTTTGAGATTAGATGCATTGGTTTTTATTTGTATTATGATTTTATGCATCAAATGATATTTCTATTGGTATTTAGGTGGTTGTGTTTTTACTATACATTGCTTACTTAACTTCCTCCCGAAAATAACCTGGGCACGATGTTCCATTTCAATTGAAGAATATGGATTGGAGATGCATAATGTAGATTGAGCACAAATTTCATCTCGTAATGGTTCCTAGGGCGCGAAACTCAATCCTTCTTCACGGCGGAACTCAAAGCAATAAGCATGGCCATATCTAGTATTAAACCCTGTAACAACTCATTCGTAATCTGCGCTCCTCTAAACAGCTACATGACAGTTTCAATGACGCGCTATCTTATAATTATTCTTGTAAAATGTTTGCGAATTTAAATAGTCATTACGGGAAAATTGTAAATTTACGTTCATTTTAGTCTAAAAACCCATTTGGAAGACGTATTGAAAAAATGTCTTACAAATGTCTTGTTAAGTGAGTACATCGTCGCTAATTAAAAAATAATAATCCGCTCATTGTTTACGGCCTTGAGAAAGACCCACGACCAATCGAAGCCCATCCTATTCACGAAAGTATCCTTGTATTTTCAAAATTTAAACATATTAGGTCTGTCAGCATGTGTAGCCTCTTTTCGGCTGAACAAGAATCCCGAAATTACCTTCGAAAGTCTCCCAAGAGCATTGATTGAATATCCAGCAAATCCAATCCAGCTAATGCCGTAAATGTATGGGAGTGGGCAATTTACAGTAATCCCGTAAAATATTCGAAAGAAAAAAATGCCGCAACCTGGGATCGAACTCCAGCCACCATATGAGGATGAGTTCTGTGAAGAGAGGCGGGAACTTTAAAGTATTTATATGGAGGAAGATTCTTTAATAGCGTTTTTCTCTCGAACCCGGGCCTATGTGGAAGAAAGCCGTGACACTTTTCCCGCATTCTCTCTATAGTTTCAGAAAAAAATTGCCTCGTTTGGATCCCGAACATCAGTTACGAGATGTCTCCTTGTTAGTGCACACCGGCAACAGTTAAGGGACATTTACATTTTGATGTTTTTAGTGCGAATGATGATTGTTTATGTAGTAGGTGGTGGTTGATATCTAAGCGTTAAATAAAGCGAGAGTTGGCTTAAAAATAATGAATTATAATCAATATAGCATAATTAATTATAAATTCATAGAATGTAGGCAAATTTCTGGTCACTGACAGAATTTCACGTCTTTCAAAGGGGTAACCAAATTACTAACGCTAGAGGCCCTGCATGAAAGATTTTCGGATTTATCAAGCCAATTAAGGGAAGGTCCTTGAGCAGGAAAGGAAAACAGAGATGTCATCTTACTCTCGTTATGTCGCATCTTGAATGTGACTTAAGCATTTTGTATATAACCCGGAGTGATTCTTCCGTCAGTGCTACGAAAATGGATTTCTGTACGGTAGAAAATGTAACGAGCGACCAGAGTTAGTGACAAAACTGTCATAAAGGCTTAGTTGGGAGCCACCAGGGATTTCATAGTTACACTCTTGGCCAAGGTTAATGGAAAAATTCTTATTTCGACCATTTTCTTGTCGATTCGAAAAGGCAGTTTTTCTACATCCGCACTAAGTTTTTAAATAATTAGGGATTCATGTTGTGAAATAAGTGGTGAAAAGTTGGTTCAACTCGAAGAAAATGTCTAAATATCCCCAAACTATGAACGTAAAGGCTCGCAGAAAAAGACAACAGGATGAAAAAGTATCGAAATCTGAATCTACGAAGGTCCCTAGGTCAGGACCCTATGATATCCCAAAACATTACAGAAAATGTTTGGAGTGACTTCCGTATCAGCGCCTAATATGTGTCCAATAAGATCGATTTTCACTCTTTCTCCAAGCACCTCATGGTGGTAGAGTTACCGTTTGGGATGCTATCCAACTATTCCAGATTTAATCCAAATAAGACCATATTCTAATTTGCCTACGCATGCGATTGAACGTAAAAGTATTGCCCTAAATCAGGCCATGGAACTTGTATTTTTTTAGATTAGTTAAGCAAATAGGTAAAAAATATTGAACGCTTTGTTATACAATGCTTAACTTCAGCTAAGAGCGAGTATAAACCGCGCGCCAATGATATATCGTATATGAAGAACATTGATCAGGCTAATATAACGACTGAGCCCACCTTCCATTCAGGAATTCTAAGAGAGCGGCCTTTTTTACCCCTTTGCTTAGTTCACAATTCAATATGGGGACAGTCCCTAAACAACAAATATTTGAAGAGAGAGAAGTGTGTCAGACAATCGTAATATTTTGTTCACGTGAAGGAGCTGAAGAAGACCTCCCGAATTGACAAATTCAATATAAAGATCACTTTGCTCAATAACACCGAGATCTCATTAGGCTTGCTTTTTCCCCGATCCTCTCCAAGTCCAAGTTTACGTCTCAAGGCAACACAGTTAATTCATTTTCGAGGAAATCACCCAATATCTTGGCTTTTTAAACTACGTTTACTCGATATCCATGATTGGCTGAGTTTTGTCTCCGAGCTCCTGAAAATCCAAACGCCTCTCCCCTACGGTGATCGTACAAGGCTAAAGTTTGTCCCACTTTTGCTTCACCAATATTTTTTTATTTTTAATACCCTTTAAGCCACATTTTATCACGCACCATGCGCGATTAATTGAAAAAAACGCAACCCCTACGTTGCGTAATGTGGATTTTTCCAAACTTAATACCGGAAACAGTAGTTAATATTTGAAGGCAAAACACAAAAAACAGAACCCATTTAGGGTAAAACGACCGGAATTAATCATGGCATTTTAAAAGTACATGGATTTTTTTTATTATTTTACACGCGTTTAAAATTTATCGCAATTATGACTTATTTTTGTCACCTCGCATTCTTTTTGGTAGCAAAATCTCTATTGTATTTTAAATGCCGCGACAGGTTTTTAGTCATTTAGTTCGTTTTGGACTTTCACTAAATTTTTTAATATTTTTTTTCAAATGGATGCTTACTCTTTCCGAAAGTAAATTATGCAATTAAGCCAGAAAACGCATTTTAGGAAGTGCATTTATTTTATTTTTTTTTCCTGATAGTGGCCATTTTTATGCTAACGAAACACCGATTTTAGGCGATTTCAGTGTTCTGCAGTTAAAGCAAATATCTCCAATTCTGTGTATCCTAGAATAATCAAACAAAAACCAATCGATTCAGTAAATAATGAACTTAAATAAAGATCGCGTGATGTATCGACCTAAAATTAAGTCTAGGGTCCAAATATTGCTTCAAAGTTTTCATCACTTAACTAAAAAAATCAATTTTTACAATTTTTTTACATAGGAAGGCAAGATACTTAATGTTTGTAATTTTTTTATTTGAAAGGTATAAAGCCATGCTTTAAGTTTGCAGAATTTTAAGCTGTGGACTTCAGTGGTTTTTTTATTAATTTTTTTTAAAGTTCTTGATTTTTCAAATTTTCCAAAGTTTAATGCCCATTATCTTTGTTGGGCATACAAATAAAAATTTGAAATTTGGCCCATTTACAGTCCTTTAGATGAGGAATAACCAGTAAAAATTTTGTTTTGTGGACTCAACCATTTATAAAGATATTAAACATTAAAAAGTACCAAAATATCGACGAAGTCGACATCAACACGGCACCATTTAGTACCCTCTTAAGTAATGCTTGATGCCTTTAAAATCATTATCATAGCTCATTAATCAGTTTTTCACCTCATTTTACAAGTTATGCATAATAAAGTAAACATTTGGTATGGTAAACTTAAGCTAAAATGTAAATACAGGTCTTAGAATACAAAGAATATTTGGGAATTCAAAGAAGCTTACCCATATATTAAACTTGGTCATTCCATAACTATATACCAAATGTTTACTTTATAATGAATACCATACAATTGTATGGTAAAAATAAAAAATCACCAAGCAACAAATTTAGCTTTTTCTGGACCACTTTATATGGATTGAACCATACTCAATGTTACGAATGTGGAAATGAGAAAACTGATGAATGTACCAATAAAAGCATAACAATAATTTAGTGTACAACAGAAATTAACTACACAAAGCTATCAATGAAGTGTTGTTACTGGCAGAACCCAAGTCTCTCCGATTCGTGTCAAAGCTTTCCCATTTATGCCAAATTTTCGGTCTAGGAATGAACCACAGGCTAAACATGTTACTATATATCAAGAATATATTTCATTAAATAAAAAAACAAAGGATACATATAGTAAATGTTTAAAGAATGAGTATTCATATCTTCCTCTTTCGATTGAGACTTTCACCATCTCCCCTTATTCAAAAGACTACCAGCAGCGCTGTGGCAGTGCGTCCGCAACTTGCGGCTGCTGCACTTCAAACACGAGCAGCGAATGCGCATTAGATGCGTTTCTCGATAATTCGCTCTATGAGAGCGCTGCTGAGACGCTGCTGACGCGCTTCAGTTGACATATGCTGCACTTGCAGCGCTGACATCCTTGTGAAGCGCTGCTGCAGCCATGTGTGTTTACTGGGATATTTCCGATTTCTGACCCGGGTTTTTTAGGATTTGTGTCTTTGGAAAATATTTTGATCCGGCCTTCTTTGGACATAAGTGATTAGGTATTAGGAACATACTTTCGGGTGTTTCACCGCGTCGTTGTTTTTAGAGACAACAGTTTCGCCTGCGTTCCAGAAGGCGTTTTCAGGTCGAAGTGATGATGCCGGTAATTGACGACCTTATATAGGCTTGTTACTCAGTTCTGATTGGTTGCGAAAAACGCCAACGGTTGAAGTTGACGCTTTCACGCGATCGAAAACCCGTCCATAAGAACCCGTGTACTCTACTAGAGGTTGAAGCTGAAGTTCACGTTGACACCAATCGTAAACAGGCATTAAGTCTCGTCTAGCTATCGTTGCCATCATATCCCCACTGGTATTCGCGATTGAAATCACGGCTCCCGGTGATATTCGGCACGAACTTCGCTCCCGTACACCGCATTTGCGTCCCTCGATGGTGTTTTCCGACTCATACCGTAACAAAAAACGTGAATAGGAAAATCCATTTCTAAGCATTCAATTTTAGCGGAAAATGAGCTACTTAAAACAAAACAGTTGGTTCAAGAAATAATTTTGGATGACGCAGTAGTGATGCCATCCTTACGAGCCCTTAAAAAACCGCGCGCCGGTGCTACACTCTGGAGGCCTGCCAGGAATGGCGGGGGTCCGAATTTACGAGGTTCTACTGTATAAGTTGTATGGTGAAACTTCGCGTTACGGACACCTCTCAAAAACATTTTTTCAATCCCCGGCTACAGAACATGGAGACTTATGGATCTAAGCCCTCGAAATAGCAAACACCCCGAATAACGAACACGGAAACTGAGCGAGGCTCATTTCCCATTCTCTTTGAGGAAAATACCTCTTTAAACGGACACAATTTCACATCTGTTGGAAGACACATTATTCTTTACGGGAAGGGAGCCAATCTCTTCTCAAGCCAATAGCTGCAAAAAAAAGAGCACCCACTTATCCTCGGAGAGCTTCTTGGAAAATTTCTATTTTATTAAGGTTGCACTTCTCCACGAAAATGTCCCAAGTACTCAGCATTATTCAACAGCAGAAGGAGTATTTTTTATCAATTTAGCCTACTCTTTATGGAAGGTGCCTTGGGGTGCACAGAGTAACGTCTCATCTGATGGACGAAGTAATACACTTTAAGTGCACTCCACATGCAACTGACGTAGGGACCAGGATTACACAGAAAAATCTCTGCCAAACCTGGGTCCTCAGGATGGAAAGTGTTCTATGTACCACACGAGCTTAATCCCTGTGTTGAATCAGAGTGGGTGATCAGCTTACCACCCTATACCCTCTGGTTGGAGTAGGCAGCTTAAGGTTGAGGTCATTAGTGCCACTGAGGACTGGTGGGAAGGTTGGTGTAAGGAGAATAATTTGAAGAATGACTAAAAGGTGGAGAGATAGCCGGCATTGGCATTAGCCTACTTGAAAGGTGCCAAGAAGAGGTCCCCAGTTTGGCATTACATATATCTGAAGGACATACTTCTACTATGGACAGTGCTCTCCATAGAGCAACAAACTAGGGATCAGTGTTTATCTGAAAAATCTCTGCCAATACCAGGACTTGAACCTATGGCCTCAAGAGTGAGAAGCCAGTAATCTAGCCATCACACCAACTCAACCCAATGCCACCCAACGGGCGACTATCTTCTGAAATGGACCAGGGAAAATAGTGACACTCGTGAATTGGGGATAAGGTATTTGTCGAGCATGGTCATATCCATTAAGGCTGTTCCAACCTGAATAAAGCCAGGTGACCTGGTGCTCATATTTTGCAGCCATTTGTAGGTCTCTTACAATCACTTCTCCTGATACAGAAATTCAGTTTCTCCCAACATACAAAGGCCAACTATCAGAGAATCCCCAGGAATCACAAATGAAAGGAGACAACATTTTTTTATCCCAAAAAATACCCCCTTGGGAGGCCCTAGGGGGTATTTTGGATGAAGCAGCCCTACTATCAAGGTGCCCAGAAAAGTGGAAGGCTTGCATCCTATACCCCTACGGGAGATATCATGAAGAGTAATTGGAGATATCATTGGTGAGAGAGAGATATCATTGGTGAGCAAAATCTATCATAAAGAAAATTCTACCACATTCACATAGGGGCCCTGGGGACCAGGAATAGATTCCATCAACACCTTCCCCCTCAGAGTCCAGGAAGCTTTGATATCCTTTCCACTATGTATAAAAGTTTAATGCCAATATGAAAAACAGTGTGCATAACCCTAAGTTGAAAAAGAAGCACCCACTGGGTGCATTCCATGTAAACAGCAGCTTTGATTATTTATAGAACAATTCATTGGCAGTACTTTGCTATCATCTGCTTTATATACCATGGAACTAGCTGTGACTGTATCTTTTGTGGAGCCACCTGCTGTTGAGATACATACTAATGAGGACTTCAATTCCCCATGAGCATAGAAATGGATAGTATGTTCAACGATCACATTGGAAGAATATGCAATTCAGCCTGTACAAAACTCAGTTTGATTTAATGGGTGATACGTAAATTTCATGAAAACAGAAAAGTTTTAGTGCATTAATGAATGCATATGTGAACTACAAGAAACAGGGTGAAGTTGGGTTGTGGGGTGGAAGTCACTTAAATCATGAAGAACAAATGCAAGAGTAAGACTTCAAAAAAGATACCACGGACCTGAGTAGAAATATGGTACCAAGGAACTCCCTCACTGTGTTGGTACATAGGATTGATAACAATAAGAAGGAATTAGAGAGATAGACTCTAGGACTAGTAGAATTAATTACTACTTTTTCCTCCCACCATTTGAAACAACGATAGATTGCAAAGCACTCAAACAGCATGGGTGGAACAATAAAATTCACATTGAACTTTATTCACAAGTACATAAATAATAAAATCTACAGCTTCAGTCTCTTCTTTGTAGAAACTTTTAATATTCATTGCAATAAAGTTTTGTACTTTTCTACACTTTTTTTTGTTTCATTTCCTTTTTGTAATTTTTTGAATGTAAACATTTCTTTAAAATCAAATTTAATGTTCTTTATCTAACAACGACAACAATATCATATGTAAGCAAACTACTACACCTGACGATGCCATAAAATTGGTGAAACGCGTAGTGTTTAAAAAATAAAGTGTAGAAAAGTACAAAACTTTATTGTAATAAATATATAAATAATGTCTGGTATACCAACAACACCTGCATGCACCTTCAGTGTGTCCCGCATTATTTAATGTAGAAGGGCTATATGAAGGAATATACATCCATGCAGAAGACCAGAACACGAGAATGCAGTTAGAAGTTTAGGTTAACCAATGGTGTCCTGCAGTGTATAATAAGTTTGAACAGATAGCAAAACTAATTATGAATAAATGCCCAACCATATGAATAGTAATCCATAAAATAGCAGAATTTCATTCTTCAAACTTGGTCTACTTCCTCCTCCCCTCTCTTTAAATCTAAAACAACTTTCTCCCTTCAAAGTCTGAAGGGAGAAGGCCACGTCTGAAGTTCAGACATGACCTTCAGCATCCCATTCCTTCTCATTGCATCACCCAACCATCATTTCTGACACATTAAAATACATACATATACTGTGAATTTCCCTTGCATACCAAACTCAACTTTGCTCATACCCACCTTATCATTTCCACCCTTGCCCAAACCCAACTCTATTAAGACAATATGTGCTCAATTCTCAGAATCAATTTATCACAACCAAGCAGTGTCCCTTAATTAAAATCTTTCCCAACATATCCTCCATAAATCAACCTCCATCTTCATGTACGTTGGTCATCAGTTCCTTCGTATGCATGTATAACTTTAAATTTTCCTCCCAAAATATGAAGCACTATCCATCCACATAAAATGCTCAACCTATCCAAACTCATGCCCTCCATCTTAGATGATTGATAAGCTCAATATTTTCAGGTGTAACTCCATGAAAATACATTATGGCTGAAACAATGATAACTGTGTAATTTTTACTAAGGTTTCATTTCACCTGAGAATGTTGTCTATGCGATGAAACCGGTCGTATTGTAATAAAACCTTAATGAAAATTACAAAGTTATCATTGTTTCAGTAAGATGATTGACCAAGTCATTACATATTTCTTTTAGATAAAATGGCTACTTTTATTTTGCTTTGGTTACTCTTACCTCATGCATGGAATGCTGACACTGATATGCATTCAATGCAATTAGCTGCAATTCATGAGCTCTATCTAAGGCTGGATCATGAGCAAATACGAGTTTATCATTTTTCCAGTCATTATTTTTTACCTGAAGATTCCCTTCCCCTTTCTCACCATATCAATGTTAAAAATTATATATTGGCAAAGAGGGAGAGCCATCACAATCCATCATTGCCCACCCTCATTATCCATATACCACACTAGTGCCTATTTTGCATAAACTAGGTTTCAATGAAGCCATTGATTTTTTCAGCTTAGTCCAATATTTTTTAAGAGGCTGGTGAGGTGGCTTGTGTACATGTGTATTGACTTCCAATCCAAAAAGTCCAGGTTTTTATCATGCCATTGGCAGAGATTTATTCAGTGTATTCCTGGGTTGGGATCACAGTTCTTTCTTTCCCATTGTCGTTATCGTTATCCACAATGCATAGTATAGTATGATAGCATGTTAGTATATAGACCACACAATTAATACATGCACACCATATTGTGATAGAAATATGCATTCTAGTGAAATACATGAAGGAGGTTGGTATTGAATCTTTTATTACACATAAATCCGAAATTAACCATTGGGTTATGACCACTAGCACTACACCTCAGCCCCCTGCATACCTCAACCTGCAAACCTCCTCTCCAGCTGAGACTGAAACTTGAAGGCAAGATAAAAAAGATATTCTTCAATAAAAGCATCTCCTCTGTCTTTATGCCCATGATATAAAAATCATAGTAGTTGTGGTTTTATAATGACTACACAAACTCACGAACAATGTTGTTTATGAATAAATTGTTAAAGTTGATGTTTCTTAATGTAATTTCATGTAATTTTTATGCACAAAATGAACGGTATATATGCAAAGATTATGCAGAAATGCTTTATTTATGACATCCATTGACATTAAGTACTCGATCGTACTTCAAAGACTGTGCGGCCGGGGGAAAACTTCCAATCGCATCGGGCACTGTACCACTGGTACATGGCTTGGACTTAGGTGGAACAGGAGGAATGTATTTTTCTTCACATAGCTCCCTTTTCGTGGGCCGTTAATTGTACTAAAGTTTGCTTCCGCACAGTACTTGAAATTTTCTTAAATAATAGAAGCCGAAAATTTAATATCATAAAAAAAAATTGTTTTCGGTCGCATTCATATTTCAGGAATGCCTATAAAAACTTCGCCTGTAACTTTGCGATGTTTTGTTGCTTTTACATGAAGATGACAAAGAGAACCACCACATTACAATCCCAAGTAACTTCCTGTAACAAACACTTTTTTTTTAATTTTTTGTCAAGAAAAGAGGTAACGGAACCTCCTACAGTAAAATATTCAATTGAATAAATAGTTCTCCAATCAGATAACCAGATAGGGAGTATATCAAATAAGCCTGATGGTCAATTTAGAATTGTAACATGGAATGTAACACTACTTCACACCTGCAGAAGACTGAAAATTCTGAAAACAGAAAAGTGGAGGGTGGGCCTTAACATTTGGAAAGAAGAAGATAACTGAATAATGCTTGGGCACTGGAATCCCACTGTCACTTAAAAGCCAAGCAGAAAAAACTAAGGGTAACTACGGATTAGGACAATAGAATGAATGAGGATAACTAGTCTTACTATTTCAAGCAACTCAAAATATAATATATTTTTAAAAATTATCCCCGAGGGATTTATAAGATATACAATTGGACTTACAAGTGGATTGATCCATCAAATAATGAAGATACACTGAGAAGAGTGGGAAATGATTGAATTCTCTTAAGAACTCAAAAGAAAAGGAGGGACAACCTAATACGGCATATTTTAATATAAAAGTATCTATGGAAGACAGCCAAAGAAAAATTTTTTAAACTATGCGATGTAAGGCTTTCGAAGATAAAATCATGTTTCCTCAGACATTTGAGTCCTAATACTCACACAAAAAGGGAAATAAGGGCACTCAATGGACCAGAGATTCTGCTGTTCATTCCCTTTTGATTTTACTGACTCATGCTGAAGGTTATTGTTAATTGGGAGTGGCTAGCAAGGAATTACCTGTACATACACAATCTGAGGAGAAACAAATATTTCATCATCCTCAGCATTAGTGTACAAAATAGGACCTGAAATTTGATTTTAGGTGCATTTAACTAATTGATAAAGACCAAATAAGAGCTCCAGTGCCTCATTTAGGCAAGGTACTAAAAGCACTAATTCAACGCACACACAGATAGTGCCTAAAATGGTACTGCTCACTTAATGAAAATAAACAGGTTTTGAGTTGGTTAAGCAAATTTCCAGGTAATTTCTCATTTTCCCTGACTTTTCCAGGTCTGTAGCAATCCTGATGTACTCTTAATGAAAGGATCTGAAGGGTCCACATATTTTGGGGCTGGGAAATTTAATGTCCCAACCCCAGCAGATGAATTACTGTACATATTTTTGAGCTCTCCACATTGCACCCATGTAAGAATCAGGAGCTTACAGAATCTACCACAGCTGGGATTGATACCCAGGTCATTGGAATGGGAAACCAAGACTACAGCCACCACACCAACCTGATACTCTCCTCTCAAATCTGAGAATCCTTAAGACCATAATTAAATTTAACATAAAAACAGCATACATACCAGAGGTCTACTAGCAGCTACAAAAAGTGGTTGGTCCTCATTTGACTTTGATGATTGGCTGTGTCCTTGTTTAACTCTGCCACAGTGATGTAGGCACCCAACAGCTTCCAATGCCTTTAGGTGCTTGGTCGCCAGGGCTCAACGTCCTCCCCCACCCAATGGAAGGGGGTGCAATGGAGGCAGCCTGTAGGGTGGTCAGGGAAAGAGGGAATTCCCTCTAGGGTGGCTACCTGAAGACACTCAAAAGTAACTGGCTCCAGAGCAGATATCTGGTGGTGAGTGGCCATTTGATGCTTCTGAAGTATTCGCCAAGCAGAGCTGTATCCATTTATGCTGTTTCCTCTCAAATGCAGCTGGGCAAAGGGTAACCTTTGATCCACTGAGCAGTCTCTAATCTATCCCACCATTCATTTTTGGAGTAGATCTAGTTGAAGAAGCTAAAATTATAGGAGGTAGACCTTAGGAATTAGGTTTTTTTTACTAATATCTTCCACTATACCCGGTCCTAGGAGCCTCTTAAATGTTCTGTGGTATGATTTCATACATCACTGCACACACATTGCTCCAGACTAATATGTATTCATTCTCAAGAGTGTCTCTTTGAGCGAATTCACCGATGACTTCTCAGTCTACAGCTTGCTCTTTTACCATTCACTATTCCTACAATTATTAGTATGATGATTCAACTTTCATCCATTTACATGACATCATCATCATCACCAAATGGCCATACGAGACCATATCTCTGTGATGCATGCAATTAAGCACAATCCTTTCTTGGTTTGTCTGTTCCTTTTCTACTCCTTGTCAGCACTGAACAATTCAATCTGCTTTGTCACAATGCAATTATTCCTCACCTTTACTCTCTTACTATGAATGATCACTTCTTAGATTTCCCAAGCCAAACAAGTTTAGCTGACAATAATACTTCTCCTGGCACACTCAAGTAGCTCAAACAAAATGATGAGATGAGTAAATCACATTACATACTTTCCTTATTTATTGGACCTAGACTGCTTTGCTACAGTGCACTGGAAGCTATGCTAATGTTTTTTGGGCTGAACCTTTCCCACCCTTCTCCAGTAATCTATTTAAAAATAGGATTTAATCCAGTAAAAAATTATTTAGTCCATTGCCATTTAGATAAACTTCTTACGAAGTAAATGGTGATGACAAAATGAACTCAAAGCTTTTGAAATAGAAGAAAAATCAATTAAAATTGAGTTTACTTGTTCTGTATTTTCTAGAAAATCTGAAATATTTTTGATAGAGACCTGTTAATTGACTTTGAAGAATACTTCTTTTGGAAATCATGATGTCCTTCCCACAGCCGATTTCCCTCTCAGCAGACCTCTATAATATTATTCCCAACATGGCATTCCATTATTGTTACATTTAGGTAATCCCCATTTAGCTTACTGGCCTGTAGCAATCAATGCAAAGTGTTTGGGACTGTCTTCATGGATAGAATGATGATAATAAACCTTTCCCAACTTTCAGGAATCCTAATATTATTTTGCAAGGGTCAATCTGTGCTCGATGTAAACAATGGTTGCCACACCTGCTATACCCCTCCACATCAATAGCTAGAAATCTGCACTCCATCCAGATTTTTTATTGAAGGGGTATCATTGACCCTTAAATGTAACCAATTATAAAATGTGGTAGTTGACCATTTATTTGGTGCATACATTACACATTCTCTTTCCTCCACTTCAAGGTAAGCCAGATATATTAACTACTTACTCGAGTGCTGACTGTTCATTGTGATAATCCACAGAGAGCACAAAACTATTCATCACTATCAAATTTTCAGTTGCTAATGCCATGGTTTTTGCCACCTCACCACTTATTTGTGAAACCTGAGTGCCACGTTATGCTACATATTACAAACCCTCATTCCAAAGAGAGGGCTCTGTAATGGCACATCTCACTGTAAAAATGAATCACAGAACATTTTGGACAGTGATATACTGACAAGATCCATTAAATGTTTTTTCCAAGGCTCACATTTGATGCACATAATGCTGGTAGTCCCTTTATTAGGCTTGGTAATTCCCTGTTTGTTTGACATGCTGAAGAGCTTTCACCAAGTCACAAGGGCATATGTGTAATTAAGTTAAAGTTTATTTCCCAGGCCCTGTTTTTACCTATGGCCTGCCATACACAGAATTTTTCAGAATTATATCAAAAGCCAAGTTAATGGTGCAAGGACTTGTGGGTTACAAGTGAGGAAATATTTTCATTGACAATAAGGCTCATGCAGGAAATTTGATTTACCAAAAAATATTAATAATGCAGGTATACTACATTATTACATGGTCACACTTCTTTCATTCTGATTTACATGTGCTCTGTATTCCCATTGTTATCTAATATGCTTTATTATCTTGTTCTTGTGACATTCCTTATTTTGAAGACTCTTTGTTGGTTTTCTTTGAATATAAAATTTTTAACCACAGGATTATATTTTATACATTCTAGAAATCATGCAATTGAGTGCCTGCACTTTGACTAAAAGTTTTCCATCATACGCCCCTTAAATGTGAGTCTATTGAATACACTAATATTAATTCGTTTTACTCTCTGCGCACATACGCATATTTGTATACGCCTACTCCACTTTTGCTTTTGTACCTTTACGCTTGATTAATCTGAAATAAAAATTGAAATGCAACATGCAAATCTGTCTTACCAGTGAAAATACAATTGGAGCAATATGAACAATGAAGGGTGATATAGAATTGCATTTCAGGCCAATGCCACCTAACTTAGATCTGTAACTCTTCAAGTTGCAATAGCATTTTCAATAGGTGAAAGCAGACTTGTTTCATAACCTCATCATTTAAAAAATACCATGTTCACCAACTTCATGTTTGTCAAAAATGCTAAATATCACAAACTAATTATTGCCTCACCAAATTCTCCATCCCATATCTATTTTACCTGCATGCCATGAATAGGCTTACAACACAAAAAAATTCTGGTAGTCTCATTTCCATTAGGGCATGTTATATATTCTCTTTCCTGAACCCAAACTGATCCAATTGCATAAAATAAACATTATTACCATTCTCCAACTCAATTATTCTATCCCATACCGAAATAAGATACCCAAAAGAGGCTTTGATGTCATGTGATCACTCACTCTCGTATATGTTTGGACTCTTGCTATACAGGCATTCCAAATTTAGTTGACAGTATGGACTCTCATCGACATTCTTTTTCACTGTAAATCTCCATAAGCCCATAAGGAGGTGCAACACTATAATGCTATCTATAGATGATTGTCCATTGACAAAAAGAGCAGTATCACATTTTATTTGTTCACGATTCACTCTAAAGCCACTCTCATTCTGATCCACCACTCCTTCACTGGTAGTATAATTTTAATGAGCTACTATGCGTCTCGCATGTCAAAATGATAGGCAGGGAATGCTGGCTCAAGAAATAATTATGCCAGTAACCAACTCAATGCAAACCATCTAGAAATCCACTGACTTTTCCCAGAAATTTCCAGTAGATCACAATTCAATAAGATTTTCCAGGCTTTTCCAAGTATTACACATTGGTGGACACCCTGTAACATGTTACTTGATTCATATGTTGCACTGTAACCTCAAGTTATAACTGGTGGTAGGATACTGAGTACATCTGATACTTTTGTACTGTCTTCTAATAGCCATTGAAGAACACGCTTAAATTTAAACAAGCAAAAATTTCATGAATGAAATTTAATGGTCTTGCTATAGGCCTATCCAACCATACATTTTTTTTAACATTTACACTTTTCTCATACACTCATCATGAAAAACAGAATGATATGAAGAAACAAGTACATGAACATATTTTCACATAGGATTACAGAAGACACAAAAATTTTGACACACAATTCAACTTCAAATGCATGTTGATTAGGATTTCCAGATGAGGAAAGAGTCACCGTAGCTACTTCCTCATCAAATTTCATTAAAAATAATAACTTACACGAACAAATAAAGGCAATGTATGAGCAGCAATTGTAGTGGATGGGAAAAATTCATCCTTATGTTGCCCAGATCATAATCACAATACCATCAGCCATTAAGGAACATGGCAATTCAGCTGGGCAAATACTTTCGCCTGCACAGTTCATCAAACTATGCAGTAAAATTAAAAAATCTGAAACTGCACAGAAAAAAGCAATGTCGAACTGACAGATCAGTTCATACACAGGAAACGAATTTCCATACAATATCCAGAATTATGTCTCTTGCCTTGAAATTCTTTCAAGTCAAAAGTTATCTAGATATGAAGATATTTTCACATAGGAATACAGAAGACACAAAACTCTGACACACAATTCAATTCCAAATGCAATGCTAGTCGATTAAAATTGTCAGTTGAGGTTTATAGTCAATTTCCTAAATCCTCAGCAATTTCATTTAAACAATAACTTACAAAACAAATAACAGCTCTCTGTGAGCAACAATTGAACTGGATGGGAAAAATTCATCCATTTATTGCCCAAATCAGAAGCACATCATCATCATTCATCAAG
Source organism: Pyrrhosoma nymphula (assembly GCA_963573305.1). Lineage (NCBI taxonomy): Eukaryota > Metazoa > Arthropoda > Insecta > Odonata > Coenagrionidae > Pyrrhosoma > Pyrrhosoma nymphula. The sequence continues at coordinate 172,655,668 of OY754327.1, forward strand.
TCATATATATGGCAATTGTAGCTGGGCAAATAGTTTCCCCTGAGTAGCTAGTTTAGCTACACAGTAAAATCTGAAACAATCTGAGAAATGAGAAACCATTCGATATTGTACAGAAAAAGCAAAACAGAACTGACTAAACAGTCCATAAGCTGACAAAGACATCCCTGCACAATTACCAGAGCCATCTCTTGCCTTGAGATTCACTGAAGTTGAAGTTATGAAGACATGCTCGCTTACTCGGAGAATGGTCAACGACATCACGGGAAAAGTTCATGCATAGTCATCAAAAACCAGAGCCACCATATTGTCCACATCCACTATTTTCTTCAGGGAAATGCCTGCAAAGAAATTTCTGTATCAATAAAAAGTATATGTACATATTTGGAAGCAAGGACTTCAATAAAACGCAGACAAATCCGGGAATTAATACAAGGGTACTGAAAGCCTCTTTTCTACTGCTTTTATTAGACTATTTATGTTTCTTCATTCTATATCTCTAATGGTATAAAAAAATTCAAATTGATGATATTTTCTGGCACTTCCTATTTTATGAACCATTACGTATGTAAGCAAAAGAAAAATGAGCCATACTATGGCCTGCAACACAAACTTACATGCATCAAGTCATATGACATTTCGCAAGATTTTAGAGAAAAATATGTAGTGACATGCTAATGACTGTGCATACTTGAGTATAAGTTGAGAAATTTTTTCTTTCTAGAAAGTTCTTTTTTTTGGTCAATGAAAACCTACCTTTGACTTATACTTAAGTTACCAATTAAGGTGACTCTTTTGATATAAATATTTCTGCATATCAGATGTATAAAATTGTATGTATGTCTATTACTGATAAGCCACGGAGAATATTCTCAGGGGAAATGCATTACAATTACATTCTAAGTTATGTATTAGTACCTCCTAATTGACAAATACACATGGTACATACACTTTGCCAAATAAATGAATTCCACAAGGCCAATACAGTAGTACAAATGCCACATAACCAATTTCAGGTTTTCAACATCCCGATTTCCGGATTAGCTATGGGCAATGCTGGGGCCATAAATCTCCGATATGAGGTGCATCTTCTTACATGCCATCAAGGAAAATAAATAAGAGAAGAATGGCGTAACTAATTCTGAATATTAAACTCAATAATGAGATGAAGTGAACACGTTGACTTCTCATCACAAAATTGGGAAATGCCCAGCTTCTATGCTTACTGAGACATCACAATCTCAGATGGTCAGCTGAGTAGGTTAAGACTCACCACTAGCTTCATGGATCCTGTTTTATATATATCTGTCTCAGTCCTGAAAATTTGTAAATGTCTTTATCCTCCGGGAAATATTCACATTTCTATTACCATCTGCATCGATGGTGGATTTTTGTTGATGCCTTCTTTCATTAGATTGAGCATATTCTGCTTGTTGTAGTGCCACAAATGTTTTGCATGTGTGTTTTCAATGATAGGTCCAAAGGCATGCACTTGTTTCATCTGCTACATTTATATATATATGTACTACCACCAATTTATACATAAGGCATACATGTGATTTCTTTAGCAAGAAGCATAGCGCAGTGAATTTAATGGATTAATTTTATACTCCCAAAGAAGGCAAGGATTTATTTTACTCAGATTCAATATGAGGACTCATAAGTACACTTCTATGAAAATGTCTTAGTGGGTGACACCATCTTCAGCAAACATCTTAATTTTGCAGCTAACTCATAATATTACATATTAAGACTCATCACATTCTAGAAACTTCGATGACATCGATTGAATACATAATAATATTTACTCTGCCATATATGTCAAAAAATGTCAACACATTATACGACTTCCTCATAAATTTTATTAAGTTACCTTTAAGTAAGGATGTAAAAAAGAGGCTCGTGAAGAGCTTGATATGGAGAGGGGCGTTGTATGGGGCAGAAACGTGGACCTTGAGAAAGGAAGATGAAAATAGGCTGAAGGCTTTCGAGATGTGGGTGTGGAGGAGGATGGAGAAGGTGCGTTGGACAGAAAGGAAGACAAATGAGGAAGTGCTTGGCATGGTGGGTGAGGAGAGGAAACTTATAGATGAGATTAGGGGAAGACAGGGTAGGTGGCTGGAAGGGGTAATGAGGGATGATGGTTTTCTGAAGGTCGTGATAGTGTAGGATGTTGGGTAAGTGGGGAAGGGGAAGGAAGAGAATCGGTTATATGGACGGGATGAAGTAAGGTAGGACTTATGCTGAAATGAAGAAAGAAATACTAGAGGTAGAAAGGGCATGGCACATGTAAGAGTTCGTTGGATATTCTCTGACTTTCATCACAACCTACCTCTAACCGGTAGATTACTCTAATGAATGAATAACTTAAGTAATTAAAGATTTTGTCCACATGGTAAGAAATTTCTAAGGAAGAAATTGATTATTTCTTCAAGAGATAGTAATATTTTCATTAATTCACTATCACATTGTCAAATAAGTCATTAGAAAGTCCTTGGAAGGAAAGGAAATAAAGAGTATGGGCTAACCCATTCCCAACTCACCTCTTAATTCACTCTGATTTGAAAGAGTTCGAACGCCATGCTGGGAAAGAGGTGGGGGAATGAGGCGGCGCAGTTGAAGGCTATCCGTTCGAGCTGGATGCCATCGCGGGCCTTCGCTGTTTGTTTTCACTCCTTCATTCCCTCCATTGTACACTCCACTCCACATTTCATTCCAAAAGTCTACATCACTACGTTCAGAGGACTCAGTGCCTCGGGCAGTTCCTCCACTAACTTCAGTCTCTGGTACCTCTCTCAACTCATCTGCATCAACCACCTGGTATCTGCCACTGTCAAGATTCCAAACAAAGCGGACGCTTGTCTGGTACTTGCTCCGCTTTACGCTACTCACTGGATACCTGAAAAATGACAATGAAGATTCATCAGTGGACGTTTCCTAACTAACTTCAGAAGAGTCAGGACATAAATTCAGAAGAATGCAAATGATTCATGATCATTTGCACTTTGATTTATCCATTGGATATTATTGAAACAACTTATACATGATGAAGATAAGAATTACTATTAAAGCAAAAGAACGAGGCCTACCTCTGGCTCTTGGCTAAGCCTTTGGTTTTTACTGCTGCCTGGATGAGCATTGCTGCCACAGCTATCACATCTCCTGAGATTGGACAGACCTGAAAACATAATGTGTTTCCTAATAATTAAGTATGTAACTTGAAAACTTAATTTTAGAGAAGACGAGATGGCCAAATCACAAAAGTGAACTATATCAATTCAACTTGCCTTTGCAAAGCATGCATGAAATGGAATTATTAAATGCCTGTGAAGTGGCTTAGGTAACTTGTATATAGAAGTTTCTTTTATGGGAATAGCTAAAAAATTTATGAAATTACTCACAGCCACAATCTCTACATCATAGTCATTACAGAACCAATACTTCTTTCCAGCATCAGCACACAACTTTTGAGCTACTTCATGACAAAACTGCTCCACATCTAAAGTCATCTGATGCACCAATACACTAGGAGCCCGCTGAAAAAAAATACAACATGAATAAGACGGTAATTCAAAAGGGAGGAGTCAACTTAAATATATATTTGAAAAGACCTAATAGATAAAACACTTAACCCAAAAATATAGGAATAAATTGCCAATTATCTTACCAGTTTTTCAACTTTGGCACTAGACACCATCTGCATTTGAGCATAACCTGAGCCATGTATATCTAAAGGAAGGGCACTATGATAACCAGTACTGCTACTGAGATCATCATCTGACAAAAGAATGGCAAATTAGAAACAAAATAAAAAACAACAGGAAAATTTAAAGTATCATATCGATATATTAATAATATTTACTTGTGATTATGTGAAATTTACATCGAAAAAATCATTCACCTGGACTGGGATTCGAACCCAGACCCCTCAATTCCACACCAAGTGCTTTAACCAGTTAAGCTACTCAGGCATCCTCTTACACTGCAAATTTCATGGAGGCTTTAATGACTGAGTTGTTCTCATAGGTACCATGCATGCATTGCCATGGAGTACCCCAGTGTGAGCACTTAACATTACTGCCCACGAGGTAAAGCTCAACTTTAAACACATATGTGCTTACTTAGATTAATTCAAAGAACTGCAGAACAAGCCATGCGGAACATGGAACTTTAATGGACTCACTCGCTGATGGTCACTGTGAACATCAGCGGGTGACTCCGTTAAAGTTACTGTGTGGCCAGTTCCGCAATTCTTTGAAAGAGTTACTTGTATTTACATAGTATGGATGCTTAATTTAAATATTTATATCTTTTAAACATAGAGTGAGAATAGCAAAAAATGTCTAATTTCATATTACTTGCCTTCTATGTCAGTAATAACTGATATTAGTTCGTCATCCACTTCAAGGTACCACCTTTTATACTGCACTGAGCAACCCGTAGATGAGGCAATTCCAGACTAATGATGATTAGAGTCAAATAAAAGAATAACATTATTTTGATGCTATGCCTAAAGAAAAATGGACAAATACTATGAACAACATTAACTTCTTAAATTAAGTACTTCTTTTCACGGTACCAAAAAATAAGAATAATGAAAACACCCTAGAGTATTTTCTTAACATTAGATTGCTTAAAAATATGGCTTGTGCTAAGCTAAAACACACCTGGTAATCCAAGCATTTATACATTTATTCTCCAAAGGACATGAAAAATCATCTTGATGAAGTTGAAATATGAACTATTTATGAAATTTTCATTTTAGTAAAATAAGATTAATTTTTAAGTCACAAAAAGAACTGGAAGGTCATAAGTGATTCTCATTATAGCAAAGAAAAACTTTGGGGAAACAACTAAAACATACTGAATTTGAACAAAAAGAAAGGGATGAAATAAACATAAATGGACCATCAAGGTTTTGCATCCCAAAAATACTAAAGAAGAGCAAAGGAAGGAACAAAAACACACTTGGCAGTGACTTTGGATGGGAGCTTGAACTGGTGCGGGTGAGGTAGTGGTTGGCACTGGAGTTCCACAAGGCAGCAGCCCAACTCTCACCACGGCCTGAGGAGCTGACTTCCTGTCACTGGCCCCCAAGCCAGCTCCTTCCCTCACATGATGGACATTAGTCACGGCAGCCGTGGTGTTCCTGTTCAGGGGCCTCAACACCACTTGGGAGGCTGTCTCCCCACCACCTGACCCAGCCAATTCTTGTACGGGTGGCAGGTGAGCATGGGGAGGGGAGGCTGTAGCTGCCACTGAAGGCGGTGGAGTGGGAGAAGCAGCCGAGCACGGTGAGGCTGGGGATGGAGCCCGGCCGCCTCCTCTCCCTCCATTCAACTCCCCACGAGCGGATGACCCACGCATCACCCAAAAAGGAACAACATTCTCTGCATCTTCATCATCACAGAATTCATACTTCTTATCAGCCAAGCGACGCCGTCGGAACACACTCAGTTTCTCACATGCTCCACCACCCCAAGAGTCAGACTCGTCCGTGAATTCATACGCACGCTCTGCAGCCATGCGCCTTGACCTAACTCCTCCACCCACGGATTCATCGCCAGTTGATGGGTAAGATAGGAAAGTAACTGGTGATGCTGGGGTGTCGCCACATGTAATGCTCAATTCACGCCGTGCATCGGCCAGATCTGACACCTCCCTCCTTCCTCCAAGTTCAGCCTCCTCACTACAACCCCAGACCTCAACAAATCCCATCTTGACTGGAGGGCGAGACCCAATGGCACCTTCCTCACTGTTGCTCTCCTCATGACCATCCCAGCTTCCCCAACAGGCCCACTCCACCTCAACCTCATCGGGACGGCACCAACGACGAATCATTTCACCCAAACGAGTTCGACGATTACTTCCACTCTTACATCGTACCTTCCCCTCCTCTCCATCTGAACACTCTTTAATCCGCAACGGGGCAGTGAGACATGGTCTTGGACATGCTGTCCTTACTTGCTGAGAAGAAGCACGTCCTGCTGGCCTCTTGCAGATGCCTCCCTTCTCTGCCTCGAGCAACACTGAGTCATCCTCCTCTTCAGTCTCCTCATCATCTTCTTGCCCCTCGGCCTGCGTGGCCTCAGTCTCCATCTCAGTTTTGTGGCTAGTTCCCCCAGTCCAGTAACTAGCTTGCGGTCCACCTCCAACACTTCCTGCTCCTGGAACATTCTCCATTCGCACATGAAGAGTATGAAGGAAGTTTCCTGTGTTTATGACAACAGTGCCCTCATGACGCATACTGATGCGTGGCTCAAATTTGGGAAAAGGTGGCACCACATCAAATGTTGTGTGGACGGTTAGGCCATGACGAAGGCAGCTGAATCGGACACAGCTATCCCAACTGGCAGCCAAGTCTTTCCATGAAAAAGAAACGTTGAGGCATATTGCTTACTTCTTCTGAACTTTATATATTACTATTAGTTTCAGCATTCAAGAGCTAAGTCATATGATCACATTTTACAATGATTATTATCTTTTTAGTATAATAGAGTTTTTAGTATAATTTGAAATGTATATTACACAAAAATTAAATCGTAGTACGTTACTGCGAACTAGGTACTACAAGGCTAAATTATTTTCTGAAAATGGATGCTTGACTTTACTCTGTAAGATTTGCACAAAAAAGCTATACAGACTGTTGCTTAAGAAAATGTAAGAACTGGTTCACAATGAAAATTGACATACCTTCATCCTCATAGGAAGCAGCAACCTTTAGGCAATCTGGACAGTTATGCATAGATGGCACCGTAGTAATAGTGAGGTAGCAGTGTGCCGACTGATTTAGTGATCTTTCGAGGGGATCATCGCTGAAAAATAACATTTAATCAATAAAAATATAGAATATGCCTGTGTTGAAGCTGAATGCCACATGAAATTTATAAAATGACTCACCTGCAACCATAAATGAGGACATGTTTTGTATCAGTAGGCCATTGGCTGATAGAGATGAAGACATTGTGACCAACACCCGCGTCACTGAAGAGAGTTACTTCTGCAACTTTACGAGCTCGTTGTGATGGCACAAATGTCCACCAATGCAACCTGTACCTGTAGACCACATCAAGAGAATGGTCTGGCTCCACTGTATGTGTGTACGACATAAGGAATTGGCCACATCTTGACAATCCCATGAAAACATGGCTGAAATAAAAATACATCATATAATGTAGAGATTGACCAATTTAGTTCCATTTGATGCATTTTTGCATTTGGGATGCTTATAGAGAGTGATGGCCTAAAAACTAGTCACTCTGTGTCTAGGTCTACATATTAGTTGTTGTGAGGATGCAAGGCGGGAGTCTTAGGACACCAGCCATAAATGGTAGGGGAGAGAATTGGAAGATAGAGAGGATGAAAAGTGAGATGTTTTGATGAATTAGTTTTTCAATCTGTTTTTGTTGTACAGTCGCTGCATAAAGTCTGGCGACATCGATGAATGCGCCAAATAAGCGAAACTACGATTTTGAGTGGCTCCAGTGATTCAAAGGTGAGGGGTGGGGAGGAGAGATAGAGAGGAGGGGTGTGGGAAGGAGGTGAAAGAGTGACCAGAGTAATCGTGAATTGGAACCTCGTCTTGGAGGCTAGTGAATTAAGGGGATTATGTTGCCGATATCGCCAGACTTTATGCGGCGACTGTACATAATCATTAATGCTGCAAGGGAAGAAAGAATTTATCTGTTTCACTGTGAATTCTCATACTCTGCTGCTTTTGTTTGTTCTTCAGATGTAATGTGGGAGTAAAAAATATCTGTATCAACCTGTAACTCCTAAGATACAAAATTTTCTAGCAAACATAGCCTAGTGTGTAAACCTAATCTCCCTTGCAGTTCCCAGCCCATTTCCAGTAGATTAGTCACATCAATAGATTAACATATATCACAGGTAACACACAAATTCTAAGGTAGACTGATCTTCGGTATTACATATGGACAAATATATGAAGGATGATTTAAATGAAGCAAACATTTAGGACAACATCAAAAAGCATGACCACTTCACAATTTTGACGATAATATGGATCAATGTGCATAGAAAGCATGAATTTGTAGCATTTTTACAGCGAATTCTGATGCTATTAAGATTTGGTACACTAATGCTAACGCTAATCTGTAATTAAAGGCTATTAAACTTGCCTAATTATTAACATATTTCACCCCACAGAGAGATAAGGGCATGAATTGTACCCTATGGGCAAAAAAAATGCTATTTTGCATCAAGTTTATCAATTGAAAATATGTATTTAAAATAATGAAGTTTTATCTGACAAATTTTCTGATGTACAATTATAACTAAGAATCCCAAAAACTGAGCTTCTGATATGGAGGGGAAATTTAGCTTTCTCTCTGACGATGAATTATTCTTGGGTCTAGGGCATTATGAAAGAAATTTGAGCACACACAGTAAGGACTCATGGCTATACTACTGACCTAGAATTCCAAGTCATATTGGATGACCAATCCCTTGCATATACAGCAATTCACTGAACACTTAAGTTTGTTGAATGAAAATAAAAAAATACATCAAATTCCTTGGGCAAAAGTGTAAAGGTAAGACCAAAGGTAGCGTACTGCTAGGATTTTCTGAGGAATTGACCAATGGGTTGGAGTGAAATTATCCACTTAAATCTTGAGTCCACCCACCTTACTGTGCATGTTTGAATTTCCCTGGAGATCGAGGCATAAGAATAATGAGTAAGCAATGGAAGCAAATTTTCCACTTCATCCTAAAGGGGTTGAAAATGGTGCACCTCAGTGTTTTGGGATACTTATCTCATGGTACAAAATTGGGAGCAATTGTGAGCAGTTTACTTGAAGGCACACTCCAACATAATCTTCAGGGCTTCTTAAAAACCCTGACAACAGAGTTAGTTCAATATCGAATCATTGGTTGAGATAGGAAACCTAACCAAGAACAAGCTTTGAAAAAAGTTCATTCATTATTTGACGGATGAGACATTAAATTTATATAATGTTTTATGATATGCAATTATAAATGGTGATAGGGCCTTCTTCTCTGACTGACTTGTCTTAGGCTCCAGTAATGAGGTTATCTTTTAACACCCAAAACTGAAATGTATGCAGTAATTTTTCCTGTTTAACAGAGCTTACAATTTGTGGGAAACCAAAGGCTTTGAAAGGTGGGTCATAAATCTATTCTCCCTAATCCCGTTGTATGAATGCAGTATGGCATAATAATGAGCTAGATTTATCCTCAACTACCTAAACTTTTGGAGCCGTTACTGAGGCAGACACAGGCACAAGCTGTAGGGAAAACAATAATGCAAACTATGTATTATAATTACTAAAAGTGAAATGCAGTTGGTGTAAGTATATGTCATTAGAAGGTTAAAGCAATTTCAATATATTAAATTACAGAGATTTTCCAAGAACAAAGTCAACATTAAACATAAACCATAAGACAGAAGCAAAAACGGATGCAACTACTTAGTAATTGGGGGATGAATCTTGACAAAAATAAGTGTCGTGCAAAAGATGATAATGAAAAATCATTGAGTTATAAAAAGATGTTCGTAAGCAGGACAAAAATAATCACAAAATATCTAATACATATGTTAAAAAAAGATTAATGAACAGCCTGTTGTGGAGCTTACCATTAAATGGTAATAAAACAAGGAAATAATTGAGGGAGCATGAGAATAGGTTGTATACATAAAAAATGTGGGTGTAGAGAAGGATAAGAATAGGACAACAAACAAAAAAAGAAGGCAACCAAAGCAGGAGTGAGCATAAAGGGTGAAAAAAGAAAGTTTAAGTAATCCTGCAGAGGTAGAATAGGTAGGTGAGGCAAGTAATAATGGCCAATGGAACACTGAAGGCTTATTCAGAAGATACAGTATTGGCGCAGGAGAAAGATAAACACTTATGAAAGAATTAATAGTGGCAAAAGTACACCAAATTGGAGAGAGAATTTTGGGAGGAAAGATCATAGGGTAAAGAAGAGTAGTGATGCCTCAAAGCCTATGATGGCTAGTAACACACTACATAATTATAAATAAAAGAAGTAGGGAACATAAGGGGACTATCTGAAACTAATATTTATAGAAATTAATTCAAGGTTGCCATCATTTGGGCATAACAAAGAAGTATATGGGCATGCTCAGACTGCCTATGTTGTTCAGGCTGACTTCACGATACTCCATTGAATGAAGGAGGGACACATAGATAAACAATCCCATGAATATGTTCTTCATTGAAGAATAAAATTTTGGTAGTCGGTATAATGTCCAAGAGTTTTGCAGAGGAGGGGTAATAATGGAAACTATTATAAAAGAGGCAGTGGACCAGTTCAGAATGACGCTTAGCTAAGTACCTTAGTGATCATTAGCACAAAAATTCCAGAATCCTTCAAATTACCTGGAGAGATTTTTGTTAGCAAAGGTTTGCACCAATGGGAGAAATGGGACAGCATTAAGTGCCTGTCATAAAAACATATATTATCTATCACTATAACATGAAATTAAAAAAAAAATACAACCACTACAGACTGATTTAGATATTTCAAACAACAAGTGAATTTGTGCATTTGAGGCCAAGTAATCTATGCTATTATTAGCAACCTATGTATTTAAATCTTGGTTAACTTTGTAGTAGATTTAGAGAAAATTGGTCTATCCATAACAAGCATTGCCTAGAACCACATACATTTCTTAGTTATCACACACAAATGACAATGTACACTTTGCTGTTAACTGATGCATGTGCAAAAATAAAATTTAGGAAATGAAACAAAATATTTGCTAAAGCATTAGGTCAAAAGATCTAAGCATGCCTTTGAAATTACACATGGTAACATTTTCCAAACATTTTACCTAATTTGTGCAAAATTTAAATTTTGAGTACAAACCATTGTGAAGACATTTGGGGAACAGGACACATAGAGGAAGTTCCCAAAACTAGACTGATTCAGACCAAAAACAATCTCTCTTCAAAGACTAAATTTCTATTATACAAGCTATTATACTTCATGCTCCCACTTTAATTTAACTAACACTTTTATTAAAATCTAGGGATCTTGAGCTCTGCGGCCTCTTAAAGTAACAAGCTATAAAAATCTCCAATGATCATAATAAATTGGCACCACTCGTCAAAATTACACAACAATTGCTGAGTTGGCTGGCGGGAAAAAGAGCAATTCCACACCAGTGACCAACCACAACCTCTCAACCAGAAAACTCTCCTGTGGTGGTTTACGGGAATGCTACTTCCTCACCAGTGACAACCACAGACACACACACTCAACCCAAGTAGAGATCCTTCACTAGGGCTCATAAGACCCTGCTAAGGATGCCTGGATTATGAAAACAAACACACTCACAAGCACTCAAGAAGTCACTCACTCACACACTCAAACGGGCCCAACTTCTGGGAGAATCTAACTCAAAAGAACGTAGTCAAAAAACGGCCTTCCCCCCAGCCTTCACATCACATCTTTCGCCCCTCACCTCCCCCACTATTACCTCTCTGCCCTCTCCCAAAACCAAACATCATTGGTTCCCCCATCCCTCTCCCCCCTTTTCTTTATTTTTGTATTTATTCTTGGTTGTCCTCCTCCCAATTCACTTACAACATTGTGTTGCAAGTGACTACTCCCTTCAGTTCGCTGAAATGGGCCACCTTGTGGCCGAAATACTCGTATCTGACACACACCCTCGTCTTTTCTTGTTTTTGTGCCATTTTTTGACTATGCTCATTTGAGCTAGATTCTCCCAGAAATTGGGCCTGTTTGAGTGCGTGAGTGAGTGATTTCTTGAGTGCTTGTATTCATGACCCAGGCATCCTTAGCAGGGTCCCATTAGCCCTAGTGAAGGATCCCTATTTGGGTTGAGTGTGCGTGTCTGTGATTGTCAATGGCGAGGAATTAGCATTCCCGTAAACCACCACAGGAGGGTTTTCTGGTCGAGAGGTTGTGGCTGGTCACTGGTGTGGAATTGCTCTTTTTCCCCCAAACCAACACAGCAATTGTTGTGTAATTTTGATGAGTGGTGCCAATTTATTACGGCCAGTGGAGATTTTTATAACTTGTTAACACTTTGATTACCAAGCATTAGGTTTAGATGGAGATGCCTCATAGCACTATGGGCCAAGTTTTAGCTTGACATGGTCTCCAAACAACTTTAATTCCCATGGCTATCCCAAATGGGTGGGAACTCAGGTCAGCCACCTTGCCATCATAAAAAAGTATGGTGCTGTCCTGAGTGCCACCACACATGCATATGGTGCACATGGATTCCCATTGCCGAATGCAAGGACGTATAAGAAATACCTAAAATTATTCAAACTCCAAAAAAATGAATCTCATACTTTTGAGGAAAATTGAATGCACGCATCAACCTTGAAAAAAACTGCAGCAAATTAAAAAAAGAAGAAGAATCACCAGAATGCTTTGAACTTACGTGGGAAGAGTGAACTATTAGCTTATTTGTAAAAAGAACTATTTGTTTGCTTGTAACACGCAGGATAAAATATTTTCAACTGATTTTGACAGTAGGGAACTTAAACTCATAACTTATTCATTGCAACTAATCATCTGAAAAGATCAGTGCTCCATTCAGCATCCCAGTTACATTTGGAATACATTATTATTCATAGCCACAATACATTGAAACCATTCATATTTGCTGGATTTGACCTTGAACTAGGATGAATGTTGCATAATATAATATCTTTATTAATATGTTGATCATTACAAATGCCATGCATGCATGCCTGGTGTGAGGAAACTGGCATCTTTATTGAGTGAAATGACAATTTGGTCCTCTCTTACATTTAAATCACAACAATACACATGCCCTGAGCTGTGAAAAAACCCATCCAAGATAGGACTTGAAGATATGAACCCAGAATTTGTAGGCTAAGGCTATATCACGCAGTCACTGAACACACCATGCCACACAACCTTGAGGTGGCCAGCAAGGCAATTCATCCATGAAGATAAATCCATTTTAACATTCAGCAAGCACCACTAACTATTAGAATGATAAAGGCTCCCACTTGGCTAATCCCACTGACAAAATTACAAATATTTTTTTTGAAACTATGGTTTATTCCCAATTTTTGTGAACATTTTCAGTCAGATGCATTGTCAGCATTAAAACGTTTTAAAGTTTCTATGGAGGTGAATAAATGCAATAAAAATTAATAGAAAATTAATAATTCAAGTATGTAACTCATATAAAAAATAAACAAGAATGAGGGGAGACTGAAACCAGAGCAAATAATTCAGAAGCCTCTTAGTTGTTAAGCATTTAAGTGATCGCAATGAACAATATTATATGATCATGGACGTGGATTCAAAATCCACTTTCTAGAAATTATTTGACTTTCTGGTTCCTCAACTATCTAATAGTTGACACAATGGCTCCCAAATCATATTATGCTTAAAACGTTGCTGGTTATATTCAACGTCAACTTTCCTTTATTCAATAGAAAAAAAACCAATTGCACCAAATATATACAAGTAGTTATATCAGTTAAATCTATCAAATCCGACAAATGAACAAAATTCTAAATTTATCATCACAATACGATATGAACACACAAGGATCCCATTAATATGACAAAAAGTATGATTATTAATAATTCGGAAACCAACAAGTACAGAGATCATCAGTGATAACTTTATTTCTCACGCTTCTTTCCCATACTGAGAATTAAAGTTCTCCGTTGGAATGCTTGGTTTCAAAGTAAACACTTTAAGGGTTTCAATGAAGTAACATGCGGCGAACGATTTAAATTTTGTTGTAGCTATACGGAACTACATATATAAGCCGAAAATAAGAAACAAAATTATAAAATAACAACGTTGACTGCATTGCTTCATCATTCAACAAAAGGAATGCTAAGGAACAAAAGTTTAACGTCATTCCAGTAATACGGAATTAAAAATAATCGCATAAGTAACAATACGCAAAAAAGAATGTATACATACCCAGCTATAAGAGCAGATTCAGGAACAAGTTCTCGAAGGTTGAACGCAAGTCGGTGAGGTAAACGACTAAATAGAGGCTGATTTGCAGCTCGCACGAAAGGACCATATGATCCTTGAATCTGCCAGGTGAGTACACAATATCACAATTAATTCCCAATACACTAAGAAACTCATAAAAAATTTGAAATGAGGATTATTATTCAATATTAATGCGCATGAGGTCTTTTTACAAGGGTAGGATTAAAAAAAATACACAGAAGACTCATAAATTGATTATCATATATCTACGTCGAACATATAAACAACCAGCGTGAATTCAAATATATGAGACAGAAATTTATAAGCTTTAAAAGGAAATGATTAACTGAATTATTTAGCAGGCCGGCCAAGAACTACTCTCGCGTTACTGACTGATGGCTATCGTTTGACATCTTCAACGGCTGCCCAGACAGGAAATTGAAACCATTCGGAATCATTAAATTTCATAGTCTCCGTTTCAGAAATATTATAAATGAATTTAAAAATTTATATTCTACCTCTCTCTGGTACAATTTCTGAAGTAAATGCGATTTCCTTTTCTTATTATAATTTATAGGTTTTCTTTTCGATGAGGCACAAAGCTCCATGTTCGGCGACTTTGTTGCGCCTCGCGGACTTCACCTTCGTCTGCTCAAGAATCAAGGTGCAAAGACAAAAGAGTGTCGAAATCACTGAAAGTTATTTGTTGCAAACATTTCGTGGTAATTGATTAGTTAACATGTACTGAATCCATTTCACAGCTGTATAATATTAAAATATGAACAGCAAATTTTCTGAATCACTTGTTGTTCTCGTGGTACACACTTCTATGCAGGGTTTTGCAGGGTTTATTTTTACCAGGAAGGACCGCAGAAACAATGTTATATACTTTGTTGAATTACTCGTGCTATGGATATAGATTTAGCGGCATCCGACTTTTCACTACAATTATATCGCATTTTTGAATATAGTTTTGAGTTACGCTAAAACTATACAGCACTTTGGTACATTGTTCTCAACGTAGTTAAATATTGTAGCGATTGCATATAAAAGATAACTGAGCTACTTATGAGTAGGTGTATTGAATGATTATACTTTTGTTTTGAGGGTTTTGAGTTTAAAATGGAACGGTCAATAATGTGCAATAACATACAATTAGTGCGGAATTATGATCATCGAATAAAAATATTTTACCGGTAAAAAAGTCTCATTTTAATGTTAATAGAGTGTTATTTAAAGTGGGTATAATCTTAAAAGAGATAGTGTTTGTCATAACTTATTTTATATTCACTGTAAGGTATTTTTAAATGATTTTTTGTCAATTCGATTTACAATTGGCGCCTTTAGGAGCTTGCTGCCATCTACAGCCTGATCACCACACTAGTACTTGGAAGCAAGAGTTTTGAGTGTGGCCGCGCTGGCGTCGAAAGCGGCGTGTGGGGAAGTCGCTGACCAGGGTGTGTGGAAGTAAGGGTACGGAAATGTGTATGAAGCAGGAATTGCACATCGGAATTTTGAAAGGCGTTCGGAAGGAAATTGTGTTGTAAAATACCCACCTATAAATTTGTTTCCTTTTGACCTAGATCAATAACCAACGAGGAAAATTTTGGCGGCACTGTTACCTCGCAACAACATAATTTTCCCGTCTTGTGATAACCTGAACGCCAGTTGGAGCGCGGAAACGGTGGAGTTTCAAAGACTAAGCAGTCGTTGACCTTTGCATCAGTAGTCGGCACTCGAGTGCGTGAGTTGTGCAGGGAAGGCTCATGACTTGAAAAGTGGCGGTGGCACCACGGAGAGTGAGTGTAGGCGAGCAAACTACTCGCTAGAAGCAGAGAAGAGCCCCGGTGGCCTCCCCTCCCCGCAATCTACATTCCCTGATCGATCAAAGTGTTGGCTGGCGGGTTGCGTGGCGAGGGTTGGGGGCAAGGAGCCGTTCGGGGGCAGAGAGGGGAGGCGGCGAAGAGGGGAAAAAGCCTGAAGGGTGGGGGAAGTGTGGGGGTTGGCAGAGGGCACGGCCTGGGATAGGAAGACCTCCCCACCAGTGTCTCGTGAACCATCCAGCGACACTTTTCGCGATAAGGGAAAACTCTGGTGCGGGCCGTCGGCCTGAAACAGTTTTCGTGCACAGTGAACTCATTCGTTTGCTTTTTTTACTCCATTTGGTTTTTCAACTTTTCCGTCCCGGGAGCATGAAGAGGATAAACAAGGATTGAAAGAGGATTTTTTTACCCCCCAAGGAGACTGCAGAACCTGCCGTTTTGGATATTCGAGTGTTTTTTTCCTCTTTGGCGTTTCTCTCCCCACCACTTGGCTGAAATCGTGTCTTGAAGGAGTCAACGCTCGAGGGAAACGAGGAAGAGTGTTGACCAGTGAGAGTGTGTTGTTTCGCCGCCGTCGGAATCCCTCCCGACGAATGACAAGGCATAAAGTGAACGCCCCCTTTCTCTTCCGCCGTTGTTTCTAGCCAACACAAAGAGTCTTCCTATTTCCGCCGTCCGCGTTAAACGCACGTGCCTGGAGACCCCCCTCACGACAGAGAGAGAGATAGAGAGGAGAAGAAGGAAGAAGTCCGTAGCATTCACCTCCGGTCGCCGCCGCGCAGACGGCGCCGCTTGACCCTTTATTCGGTCTCGGGATGCCCCGAGGCGCCGGGGTGGCCTGCGCAGCGCCGCGGGCGTCGCGCCGCGCGCCGGCTGCCCTCCTGCCCCGCCGCTGCCCCTCGACAACACCCTGCGGTCGCCGCCTTCCACTTCCTCCGACCGGACAGATAGACTCCTCGGCCTCTCTTGCCGATTAGTCGGGATGAGAGCAAAACGGTATGTTTGGTCTGAAAATATGTTTAATAAAATGCCATTCCCGCCATTCCACGTACCTACGGTCGAAAGGGGCCGATTTCCTGACACTCTCTCCAACGACTGTCCCTTGTCCGGCGGAAACACACTTTCCCCCCTTTCAAGAGTAAGAGGGAGTATAGGGGATGAAAGCTTTGGAACAGCACGTTCCAGATCAAATCTTTGATTTGCCAACGGGGACGGTTTTCGGGACGGAAATTGCTTTTGAGAGAAGCGGTGATTCGCAATTTCTCCAGCAGATTGATCCTCTCCCTTCCCGCTCTGATGCGATAACTATCTGGTTTGTTACTTCATGTGGGTTTTTATTCTGGAAGGATTGGTTATTTTTGTTCGCGGCAGAACTCTCCTTGACGATTAAATGGCGTTTGGGCTCACGCTTCTAGTCAAATGTGTCCGTTTCTCTTTTAAATCCATGTCGCCATTCGAATATTGTTGCCCATCTCCACATTATTTTTGTTACGTTAACGTCGTGGTTAAATTTATTGGAGTAAGGGAATATTTTGGAATAATTTAAAAATTCACTGTTATTACCCTTAAATTTTTCAAATAATATACTCGGAATACAAGTAATTTTGAGTGATGAATGGAATAAAGATTGGATGAATCAAGGGAAACGTCATTTTCTGGAAACCTTAGAAAGGAAAGAATTATTTCCAGCGTTATTGTGAGAATTTTTTTAATGCTCGCGCTAGATAAGTTTTTTCCCTAAATGTACAGTGCAGCGGCAAATGTTTTGCTATTGTTATCTATACTGTAGGCAATGGTAACATTTTTGTTTCGGTAAAAACTCCCTTCGGTGTATCTTTTTTATAGTATTCAAATCGTTGGCAGAAACGATCCTTAAGTCGTTTCTACCCTCTGTTTCTAGTTCTTGATTGTGGTGATATAGTTGTTTCAAGTATTTGGTTAATTTTACCTAAAAACTACAATCACTGGCTCTGCTCTTTCAGTACGCTTCACTGTGTTCAATTTCCTTACATCTCAGTTTCAATGGATGTTTTCAACAGATATTCATTTCAGGACATTAACCTACACACTGGAGGAGGCAATGATTTTAGATTCGTGGGAAAAATAACTTTCTATATAAAAGTATATCTGCAAGGTGGGATAGAAATATAGTTATTAAATTACGTATACAATATTGTATAGCAGAGGTGACCAATTGTATCGGCTTGGCCGGGACGATAATGGTTTTGAGGTTTCTGTACTGGTTTCCCGAAATACTACAAAATATTAATTTGAACCCGTCTTCAAATTTTCTTATTAAAATGGATGAAAACCCATTCAAAAGTGAAACTAAAAATATTTACAGTTTAAATTTAAAGGAAATAACCTTTTCCTTTAATATTTGATTTATATTATTCTTCTGTTGACATAAGAAATGGTTGATACATATTCGTTTATTTAGTTATAATGCCCTAAGCACTCGAGGAAGTTGCACCAATCGAGGTTTAGAAATAAGTTAGCTATGCAGGGCTGATAAAGAGTGATAAGATTTCCAACGTTTCACGCGATTAGTATAACGTGCGTGCCTATGCTCCTGGGGAAACGAAAGTTTATTCCGGTTTAGTGGATCATAAATCTGTTCATTTTATGTATATGAGGACGGAAACTTCATTCGAGAATAGTCAGCATCATCTTACGCTTCTGAGTTTGTTTTTCTGAAAGCCACTGAAATGCAAAGAAAATAGGCGCAAAAATGTTAACTAAACCGTTCTGTTTAAATGAAGTAACATGAAAACTTGACCCTGGATGTACCATTATGGCTCCTTTACCGATAGCTACTGCCTGATTCAAGTTTTAACGAGTTAGAAATCGAATTTTGAATTCCTCATGGATATTATATTTTTCAATATTTACTATTGTTGCCCACTGACCAAACGCTTACTTTGTGCGAACTAAGGAAACAGTTGTTTCACTTTGCTAAGTTGTTAAACAACTGAGTATCTCTAGATACAAATCTTATGAGTACCATTCTTCTCATAAGCACTCATTTATTCTTTTCCCTTAATTGCGTTTAGCGTTCATCCTTTTTCATTTCCTTTCCCACTTAACCTGGAACTACCACAGCGTGCAGCATCTCATTGCATCTTTATATTTCCTCTCTCTTCCTATTCCGCCTCAAAGAATTTCCACCAGCAACATTTACTCTTTTCTTTGCCTGCCATATATGACTTTGTTTGTTCAAGTTATTTTCGCAGTATCTTTCCACGTGAACATCTTAAAAGCACTTTGTCTACGCTCGATCTACGTTTTTCAATGCTGAAATACATTGAGCTACATCTTATTTTCGTATCCCTTATTTCCTTAGGTTTCTTCTAATATTTCCCTTTTTTACCCTTTCACCTCCAGTTATATGTTTTTGCTAATAAATGGTTTCTACCATGATCTAATTACAATGATCATTCAGATCACAAGCCTTACCTGTTTGCGTGCATTGTTCCTCCTTTCCAACTTTATGCCTTCCTGTCATTGTTTTTCCAAACCTTAATGGGAAATCTCATTACTTTCGTTTGATTTATGATTTTCCATCGTTCCATGATCTATTTATCTTTCTGTGTGTTTTTTTTGTAAGTTCATTTGGCTGTCTCCTGAGCTAAAACTTATCATAAGCTTATCAGTGCTGACTTAAAAGCTTACAGCTCAAATTTGAACCTAAAAATAGGGGCCAGTCTTGGTCACTCATTACCTCGCTTCCTTACCGCTCTGGAATCTTCACGCTCGGTCTTCTCTCACGCATTATTATTCACGAAATTGTTTTTAAATAAGACGTGTCTCTTTATTTACTTTTCAGTTCCTTCATGATAAATAATCTTGCTCAATTTGATCTGTTGGGAGGCTTCTTAAAATACAGTAGTTTGTTCTATTTTACTCCCTATAAGTGTTTTATTCACTATTATGGGGCAAATGATGTTATTAATCTACCTTCACTTTATCCCAAACTTTCACTATACCTTTCTCTAATGTCTTTTTTCTTCCCTGATTTGGCCCCTTTCTCATCTCGAAGAGCTGGTGCCGTTTTTACTCTTCACCCCCTGATTATTTATTTCTTAATCCGGCAGAGGGCGTCTACTTTTCTCTTTCTAAATGTTTCTACATAATGTCATTGCTCCTTCTAACAACACTTTCTCAGCTCCCTCCCCCTTTCTTGGGAGTAAAGCGCTCTTAATGCCTGGGCGAGTAATGATGTAATTCACTGTGCTTTGTAAAAGATGGTACGTGATACATTCTTTAGACTTAAATTCACGACGTTTTTAAGGATAGCCAGTTATTTAGGTCATATACCCTTCATATCACTTTTCACTACATTCTTCTATTCAAATGAATCAGTTCCTTTGCTTGGATTCGGTACCTCTCTAATGTCGTAAACATTACAATGTAAAAAATTCAGCGGATTTCTCTGAAGAAGTCTGGATTCGACTTCCTGCTCTGTCGAGCGTATTTTTTGTCGTAATTAAATCAATGACAGTCGCGACAGATCAATTTTTTCCGACTAAATCTGAATGGCATATAACGATTTTCGTAATTTTTCCCACTTCGCAGTGACTGTTGGCTATGCTAGGGGTAGTAATTTAGCTAACGTGCTTCGACGGCTGAAGTCACTTCGCACATACTGTCTTCCACTTTCAGACAGGGGCATCAGCATTCGGATGAATAGGAAGTTCACCTCTCCAAATTCAGGCATAGCCCAACGATGTCTCACTTCGGTGATTGATCGGGAAACTTCCACCGTCAAAGGCTCTGGTAATTACACAGGAATTATTTAGTTGTGCGGTAGGCATGATAATCCACTCTTTACATTTAAAAAAATTATTGTTATTTTTTGTCCAAAGGATCTTGATCATTTAGATGTTTATAATATTTGGATATTTAGGGCGAAGGAATCAGAATTTAAAAAATCACGCTTTTAGAAATAATTTAAATTATATTTTTGGCATCCAATGGGAGAGGCTGCTGACGATGATCATATTGATTATTTTTTATTCTGTTACATTTTGTATTGTTTTGGAAACTTTGTTGCGAGAATTTTAGCTATTCCACCATTATGATATGCCTCGCGGATTGTGAAGTTATCATTGCCCTCCTGTTTACGTTTTCAATCTCTTCCGACTTTACTATTAGTTTTTTAACTAGGATCTAACTTTTCCTAGCGATTTCTCTGGATAACTGTATGTTCTGTTGAATTCCAGCATTAATAAAAAATAAAAAAATACATTTTGCAAGTAGTATACAATACTAAAAAAATAAATAAATATAGAAAAAAAAAATATATTTTCCTGTGGTATGGAATATTTCTGAGTTGATTTTCCTCTTCAGTTACGTTCTACTACTTATCGAATCTTTTTGAATGCTGTTCTTATTTGCATGGGTGTGCAGCACTGTAATGTGGTCGATCGCGCCAGTCACGTCTACATCCGTAATTGACTTGAGTTGCATTACCTCTCGGATTCTCCGAGGAGGAGATGATTGTAAGGAGTCGGAGGATCCTAAATGGAATCCTGGGTATGTAAGAAATGGAGAAGAACGATCCATCTTTCTATTATTGGAAAAGTCTAGCCATTAATCTGGGGGATAAGAAAAATGTTTCCTATAGCATGTCGAAGAATCATTTTCTATGGTTAGCCATTACCGTTATGAACGGCAAAAGTGGTGAGTTCTGCGAGTGCCTATTGCGTTACTGGTGAAGTCTGTAATATATACTTATGTCTTACGAAAATTTACTCTGCTGTTTCTCTTCCTTTCCTTCTTCTTTTTTCCGTTAGGGAATATAGCATCCTAATGAAGCCACGCCGTTTTTTTTACTGCTCCTGTGTCAGATTGGGGTCAACATCATGATTTGAAAATTCATTCTTGACAGGACTCGTTTCTGATAGTTTTAATGGTTAAGGGTTATTTCATTTTTTAAAAGAAATGATTGGTAAAGCAGATCATTTTTTTGTGGTTTAAATATTCTGGATTATTAGCTACAGTAGTTTTAAAGTCGTTGTCTTTTTTCTTTTTTTTCTTTTTTTCTTCGTCTTTTTTTAGTCGATTTATAATCGGAATATTAATTTTTGTAGCCGAAAATTCATTGCTGATGTCCCAAAGTGGATTTTACCGCAGACCGCGAACTAACTTGTTATCTCATGTTGGAAGCTATTTTATTGGGTGAATAACGAAGTCATTTGGCTTGAAAATATCAGCCGATTTCAATTAATGTTTGTGGATTAAAAAACGAATTTAAAATCAGGGATTGAGCTCGTTAAATATTTTAAAATAATTTTTCTCGAAATATTTGATTGATACCTTTAATTATTATTAAAAGGTTGTAAATTAATTACAAGATGAATAAATGGATAATTTTCCTTTCTCAGTCAAAGTGTTTAGAACATTAATGCCGATAAAAAATCAAGTCTTTCCGACTGAAACTTCTGCATTTCTCTTTCCCTGCTTTATTCCCTTTTTACTCTTAAATGAAATCTCAGAGATAATGTGAAATTATCTATTGCGGAGGAAAATGAAAATGGAAATTTAATCTATTATTTTTGGTTCTCTTTTTTATGTTTAATTATTCAAAATTTATCAATAGCCTCTTGAGGCTTCATGACACACCCACAAGCAACAAAATACAATTGTGCACTGGTATCGTATTGAAAAATATATTCTTTTTCCTGTTTGTGGTATGTTTTGAGTGTTTTTTCATCGTCATATTTTTACATTAAATTTTTATTATTAAAAATGACAAAGAAATTACAACACATTGACATAGGAAACAATTTAAAAAGAATTGTAACGAAAACACAAATATTTTACATTAAATGACCAAAAATATCCACAATCAAATTTCATTTACGAGTCCTGAGCCCTAACAGGCTCATCAGAAGGTGCTCTTTTTAACTCTTTAAATTACCATATTACTGTGTCATATACCTAGAATGTATTCATAGAATGATATACAAGAAAATACAATGTCTCCCAATTATCTTTAATATCACATTTCCAACAAATGCTTCTTTATTTATTTTTTTAACTTCTGTATATGTTTTCAAACCATGTATGTCCTTTGGTAATTGGTGAAACCTTTTAGGTATAGTCACTGTCATTCTGTTTTCGCCACATTCATTAAAATACTTTGGGACTTCATAATAGTGCACATTTCTTTTCCCCATCATGTGTACATTCTGTTTCAATTTTTTATATTTATTTGAGAAATAATTGTCTATAACTAAAACACATGTCAACAGTTTTTCAAGTGGAAATATTTGTATTATTTTGTAAATACTGTCTTTATGACTTGTATTTGGTTTCGAGGACCCTCTGTTATCACCCTATATATTATACGAAACCATTTTAACATTTGCTCTAGATGCTCTTAACTAGTTGCTATTTTTTTCAAGTAGGAGTCATCAGTTATGGCAAATTTTGAAGGAATAATCATTGGCCAACATATTACCTAGAAAATATAATATCGTTACATAAACTTAACAAGTTTCGTATGCTTTGATTATTTTAGCGTGTGAAAAAGCAAAGAGCTAATTATATTTCGTGATGAGACTAAGTGGATTTCGATAACTACAGGCAAGATCACCCTTATGCTTAGCTTTTTCATCAGACGATTGAAAGGTGGCCGTTTCAAATTTTCTTAGTCTTGGGTTTCTAACTGATTTCCATATCTACCCCGAAATTGATACATACATTTTGTGTGCACATATCGGTAATACAAGTATTTATAGAGGCAGGACATAATGATAAACTAATTGACCTTGGGGGTCAAGAGGATTGTCCATTATGGCATAGTGATTACGGTCGAATCAGTCGGTCAATGCTCGTAATGTATTATAGGCGGGACGATTTTTGAAAATATGGTATATTTATGAAGTAATTAAATTATAAATATTTAGCTGTAGCCTCCTATAAATCCATAGTGGTGAGAATTAGTGGAGCATTGGCGACGAAAGAGAATAATTAGAACTGACGCAACCCTTCCCGCATTGTGTAAGCATAATGAATGAATTTAGAAAAAATATATCTAAATCGTAAAAAATAAGAAATCTAAAATGCAATGTTTATTTTTACGTAAGAATGAACTACTGGAAGATAGATGAAGAAAAGTGATTGACATGCGTTAAAGAATGACAAAGAACCGACATCCACTCTGAACTAACACATAAAGCACTTTTAGTTTAACAGATTTAGATTCATATGAGAAAACGTGATTTGGAAAGAGGGAAGCAAAGGAGGAGATATATTTAAGCATTATGGATTGAATGTTGAGTAAAAAAGGAACTTATGGATATACAGAAAGTTGGCAGAGGAAGAGGGTGCCATGAAATCACGCATTTGTCGAGGAAAAAGCGGCTATAATGGCGGAAGAAGAGAATTTTTAATGCTTTCATATCTAACTTTACTTGGGTAAACAGTTTACTCTCTGTAGGAACTAATGTAAATTGGTGGAGAGTAATATAATAATTTAGTGAAAGAGACTCGCTGAATAAAACCACTCAAATATATGAATATTACTTACACTATTATGGCGGTAAGTATGTAATTGACGGATAGGCATCGCAGCATCTATCATCAACAAAAGCATTTGGATTTAGGCCACCCTATGTTAGTGGGTATTTTGTAGCTTTAAAATATATAAGAGGAAGAATTGCAACCACAGACGAATCGTAATATTTCTGATGATTTCTTTTTTTTTTTAATTTTCTGTAATGGGAATATGCAACTTTCGGAGAAAAACGGAGTATAAATAGGTAAATTTGACCAGATAAGCTCATTTGAAGTTTTTATGAACGTGTTGGACAAGTTTCTGGTTTCAACCTTTGCGTAAGATTCAATTTTAGCATAATAATAGGTGACTAAAAAAATGATTTGGTCTTTTTTAACGGGAATTTAAAAAATTTATTTCTTAGTTTATAGCTATATAAAAATACTTAACCCATTAAAAATCGATGTGCTCAACAGGACTTCTTATAGCACTTTTATGAATTGCATTCTGTTTTCTGAATGCTTTTCGGTGGATATTGGTATTTAATCAAGCGATTTAGTTGCATATATAACTTTTAATATTTAACGTATCGTTTAGTTTCCTCGGTCTTTATTCACAATACCGCACAATTTAACGCGTATTGACCGCATATTTTTTGCTGCGTAACAATTATCATGCCGTCTTTGACTTTCACGATGAAGAAGATTGCATCAACAAATGATCTCACATAACCCACAAACCTCTATTTTGATCTCGGTTGCTTGAACGCGTCAGGGATAATGAAGTGGACATTAAAGTTGAATTAATGAGGCTTTAGACAAGAGGAAATCAGAGGGATATGACATTATTTTGAGGTAATTATCAGATTAATCACTAATGAAATATTTATTTAAATCAGTCAAACGGGGACAATTTCCATTTGGAGGACGAAGAAACATGGACGATGTTTCAGCAACGGAGACGAGTCACTCTTAGCAAATGATTTTTTAAGCGAATCATGATTCTCAAATTTTGAATGAGAAGTAAGATTCGACCCGGTTCCGCGCTCACCACGAATAAGTCTCGAGAAACAAAAAGGAGTTATCCATCTCCTCAACTTACACGGCGGCCTGCGTCGGGTTTTTTTTCCGGTTTCCCTCACGCCCTTGGAAAAATGCCAGACCGATAAGCCATCCTGGGTGAAAAGAGTTTCTGAGCTACAATATCAAACTAAAATTTTTTTAACATGTCGCTCAACACTAAAAATATTTGACTCAAACCCAGAAGAGGTGCCGCTTGCCTGTAGCAGGGTTGCTGTTCTAAATTTGTATAAACGACAAAAATTATCATTGTATATAGTACCCATGTATTGTAAACACTGTCAAATTGCAAATAAAGCATTGATTGACTTTACGTGAAAATTAAGAAGGCTGTAAGTCTTCCAAGAATGTGAAATTGCTCAACACAGACCGGGAGACTTGAATGATCCATTGAGTGACCTTGTGTTTATAACTGCTTCTCCCCTCCTCTCAGTCCACTTCTCCATGAATCAACCCCATCGTAAGGAGGCAATTTGATCGGAACCCTGACGAAGGTCTGCCTTCCATTCTTATTTCCTCATCTAGATGCATTGTGCTGAACTTCACGTGGGCTGGACTAACGTACTCGAAAAGACACGAGTTGGCATGTGATAAAACCTTCGGGATGCCCGGATTCGGTCAATGGTGGGATTTAAGGCGTCTATGAGGTCATCGTTAGGAAATAATTGACAGCAGTGCAAAACTTGCTCAAATAAATTATTGTCTCATGAGGGAAAGTATTGCGATGGAGTGACGTAAGAATGGCCTCGAGGTTGCGGTAAAGTTCCGCGTTTTTTGATGTTCAATCTCCTTGACAAAGTTTGTCCCATTTTATTTTTGCAAATTAGTTTTCGAAATTCGTCATTTCGCTCGGGATTGGAAGGGTGGAAAGTTTCGGGCGCTCTATCTGGCCTCCACCGTGTTGAGGCAGGGAGGGCTCAGCGACGCGAGCGAGAGGGAAAGGGAGTGGGAGTCAGAGGGAGGTCGCTGGTTATTCGATTCGGGTGTAGGAATGTCGGACGAGTGAGAGGGAGGGGAGATTGCTGCGTGGAGTGTGGTCGAGGAGGTGTAAGACCAGGGGCTTGAACATGCATACACACAAGGGGCGCCCCCTCCTCCTTCCCCCTCCTCCGAAACACCCTGTTCCTCCTCACTCCCACGCAATACCATTTCACACCTCCCACAAATCCACCCCGCTCCCTTTTTTCATCACGATTCTCTTCTTTTTCTTTTTCAATGTTTCAATTTTTCCTCGCGCCCCGACTTGCGGTGGCACACTGTCATGGCGAAGCATCGCTCTTTTTCCCCTCCCTTTGCAGCCGAGTTATTATTGTTCCTTTATCGACCTCAGGTTTTGCCAATTGCGGTCAATTCGATATATTTACATCTTATCCTGCGCTCCGCAGGGACACGTGGCAGGGGACGTTAGGACACCAGCCATTAAAAAGGGAGTGAATAGGGAAAAGGGATTGGAAGAGGGATAGGACGAGAGTAAAATATATGTTAATGGAGTGCCTCGCTGTTTCGGGAGTAGTCACTAATGGTGCGTGGGAAGAAGGTATTTTTGTACTTTTCAATTTGCCTGCGTATCTCTCTTATTTTGTCACCAGTTTCAGTTACAGAGAGACATATAGTGCGGTGTTAACATAGTATCCTCCATGCTACTCTGAAACTCGCCCGATCTGAAGTTTTCAAGTAATGTTAACCTCAGAATTTCATACTGGCTCCCAACCTAGTCCTTTTCGTCGCCTTTTTTCCTCTATGTTCGCTCGTGGAAGTTTTTAATGAGGAGAAGACGAAACAAATTTAGCCGGACACACACAGCCATTCCCTGATGAAGAGAATACCTGGGCGGGACTCGATACTCACGAATTAAGGATAGTAAGGGAGGACTTCGCGCCACCAAACTAAGACCGGCGTTTTTTTCCTTTCGTAATTCTATATACCTATTACGATTAAATTTTCCACGTAGGGGGGAGAAATAAAAAAATTGTCATCTTGTCGAGGTGGTCCCCCACAGGACTGTTTCGTCTTGTCCCTGAATTCACTTTTCACTTCCCCGCTCGACTCTCTCTGCCTCTTACCCACTAGGGTTGCGAGGCATTGGGAAATGGCGTGTAGGGGTAGTTAAGTGGCGGGGTGAGTGCAAGAAGAGGGACAGGGGAATGTGGGAGAGGTGAGTGGCGGGGGTTGCGTTCACCGTCCCGGCGAGAGGCGAAATGGACGTGATCCCCAGTTCTTCTGACGATACGCCTTCGCGGCGGTTGTGGGGTCCACCACCCCCCCGTTAACTTTTTCCCTCCCTCCTTACCTCCCCATATACCTTTCCCTTGGCGCTTGCGCTCCTCGTCTCTCTTCTGCACCCTTTCCCCCCCCCACCCTCCTCCCCCGCACCCTCCCCCCTCCGCCTCGACATTTCCCCTCCCCTCCCCGCCCTCCCGCAAGGGCACGTCCACTCGGGCGGTTGTTAACCCTGGAGGAATGGGAGCGGCGTAAAGAGACGCGGATGGGAGGGGGAATGCGTTCCGTGGGGGGCGGGAGGTGGTGGCTTTTGGGGAGGAGGAGGAGGCACCCCTCCGCCCTCCACGCTCACTCCCCCTTAGCGCCGCTGGCGCGTGGTGGGGGGCGAGGGGAGAGGGCGTCGTAAGGAGGAGTGCATGGCGTCGGCTTTGCAAGTCTCCTCACCTCTCCCTCTCTTTCACCACCGCCACTAATCCGTCCATTTGGAATTTTTCACTCCCTCTTTCTCCTCCACTGATCATAGTCATAGTCTCATTCTCTTCCTCAGTATTCCCTCTCGCTCTTCCAGCTCCTCTCCATCAAACAAATGATAACAGAGGGCATTTCGCAAAGGAAACTGTTGTAGGCGTAATTTGGTGGAATTTATTCATTACGGAAGAATTAAAATAACTTTGTTAACTCCACTAGTATATATTATCACGACCCGGGTTTCAACACTTGGTGTCATCTTCAGGTCTTGGTGTCTTCTTCAGGTGAAGATGACACTATGTGTTGAAATCCGGGTCGTGATAATAAGTACTAGTGGAGTTAACGAAGTTATTTTAATTCTTCCGTGATGACATTTCGTGTATTTGTTGATTCTCGGGTCCGATTCATAGTCGACACTTTAGGCTAAAGTATATTTTAGATGAGCTTAAGTGTCCTTTATGCGTTTCATAGACGTCACTTTAGACGAAATAACGGTAAAGTGTCACTTTACCATAGAGTGCTCCCCGGAGCTCACTTTACATGCTAAAGGATCTTTAGAGATAAACAAAAATGTTGTAAACGAAGTTGAAATTCTTATCGACTGGGTTGATATCGCCGAGGAAATGGAAATGCTGGCGAAAAACCATCCCCGGAGATACATTAGAGCCATGGAAAATCCGTTTGAATATTTCCGGGAAGATGAATTTATTCGTCGATACAGGTTTTCAAAGAATGTCGTGAATGAAATTTTTGCAATCATCGTTGAAGATATACACAGACCCAGTAGATCGGCTATCTCACTAGATGGTCCTCTTCCGCCAGTTTTAGCAAGGTACTGCTATGAAGAGCAATTTGACTTCCTGGTTGAATGTTTAATGTTTTCCCCCGACTTTTTCAACATCTGCCGTGGCCATCGGTTTCCATTAGGAAACCATCGCCATGCCATGCCATGGCCATCGGTTCCAATTCCATTACTGCATTAAATTTTTCTTCGATTTTCTACCACCCACGATTTTGTTATTTGGTGGATGTCGCGTCTGTTTTTTTTATTTTCCACCAAATGGCGGTATTTGTCTGTTATCTCCAGAAGATCTTTTTTCAAAAGCAGTCAGGTGAGACATCCTTATGCATTCAACTTCCATTATCCACCCAAATATAATGCTAACTATGGTGATTATTAAACTTACAAACCCAACAAATGAAACTAAAAATAAATTGAAAAAACGAGCAAAACCAACGTTAACTCCCCAACGCTAACTATTACAGAAGTGCGAATATTAAACATACTAGCACAATAAATGACTCTTAAACGAAACTGAAAAATAAATAAAACCATAGGTAGCTCCCTTTACTAGCTTTGCCAAAAACAATTGACCAAAAAAATAAAACAAATATCGAAACTTATTGACGTATTTCCTCATTAATTAATTAAAAACGACTATTTATGATATTAAGAGACAAGAAGAAAAAACCTAAACTTAGAACGATAAAACAAACTCCGCACCTTACTACGTTAAAAGAAGGAAATAAAACCCAAAGGAACATCGTGAATGCCACAACATCTCGGAGGAATGGTTCAATTGAATCTGGAGAAAATGCAACGTTTGCCAACTGTTTCCCAAACTATTTGTTTACTTCCATTGCCAACATACCAGTTTTTCATTGGGATATCGACAATTTGGCAGCTAAAGTCTCACTTTTTAAACTGAGACACTTTAGGCAACAATGAAATGCATTTTACGTAAAGTCTCACTTTATCCTAAAGTGACTTTACAAAGGTAGTATTTAAAGTCTCGACTATGAATCGTACCCTAAATAGGTGAAATTAGCCTTGCATTTGTTCTATACGAATTAGAGAGAACTATAATAGTGAATATTTACGCCATATGACTTGTCTTTTTTCTACGTTGTGTTGCTTGATGTTGTTAATTCTCGCATCGGATAGATTGAAAGTAATGATTTTTGGGAAGGGTGGTGATATATGTCTTGAGTAGGAGGAATGAATGACGTGGGCTTTGAAAGTCCTCTCACACTGTCTCCATAAATTTCACTCTGACTTCCATAATTCCCCACATTATCGTCTCATTATCTTCCTCGATTATATCCTTCGTTCCTCTATCTCATGCCCTTCCAATAAATGAGAACATTTCACGCACCTGTCGATTCTTTCGCGGTGAAACTAGTCCTGCAGTTTTTTTTACAATTTTGTGTCAACTCTAATAGTGTGTTTGAACTCTTTATTTAAACTTCTCCGTTAATTATCATGAAGGAACGAGTCAGTTATGATTTGGGGGAAGGGAGGTGGAAGAGATCTTGAGAAAGAGGTATGGTGCCGGATTTACGGGTCTCTCACCTGTGTCACTGTCTCCGTCGTCCACCACCAGTCATACGTTTGGAATTCTTCCGTTCCCCCATCAATCCTTATGTCATTAATCCAACTTCCAACCTCCCTTCCTCCTTCTCGTTTCCTTCTTTAATCTCTCGAGCTCCTCATCTCTATGGTTATAATACTTAAGAAATAGTTGAAAGCCCTTTTAATACTTGAAATCGACTTATCTGGATGAAACTAGCAGTGAAGTTTCTCCGTGAATTTGTTGTGACGATAATCCGGTGTTTTATGTATTTTAATGTGCTTCAATTCTTCAGTATAACTCATGTAGCAGAATTTATAATATCGGAAAGTTAAAACTAGTGCTTTTCTCTAAATTATTCTGAGAATCGTATTCTGAGCATTCAGTTACATTCATAAGATGCAAAGGTATTTCCCCGCATCGAAGTATTAGATTTTCAAATTAGTTTCCTTACCTAATGATAATGCTTACGGCTAGTTGCAGAAGTCTTTTACTAAAGTCAAGTTTTCCCACAAACGAGATGACTTTGACCCCCATTAAATGCCTAATAGTACTGTTGATTTCGCTATCCTAATTTCCTGAGATTTTCATGCTCACACGGTACTACATATTCTGCATTTAAGATCGTATCAAAGAGATTTTCGGTTTGAGACTCTTATGGCTAAATCCGATTGAGTTTTATGCTGAAGATTTTGAGTTTTACGCTTCAAACTCTTGATTTCTGGACTGATCTTTTTCTGTATCTTTATCATTCTAATTTTTCTTTGCCGATCGTTGGGATGCCCGAGTATCAAATAGCATTATCTAAGTTCAGTCTTCATACCTACTCACATTTTTAATAGCTTTATTGTTTTCTTGGATGCTTTCCACATGGAAGGTTAGAGTTAATCTCTGAGACTCAGTTGTATTTGGTGATTTTTTTTGTTATTTCCCGCTAAATGTGCGTTGAATGTCTCATCTCTGATTTATTTTTAAGCATTTATTTCTTGTAACTTAATGAAAACATCAATTCCTTGCACTGACCTGAAACGTCTAAATCGCGCGGAGAGAATTGTTTGTTGATATTCTTTTCCCTTTGATGTACTGCCCCGTATTCTTCGTTATTGCATCTTATTTGTCTTGGTTGGATTTTATAAAAAATTCTTGTGATAGTGTTACCCTCCAGGATATAAATACCGAATTCGAATCTTCGAAACCGCATATATATATTCACTCCCAGGACCGTATGCAGAGACGTCCCTATAGGGCTAACTGTACCGATATGAAGTCAGAAGCAGGGTGAACCGATCCGACACAATTTCTTAGTAATCACTATACGGTTGTCGGGTCAACTCTCCCTTCAAATAAGCTTTCGTAAACAGATCCCTTCCCAATAAGTTATAGGGTGGTCTGGGGCACCCTATAGCTGTAAAGGGATGGATTTATGAGCCAATATGGCGGAAATGCGCCGATCGCCTCTGGATTTTGGCAATTTTTTCTTGACGTCTGTTGATGTAAGCGATCCATATGTGTTTAACCTTACGTTTTTTCAGTCTGGCAATATCCAATTATTACATTACACAATACATTATTATTATCCAATTATTACATTGTATTATTATATTATATGTATATGCCTGTCATAATGAAACGTCCGAAAAATGTCCGAATATTGAACAACTCTGATATGAAATTGTGACAATACTCCGCGTTCGTCTCTACACTAGACGCGTTGGCTCGGTGGAACCGCTCTCGTTTCCATTGTGGGCGGCCAGAGATCGGTCCTCGGTGTCGGCTCGGTTTTTTTCCGATTTTTTTTGGAACATTTCTAGATGATTCTATAGAATCCTGGTGTGGCGTTCCAGACAATTCTTCCATCTTCGCCACCAATATAAACGCCGCTTCTCCTGCCATTCAAGGCAGTCTTGTAAGAAGAGTTAGCTGTACAATCAACATCTTTTCTCAACGAAGAAACGCCTTATAATTCCGCGCTGCCTTCGCTACAGAATGTACATGAAAAATAACTTGATCTTTTAATTACATTTATTGTTAGTAATTTGCATATGCTTTCAAATATTTTTTAAAGAAAGAGAATGTCCAATTTTATCTATAGAAGTTTCAATGCTGTGACATGGGACAATGCACAGTCTTACCTAATATAGCATAACTTTTTGGGTTCAGTACCCTGTATTTTTCATAAAAAAAAGCAGGCTATAAAAGCCCATTCACCATCTTTGTTACCTGTGGCATTTTCTGACATCCCTTAGCATCCTGCTATGCTCCAATTATATTTATTTCCTGCAAGATCTTTTTAATATTAAACGCCTTTTCACTCAATCATAGGTTTCGAGGTTTATCATATTTCATTAACTGTTAATCAATTCTTTACTCATGTATATGTTAATATCACTGGTCTTGATCCATTAACCTAAGGTCCATTCAAAAGGTCCATTTTATGGTTCATTGCATGGCTAAATTCATTTCATAAAATTAATATACCTTCTAAACATTCTAGAAATAAAATGTATTAAAATCATGAATTTTTTGATATAGCACTTGTAATAATACAGATTAGAATAGTTTGTAATATTGCTATGAAAAATATGGTTGCAAATGCGATTAACATTTACAATACATTGGGGGATTATCTAATAACTTTTAGAAAAGCAGGTTTAAGGATTAGACTTAGCTCTCTCCACATTTTCTTGATGGAATAATTTCTGGCATAGGTTTAATTTATGGTTATAATGCATTGAGAAAATTTAATTTTACAGAGTCCTTGAAAGAAATTTGCATGATAATGGGATTTTGAACTTTATGAAAACCATTTCCCATTGCTTAAAATATAACGAAATATTATTTGATCTATTCAAGATTGTCAATCATCTTAGATCAATTGTTAAACAATTTAGTTAATAGAAAATATGACAAATATCTATACCATCCAGTCTTTTTGAGTCTGGTCATATGTGTAACTCATCCAATGTTGCTCAATCGGCACTGATCGGTGCAATGCATTAAGGACAGTAAACATGGTAAAACGTTACATGAAACGTCACGGAAGTATGACGTAAGTATGAAAATTACAGCGATCTAGTCGACACCCCTACTTTGTACAGTGTCGGGTGGGTTACGTTGTCGGGACGTTTAAGACAACAATTTGTAGGGATTGTGCCACCGATAACTGTACCTACAGCTGCTACCATTTGGCGCGTAGGGAAAGTGACAGTTTCGTCTCTGCATACGGCCCCCTGTGTTGAAAATTGTTTTTTGAACCAAAGTGCCGATCGTGTGAGTTTAAGGTTGTCTAAGAAGATACACACCCTACATAATTTATATGCATGCCTGGACATACATATGAAGCAATACATTTTATAAACTAGACTTAACATTTAGGCAACAAGAATCTTTTTTCCCGCATGACCATGAGTCCATAACGGGATGACATCTACCCATGACCACAGCGAGAGAAAACTTTCGGAATGTGGAAATTTTGTCGAACTAAGACCACAGAACTACATTTCACATTTTGCGATCCGACTATTTTATTGCTAGTTCCACGGACACGTTGGATAAGGCTGTTTTATACGATGAAAGATTTTGTACAAACGAATGTACATGAGATTGTACGATTGTTTCAATGAAATTAGAACTGGTACTATTTTCCGTTCAGGCATTGAGACATTCGCACAAGCGTTCATACAATTTGCCGCTTTACACGATACATTTTGCCTCATGCAAGAGTTTGTACAAACAAATGTACAGTGTAAAACGGCCATAATACCAGTGAAAAATTGGTGAAAAAATGCCTCTTGTAATATGATAGTCTGGCTGAGTATCCAGTTTATTTAGATACATTTGATGGCTTTCCTTTTGCTGAGCAAAGCATCGCTTAGGCACAAAGATAGACCTTATTTCCAAACCCAAGGTATGTGTTAGATTTTGAACCATGGAAAATTTTACAACAGTGCCTAATCCGAATAAAAATGGTTTAAGCGTAGGGAGCTCTGCAAGCAAGGTTGAGCAATCAGTCCCATGGCATGTGACATTGGATGCATGGGCTACTTTTTTCGTGTTCCATTTGGCACTGATATTGGTTTACTCTTTGTCACTTCCCTTTTGTCTAAGGTTATATGTAGGAAGTAATCCATTTTTTCTGCCAGCCTCAAATGAATACGGTAGTCTTGTGTCTGCAGATATTTCCTTTTGTATGCCCTTCGACTTTATTCGTTTTTATATTAAAATTATCTTAGAAATGAACGTATTTGACCTTTAAGATTAGAATTGCGTGTTGATAGATTTACTTTAAGGTCCAAAACATTTCAAGGTATTGAAAATGCAAATTTTGAGCATTTAATGGACATATCGTGGAGAAACGGTGAGCTTCCCTTCCGTCAGAAATGTTCTCGATATTATGAAAAACTTTCTTTGCTCAAAATGGATAATTTTCTCTTTTCGGTAACTTTCATTAATTAATTTCAACATCAAACATATGAGTTGTAGGTTATAAGTTATGACAGATGCAGAAATATTTTTACTTTGGCAGCATTTGGACTAAGTGCATACGATATTAGGGATCGATTGTGGTAGAGAAAGAGGCGTTCATTAATAAAGGAGAACTAATTGCGGGAACTATGAATGAAGGCGTTAAGAAAACGCTAGTAAGGGGCGTGGTATGGGGTGTGGTGTTATATTGTAGCGAAAGTTTGACTATGGGGAAAGAGGATGAGAATTGACTGGAGGTGTATGAGAATAGACTGGAGGTGTATGAGATGCATCAAGAACGAAATAGAAAGTACGAATGTACGAATAGAAAGAAAAAGGGAAAAGTCCTTGGAATGGTTGGGAGGAGAGAGTTTTTTGAGAAATATCTGAGGCAAAATTAGATGCATGGAGTAATAAGAAAAGGGGTTTGGGATGGGTACTTAATGTGGCTTCGGAAAGGAGAATGCTGTGAAGAGAGGTAGAGAGAGGGGAAGGATTGTTTTTTTGATGTTATTAAGAGAGGTATGAAGAATGCTAAACTGAAGAGAGAGATTGTTTCAAATTACGTTATTAACTATACATTATTACTGCGTTAGTAAAATAAAAAAGGTTGAGAAACTATAGCGAGGGTAGTAAGAGAGTATCAAGATTAATCTTAAACCTGCCCTAACCGGTAAATAGCCACGTTATATGTAGGTATTCCAAGCGGTTACATGTGTATGTATGCAGTCCATATCGTTTTAATCCGTCTCAGAGAACTTCAAATTTGTATTTCATTTACGAGCACGTTATAATATTTGCCACATTTGGTCTTTGAAAATGTATTTTTTTATGTGAATAGTAAGGATATAGTAAGTTTATGCTATCCATAAATTATGAGTTATCCATCAAAAGACCTTCACCTGCACCGCCATCCATTTATGTGAGTGCCATGCTAAACGTGGAATTCTTGAAAATATTATATTATGAGTTGTTGTTTACTGAATGCCACTCTTGTGGACTTGAATGGATTGGATACTACACTGTCATTGGATAGCCTAGATATACCAGCTTTTGATATTGTTAAAGGAAGTGCTTCAGTTATTTGTAGGTTTGGACCAACCATGAAAACTTCTGTTAATCCTCTTGGTGTATTTACAAATAAATGGATTTAATCGATTTATAAATTGGCATACTTTTTCTCTTGCTATTTGTTTTTTTCGTCCTCCCCATTCCGGTACTGCCTTCTATGTCTACATATATGTCCTTTTTGCATTCTGTGCATCATATATACCGATTATTTCATACTCTATGCTTTATTTGTTCGCTTGTTTTCCTTTCTCTGCGTCTCTTCTTCGGAATCCTCTCCACACTCGTACATCAGTCTTCTGAATCTATTCTCATCTTCTTCTCCCAATAAACTTCTGTTTTTAAAAATCCCATTTACGATATACTTTGTATTATTCTTTTATTTTTTATTTTTTTTCGAATACCGTATTTTTCCAAAGAAAGTAAACTATTCCTCCTTTTCTTACTTGGTTGTTCTTATTGTTCAATATGTTAAACGTTTTTTACCCGTTCGCTGATGCTAAGGGGTTAATATTTGAACATTTGAAGCAGTAGTATAATATTTACGCTATTTTTTCAGAATGTTATAACTGTAGCCATCCCATTGGATTCTTACGCATCCACTGTTTAACAGATTTAGACTTTTTGAGGACATGATACCGTTTAGCAATGAAATTTAACAGGAAGTCAATTTTCTCAGCATTTTGTTATTTTTATTTGAATGATGAACGGGTGAGGATCATTATCTCTTCCGTACCAAGCGGGCTTCAAGCAAGTCGGAGAGCAAGCGTGCCACCCACAGGTTGTAACCCTGTTGGATCAAGATCCATCATTTCATGAAGAGGCACCGCGGAGATTTATTTAACTTTCTCGCGTTCCTTTTATTTCCCCCCGCCCCTTGAGAAGGATAACATCTGTTCAAAGAGAGTTATTATTCTCCACTCGGAGATGCTTGTTATAATCCTCAAGTTGGTGGGCCTTTGAATCTGAAGAGCGATTTTTCCTGCCTTTTACATTTTCGAGCAATATCTCCTCCGTCTGGGGAGCATTGTGAACGAAAGTTGTGCTCCGTGGAATTACTCTTGTTTTACGTTCTCAAGGCTCGGGCGAGAATGTTTCCTTACAGCCGCGTTCGGATTCTCTCCGAGCCTTTCCTTCTTTTTTATGACTCGCCTCGTTTTTCTCTCTCCCCTTGCTCTTTTCTCCCCTCTTGCACCCTTTTCCTCCCTCCCTCTTCTCTCTCTCCTCTCCTCTCCCCTCTGCCCCCACGCACCACTCCTCCCTTCCCTCTCGACACCGCTCATCTTTGAAGCATACTCTCCTTTTCTTTCCCTTTTACGTTTAATAAGCCTTTCCACCTCCCCCCCCGCCCCCAACTTTCCGGCTGCCGCCGGTCCTTTCATCTCCTTCCTCACTGATAAGTTCTAAAATCAATTACACCCGCCTTTCGCCTTCGGACGCTATATTTAGATGAGCCCGTGTGTGTCCTCTCGACACCTCTGGCAATGTCGCATCAATTTATTTAAGTTGATTTATGCGGTTGCATAGCCCTCAAATGCTATCGCTTTACTTTGCTTTAGCGTCATTTTTTGAATTTCCATTTGTGAGTGCTGATTTTCCTGGCAATGAATTCGGTTGGATTAATTGGCTTCCTCAAGTTTTCATTTTTTTCACAAGCCAAAAAGCAGATAATGACAAAATGAAAAAATCAGGAAATGGATATTGGTGCAACATTTTTATTTTCATACTAATTTCAAAGTAGTCGGCACGAATGCTTTAGGTGACTAACCGAGAAGGAAGTTAGAATAGCTTCAACTTAAAATGCAATTCATTCACATGAAATTTCCGTGAAGAAAAACTAAATTTTTAAGTTTACGTGGTAACATCGTGAGCACAAAATATACTTATCATGCCAGATATCATCAATCCGTGTTTTTTTGTTTCACTCTCTATCTGGAACATTTTCGAGAACGCTCAGTAAACAACCACGAGTGGCGTACAATACACATGTATTAACAATTATTCCGTGGTTGACAT
Organism: Pyrrhosoma nymphula; assembly: GCA_963573305.1. NCBI lineage: Eukaryota > Metazoa > Arthropoda > Insecta > Odonata > Coenagrionidae > Pyrrhosoma > Pyrrhosoma nymphula. The sequence continues at coordinate 172,693,631 of OY754327.1, forward strand.
TATAATTGTAACTGGTAAGGGTCACAAAGTGATGCAATATATTCGAAAAGCATAATATATTCTTAGATAAAGAATCAAGAACCATATTTTGTGCTATTCAATCACCAAAGAAAGCTTTATTTTTTATGTTTTAAATCTGGTCAATTGATTCCTAGGCACCGTATCGCGATACGGCGTCGGTGACTCTCGAGTTTTAAATGGTGGATACCTCTGACATCTCTTGCCATCCGCGCAGTCTACATCCCATCCCTTCCTCGCCCTCCCCCCCCCAACTCACACACCCTCATGAGGGCTCAAAAATACGCGGGTCCCCATTCCTCCCCCCCCCTCTCCCCTGCCCACGCGTCAACGCACTCTCATCCCTTCTCTCTTCCATCTCTACACACTCCACCACTTCACTTCAATCTCTCGCTTCCGTCCTTCACCCTGTCCTCTCTCTCTCTCCCTTCCTCTCCTCCGCACACCCTTTCTGTCCCTCCCTTATTATCTACTCCGTGAACCCCGTGGTTCGGTTCACCTTGCATAGGTATAATCCAACCCCGGAGACGTGCCTATCCCTCCCCACGCCCCCTTTCTCTCTCTCCACTGGACGGAAAGAGGAGGGACCATTGCGTCCGCTCGGACGCCGCTCTAGTGGCAAGGAGGAAAGAAGGGCTAAGGTGAAAAGGGGAGGTGAATGAGGGGGGGGGAGGGTATGGGGGTGGTTTTATATGTTCATGGAAGAGTGGGACGGGAGTTTGGAAAGAGGAGGTTAATGGGAGTGGGGTTCGCTACGGGTTGGAGGGAGGGGAGCAGCAGAGGGGGAAAGTGGGTGGGGACGATAGGGGAGAGAAACGCTAAAAGTTGATCGTGGAGGAGGGGGTGGGTTGTTTTGGGAGGTGGCTGGGAGGGAGGGAGGGAGGGTTGGGCGATACGGAGGTCACTTTTGTGTGTGTATGCGAGCCTGAAGTTGTTCCGAAAAGGGGTTAAACTGGGAGATTGAAAGCGGGGGTTGGTGGATGAAGTTGAAGAAGGGGGAATGGAGGGAACTGAGAGCGTTGTTGGGGGACTTGTGAAGTGAAATTGGGACCGGATGTTTCCGAGAGTACCTATCCCGAGTAAAGAAGCTTTAACGAAGTGTTCGACGGAAGTGATAAGTCAATTTACGCTCGGCTGTTTCATCCGCGATAATGACATGAGGGCTATTTTGACCCCCTATATCCCCCCTCGAGCCAAGAATTACAAAAAGTTTTTCCACCCTTCACCTTCTTGTCCTGGGCGCCAACGCTGAGGGAGTGTAGAGTTGGTGGCCGGGTGAATGGACCGACGCCTGGCCCTTCCTCCCCTGAGGGAGGGAGGCCGGCCGGTGGGGCGCACTCGTCGATACTGGTCGCTCCCTCGCGGGGGGCCGCTCCTTGGCGCGATCGAATCGGCTTTATGGGTTCATGCGAACCGATTTTCTCGGTTCGGAGCTGCGTATCCTGGTTTATTTAACGCTCTGATTTTGGGGGAGGGGCCCTCGCGTTTGCGTTCATAATTCATCATCGCCTGCAAAGTGGCCCTAGAAGCAGCCTCTTTTAAAGCGTGTGGCTGGAAATGAAGAGTGTTCCTCTAGAAAAATAGTAGTAGAAAATTGAGGAAAAGTTAGACAAAGTAGGAATAAAGGAGTTGTTAGAGTTTAAAAAGCTAGTGTGGAGAACTAGTTCTCGTTAAGGTATTCATTGAAAGAAATATCAATCGAAATGGTCTTCATACAAGGGATTTTTTTATTCATCACCAATATTTGTGGGAATGAAGTGACCCTACTTTTATACATCCCAACTGAACTTGCTCAATTATTTAGGTGAAATGGTAAATCGTCTCATCTTTGCAGGTTTGGAATGCTATTATGAATGTTAATGTTGAATGATAAATGTTTCTCTGTTTTCAATTTTGAAGAAATTTTCCATTGAAAATTATGTAAAAAAAACCTGTTGAAACTAAAATTTATGCAATTAAATTATCCCATTCATGGGCATGAAGTTTGTGTTTCAATCCGTGGTGTTTTTTTCCTTAAATGACAAAAAAATTTGAAAATTTGGCTCATGAATAACTGCATCAGCCATTTTTCAAGGAATAGAAACGGTGGATCGGTCAAAAACTCGGCACGCGAAGTTCGCATTGTGCTATGGACGATAGTAGGAAATTGAAGATTCATGTTGTTTGGTGAAAATATAGGATTTTTAATTATTTTTTCTTTTCCACTGTTAATTAATTTTTCAGAGCGTGTTTACTCCTCTTAGTACATATTTAGTTTTTCTCTCTCTTGGAGCCAAGTATTTCTGCTAACGTTTTTTCCTTACAAGGATGGAATGGGTTCTCGTCATATTGAACTCCAGTTATCTAGCTCTGTACAACTTAAGTCGACTAATAAGGCAGTTTAAAGTCCTCTTAGGGAGCTTTAGGCGATCCTTGCACGTTCCAGAAAACATTTTCAGGGCGTAAAATACGCTATTTTTGTAAGGAAGATGCGCTCGTAAGAAAGCGGCACTGTTCACGTTCTGTGGAGGAAAGATATATTGCTCGAGCGGTGAAAAATTTACGGCCGTTTTAATATCCATTAAAGCGTCTCCACCGCAAATTCACTCATCCCTGCTGCGAGAGTTATTTTTACTTTAAAAAAGGAAGAAGTAGAAGGAAACCTCTCTTCTCCGGGGAAAAAATAATTCCATGTCAATGTTTTTAGCAAGAAAAGTTTTACGTGTAATCCCATCCCCTTCCCTCTCTTTCAAAACCACCCTCCGGTTCTAATTTCCCCTTTTCTCACCCCTCCCCGAATTCCTCTACCCTCCGACCTCTTCCCCATTTCCTATCCTCGACGAATTTGTTTTACGCCCGTGTGCCACCCCTTTGCCTTCTCCCACCCACAAACCTCCGCGCCGTGTCACCCTACTACGACCCAACTGACTCTTAAAAAAAGGGACCCGAACCCCCTTTCTCCTCTCACCTTCCCCTCAGGGAACACGCTGCCCTCCCACCCAGTTGTGAGGCCACCCCTATTCCCATTCATCCCCATTGCAAAGCTCCCCAAAAAACCCTATCCTTCCTTTCCCTCCTCACCCTCTCCTTACGCGCACCCTTTTCCCATTCTTCTCCGTAAAAAAACCCCTCCTCCCCCTCTTCCTCCTCTAAAATCTTTCCACCTTTCCCCAAAAACTTTCTCGCCCCTCATCCCCCAGTTGTACCAACTTACCCCTTTAACCTCCTCTCTCCACAGACCTCCCGACCTCCCCCCTCCTGTCCTCTCCTCCATCCTGCCTACCCACCTTGCTTGGTCCCCGTACCCTGAGGGGCTCCTGACCCTGCTGAACCCAACTCTTGAAAATCCTCCCCCCTCTTCCCATGCCCGTTATTTTTCCTCCCCCACTCCAGCCTTCCTCCCCCTATTTCCACTCCCCCCACCCTTCCCATACACTTCTCCAACCCCCTTTCTCCCCCACTCCACCCGATCGCCCCGCTCCCCGACCCCCGCTTTGATATTGATTCTAGTGGCACAGAAAGAGGTATATATTCCTACCCACCACCACCAACTCAACCCCCCCCCCCCCCCCTCTTTCTCTACCTCCCCCTCCACCCCTCCTTCGCCCCTCTCACTCCCTCCCCTCCCCCAGTGCTCCTCCACCTCACCCCTCTCCCCCCGCCCCTCCGATGCTCTATTCCTCTTCGTCCATTTTTGGGATGGCGGTAGTCCGGAGGAATAGGTGGGAGGACAGTGGGGGAGGTGGGGGGGTTTCTTCTCCTTCTAACGGGGAGGGCAGGGATATGTCGTGGCTGAAGGAAGTGGTGTGGGAGTGTTTCAGAGGAGAAAGGGGGGGATTCGGGAAGGGGTCCTGGGTGGGAGGGGGTGGGTGTAAAGTTGCCTTTTTCCTCCATTTTATTCTCTCTTCCGCCGCCTCATTCCATCGGCGCGACGGCTTAAGGGGAGTAGTTCCGCCACTCTGGAATCGCTTCACGTTGCACGGTGTACGCCTCCCTGTCTACCTTTCGGTGGATGGAGGAGTAACGGAGGAGGCGGTCGAGGCCAAGTGGAGTAGGAAGTGGAGAAGTCCTCTCTCCCTCTTCGGTCACCCATTCCCCAAAAACCCTCGGTCTATGCGTTTCTCCGCATCTCTCTCTCTCTTTTTCTACCTTTCTTCTTCGCACTTCCCTCCTGTCCTCACACTTCCATTTTTCCCCTTTTATCCGAGGGTTAGGTGCCTCTAGACTCAAGAAGTACACGCTAGAGACTCCAGGTTCACACGCTAGGCTAAGGTGACAAGGAAAATTCAAATATCACGATTTACAGGTCGACACAGTGGATATTATGCTACACTCACTCTGCATCTTTAGGACTGACAAAAGCTAAAATTGTGTAGAGGTCCACCGTCGATTAGATCCGAGAATTCGATCTCCCTGTGCTTCATTCACGGCTGTAACAAGAACAGATCGAGTCACTCATTGTCATTATCATCATCAGTCATCAGTTCGAAGAATGGTTTATCTTCTTTCTGCTAACCACTTCATTCCTACATTAGTCCTCTTTTCCACAACCATCATAATTTTCCTGACGTATTCCATCCTTGGTCTTATTCGGTAGTTCTTCCCATTTATTTCCCCATCCATTATTGTTTTCAGTAGTATCTTGTGTTACAAATCTTACCCAATATTGAGGCGCCAATTTTACGAAACTACGCCTCACTAATCATCCCTTTCCCCCAATTCCTTTATTCAATACTCTTCCTTTTTGGCTTGTGACCCCCTGCCACACGTCGTTTACGGCAGCAAGGCTTTTCACGTAAATGCACATGTATTTCTCTCCACTCCTTTGACTCCTTCTCCTTCCTCACCATTCCTTCTTTCTCGGTCGTGTCCGCTCTATCCCTAAGCGGTGTCGTTCTCTTCGTCTCGTCGCTTTCCGGCCATTCCCTTCTCCTTTTTTTATCGCTTTCCCGCTCCCTCCTCCTCCTTCTGTTACCGTCTCCGTTTTGCTACCGCGCCTTTACGTGCATTCCGTCCGAGAAATATCTCTCTTTTTTCTCTTTTTACGTCCTTCTCTGGCGATTTCCACCCGCCCACTTTGCCTTCGCTCTCTCCCGAACACTTGCGGCAGTCTATCCCCTCCTCTTCCCCCCTCCTCCCTTGTTCCTTTCCCCCGATCCCTCCCCAGTCTCCCCCATCACAGTCGACACCCTTACACATCCCCCTTCTCGCCACCCCTAGCCTTTTACCTCTTTGGGGGGCAATTTCTGTCACGACCTTCCAACCCCCCATTACGTCTTTTCTGATTCAATTAATGCCCGACACGCCGTAGGTGCAGTACCCTGGTGCATTTCTTCCTTTTCGAGATGTGTCGGTAATGGGAAGGGGGGAGGAGGAGGGGTTAGGGAAGGAATACGGAAAGGAAACAAGGTTAAGAGCTCTAGTGAAGCCTAAAGCAACCATGTCAAAGGTCTCAGTTGCAGTGCGGGATAGAAAACTAATCTCGTCTGCCTTGTAGGAGCCTATTAAATCTTATCCTTCTCGTATTACTCCCGCTTGAATTCTCGCTAATCCTTGCATACGGAGGGCTATTCTTTCTAATGATACTCCGAAAATGTTAAATGGAAAAAGAAACTTTTTCGCGTCTATTTGTCTTCTTTTCTTTATATAACCTAAATATTTCCTTTTTGGTTTTTCGTTATGTGATAATAATATTTTAACTCACTTCCCAGCTTTAGTTAATACATAATTGAAATCAACGACATTAATTGTGATTGTAAATATCCAGTATTGAGGCTTTCTAGCATTATTATTAAGTAACCATGTGTACGAATTGATGTCTCATTGAGTCATCCTTTTCGATTCATGTTATTAAATGCATCGTTATAGTCGCCTAATCAGTCAGGAACTGCTTATAGAGCCTTTATAAGTCGAACACTATCATAGAAAAACATGCTTTCAGGGATGGTTTGTCCAGGGGGAGTAAAACGCGGGTGAGTAATGCCTGCGTGTAATCTATTTAAAATCCATTTTGCTTATGGTTTGGTTAAGGCTGGGAACCTATAAATATATTTGTGTGCTACTGCTGCCGGTTTTTTTTGCCTTGCGACAGAAGTTAGCATTGAAAGGGATTCACGAGTTTTATGCCAGTACTTTTACATAGAAGATCTATTTCTCCATAATAAATGTGATTACTCTTTTACTAGTATTTGCTCTTGGTGTTCACAGTACTGAGCATAAAAATAGGTATAATTACAAAACGGATGTGAACGAATGATCAAATGATGTATGAAAAAGAATAAAAACAACTTCCATTTTCGGTGAATCCATCTCTCTCTCTCTGTGTGAGCAATCTCATTTCTTTGTATCAGAGCCTTTGCTTTTCCTCGAATAATTCTTTATCAAGGGAAAAATCATTCGGGACTCCAACCTTTCCTTTGGAACAGATTTTCATCAAGACTATCCAATCATTCGATATGTTGGCTATTTTAAACTTCCGAAGGTTGGCCTTCTCATCGTGGTTCCCATTCACTTGTAATTTTCTAAATCTGCTGAGTAAGAAACAACGTCACACAATCTTTCATGTCTATTACAGGTGGTACAGTTGGTCATAAATATAAAGTAAATTGTGTTTCTTATGATCAGGGTCATCCCAAGGTATTGAGGGACTCTGTGCAAACGAAAGTCGGGGTCTAAATTAGCATTCCCATTTTGATATTGTAGCACCTTTTTAGCATATTTAATGGAAAGATGGAAATTCACCTACAAGATGGCTGATGATTTCAAGAAATCTACATATGTACCTACTAAGTAGTTAGCAATTTCGGGAAATGGGCGGGTTTCACCGCACCGTCTGAAAAAGGCAATCCCGTGCGGCGCCCTCATAGACACGGGGCCCAGTGCAGCGGCACCTGTCGCACTACCCTAGGGGCGGCACTGCTTATGATGGACGTGAAAGTAAACTCCAGAGCCTTGTGCTTTTGCTTATAATAGTCACAAGTACCCTCAACACATTTTTTTTACATTTATCAATTAATAAAGGCATTTAAAAATAGAATATGCAGCATGAATGAAATTTTCATTATTTGAATAAAAATTCAATTTTAGGGCATACAGAATCGTATGCAACTTAATAGAAAATCGTAATTTACTCGGAGTACACTTGTATTAAACGTTCTTTATCGTCAAAAAGCAATACTTAAGGCACAGGTAAATGGCTATAGTGCTATAAATATTAAATGCTCCGCTAAACACTCCTATTTCAATATACTTAGTCAAGCGATGATTATTTATGTATTATTCTAACACTGTCTACACTTCTTTTTTTACCGAATGTGACAAAAATTAATCTCTTTCTTTATTTTCACCGATTTCCAAACACAAAACAACCAACAGGTAGCCATCTCACATACAACTCACAAGCAATCAACTAACCCGTTTTTTATAGTTCTCTATGCTCGCCACAATACGCCACAAGAAAGGAAAAATAATAATGAGCAATGGTAAAATATAATAATAAAATATTCTTTACAGTTAAAGAAGAATCCGTAAGAGTTCTGAGTTATAAATAGCAAACGGCCCATTCACAACCTGGACATACGACGCACTGCACATCTAGCCATTTATCTTCTTTTGTGTTCATGCCTTCTCCTAGTCGTCGTGTTGATCCAATCCCCTCTTCCCCCCTTTTCCCCGTTCCCCATGTTCCCCGTCGACTCACCCGGACGTGATGCAGAGGATCGGAGTTACGGCCTTTGAGCTTGGGCTAAGCACTGTCGTATATGTGCGTCGTAAACGCAAATATTCGACCTGCTGCACATGCCGATGTCTGCGCCAGAGAGAAAGGGGCAGCTGCGATGGTGTGCGAGAGATGTTGGGAGGAGGAAGGGGAGGTCGTTGCCATATATTACGTAAGAGTAGACGTGGGAACATAAAACACTAAGGCTTGAAAAACTTGAGAAGCTATCGCGAAGGCACTGGTGCCCGTATGAAATTGACAGCATATGCATTCAGTGCGAACCCTAAGGAGCTTACGACAGAACCATTAACAAGACCAATGGCATTAATTAAAAAAATGCACAATTCAAATTATAATTCGTGACAAAGAAGATGTGTGTTAAAATTGCATACCAAAAATAGACATTTGCACGCACTGTTGTACAAACAGCACGACTGTCGGATAATAAAGGGTCTCAACTGTCGTACGCAAAGACTCTATCCATTTCCTTGCTTAATATATTGGTCTATGCGCTCGGTCGGAACTGGGTGGCTAGAATTGGGGTCTGTGGGGCGGGGGAGGGGAAGAAGAAGGGGCAGAGGGGCTGGCGGGAGGTGGGGGGTGGGAGTGAGAGAGGGATGTGAGGAAGGGAGAGGAAGGGAGGGGAGGGAGATTGGTCTGACTAGCCGTTTTGGCCAAAAATCGATCGATATAGATTCGCGCAGAATAAATGTGTTCCGGGAAACTGAATTTTTTATCCATTCTCCCTCGTATGCTTCCCCCCCAAATTTTTTAGCCTTTTTGAACACGAATAAATATTTTATTTTCGGTGTTTCATGGATTAGTGGAAGCAATAAAAACAGATTTTTTTCATATTTTTGGGTACGTCCGTCGAATGATTTACACTTGTAGTTTTCGGAACACATTCGCACGCTCGGAAACATTCACTTTTGTTTTCTCACGCTTCGGAAATGTTTTCATTGGACAAATCTAGCTTCTTATGGTGAGTGAAAATTCGGAAGCAAATATCATCTTAATCATATATATCGTCCGGTGGATTCTCTTATTAGTTAGTTTGTTACGTGAAAGGGACGACGACTATCGAGATGCCATTCTTGTCAAATCCAAATTTTTAATTTGAAGTTTGTTGATTCATATCATTCTATCATTGCAATATCATTGCAATCATTATGTTAAAAATATCCTAAATCATGCTGCGCGAGTCTAAGTTCATTTTACTAAATTTTTCCCGCATTGAGATGAAGATTTTTTAAAATAACTTGACTTTTCGAAATTTTAACGTTACAAAGTATTTATTCCACTGAGTTTTTTTATGAAACCAGAACCTAATGAATAGCTTATAATAAATAATGATACCCTTCTTCCCTTATCTTATGTTTATTGATTTTGGGTTATTTACTCTGGGACAATATGACAGAAAGAGTGATTGCATGCTGGAAGCGTCTGTTTTCCATCCGATGCTGCGTATGTGGTATTCGCATTCGTTAATGGACAGCAAAACGGTGTCCTTGGCGGCAGGGGCAACCGTAGTTTGCAATCTCTCACTTTGGCGAACGTAGGACTTAGAAAGCGCGATGGTGGACGTGCCAAAAAGGGGAGTAGTGTGTGCCATTATAGGTTTGCGGTGTGCAGTCGGCGTATCAATTCGGTTCCGCTCCCGTGGCACCCTGCCAGGCATGCACGCAGCGATGGAGTGAAAGGAAAAAAAAGGGACCGAACCCCTTAGCTCGCTACGGGGGAAGAAAATGGCTCCCCGAGTCCGTTCGGACCAGAAGGCCAAAGCGAAGCGGATGCGGCGGTGGTGGCTATGGCTTCGGACCCTTTCCTTTCATCCACCTCTATCCCCCCTTCTTATAACCGCCCGCACGAAAGTCAATTCCCTCTTGCCTCTCTCACGCAAGCAGATTTGGACCCAGGGAGACGAAAGGGAGAGAGAGAGGAAAGCGAGATGGAGATAAGGGACGGAAGTACAAATCTCAGTGCGGTCGATCTTAACGGGTATTGGGACCTGGCGGTCTGCGATTTGTCCTGGCCCCTGTGATAGGGTATCGTGCGGTTAGTCCACCAAACGCAATAATACACCGTCGGTTGACTGGGAAGATAATCCGTTTGACACGACAGAGCGTTTTGATCTTGCGTACTACCAAATGATTACATAAGAGAATGTATACGTTTATGTCATTTTTATTGCACGTAAAACCTCTTCAGATATTTGCCAACGTCGAGAAGAATAGCGTGATTGTTATTGATATATCTACGAGATGCTAGTGGCGTATCAATTACATTGAAAGTACATTTAAAGTGTAAAAGTTTACAAATTTGGAAGAAAATTTGGAGGTCAGAAGCAGAAATTTGTAATTTGAAAATTGGTAAAATGGAAATTTTTATTTGATTGAAATAGATAAAACGTGCACAATGCCCAAACTGTGTTAACGTTAATTTGCGTGGCCTAACTCAGGCAGTTTCAGAATTACACGTTACTGTTTATGGATATCAAAGAGGGATACACATTAAGCATTCTTCTTTCTGTTAACCTTGATTCTATTACGCAAATTAGTGACACTGCGGTGCATGCTTATTGTGTGTTGTTGATCCTGCGAGTTCGGCAACCCTCAATTCACATTTTGTAACATTCCATGTAGGGGAACCCTCGCACAGACTTGTGTATCAATATAGTATTAGTGGGTGGTACCGTTCCTTTCCTATTCTTTCCGTACCATTATGTCACGCCTTGATACCTCCGAAGATCAACTCTAGGCGTCTTTCGCTTTAATATATTTTCACTCCTTACAGTCGCATCAAAACTTGAGTGTAATATGGGGACCGAGTTTGTAGTGACAAAGCACTTAATATTCGCCATGAGTGCCTGTCTGCCAGGTGCAACAAATGGAGTTTCAACGAATATGAGAGTCATTTTCCACCGTAGTACAAGAGTTTTTCGTCAAAAAAGTGTGTATAGGTGCTATCCATGACCTCATTTTTTGGTATCTAGCTAGTTCAGGAACACCATCTTAGCGGTTCTTTCCTTTGTTGAGCGTACTACGATGCTCGACCAGTTTTTCATCCTTATTTGCTTGAACTTACTTAGTGGGCAAAGGGAAAACCATAAGGACTTCCATTGGTGGGCATTTAATGGTCAAGCATCAAACAATAAATGCTAAAATCTTATTTTTCCGATAACCACAACCCGGGGTGAGATCACGATTCCTCCTATTGCGTTGTCGCTATCGTTATCCAAAAACCTAAATGCTCTTGACAGACTATGCTTACACTTAATGACATAAGAACGCACTCTTTCAATTGTAACTAGCGTTTTGAAGTACCTGACAAAATGTCAAATCACGTTTTCGGTCGAATGAGCGCAATTGAAAAATAATGATAATGCGAGCGCACGCATTATGGGGAACCATGGTGCGTCCTTGATTGGAGATAAATACCTGTATAGTCAGTCATTTGAAGAGTATAGGGACATCTGTAGGAAATTTTCCTCATTTTTACCACATTAGGACGCTGACAAAAAATCATTATTTATGAGTTAAACACCAAATTCTATTATCTCCATCGGTTAACGAGTTGTCCGCTATCTCAAATGGTCCTATGTTGTAGGAGATCTCCTCTAAGTTACCAATTGAGGAGTGTATACTTCACAATGTTGTAAAATCCCTCATGGCCATTATTGTCGAGCTAATCTTGCGTAAACTGCTTAGCCGGGAGCGCTTCTTGCCAGGAAACTGAACTAATGTCTCTTTCCCGCGTTCATTCTCTCACCCATCTCATCTTCTGTTCCCTTCTTCCTCCCTGTCGAAATCCATCCTCTTCCCTCCTCATACCGATCTTATCTCCGGTCGAATAATTCAGAAACTACTTAGCGAAAGGCTTTTTCCTCTCTTACCTTCTCTCATAACGAACGCTCTCTTCTTTTCCCCTTGCTTCCTGCAGGAAAGAGGTTAGGCGATGCAGAGATAACGCTGTCGTTCATGGAATCGGTGTTTCATGAAATAAGCACAGACCTGCTTTTTCTGCCGCAGCCGCAGCCGAGGAGGGCTCGGGACGGAGCGGGGGTGGGGTGTGGGGGGGGGGTATGGGGGTGGATAAGAGTGGGGGGAGGAGGAGGAGTTTGCTCTTAGGAGTTTGGGGATAATGCATAATATATAAATAATGCATAATAATAAACCGGGAAAACTCCTAAGAGTTTGCTCGGTTTGCACCCGAACCCTGAGTTAAAGGATCCAAGACCTGGAGAGGAGGAAGGAGTGGAGGAGAACTCCCAGGGCTGACGCCACGTCTCTAGTTTCAACATCTACGAGGAAGGACGGAGGCCCTCCGTCGGAGGGCCGTAAAAGGGATTGTTAAGGAGGGAATGAATAGATTTTGCGACCCCTAAATTACACGCCTACTCGCTCTTTTTAATTTAAGTTATTTCCTGTCCCAGTAAGTAAATTGTTTACTCGTTTTAGCTGCATCAAGTGCAAGATGCGATGCATCTTGGGATATCTTATTCTTCTGTAGTCTCAAATTTGTTTGAGGCTTCTTATTTTTTCTTACAGTTTTAGTTAGTGGGAATAACCTCCTTCCCCTTACCCAAATAGTAGATAATATTTTTACGAATCGGAGGTTGAGTCTCAGAGTTTTTGCATTACCTACTCCATGCGTCAGTACCTACTTTTTTTTTCTTCAAATTTAACTATACAAAAATTCTCGTATGCTTGTAAATTGGTTAATCTTTTGATGGGAGATGAGTTATCCTAGTAGTTGGAATTTCCGCTGAAATTGATGGCACTTGTGGTAACATTCTTACAAGCAATCATGAGACAAGAACCGTCTTCCATCTCTCCTCCCTTCTCCCTTCATTAACACTACCGCTTCTGTTCATTTCACTCCTGTCATGCCTCATTCCCCCCTTTAATTTCACTTCCATTTTCCATCCTGCGTGCCACATTTTGGAAATTCTGGCATTATCCCTCTCCCTCATCTGCCTTACCTCCTCACAGTTTACTTCCTCTCCAACTCTTCGATAAATCTTCCCAGTTTGATGAATTTTCGCCAGCAATTATGCAGATAGTCGGCGAAGAGAGAGTTTTTGCTGAGATTGAGAAACTACAGCAGGGATGGTTGTAAATCTGGGTCGAACTGATTACTACGAGAAATGTGTTAATAGATTTATATTCTTTCCAGATTAACTTCACTATAGTATAATTGAAAACAAAAAAGCTTATGAAGCTTATTTCTCCTTTCGCTGCAACAATGAAATATTAAAAATATTATTGGCACCCAGCTTGCTTGTCATTTCTTCATTGCGAAATCGTTGTGGATGAAGAAAACAAATGGCGTAGACTCGGACGTAATTGTGTGGTAGTTAATGGTTATAATAATGTATTAACTGCTTTACTTACCAATAACCGACACTAGAATAAAACATAGTTTGTCGAGATCCAGGCAAGTTAAATAGTTGTGATTTACAATAGAGGAATATCATGAGTGTTTTTTTATTATTTGATTTATTGATATTTTTTACTTTTTAAGCCATGAGAACTATGAGAACGTGGAAGAAAAGCAAGTATTGAGTTATAAATAAAGGAACTACGGAGACGATTAGAAATTGGACTGAAAGGCTTGATGGATATATGAGACAATCTGCAAATATGAGGAGAGTTCATCCTCTACTTAGAAATGGAGATAAATTTGACAAATAACTCATCACTGACTGGACACATGTGAGTTTGCTTCGTTGATTTTCATCAATTTGTGGAACTAAAACAGAATTACAAAGTCGCATCATGATAGTAGACCGAATGAGTTGAGAGGAAGGATATGCCGATCAAATAAAAACAATGTGGTGGTATATGTGTTCACGAGGAGGAAAATTTAAGTCTTTGCAACTAGAGGGCAACCATAAACCTATGCATAAATGTGTCAGAGGAAAAGAGAGAGTGAAAGGATAAGGCATTTTGGAGGAAATTAATGAAGCGGAGCCCGTTCCCTTCACTTCGGCGACCATTAATTGGGTCTTTTGGACTGTGCCGTCCAACCTGCGTGAAGGGTGAGTAACATGCTTTCACCTGCGCTCGAGATCCTTGCCCCTGTCACCCTGGCTTTATTCGCACATGCCACCCCTCGACACGTTCCAGTCACTCCGTTTCCTCCTCTCGCCATTTGCTCAGCCTCACTTATTCCATGTCTATCTCAGCGCTCTTTGGACGCTTGCTCTTCAGCCTTCTTTCATCTGTTTTCCCTTTGACTAGGGTTTGGATGTGTTTTTAGTTATGGACATGGATTAAGGGACATGTTTACATATTTCGCGTGTGCTCACGTAATCAGTATTAATAGGCTTCACCAAACTTAGCGGCACTCACCAGTGTCTATTTTAGGTCGGCGAAGGTAAATCAAACGTGAACGATCGGGTGCAGGAACCGAAAATCTTCCGCGGGGACATCTGAAGAGACCCTCGATCCCATTGTTCACCCACGTTTGTATGATTTTCCATCCCTGACGTCCTACCTATTCTTCACGGACAAGTGCCTCCAAGTTTTGCAGTGTCTGCGTGTATTAAATCAAACGGAATGTGAAAACCCGATCAACTTGCTTCGAATTTCGGAGGTACCCTTTGATCACTGTTCTCTCATTATGGAGCAAGTCGCAAGAACTGTTGCTGAGAAGAGTGATCAACAATGTAAGTTCGCGTCTTAAGTGTTACGTGGAAAACGGGCAGGAAATACCTGTGCTTGCTCCTAAGTTACCGTGAATATGCCACGAAAATGGGATATGAAGTCTTCGAGAGAATGAGCGGGCAAATATTACCGAAGTAATTACTACCGGAAAACGTTTTGGAAAGTAATACTGAGTAATCCCCTCAATATCATCCTCCTATGTAATGATGCTTTCCTTGGAATTACTGGTAAACTCGTTGCGCTAACTGATTGACGAGGCCACTCCTTTTTATAATTTAGTTTAATGTAATTTTTGGATACTTAAATCACTTGGATAATTAGAGCACAAAAGAAACGATTAGAGAGTTTTCAGAAGGTCAAAAGGATGTCTAGCAGGACCTCGGGCTATCTTGTTACTATCGACATTCCTTAGTACTGTCTCTCGCTCATTTGTTTCTTTTACCGTGAGCTCGTGCATTTTTTTTTCGGAGTAATTTCAACAGTTTCCGAGCCACCGCTCTCTATTTACCAGGCACCGTCAAACTTTCTTCCCTCTTACCGTGACCCCCTCTCTTCCATCTCTCCTTTCAAACTCCTCCCTCTCTCCCACCCTTGTGCTTTCCTCGGGTTCTATTCTCTCCCAACTCCAAACCACCTCTCCGCCCCCTCTGAACACAACCATGCCTCGGTTCTCCATCTTCTTATCCCTTCCGCAAACCACTCGCCAACTACTTGTCCCAACTTTACCCAGAAACTCTCGTACGACTCCATCGCCAACTGCTCATCTTCCACTCCCATCCCCTTCCATTTCCTCATTTTCCGATCCCCTTCCCTCTCCCAAGATCCTCATTCCTCTCTCCTCGAGTGTCCTCTTCTACCCCTCTTCGTCCTCAACTTAATATTTTCTTGCGGCGGTAACCTTTACCTCCGCCCACCTCCACAAGAAATCTTCCTTTTCTTCCCCGAGACCCAAGCCATATCCAAAGATTCCCCTTTATCCCGTTTCCAATGCCCTCCCTCTTGCCCTTGTTTGCCCTATTGTTATCTCTTTTATTTCCCGATACCCCTCTTCTCTCTCTCTCCTTCTAGCATTTTTTTCCATTGTGGTAACCCCATCGCGAAGTGTTGCTTGCGAGTTTCTTCACTCGATATATTGAGAGTCATGGTGTGCCCAAAGTTCTGGTTGTTCATATGGGATAGAGTTCAACTATCTGCGTTTGTCGACATCGATGTTTTTTTAGGGCCTTTTTTATCTCCTGGAGAAATTGTGCTATACTCTGCCCTAATCGACTGCCTGCAACATTGTTTTAAACGAATAATCGAACGTCGCCATTTTTTCATTTTGTTCTAGCATTTTATTGGCAACTAGTTGACAACCAGTCCCCAATGACGGGAAAAATACCCATTAATGCAAATCTTGTTAATATAGATTTTATTTATCTTTTTTGATTCATATACCTATATTTTTAGCGTAGGTTATTTCACTGTTAATGAACTGGTAAAGTCAAATTACTTACTCCAAACAATATTTTCCTGTATATAAAGAAAAGCATTGTTTGGAAATTAATTTGACAATAAAATACAATATTTTCCTGTATAACACTGATTCGCATTTATTTGAAAAATAATACCTTGGCTACCAATTTTTCCTGACGTCATGCTTTACCAGTCCATGGGTATTTTCCACTCGCTTATCTGCGCTAAACTGTTTTCATCTGTTTAGCGAATAGCGTGTTTCAATGACGTTTGTGAAATCATCTACGCTAAGCAGTCTGAAGCACATCTTCACAGTAGTTCGTCTGTGTTAGGGTGTGTGTTGGCAGACGAAACTTGTGATGGTAGGAGAACGTGTAGAAATATAAATACTTCAATACATAAGCTAATTGCGATGATTACTTGAAAAAATATTAATTCGAGTTTTTATCTGTCGAGAGATGAATTTTGCCACGTCTTCAAAACATTCGAACGTCGTGTCGCCATTTTCTAAACACTTCAGCGTAGATCGTTCCAATCGTCAAATTGAATATTCGCTCCTGTGTTCTCGTCAGCTAAGATGTGCGCTAATCTGCGCAAGGTGATTGGAAAGCACCCCATAGTCTCAAATGCGCAGGGTGATTGGAAAGCACCTCATATAAGATCTGGAGGCCTTTACTTATGTTTTAAAAAATATTAATATGTGTGTAACGTGCAACGTTGTTGACGGTACATGGTGGCTACGTGATTACTGTGCAAATTTAACATAGTTATTTAACAAAAGTAAATAGTTAAGGAGTTTATTTTTTCAATTTACATTATATCTGGTTTGCAAGTGGAAATTCGGAGATTTTTCCAGAGACATGTGATGCTATACAGACAAAAGTGACATAAAGACCAACTAAATCAGTTCAGCCATTTTCTCCATTATTAGCATTGCCCCACCCGAGCATTTTCTTTTTTTTATTGTTGGTATCTGAATAGTGACGTAATTTTCACGCTCAGAAACCTATTTTTATATTTTAATTGTACAATTAATTATACATAATAACCATGGAGCGATTTTGTTGACATAACTGTATAAAAATTCTCAATCGTAATGTTATCAGAATTGGGGTAGTTACGTCATATTTCACTATTATTGTATTATTATTGCGAATGCTTCCGTGAAGCGTTTATCGCAGGGGCACCAATTCACACACAGGCCAAGCACCCAGGTTCAAACAATGCATACCTATGCGTGAGGCGGCGCGCAAATCGCGGCCGCGGCGGTCAAATCCACGAATGATGGGCGGTTGGGCATGGGCAGAGTCATCTACATGCCACCACTACAACTATCAAGTGGAGCCGTCGCATATATTTCCACTATGGGAATTCCCTCGGCCACAATTGTTGAGACGAAAACACTGTTGTTCCATATGGAGAATAGGGACCTAAGCGCGATATTTAAAAAAATGTTCATACTTTTTGTATTTACAGGGTTTTTACTTCCAAACATAGCAGTGACATGAAAAACTGTAAGTGGCCAATGACTATCTTTAATACAACAATGGCTTATTTCATAATCCACCGCGAGCCGGTTTACGGTGAGTTTCTTACTTAAAAATGCTAAAATTTACCTTAACGGGATTCGATACCGTGAAATTGCAGTTAACTGTGTGAGATGCAACAAGTTAACCCTGTCAATATATTCATCTACTAGGTAATATTAACTTCACCAACTTTTCCTCAAAAATAAAAAAAAATATATTTTTGAGGAAATAATATTATCGAATAAATATAAATAATATTATCGAGAATGGCAATGAGAAGCCACCCCAACTATCACCCTGGAAATAGAAGGTAATCATAGTATTCAATTCTGGCAAGTACAATATTCGGCCCACCAGGGCGCGACAAACAAAATATGTAAAGTAAATGTCGGTGGTCGCGACTAAGGCGGGTGTCGTGTCCGGCAGCGGGGGAGGCAAGAGAGTGGTCGTCATCACATGAAATACTTGCGTAGCAAAAACAACTGCTGAAGCAAGGACTAGGACGAAGAAGACCAGGAAGAAGAAGAGGAAATCAGCTTGGGGAAACTATAAATACTAATACTCGGGATAAACTAAATTATAAAAAGGAGGGGTAAGGCAACGGTGTCCATTGTTGCCTTTGCTTTTTAACATTTAAGACAGAAAATTTTAAGATAGGCATGCGAAGTGATAGATGTGGGAACACAAGTAGGAGGACAGCTGATAAGGTCGGTTAGATTTCCTGACGAACAGACGTTGGCTATTCGATCTTCCAAGAGATTCAAGGCAAATGTAGATGCATTAAAAATCGGTTCCTGATATATGGAATGATTACTAATCGCAAAAAAACATAAAATATAAGATTATCAACGACAAAGGAAGTGAGGCTGATCATAAGGATGGGAGGGCACAAAATGGAGCTAGTAGAACGATTTTATTACTTGTGGAGTACGTTGTAAGAAAACAGGCATAGTAACGAAGACATAAGCCGGAGAATAGCGCTAGCAAAAGAAGGGAGTAGCAATGAGAGGAAGTTGATGACGAGGACCTTAGGAAAGGATGTAAAGAGGACGCTGGTGAAGAGTTTAATGTGGAGTTTTGCGTTGTACGGTGCAGAAAAGTGGATCCTGAAAAAAGAAGACGAGATTAGGTAGGCTGAATGCTTTCCAGATGTGGGTGCGGAGGAGAATCGATAAATTGCTGCGGATGGAAAGCAAGAAAAACGAGGACGTGGTAATGAGGGTGAGAAGAGGAAACCTCTGGAGGAGATTAGGAGGAGGCAGAGTATGTATTTGGAAGAGGTTATGAGGGGCGACGGGTTGCTAAAGGCCGTAATTGAGGTGAGGATATGTGTAAATAAATAAATGGTAGCTTTTCCGAGATATACCTATAAAAATCACGTGTATGTAAAAACGCGTTGTAAATAAAATTACGAGTGCATGTAGTTTAAAACGTTTTCAACAAAAATCTAGTTTTTCCTTGAAAACATATACCTACCTCTTATACTTTTCCAAAATGTTTACACAAATCACCCCTTAAGGAAAATTAGAGAGAAATTAACTAGTACCCCTATGTTAACGTATCTGTAGGAAAAAATCAGTGTGCTCACTAATTTGAAACAATTTTAATAAAAGTGCATTAAATTATAAGTTCAGAATATTTGGCATGGAGAATTTCGGCGACAGAATTCCGGAAAAATGAATTTAAAAAAGCTCTCGGAAAAAAGATTTGGAAAAATGAAATCGCAATACTTGAGAATTAGACAGTAAGTTCGTGATTTCGTTACACATTTTCCTAAATCTCGACCCGGGTTTCGATGTAAAGGTCCTAAAGGTGACATTGGTGGTCGAAACACTGGTGTTGTGTTATTAATTTTTAGTGGAATCACTAATTCACTGTATTAGTCTAATATAAATCAATTCCATAGAACCACGCACGAAACCAACAGTTATTAAAATGCAATAATGGATTTTGAAAAAACGTGCAGAAGAGGTAAAAATATGATTATGATTCGTAAATAATCGTAGTAGCAACCAACACCCGGTCATGGAGTCCCAAAAATGGCGTATTGCGACGACTCTAATTGTTATTCGTTGCGGTTGAATATAGATGACTCTGGGTATGAGGAGTCCCCTATTGTAACCTTGAGAAGTTATTTTCAAATATAGTGACTGAAGATTCTTTTTTTCAAGACTGTGATTTGAGATTACTGCGAGGTAATTGTTTGCCACGATTATGTTAGTTTGATCAAACAAAAAATTGATACCTCTTGTGTTTACAACCTCTGTTTTTTTCAATATTTCAACTTCTTTTTCTCATTTAAATATTTTAATTCTATTGTTGTGGGATTTCGTTTTATAAATCGAAAATATAAATTCCATTTAAGAAACAAATAAAATCTGTCCAAAATATTAGTTTAATTTTTAAATTAAATTCTCGAATAAATGTAAAATAAGTTTGCTTTTTTCAATTTGAATGCACTTCAACGCTTTGTATATTACTCTTTATATTTGGTCTCTTTATCATAGAACGATCGATCCTTCGATGGAAATGCTATTTAGAATGCAAAACCTCATCCGTCAATAGCAAGCTCATGTACCCTGCGTTGAATTCGAAATAGCAGATAATTAATCCCAAGCTCTTTATTTTCCTGGAATATAATTAGGGTGAAGAGGAAATTTGGATTTAATACCTTTTTGGCTGTTTTAAATGGCATTAATGGCACAATTTATGTTGGTATATTTAAATATTTAATCTACGAAAATGAAAATAAGTTATATTCATGCAATTAAGGATATGAAATTAGAAAATTGGGTGGATTATTATAGCATCCAACACTGAACTCAAAGTGCAAAAGCATTTCATTATTTTAATGTGAAATGTAGGGCACTATTGCAAAAAATATTATAGCTTAAACTTTTTTTGTTGTATCTAGTAAGCAAAATTAAAATTATGGGGTATATTTGGGGCTTTGGGAGTGAAAGTGGGTACTGCAATTGCCGGTTATATTTTTTCAAGTCAATTATTGATCGAAAGTTCGTTGAATTGCGGCTAATGGCATGAGTTATGCATATCAAAAACTCTCTGGTACGGAAATGCCGTCGGAATAAATGTAAGTAACCCTTCCCCAGACTCCTTCTACCCAAATGAGAGCCTCTTTGATAAATTTGGCTTTTTGTAAACTTTGTAGATTCGGGCGATATTGCATGGAATTTTTCCATGAAAAATAACTTTAATAAATTGAAAATTTTCGAAGGTAGATACAATATATTCTTATACACTTCAGGTGAATATGATGTAAAACATCGTAACCAGGGCCATGTAATTAACTTTATTCATCTGGGGGACATTGCTCTTAACTCAAGTAATTAATTTTGGATTTTAGCTTGATTTTTCTTGAGTATATCTCCTCGATTTATATCACCAAGATATAATATTATCTCAATTTCTATTTACTATAAATAGCCTTCAAAACTAACTTAAACCCTGGCTCATACTCCCTGCTTACGACTTAAAATGGTGTTAATCTCTTACGCTTGCGGAATTTCTCATATTATCACTTTTAACATGTAAGGAAATGACTTCGTTGTGTTACCAGTAAATGAAAGTTCCTGGCCTGCGCGCTTACCCATGAGCCATGAAATGTTTTATATTAAATATATTTGCATCTGAGGGGCATCGTATCAAATTGTTGCTCGATATCGATAGTTAAGGTGTTAGGACCCAGTAGAGCCAGTTTTCTCTCATCATACTTCCTCATGCTTCCCATCTTTTATCCCTTTCATTTTTCAACTCTCTGCTCAGCTCATATGTCTGCGAAAAACTTGCGTATGGGAAAGAAAAGATCTGTTTCTCGGAGCTATTTAAGCAGCACGGATCTCTGCTGAAGAAGGAGTTTCTTAATCGTGGAAAATATATTTCACGGATATTTCGCATTAATATGTCAGGTATGACTTTGAATGACTATGAATTGTGAGGTGATTGACATCCACATGTTCTTATCCATCCTTTTTCTTGCTTTTTATTTTTTATTCTAATTTTCTTGTTGATCATAGATAACTGTAATAACGTCTCCAGTTTTAAGCCTTTGCTCCAAAATCTGCGTCATTCATTGGAGCTTAGGCACACCTGAAAAACTAAGGCAATTTCTATTATTTTTTCAAAACTAGGGAAACTGGTTTTCCCTGAAGTGGACTTTGAACTTACTTCAGGGAGGAATTTCCTCGCAGACTGCTTTCAGCTGTGCTCCATTTCGATGCACCTACATCACGTATTAATATGCTTCTGGGATGGTGAGCTAATATCTGATACTCTATGTACCGTATCATGGGCAGTATTTCAGCATTTGCTCAATAGCCTTATCCGTAAGTGGTAGTTGTGGAGGGAAGCACTTCAGAATGCGCCAGAGGTTCATACCACATTTGGATAATAGGCGCGCCGGCCCCGGGTTAAGTCCTTACCTGTCAACCCAAGGGTCGCGGGTTCGAGTTCCGCCTGGGTAGAATCTTCAACTCCAAGGAAATGGTCGTGTGTGTTCGCCCATTTAAAAGAGTTAAATGTAAGAGAGGGCTATATAATCCTAATTCAGCTCGCCAGAAAGACATCATTATTATTATTATAACTAGCTAATCTATCCAATCTTTCACTCGGATCTCCTTTAAGTCACTTCCGTCTGTCACCCACTTGCTTCCCATTGGCGCGCTTTCAATTTTTCCACCTCTTTCCTCTGTCGACCTGCGATGCGACCGGAGCCGCCTCCGATCCCAATCCCTTCCCTTTTCCCTTTCCCTCCCCTACACGCCACCACGCCACTCTCCCCGGCCAGTTCTCCCGACTATCGATATCGTATTTCGTGTACCGATTGCTTCCTTTGCATCTTTTTTACTCTCTATCTCCCTGATTCCTTTACCCCTTTCCCATCCCTCCCTCCTCCACATTTGTGCGTTACTCTCCCTCAACCTCTCTCTCTCTCTCCCTCTCATACCATCTGCTCTATTTGCCCTTCCCGCCCTTTCATCTTATTCCCTCGGGAGGGGTGCAGCAGCATATCGCCATTCCCACGGTCATTGTCCTCTGAGCTCTTTCATTTCGACTCGAAATCCCTCCACCCCTCATCTTCTTCCCTTCTCCTCCCCACCCACCCCCTCTTGATGCCTCGCTTCATTATTTTAACACCTTTTTTTATTTCTCTCGCTCATCCATTTTCCGTTCTTTCTTTCCGACGCGCGCGCAATCTCTCGGGCATCACCGCACGCTCTCTTCATCCGACTGCCTCCTCTTGTCTCACTCTGCCATTGCATCCCCGAGGCCCCCCTTCCCCTCAGGATATTATTTTTAATACTATTTCTTACCCTTAAAGGGTCTTCTCACTTTTTCTTATCCTTGTCTCTCGATTTCATCAATGTCCCAGATTTAGTAGAATGTAGGAAAGAGTAAGTGACGTAACTTTGTGAAAATGACTTTAAATCTATCTTGCATGAAGTCTCTTTGTAAATTGAAGACAATTTTACTAGCATCAACAATAGTGTCGAAACTTCGTGTTACCTTGAAGGTAATCAGAAAGTTTGCTGTCACTTATCTATGCTGTCCAAGACATTGTCGAGATTATTTTAAGGGGCATATGTCGTTCCTTGATAGCAACACCTGCCTACGCTCAATCACCCGTGTCACGTTGGGTACGGATCTAATTCGAAACTGTTATCCTCCTATTCGTCCGAGTGCTCTTGCCTCTGTCTGCAAGTGTTGGGTTAAGTGTATGAAATTATCTTAGCCATCGAAACACGTTAATACTATGTCAAGAGAAATTTTTAGGACAAGTGTATTTCACTATAACCAAATTAATAACCCTATCCCCACTACCGCGTCTGAAATGTTGTTGCATTGCATGAAACAATGGGGAAATGCCCAAAATTATTTTATTCAAGATTACTCCCAGGTTTACCCGTCAGTTTCTTCCTAACCCCCTCCTTTTGCCACCGCACCTTCCTCCCTTCCTATCCCACCATTCCTCCCCCTCTGCATCACTCCCCTCTCATTCTTCTCTCTCCTTTTCCTTTGCAAACCTCGGCCAATTTTTCCCGTTCCCGAAAGCTATCCCATCCTCTACTTCCGGGCGACCATCCCCCCCGTTTCCTCGCGACTCAGCGTTTAGCCTGGTCTCCCACCTTATCCATATTTTGCTCCTATCCGGGGAAAATTAATCTCATGCCTCTTCCTCCTCTTGCTTTATACGTAAGCAGAAGGCTTTAATTTCCATTCGCCTATCCTTTCTCTCCATCCCCCTCTCTATATCTATCATCCCCACCTCTGCCCCGTTATCGTCTCACTCTTTATCCACTCAGACTCTTCTCTCCGTCGCCCACCCTCCCCCCCTACCACTCCACCCCCGTGCACTATCGCCTCTCCACCCCTCCCCCCATCAGTTCCTTTGTCTGATCTCCCAGCAACGGGTCCTCCTGCTCATCAAAAACGTATACCGGCTCTTTCCCCTCCACCCGTTGTTTGAGTTATCCTCCACCCGATCTACTCTCAAACCTTATTCTATTAACTTTATGTCCATCGCATGCCGGGGAGTTATCTCCTCTAACCCGTCAACTACCTCTTCACTTCCCCGTCTCTCCTCCCATCTGCTCCTCCCTCTCTCTCTCCCTTCTCCCTCTATATATTCTCCTTGGACTCGTATCGAGAGCTTTCCTTTGCCATGCCTATTCTTCTCCTCCACTCTCACCTCTACCCTCATCTCCGTAAATACCTTCTGGGTTTTTGCCCGATTTCCGTTTTGTGGGTGAGCCTGAGATGGTGGTAGCTTCTGACTTCCCACGCCAAATTCTCTGGCTCATAACCCGTCAGTATTGGGCATTTTCAATTTAGGGATCCCATAGAGAATTTCAGGGGCAGTGCTTCGTCCGTCAGAAGGGGTGCTAAACTCAGGACTACTGGGTACCTTTTGATAATGGTATTCAAATGGAACCACCGGGTTTCTGTCCGCTCTTCTACCACTGTCTAATTTTTTTGCCTGCATGAAGGGAGATGATTTTCGGGTCTCTATGCGCAAAATTCCTCCGTTCAGCGGCGGTTTGGCTGTCGTTTCAGGTTGGATCTTCGGGTCATCACTGCCGTTAAGTACCTTGGAACATTTAAATTCAACGTTACTTCTACTAAAAATCCCAAAGTCCTGCTCTGTTTTCATGAGTGGAAAAGAGAAGCTCCAAAAGCTTCGCAAAAGCAAGACGATAGACCAGGTGAATTTAACTAAACCTGAGTCATAACAGGTTGGTTACAATGGTAATAGAAGGAAATTTCCTAGAGAAAGAAATAAATAAAGAAATGTTCAAGAAATAAAGGCATGATTAGAAAAAGAGGGATGCAGGGGAGATAAAGTGCCATGATTTAAGGGAATTACTCTTTGATTAGTAAGGAATGGGTTGCTGCAGTTGACCAATCTTCAGAATGAAACACCGGCAATAATGATTAAGCAGCTCCCCTATCCTCAATGGGGCAAATGACCTCAGCTGTCGGTCACCCTCCCTAATTACTGCTACCTACCACTCCTTTTTTATTATGAATTTCATCCTCGATCTATCCCTCACTTCCCACATTGCTTCCCGAGGCACTCCAGGCCATCGCCCTCCTCCCGATCCTTCCTCCTCCATCCGTACCCTGATTCGCTTATTCTCTTTCTCTCTACCCCTTCCCTCATGCCACTCATTCCTAATTTCGCCCCCACCCCTCTCCTTCCCGCATCCAGAAACCTCGACTTTCCATTGTCTCCCCGCTGTGCGTCCGTTTTTTCCACCGCTGGCTCCCAATTAACTCTCTCTCCCACCGCCATCTGCGCTTGCCCTCCCCCCCTCTCTCTCTCTCTACTTCCCTCTTCTCTCTCTCACTGTCCTTCTCTTTAGCCTCCTCCTCTTCCTCTCACGCTCTTCTCATCCCCCTCCCCTCTCTCTCTCTCCCTCCACCAACGGGTCTCCGTTTTCACAATCCTCGTTCATTCTCCTCCCCCACCTTCTCTCGTTTTCCGTGCGTCGAATTTTATCCCGTCCATCATTATCATCTCCGGATTCCGCCGCTTTCCTTCCCTCCTCCCTCCCACCCGACTCGTCCCTCGCCCTAAATCCCTTTTCCTTCCTTCTCTTTAATCTTCCTCCCTCCTCGCCCGACAGTCGCAAAACCCGAATCCCTTTTTCTCTTCCTCTACCTCTCACTCACTACCCCCCTCTCCTCTCACCGCGACACCCTTTCCCCCTCCTACTACCATCCCCTCCTCTCCCCTCCACTCCCATCTCCTCCTCCCCACCCCGTGCTCTTTTCAAAAAGCGTCGGGATCGTCTTATTTTGTTTTCCTCCTTTATTGGATTTCCTACAATTATGCGCCCATACTTTTTTCCTCCCTCATCCTCCTGCTTCCGTTTCATTATATTCTCTCGTTCCCTCACCTCTCCCTAAATTTCTCGTCATTATGCGTTATATACCCCTTCCTCTCTCTGTATCCCTCCCCCTCTACACTGTGCCTTTTCTGTCACCCCCTGCTTGCTATGCCATTTCTTCTCTCGGCCCACTTTTCACTCAGTTTTTCTTTCCATCGTCCCCTCCATTTTAGCTTCCCATCCACCCTTACCTTTTCCCCGCATTTTTCCACGACTTTTCTTTTCTTGGTTGTTTGGGTGGTTATTTGGGGAAGACGACCGGCATCTGAGTTAATTTGAGCCATTAAGGATTGCTGGGTACCACGGCAAGAACGGGATGGAGTGTTCGAGGGTTGGAGAGAGAATGGTGAGACAATCCGAGTGAGCACAGGATAACAAATAGCTTACGAAAAGGGTCAACAGTTTGTAACATCCCATGCAAAGGACGGAGTGCTATACTTGAAGTGCTCTTCAGAGAGCAACAAAATCTCAAGGGATCGGGATTCGCTGAAAATATTCCGCCAGGATTCAAACCCGGACCCACTGGATAGGCAGCCAGTACTATAGCAACTATATCAACTCGATCTCCATTTTTTTTTCTTCCTTTCAATTTTTCTCATTCCGTCCCGTTTCTTCATTCCTCTTCCCTCCCTCTCTCCCGTCTTTTTCTACTCCTCCTGCATCGCCCCATATTTACACCGCCCTCTCAGCCCTCTTGTCTGCTCTAATCTCGACTTCATCCCGATCTCCGCCGCTCTCTGCCACCTTCCTCTCCGAGGGAAGACGCATCTACCCCTCTCCTAGTTCAGAAGCCCTCATTCCTCTTCCCTCCCCCCCCCCCCCCCCGGCATCAGCCCTCTTCCCCCATCAGCCACCTCCTGCATCCTTTTCCTCCTCCCCTTCCACTTTTCTCATCGAGCCGCACTTTCCCCCCTACCACCTCTCCCTCCTCCGAAGAGGGCGGCCCACTCCTTTATCCGGCCGACAACCATAATTAATGGATGGATCCTGGTCATGTGATCTCGATTCATGCCATTGGAGGAGAGGTTTTGAGGGTTGCATCGGTATAAGGGACGGGAGGGCTGAGGCTGCCGGAAGGGGAGAGCAGTTTTGAGGGGGATTGGCAGGAATCTGTGAGGTAGGGCGGGCGGGGAGGGAAACGGGGATGTGTGGAGGGGACTAGGCTGCCCAGGGGGAAGAGGGGTATGTGGACCGGAGGCTGGAGAGGAGGGAGAGGAGAGGTTGGTGGTGGAGGGGGAACGTTAGAGGGAAGAAGGGGGGAACCGAGGGGAGGATTACGGTTGCCATATCGGGGCATGAGTGGTGTGGAGGAGTGGAGAGGGTGGCCGGTGGAGGGGTTGGTAGCTGGAGGGACCCACTTGCTTGGGTGAGATGAGGAGTGGGGGTGCGGGGGGGGAGCGAGAGAGGCTGTAAGCGGCTTTGGAGGCGGGCGGGCCGACGGCGAGGGTGGATTCCCGGGTTCGGTGGAGCGTACGCAAAATGCTTATCGTTTGCTTCTCCCCCTCTGTACCTCCATCCCTCTATCTACTAGTTCTCCCTCTCTCTCTCCATCTCATTCTATCCTCACCCATTATCTCCCTCCTCTGAGGTGAGTGGCTCTTTCGCTATAGATGGGAGATGCTTCCTGCCTCCGCTTCACTCATACCCCCGCGCACTCACGCGGCCGTGCCGCTGAAAACGGCGTGGCATTCCGTCTCAACAGTTGTGCCACAGGATGGGTTTACGGCGGAATGATCTTCCCTTCCCCCCTTTCTTTTTTTATTATTATTATTTTTCATACTCTCTCCTTCTTCCCATCGCTTTCATTTTTTCCTCTCATTCTCGCACGCCCATTTCCTAGCCCTGCCGCGTCCGTAGGGATTGGCGCGGTGGGGATTCATCTGCGGGGGGTTTGAGGGGGGCGTGGCTGGAGGAGGTGGGAGAGAGGGGGAGGGGTGGAGTTAAAGGAGGGGATATTAGGGTGTGTGTGTGCGAGGTTGGAGGAGGCTGGCTGGCTGGATGTTGGATAGTGATGGTTGTGGTGGTGAGTTTTCGTCGCTTGAGGATTCCGGTCTATTCCAGGAATCTAATGGAGAGAGAAGGGTCCTCGAGGAGAGACTTTGAGGCCGTTGCCGTGCTTAAATATAATTCGTGTTTGCATTTTCGGCCATTGTGGGGACGTAAATATTTTCCCACTCTCGCTCTCATCTCCTCGTGGAATTATAAAGCGACCGAGGTTTCGGGTGGCGCCATTGAATGAAAATATTATTAGTATTTGCGGAATTTCATCAATTTTTGGAATTGTGCTTATTTTCAGAAGTGATTTAAAAGGAATGCTTTAAATGGTGGTTGCTCTATTTAGCTAATGACCTAGATGTTCGAATTAATTGTTTTCGGGATTTCCATTATCACTTACGTGGGTGCACACGTACATATGCGCATACTGATTTAATTTTCCGGTCAAATTAATACGGTTAGTTTTGGAAATAGTACAGCTGCAGCTCTTATTTTGGTAGTTAGAAACGGAAGCCAGATTTGAATAGTAATAAAAGATCGATTGTGGAAATTATTTCTGATAAAAAACGGAATTTTATTTGAGATGATTCTGGCATCCGAGTCATTGTTTGCCCAGGCTTACGCAATAATAAAAAATATAAATTTACTTTTTAGGTTATTTTATTTTTAGAAACCAGTTTCCAATAAGCTAATGAGGTGTGTGTGAATCTTTGAATCATATTTTCATGCCTCTAGTATTCCTGGAACTTGGACTTAAAAACTATTGCATTTACATATGAATAACTAAAAGTTTAGCTTTTACGAAATTTGAAAGAGGTGTGTGGCTTACAAAAGTTACGGTACGCCATAATATGCTTTTCTATTAGCCTTTTTTATACACTATATTTTTATAAACTTTATTGTTTTATTCAATCAATACATTTTGTGATTCACTTTGAAATATCTTGTATCCGGTTTTAATATTGAGATCCATTGACTTTTAAATTTAGAGATAAATGAGTACTTAACCATTTTTTCGAAGCGCACTATTTTCTATTTATGACTTGAATATTTTCATTAAAAAAAATAGCAATTCAAATATTTAATGGCACGTCTCGCTAACCTCACTAAAATATCTCTGAAGCTTGGCATGATACGATAAACGTATAAAAAATTCAAAGCTGACGAGTCAATATATAGTTAGATATAAAAGGCGGTAAACCGCATTTAAACCTCCCTCATTCTCATTAATTCGCGATAAATTTTCTGGAACCGAAATACCAGCGGGTAAATAAAAAAGTTGGGGATGAGAGAATATACCATAGCTGTCGATAAATGCTTCAATTCCCCATGGATAATATTCAATTTGAAGTTCGCTTGATATGTTTCGAAGATAAATAACTCATTTTCATTTACTAGCTGAATTTGAATGAAATTGAAAAACTTAGCTTTTTATTTTCACATATTTTGAATGCGGGCATTTTATGATTTATTTTATCTTCTCGGTTGCTTAATACGTTAATAGACACGATCCAGCCCACTCTTAACTCCAAAGCTGGCTTGGGGTTTGATTGTGTATCACTTTTACGTTAATTTTCTTCGGAGTGTACAGTACATAAAATACAACAATTTTTATCTTGGCCATTTAGCGAACTGCATTGGCAATCCGTAATGAGCCTTTACTTTGATATTTTATTATCTTATTTTTGTGCAATTTTACATCGCACTTGTTATGGGTTATACTATATTGTTTTATTCTCTATCTTCGCAATTTATTCTTCTGTAATACTAGATTCATTAATATTTTATCTTTTACAGCGCAGTAAGCACAACTGCCGTTTAGGATTTAGAAAACATACTGCTCCATTCTTTATATATCTACTAAGGATTATTTTTTTTCATTGTTAAAATTATAATTTAAGTTGTCATATTCACTTTCTTATTCTTTTTCTTCGTAAAGTCATCTTCTGTTTTAGGTTTCCTTGCCCCTAAATTTTTATCTTTATCTACGATATCCCTGGGGAGCTATGAGGACTCCTAAAGCTCTTGGCTCCCTTTGCTAACCATTTCATTCCAATCCTTTATTCCTTCTATATTTGAAGATGTCGATAAAAGTTATAAACAATTAAAATTCAGGTTATTAACTCATTATTCCTCCCAGTAACGAATCAATCGGAACTTTCCTTTGGATTTTAATAAAGTTCTTTGATATTCTGGTGTTTCTTTTGATGATATTCTCCATTATGTTCTTAACTCGCTCTTGTCGTCTTTAATTTTTATCGCTACTGCTAGCGCCTGCCACTTATTGAATGGTTTCACCATGGTATCGATTGGAGGAACTATCAGTGTTATTTTCTCGTACTTATCTCATACTAAGAATTCTCTGTTTCCGTAGTGGCTCAGATATCCCTCAAAATCAAATTCCCTTGCCCATATCCTTTACCGGCCTGCTGATTCGGCCTAGGAAGAATTTCATGCGATGACTTCGGCAGTGGTGCTGCTATTCTCCCGCCGCGCCGTTGGGCTCGAATCCTACTTTATCGGGCTAAGACTCTCAGCTGCGGGTATTCATTACTATAATGGTCCCACCAATCCAGCGTTCGAGGAAAAACGGATTGAGGTGGTTTGTGGTTTTCATGCACAATCCCTCACCTTTTTCAAGCATTTGTTGTTCATTATTTGAAGTTGTGTAGGGAGATGAATAAAGTCTCCTAGCAAAATTATATGGACATCAGCCCCGAAATTATCTCCCCTGTAACTTGATATTTTCCACTTCTGTCTATTTCACGCTCATTTATCCTAATTCTACATTCAATCCTGTAATTTGACAAATTTTATTTCTTTTTATATGCGTATGGATACCTCCGGGAGGTGAAGCACTATTCAGCTCAACTGAACTATTCATGAACTATTATAGTAAAATATAAAAATTCGTGGTGAGACATGATATGATATAAAACATTTCTTTGCAAGATGTGAATTGCAGTGACTTTTCTTTTATTTAAATCCAATTTCAAGGGCACACACCTAATTCTGCGTATCAATTCCTTTGTCACATTGGCTAGTATTTGATCATTATTGATTGTCTAACTATTATTCCACGTTATTCTTTTGAATTATTTTAACTATAACTATTGAAGATTCTTGTTTTGAAATACCGCGTTCACCCTTCATTTTCCTCATATTTTTTCTCTCTGTCGTATCAGTTTAATTTGCCAAATTTTTTGGCAACATGTATACAGGCTAAATTAAAGTATTTTCTCCATTTTCCTTGAAGATATAAAACATGTTATTTAAGGCTTTGAGTGTTAAAAGTTTGATTCATCAGTCGCTTCATTCAAGTCACATCCTGTGGCAGCTGGTTTTATGATTAACAGACTTCGTACACTACCCTCTGCCTGGCTTCCACAAATAGACCAATTGGTAGCTTTACCGGAAACAATCATCATCCCTAGCATTAATGAAGTCCTAGGGGAAACACGGAGTCGAGGTCATCCACAGCGACAAGATCCCTGTGAGATCGATGAGATATTTATGTCTAGGCCGTAGATAAGCCATATAACATGAATGCTGGGAAATAGCCTTGACGCATTTAGGTATTTTATGAGAACTCATCTGTTTAAAAGCCTCATTTTACATAATGTAAGTTTATTATATTTACTGGCACTAGTTCTCATTTTAAAACAACTGGTTAATGATTTCCTAGACCAATAATGATTTCCTATACCAAAAATGATTTCCTATACCAATAATGATTATCTAGATCAATAATTATTTCTTTACAGGCCTTCAGCGTGATATTCTTTGATTTAAGTTATTGTTTCAATTGATGATTAAACATTCATTTCAAATTAAATCATTTAATTGCAAGTCGCGTACCACTCATGGATGCAAAACATATTGCTTATTGTTTGTTTTTATTGCAGCGAGGCATTTTTTTGTAATATTAAATGGCCATTTATAACACTCAAAGGATAAATTAGTGGCCCAAATCTTCTTTTTGTGGATACAGAGTGCATCCATGTTTTAACAATTATTTTTGCCTTCCTAGAGTTTTGTTGTTCATTTTAGTTTTAAATTTCATCTTTTTATCTAACCGCTATGACATTATTTGGGAGGGTTTGTAACGTTATTTTGAGCAGCAAAAAATATTTGTACAAATAGTAAATGAATTCTCAAAGCATGCCATTCATTTTGTAATTAATGCATAACGCTTAGCACTCATAATTTCTAGGTTGTGGAGTTCCCCATTGGAATATATAGGTAATTCTCTTAAGTTGTCCTTCATTAAATGGAAAAAGGTGCCATAGTACCTTTTCCCCTCTGATTAATGTAACAGTTGATGTAACAACTTATTTCGGTGAAAAAGTCATTCATAATTAATAATAATTATACTGATTTTCCAATCGTGTACATTCACTATTCTATGTTTGACGTAACTTCCACTAAAACGTTTGTGAAACTATACACCATAGTCTGTGAAATTCGCCATGAAAAAATCATTTTACATTTTCATGGCGAATTTCACCGTCTTTGGTGTATAACTTCGCACCCGTGCACGTGACTGCGTGCCACATCATTTGTGTAAATGCAATCATTGGAATTTCGTTTGTGAAAGGTTTTATATCTCCTACTAATGCATTTCTTTCACTCATTGAATTAGCAAACAGGATTAGATAATTTTCTGCAAGCTTGCATGGACTTTCATTAGTTTAAGTGCATAATGAGCAATAAAAACGCATAAAATATCCCTTATCTCCATGTTTTATCTTGTAAGTATATTATAAGTGTTCTTTCGTGCGTAGTTTGTTCAAGAGCATTGTCTAAATTATAAACTAGGCCAGAATAATCACTTAACACATGTATAACGAGTACGGTGAGATTATAGTGTGATAACGCGTTTTTGTTTTCCAATTTCACTAGGCAGAGAACTCAGAGATCGTTTTCCTCAGGTTCAGTGCCATGTGTTGTATATGATAGCTAACTTCTATTTTTATCTTAATTTATACATACTGACTAATTCCTGAACTACTACTAGACTACTTGAACATTAACCATGCTTGGATAATTGAATTAAAAGTTTACTTCGAAGTACCAGAAACTACTAAAGAACAGCCGATTACGACTGTACAGACTTTTATTCTCAAAATTTATTGTATCGCTAAAATAAGCAACCAAATACCATTTATTTCATATTCTAATTAAAATATTGTTGAAATTTTGCCCACTTTCATTTATGAGGGCTTTAACTTAAGATTCATACAGTGAGTTTAAAATGAAAGCTGTTAAGGCAATCCAGAGAGTTTTGCATATTGCATAAAATATTTACATCTTGTTATCTAACCGAATTCACTCCACAGTCTTTGTGGAGAAGGAACAAGTATGTGTCGATGCTCCTTGAAATTCGTAATTATTTCAGGACAGCATATGATACGAAGCAATTGAGTTCTTCAATTTATTCCGATAAATTCAATGTCATAAATACGCAAAAATGGCTTCAAGGAATAATTTTAGTATTTTTTAGTCATTAAAATGATTTCGGTTTACGGTTCGGGGGATTTGAAAAAGAGCCAATTTAATGGAGTTGGAAAGTTTCCAGAGCCCTTCAATGATGAGATCGCCTTACATTTTTTAATATTGCAGAGTAATCACATGAATAATCAATAGCTAATCTGAACTACTTGTTGCGGAGGGATCCAACGAAGAGTTTCATTTAGTAATATAGGCGTGTATATATTTTCCTTTGATAGAAAATAACTCTCGCTTCTAGTTATATTCCATGACCAGTCACTCGACCATAGCTTCAACAGTTAACGAGTATTTTGTAAATTATATACCGGTATAATATTATAAACCATGGTAGCTTAATATAATAAGCATGGAATATTACTAGTTGTATTTTAATTCCTTAGATCGAACGATTTCACGAAATACTGCCGGAATCAAATTGTTAACGCCTTTTAGTCATTTTTGCTGTTCAGCTAAAATCAAATTTATATTTTTGATTGTGCCCAAATTGTTAAGTAGAAATCAAGGAAATTGGATTTTGTATTTGCATGAGTGCTGTTGTGATAAAATGGGGCCTTTTATTGGAAATTAGTATTCTATTTATCTTCCTGTATAACGCCTTTTTATATATTTTATATATTTTTTAGCCTTAGTGTGTCTCATGGATATTTTGTGAATAATTTGCGGTGTCTTATTTAATTTGTGAAAATATCATTCACACTACTGTATTCCGTCAAATAAATCAACGCTTTCAGTATTGACAGGTAAATAAATTAGTGCGGTGAAATGTCTTCATTATTAAGATTTTTCGCGAGGCTTAGAGCGCGTGCAGTGAATTCCTCAGCGAATATACAAATTCTTTTCCGACCAGAAATCGATGTTGAATGAAACTCTTGTAAAGTTTTTCCGAGGCGCGTGTATCGAACCATACGTTCTGGATGTCTCGAACTTTTTTTTCGATCATCTATCCTCCTCCTTCGGGTCCGGAGTTCCGCTGATGTACGAGTGCCGATCTGTACGCACTTCGGTTTTGACAAAAGAATTTCGACGGGGATTGGGGGGGGGGGTGCGGGAGGGAAGAGAAGGAAAGCACTATATGGAAGCGGCCGAGTGAGCCGAATCTAAAAGTTTACGAGATTTTTTTCCTTCTCCATCGTGTCGTCTTTATTCATTTTTTTTATCCCACAAGAGATGAGAACATGAGAGTTTTCTGTAAGAGAGAGGGAGAGATGGTGGTGGCCGTTCCGAGAGCAGGATAAAGCAAAGGTGATGAGGGGAGGGAAGGGAGAGGAATGTGCCGTAGATATCCGAAGAAATAGAGCTCGGAAAAGTTTTCTGTATTAAGAGTGGGAGCCATTAGAAAGGAAAGGAGAAAGAGATAGGGTATGGATGATGCACTGGGAGAAAAAAATGGACAATAAATGCAACGGACGTAACACTAGGATTGTGAGACTTTAAGGAGTACCCACGAGGCCCGATCGTGAGGAGGTCGATATCGAAATTCGAGGTTCGTCATACGGGAAAATGTATCCCGTCCTACCAGATGAACAACGGAAAATTTTTTTTTCGGACAATATCTAGGGGTGCCGCCGGGGCAGTTTATAGTGAGAGTAGGCAACCCACAACACACTCTCTGATTTGCCCCCTTTTAAGCCATTTCAGAGGCTCTGGTGCGGTTTCTTCGGGTCGTTGTAAGTGATATGGCTCGGCTAGATGCTAAGGTAGGCCCAACGGGGCAGCGGGTCACGTGGTACGCCATCAGTGCTGTAGAAAAGGTAAGAAATTAGTCAATTTCTTCAAAAATGCGTTGTAAGTGATGTAAAATCGTAATTATTTGGGTATGTGGGACAATTACTTCGTCCAATTAGTTTCCCCCTCCTCCCTCACCTTCCCCCTTCCCTCCCCCGGCTCGTTGAAGAAACCTTCGTTTTTGGTAGCAGCTGGGCTGGATGCTAGAATTGTTTGTTATCTCAAAATGGTTCGCGGCTCTTAGTTCACTCTTTAGGTGTTGTTGCACCTAGAGAGATCCCGAGGGCTCACAACGTGGAGGTGGCCGCAAGTCGAACCCCACCCGCGGTACTTCTTGGGGAACGCCCGGGAACGCCGCACCGACTCGAAGATATGCTTCGGCCCCTCGATGAAGTGCCACCTCCTCTTGATGTCGAAACAATTCGGGATGTAGAGCTGCGCGACGTTCCTGGTTAACATCTTGAGGACTGCAGAGGGCTTACTCGTCCCGACGTAGAGGCGCATGATCCTGTTGCCCGTTGTCAGCCACCTGCTGTGCATCATGTTCCCAGGATCACGCTCCGCGAGCTCCCTCTGTCGATGGCGCGCGCCATGTCCAAGCTGTACGGCTGATCCGTGCTGAGGATGGCGGATTCGAAGTTGGGGTCCGAAAGCTCCAACTTGATCTTCTGGAACTTCTTCACGGACAGATCGGTACAGGTGCTCAGCTGGCGACCGATCGGGCCACTCAAACCATTGGGGCCGGTCGTGGCACCGTCGAACTGCTCCATGAGGTGGCGCAGGTGCAGCTCGTTGCCGTGGAGCTGGCAGATGTTCCACTGGAGGGCATGTCCTATGCGATTTTCCATCACGCGGATCGCTCCACCGTTGCACCCTGTGTTGACATTACAGTCGTCGCACCCGACTTCCCTCAACGTCTCGGTGTCCACTTCAAGGTCCTCCTCCAGGAAGTCGAGGAGGGCATTCCCGAGGCACTCTGCGTCCGATGATGCCGGCGTGATGTGCCCGAGATACACATTGCCAGGCTGCGCGAGGACGACGACATGCTCCTCCTCGAGAGTGATGATCTTCATCTAGCCGTCGCCGCAATCCTCCTTCACCTTGGTGGCGTCTCGGTGGCCGTCGCAATAGACACCGCTGACCGACTTGTCCCTAAGCTGCTGCAGCTCTGCCTCGGTGAGCTCACCGCGACTCCTCCTCCTCTGGCGGCTTAATTGTTGCGGTCCACCACCAAGGAGGGGTCGTTGGCTGTCACAAGGCCGGTGTCGACGAGGACAGCGGTTGTAAACGTGGCCGTGCTGCCGCTTGGGAGGTTTAGACGCTCGGCTATTTTGCACGCCTCCGGCAGCTGTAAAAGGTTGAGTGAAGATGACGACGATGGTCTTGAAGGAGACGGTGGCCTCCACTCGTCTTCGGCGTCTACACCTGCTGGCTCCTCCTTCACAACCGCCTTGGTGCACAGTGCTTGGATATTTTTCCCTATCATTTTGTCGAATCTTGTTGCAGCTGATTTTTCCTCTGCTTGCACTTTCTCAGCTGTCTTCCTCTCCACGCGCCCGAGCTCCTTTTGCAGGTATTTCGTAGCAGCCACGTCAACACCACCGGTGAACATTCTCCTCTCCGTCCTCTGGTCGATAATGAAGGGGATTTCACGTTCCTCGATGGTCTCCTGTGGTTTGCAGACACACTTAGGCAGTTGCGGGAGGCACTTGCACTGGGCCACATCGAACAGTTTTCGTGCTTCTGTCTTGAAATCTTCTATCTTCGCCTGGGCCACCGCACTTTTTTTCATGGCGCTCTTCATGAGTTGGCGATACTTTTCATGGTAGCAAAGAACAGCCTTCAGAATACCACGATAAGATATCGAGGGCACGGAGGCTAGTCGCCAAATATCTTCCACCTCGTTTGCAACCTGCTGAGCCACGTCCGTGGCAGGAGGGTCAAAGCCATGACGCTGTTCCCTTTGTTGGTTCTGTACGAAGAAGAAACATTTCATCACATCTTCATAGGTTGGCAGGTATCTTGCAGGAAAAGCTGTCGGTGCTCCAAAGATGCACTCAACCTGTTTCCTCGTCTTCATTGTACTTGTCCAAAGACCAAAATGAAAAACTTCTCAAACACAAACAAATCGCTGAACGAGAACAAACGCCTACTCTGCTAGTTGGTTCCGTCCGTGCGACCGAGGAGCGCTTCGGTCACTTCGGCACTTCCCTTACCCTCACCTCCTCCCACCTTCCGCCCCCTCCCTGCCGACTGTGCCGGCCGGGAGGCAGACTGTTGCTCAGTCGCCGGCCGACAGGCCCGACAGGCCTCGAGTCAACATCCATGAGACTACATCGCTGCCAGGCTCCTAAAAATACGACGTTAATAACGCGTTTCTGCAAACCATTTCGAAATAACAAACAATTCTAGCATCCAGCCCAACTACTACCGAAAACGAAGTTTTCTTCAATGAGCATGGGAGGGGGGAAGGGGGAAGGTGAGGGAGGAGGGGGAACTAATTGGACGAGGTAACTCCCACATACCCAAATAATTACGATTTTACGTCACTTACGTCAATTACGTCACTTACAACGCATTTTTGAAGAAATTGACTAATTTCTTACCTTTTCTACAGCACTGATGGCGTACCACGTGACCCGCTGACCTGTTGGGCCTACTCTAGCCGAGCCATATCACTCATAACGACCCGACGAAACCGCAGCAGAGTCTCTGAAATGGCTTTAGCGTGTGTTTCTGGTTGCCTACTCTCATTATAAACGGATCCGGAGCGCCCAGTGGGCTGAAATCGAAAAAAGCTGGCCAAAACCTAAAAACAGATTTTTTTCAGTCCGGAAGTTAAAACTTTGCACTGTCATTAACCATGGATTGGTGCATATGATGTTGCATGCCATTTTTCATAATTCGTACGTGTTTTTTTTACATTTTTCATAATTCGTATATTGTTAATATACATGGGCTCAAAGTTGGACAAATAACCCGCCTTACTTTTTTCCGAAAATCACCGAATTCAAGCTCATTCTGAACCCTTTGTAGGAAAGATGTGGAATAAAAACTGAAATTATTTGATTTTACGGTTCTTGTTCATTAAATATTACTTATTGCTTGGGCAACGTTGTTATATTTGTCATCGTTACAGGACAAAATGGCAGACCCTGTTTTTCGTCAATTTTTCGCATTTATGTAGCAAAATAAAAAATGGACATCAACGGACACTGAGATACTTACATCACGATAGTGAAAAAGCTTTTAGATTTTGAATCCGAAGAAATCATCTGCGACCGTTCGCAACGCCGAAAATAAAATCGATTTTTCGATCGTGCGGCCCAGTCCGGATCTGCCCGCCGGCAACGGGGAATGTTGTGGCGCGGCGTGTGTTGGGAAGCGCTATTATTCCAAAACCTTCGTTATGGTTATTTTCAAGCCATATCAATTGAATAGGACTTCCATGTACGTTACCATGACGTTAATCCGGGGAAATCCATCTCCTTTTACGGTTTATACTGTTAACCAAGATAGCAATTATCCTACTTTCCTCGGATGAAATACAGGCTCTAACACTGGCATTTCACGCATATATTTTAGCCTTTGAAAGAATATAACAGCTTTATAAGGCTAATTCTAACCATCTAAGAAACGAAAACTTATTTTTAACGGTACCTGCCAGCAGCTGGTGTGTAATTGCCACTCCACTCTCACTACGACGGACTTAGCAAAAGGGTCTTTTTATGACCCTTTTGCTAAGGTTTATGCGGTCCATTATTGTTATTGTCAGAAGATTTTCTACCATTTCATCATACCATTTCTACCATGTCTGCATTTAGTTCTGAATTGACAGTGGAATAGGACAATTGTGCTCTGGTGCTTTTTTTGGAAACACTTGCCTGGTTTGGTTTTGATTACTGAAAACCTCTGGTCACTTCATCATCATTTCCGGGCAGCCTTTGAGGCGATATTTTTATATCTATTTTACCAGAATTCGATCACCCAATCAGGTATGTTTTAATTTTGTACACCTCGTAATATTCACATAAGTTACTGAGTGGTAATATCTTAAATGTTTTATCGGCATTAGTTTCCTAATTCTATCACTAAGTGTCTCACCTTTTTTTATTTCTTGTCCCCCCTGTGTGAAGAAAATAGATACCTCGTTTTTTATAGGGAGAAGGTAGAGTCTTGTACACGTTTAGTAAAAATAAAATCTCGCCACGAAATATCTCGTCTACCGTTGCATAAAAAATTATATCTTTGACACAAAACCACCGTTGAAAGGCATTTGATTTATCTATCTGAAAAATTGTACTTCGAAGGTGCCAGTGCCAGTACCGAACAGTGCCACTATTTAGGCCCTTACTGATTTCCTGATGTTCTTTTTCTTGGCGCGTTACCAACAGAAGTGGGAAGTTAGTTATAGCGAATGATTCCTGAGACGAAATGAAAAATGGTTCTCCCTACTATCTCTCTCTAAACTCAACTCGTGGTTCTACATGCCTTCCACGGTTCACAAGGTTCTCATACACGGAGCAGAAATTGCAAAGGAGGTAATTTTTCCATTGGGGCAATTATCAGAAGATGCTATTGAGGCACAAAATAAGGATGCAAGAAAATTTTTCAACAACGGAAAAAAAGTTTTTTCCGTTGTTCATCTGGTAGGACGGGATACATTTTCCCGTATGTTGAACATCGAATTTCGATATCGACCTCCTCACGATCCGGCCTAGTACCCACCTATAGCCTGCATTCAGAGGTTTCATGCAGTTGAATAATGCATGGAGACAGGCGGGTAAAAATTAAGTGCCACTCAATTTACTCAGTAAGATTTCCATCGCTAAGTATTTGAAATGTTGCCGCCCAGTGTACATTCTAAGACTGCGTAAGAATTGTAAGCGTATACAATTCTTGGCAGGCATGATATTGATGCGTAATCATTATTACATAAACCAATACTTACTCAGTTAAAATTTTCGACAAATTGTTGCGTTGAGATTTGGTTGACGAAATAATTGAGAACTTCATTGATAAATTTAATTTCTCTGATGTGACGTATCTCCTTTTCCGTCTAATATATTATTCTTGTTATAAAATGTATTATTCATAACCTGTATTATTCAAAGCAAAGAAAAATTGGTAAGAAAAACGCATATTTCTTTCCATGCTTGAGGTAAATGTCTACCCACTCCTAACCACTTATGAAACACGAAGTAAAACTAGTTTATGCCTAGCGATATGAGAGATGTCTCGTATCGTTCAAACTGGATGGTCTAGGATAGTTATTTCAAAATGATGATTCCGCAGGTAGCTATGCGACGAGTAGTGGAAACTGATGCACTTTTTATTTGGGGAGACTTTAACCGCAATGGCTTCCGTCTGCATCTATGAGTGAAACTTTGCTTCCTTGAAGGAAAGTGGAGAGAAGTGGTTGGGAGTTGGAGGGGGGGGGGTAAAACTCGTGAGTGGAAACGAAGTGAAGGAAGACAAAGAGAAGAGGAGGAGGAGGGAGAATGCGATGGGGGAGGAAAGGAAGAAGAAAGGGAAATCATTTATTCATGCGTTTGATTGACGAGAGCTCGAGGGAGGGAGCACGTGGAGGCGGAGAAAGGAAGATGGCGTAAGGCGATTGGAGGGGGTTGGGGCGGGGGGTGGTGGGGATAGAGAATGATTCGCGTGCGATCGAGAGGAGAGGGGACGGAGGCGGTGGAGTCGTGCACTCGAGGAAGGAAGTCCACGGCGTCCTATGATCCAAGATGGCCGGAGGAGGAAGACGGGCGTATTCCACGGCTGCCTTCATGTCTTCTCATCCGAGAAATATTTTCCACAGCCGCGATGAATGGCAAAGGGTTCTTTGGGAATCGACGGAGGGTTATGGGCTCGGAAAACTACGCATCTTCTACCATTAGGAAATCCAGCACTCCCAATCCCAGAGGTGATTTCTGTAGGATCTATGCCATACATTGGTAGTGCCATCCTTGACGGTCTCTTATGGCACACAACTGCTTGTCTCCCTTCCGGAAATTTCCAATGCCTCCCATTTGCATTTGAGTTAACGAATTTCCTTTAAAATACGGGCTTCTGGAATGAAAAATGTTTTGTTGCCGGTCGAAAAGTATATTTCCTGAATGAGGTGGAGAATTTTGCTCTGCGGGGGGAGCGTTTTGCTTTGTAAATAGGATGCGTTGGCTACGTATTTGAATATGGGTAAAACCTCTGAACACCCCTGCCCAAATATAAACAGTGCATACTCATGGCTATATTAATTTCGTGAGAAGCCGCATGTTAACCAGGGAAAGTGACTTCATTCCCTGACACATCCGTCTATTGGCTAAGTACGATGTAAGCTCTACTATTACATCAAATTTATTTTTGGCTTGTTTTCTTTGGATAGTTTCAATTCTTCGGGGAGTGCGTGTAGCCATTGTGTAACAAATACATAGCTAGGCTCGTAACAAGTCTTTCCGTCGTAGAGAGCGTCCTACCTTTCTTGCCAATTTAGAGTCGAACCTTCGCTAAAGGTTTCCTTTATTGTAGTCAACGTACTTAGCGTTTACTAATATGAAGTCGTTTGAAGAGTAGCGAGGAACTGGCAATTGATCTATAAGACCAGGAGATAATAAACTTTTTCCACGAATTCAACTAACTAGGTGAGTGATGGAATTTTTTTAAGACAATACATTCAGGTCAACTATTATCCCAGCATGGATAAAGTGGGGAGTGTAAACGTTTGTTAACGAGTGCTAACGTTAATTCACATGTAATGAGAGAAT
Organism: Pyrrhosoma nymphula; assembly: GCA_963573305.1. Classification (NCBI taxonomy): domain Eukaryota; kingdom Metazoa; phylum Arthropoda; class Insecta; order Odonata; family Coenagrionidae; genus Pyrrhosoma; species Pyrrhosoma nymphula. The sequence goes on from OY754327.1 coordinate 172,735,397, forward strand.
GACTACGAAATTCATGGCTGAAGTGTGTAAGAACATCATAAGGCCAATTCTGCTATATGTAGCAGAGTGCTGGGCCACTAAAAAGCGTCAAACACAGATAATGGATGCACATGAATTGAAAATGCGGAGGTGGATGTGTGGTACATCGGAGCTAGATAAAATTCTTAATAATTATGTAAGTGGGAGTTTAAAATTTGAAAAAAAAAGAAAAAAATTAAACAGAGTAAACAAAAAAAGAAAAAAAAATTAAACAGAGTAAACTTAGATGGTTTGAACATGTCAGCTGGTGTTCATTGGGATACATTGCTAAGAAGGTGGAAAGATTGAAGCTCCAAGGAAAACGAGGAAGAGGAAAACGCAAGAAAAGGTGAAGGAATTGTGTAAAAGTGACATGGAGGAGTGTGGTGTGGCCCCAACGGATGCCCTAGATAGAAGCAAATGGAGGAGACTGACTACTTAAGCCTACCCTTAGCACTGAGCATTCAGGCTAAGAAGATGAAGAAGAAGATTCAGGAGGTCAATTACCCTCCCATTCACAAATCCGGACGGAGACCATTTAGTTGAGTGAATCCAACTTGGGTGACAAGACAATTCAGGCCTGAGCCTGAACAGGAAAGTGTGAGTAAGATCTTGAGTATTTTGGCAATCAAAGAAATGATGCGGTTATAATGAGACATATTATGGCATCTTCTTGATAACACATTAAAGTGTGGTTGAATGGTAGTGGGTAAGAACGAAATGCTCTGTAGGGTTGCGGTAATACGAATTCTGTCTATCCGGTTGAGAGACGAACTGGAAATCACGATGAAATCAATGGTGAAGCCCACGGAACCGTTATGGCATCAACGTGTATGCCCTCGAATAACAATTCAAGAGATGAATGTCATTGGAGGTATCGCGGATGTGTCGAGAATTTAGAAATACTACTTCCTTCATTTACCTCGTTAAATGCAGCCTGCGCTAGTATCGATAGTTTGGATATAATGATTTCTCCACTTACCTTCCGTATACTGAGAAAAAACGATGAAATGATGCCAACTAGAAAAATCGAAATATAATAACCTAAAATGACTTTGTTGATGTAGAGACGATGGTGAAAATGAAGATATGTTAATTTGAATTAATACTGTATTTTAGCCAAATAGTATATGTAACTCTCCGGCATACTACAAATGTTGTTCAAAGAAAAATTGAAAACACTCTGAAAAGTGAATTAATTACGATTATATATGACGATATTTGATATCAGGGAGTCGTATATGTTCATAAAATATTAGTGTGAAGTAGTACCTAGCTGTTTCTAATGGAAGCCGTTCCTTTATGAAAACCTCTGATGAAAATCTTAGAAATATTATTTTCCGAGTGAAATATAAGTGAACACTCATCATTCCTAGTTATATAATGCTTTTGACGAGTTGGGATTTCGGGATCATATTAACGGCGATCACTCTTGGCAACGACGATGACACCTCGATATGTGAATATTTTCGTGGCAACTTTTTATTCAGCTGATTAAGATTACTGCAATGAATGAATGCCATAGTAAGTATTAAAAAGAAACCTCATAAAAGGATCCGCTGTGATATAAAACCAAAAGTTATTCTCTAAACCCCATCTCTTCCAGCGATCTCATCATATTCTACACAGTCGGCTAGGCCGACACACCTGAATCTGCGAACTTTTAGTTTGAAGGATTGAAGTGTCTGGATGTCGAGATTTTCGAAATCTTCGAGTTATAAGTGAGGAGGAGAGAGGCCAAAAGATATAGGCGCGAGGAATGTACCCTGGAATGGATTTGAGCCCGGAATGGTTTGATTTCGGGATTTGGAGAGGGGGGGAGGAAGTCGAAGAGTAGGATCCACTGGCAGGTACATATATACGAAAGGCAAGGGGGGAGGAGGGTGGAGAAGAGCATTGTTTGGAGGAAGGAGGTTGGTGGAGGGATGGGAGGGGGGGAGGGAGGCAGGCGGCCGCAGCGGTTGGTCGCCCGTAGAGATGGATTGAATGGGGACTAAAGCCCCGGGCGAAGTGGCTCGAGGCAGACGGAACAACGTAGGTGTGCCACAGAGTTTTCTGGGAAGTGGTCGAGGGGAAACGCGATCTTATGCTACGGCTGCAAGAACATGTGGAGAAAGGGATCGGAGAGAGATAGAGAGAGAGGGAGGGCAGCTGGGCTCTGCGTTGATGCAAGAGAAGAAAGGGATCCGGCCGAGTTGGATACCGACTTCCTCCTCGTTGCGGAAGAACGGAGGGTTTAGGGATTTGGAGCTAGGGTTAGTCTCGGGACTCCAGGGCGCAGGAATTGAGGCGGGGGCTTGTGCTCGGAATAACTTCCTTCTTTTTACTCGCGAGGAATTGATCGGAAATCGCCTCTGATCCCGTCTCCTAGTCCTAGCCTGTGGGATTCCCAATTGAAAACTCGGGAGAGAGAGTGCATTTTATATTTCGGTGGCTGCTGAAGGGAAAAGGGTACGAGTTTGGAAAGGTGATTGGGAAAAATATAAAAATATATATTTATTCGGTATATCTTATTATGCACTTACATATTTCCGTTGGAGAAAAGGCGACTTTTGGGAGGAGGGCAAGGAGAGGAATGGATTTGAATGCATAGAAGAGGGAATGGAAGAAATTGAGATGGGATTCGAGGGGGGAGGGGAGGTTGGAAGAAGGAAGGAAGGAAGAGGGGGTAGAGTTTTCAATGGTGGTCCGTGGTGGGTGGAGCGATAATGGCTGGGGGGAAGGTTAAGAAAAAGTGAGGTGCAGAGGGCAATGGAAGCATTTGAAGGAGCATGGCAGGCTAGCAGGTTAGATGACAGGGAAAAGGAGGGTCCTGGAGGGACGTTTGGGTAGAGGGAGGGGGCTGGAGAGGTGTTTTGGGGAAAGGGACAAAAGGTTGGTGGGTGGGAGGGGTGCGGCAAAGAAAGGCGCAAGGAGTTGGTTGGTTATAAGAGGGGGTGTGGGTCAGGCTTCTAATAAGGAGGAGATGGAGAAGGAGGGGTTGGGGTTTGCGGAATGAAGACAAAGGGTGAGCTGGGGTGGAGGAGGGATGCTCCGGGGAGGGAGGGCCACTCAGTCCCCAGATTAGGAGATAGTCATTAGGTATTTAATTTTTTTCAATGCTCGCCCCTCCGGAAAGTCGAGGTAGTCCCTGAAAAGAGAAATTAGTGGATCAATTATGGGTTCCCAAATAATTTATGGCGTCTTTGTTGCGCGCTTGATTTCATCTTGCGCGTTTTTAAATTAGGAAATGAAAGTAATTTAATTTGGGAAATTCAGAAAATAGAAGCTTTGTGTCGATTGGAGGTTATTTACCGCGACTTTAATTAGGTCTTGGAAATTACTTTTTCAAATTTTTGGCTGAATGATCCAAGTTTAATGCATATTCTTATTGAAAATAGAGTTATCTCGATTAATTTTTATTAATGTTGGCGTCATGATCGTCGATATTTTATCGTAGAGCTACCTATTTGACCCTTCATGGCTATTCCTCTTTTGCAAAGCCGTTATTCTGGTAAATTGCCGCGATGGAGATTGCCCTTCATTATCTCGTTGAACATAGCTAATCATTGCTATTCCTCTGAGTTAAACTCGGTTTTGATGTGAGTTTGCTTTCGGTGATGAATTTAGTAAAAAAATGTTGTAGAGGATAAAATGCCCTAGAAATAGCTTTCGTGAAGGAAATGGGCCTGGGAAATTCGAACGCAGATTTTCGCACTAAATTACATCTTAGCCCTTGTAACTGCTCCAACTGGATCCCACGAAACGGGGCGAGACGTAGTAATTAATTGCTGCTGAGTAATGCCGACCCCTTCTGACAGAGCGCATCTTCCGAGTGAAATAGAGGCCGCCGCTCCGGAGGCCGTTTAATTCGTTTCCTCGTTGTTCCCCTTCCACTCTCTCGCGCCCACGCGGCCTAATGTCTTTTTGCCCTTCGCCTTGTGCTGCGAATCCCTTTTTCGGAGGCTGAAGGAAGAAGAAAGGGCCCGTTTGAGGAGTTCGCCTTGGAGCGCCGTCTTGTCTTGCGTCGAGCGAACGTTTATACACGTTTGACGGGTGCCACCGGTTTCTTGCAGTGTTCATGCAAGATGGTAACTTTCAGAAATGATGCGCAACATTTGGAATAAATTGATTCCAGTGCAAAAAAGATAACTGTTCTGCTATTTATCATATAATTCATCATCAAAGAGATATGAGTGCTCAGATGCGTTAGCATTTAAAGTTATCTCCTCTTGATGAATTAATGCTTCGTAAATTGTGTGGACAAGCGGGATTGGCAAAGCAAATGCTGGAAGGGATAATTAAGAGGAGAATTGGACTATGCGGAATCATTATAGCCAATTATCTCAGTAGTTTACTGTTAATTTTTACCATTCAACAACCTTTTCCATTTTTGAGCCTGCTAATCGCAGCTTAAGAAATAAACAGTTTATGAGGATTAGAAATAGCTTTAACGCGTATCGCGCTTACCTGTAGTATTTTATAGGTTTTGTCGTGCTTATCTTTTCATCGCAAAATGCGTGTAATTCTCTTCAAGTTGGAGTTGGAAAAATGTGCGGCGCATTATGAGTGATAAACCCTTACATATGATGAACATGTTGGCGTAGGTGGCAGCGAGGTAAGGACCTCAACCTCTAATCAGAAAGAAGTGAGTTTGAAGCTGAATGTGTTGGATGGTAGCCTGGATGTCAATCAGTGTCTTGTGTCTTATTATATTCAATGAATTGATTAAATTTAACCTTTTATAGGATTTCATCATGCATAACAAATAAATTGCAATTGTTGGTAATTCTTTGTCATAAGGTTTTTGATTATGTTAAATCTCTTTAAGGATTTCACACTATAATAATATTTTATACGATACTGCCCTAAATTATACTAGGTTTCCATTAAAATGACTTTTTGTGCACTAGATCTGGGAAATATTACATCCGAAAGTGTAATTTCCGACATCATTCTTTAAAAGGTCTTCCGTGTTTTTGCATATATCGACCCACGAAAGTAAACACCGCGGGCTTAATACCTAATTCTGAAAAAAACATTTTTAATAGCATAATAAAAAGTCTAATCATGCCACAGGAGTTCGTCTAAGAAGTTGTCAAATAGGGTGGTTATGACGCTATTGATGGAAGAATAACTCATCTTTGCTGAATGGGAATAAAATACCCTAGTATAACAATTTTGAATAGTTCTTCTAGTGTCTTCGATCCAAGCCATTTTGAGAACTGATGTAATAGGTGTAAGTTGTGGTCAGTTTGTATTAAGCTTTACGGCATGCGAAATCTAATGATCAGAAAAGAGAGCTCCTTTTCCAATTACTTTGGCCAGTTTTTGAATAAAACACATAGTGCATGATCAGATGCTCATTTTAAAGTGTCCACAGGCATTAGTAGAATAAGCCAAGGAAAGTAAGCAACCCTTTGTGTGCTACTGCGTTCACTCGCTGATGAAAGAGTCCTAAAATTTTCCTTTATCTCTGATTCTGTTAAGCTCAGTATTTCACTACTCAATAAAATATTCCAATCATTCGTCTGTACTATTATTTAAATTTAACTCCAAAGATAATAACCCCGTAGTGAATCATGGTGCCAGTGGTTAATTCATATAACAGCGCAGGGGATAAAAATTTGTATTCTAAGATTCAATTTTAATCTTGTTTGGCAGCATTATGAAATTAATCCGGTGTGTGTTCGAAGTGCGTTGGAACGAGCGTCAAAATCCGGGAGGTGCGTTGAGGATTAAGGTATTCTTCGCTCGGTGGGATATCACTCATGCATGCGGGGAGGAGGAATGAGAACTTGACTCCTCCTCATAGCGCCCTAAAGTGAAGCCACCATGGCAATGCGTGGTGGAAGGGAGAGAGAGAGAGGACAGGAGGTGGAAGAGAGAAAGAAATCATCTCTCTCTCTCTCTGCGAAAAATGATGAATTCCGCCAAGCGCGGAAGAAACTAGGATTATGAATGTGGAAGCAGACTTAGGATTGGTGGGAGGGATGGCGAAGGTGGGGGAGGGGGAAGGAAGGGGGTGTGGAGGGAGGTGGGGTGGAAGAAGATGGAGTGAGTGGGATTAAATTTGTGATTTTGTAGCTGGCGCAGAGAAGGTGAGGGGCGGGGGGGGGGGGGCGTGGGGGTGAGAAGGCGGTGGAGGGCAGGGGTAGGTTTTCGAAAGCCGGGAATCGGAGGACTTGAAGGGGGGATGAAGACGGGGATGTGGACTGGGGTTGTTTAGGTGGGTGGGGGATGCGGGATGTGTGGGTGGTGGTGTTATGGTGGTTGAATGTGGGAAGATGGGAGTGAAATTGCAGAATGGATGAGCAAAGGAGGACGAAGTTGTGCGCGGTGGGTGGGTCGGGAGGGCTGAGAGTGATGTGGGGGCGAGGGTCGAGGGGGGGGAGGTTGAAACGACTAGAGAGCGAAGAATCGAGGGTTTCCATCGCACACGCTAGTGGAATTAGCGCGCCCATTTTCTTTTCCCGGGGCCAAGAAATTATAACTAGCTGGTCCTCGAGGCTAATTTTTAAAATTTCCACCGCTCTGCGTGCGCCTTGTGCTGTTTTCATGCTTACATTGAGGTAATTTTCGTGTTATGGGAGTCATGGTGCAATCAGGGCGATGATTTATGGAAGCTTTATATTTCAAATTGAGTGCTTTCTTTTGGACGTCAGACATACGCCTGGTTATACCGCGTTCTTGACATCATCCATGTCAAAAATGAGTTCTTTATTTACCATGGCCGAGATTTAACTCAAGAGTAGCTTAGAGTTAACGTATATATGTATTCTTAGTTTGGGAATCATTTTAACTACCAAAGAGTGGGCCAAATTGTTTTCCCCTGCGTTTCGTTTTGGAAGTTTTTGATGAAGGCATTGTGGCTTAATAGCTTCAGTGCCCCATTAGGGAAACAAAGTTCTTCAATTCCAGCTTATCCCATCGCAGGCCTTCCGAAAGAAGCGAGATGTTATTGCTCGCACATTAAAGAAATGGAGTACTTAAGAAAGACAGGATGATGTAATACTGTAGTTCACAAATAGCTAAATCTTTCGAAAAATATCTCCTGCTGATTTTTCGTAATTTTTTGAGCGATTTATCTTCTACTCCCCTGTTCATTCTACTGGTATTTTCAGATTAGATAACATTTCTTCAATTTCCATCCCATGGCTGCCAACTTAACGGCGATGCAGTAAAGGTATTTGGTTACCTCCTTTTTGGAATCTGTAATGCGTCTTGCCATAAATAGGTCAAAACTCTTGATTAGCACTGAATTCATACAATACGTTCTTTGAAATTTATTATGTAGATATCAAGCCCTTTTTTTAGCCTGTGGTTGAGAATTTTGGTGTATTTTTACTAATCCTATTCGCAAATTAAAGAACTCATTTGGGTTGAATGCAGGTTGTTTCTTATCTGTAATTTTATGCAGCTTATGTTGAGCACTTGAAGATTTTAACTGTGTACATGATAAGTGTAAGAAAAGAAAGAAGCCCGGGAGAGGAAGAAAGAGTCTGGTCGTAAACAAACAAAGACACCAGATAAATGAAGAATGTCCAGAGATAAAAATATACACTATAAAGTTTTAATGGAATGCGATATGCATCAACTTAGGTTCTGGAAAGTTGGAAAAGTTTTGGAAGAGCTGCATAAATAAGAGCCTTTGGCATACATATGCTATACTTATAGATATAAATGCATGTACATATGCCATGCACACACACACACATAATTAAGTATCAAAAGGCGAATAGACGAGCGAGAATTTTAGATTGGCTGGCAAAGTCGTAAAGATGCGAAGAGAAGAGCCTATAGCGTTAGAGACAGTAAATATTAGTAAGAAGGAGGAGATATGAAGGTGTTAGATGGATGGAAGGGAACACGGGTTCGTTGCGTGAGAGGAGAGGGGTCATGTTATGTACCGCGGTAGGAGGAGGAGGGAGACGTGAGAGAGAGGATGCGATGGTTTTTTCTGGATGACGGACGGGAAGGAAGCATTATTGGTGGGAGAGGAGTGTGGGAATTCGGGGGGGGGAGGGGGTTTGGTGGATTCGGGTGTTCGTGGCACAAGTGTACGGGTTCTGGAAGGAGGGTGCGAGAAAGAAGATGGAGTAAGAAGGGTTGTGGGATTCGGAAGAAGTTTTGAGAGGAGGAGGGCTGGTGGGGAGATAGTGAAGGAGGGGAGGATGGCGTGCTCTTATGTGGATTCGTCGGAAAGGGTCTGAAGTGGAGGCGCGAAGGACGCGCATAAGGGTTAGAGTTGAGTTAGGGCGAAGGTGGTTGGTTGGCTCAAAGCTTCTTGCGATCGCGGGCTATGGGGTTGGTTCTCCCCTTCACCCCCTAACTCCTTTCATCCCTTCCTCGATAAACCGTCTCCCTCTTCTTAGCTTCTTCCCCTTCCCGGTCAACCCCAACACCCCCGATCCAAGTTATTGATCTTTGAGCGATTGGCAAGGGAAACCTCCCCGAGCCTTCGATAAACCTCCCTCTTTTCTGACATTCACATCGCTTCGGTTTTTTTATCTCACTTCTCCCTCGGCTTCCTCACTCCCTTTAGCCTCCTCCTCTTCTCTATACCCCACTTCCCTCATCCTTTCCTCCGCCTCATTTCTCGCCTCTCCCCCACCTACTCCTATCAACGGCCCATCGATTCCCTCCCCCTCGCCCTCCACATCGCGGGAGAGAAGTCAGCTTGTTGCAATGCTCACTTTATGCCGATTCGCTGCGCCGTATATTTTTCCTTTCAAACATTTCCCACCCCACTCACTCCTGCCCTCATTCTAATAAACCCTCTCCTTCTCCCTTCCCTGTTCCGTCACGCTTCGGAGGGGAAGTATCATATTTGGTGGAAGCTGTTCCTTTAACGGGTGGTTTTTCATTCACTACTTACCATATCGGTTCTAGGTTAGCGTCGGTTTTTGAAATTATTAAAGAAAAAATTTGTTACACATTCCTTTCTTGAGAACTTGTTAGACGTACTGATGATGACGACGAACTTCGGTTAAAACATTTTGAAAACTTCGTTCCAAGGTCCTCAATTCGTATTACTCGTTAAACCCTCTGTCACAGTTATCTACCGATCATTGAATCGAAAAAGCAAAATAAAAGAATTATTTAGTCCTACCCACACCGATCAATTTTATTAGATTATAACATATTCGACCAAGGTTGATACAGACAACTATCATTTTCAAGACCTTGGAAACTAACGTTTTCAGGTCTTGAATATAACAGTTACCCGTTGGATCCTTTTTATGACCCGTTTACATTACTAGGGTTGAATGATAGTTAACATGGTGGCTCTAACTTGCTTGCGTTCACACAATTTCCAGTTTACCGCAGTAGAAATGGTGGTGACCTCTTGTGAAGGGTATGGAATCACTAAGATACAATTGAAGCAACCTGTGCCTCTGCAGCAGTTCTGAGCAGTACCGTGGTTTCATCGACATTTATTTGTCTAGATGATGAGACGTAATATAAAGTCTATATTATGTATTAGGCTTATCAATATTGATGAGGAATACTTACGTAAAAACCGGCAGTATGCTAATCGTATATGAAAAAACTAAGACTACATCCGAGGGATATAACATTATTTCCCAAAAATCTACAAGTCATTCTACAGAATATTCGATTTTCATCCACAGAAATCGTTCCAATTGAGTCTGAAATGCAAAATGTTAATTGTTTTCATTACAAAGAGCATTGCTTACTAGTAGCATTTATTAAGTTTAAATAAAGCTTATCAAAGTCTTTATCCCGTCTCATGAGATCCAGATTTCCACAAGGAAGAAAGAACGTTATTGGAAAGAGAGGTTATGGATATATCATTTCCTTATATAGTAGCGACAACATCAATTAAGTTATTCTGGGTACCTATTCTCGGCAATATCCTCCAGCGATTACAAAATATTTAGCATTAGAACACAGGTAATTACCAATACATATCTGTCTAGAATATTAATTTAATCAGTGCATCCTCCTCTGAATGGACTTGCTGACGTATTATTCCAGGAGAACTTCCATTGCCGTTTCCATGTAGTGCTACCGTCTTCCTCCTCGACCCTCCATTTTCTTAACTCTTATTTCAATCACAATTGCAACCAACTTCAGTTCGCACATATTTCAAACACCAGTAATGCCCCATTTACATAACTAGGTTTGAATGATGGTTAATATGACGGCTTTAACTAACTTACGTTCACACGTGTTCAAGTTTACTGTAGTAGAGATGGTGATAACCTCTGGTGAAGAGTAAAAACAGTTGAAACAGCCGACGCGCGCGTAGCTAATTGTAAAACAAAGATTATATACGCGGTTGAAAAAGATGGATATTGCGGAGCAAATGGGATTTTTGTTGGGCGCTTCATATCCAAATGTCCAGAATAAGCTCGATTTCTTCCCCACGAAATTGCTGCCTCCACTCCGATGCTTCCACTTTACTAAGTGGCTTTGGAGGTCATTTTGTAACTGGTATTTTAACCGACTTCCGTTCACACACGTTCCAAATGCCAGCAACCAGCGCCAACCCTAGTAAAGTTAGAGCGGTAAAAAAGTTTACTAGAGTTAGCGCCAACTTGCGTTCACACGACGCAAGTTTTTACTAGGGTTCTGGTTATTAGCGTAGAAAGCTATTAGTGTAAGCGGGGCATAACCAGCCCCAACCCAAGTAACTTTAGCGTGGTTAAAAAGTGTATTAGGGTTGGCGCTTACTTGTATCACATGGGAACTTTTTACTAGATTTCGGGTTACTAGCGTAGAAAGTTAGAAATGCAAACATAGCATTAGTATAAATAACGTGCGTGGAAAATAAATAGCGTGGGAAATACTGAGTTATTCCTTTGTTATGGAGCGTTTTCGTCGCCAGTCTGCCTGTACACGAAAAAGTGAGTCTGATTGGAATTTTTTCTTACAGAGGGGCGCATTCTACTCACAGTGTCATTTATAGTTTCCCTCGAGGTCCTTGGAATCCAAATTGGCCTATTGGATTCGGTTTGTGGTGTCCAGAATCATCTCTGGAATTTGACCCTGGGACCTTTTGGGAAGCAATCTGATGCCCTATCCGAAAGGCCACTACTGAGATGAAGGGTGTTCATGTGTCGTGTCAGTTGTTTGCTCGCCACTCGCGTACAATAATCAATTAGTAAGAAAAACAATGTGACATTACTCCCTGCCGCTTTTTTACGCATCTCCATGAAGTCGTCTTAAAAGCAAGTAAATCACGTGCTCAAACTTGAATAGCTCAGACATTATTATTTAAAATTTTTAATGCCAATTTTATGTCCTTATGCGAAAAAATTTCGATGGTTCTACTATTTCACAAATGGTGGCTCAAAAATTGAGTAGCTTTCTTCCAATCTATGCATGGAAAGATAAATTAATTGGGAAAATATGGCTTTAGATTTCAGGTGACTCTTCTGTTTGTCTCCAATCTCTTTGCATGGTACTTTACAGAAGGTATATTTTGTTCCATCATAATTATGGCGGTTTCAGTATATCGTGGTGACTGTAATAAAATTTTATGCATAATCCATTAATGTGATATGTACTTTTTAAAACTTAACTTAAAATAGTAACTTCTAAGTCATGTCTTCTAAAGGATTGATACTGGATGGATACTCTTATTACTCATTTTAACTTGATCAAAGTTTGAAACTCATTTTCTTGATTTAGGCTACAAAAGCTTTCTGACGTAGGCTTTAGACGTAGACAAAAACTTTCTGACGTACAAAAACTTTATAAATAATTTGTGGAAAAATGTTGTAGTGTATGACCAGAAAGCTGATTTAGAAAAACCAATTTTCCTTGATAATTTAATTTGGAAAATCTCTTCCTGAGATAATAGACAACTGCTTAATAAATGAGAATTTTCATTCCACAATATGGGTGAATATCGAAAAATATTGAATAGCTATCTCTCTTTTTCGAGAGTTCAAATTCTTCATGTAGTGTAGTAATTTTCTCGCTAAACCTTGTATAATAGTGATTTTTATCATCTATCTTGATAATAGCGCCAATGTTCATTCCTATTTTTTATTTTTTCCATTTTTCAAGGTATTCTTCTTTTATAGCAAGTGATGTCTATAGAGAAAAGTTTGCTAATTGAAATACATATTGGACCATCTCTCATATCAGTAGTTTTATTTCCACTTTACGATTCATATGTTTCCTCTGAAGTATACAGTTAATAAGCCTCATTTTTGGATTTTTTTTGTTGCAACAATGGATTATGCAAAAAATAACAATCAAGTCCAGTACTTTAGAAGCTAAGCAGGTTAGAATAGAGGCGCATTCCTACGGTTGGCACAATATGTTTCCCTGGAATGTGTTATTTAAACGACCCTTTTTAATCTCACAGCTTTTACGGAAGCATTCGACTATTCCCCAAGAGCGCGCCGGCAAATTTCGTGATTAAGAGCCGTTTGCGTGATTTTAAATTTACTTCGCATTAAACTCAAAACAGTTTCCGCTCGTAACATAACACCTTAACTTGATTATCGTTGTTTTCATGTTCAACTCTTGAGACAATTAATTTTATTTGTGGAGTTAATGCCATCGTACTTCATACAATTTAAATTCCTCTTGCTTAGTTTAAATGAATTCCCTTTTAGAGTTATGAATTTAAATTGCTTTCCTGATTTATCTTTGTTCTATCAAAATAGAAATACGTTTAGAAGAGTTCTTTCTTTCGCTGAGTTTCATCAAATCAACTTTACTAAACCCCATTTGAACGTCTTTAGAAGAATCTTTACCAGCCGGCTTACATAAACTATAATCTTTATTATTTACCCAATTAAATTGTGGTTGAGCTCCATAAAATTTCATACAAATCGGAACCCTTTATTAATGCGAAAACGTTCCGTTTAGTTGTTTCCGTGTAGTGGATTTAGTAAATAGATGAAAGTTTGATACTCATCGTGTCGGTACTCCAAGTCCTTATGGATGGCTTACTGAGAATTATAACTATAATACTATTTTGAAATCATAAATAGTTGAATGCACCATGGTTATCTTGACAAAATTTATGGAACTTGATAGTTGGGAACGTTCGATGGCATCTGGCATAATTCCTTCCTGCTGAAATAAGAAATTTTACAAAACTGGTATTTTAAATAAAATGTGATATTTCATCGATTTATTAATATTTTTATCTCCGTATTGGCTAGAAATTGTTCGAAGTGATAGAGATTTATGTGTTTTTACCTAAAAACAGCTTTGTTTTTGAAGTCATAGGGAGTGCGCTTGTAATCGTGAGAGGGGAAGTAAAATATGAAATTTCCTAAGTCGCGTAATCCCGTGTGTGTTGCTGCTCTCCGCGTCGCGTTCCTTTATTCAAGTGGGTGTGAAACGGCTTCCGTCGGACCCTTTTGGCACTCTGCCTTCGAGGTTGTTGGAATTGCTGTGAGAAGGGTTAATCATGTCCCGACGCCGCCCGGCTCCTTCCCCATGCCCGCTCTACGCTGGTGGTGTGGCAATAAAGGCTTATCAGGGTCTGAACATTGACCATGGCCATGCATGCCTTTTTGAAGCACATCCCTCAAATTTATGGGGCCATAAAAAAGCATGACCCACAAAAAGCCATTCACAGAGGAGGTAATGTTCGTCGTCTGAATGCTAGGGGAAACAGCTCGACACTTATTAATCATTATACTATATTAGTTGCGTATTTACGTCAAGGCTCATTGTAATCTCAGTGTCATTGCGGTATTGTGAAGTTCCGTATGGACTACGCCAGTCCAGGCGCAATCATTTAGTCATTAATGCCGTCATTCAACCGAATCATAATGAAGAATCATTTACTTGCAATTTTATTTGATCAAATAAAATGACTAAAACGTTTTTCAGTACCTATTTAAATTCCTTAAAAACTCGAATGATGTGTGATAAATTTACAGAATAATTCTATTTTCTGATAAATAATCATTGCATTCAAAAATAGGTGATAACATGTTTGCATTTTCTAAAAAATAATTCAATTTCTCACGCTGATTTTAGTTTGCAGCTTGATATTTTGTAGCGAAACTGTGGTGTACTTCTGATAGAAGTCATTATAAATACTAGAATACTTTTATTTTTTCCACCAAAGTGTAAATCAAACGTTTTCGTAATATCACCTCAGAAGATCTATGACTAACATTGCCAAAGGACTATTTTTATGATATCCATTCCATCTCTCGAAACCGCTAGGACAGGCCTCGAGGATTCGCAAGGGGAATCTTTCAGATTACGCAGCATGTTGCATTCATGCGAGGTAAATTACCATGGAAAGGGTTGTGAAAAGTGCTTTGGGAATTAGGAAGTTTCCGCCACGATATGATTACAGTTATTTGTTATGAATTTTCATTTTTTTTACATTTTCCGGTATCTTGAAGAAAAATGTTCCCTTACCCGATTGCATCAGCGGAATCCTGATTTTCCTCATAGTCTATTTTCAAGTTTACACTTGAAATTTCACGGAAATAAAGGCAAAAATAGGTGTAACGTGAGAAATAATATTTTTTGTCATAATCACGTGTAATTTGTGCGGAACGCTGATGTAAGATTCACTTATTTTCCGGGCAATAAATCATAATAAAATGAGGACACCAATCCCTCATAATTTTCGTGTTGATCGCAAATGAATGCAATTATTGAAGGCAAAAAGCACCAACTCTGCAGGAATAATGCTGCATGGACGGGGATTTTCTGATTAATTTATATATTAAAAAATCGGCATTTTTTGTTACTGACTTGAAAAATCTTTAGCGTATTTTTGGCCAATTTAGTATTGCGCCAAAGGGTACAAATGAAGAGTTGTAATGTCTCGTTTGCTTTGGCTGGCGCAGTCGCGAGGGAACCCCATTTAAGAAGCCATCAGTTGCATCTGTGGTAATATTCTCGGTGGAAAAAAAATTGGTATTTTTTTTCGTGGAATGCTGGAAATTCCCCTTATAAATGGAACGCAGTTGAGTCGAGGAACGAGAATGTAGTGTTTGGGAATCGCTGTCGCGAGGGGGCGGATTGTTCCCAAGCGGGGCGAGAGGTCTTCCTCAACCACCCTCCCACCCCTTAACATTCCGTGACGGAACAATAGACTCCCCTCTCCCGCACACCATTCACCCTGCCGATCCCCAGCTGCAATTTCGATAGATTTGCATAATGAGCACTCGCTTCGGCACACGAGCGAGGCCGTTGCACTCTCTTTCACCAACCCCGTTCCCCGCCCTCCCTCCCATCCGGGCGCCACCTCCTACTCCTCCGGCAGCAGAGAGCTCCTTCTCTCTCCTTCGCCCGCATTCCCTCGCCCGTGCGTCTGTGTGCAACGTGGCCTCGTTCCCGGCGGGAGACCGCGTGAGCCCTTCCCGTCTCGCCCTCCGCGATTACCGACGCGTCGAGGGAGAGAGGAAGTAAGCGTCCGCCGTAATGAGGAGTGAAGGGACGCGAATGGACCTCTCTATCCACGGTGGCCGGCAGAACGCCCTCATCGGATCTGCTTAACCCTACTCTCTGCATTCCCCTACTGCGCTCTCTCTCTAACGTCTCACCATTGTCACTTCCTTACTGTTCAGAAGAAAAGGAATGCAGACAAATCCGCGGGTCTGGAGAGGGGAAGATTCTGGCTGTATTGTTGGTTATTTGGGGAGGCGTCCAGCGATTTTGGTAATTGGCAACATTTTGGTGGGTTAGATGGCTTGATCGGCGAGGAAAAGATTAGTAGTCACAAAATAATAATGGCGTCTTTATATAAGGTAAATGAGGTGTTCATTGACTTTTCATTATAGTTGAAGAGAAGGATTCCTCAGCGGCTTGATATGTTAGATCCCATCTTCCGGTAGTGCTGCGTGTGATAGCGGTTCAGTGGCAACATTTTCTTCTCCGTTACAGTAGCCGTTTTCAGGTCGAATATCACGGAGGAGAAACTGTTTTCGCTGAAACGCTGACGACGCAGATGTAATGAAAGACGAGCTTTAAAGACTTCTATTATATTTAACTCACGGTGCATATCATAGACATCCGATTCCTGTGTGGTGAAAATCCCATTCAGGCGGGACTCGAACCCGCAATCGCCTGATGAGGACTTCACCCCGTCGCTACCGAGGCCGGAAATGCTGAGTAAGAGTGTAAAGAATAATAAAGTAGTGAATAAGGGTGTCTTCCTTAGCCTACTCTGAACGAACATCGTCCAAGGGTCCAAGTTTACTGTTCCATCAGACGAATGGAGAGTTGCACTGCATGTTCTCTCCACTTAGCATCCAAGAAGGAATGAGGATTCCTAAGAAAAACCTGCGTCACTTCCGCGTTCGATCCGGGGATTACGAAATGAGAAGCCAACAATATAGCAATAGCAAGAATTCGTTTGCCATTTATAAGATGTGTTTAGATTACTTATCTGCATATCTATTATTCGTTTATTCTTTTTGGGAGTCCGTTAAGTACCTTCATCACCAACTGAGGCAATAACGCCTTCAAGTATAAGTGGCAGTGACAAGGATAAGTAAGTTGGCAGAATAACGTTATTGAGGAATGGAAAATGGGTAGAGAGAAAATCGGCGTCGGCATATTCTTAAAGATAACGCCCAGAGACTCTCAGATAAACATCACATTCGTCGAAAAGAATGACTAACTTAGTGCCCTCATCAATACCCCTAAAATATGGATCCGTAATTCCATTGAGGATAAAGGTTTCCGCCTCTGACGGGATCCAAACCAGGGTCCTCTGGATGTGATGCCGGCACTCTAGCCAACACACTAACTCAATTCACCGGAAGATCATGAAATAAAGGCCGCGCGGAATATTAACGCCCTGGAGTTCTCGCGGCGCGGTTTGGAAATAAATGGAAGTGACGGGACGGAGAATTTTGGAGATGCCATCGGCCGCGTTTCGCCCTTCTTTTATTTCTTTTTATTCGGAAAATATGAGGGGAATAAATCAGCGCCGTTTTGCGGAATGCGGAGGGAGGAGGTGGAAAAGTGGCTGAGGAGGACGAGGCATTTTTGTGACCTTGTTCGATCCGTTATGTGTGCGGCGCGGAAGGGATTAGCGGGTCGGGAGAGCGTTATTTGCGGCCGCGAGCGTCTGTTTGCCCGCACGATCACGGGCCTGGCTGCCCAGTGCGTTCGCCCCTCATTGTCTCTCTCTCCGAGGTGCGTTCTCAAGATAAAATATTACCCCGAGATTTAGTGGCGAGGTTGAGAGAAAAAAGTGACTCAATACGAATTGAATGCTATTATTTCTACCTCTGAAATCTATTGGGGTAATTTCACCACTTATGAAATGTGTTAGCCTACAATTCTGCACATTCCATCGTCATTTCAAATATAATCAACATGCATATTGTTTACTTTTTTAGCAATTAACCCGTGTAAATAATTAATATTTAGAAGAATCTTCTTCATACTAATTTTTACGCTAATTCACGTAATTAATTGGTCCATAAAAATAAGCCTGGGAAATATTCTCCTATACTTTGCATTGTAATTTGGTATTCTTGTCGCCACAGCTAGATATAAATTAAAACATTAATGTGGGATGTAAATATTAATTTGAATTTAATTTTCTAATGTTCAAAAGGGGAATAAAAGAAATAGCGGTCGGTTTTCTGTGCCAATTTATCATAAAAAGTAACCACTTCGCCTATTTTGTAGCCCTGATGTGAAATTTATTGCTGTGAATTTAACGCTTGAGAATTATGTCAAAGAATACACAACCCATTAAGATATGGGTCCTGCCAATGGTATCGGAAAAGCATTAATATTTAATTCCTTTTCACTGCTTCACCTTTACTAAGTTGGAGCTTGCTGGGTTTGACTGGGAAAGAGCGAAATTACTCGTACCTATTAAGCTATTAATCGTTTAGGAAGGGCTGAGATTTTAATGCCTGCATATGGTTTGAAACATACTACATAAGAATACTCAATGTGTTAAGTAAAAGACTTTCAGAGTTAACCTAAATGTATTCATTGATAAAACACCTTGAATATAAACTATTGAGGTAGCAACTGATAAAAACTATATGAATCAAAACTATGAACTGCGCTGAAAATTGTGAGCCATCGAAACTTTAAATTTTCTAAAGATAATTTACCACACACAGCGTTTGAAAGGTCTGTCCTATGATCATTGCTCAAAATTAAACTGCGAGTTTATCGAGGAATTCAAGTTATTTGCATTGCTACGGAGAAGGTAATTGATTGGTTTAAAACTCAAAAGATAGTGCTTGAAATTCGAGAGTAGCGTTTGACAAAAGACGCAATCCGCCTAGTTGAAGCTTCTGAAGATATGGACAGCCGCCCCTCTCTTTTCTCCCGGGCAACCCGGCGAACGACTCAATTTTTCTTCCTCGGCAGCCTTTTATGCTCTCCGGACGAACATGTGTCAACATGTTTGATGCCTTGGAGAAGCGAAGCGAGAGGGAAGCAAATTTTTCGGGCCATGAGAGGCCAAGGATCCGAACCGAAGGAGTGGGAGGGAGGGCGGAGCGCGGGGGAGGGGGGGTGGGGTTTGGGGGGAGGAGGAGGGTAGACGGGGGATGAGGGAGATTGATGGAAATGGAATAGGGTGGGAGGGGAAGGAGGTGGGCGGCTGAGCAGTGGTCTTGTGGGATGAATATGGAAGGAACCGGAGTAAGGCACGCCGGTCGCCCCGTGTGTATAAGTTGAATAGGCAAACACAAAAGGAGACGGGAGAACTTTAGCAGGTAAACATGCAAAAAAAAGACAGACAATGGGTATTCAAGTGATGTGACAAAGGAGGGAGGGGAGGGGGAACAGTGGGAGGGGTGTGTGGCGAAGAAGAAGGGGAGACGAGGAGGAAACGCTTTGGGAGAAATAAAAGGAAAAGTAAGCGGAGGAAGTAGAAAATGGGGTAAAAAGACGGAAGGTGGGCAGGCCGGGAGTCGGATACGGGGCGAAGGAGAGTGACACACTGTGGCAAGAAGGCTTCCACACTCCACCAACTCGTCCCCCCGATCCTGAATTTCCTCCGGCGGTGGTGGGCGGTGGTTCTACGCGGGTAGGGAGGGTGAGCGAGGTCCCATGGCTTACAAGAGGAAGGGGGGGTGGTTGAGTGGAGTGGAATGGATATCTGAATGCAGCATTCCGTTTATAAGCGCCCTTCCCCTCCAACCCCGCCCCCCTTCAAGGAAACTATTGAGCTCGTGGAGGCGGCAGCAGGGAGAGGGGATTTTGGGAAAATTCGGCGGTGAGCGTGGAGTCAGCCCCTTGAAACGAGCGATTCCGACCCGGAAATGATTCTTTTTATGCTCTCTTCTTGACTCTCTGGTACAAAAATATGTGTATCGGCGATGTTCGCAAGAAGATAAAATGTTTCTCCATTTATGGAGTAAATGCTAATGGATTCGCCAACAGAGTCTATGACTCTGTTGGCGAAAATAATTTCGAGACGCGTTTCCAAAACTCATTATCATCTGTCGTTTGGTCTTCGCACCAAAAGTTTTTGATTTGAAGTGAAAAGGAGATATGAACAATTTTATAATATTTGGTATTTTTTGTCATCGAAATAAATCACCGCAGATGGCAAATTTCGTGAAGATTCTCGAGGTACGTTTAGTAGTACCAGGAAATACTGGAAACAGTGACTTGGAAAGATTTGAATTCGGCCATCGTTTTTAGAATAATTAATAGCATTTTCCGTCAGCACATAATTGGAATTCTGATCAGTCATTTTTATCCATTAATGGCTGTTAATGTAGCGCAACAGTCACAATTAGAATCCATGCAATGTTCATCCTTGTGTTCCGAGAGCAAGCAATATTCTGATTTTTTCCGCGCCATGCCAAACAGCATCCAGTAAAGAGGGAAAAATAAAATGATAACTCACACGTAGTGCAAAAGAAATTTCAGAGAATCTACATGTATTTTACTTCACTCTGAGTACTTTAATTGCGATGATGTTGTACTGCTGTTCTGCTGCGTAAATATTTATATAGTCATATCATTAGCACATTCATTAAAAGACCGCAGATGACAAATTTCGTGAAGATTCTCGAGGTATGTTTAGTAGTACCGGGAAATACTGGAAACAGTGACTTGGAAAGATTTGAATTCGGCCATCGTTTTTAGAATAATTAATAGCATTTTCCGTCAGCACATAATTGGAATATTCAGGCATTCTCAATTTAAAAAAAAATGCCATTCTAGCGTCCCGTTGCAGGTTAGCTCTACCGATAGTTTATGAAGATAAGATATGTTGGTGGTAATTTGACTAGCAGATGAGACAGATTATTTTCACTTTTTTGTTTAAGAAAGTTTTATGCATAGTTTAAGAGTTGATTTAATACTGTCCCTTTTACCTTTCGCTTATTAGCCGAGCACGATCTTGGGTCCATGTTATATATCTATCAATTGTTAACCAATCTTTTGTTGTATCCTCACTTTCTTTGACATGTCTCGCATTCATTTCATCATTTAAAATCAGGTTTTATGAATTTAATTCACACATCGAGATCCTTGGTGCCTAAAGAGTTCAACCTACAAGGGCTCGCAACTGTGGAAGTTACAATGTTTGTTTCACTAGCATTGACCATTTTATTTAAGTGCATTTATCGAACTTTGTATATAAAGAAAAATACCTTGTCTTCATTATAAAATTAAAAAAAAATACATTTAAAAATACACGGAATTTGTGGTTTTATGGTCTATGGTCACCCATTCTCTGTTATGAATTTGGGTTCAGAATATTTTATTTAATTTGATTCATTTACTGGCTGTAAATTACTGAGGGGTATTCCAGAAATTTTTCACTTAAGTTTAAAAAATATTATATGCTGCTTATAAAAACTATTCAATTAATGTATTAATGCAATTAGTTTCTATGCATAACATCTGATAAAGTTTTGCGCCTTCATCATATGGGCCTCCGTATTTTAATGAAGTATTTTTTATTGAACATGCTTTTAATCCAGTCAATTCCATGGTCACATTCACTCCTAATTCCTTTCCTGATATATCACTTGATCCTGAGGATTAACCAAAAAACCATGTTTGTACTTAGGCTCCTCACAATACGGAAAAAAAACATCTTGGTCTTACGATTCCGTACGGGGAGTCGTGAATTTTAAATTTACAGTCTTGCTCGTCGGTGAAATTCGTCGTAAACCAAATGTTTCACTAGGGATATTGCGGTATTTGTGTCATATTTCACCTCCTGAGAGCGGAAAATAATCGTGGTTTCAAAGAAAAATATCACACATAATGTGTTAACCGCTGGTAGTAAATTAAACTGCTTGAAATTTAAAGTTGTTCCCACTGGCGCCTAAAGGTCTCGCTATTTTCACTGAAAAACGTATTTACGGTACGGTTGTTAGCAAGTGCATGGATAAACAAAAGAAATGAAGTAATATTTTTTAAAAGTTTCCATGTTTCCAGGTTTAAAAAAGTTTCCATGGTTTGAAATTTCTTTGGATTAACGAAGAAACCATGTTTGTACTTAAGCTCCTCATAATACAAAAAAAACATCTTGGTCTTACCATTCTCTCTTGAATATGAGCTCAGCTCAGGATTAAAATGCTTCATCTTATTTCCGGTCTTAATATGGTAATGAATTTCATGTAATTTACCATTGAAGACGAGGTCTTTCCCCTTGATCATTGTATTTGATTCGTTTTAATCTTATAAACTATCGTATATGTATTACCTTGGCCATAATCAAATACTTTAAGTAGCATACAAAACATCTTTGTTTGTATAACGAGTTAAAACTCTAAGGTACATTTGAAGTGCTTAGTGTTTGTTTGAAAATTAAATTTATATGGTATTTAACATATATTATGAATTATAACAATGTATTTTTCTAATAGTAAATTACTTAAAAGAAATATTTGGGTAAGAATGCGACCCAATTAATATAACAAAGTACTTTTAAATAGAAAGCATATGGGAAGAGAAGTGGATTAGAAGAATATATTGTTGAACAAAAGAATGGTTGAAGCAAAAAACAAATTGGTGCTTTCTTTTTGTTTACTGAGGGAGTTTTATCTGCGTAACCAAATTAAAGTACCTATTTCATTTTAATCTTGTGCAACCGATGGAAAATAGAACGAATTTTTTGTTGTTGTGGGAATAAACATAAGGTATTAAAATTGGTTGTTAAATAAATATATCATTGAAGGTTTTTTATTAGGGTAAGGTTATCTTTTTAGGCCTGAGGTATCTGCATTGAACTGACAAATGCCCTTTGAAGAGAATATTCACTTTGTGTTTGGTGCTTTGCAATCTATGTTCATCGATTAAAATTTTGATCGCCAAAGGAATTAATTTTAAACATAATTTTCGCCTGATTTCTGAGTCCTGTAGTGGAGTAAGCCGTATAAAAAACGTAATTCAGTTTCTCGATGGATAACTTGTTGTTATCTCAATTCACAATTAAAGACTTCATCACTGTGTCAATTATTATTAAATTTTGCGACATAAATTGTCAATGAAGAGCAAGGACTTGACTTTTCATAACCTGACATTTGACTCGATGAAAAAGCAATGTACATTGTACATGTAATATCTGCTAATATTTTTGGGACTGATGCATATACTTTTGCTCGTGCGCGCTGCACATTTATCCCATTGATGTTTTTCTTTATTCTTTTGTGCTTCTCCGAGAACGTTACAGAAGGAGGTCTTTTCCGCTGGAAATACTTCCTAGAAAAATTCTGTCGCAGATAAATATTTTTTAGTCGAAAAAAATATGATGCAACTCTGCCTTAAAGCTGCAGGAACATTTTTCTGAGCTCAGGACTTGCAGAAAAATGCCCAAGGAGCGTTTTTATCGATTTTTTTATGAATAGCGAGTCCACCATGGGATTATTTTGCCTCGAGAAATTGTGTCCAAGCCTATTTTTAGCAGTCCGGGAATTTCGTAGTAACTCACTATTTCTGTTGAAACGTACGTCATATCTTACTTCTGGCCATTTCCAAGCTGCTGTTTTTTTTACTAAAGAATTGGGGGCACCTCGGTATCTCAACATGTTACCATTTCTGCAACCGTCTTCTTCCAGCGGCATCTTTCATCGCATTTATTTCTTGGTCTCAGTTAATATTGTGCTCACTCCTCCTCGTTGTTTCATGCTTTATTTGATTGATCGGAGTCAATATAGTTTATTTTTTCGCTTAGTAATGACATTTTCCGGCGTAGGAACTCAGTATTTTTACAGTCGTTATAGCTTTGCAAATATGATTTCATGCAAGGATAGTTAGATCATAAGGGTGTACCATGCGATCATGCTCTGTATTAGGTTCTTAAATTAAGTATTCCAAACGGCTAACTTACCTCTCGAAAGAATTCTCATGCTCCCAATTTAAAATGTGTATCGTAGGTTCAAGATAGAGTGATGAAAGTGATCCGTAATTATTTTCAATTTTGTATTTGTCATTAATTTTATTCCCTGTAAGTTGTAATGTATTGTGATGTAGCACCCGACAATGACGTATTTCTTTTAGACTAATTTGAAATAAAATTGCTGACTTGGATATAGAAATTAAAATTGGGGATGTGTTAAACATCATATACTTTGCGATACACTGCGGAATATTTCTTGTAGATAAAAGTGCCTAATGAAGAAAAAGCTTTTGCGCAGTTATTCAGTGAAAATATAAGGTTTTTCTCTGTTGGAATAAAATAACCTCCAAAAGTTAGAGATAATGCAGTCGGTGTATTTCCCATTCAAGCATCTTATTTTAACAGTGAACTTAGTATTTTTTAGGAAGAAAAACCGGAGTCAAGAGCTTCTATGCATAGCATGACGCCAATTTCCTTCGTCGAAAAACTTGGATTGAACTTAAATCCAGAAAAGAGCCCGTTTTTCATACATATATGAATATATATATATATATATCAAAATTTATATATAAATATATATATATATATAAATTCATACATTCATAGGAAAATGGAAATGGATAGGTACACATAAAAGGACGAACACAGGGTTTGGTGGGGAAGATGAAAATGAGTCAAATCCAGACAGAAAAATTTTTTTTTCACCTTAGCCGGGATTCGAACCCGGATCTCCCAATTGCCGGTCAGGTGTGCTCCCAGTTACACCACCAAGGCTACTCAATTAACTGCTGAATTTGACGGGGTTTTATGTCACACCCCATGCCCAAGTTGAACGACCCAGAGATGGCGCGCAAGGGCGATTTCACCCACCATATAGGGGACAAACACAATTGGAAGGTTGAAAGGAAAGAGGAATACAGGCATACAACATATAAAGAGGTGAACAGTACGTTTAAAGGCACGCATAGCCGTAGAAGAAGAAAAGAGCCAACATGGCCAAATATACTCAATCATACGAAAATGACGCTCAAAGGCGCGAATAAATTCATACATTCATAGGAAAATGGAAATGGATAGGTACACATAAAAGGACGAACACAGGGTTTGGTGGGGAAGATGAAAATGAGTCAAATCCAGACAGAAAAAATTTTTCACCATATATATATATATATATTCATACATGTATGAAAGGTTATATACCAGGTTTTTTAGTCAAAAAATATTTGTTGAAAATATAGCCTGCGGTATTCTTTTATCTGACTTTCTCCTCTAAAAATGTCATCTAGATACCAAAATCAGTTAGTCTCCCGACGGCTAGCATATATCCATCTCGCCATGCCTCAATACTTTCTTTGTTCGAACAGATTTTGCAATTATTTACAAATGAATTGGTTTTGCACAAATTTGTTGAGCAACATCCATTTTTGAGTCCCATGTCAGCATTTTTTTTGGGGAATATCGGAACTACTGATCTACTTCCTTATAGAAATATCTTTCCAAAGCTATGAAATATTCGAGAAAACCATCAAATGTTTTTTAAATGTGGACAGTGTTTTCGGTTATAGCCATACAATTGGGGAACACTACTTTATCAGAGCTCTTGCAAGTACTTCTTAAATTGCTTACTGGATGAGTTCTTTTCTGGATCAGATTTTCATGGAGCTCCCTCTCAAATGAAATTTCTTTCGGAACATCATATTATCCTGAGAAACAGACCAGTGGTAGTCGTCATCCGCTCTTTTGCGAGTTTATTTTTTAGAACATCGCTCCTCCGACCGGAATAGCATAGTAAATTTATGTCCGGCTTTAGTGGCAGCGACCATTTCGTCCGGTACGACAGCTCCTTTCTTTCTTATCGCACGTCTCATTCCAATCCAAAAATAATTCTCACGAGCGGGCGCGGCCACATGCTTTCTTCCCACGGGGAGATCAGCGGACGACATTCGTCAAGGCCCCACATCGCATCAAAAGGGCGACCCGTCTACCCACTCGTTGCTCCCGGCATGTACATATGTGCACATGCATACACATGTTTATTCTCATAGTGCGTCGAGTCCTTACTCCCACAACTCTCTCTTAGTCTTTCGTCTCGCTCACGTCTCGAAGAAATACCACCCAGGTAAAGAGTTTTATTCAATTGTTACATTTCATATCCAAATCAAATTTTATGGATGAAATTCTACGTAGATATGGTCTGGTTGTTTAACTCCATATGAAAGAGCCGAATGATAATGATGGAGTTTACCACCTAGAATGGGTACTGATTTTTTATTGTCAGGTGGTGTATTTTCCTTTTGTTTTTGGTGATATTATCTTTAGTCAATGGTTTAATTTTCAATACCTATCGATGTAATCTACCGATGACTTAATGAATCATTTTTCATAGAACCTTCGGTCGCAACAAACTCGTAGCATTGGGTGTTGTAAATTGAGTTGCTTTTTGACTCTAAAGACGAGCGGCAATCCCGGGATTTTTTTAAACCATTGTATATTTGAAACATTTGTTTGCGGAATTTAATCAGTATCTAATGCTACCATGTGAAATAAATGAATTAATTTAATGTAAACGTAATCTCTCCACGCTCATTGTTGCATTCACGTGACTCTTATGAGCAGGGCTGACACATAAGAAAGTTTGATATTCAATTTAATCGTGGATATTTCGTTCGGAATTGCCTTTGCTATGAAATGGAAATCTCGAACTAATACGTCAGTGAGAATTCCGGTGTTGTTAATCGAAATTTATAATGTGTTCGTATGGACTTAATCTGTTTAAAAAACATTTACTCATTAATATGTGGCGTTTCAGCCTCTTAAAAGCAAATTGCTGATGTGGTATTAATACCAAATAATAAGATGTTCATTAATACTGTTATCCTGTGTTTCAATATTGTAGTCGATAGAGGGTGTATTTTAATTGATATAATATATGTATAATTATTTACCTGGCTAAAGCGTGCGCGAACAAAAGAGTGCATCGGATTTGCAACCTTCACTATCATAGACGTTTTGTCTATTAAAAGGGAAAGCTTAGTTCTAGTTGTTAGAAGTTCCAGCCAAGCGTAATTTTCTTTCCTCAATTTGCCACGCATAAGGTATATCACTCTTCGGCCGTTAATATCTCCGTAAATCTAGTAGCGTTATGAAATGTATGTAATTTTACTACCTTTTACTTTTTTCCCGAAATCCTCTCTCTACTAAATATCCAATCACCTGAACGATTAAAACTTCACAACGTTTCGTAGCGATTATTTCTCATTATCCAAATATCTTCGAGCCACCAATTTTCTTTCTCCCTCTACCAATATTTCTAAAACCTCCCAACTTGGAACTTCCTCCATTCTGAATTGCAGAGTAAACAGGTCCACGCTTCACCTTAAAGCTTTCCCCATTCTTTTCTTCCAGTTTTAACTCATGATTCTTCGTGAGCGTCATTCTCCCTGTAAATGGTTGTCGTAATGGAGCCCGATACGCTAGACCTCTCTCCATTCTATGAAACAGTCGCCTTTTCTTCCGAGGGAGACCTAGGTATTCCACAGCACTGACATTCTTTTCTCCCCCTCTCTTTCTCCCCCAATGTTTCAGGGCATGACGGTCGAGGCCATCCTCGGTAGATCGTCCAGTGCAGCAGTAGAGGCGACGGAGGTGGTGGTGGTGGTCGGAGCAGCGCCAGCGGCTGCGGCGGCGGAGGCGTCCCCGGCGTCGACGTCCGCCGAGGAGGCGCCGTCGACGGCGGTAGGAGGGTGGTGGTGCGCCGCCGCTGCTGCCGCGCCCCCATGCACCCCGCCCCCCCGCGGCCGCAGCCTCCCCCCCTCGATCCCGCCCACCGCCGTCACCGCCGCCTCCGTCGCCTGCGACGCCTCTTGCGACGCCTCCTCCTCCGCCTCCGCGCCCTCCCCCGCCGCTGCCTCCCTCCGGGCGCCAAGCTCAGAGGGGGCGTCCCACGCCGCTCCAGGGGCCTCGGCAGCACGAGACCACCACCCGGCAGTGGGAGTACTCCGGACTCCGCGGCAGCTGCAGCCATGCTCTGCTGCGGCAGAAGAAAGGTCAGTCCTTTGCTTCGTTTTCCATGATCGGGGCATGACGGGCCGGCATCCTCCCTCTCGGTCAGGCTGAAGAGACGATACCGTTTTGGACGGCGCCCTTCGAAATGACGAACGTTTCGGTACACGACATGTCGACCTCTTTAACGCATCGGAGAGACCGCAATGCTATACCTGAAAGACATCCAAAAACGAGTTTCTGAGCTGAGAGAAGACGTTTGTAGCGAAGTGTTGCCGCTTGGAGACTTTCTTGGAAAAGTGCTTTCGTAGCAGCATATTTTCCTAATATTGCATTCAACTCATTCTAAATCAGAGTGACTGTTGCCACTCTTCAAATCATCTTATTAACTGAATTACTCTCACTCTCAGCAGAGAGAAGTATTCTACCTGGAATACATTTAAAATGAGTGACTGCTGAGAGTTTACTTCCGTAGCGGAAAGTTGATGCGGGGAAGCTTTCGGATTGACTTTGATGTAGAGCATTTTTATGTGCCGAAGTTTCCCTTACATGGCAGATAGCATATTCAGAGGCAAAGTGGACGTTGTTGCGTCGTATTATGTACGCCAGTCCTTTAACTCTCAGTTTATAACTATGTAAATATTCCTCTGGAAAGTTTACGGGACACAAAAGTTTTTTTTAAAGGAAGGTATTTGAATGTTTCCGATTGGTTGCTCTGAACACTTAAAAGCCCCAAAATGAAACATTCTTAGGGACAAACAGGTCCTTCGGTACTGCCCAAAATTAAAGATCACTAAAATTTAATCAAGTACACGTAATTAAATATTTTTGCTCATCACCCTAGGAAAATGGGAGATTAAATGAATGTCTACATCTACATCTACATCTACATACTACCCCGCAAGCCGCCTCAATAGGCGTGTGGCGGGGGGTGTTAGGACACCAGCCGTTTACATATAAAAAGGAAACGCTCTATGAAATTACACCTTGCATTTATTAAAGTCCCTTATTGTTCGGGGGAAAAACGAATTCCCATACCTATCCGTTCGGCAAAATATCTCTCTTAATTTATCGTTTCTGTCGGACCTGGAAATATAGTGGGGTTCTAATATGATGTTCTCCGTGTCGCTCTGAAAGATATCTATTCTCAATTGCTCAAGTAATCTAAGCCTAGCGTGCAGCCTCCGAGTCTCTAGCGGCTCCCAGCCTAATTCGTTTAACATCTGCGTAACGCTGTCTGTACGCCCGTAGCAGTTTTTGACGAATCGCGCAGCTTTCCTTTGTATTTTATTAAGTTCCCGAATTAATTCTTTCTGCACCGGATCCCATATGCTCGCTGCATATTCAAGGTGTGGCCGGACGAGTGCGAAATAGCACCTCTCTTGTCGGTGCAAAAGAGAGTAATACGTAGGTTTTACTGGCTGCTCTTGAGATTTTTCCAGGGAAAGGTGCTATATTGGTTGGGAACACGGCTTAGGCTGGTACTCTTCTTCACATAACTAGAATCCATGATGTAGCTCTCAGTGGCACTGTGTTTGATACGACGCAAAAAATCATACTACTGTAAGGGTCACCGTCGATATGAACCATTAAACAGAGTGATAAAACGCCCGCAGAATATTGTATTCGTTCGTTTGGTAGCGCAACTCCATCTATTTTAACACTAAAATATTTACGGTCCATCAATCTTAAAAAAAAATGACTTTTCCCGGAAGTTTTATTAGCACTTTCTTGCAATACGATAAATGACGCCCTGAAGGTTTATTGGCACCTTTTCTGGTAAAACGATAAATAATGTCACTTTTGGTAAATGAAAGTCGCTGCATGTTGTGACAACGTCGCTTATTTGGCACCTCCGCACGGGTTGACGTTAACGACCTCCTCGCCCTAACTCCCAATACTCGGTTTCGAGTTCACCGCTCCGAATGATGGCGCTCCATTTCCCCCATTGAGCGTGGGTGATGCCGTCCTAATGCTTTTCTTCGAGCTTCATGCTTTTTGACTGGCCTCGTGGATTTCCCCAATGTTTTTGGTGGGAGTAGACGATCAGACAGGTAATATGAATTGCTCCAGGCGAATAAAAAAATGGCACAAGGTATGAAGGAAACACCATAACTTCATTCTTTTCATATGTTTCCTGTCCATCCTAAAGTTTTTTAATCCATAATTTTTCTTATATTCTAACTTATCCACTTTGCATTATTTTTCGCCTTATAGTTATGGAGCGTAAAGTGTTTGACAATGTCATCAGACGCATATCGAGAAAATGTTGCTTAAATATTTTCTATTGGGGGAAAATGCTATCGAATTTACTCTACTTTCGAATAGAAGAAGCAGAATTTTTATAAATATTTCTCGGAATGAATTTTATATAGAAATGAATAATCAATTATTAATTTTTTTAAAGGTGTCTATAATTTGAGGTTCTACAAGCGTCTCTAAATAATAGCTTCGGTGGTTTATAGTATATATTCTGTTCAAAATGGAAAATGTTTTGAAACATCCTAAATAAATCTCCGTTTTGTCAATTATAAAGTTAGTGGATTCAAGATATTAACACGTAGTAACTCAAAATCCATAGTTAAAATGAATAAAAATTGACATATATCCCCACAATTTCATTTAATACTAGGAGGACGGGAGTTTCGCACTACCTAGAAGGACGGGCCGGGGTCATTTTGTCCCATGAAGTTTTTCAGCATCAAATAGGTACTTCTTTCGCCCACTACTTTACGTTTTCCACAAATGACATTAAAAAAGCCTTATATACACATTGTTAGCAATAAAAATTATTTTTACTTATCAATTGTTTATATTTAAATTTATTCAGTTGATCCTCTTCAGCAGTGCTCGTTTTAGGCTATTCTCAAGCATAACCGTTTGAAAATGAAGGCATCTGACTGAATATTGTGCATATTTAGATAAATATCCTTTTATTTGATAAATGTTAATTTTACCAAACCTTTTTAAATAAAAAATATTTACAAAAATCACATCCATACACAGACATACACATGTGCATATATTTGGAAAGATGGAGGATCACTTTTGTGTACAACTTACACATATAGTTATTTTATCAGCTCATTTTCCACAAACACTTCTAATGCATTGAGGGCATGCATTGGCAGTTTTCTTTGTACATTTTTTTTTAAATTTGACAATGTTTTCTTTTCAGACCCTATGGGGTAGTAGCGTGCGTTCCCCGGGAAGATGGGGGTTTCATTCCAATTAGCATCCACTACCACTTACCACTTCTTCTACCAGTCTTTGAATATATTTATTTCTACTTATTTAGCTATTCGTCACTTCTATCTTGCTATTTTTCATTTGCTACTCGTCACTTCTACTATCTGTCTGGTAGCCACATTCCTTTTCGGGAAAACCCTCCGGTCCTAAGAGTACCTGAATAACGCTCGCCGCCAGCCACTACGGTGGGAATCTAGTACACTGCCACCTGTGATAAAAGGAGCCGATGACACAAAGAAAGCTTACGGAAGGTTTGGCGAGTTTTTCGGCATCGGAAAATGTACCCACTAATCCTAGGAGGGACAAAAGCGATAGGCTTTTCTGCTCTCATTAGAGCCTAAACTCTTTCCTCCTCTCTATTGCATCCCTTGGAGTTATTTTTCTTTGCAGCTAAATAATAGGGGATTCGAAAATGGTTTAACAACTTGAGCACGGCGCATGATCTAGACGGCTTTCAGAAGTAGTGTGCCAACACTTCGGCAACAAAAAATGTCTGGGCGAATTTGCGTATCTCTAGTGAGAAGTCAAAACAATTTGGTAAGCGATATACTGGACTATCCTTTTCCATTGTCGCATCACTGGCCGCTGTAACCTCTCCTTCCATTCAAATGAAATATAAAGACTTCAAGTACTGATCCAACTGTGCAATGATATATTTTAGTTGATGTAAATAAATATCAGTGATCTATAGGAGTAGAAAATGGAGAGAAAACTTGAGTCCAATACAGAATGAAGTAATGGATCAAAATGACCCATAGCCGACCTTTTAGGTATAATATCAATGAAGAAATTAAGCAACAACAGTAACGAAATTTTCTTTCCATATTAGTATAATATAAGTAAAAATGCACAGTCACAAAATTTAAAAAGAATCTAATCACAAACAAGTAGTTAAAATTAATGTTGAACGTGTTATGGGTCAAAATGACCAATCCCGTCCTTCTAGTTTCAAGGACTTCACCTCGGTCTGCAGTGTCTTGGATGGGATATATGTAATGAAATTGATTACATTATACATCCAGATTTGGTAAACACCAGCAAATATATTACAAATTATAGAAGGGCATCATGCCATGATAAGGACATATTATGATATGCACAGGTTCGCTTACGGAAGTGATTCCCATTCCACGAATTGGAAATATTAGTGATAAAATAATGGAATGGAGTATGTGGTAGGCAAAAAAAACATAAGGGACAAAAAGAGTAAAAAAGAAAAGGGAAGGAGGAAACACTGCACTCGCTCAACAATCCGTTTAGATGACTCGCTTAATCCGGGGACCGGGTTCTATCATGACCCGTCGAGTTTACGTGTGAGAGAGAGTTCAAAGCGCTGTCCTTGCCGGCAACTCTCGAGGCACCAAAGAAAAAACGATACTAAAAAAAGCTAAAAATGATGAATTTGGGGAGCACAGAGTCAATAAGAAAAGATTGAGTGGAAGGAATTAAAAAAAGGTTAAAAAAGAAAAATGGTCCGGAATAGTCCCCACAGAGAAAAATTCTGACAGGAACAACAGATATTTATTTCATTTATGTATTTCAAATAACTCCTACGACAGCCTATGTGGCCTTTTACATTGTGTTAATATAAATAAAATTGGACAAACACACATGGCCAATTGACCATGTTCAGGGTTGTGGAAAATCCGTTAAGGCAGAACTAGAACCCACGACCGTTGGATTAGCAAGAGCGGTCTTTACCTCTTCGCCACCGATGCTGGAGAAGTCATTCATGAATCGCGTTCATGGTAGATACTCTCTAATAAGTCCTATAATCTTCCAATTGCTCGATCGTAAATATCTTAGAATGCTCGCGTGGCATTCTCATCCGATTAGAGAAAACATGAGGAAGCCGTCATGGCTGAAGAACGTCTTTTTATTTCCCTTGGTCTCATTTTCCTCTAATTGTAACGTAATGTTATTTTTGGAGATTTTTAGCCTTCAGTGCGTTGCGATTACTAACCCTATGCATGAGAGAAGGGGACTTCTGCAATCCTAATGGGTACATTTGAGTAAAGGGTTTCAATTTCCGATTTCGAAAGTGGACTATATCGTATCATATAATTGTTATAATCACAGTGAAATCTGCTTCGCCAGATATTGTGTCTAAATCAATATGTACGATTTTTCCATAGGAAAATTCTATTGCAATTTTATTTTTGATTGATCCCTGGGAAGTATGGTCACTTTTTCGGCTTATTAAATTATGGATAGCGCTGATAGCTAATAGTCTTAGGGCCACTGCTAAGCGATGCTTGCATACTTTCTTTGAATTTACTTTGATAGTTTCGCTGAACCCGACAAGATTGCTCCAGGACAGGCGAAGAATATATGCGTGTCGTGGTGTACGCGTCGGATTAAATTCCAATCTATAGGAACTATATAAACGCGTATATTAGCAAAACATCAAGAGAAATCAGAAGTCCGTGATTAGATGATTCATCATCAGATGGTAAAATAAAGGGTTTAATTAGAGATTTTATGTAACAAAAGCGCTGAAGTTAAGCGGAGTGATACCTTTCATTACCAAGTTTGTGCTGAAGATACAAACTTCCAACAAGTGGTGAGAGGACGAGGCCCTGTGTAAGCACAGTGGAAGGATAGGGTTTATAATGAGAGAATTTGGGATGAAAGTTTCAACTCTACGGAGCTGAGCAAAGACGACGGCGAGGAGAGAAATTATGGGCAAATGGGGGTGAAAAATTCCCGAGTTCATTGGGGTCGAGTAATCTCTTCGCCGCAGGAAAACGGAGGGCGGGATGCGAGCCGGGGGGGAAGGGGAAGGGGGGTTAGACGGAAGATGCTCTAGAGAGGAGGAAGAGCGAGGAGAGAGATGGAGAAAGTTGAGGGGAATTAAAAGGGAGTGAAGATGAAGGTGAGAAGAAGGGAGACAGAGAGAGAGATATGGGAAGTAAGTGGGTGGGCGAGAAGAAGGTGCGGGGTTAGGATCGGAGTGAGTGGGAGGGAGGGGAGGAGGGAGATGGAAAACGCGAGGTAAAAGCCCAGACGTCCATACTCTGGGAGAAGGGGGCACGTGGATGAAGGAGCAAAAAGACGGCATTCTGTGGTCGCGACTTTTAATTTAAATGTTCAAGCTACCAAGGGGTTGAATGCGAATGTGCAAAGAGATTAAAAGTTTTATACTATGTGGTGATGGAATAAATGAATAGGAAAACTGGGAGCAGAGGGCAAGAAGGGAGGTTCTTGCTACGGAGAGTGAATGAGGAGGAGAGAGGAATTCGTTCGGGGTGATACGGGGGCGGTTACCTTTTTTTCCTCCATTCTCGAGCGAGAGGAGAGAAAAGCGCGGCTAGACCTCGTTTAAATTATGCATTGCGTCTCGCCGTTTTGGCGCGGCGAAGGCAAAAAGACTTAATTCGTCAGGGTTACTCTCTCTCTCCTTACGGAGAAGGCGGCAAAGATTCAGGGGGTATGGGAGCAGGGTAAGGCGGCTTAGGGGGCGAGGAACGGAAGGGTGCGAGAGCGTAAGGAAGGCGGGTTAACTTGAGAGCGGGCGAAACCAGGTGTGTCCGCCCCGGCCTGCGGTTTGGATCGCACACTTCGTCGAGACGATCAAACACATTTAAGTCCCGATGTGTGGCTCTTTTGCTCCGCGACTTGGCTCTCCTTTTCGTTGGGCACACAAGGAGAAGTGGGAGGCTGACTAGGATTTACAACGCGGCGAAAGTCGAACCCCGAACCTCCACGGAATCGTAATTTCCTTCGCGGTTTTGAAAACGTCTTACGTTATCCAGGACCTTAAATTTTTCTTCACGACTTGCTCGCGGGGTAAGGGAATGGGTAGAAAAATGAAATTTCACTCCTGGAGCAGGCTGCCGTCGTGTTCCGCCCATAATTCTTTTGACTAGAGGCGTCGCGACGGCAGAAGCGGTCGAGACCGAGAGACGATGCACGGAGTCGACGTCTCGAGGAAGAGACGGGGATTGGGGGGAGTAAGGAGGGAGGGCGAGGGGGAGGAGAGGTTGTGGAGGGGAGGTGAGCACTTTGAGTTAGGGGTTAAAGAATGGGGGAGGGGGAGAGACATTGACGTCGGGAAATAATGGCGTAAGTGTTGGGTAAGTCCTCTTGAAATTGCCAACCGAAATGAAAGGGAAGGGTGGCGCTTGTGGGGGGTTGTAAAAGAACGGGGAGATTGGTGAAGTCTTGGGGGAGTATTGGGTCGCAAAGGAGAAAGGGTGAAGGAGTGGCGGGGGGTAAGGCATGGTAGGGGTGAGGCTGAGTGCGGTGATGGAGGAGGGATAAGGAAGACGAAAGAACACGAATGAGGAAACAATTTGACACTACAGTTCCGCTTCGAAAGATGCCATCATAATTTACTTTTTGAAAGAAAAACTTTACCACAATGAATTGTAAACGATCGCCTAAGCATTTTTAAATGCGTGCTATCAATATTATTCGCTTTTTGATAAATGTACTTTAGGGTTTGATACACAAAATTAATTGCATTTCATTAGTTGTGATATTTCTCTCAATTTTACGAAGTTAAACATTGTCCTTCATAAGATGGGAAATGCACCGGCACCACTCTTCTCGATCCTGGCATTGCCACTGATTGGATATATGCTTAAGTAATGTCTCTTGTTATTGGAGGAATTAGGCTTTCCTGACAATTGTAATAAAAATAGTATTCGTGGGTGATGACGATAGCGAAGTAAGCTACTAAAACTTGGTTGCCAATAGTATAATAGGGTGCAAAAGCCGCGAAAACTATATTACGATCTCTTGTTGTCTGTTAACCTAAAACATTTCCATGCGGATCAATGATTTGAGGGTAAATTATATGAAGAGTAAAAGGTTATACGGATAAGAAGGCGTCAAATAAAAATTTGAGAAACGGTAGCCAGCGATTGAGGAGGTAAAAAATACATTTTTGAGTAGAAATTTAAGGAGTTGGATGCATACTTTAGAGGTTTCTAATTTTTAACTTTTACATGAGAAATGGTTACATAAACCAGCTAAATGGACTAGTAGCTGTATTTTATGGGCTTAAATGAAGCCTTGAAGTGCGTTTCCCGTTGTTGGACATGAGACCAGTCGTTAACGTTTTGTTAAAGGAAATTGACTTTAGCCTTAAGAAGGCTTAGTTCAAAATGGATGAAAAATCCTGATTGGGATATACTCAAAGTGCTTTCTTCAGACTTGGAAACAGAATGAAAAAAGAAGAAAAAGGCAAATTGATTCACTATCCTAGGGGAAACTCGTGGGAAATTGCCGGATTCTGAAGCAATTAGAATAATTGCTGAAAAGAGGCAAGAAAAGTTAAGGAAGAGGGGAAGGAGAAGGAGTAGATGAAGGAAAATTTGGGGAAGCGGTGATAGAATTTGTGAGAAAGAACAGGAAAAAAGATGAATCCTTGGGGAAACTCGTAGGAAATCGTCGGGTGGTGAGCAATGAGAAGAATTGGTGGTGAGAGGAATGAAAGACGGAGAGGGAGAAAGTAGGAGGTGGCGTGGGGAAAGGAGAGGAATAAAAGGGGAGGGAAGACTTTGAAGAGGTGTGGAGGGAGCGGCGGCGGTGGTTAGGGGTTATGGGAGATCACGAGGCGCCGTTCACCTCTCCCAACGCGAAAGGATGTCTCGAGTCGTCATCTTGAAGCTTCGTAGCAGCGGCCGGGAAAGGGTGTCTTACGCTCGCGATCTGTGGAAGGGAGAGGGGGTGAGGTGGGTACAAAGAGGTAATGGGGAGGGAGGTGAAAGGGTGGGAAAGGGGAGATGAGTGATGCTTTTACAGTCGTGTCACCGCCTTGATGAGTCGAGTTTTTCGACTCCGTCAGTTGTTGTTATTCTCGCAAAAAAGTTTTTTTTTCCTCTTTCCCTTGGCTGTCTGGCGGGAGACGGTGAGAGGAGTTAGCAGCAGGAGAGGGAGAAAGACAAGGGACGGAGACACAGTGGTGGTGAGGGTGGGAAGAGTAAAGACCCAGCAGCCAGTCACCTCCGGATATGTAAGGGAATAAAATTGGAAGGGATTTACTCCTCGGGCGGCTTTGGAGGGTGGGGATGGGCGCCAGGAGGGGCAGCGAAGGGAGGGAAAGCAAGTGGTCCGTTCGTTCAAGCAGGTGGGGAAGGCGTAAAATTTGGGATGAGGGCAAAGGGAACGGACACATTTTTTCGGGAAGCGAATCACGGTCGAAATGGTTCAAGAGGATGGAGTAAGAGATGAATTGGGGCCACTCAAAGGGATTCCCTCAGCTATGAATGGAGCTTTCAGGGTGGAAATCATTCCACGCACGGGCGTAAAGGCCAAATTCTCGGATGGGGGCGTGATTAAAAGCTGGTAACTCCGCATTCACTAGAGAATAGACCTAGGTGAAACCTATTGCATAATGTTTTTACTTTGTTGGTATAAAAATTACGTGAAATATGCCGTTATGTTGTTTTTGGGACACCCACCAAATATAAGCCTGGCTTGATTAATTTAATGTCATACAATTTCATAAAGTAGTTGACTAAGGTGTGGAAAACACCATGAAAATAATGTGCGTTACACGTTGATAAAACATGGTGGGTATTACTGCGTTAAAGCTATAAGTTTTCTTTTCCCTCAGAAGATCATTGGCAACATCTATAACAATTTTTGTCTTATTGGCTAGGAGACAACAGATTCGCTATGTGCTTTAAAGCCAACACAGATGGTTTGAAACGTGTTTTCAAAATTATTACGCGTTGGAAACAAACATGCTTACCCTAATTCATTCAGTGTTATTTCGCGATGGAGTATTTTCTTGCTATCCATGTGTGCATGTTGTTCAAGATAAAGGCCTGCAATTCATTTCCCAGCAAATTTATTCCAACTTTTCATCCAGCTGTATAGAGAACTCTTGATAACATTACCACTTTGATCGTAAGTAGATGGATGGTTTTGTGGTGGTGCCTCACCGTACCTCTGCAACTTACGTAACTACTAGTCTCAAGAGTTCACGGATAGGCCTGATGAATAATAGCCATAAATTTGCGACACTAAATAACGCGACTTCGCTCCGATCAGGTATGCTTCAGTAATTGTTAAATGGGATTTGAATCACTAACGTGCACGCTTTAATTACAGAGTTATTTATTATATCAACTATTTTTTATACCTAATGCCAATTTAGCCAACCTATGTAATGACGTTATCACCTGATATTGCTTAATGTTGCTTTAATTTTATCGTTTATATCTTGTATTTTCATTGGAATGATTAATTACGTCTTTCCCAGCTGTTGCGCTTAGAAACATGGTGTAAGAACCGT
Source organism: Pyrrhosoma nymphula (assembly GCA_963573305.1). Lineage (NCBI taxonomy): Eukaryota > Metazoa > Arthropoda > Insecta > Odonata > Coenagrionidae > Pyrrhosoma > Pyrrhosoma nymphula. Next base: position 172,773,151 of record OY754327.1, read on the forward strand.
GTATGCTGATCAACCAACTTGATTATAATGGCTTGTTGCTATACGAGCAATCATTCACACATTGATTTAAGGAAGTTTATTTGAGGTACACTACGAGAAATTATGCTCATTCTCGTTCGAAATAGACTGTCAAGTTTAGTTTTTTTTTTAATTTCAATAATTTTCATCATCTCTATGATGGGAAACGTAGCAGAAGACCTCACTACGATCAGGAATAGCGTCGAAGAAGGCTGACCAAAGCTAAGCTAAAACGCACTCGGCTGTCACTGCTGTATGTTGCATCCATCTATTAGTTGCGTTGAATTTCTTGGCAGTTGCGTCAGTGGCTTGGCGGGCGATTGGATATTGGCTAGGATGGTGAGATCGACGGAAGGTAGTAGGGGAATGGGAGCGGAGCAGGAGGGTAGAAAGCATTGTGCTTGAGGGGGTTGAGTATGTGGGTGGTTTGGTGGGGGGGGGGGGGGGAGGGAAGTGAGACAAGGGAGGGAAGAGAAGAAAGAAAGAAAGATAAGTGACCCACAGAGAGAGGATGGGTTTCGGTGGAATGGAAGTTCGCCCTAGCGGACGAGTTGAGAAGGGTTTGTCGGGAACCAAGGATCTTTATTTGTCCGCTAATTATCGTTAGGGAAATTCAAAGCGCCGAGTAATTATGAGCGTGACCCGCCTCTGCAAAGTGCTCCTGCTCTTTCGAGTGAGCCCTTTCGGACGGACGAGATGAATGGGGGGAATAAAGGGGTGGGTATGGAAGAGCAGGGAGGCGGAGAGGATAGAGGGAGTGGGGGTGGGGCGAGCGGCTGTGAAGGAAAGAAACTCGAAATTCGTCGCCCTGTGGGGTGGGGGGGATTTCGGAATGGCGACTTGACTAAAAAGTCATGAGTGAAGGGAGGGGGAGTAGGAAGACAGAAACTATCCGACGCCGAAGAGAGACAAAAAGGAGGAGGAGGTGGGGAAATGAATGGGGAACAAAAAGAAGGGCGGTAAAAGGCGGGGGGAAGGAGGAGAGAGGAAAACAAAGGGGAAAAGACGAATTGCTTTTTCGTCGTTTCCTTTTTTTCCTCTCTCTCTCTTCTCTCCATCTCTTACCTTCGTCCCTTCATTTACTCCCCGCGCGATCGATGTTGGCTGGGCGCAATGGGCGCTAATACCTTAGTCGCGGCTCGCTCTCTGGGCCCGTGGGTGAGAGTAGCTGGGCAGGAGACGAGGCAGAGACAGCTGGAAGAGGTTGAAAGGAAAGAAAGAGGGCCGAAGAGTTAGGGGGCCCTCCCCGAAAAAGCGGCGCGTGGATAGAGGTGGAATTGGAGTAGGAAAGGAAGAGGTAAGAGGGATGAAAGGGAGGGATGTACGCACAAAAGAAACTGTTTGTGAGAGTTGTTTGAGGGAATGAAGAATGAGTGCGAAGAGAGAGATGGAGATAAACTTTCAAATTCTTGTTGAGTGGGGTGGGAGAGGGAAAGAGGAGACTGAGGGATGGCAGCGGAAAGGGTAGATATTTTGGAGGCAGGTGGAATTTTAGTTGAGCGCCCCTGTTCCATGTGGAATTTTCGACAGCCCCTGCGATGAGGGAAATGACATTTACCTTTGCAAAAATGCTTATTTTTACTACGGAGAAAATTAAAGCATTACTGATCAAAATTACAACTATAATTTAATTGATTATTGCTTTTCATAATTGATTTCCTTCTGCCACTTGCATGAAATATTGTAAATGTAATTTCTAAGAAAATGACGCTTAAAACGGTGCAATCACATCTTCCGTATGAATTTGTTGGATGTCCTATTGCTTCTTGGGAAAATTAGAAAAATATATCCCGGAGAAAAATATTATTCGTCATTCTGGCTTATACGTCAATTTGCACTCAGATACTGCTATAAAGACTGCATGCCTCATTCATCAATTTTTATTTCCAATCATTCTTACGATCTCACTTCGATTGGGGTGGTTGTGGATTTTATCTTGATTGTTCCCTTCTTCTTGTTATCAATTAACCTAATTTCATAGATTTCCTTTATCGACTGAATGTCCACTACGTACTAAATATTTGTTAGAGACGGGAAGGTTGCCCTGTTAATCGCTTGCCCAGGTATTCTTTCAAAATCCCAGGTGCTTAATTTCAGTTCCAGATATTTTCTCTTCCATCAATCTCAAAAAAAGAAATAGGAATTTTTATAGGCTCAAATTGTGCTCAATTTCCTACCTACTGGTGAAGAACATGTCTGCCGTTACTCCAAAAGGATAATAGGCTGAGCAATTGAAACTCACCCCTTGTTACGTTTGACAATAAGTTATATGACTACCTACTTGGCAACAGGGTAAATTATTGAGAAGGTACTGATTCATTCTATAAAAGTATTCATGATTAAGTTTCGGCTCCAAGATAGTCACTACGATGAAATGTGAGTGAATCATTTGAAGGAATTTTAAAAAGGCAGGAATCTGTGTGCCCGATGAAATTTTTATTCCCGAGCCAAATGCTGAGTTTCTGTTCCAGCTTTGTTCGAGCGTGTGAGCATTGCTTATTAATGGGCGATATTCCTCGTTCTCTCAGTTGAAGGCGTATCCATCCCCACCATCCATTCGAAGGCAGCGAAGCGCCCGGCCATAGCCTCTTAATCAGTTCTCGAGGAATCAAAAGGCGAGAGATGAATGAATCAGCGCGGAATGTGCCCCGGAGACTATCCTGGCAATGGAGCGAGCGGAGAAGCTCGCAATCTGCTCTAAAACCGCTCGAGGGCCGAAGTCGATGGGGTGCTGAGGGTGAGGAGGGTGGGAGGGAGTTTGAGAGAGGGAGCAATGTGTGAGGATGAGAAGAGAGGGAGGGTGCGGGCGGGGCAGTCGGTTAGGGTAAGAAGGACGAAAGGTAAGCGATGGATGGCATTGGAGTGTAGGTCGTGGGGCCGGGAAAGAGGGAATAGATTAAGAGCGAGAGAGGATGAGAGACGCGATATATGGAGACGTTTTGAGGAGCCGGTGATGATAATAATGATGATGGAGATGAGAGGCTGGATGTGGCCGGGGAGGGAGAGAGGGGAGGGGGAGTTGCGTGTGGAATAGATGGCGGGGGTCGTGGCAGTGGAGGTGGTGGGGAGTGGGGGGGGGGGGGGCGAGGATGGTGGTTGGAAAGGGCCGTCTCTCGCCCCTGCAAAGGAAGAGGGCGACTGAGTGGTGAGTGGTTTTGCGGGAGGAGACTGTCGAAGGAAGGGGGGAGGAGTGGGTAGGATGGAGGTGAGGAGTTTTGGTTGGGCGATGGAAGAAGGGAGGGAGAGGACTGGAAGAGAACGTTTTGAAGGCTGGCCCATTATTGGGCGAGGGCAAACAGATAAGGAGCGGCGGGCTAAAGGGTCAAGGGGATTCGGGAGGCGGTGGTGGGTGGGTGTGGGCGAGGGAGGATGGGGGGAGCAGAGGCTGGCGGGACGTCTTTGTCTCAGGAGAACGTGCCGTGTTGGTGGAGCAGCAGATGGGTGAGAGAGGGGCGGAGGTGAAGAGGCTGCTTTCTGTTCGGCGGGGGTGGAGGAGGGGACGGCCGAGGGGCCCCCGGCGGAGGCGGCGCGAGTGCGAAAGCTTACAAGAGTGGAGGAGGGCCTCTTTTTAGCCCACCCTCCGAACGGGACCCTCCGTTGTTCCTCAAACCCTCCCCCTCCTAAATCCCCCCTTACCCTCCTGGTCCGACAACCATCTCTTTGGCCAGTTTCCATATCTTTTCCACCTAACTCTCGAACAATCGGGACCCTCTTCCATTATTTTTTTATCTATTTCTGCCCTCTCCACATTTTTAAGTCCCCTTTTCACGCGCAGTTCCTCCCTTCTTGCCTTCTCTCCCCTCACCTAACCCCCTGCATGTGCCTCCCCTATTCTCTTAACCCTCCCGACCCAACAACACCTTAGCCTTCTCCTTATCCTTCCATCACAAAAGTCTTGTTGTCCCTAGAGTGGCTTAGGCATTGCCCGCCTCCTCTCCCGCTCACCCTCTCCCTCCCAACCATCCCTTACACCCCCTCACCCAGCCCCATAACGCTCGTCCCATCCCTCCCCCGATCCGCTCTTAGTTTCCCATTCCATTGTGGGTTTCGGTTTGCTGGAAAATCGATTCCCGCTCTCTCACTCCCACCAGCGAATGCGTTTAACAGTTTTATGGATCGTTTAATGAAGGGTAGTAAAGAGGGTGCCTCGGGGGAAAAGTTTTAAAACTACGTCATCAGCTGTGCGGATAACGCTTGACGAATAAAGTTTTCCTCGTTAAGGCTGAAATTTTTAAAAGCTTCCTGTAATTTTTTAAATAATCGTTCGCTTTCCACATTTTTCAATGCCTGTATGTCGTTCATCCATCACTGGTCTTATAAATTAATAAAAGTTGAGTCATGGTATGTTATCTCTCTCAAAGGCATGGAAACCTTTTTATAGTCGGAACCGTCTTGCATTTTACAAAAAACACTAGCGATATCTTATTACTAGTTGTACTAGTGAGTGGAATCGTAGTGCTGGATTATAATTCCGCAAATCGTTATTATCTTAAAGCAAAGTTAAACAGCGAGTTCATGATGCCATTGCTCAATAATGATAGTAATTTTGATGGCTTTCTTCTTTGTCGAATAAGATTTGTGACGTACCTTTACTTTGAAAAGATGATCGAAAGCAGCATCAATGTCCACATGAAAGTTTGTCGTGAACGAATTCAAAATTTGAATTCTTGAATAACTTGAATTTTTTTCTTCCCCCTGAGTTGACTAACTAAGCAATTAAATGGGCTGTGATACCTGCTGATAAATAATAGTGGGAAGCATTGACCGTGGTACAGTTTAATGTGCGAACATATGTCGACTTTGCTCAGTAGTCTATCCGAGGGCATTTCAGCAAATTGATCTAAATGCTCGAAGTTCATCCGAAATTATTTGAAAAATGTAATTATTATTTTATCGTGTACCCATGACTTGTCTAATTATTTCAAATTCTCCATAGCTCTCTGTCAAATGTCGCGTGACGCACCAAGTTATGAGAGAAGGCACGATTATGGTTTATTCCTGATTTTAAGGATTCATACTAGGCGCCGTATGGCTTATCGTCCAAGCGTGAATACTGGTGTGCCTGGAGCAACGACTCGACGGCTTCGTAGTTGTTGAAGTTTAGACCTCTTGTCCGGCTCCTTGTTTGCTAAGGACAAAGGAGCTAGCTTTCTTGGGAAAAGAGCTTAAAACTGCATGGCCCCTGAGAGAGCGACCACATGAAAAGGCGAATGTTGACGGCATGATTTTTTTCCTTCTTTCCTCATTCTTTTTACCCACTCCTTCGTTCTCTCTGATACTTCACGGTGTGACCTTTGCACAGCGCTCGCTTCTCGAACTTAAAGTCAGTCAATTTAAAAGTACATTGAAAGTTGTGCGTAACGTACAAAGCATATTCAATTGTACAATTTTTAGGATCATCTTATGCACTTACAACGTTATTAAAACGGTTTGTATTAAATAAAGAGTTTAAAATATAAGCCATAAATAGACAGTTTAAATATAAGCTGTAATATTCGTGAACTTTTATACCTTACGAGTCTATGAGGAATAGATTTACATTTTGTTATATACTTGTAGTAATACCTACAAGAAATTTGTTGAACTATCAACGAAATGTCTCGGACGTTGGGAAAGGGTGAATGTCCGCGATACAGCAGCTAGTTCCTTCGGCATTTATTTACCATCGAATGGAATGCAGAAAGTTACGCAAATGCTATCAAGAGGGTTCGAGGAATATCCGTCCTCCCTCCTCATTAGCAAACTCTCTCCACTTCCTCCGTCATCATCTCAGCTCCACCCCTTCGCGTTTATCCCCCCTCTTATTCCAAGCATGATTTCCTCCTTCATGAAACAAACACTTCTCATCTCTTTCTCAAAACCGATCTTCGTCCTCCTTTGTTTCATACACACGGCCCCTCCCTCACGGAGCAGACACTTTACTCCATTTCTCCGCTGTTCCTTTTTTTCCCAATTCTTATTCCAGGAACGCCTTTTAATCTCATCCCGAACCCTCTTCTCCTTCTCCCTCTCTCTTTCTCATCCCCGCCTCCCCCTCCCTCGCTTCCTCTCCGCACTTTCTTCCTTCCTCGCACTGACCGTGGTTTCCACTCCCCTTCCTCCCCACACCCCTCTCCCATTTCCTATTCCATTGTTTCTTTTCTCCCCTTCGCAACGGGAGAATAAAGGGAGGGGGAAGGAAGGCCTGGACCACGGGGGCCGACTTGTAACTTCACCTCACGATCGTCGTCCACCTCTCCCAGCTCAGTTCGCTCTCTCCCCCCCACACCTCTCGATCCTCTCTCTCTCCCCCCCTCCCACATCTGCTCAACCCCCACCCCCAATATCTCAACCTCCGAAAGTTCTCACTCCTCCTCTGCCATTATAACAATCCTTCTTTCCCTCTCACACCCCTCCACCCCCCCCTAACATCTCCCCCCCAAATGCTATTCCTTCTCGCCTGTCTTATCTCCGTCTTCTCTTCCCCTTTTTCTATCTCTCTCCCCCTTTCCTTGCTAAAACTCTTGTCTGCTTCGAGATTGGAAAAGGAGAAGAGAATTCCATCAAGTTTGCGGTAATTCGAGGAAAACGCGCGGAGGGAGAGGGTGTGAGGTTGAGGGTGGGTTGGGGGAGGAGGAATCTTTTTCTGTTTCTCTCGTAAGAGGGAGTGTTGGGAGTTGAGGAGGGGCTGAGTGGTTTGTTTTCCGGGAAGATAAGGGGGTGGAAGGGTTGAGGAGAGTTTGTAAGGGAATGGGAAGGTGATGGCCGAAGGAACTGATACCTCCAGGACGAGTAGTATACATTTGGTTGCCAGGTAAACGTTATCAAAATAATGTGCTAGTTTTAAAGAGTAGAAATATGAAGGAATGCCATCCTAAGGTATCATACTTTAATTTAATTTTTCAGGAACTTTTTAACACCTTATTGTGCATAAAATGTTCAGCATAATTTATGCTGTCAATTTAAATCAGTAATTGTTTCGATAATTGGCCACCCGGGGGAGGGGTTTAGGTTTCTCAAACAGTTATGACTTATTAAATATGATAATTGGTTGATTGGTTTCTGGGGTTACGAGCGAGAGCTTAGGTCATTTGCGCAATTAAGGATCCGTGAGTACAGCGATTAGAAAAGGATTAGTTGGAAAGAGTGCGGAGAAACCCAGTGAAGTAATACATTTAAAGTGCTATCCATTTATCACTCACTCATGCAGGTATCAGGGCTCTCCAAAAATGTGTGGAATTTCAAATGAAAAAAAATAATTCACCTGGTCTGGGAGTTTCATTAAGAATTCTGTACACTTGTGAGAGTTTCGTTGTGAGATTTTTGTGAGACCTTCTTGCACTTGGCACTCTGCTAATACCAGGATTCAAATCTGGGCCGCCGCAGTGGGAGGCCAGTGCTCTCCAACCACCACACCGAGCTGATCCCCTTGAACTGTTTGCTTGGGAGGGGGGCGTGAAAGGGTTGTGAGGGGATTGGAATGTGGCGTGGAAGTGGAGAGAGATGGGGTTGGCGTAAGTAAGGGGGGTGCGGTGGTGGGAGGGGCGTGGGAGAGTTTCTCGAGATCACAAGAGCGTGTTTGGGGGGAGTGGGGAGGGGGAAGACAGGAAGGAAGGAGGCAGTGGTGGGAGAGTGCGAGAATGGAGAGTTGAGGGGAATAAAAAAACGAGCGAAAGAACGAAACGCTTTATTTTTACGAGTTCCACTCAGTGTTTTTGAATGTTTTTGCCTTTGCTCGTTAGTCATATGAGCGGTGCGGAAAAGAAATATGATTTCAGAAGTTTCCATGGTGGTTCTTGAACGTGCAAGGCTATAGAAATTAGTTCTCCTCCAATGGAGGCGCCGCCAGTTTTGCTTCTCTCCAAAAAAGAAGTTTGGCATCGGGAGAAAAATTCCTTTATTCAGGTCGGAATTGCCTGCTTGTATTGTAATCTTGAGCGCGATATTGTTTTACCACGCTTTTTATTGTGTCGTAAAATTTTCATTTAATCGGATTGTGTACATCACCCGCGTATTTCTTTGGAAATATTTTGCTTCTATTCGCTATGCCGCCGAGAAAACTCGTTGTTATGGAAATGAAAGAGTTGTGGTCCTTTTCAGAGCGTGGCGTGATTTTGGTTTGCTATAAATGTGTCATATTTTGATCAGTGAGTATAAAGAAGAAAATAATATCCTTTATCTACTAAAGTATCGAAAAAATACGCTCGTTTTGTGCAAATGTCTAGTAAAGAATTTTGAGTTACGTAGTTTCTACGTTTAGGCCTGATTTTATAATGTCCGGTTAAGCTGTTTCTCGGAGAAATATCTCTAAAATTACGATTAAATATCGATGACGTTTACGTAACGTTTACGTTTCGTACTATAAAAATATCGTAATGTAGGTACTAAACAAAACCCAAACTCTTACTTAAACTCGAATAAATGTAACAGCTACGTCATCTCATGGTTAGCGTTAACCGGGCATTGTAAAATCGGACCTCAGACTGCGTTTTAAATTTATCTTTACACTCCCTAGTAGGTCATTACTGGAAATTTTATATGAAAAGTTAATCAGCCAGTAAAGAGAATAGCATACGGCCACTATCCCGGTTTCGATACACCTGATGATACTGTAATATTGAAACCAAGGTTTTGTCTCTAAGTTATTTCCTTTTTGGTGGCGTAAAACATTTTCATGCAATAAATTAACACGAAATACCAAAACGTCACCCTGGGACGTGTCTCATTCATATAGTATTGACTTGAATCGGAATAATGACAATATTACTCAATTAAAAGTAAGATGCCTTTTGGACAAACATTTTGGTTATTGAAAATATCGAGTGATAATAGAACATGGTTAAGAAGATATACTCTCTGAAACAGATTTTCAAAAAGTTGCTACTTAACTTTGTTTTCGTTCAATCAAATAATGGATGGAATATAATTTATACTCACATTTCGATGATGTTCTAATATAGTTGTCAAGTTGCGTGAAAGTTCAGCGAAAATAGATTCTTTCAAATTGCATTTTGAATACGTTTCACTATCGCCGAATTTAATTAATTTCTCTAAATCATAATATCGCTATTTGTTTTAATGCATTATTGGCTTAAAAAATTATGCAACCTCCTCTTATTGACTATAAAAGCAATGGAGCATGATATAATAGGAGGTTTTTATCCCTTAGTTAAATAAATATTTTAAATAGAAAACTTAATGACTTTGACACTATTATCGGCATTTATCATTTATTAAGTGAGGTGATGCATTATTGGGAAGGGAACAAACGATGGGCATCCATTCTAAGTAGTTCGGAAAATTTGAAATTCTGAAGCAGAGATGGAGATTATTGCCCTTTTCAGACATAAAACAGTTAGCCTCCTTTCCTTGCCACGAGAGGGAATGAGGTACATCGGGAATGCAGGGAACTCACGGCGAGGATGGCAAAAGCACCGACTTCACTTTATTTTACGTGCTTTTGAACCTTGAGAGTCATTTCCACTGGGGTAATGTAGATCTGAAAAAGGCATCCCTTTGTTCCTCACTCTGACGCTGGAGATTTGAATGAACACCGAGCAAGAGGTGTGACTCCGTAGACGTTCCTTATTGCAGTCAAGGAAGGAATAACAATCTATTTTTCCTCCATGATATTATGAATTTTGCATCATAAAAATATTTGCAATGAAGAGGACTACGGAGAAATTTAAATAAATGATTTTTTCACTTATTTCAAAATTATTCTCTTTAATGCGTACGATATTAGTTATTTTACAGCAGGAAAACGTTTCCATGTGCTCATTGAATTAGCCATTACTTTTTATTTTGATACGCCTACTAATCACATTAGGTGCTAATAGAGATCCACGCTATCCGCAAACCAAAGAGACAAAATGTATTTTATCCAAAATGCAAAATTCTTTTTTTTCCCCATCTCGTGGAGTACCATCAGTGGAATTATTTCATTCCTCATAAAGTAGACATATTATCCAGCCAACAAAAGCAAATTGAATTTAGGTGCTGTGTTAATTTTATGACTACTAGCTGAATGGGATACCTTATTAGCCTCGTTAACCACTCCAACCTTTTGTCCAGAGCATTACAATTCACCTTGGTTTATGACGTTTGGCTACTAATTTTAATGAAGCAAGACTCTAATTTTCACATAATGGGAAATCGGGTAATTCTATTACATAAACAAAATGGTATACTGAACAAAAAGAATTACGCAGTATTTTTCGGACCCCAAATAATTTTAAGTCAACATTATCGCGATAATATGGTTATTTTTGAACTACAAACATAAATGAAAATATGCATCGTAGTATCATTCCACTTAAAATGTAATTTAGCATAAATCTTTAAGTTGCACCATTTATTCATCAGTCAAAACTTTTTCTTTTTAATAAATTTAGCTTTTAAAAAGATTTTACTCATGCCATCTACTTATTGTTTTGCTTAATGTATTAGAATTTTTCATGCCTTCTACCGATTTGAAATCTTCTTTTTCTTTTACATTTACTATCAGCCAGCCTTTTAATTACAGTTACGCTTCAACTCATTCCATAAGACTTGAGTGTATTTTTTTTTCAGGTAACTTCTTTGAGTCAATATACCAATTTATCCGCATGAATAACCTTTTGAGAACGAATTTTGTGATTTTTACAGATCATATGTCTTACGTTACTTTAACATTTCCACGTCAATTGGTCTAACCTCACTTTGTTTCATTTATTCCAACCTCACTTTGGAAGGTAATAAAAATTGGCATTTAATTCACGGATTCAGGCGTTAAATTGTGGAAATTAACACTGGAAATGAAATGAGAATTTCGTACTTTTCCACAGGTTCAGAATTCAGGAATGAATCTGTGGAAAAGTACGAAATTCTCACTTCATTTTCGGGAATAGGCACGACCGTGATTCTAATTGATTTCTGCGAAACTAATTTTATCATATTTAGTAATTCCAAGTTCATGGAAATAAACGAAATCCTAGTCTTTTTTTACACTCTGCCAGTCATGGAATTCCTACTGCCTGTCTGAATTAGAAATATTTCATCGTGTTTTAGTATACGACATTACAGTGTTTCTGTTTAAATTGTTTCAAAAAGCTTTCCGAATTTTTCTCTCTTTCCGTCTTGTTGCTTTACTCATCATTCCGTTTTCTGAAGGCTGTGTGCCAACGAGTATTTGCCTTCCAGGAAGCATCGAGAATTACTGTGATCATTGGAATTAATTTAAGTCTTCCTGACTAAAAGCCTCTGCAAAGAATAGAGCTTATTATTACTCTTCAATGGGAGTAGTACGAGCTTTCCGCTAAAAGGCTTTTGACGTCTTCGTTTATCCCGCATGATACACTTGTAAAAACGTAAATAATTTACCTGTCCCATAGTAACATGCAGCTAGGATCTCTCAGAGAGTAGCTTTAACACGTTAAAAATAATGTGCTAATGGAACCTGCCCGAAGAAATTTAAATTAGTATCTTTCAGGGGCATGATAGGGGTTTGCAATCATGAACCATATTGTAATGCCGGGCGTACATTACTTAAAAATTCATCCCTATATTGTTCCTTTCATTAATATAGTCCAATTCTTTGCCGGTATTATTTTTATACTATACTGAAGTGGAAATATACGAGTTTTGTCCATTCGATAACTAATGAGATTCCAGTCCGTTGAATCACAAACATTTTGACTATCTAAGACATCAGAGGTTCTATAGGATGGAATACGTAAATTTCCAAGTACCTCGCAGCTCCCCTCCTCCTTTCCTCCAATACACCGATTTTTTAAGATTTGGTTTGATAAATGCGTAGATGCTATCACGGGCAGAATAGGTATGACTGCTGAGGATGCAGAGGGAATGGGATAATAAATAATCCTTTAAAGGTTTGTACCGCCTGATCTCAAGCCAATGTATAAAGATACAAACGTTTAAATCATAATTGCTTTACATCCACTAAACGAATTTTTAATAATCAATTCCTCCTTCATAAATGTGCATTCACGTGTAGAGTTAGGAGAAATTTAAGTAAATCAAAAAGTGTCTGGTTTACGGAGTACGGGATTAAAATGAGTATAATGATGAAAACATAGCCATCAGACGAATTGAATGCGATCGGAAGAGCACGGCGGGGAATATGGATTGGCATAGAATTGATATGAGGACGAAAAACGAAATGTCTGAGATAATTTGGGGGAAATGGGGAAGGCGGAAAAATGGAGGACAAACCACTTAGCCTGGCAGTAAATGTGCTCGCCGTAATTCTCTGGCAACCAGGAAATGTTAAACCTAAAGCTGAATCGTCATGCTAACTGAATCGTTATACCAACATACTAAAACGACATCTGTGATCGGGGCCCTAAAACCTAATTGATACCACGACGCGACGTTAAGGAAGTCCGGACGGAATGATCTCACCCGTGATCCTCGGAGAGTGTTATAATAAAAATAAGTCGCCGCCGTTTTCTTTCCTTTTGGGGTTTACGCGAACCAGCCATGGAAGACGGCGGAGAGAAAGAATGTGATTGCGTAATCCCTTCCCTCTTGTTCGCCCTTCTTTCCCTTCCCATTCCATTCTTCCTATAAAATTTAATGTGCGCCTCTACGCGGCAAATTCTCAATTTTTCCCTCCTTCCACCCAAGACGTGACGCACATGAGCGATCGAGCCACCTACCCGCCCAAACCCGGCGCGCCTCGTCCCGCTCGTTCGAAGCAATGCACTCGCACGCCCCACTGCATACACCTGCTTCCCCCGCCGACACGCGCGCGTTCGGCGGCCGTGCGCTCAAAGCGACGAGGAGAATACAGAAGGGCCGTGGGAAGAAGGGGAAGGGATAAGAGAGAGCGTTGAAGAAAGAGGGAGAGAAGAGAATCAAGGAGGGGTGCGTTCGAAGAATGGCGAAGGCATATTAATGCCTTAGTGGGGAGTGTAAGGAAGTGAGGAGGCGAGACGGGAAAAGAGGGCTGAGGCGAGAGGTGTGTTTGGAGTGTGAAAGAGGAGGCGACGGGACTTGTCGCGCGGTGTCGGCAAACGAGTGGGTTGGAGTCGGTGAGGAGGAGGAGTTAGGAAGACGATCGGACGCTGCCTGGGGGCTGGAAGGGTGGTCGGAGACGGAAACCGAATAGAATGGGAAGGGACAGAATTACACTTGGCTTTTTAAGTTGCTCTTACTGCTAAGGTTATATTGTGCCTTATAAAGCACAAATTCCGGCCCGCGGGCCAATTCGGGTGCGGGTCAATTGAAGTTTGAGAATTCTCTCCGGCTCGAAAATAATGAAAAACAAGCACAAATTAAATGATATATATTTGGACAGTTCTCGTTGTGATTTTCCCGACCAAGAAGAGTTGTTTTGTGGCGTTGACTTCACAAATGTGTCTGCTTTTCCTAAATTTAATCCCTTTCTATAGCGGGTCCCATGTAATTGTTTAAGTGAAAGTAAATACTTAATCACCTTTTTATTTACGTGGTTTAAAATATACTGAATTCACTGATAACACCCCTTAGTAATTAGAAAAAAAATTAAAATACAAAATTCGAAAAAAAAAAACATTTTTCGGTGAGTATATTTTTATTGAACACTTTTTTTTAGCTATAGAAGCTCAGTACCGCGACATTTCTATTGAATTAACGAAATTTTATTAAAAATATAACATTAATTTACTAATATGCCATCTGATATGCTTTTTATTCAGGTTTATGCTTGGTTTTCTTGAATAAGGAATAGCTGAACTAATAAATTTAATGAATAAAAGGGAAAAAATTACGAAGTATTTAAAACGTTCCATAATATATTCACCTAATTTACTGAATGACTATTTGTTTTCTCTACTGATTATATTATTAATATTCAATGAAATCGGAAATGTTTAAATTAACTTCATAATTGTTTGTCATTCACATTTGAACTCGGTGGTGACAAGGTAACTTTTTGGAATTTCAGCATGGAATAATGAGCACTTGTTAATATTTCCCACAATATTTAATAGACACTGGCTGGTTTTGCTGTAACGCATCATCATCTGAGTTACAAAATGCCATTAATGTTTGGCGTCGAAGAAGTAATGCAGGTGTTATACGGCCCGCATAAGACATATTCTGTGAATCACTGCGCGAAAGCTAAAAAGTTAGTACACCTATGGTCTAAAATATTAGCTTCATCCTAAGAAGAAATCAGAATCCATACCTGAGGTGTCTTTTCAACTCAGTGGCTGTTGGGTGGTAAGGTCTGAGCGTTATTAACCTTGCTAATACTGTCCACAAGTAGGCATTAGGTCAAAGCCAGGAATGTAATACATATTTGCTCCGTGCGTTAGTCATGGAGAGACAGCTGGCTCAAACAAGTGTCATCAATGAAATTACTAAACCTGTGAACTAATCACATTAAATATAATGTTCACAAGGAAATAATATAATAACTCGTGGAAATAATGGCAGTATTCCTAGCCAATAGGTACCTAACCAAAATGTTAGCATACCGCATGCATTTTTCTTAAAGTGGATGAAAGATATACCAGTTTTTTTTAGACGTTGCGGTAATAAATTCCCAGTTATATAGGTGACACTTTAGAGTAATTTTCCGTGGAAAAAATGAGTCCAATGAGGTCATGCCTAACTCAATGTGTATTATATTGGTTTCAAAATGTAATTTTATAGTCTCAGGCTTCGCCTAGGCTAAGAAAAGCTATTAGGCACTTCTTAGTGTTAACCTGCCGTAACTAAGGAAATATATAGGCTTATAGCCTTGTCTTTATTAAGTTCAAAACATAAAATTGGCAGGAATAAATTAGTTTCTGTACTTTTTATAAGTTTATAGTGATGCATCCATAGAAATAAAATATCAGAGCTGAAATTAAAAAAATAGATTCGTGTATGGAAGAGCATTTCCCGAGTTGAATTTGAAAGTAGTTTTATCTGGAGTTTTACCAAGTTAATAGAAGGTGGTGATTATAATAGACCTTATGATGTATTTCATTAATGCTGTGGTGTCCGATAAATTATCGTATATGAAACTTCGAAATCAAAGAAAAATTTGCCAATAGTATGTTCAACTATCGAAATGTCCAATGAACCTAAGCGTCTGTGCTCCATTGTCCAATTCAAGCCTAGTTTTTATGATGCAGGGAATGAAAATGCAAATATTACCCTTAACTAGTGAAGTTATTATGTTTGCCTCAAATATTACAGGCATATGAATAGATTCTATTTTATCTCGCATTTTGATTTGAGAGGCGTGAAAGCCCTTCGGAGAGAGGTCATGCATTTTAAAAACCAGCCTTTAATTTAGCGTAATGATTTCTTTTTAGTAGTTTAGGGGAGACGTGTGATGTGGAGAGCGTGTGAGAGGAAAGGAATTCCGGCGCCTAGTTCTCGAGAGCAGTGCGGTGGGCGTGGGTGGGTTGGCGAGTCGGAGACGAGAGATGAGACGCGGTGGTCGCGGTGGACGGGGTGGGATTCGCTCTGGGGACGGAAGTGGACCTGTCCTCGCTCTCGCTCCTCAGACGACCTCCGCTCCTCTCCTCTCACAGAAGCCGCAGTGTCTTTCGGACCGGAACGATGTTCGGGCATCCCCCAACACTCTTGGCACATTTCTGGTCCGGAGAAGGAAGGGGGGGGGGGGGTGCCGAGGGGGAGGGCGAGGAGAAGGGAGGGAGGCGAGGCTGGTGTCTCCGTCGTTGAAGAGGTGGACTGTGCGCGGGGATGGCTACGTATGGTTGGGAGGGAGACGAGGGGGAGGGGTGGTTGCGAGAGGTAGGGGGGCCAGCTCTAGATGGAAGAGGGGGATAACGGTGACAATGACTAAAGTCCGGGGGGGTTAGGGGGGTGTGGAAGGGAATGCGAGGGATGCTAGAGGGGACAGGGTATGGATGGACCCCCCCACCACCTCCCCAATGCCTCCACAAATCCCTCCCCCCCCTTTTGGTGAGGTTGAAGTTCACCGCCCCCAAACGTCGTCCGGAACTCCTCCCCTACTCGACCCTCCCCCTATTTCGGCTGCATTTCTCCACATCCCCCCCTCACCTCTTCCCACCAGTCAAATCCTCCCACCGTCCCACTTCTCTTTCCCGAACTCCCCCTTAAACAGTATCCTCGCCCCTGTACATTCCCACCCCCGCGTACGGGGTGGTGGGGGGGAGTCGTCCCCATATAACGGGGTGGGAGGGACAGCGGGCGTCCCCCCGCGGAAACCTCCTTCTCTCCTGCATTCTCTCTCGACTACATCTCCTTCCTCCTCCTCGTCCGCCACTCCAACTTCTCCTCATCCACACCTTCCCAAGAGGGAGGGAGGCAGTTCCATCCCTTTCCACCCCCACCCAACACGCGACTTAACCTGCGCTACCCCCCGCCACACACCCTCCCCCGTCCCCCGGCGGAGTCCCCGCCGCCTCTGGGTGGCTGCGGGGGTGCCTTTCCTAACCCCCCTCCCTCCGACCCCCCTCCCGTGCCTCAGCAGCTTCCCCCTCTCCACGTCTCCCGCTGCAACCGGCTCTCTCCTCCTCTTCCACCCTCTCTTCCTCTCCAGTTGCCCTCTATAAGAGAGAGAGAGAGAGAGGAGGAAAGAGGGTGGTCGAGAGGGGTGGCGGGTAGTGGATATAGTGCGCCTGCGTGGCCAACGGAGAGACCGGGGATCGATTTCTGGGAACGGAGTATTATGGCGGCTGATCTTTTTCCTCTCCTCTCTCTCTCTGCTCTTCTCCTCTTTTCTAAATGTTTATTCGGGGAGGATATTCTTACCCCGGGATAAACGAAGAGAGAGAGAGACAATGTGGATTGGAGTGTTCCAAGGGTAGAAAGAGAGATGGGAGAGAAGTGTAACCTGGGGGTTATTTCCCGGAGCTTTTCCCTATTTCATGTTTTTTTTCTTCACCATGCAGGGTTGGGAGGGTTTTGTGTGTTTTGGGGGATGTTCTTCTTGAAGCAGTATGCCACGGAAATTTATTTCTAGGACGTCGATTCTATCTCGTTCTGTGAAATTACTGGGGAGGTCAAATATGTTTTGATATCATCTTTCGAGTTGTGTTTCTTGTGTAGTATTGTAATTGTCTATTCATGCTGCATCCAATCGTGAAGAAAGGAATATTTTGACGTTTATAATTAGTGTTTCAGATATTGAGTATGTGTCTACGATATGGATCGTGACAAGTGGCGCATGCAATGTTCGATGAGAAAGAGTTGGCTGACTATTTTAGTAGGTATGTGTATTTAAGAGGCAGCTGAGACTATTTAATTTTAACAGAACGGTGGATTTTTTGGGCAATTGTCCACTTCGCTATAGAGAATAATTTTTCTCAAGGTGGAAAAGTCAAAAACAAACTTTTTATATCATAATGTATTAAGCTATCATATAAATGTATTATTTGAAAATACTCGTCTCTAGTTCAAGGCACGAAGTTCGATGATATCATGACCGAGGCATGAGTTAGATACGATAGCATTGGATATCTATTGCTTACATTGGTAAAACCATAGTGATAATTTTTTTTCTCAAACTTTAATCGCAGTCTTTACGTTGCAAAACAAGCTTTTGATAAACAGGACGTCGCGCTCATTGACAAAGAATACACTAGGAAAAGAGGGAAACTTATTACAATGATGGGGTGAGCTCTTACGGCTGGACAAATATAAAAATTAGTGGGAGTCTCCAATAGCCGTAAACAATTGGCACCACTCGTCAGGGATCACTAACCCTGCTGTGTTGGTTTGCCGGAATGGGACTTCCACAGACCAACCCCAGCCTCTCCACCAGAGTACCCTCCTGTGATAGTTTACGGGAAGAATGCTTCCACGCCAGTGACCAACACAGCCGCAATCAAACAACCCAGATAGGATCATTTGCTAGGCTAATGGGACCCCGCTAAGGATACTTAGGGTTATAACCTGGGATCCTTCGTAAGGGTAATGAGACCCTAATAAAGGTGCCTGGTTATTAACACAACCACACACACACGCACAATCACAAGCACCCAAAATCACTCAATCACACACACAAATGGGCCCAACTTCTGGGAGAAACTGCTTCAAAAGAGCGCGGAAAAATCTTGCAGACAAGAACGGACGAGGGTGAGGGTAAAACCACGCGTATTTCGGCTACCAAGTAGCCCTCTTCAGCGATCCGAAGGAAAAGCGTTACTACAACGCAAGGTTGATGTGAGGAAGGGTAATGACATCCAAGATGATATGAAGGTAAATGAAGAGGGAGGGGGGAAAAGGGGGACATGACGTCAGCAAAATCGGGGGAAGGGAGACCGGCGTAAACAAAAGGCGAAAAGCAGCAACAAAAAAAGGGGGGGACAGTAACGGACATAAAGGCAGGACGTTGGGGGGAGGGGGGGAGGCTGAGGGGGGAGGGGAAAAGGAGAAAGAGAAAGTTAGCGCGGGACGTCCGTTAAAACAAGTGACGAATTACTCACAGTTCAAAACTAAGAAGAGGGAGGAATGAGGAATGGGTCCAGAGTCACTGTTTAGGAAATTCCCTTTGTTAAAAAAATAAAAATGCTCTCGTAAGCGTCTAATAGGTTATTACCTATGTGCTTCAAAAATTTCCAATTGACTTTTGTTACGTTGTGCCCGGTCTGGATTAAATGCTGTGCCACGCTAGACTTTTCGGGATTATTATTTCTGTGGTGAGAATAGTGTTCTTTGAATCTGGTTTGTGACATACGTCGTGTCTGTCCTATGTAAGGTAAATGGCAAGTGTTGCAGTTGATTTGGTAAATGCCTGATTTTTCCATTGCCGGAATTTCATCTTTAGCGTTTCCCAAGAGGTTTTTAACTTCATATTGGTTAAAATAGGGGATTTAAGTTTTGACAGATTTGAATATTTTATCGATTCCTTTCGTTAAACGGGGAAAATAAGGCATTTACATGTATTTCTCGGTTTTATTTTTCTTGTGTGTAGTGGAGTTAGAAATCAGATGCTTGAATTTGTAATTCTTCACTATGTTATCAACTATTGACTCCCGAAAGCCGTTCAGTTTGGCATTATCTTTTATAAAATTCAATTCCCTATTAAATGCTGATCTCTCTGGAGGGACGTTAAATAGTCTATGAACAAGAGAGCGGAAGACGGCCAGTTTATGGTTGGGATGGTCGAAAGAAAGATTGTGGATGTAGTTAGTGGTGTGTGTTGGTTTCCGATAAATGTCAAAAGTTATCCTGTCACAAGATCTAGTTAGGGAAAGATCAAGGAAGGGAAGACGGTTCTCTTTTTCTATCTCCACCGTAAATTTGATGGATGGAAACAGGCTGTTGAGATTACTGACAAAATAATCCAGGTTACATTTAGTGGTATCAAACACCGCAAAAATGTCGTCCACGTAGCGTAAGTACACCGAGGGGAAGTAAGCGAATTTTTCTTTAAAAAGTTTCCTAAAATGAGTCATGAAGACATTGGCCAGAAAGGGTGAATGGGAGTTGCCCATGGCGGTTCCGAAATCTTCTTTGAAGAATTTACCTTGGAAAGTAAAATAATTTTGGTTCATGACCAAATTGGTGAGTCTAATGTACTCCTCGATTGTTTTTGAGTCCAAAGAAAGTGACTTCAACCAATCCTCTAATGCTTGGGTAGCAATGTCAATGGGTACACTAGGGAATATATTTGTTACATCAAATGAGACCATTATTTCACCTTCTAGGAAATTGTAAATTCTAGTCTTTTCAATAAAATCCATATTATTCTTAATGGAATGGGGGCTTTTCCACCTTTCTTCTATCCAAATGGTTAGTTACCCTGTTTACAAGCCTCGATTTTATTTCTTCTTCCCATTTCCGTAACTTGCGCAGGGATACCGACGGATGAAAAAAATATGGCGAGTCACACCAGGGAGAATTTTTTAAACGAATCGCCGGAAGTGGTACATAGATTCAGTGGCAAGACTTTTGTATTTATATTCAGTCAGGAGGAAAAGAGCGAAAATAAAATCATACAATACAAACTTGGAATAGATGATAGACTTCTTCTCTCCTTCTCTCTTCTTTGGCACTTTCCTCTCTCTCTTTCTATCCTTCCTCGGCGCATTCTTTTCCTACCATTTTCATCGGACTAGGGCGTGCGTCTGTTTCCATGTTTGCGTTCTTTCAGATATAGATTTGGAGACATGAAAAAATTTCGGCAGATGCAAAAATCCGTGGCTCTTCTCCAGGAATGCTCACAAAGCTTCGTCTTTTCCTCGGCTTTCGGAAACGTCGCTATTTTTACGCTTTCCCCCTGTGAATACGTCTAACTCCGGACTCCGTACGGTATTTCTCTCGGGCGAGAGAAAAATATCTTCCAGCTTCTTTTTAGCGAAATTGTATTGCGGACTCATTTTCTTCTTTTATGCCCGTGCGGGGCACATTATGTGACCGAAGGTTGAACGACTTGGGCTTCTTTCACGTTCTTTTAATGTTCTCAAAACGCGTAAAGATACCAGCGGACAGTTTAGAATCTGCATAATCTCAATGGTGGTTCCCTGCGAAAAAAATTCCGTCTTCCTTTATGGAGGATGGAAATTCACCATAATTGCCAGATTCGAGACGCAATTTCTATTTAAAGCGTGGTCTCTATCCCAAAATTCATTCTTCTGTTTACTTTTTTAAAAACTCGCTTTTCTTTGATGGTGGAGATGCTCTTGTGTTAAAGCGAAGTTACTTTTAATACGATGGAAAATCTGTGTCAAGTGTCCCTTTAATATTAAATGGAAGCAGCTTTTGGAGGATATTTTCTTGATATTAAATAATCCTTGGGTACGAGAAAGTGTGTTATTCATAGTTACAATATAAAGACTGAGAATGCAAGATACTTTTAGTTGTGTTAACCAGGTGGTGGTGTATGGCGAAACAATGACCATTACTAGTACAAGCATATTGTAAAAATATTTAGAGCCGATTATATCAATTTTTAAACTATTGAGTTGAAAAAATTGAATCATTTTTACAATCTGAGTTGTGGTAGTCATAATTGAATTTTATTTTAGCAATTTTTACAAGTTTTATTGCTAAATCTCGTTTTTCCCATACATTCACATTTTATGTGGCTCTCATGTGTGGAGTAATGATTCTTATATCAGATATATTTGTACGTGCCAAATAATTTCAACCACTTTCATTTCCAGCCATTACCGTGTTTTTTGTCCAATGGACTTGAAGTATTTCCTGGAAAAATCTGTTTAGCAGCCGACGGCTGTACAAGTAAGCCTTACCCATATTATCTAGATGGCGGCGGTCAAAAAGCCAACGGCTGGTTAGTCTCCAATGGGGTGTGAGCTCGACAAAGATGACGCACGCTTGAGTTGGCGGAGGCAAGAAGTCGTTAGGGGACGAGGGATTGGACGGGAGGAGGCATGATGGGAAGACTTGTTTGCCTTTATTACCCCGCGGGGCTTCCCTCAAGGAATTCTCTTGTCGGTGGCATTCTGGCGACTGCTCTGCTCTCGCACTCTGCGGGAACAACCGTCGTCGCATTCCGTCGCAAGCCCTCTCTCTATCCTCCCGTTGACGCATTTCGTGCGATGTGCTCTCGGTGTTTCGGAAAGCGTGTATTGCCACATCTCACACCATCCCAAACTTGTTATGTCTGTCCGATTCCACTTCGGAGCGAAAAGAAGCCGGTATTTAGGCAGCCAGTCATCCGGGTTGAGTTGAGCGACGTTCTATCCGCAGAGACAGCTAGAGAGAATCGCGTTGATTTCCGTATTCCCACTCGGCGACGTTGAAGCACGCCACAGTTAGAGGCGTCTTCCTTGAGTCCTCTCATCATTCTCGGTTTCGGTTTAGCTATATGTTGTTAATATTGTTGGAATACTTGTACTCTCACATTCCAGCTATTTTGTTGATATCCCCATTTTAATCACTGATTAATTAGATCTGAAAATCTATATGTCCTTTTATTTCTGTTAATAGGTAAATATATTTTCATTTAGAAAAGGAAAAAGTGTCTTGATCTATTCAAAATGTATTTACTTTAGAAGCTATGACATATGGCTCGATTTTAATCTAGATATGAGCCATATCTCCCATGAGTAAGATCCTCCAAGTGACCAAAATGTTTTTTCGCCAAATCAATATACATACCTCAATACATCTAATGATTAAATGAGGCATTCCTTTTGATTTAACAACCTCTCATTCGTAATGGAAGCCTTTTTAACACGCTTTTATTAACTTCACCTGTTTTTATAGTATTTTTTGCTACATACCGATAAGACGTATCCCACAGTAATTTACATTTACTATGTTGCGGAGGAGAGAATGCATGTTTGAATTTACGATTTCCGTAGCAATTTATCATAAAACCTCAGTCATTTCCAGAGAAGGTAAATACTGGAATGTATACTGGAATATTCTTTTGTGCCTTATTTCCTTAGTTCCGGGCGTGTCAATTAAAGTTATGAGAGGTAGGTGGAGAACTTCATTTTGATCTCAATTTTACCGGCCATCAAGCAGTGCACTACGCGAATTTATAAGCCTTAATATCTAGTGCTTGCACGTTTACCGTAATAAAAATATATGTGGCATCAACCCCTCAAGTGATGAGAGATTCGATTACGAAGAGGTCCAAACGCACACCTGGGGCAACCCTCATGTGGGAGACAGACGGAATACGGGCATCGCGTGGCCTTTTTAAGTTTTCAGACTCGATATAATTAAGTTCTCAAGGGAAGCGTCCTTTAGCCAATTCCCTTCCTTTCCCCCGCCCCGCGAAGATATCCCCCCTCCCCTCCTCTTCCTTTTGGGGGTCTCTACTCTCGCATCCGGAAATATCATCACCCTCTTCCGTTCCTCTCCCCTGCAACCCTCTCTCTCCTACTCGCTCACTTTTGCCTCTCCCAGAGAAATGGAATCATAACCTCGTTAGGAAAGGGAATCATAATCTCATAATGGGACATTGTCACGATTTGAATTGGCGTGGAGGGAAGTATGTATGCTCTCGTAATGGGTGGCGAGAGAATGCGACTAAGCGGGGGAAGAGTCGGAGGTGCGGGGGAAAAGATGAAGGGTAAAGAGAGACGAAATGGAGGGGGCAGAAATTAATAATCAACTTTATTATTCAAAGGAAATTTTCTGTGGAACATAAGATGAAGTCTAAAAAAGCTCTGTGGTGTTATATATCGGGACATAATTATGAATCCTAAATGGAAAAAAATGTTTAACAACCTTAATATAACTTTAAGGTAATATTGCTTAAAGGAGAGGTACAAAAATATCTTTTGCCGAAAGTTTGTTAAAAGTTTTGCTCTAATTTACTTACATTGAGGGATTTGATTATGTTTCCACTTGTGTCATTTCTAGTTCTCATTGAAGAATTTAAGGTTAATAATTGATGTATATTTATCCTGACGTGTGGATGTCTGAACCTTAATCTTTTGCTCACAAGTCTACCAGATGCTTTGGATTTACTATTACGATTAATGCTAGTTTCGTTGAAACAATCTAATGTTTTACAGGATAGTACTTTGTGCATATAAAACTGGTAGTTGGTAATTTATTTCATGTTTTAGTTTCATTCAATTATATGCAGCGTAGAAATTTGTTACGTGATTTTACGTATTCATACAAAACCAGTTGACCAGACTGCTGAAACAAGCGATATTGGTGAAATAGCAAAAAGTAATGAAAAAAGTAAATAATGAAATAGAAATTAATGTGTGATTAATTGCTAATGAACAATAATTAAAATAATTTAAAAATATCATTGAAAGTTCGTTAAAATTATTTAAAACTTATTTATTTAATGATACGTGTATTTTGAAAAATGCATTCCCCCGCGCCATCTGTCAGTACGTATATGGGAGCTCGCTTGTCATCTATTGGCGCACATCCGAATCACTTTGCCTAGCAACTTAATCATACGTACGTATGCGTAGCCTTTTATATACTTGATGTAAACCTTTCCTCCCAATTTGACGAGGATTGTATTTATTAAATAATTAACTATTTAAACAGATAAATGCTGGAGAATGGTAATCTACGCAAGAAAGTGATGGATAATTAACTACCTAGTTTAACAGATGCAGGCGAGATATCGTGGAAGTTCAAGTTCCACGATATCTCGCCTGAATCTGTTGAATTTATTAGGAATGCTAGCATAGCATATCAGGCTAAATTATACCTATTTTAATTCGGAACTCCAATAGAGTGAGTCGTTAAAATTGTTATATATGGGCCAATGCTTTATACTCCCTTATAGAAGAAAAACTTGTAAGCTTTCTTGAAACAAGAGTATTACATTGCTACTCATAAATTAGTCATCGGAGAACGAGATTCAATTTTAACGATTTTGATTTTAATGTTTGGTAGAAAATCGTAATTCAATTTATTTACTCTTGGATTTAGTCTACTTGCGGTTTCTCTTGGACACATTTTCCTTGGCCAAGCCACAGATATTGTCACACGTAAACATTAATTTCATTAATATCACTTTGGGTATACTTAAAGCTGCAGAAAGGAAGGAAGGGGCGTTGGTAATTCGGAGAACGAGGAAAGAATCTCACTCTCTGAGATTGTGCGCGCGAAGCAGCGGTGGTCGCCCCACCCTCCTGGGTTCTCCTCTCCTCTGCCGCTATCTCCTTCTCTTCCTTTTCCTCTCTCCTTCAGTCGGCGTGCGGGGGCAGAGGGTTTGGGTGGGGGAGAGGTGGGACGGGGGAGAGGGAAGAGATATGATGGCGGGAGGGGTGGCGGAGGGGGAGAGGAAGGGGAAGCGGTCTCGTTGCGGACCTCAATGCCTCCAGCCATCAGGAGACGGGGGCGGTGCACGGGGAGGAAGATTTGGGGCAAGATATGCGCCCTACTCGCATGTTGTACGCGTGAGCGTTCCCTTGCTGCCCCCATACATATATGTGTCGGATTCCAGCCCCCGGGGGCCCCCGTGTGCTGCCCCGGCCTCCTTCCTTCAACCCTCCCTCCCCTTCAACCCCCTTCTCTCGCTCTCCTCACGTTTTTTTCTGACCTCCCCAAAAGCCTTCCCACAATGCCTCGCTCCTCCACTCCTTTTCCCCTTCATTTTCTTCGTCCTGTTGCCTCTGTGTGTGTCCCTTCCCTCTCTCTGTATCTCTTTCCCATGCGTCTGACCTTCCCAGGGTCTCCTTTTCCCTCTCCCTTCCTTCCCCCATTACCCGCCAATGTGTCCCTCCCTAAGGGCAGCGCCCACGTTTCCTCCGGTCGGTCCCTTTGGGCTCGGGAGGCCCAGCCGCCGAAAAAGGGAGTAGCGAGGTGGTTTTAGGAGCGCGAGAGAGGGAGGAGAGAGGTTTTACCGTGTCTTCTTCCTCGTCCATTCTCCGCCACTTCAAAGGATGCCCTGGCCGCCACATCCCCATTGGACCTCACCTCTCTCTTCCTCGACCCTGTTCCACCCACCCTCTCCCTTAAGCCCCCACTCGCCCTCTTACCCTCATCACCCCCTCAGCCATGTACCCCTGGGTTTCGCCTAACACAGCCTTTGGTGCTCCCACGTACCCGTCTTCCCCGTACCGCACCCCCTCCTCCCTTTACCTCCACCACCTCTCCCCCAAGAAGCCTCCACCTCACTTGTATCAGCCTGTGCTGCTGCATGCATTCTGCGTAAAAATAGCCCACCCTTCCGCCAACCACTGCTCCGTTACCTTCTCCTTTCCCGGGCAAGAAAAAAGTCGCCCGACCGTATGCAAACATTTCCCGACGCGAGTGCCTCGACAATGTCTGTGTAATCCATCTTTCACTCTCGGTCGAATGGATCGCTCGCTTCCCGTCTACAGGGTCTCAGGGAACACACTGTGACCCAATTTCCCGAAGAAACGATGGTGAGTTGTCTATTCGGGCGCAGATTCTGTCGGATCGCGGGTGGTACGGTACCTTAGAGTTTGAATGTTTGCTTAAAAAATCGATTGCTGTCGTTAGAATGAATCTCTAGCCACTTGAACATATAGGCACCAGTTTAAAATACATCCATTCTCAAATATGGCAAACATTGGCAAATGATGGCATCTTAAACATTCAGAGTTTACTTAAAAATTCTTAGCAATAATTTAGTTTTTTTGGCTGCATATCGTCGTTACAATGACGTCAAGGAATAATAAAAAATGACACGTTTATTTAATCCATTACCGAGGGCGTGTAGTAGGATGTGTAGAGCTGAAATCTTAATTCAAAAATCTGTCGCCGTGGTCGAAATTAATCTTTTATATGGTAAAGCGTATATATCAGTTTGAAGTGCAATAACGATTTCGGTTCATTCCTGAATCTGGAAAATAATAAAAAGAAAGTCTCAGCTTGAACGACCCTAGTATACGAGAAAATTGCTCTTATTGACAGTTGACATCAGCAATGTTTCAGCAGTGTATTCTTGTTTCCATTTCATTGAAGAAGAACTGTGAAAGCTGTTATAAACTTATATAAGTTTCTAAGTGCTTTTCCTGCGCATCACGAGATGTATATTTTTTGACGTTTAGCCTGTTTGCGTGCTAAAACGAGCTTTTATTAAGTGCAAAAACGAGAGCTGTCCAGAGATGAGTGATGATGGCTAGTTGATCAGAAATTATTTCTAGTGAAAATGGATAGAATGAGTTGCAGAGTGCTTTTTATTCTATTTGATGAATTGAAATGAAAAATGAGAAAGAAGCTGATTAATGGCTTAGTTGCAATTGTTATTGCCCTTATTTGCAGATGTAATAATAATATCACGAGAGGAAATCCCGTTTTCCTGAATAAAATTTAAGGACTATGTCACAAGAATTGCTTGAAGTCAAAATTATGCTAAGGGTCATTAATCAAAAGAATGTATTCAAGAATTATGCCTCAGAAAGAAAGTTAATCAAAATTTTAATTTGACTTTTCTTTCGACTTGTAATTTCTTTAGCAACAAAATTTTCGTGACAGTGGTAGCTCATTTAATTAAAAAAATTAAATTTCATTTTATGAAAAACACATTTTTAGTTTTGACTCATTCTGTAAAATATAGGAGGGATAAAATTACTCTCAGGCCTCAGGGAAGGATTTAAAGTATTTTAATGTCCATGAACCTGTGTATTTCAAACGATTGAAATAAGTCCATGAATTAGTATGAAGCCGGTCAATCAATAATTTATTAATTCGGCGCCTTTACCCAAATTTCTCATTATCAGTTTCTACCGTGGTGGTAACTGAAACTTCATTATTTGCAGCAGTGCACTAACATGTTTGAGCGTCTATCACATTCACTACGATTCCATATCAATTGGCTTTCTATACTAAAGTTGCATTTGAATATTAGTAAAAGAATTATCTCCAAAGATTATTTGTCTAGGCAGTTGTGTTTTCAAAAAGATGTAGTAATGTTAGGTATCGGCTTCGCTGCATGTTTCCTAGATTGAGTATGGTTAACTAGATTATAATATGTTAGGTAAATTTTCGGGTTTTTTTCACCTCTCAGTTCCTCTCAGTCACTCCCGTTTCATTTGCACGTCAGATTTTCCAGAGAACCAATTAAATACCTCAAATTTTGGGAGACCACCGTTTGGCTGTGGTGAATACATATTTGATGATTTTCCCCAATGATTTTCCCCCCAATTTGAGTGCTTCAAATTGGTCGTAAGTTGATACATATTTAATTGAGTTGAAGTATTCATGAATATAACTTTTTAAAGTTTTTTTCTCTATTTCGTGTTGGAGGATAATTTATGATAGTGGAACCATGAGTGTGGCTAAATTCAACAAGTATGACTTTGATGTAGTACTGGAGCAAAATGGGGTTCCGCATTAGCAAAATAACCTAACGTTATCAGTCAACCTAATGGCTTGTCGATGCTTATTTTAAGCATATACTCTATCGTTATTTGCAGTGACGCTGCCGCCGAAACACTACCCTCTATTTCCTTTCTATATCGCTCCGTCGATCACACTTATAAAATATCTCCGTGCCTTTTTGCCCTATCTGAAATGTTTTCTCTTACGTTGCTCGCTTTCGTCGAGTTCAAATAACGCTTTCATTGAAAACCTTTATATATATATATTTTCCTCGTACGCCATTTCTATCTAATTTTCAAGATTTCACGATTTACTAGTTATTTTGACTCGCTATAAACAATATTAGAACAAAAAAATGGCAGCATTTTTTCTATTCTTGGTATCGTTGGTCCCTAATTAATCGTTAGAATTTGGAGTTTGCTAGTACAAGTGTAAATTTAAACTTTTTGGGTGCATAAATTCTTGGAAAACTCATACTTTCCTTCAATGACACCAACTACAACACTAACAATAAGAAAAATCAACTGTTATCCTATTCACATAGCCGTATGTATGGGTTGTGTAGGAGATTTCAGTTATTAAAATATGATTATTTCAATGTTTTCACTTAAATTTATTGCAATCTTGCATTGAAGAGGTGTGATATTCAAATTGAAGAATTACCAAACAAAAAACAACCTATTCGTCGATAACACAGCAATTGGACTAAAAATGAGTTCAGTATTTTTGACACATTACACTGCTCGGCAACAAAAATGTTGTTTAAGAATGAATGCATGTTCCTAAATGGATTTTTTTTGCACTGAGTTGAACGGTGCAATTCGTTTTTTTCTATCACGTCAGGTTTTCGAGAAAATCAAGAATATGTTTTTCATAAGAGTCCCGTTTATATACCATAGTAGGGCATGGGAAGTATATAGTGTTTAAGTGTGATTACACGATTTTATGTGGTTTGGCAGCATTCATTCATTTTTCGAGTGTTGTGTATGTGATAAAGTAGTGTTGTGTCTGCCAATAGTAATTCGATAGTTTTTGTTTCACACGTGGTGAGGTGGTGACATTGAAAGGAGTGAACGTCGAGTGAGTTGTATTCAGAGTGCTGAACTCAACGGTTGCATGAAGTGATAAATTGTGTATTCCAAAAATGTCTTCACGTGACTGAAAAAAAGACCCGAACAAATTTGTTTTACATATATGTGAAGTAAATGTTGTGTAAACAAAGACTAAATATAACACCATTCATCAAAGAAGCCTACCTTGCGTATTTTGGACTTTTGCTTGGCGATGAGAATAAACCATGGGCACCCAAGAAAGTGTGAAAGACTTGTGTGAAAGGGTTGAGGTTGTGGATGAACGGACAAAGAGAGAAATTTTATTTTGCTCTTCCAATGGTATGGAAGGAACAATGAAACCATGCTGATGACTGCTATTTCTGTCAGGTTAAAGTGTAAGGTTTCAGTGCTAAGAACTACAGTGACATAGTGTATCCACATTTTCGATCTGCAATGAGACCAATCGAACATGACGGAAGCCTAGCTTTTCCTTCTCGTCCATCTTCAAGCTGTACATCGCCTCAAAAGGAAGTTAGCGATACAACGGACATCAATGGATCATATATAGATGACTTTGTACCCAGTACAAGTGACAATACCCACAAATATTTAGTCAAACCGCACTGAATGACTTGGTATGTGATCTTGCGTTACCAAAGGAAAGTGCTGAACTGTTAACTTCTGTACTGAAAGACAGACATTTATTGCTACCTGGCACTAAAGTTTCATGCCACAAAGCTCGGGAACAAGAAATAGTTTCTTTATTTTTCGAAGTAAGGTCTATGATCTTCTGCAATGATTTACCGAAACTTGTAACGTGGCTTGGTCTGAAGTATGTAACTTCTGATTGGAGGCTTTTAATAGATTCTTCTTTAACCAGCCTGAAAGGTGTTTTACGCCATAATGTTAATGTGCTTGGATCTGTACCAAATGCTTATTATATTACTTTGAAAGGATCATATGAAAGTTTGCAGTTTCTATTGCAGTGTGTGAAGTACTCCGAGCATGGGTGGAGTTTATGCGGTGGCTTCAAAGTTATCAACCATTTACTGAGACTGCAAATGGGATACATAAAAATTCCATGCTTCCCGTGCGAATGGGATAGTCGAGACTGACAAAATCATTGGCAAAGGCGGGAGTGGCCAATCATAGGACCCTTGACACGCGGAACAAAGAATGTTATGCAAGTGCCCCTTGTGGAATCCAAAAAAGTTCTTCCCCCTACCCTTCACATAAAATTGGGAATCTTGAACCAGTTTGTTCGAGCTCTAGACAAGGATAGTGAGCGTTTTAAGTACATATGTAGTGTTTATCATAGAATGACCCTTGATAAGCTGAAAGCAGGTGTTTTTGCTGGACCTCAGATCAGGAAATTAACGCGTGACCCCAATTTTGAGGATACAATGAGCCAAACAGAAAAACAAGCATGGCATAGCTACAAGGATGTTGTAAAAAGATTAGATTAGATTAGATTGTTGTTGGGGGGGCCTTCGTCAGGAGCCCGGGCACTTAGACCTTTCTTGGTCCATTGTGCCAACCCCATGCCTGTCTGCCACTTGCAGACAGGGGACAAGAGCACCTCGGTAGAGGTATGGAGGATTGGCCTCCCCCTGCCTCACCCCAGTACCAGGTATGGAGGATGTCCTCCCTCCAACCGGCCCGGTTTGGCCTGGCCTGGCCTCTCAGGCCTGCCGGTATAGGTATGGAGGGAGTATCATCTCTCCATCCATGCCTGGTTGAGGCATGGAGGAGGGTCACCCATCCAACCACTGTCCGGGCCCAACGTTGCTTAACTTCGGTGTTCTGATGGGAACCGGTGTTTCAACGTGGCTAGGCCCTTGCCCTTATGTTGTAAAAAACTTCCTAGGAAACAGGAGGAGTTCATATTACAAAAACATTGTGAAAACCATGTTGGAAAATTTCAGAAAAGTTGGTTGTAACATGAGTTAGAAGTTACACTTCCTACATGATCACATTGACTATTTTCCAGAATGTTGTCTTTAATTTTACAGCGAGGAGCAGGGTGAACATTTTCACCAACATTTGAAAAACATTGTTAGAAGTTACCACGGTGATTGGAGTGTTAACATGATGGCAGACTACTGTTGGTCCCTGAAGAGGGAAAGTACTTCTCATGCTTATGGAAGAAGTACAAAAAGAAGAAAATTTCTCCCTGTACAATAATATCAATAATATAAATTGTTGGTAGTTCTTATGAAATGCACGTAAATTGTGTTTACAATTACATAATTATATAGTTCAAAGATAAACCACGTTCTTAAGCATGACAATGATCTTGTAGAAGGGTATAAATATATATATATATATATATATCGGTTATGGATAAATATGAAAATTTTGTTTTCATTTTTTTAAAAAACCTGGACGTAATAGAAGAAAACTGATAACATATATGGAATCAGCACTCCAAAACTAGGGGAAAACAGCATTCAAAACTGAAACATCAAATATTTTTTTAGAAATGCAGAGCAGTGTTATGACAGGTCCCGAGTTTTTATAGTCTATATGCATTCATCAGAGATAAACTGTAGTATAACTGAGGCTTTGCTATGGTTGGAGGTCTTAAAAATGTTATGAATACGTAAACCACCACGTTATATCTTTAATTTCATTATTACTTTGGTACGCTTTGATGCAACTAAAGAGGTTGAAGTTGAATTAATAAATGCCAAAATTTGAAAATTTTGACCTAGGAATGCAATTGCAAAAAGTCTCATAAACCTGTATTTTACAATGAATATGGAATATTTAATGTATTATCAAGTAGTATAGTTTTCTGTTTATTTTTCCACGTAATATTTGTTTAATTCTTAACATTTCCATTTTTTCACCGCTAAATTCACACCACGGTCAAGTAATCTCTTAAGCTACTGCTTAGGATTATTTTTCTGGAATTCAGTGTTTTATTAGCATTTATTTTTCAATTTATAGAAATGGGTAACTGGATTATAGCTGCATTGGATGTGCTCCAAAATATTATTTCCATTCTAGTCACATTTAATCAAAACTTCTCTACACAGTGGAGTTAGACTCACATAAAAAATGTCACAACTGCACTTTTATAGCGTTGAGATACCGTTATCTTCCCCGCAGTTCCGTTCGTGTGCTTGCAGATAGCTTTATTTGTGGAATATGACGATCTAAACACCGCGCTACTCCCGTATGTACTTTCTCCTTCCATGTTAACATACGGCCTTTTTCAGCGTATTACCTTCCTCTCTGTGATTCATGTTGCTCATGCTCGTTTCCTTATTGTGCGTGTAAACCTCGGTTGAATGTCTTCTTCGCTATTTGGGCGTTTTTCGTATTTGTTTCCTCTGTTCAAGCTTATCACGCAACTGTCCTGTTTTTCGTGGTTAGCTCCTGTCTCTTCTTTCGATGAGGGATGAATGCCCTACCCTGAACCTTCCATTATTGCATCCCTCCCAATCCTTCCTCATCCCCTCAAAATGTATGGATTTCGTCGTCTTGATCGACTAACCATTCCCTTGCTCATTCCTTCTTTTGTTGTTCTTCGTTCGTAACACTAATGCTTTCGTATCTCTCCGGTTTTTCTCTACCCTTTAAATTTATAATGTCATGGTATTATTACGGGTATTGGTGCGCGGTAACGGAGCTGGTATTGTGGCTACAGCTCTGAATTCTCATCCAGAGAGTCCGGGATCATATCTCTGAGGTGGTGGGTACTTTTCATTGGTATAACGATACCTCCTTGGGTGATATGCGGAGGGAATTTCAAGGTGTAGAACTCTGTATATTTGGATGGGACGTAAAACCGTGGTGTCTTTCGTTAAGAGTAGTCTAATGCCAACGCTGGGTGTCTCTACACCCTTGTTTCATTTCGTCACCTACTCACCTATTGACTTGTTCTTTTATGTGTCACTTTGTGGTACTCTTTTTCTTTTTAAGAACAATGATATCAATTTAAGAGCCTTCAAAATTGTTGTGGCCTATATTAAGCTACCTTATTTTACTGCCCACTAATCCTAAATGACACAAATGACCTTTTTTCGATGGAATATCAGGGTGACCATATCCAAAACCTAACTATTACTTAATCCGTCGCGCATTCGTCTATTTTTTTCACGGGTACACTCCCCCACTGCAATCGCCCATCACTCCCTCCCTGCAAGTCAACTGTCCCCATCCACCGCCATACTTTCTTCCGCCCGGGAGGAATCTCGGAATTTCGTAGTGGGCCTTCCCCGTCGCCATGAGCAGAGTACTCGAGGATCGCCGATGGAATTTGTGGGACAGTGGTGAGACAGGGTTAAAGGGAGGGAAAGGGGGGATGCTCGACATGGGATGGGGTGGCATGCGACAGAGAGGGGAAGAAGGCGGGGGATGAACGGGGGAGGGGGGCGCTTGTGTGTGTTACAAGCACATGCTGGAGGCTTTTCGGTCGTGGCGTCGTGACGAGAGAGGAATGGGGCTGCGAAGAGGAGGACAACGGCTCGCTCGCCGCAATGGCAGTCCTTCATCGAGGTCGTCGAAGAATTCCCCGCGTGCACATGATGTGCAAAGTGTACGAGGTGCACCTTGAGGTTTAGGAATGACGTTTATTCTTCCGTTGGTGCTTATAATCTTTGTTTTTCTTCGATTGAGTTATTCGCTGCTTATCATCAACTTCTTTACTTTCACCAACTAAATGTAACGGGTAGTCACACCCATTTTGACCAAATAATGTCTTACCCTTTCTCGTATTGTCTTATATTTTACAAATTCGTTGTCATCGGGGATTTCCACGCTCCTATCGTATTATTGATATAGCAGGAATAAGAGTAAATATTCATATGAAACTTTAATCATATATTTTAAAATTATAGAGCTGAAATAGTCTTTATCTAGCCAAGGGGAGAAATTGAAATCTCGAAAGAGTTAATGGTGTTTTCTGTGGAGATAATATTTCGTATCCCTATTCTCTTCGTTAATAGGCTCTTTTGTTGTTTTATTTTTCTCTGCTGTCATAGTGTATCCGTAAAAAATAAAATGAAACTGGATTGGTGTGAAAAATGTAAATTTTCGTTGGCACCATATTACTTTCTTTGGAAAATGATTTAGTCCCTTTTTATCCGTTGTTCAGTTTTCATTTTAGCCCGTTTAAATTCTTTTCTTCATGGATCATTATTATTTATCATTTGTATCCTCAACTCGATCTTTTTTCGACCATCGTATTTTTCTCAACCCGTTTTTATTCCATTTTTAAGTTAATATAAACGGGAGAATTCCTTTTTGTGTACTTATGTAGCTCGCTGTCACATCTTCCCAACTTTCTCTCAACAAATATTTCTCGCACACTCATTCAACATCATACTACTATTCCAGTCTCTGTATTTCTTGTCTCTGGAGCCATTTTTGCTCGTCTTCCCTTTCCAACCGCTCCGCGTCTCTTCCTTTTCCCGCTGGCACGAGTGTTGATCTTCGGAATCCCCACACACGCCATGGAATGCTCTCCTCTTCTCTCATGCCGTCTGCGTGAAATATGCGACATCATCCGATGCTATGTTGAGCATGAGATGAAATAGCTTGTGGATTTACTTTGTATCTGCACAGAATTATAATGTTATATTCCTTTCGTTTCTTGTAGAAAAACTTACTTTTTGCAAGATTTTCTTTAAACGAAGGACGAGAAAACTTGAGGAGAATTTGGCCCTAACAAGACCTAAAAGTATGTGCAGAAATATGTAAAATATGTGCAGAAATGATTTGCATTTGGTGC
This sequence comes from Pyrrhosoma nymphula, assembly GCA_963573305.1. NCBI lineage: Eukaryota > Metazoa > Arthropoda > Insecta > Odonata > Coenagrionidae > Pyrrhosoma > Pyrrhosoma nymphula. The sequence goes on from OY754327.1 coordinate 172,807,600, forward strand.
TACGCGTTAAGTCACTGGTTTTCTGTCGAGGGTCGATTCAAAAATGTTTTATCATTTTCTCAGAGAATGTTTATGATATATCTGTAGTTTGAGAATTTTTTATTGATACAAACTTTTACTTACTAGTTAGTTTTGCAATGACAGTGAAACAAGTTTTGAAGTTTTCTCTAAATTTATTACATGGCATCAAATTGAGTCTTCAGGGTTAAGTTTTTAAGACACTTTCTCAGAGATACAATTACGATATCCTATAGCGAGCTTTTGTAATAGTGATTATATACTGTTTTTTATGGTCACATATGTATCTTGAGGGACAATAGGGTATATAGAAAAGTTGCTCTGCTTGATGTTTTCACGAAAAATTTATGGGAATATGCCGTAATCGTTTACCTTTTTTTGGCTTTATCGATTTTGTTTTACAGCTTCGTTAAATTTTACTCAAATGTTGACCTTGCTTATTTAATGTTTTTCATCTTATATACATTTATAAAATAATTTATCGATTTGAACTTGGAGGGCTGATAGCTTGTTAAGATGCCGCAGTTAATAATAATTTTATTCCATTATTCATTACTTTACTCTATTACTTTGGTGGCTATAAGTCAGTTTGTGCGAGTGCTCGGAACTGACCATGATTAGTATAGGCTTGCTTATGGCGATTTTCTGTTGCCAAAAACGTCAGAGATCTGATGAAAAAGAGAAGGGCTGAGTTCAGCGTTTGCATTGGAACGCTGTCAGTAGACGGCGTCGAGGGATCTTACTTCCATAGATCCATTGCATTGAAGGATACATAGTACACAACCTTTTTTGTAGATTCTCAAAAGCCAGGCCAGAAGATTTTGGCAATCATCCGCGATGGGTAAGACATTTATACATGCTCTTCGATCGGAGGAGTGTCAATTTGCAGTGATCTGATCGAATTGCCATTTTATCGGCGAAATATTTCGGCTGGTGCTAAAATATTTTGGGTCTTAGGTTTTGAACAAGTCTTAAACTGACTTTGTGGTACATTATATTAATGTCATACCTCAATGTTGTTAAGATCTTTGCCTGAGGATCCACACACATAACACCTTAGAGATGATGTTGCCGCAGAGGCAGTATTACAAACTTTTCCATTTTTCATCGTGAGAACTATATCATGGCGGAATTTTAAAACCATCCCGTTAGCAGATGTGAAAGTACGTTCCAAGCCGTTGATTTGATCCTCGACACGTTTTTATTTCCTGGATAGTGATGTCAACATTCTTATGGACCTTATATTTGTCATTTTTATACATAGAAAATGCGAATCTTGGCTGAATATACCAACCCACTTCATTGAGGGGGATAAGGAAATGGTTATGATGTTAAATTATCCTCTTTGTGGCAGTATGTACGAAATTTTTCTCGGAGGACTGCAAAGGTGCCAAAGAATGTCCTCCTTCAATCGTCCTTTACCCTCGGATTAATTTGGACGACCAATCAGCCGATGGATGGCATTCATTCCCCAACGCGCTCGCCTCTCCCTCCATACGACCTCTCTTCTCTCGACCTCTTGAGCAGAACCCGCCACTTCCTTTCTCTCCCTCCTCCCTGAAGAAATCTTATTTCCGCAATGGATTCACCCTGCACCTTTCTCATCCAATCTTTCGAATCGCCTCCACCGTTTCTTCCTTCTTCTCCCCCTGTGCCCCTTCTCGTCCTTCCTGAACTCATCCTCCCCTCACTCCCCTTTCTTGTATCCTTCATTGATCCTTTTTTACTCTCCGTCTATCCAGAATTTATTTTTTTAGTTCCTCCAATATTATAAGCGTTTCCGCGATCATTTTTGGATTTTCAATGAAACGGGAATGAATTACATCAGATGATTCATTTAAGAGATTACATTTTCGGATTAAAAAATATCTATGCTTGCTTGTGGGGTAAATTTGGTCGCATTGACTGCTTTATTGGAACGATAAATTAATCCACTGCTGTTCAGGTTACATATGCTTTGTTCAGGCTTTCACGCTTACTGTGCATGGTTATCTCCAAGTAATCAGGGAGAAATTGTCTAAGTTTTGCTTTAGTTGAAACATGAAATTGATCAATTTACTTGCAATTCCTTGTTGATGAAATGGTAAATATTTCACATAATAACTCTTTGTCCAAAATAATTCGTTAATAGCCACAATAATTGTAAACGAAGAATATGGATTGTTGTTTCGGAGCCATTAGAGATTTTTATATAAGCTTTTTGCATTTAAGGCAATTATAAAATAGAGAATGTCCAATTGATGTTTCCTACAAACTAGCATGATTATAAAGATATTAAAATAAGGGCTGAAGTGAACTCGCTATTTTATTTTCGCTCTTCAAGTAGCCGCAATTGTCTCTTATCGGATTTTCAAAATTCTCGGCGAAAACACCAATTATACACGTGTCACTACTACATCGTTGGTGAGTGTCTCTTTTCCATAACAAGTCTGCTATAATTCAGCCAAGCAGTCATTCACGAGGGAATATAATTCATCCAGGCGTATTATATTCCCTTTAGAACTTGAGCTTTTCGACCGATATCCTCTCTCTCTCTCTACTTTGCGAAAAACTTGGTGGAGTTGTTCCTCTCAACTCGGCGGCATAAACTTCCCATTACTTCCGCGTTCTTTCTCCTTCCATTATTCTACTCCCCCCAATCATCCGCCTCAGTTCGTTCTCCCTCCACAATTGTTTTTCCTCCGTGTTTATTTTCCTCCAACTTTGACTCTTTTCTATTTGTCCTCCAGCTCTCGCGTTATAGGAGAATGATCTCTTTCTCATCCTCCCCGACTTCCTGTTTTTTCACGCTCATGGAGGTTCTTACATGGAGGTTCTTTTAATTCTATTTTATGCTATTATTTCAATGCTCCATTACTATTTCCTGCTTATTACCTGTCCATTTATTTATTTCCATAATTTAACTGTTCATTTAATTATATTCCTGCGTTCCGTTAATTTTGAATTGCTTTAGTAAAATTGCATTTCTTTCTTTGTTACGTAACTCCTATCTTTTCCAGAAGAGATGGGTAAACAAAAAAGGAAAGATGTGAAATGTATTTAATTTTTCTGCGGGGTATTTGGGAATTATTTGAGTCCTTATTACCAGTTTTTTGTTAATTTTGTGCTCACGGTCTCTGTTGTTGATGAACTTGAAATTAACTGGCGAGATAACTTGAAATTAATTAGTAGTAGATATTAATACTTTCTGTTTTTTGTACATTATTTCTTTTAGATCTCTCAGGTATCGTGGGAAACATATTTAGATTCATGTCAGCAGCCGATAGATTGGTCGCTACAAATATTCTCCCTCGCATCAAATTTGACTTTAACTTAATCATAATTTTTGCAACTCCTAGATTAAAACTCTTGAATGCGTTTCAGAAGTGAATAAAGGCTCAACTCCCAGCGCTCGTCGAAGGCGCGCGCTCGTCGAGAAACTAAACGGCTCTGGAAATTGCCATTAGAGTATCGCTGGGAACACTTTTTTCGTCACGCTCAGGCCGGCTTAATTTCCCATTTGCGCTAATATCCTGGCATTCATCCATCGCGTAAGCAGTTAGACAATCAAAAGGAGTAATTAAATGAACGCTCGGGTACGGTCCAACGAGTGCATGTAATCATACTTCATTCGCTCATTTTCCCTCACATCCCTCTCCTTTCCTATCGGTCTCACCTCATTTCATCCCGTCGCACAACCCCAATAAGTTCTTTCTCCTCGAGTGTTTGAGTTTCGTAGCCCGATTTTATGCCCTTTGGGCAAAGGGGCTGCGGAGCGAGAGAGTAGAGGAGTTAGATAGAGATAGAGAGAGGAAGAGTGGGGCGACGACGGTGCTTGGGGCCGGGTTCCCCAGTGGGGAGGAAGTGAAGTTTGACTTGTTAGAAGGGGGGGGGGAGTGGCTGGAGCTGGGGTGGGTTTTGTGCGGTGGTGAGGTCGGGAGGGTGGCGGTGGTGGTGGATGCCTCTCATCCCCCTGGGGCCGAATGTGCGCGTGTGTGTGTGTGTACGACGGCAAAGGCATCTCTTGGAAGCGGTCGCTGGATGGGGAGGGTGATGGGTTGAAGGAGGTTGGGAGAGTGACAGGAAATGGTCGGGAGGGAAGGGGGAAGTTTAGAGGGTGGGAGGAGGAGGAGGAGGAAGGGAAGAGATGGAGGTGGTAGGAAGAAAGATGGATGATTCCATCTATTCTACGATTGGGGAGGGGAGTGGGAGGAAATGAGGATGAAGGGTTGGGAGAGGGAATTTTCAGATTTGAAGAGCGGAGGAGGAAGTGAAGACCATGGAGAGAATATCATAGATTGAATGGTCGGATATTTGAGTTCACACGGCTCTTTAGCTCATACTTCAGCGGCCATATTGAATAGGTCATTTGTGGAGTCAATAGGCGCAATGATAGAAGTAGTAGTCATGGCATGGCCATGTTTATGTGGTCACTAAACTAAATACATGCGAAGAAAGAAATTACAAAAATCTGCATTCCACATGGCCTTGGTTGAGGAATATCGATGGAAGTGCTGGTGGATTGAGTTTCTTGGACCCAGAAGCCGTTTACATCTTCTATGACTCATTAGTGGGAATAGGATGAGTAAACAATGGGAAGGAAGAGTAGAGATTTAAGATGGGAGAGAGCGGGTCGTTATTGAATAGTATTCCTCTATCCTCCTCCCATTGTATGACTTCTATCATGAAATATTTCCTCCTCGCCACTTCTACATTCTTAAGATCGGAATATCCACCCTAACTTTGAACGACCAACTTTTGTAAGTAATGAGATCTTTCAGGCATCCTTATTTACTGATTCCCTTTTTATAGGCAATATGAAAAATGTCAACTTGATAATTATTCATTGGTTTAATATTTACATTAAATGGCAGATTACAAATCAAGTTCAGTGAAGGAATAATCGGCGGTCAAGCATTGATCAGTGCCGGTACGAAGAAAGAGGGAACAAAGGGGATAAAAGAGTGGATATTTTAAGAAATGGAGACGGCGGGCCTTGGAGATGGCTGTCGGAGATTTTTCTTCTTCCATCACTTGGCCAAACCCCCTCCTCCTCTCTCCTTCTCTCTTGATCACCTTCACGCGGTGGGCTTCTCATCTTCCCTCTCTTTCTCTTTCTTAAGCGTTCTTCCCTTCTACCTGTCTTATTCGTCCCCGGATTAGCACTCATTCTCTTTCTCTCTCCTGCTTCTTTTATTTTTTATTTTTCCCCTTTCCTCCTCTCCCCCTTCCTCTTTGTTTCGCTCCACACCTACCCTTCCGATTTACCCCGCGAGAGCATTCTCCCTTTTGTCCCCTTTGAAAAAATCCATCATCATCCTCCTCCTCTCTGCATCCCCCTCCCAACTCCTCTCACTCCCGATATTCTACTCCCCGCCCCCGTCCCCCTCCACCCCCCTCCCACCACACTTCTCTTCCTCCTTTGCTCTCCGTGGTGAGCCACTCTGGGGTCTATTCCCCTCCAGTCCGTGCCCGTGGGCGAAAGCAAATTGGCATTGAGAGAACTAACTGCGCCCCATGTTCGCTCGTTGAAATCTGTCCCAGCTGAGTGAGGGAGCCTTGTTTATAGAATGAGGGGGCGATGGGGTAGGGCGGGGGTTTCGGGTGAGGAGGGAGGGGGGGGGGGAAGGTTGCCCTGGGGGTAACGAATGGTTGGAACTATGGGAGCGAGGAAGTAGTGGAAACGCGTGTAGTTTTCGTGCCCTATCCCTTTGGACGATATAAAAAAAGGAGGTGGAGAAAGGGGAAAGAGGGCGAGGGAAAGGAAAAGGATGTGTTCGATGGGAAGTGGAAGTTTAGGGTTTCTCTCAGGGAAGGGACTAGAGCAGATTCATCGGATGACGAGTGCCAGTTTATTTTCCTTCTCAGATGGAAAGTTGTAAGGGAGTCGGTATATTCGTGAATATCTGGCATAATATTTTTCCGCAGTCTACGTAAAGCATATCTTTCGTTTTTGGCACACTTCACCCGTTTTATTATTTTTTTTTTAAAGAAATAGTTGTTGATGGAAAAGCCGTGTCCCGATTTCCCGCCGCAGTGCAATTGCATGGCTCAATATTTATGCCAGCAAGTTGGTTAGCAAAGTTATTTGTAGTGAATGATATGCAGTTCCTACGGAACGTGATATGATAATACCATTACAGATACCGTCTCTGGTAAATGCAGTCGAATTTGAGAATATTTGTAGGCTCATTTGTCTATGTAAAAGTGTCAAAATAACGTACATCATTGTCAAAAATATAGGCAATGATTTATTTATATCTTTAATTGTGGTTCTTAAACCTTCACCGTATTATTTTTGTGGAACAATACGAGAGAAATCTACGGAAAAACATGGTAAAAACATTCAAATTTAACAAATATAATTTTTTGAAAATATAGCATTGCGGGAACAGAAAATCGTCGTCAAGGTTATGATAGGTTTTTGTTCATCACAACGCTCGTTCATTTTGATTAAGAATTTTCTTGTTTTGGAACAATATTGCAGTGAAATATTGGTATATTAATGTTGTTTATTCAGAAATTAATTAGAATTGATTACAAATTGAACCAGTTATAATTTCAGTTCGCAAAACCTCCTCCTTTATAGGCAGATTATTAGTTATTGTTTTTTGCTCACTTTTTAGTGATGTATCTACTACCGTACCACCCCTGGACTGCGAATTAGCTCATTTTATCTGACTATCCCTGGTGGCCATGGGTATTAATGAACAGGAAGAACTATTGGCCATGTATTTAATGGAAGGCGAATTTAGTAAAATAAACAAGTCTATGCCTAATTCGTGGTTCAATCAGTAAATATGTTAACTATGTAATAAAACATTCTCGTTGTAAACATTGATTACAGTACTTGTAGAGCTATTTTCATAAGATTAAATAGGATTTTTTCAATGAAATATCTCATTCAGTGTAATCCATAGGTTGCATGAATAATCTCGCTGAATAATTCCATGGATAAGCTTCGTGATTTCAATTTAATTATCATTTTCAATTAAAATCCCTCTCTTATCTCATCCAGTATTTGGAAATTTATTTCTTGTGTATATCGCTAAGTTAGTTGATTCAATTACGATTCATCTGATTACCATAGAAAATAAGCCTTGCATTGAATTATAGAGGAATGAAGAAATTCTATGGAATGTGTTTTAATTTTTAGTTTACTTAACTTTGTTATATTTTTAATTTTTGCTAAAAAAAAATAATTATAGAAATTGCTTGTATTTTATTTGATAGCTCTGTACATGTTCTCTTTTAAATTGAAATCTAAATGCAAACGTTGGGGATTATATAGCTTGTAATGGAGAAGTATTGATCTGTATTTTGTCTTCTTAACTACATCTTATTGAGAGGAAAATTTGAGTATTAAATTTTTGCGAAGGCTGTTCGTGTTTCTACCGGGTCAAACTCCGCATTTCTGCCGACATTTTGATGTACGAGTTGTCCATCATCATCATGGCTGAATGTTGTGACTGTATACTGTGCCAGTTTATATAACACGGGTTTACAATTTTATTTTTTAAAGTTTATTTTTAATTATCACTAATATCTATTTTGTTTTGCCTTTTATTGGAAACATTTAGTTCTAAGTTAATCGTTGAAAATTAATCCCAAGTAAAACTTTAATCTTATATATCTATTATTTTGAGCATTATTTTTGTAGAATATGATGACTTGTGACTCTTTCAGCACCAACTTATATAAAAATAAAAATTTATTTATTGCAAAACTCGGGTCTATATTGGTCCAATTGCCAAACGTATAATATTTTTACTATTAAATGATGAAAATATAAATGAATCAATGGTTAGCAATTGGAGCATTACTTAATGTATTATATACCCCGACAAAAGTAAGAATAATGGAATACTATGCTGTATATACTATTTTCCAACCATCGTAGATTATGAAAATTTGAAGCTATATACTCTTGCTATGTACAAAACTGTACAGTTGAGAAACTATTTGCTTCCTTTTATCTACAGAAGAGAAAAAGATCAGTAGCAGAAATATTTATAAAAGGGCTTTCTCCACTAAATTAAACTAATTTATGTATTGTTAATATTTAATGCCTTACTGAATTTTATTTTCTAAGTCTTTTTGGTCTTCTGTCTGAGAAATTATATAAGTTTTTAACAAGAAAGAACGGTTTTACGGAATTAATAGTGTAATAAAATATCTTTTCCTCAAATGTAGGCAAACGGCAAGACTAATATGTGCTGCGGGTTAACTACATTCCGGGGTGAATATATAGCTCCGTATGTAAGCGGACGACATTACAGGTAGTAAACATCACCTAAAGAGTACTCATTTTTTTCATAATGTTGCGTGGAAAGCCTTTAAAAAAATATACTTCCACAAAAATATTTTACATGCTAATTTATCTATGCCTTAGAGACAGAAAAGTATTCAAAAGGCGGAACATTAATCTTACAAATTTAATGACATGACATGAACTATTTGCCCATAATTTTCTCCCAGCAGGTAATTTCAAGAGATGGTAGGTTTCATTGAAAAATACGTGGAATTATAGCTAATGGTTGGTCTCCTCCTAATTACAGTACAAATATGATGCCATCGCAAATAGATGATGATACTCTCTAAATTTTCTCATTCAGTTAAACAATCGTATAGGCTCCTTATGCAACTCTTTCGCAATGTGACGGGAAATGTTTTTAGATAACTTATGAACTCGTATATTCATAATACTTTTTAAAGCATGTACGGAGAATGATTTTAGTGGTTTATCTAAGGGATTTTCGCTAAATCGTTCGGGGAATATGTCCAGAATACAAGCGCAATATTTAACTAAAAAGTCGGAGAAACATTTATCGATTCATTAACATTTCTCTCGAGAAAATATAGTTTTTGGCTAAAATATTTGGAAACGAATTTATTTTTTTAGTAAATTTGAATCCAAAATATAATGTATTTCTTTTGAGCCAATTATTTTACATCGTCATTTCGTCGATTACGTTATTAGCTAATGGCTAAATAGAGTGCACTATATTGAATTGCAATTATAGGAATGTCATGCAATGCAGCTTTTATAGAAGTATATTGAAAATATTTTTTCCTGAAAAATGGAGGTGGATGATGCTAATGAATAACAATATTTTAGAAAAAGTTAAGTAATTATGAGGTCATATGGTTGATTTGAAACTCCTTACAATGACACTTGGAAACCTTTTAAAGACAGTAATTCAGAAATATTGGTTATTTTTCCTTGATGAGTAAAAAAGCACAAATACTTTATAGGAATAACTAATGGGATAACACGTCAGTTTGCGGTATAGGCAATCCTAACCCTCTTCAATTATGTACACTGGGAATATTTTTAAGAGAACAGAGTGTGCATTGTTTTGAAAAAATATTATTTTTACGCGATAAATAATTTTCCAAATATTTTCATTAAACCATTCATTTATTATGTTGGTCATTTCATAGACTTCGTTTTGGCAAAATTGACTTTTGCTATAAATGTATGGCACTCATAAAAACTCGTAAACTATCCAGCTAACGGAGATGAAAGAAGCGATATGAGAATATGGGGGCAAGTTAAACAACGAAAATATTCTGTAGACATGAGATATGCTTTGCTATCCTTTTTTGACTTTGTAATTGCATTTCCGTGGAATAAAATATTATGACCATTATATTAGAAAATAAATGACGGTCTTTAAAGTTTCAAAATAAATATGCAGAAAGTTACCTGCGGACAGAGCTCTTCAAGAGATCAACGGCTTGAATGTCATTATTCAGTTTATACCAGGAAAATACTAAAAATTATAACGAAAGTCATTCTTGGCTTGGTTTTCCGGAATTTTCTCCCGTCGTTCTTGGCTCATCATCAGATAATGTGCGCGCGCACTTAACCGGCGTCGCTGACAATCGTCACACCATCTCTGAAGTTGAAGCAAAATTATATTCCTTATTTGCCACGTTCTCCTGCAGCAGCTTTGTTTTTCTCGCTCATTCCCCACATTCCATATCCCCCCACCCCTTCTCATTCAACTCTCCGCTTCCTTTCACCTTTCCCTCCTCTCTCTAAACTCCCTCCTTTCACCTTATCTCTCCGCGTATCTATATATTTTTATACATGTGTGCATGCGCGTGTATATGCCCACGTACATTCATGCAGCACATAACACCCTCCGTCGATCCCACCTTCGCCCGCCACGGCCTTAATCCCTCCCCGCGAGCTCGTATTGGTGTGCAGATCCCCGCTGCTCCAGCCGCGGCTGCTTCCTTGCATACCGAATAATGAGCGAGGCAGAGGCGGAGGAGGGGAGGGGGTGGTGGGTGAGGGGGAAGGCACCGCACAAACCAGCGAGTGAGTGACTCCTCCGCACTCTCACTACTTCACCGAAAAAAAATAAAATCCTCTCCACGGGGGATATATGGAAGGGCGTGGCAGGAGGACGCGGAGGACGGGAAGGGAGGTAGAGGGAGACGGAGAGTGAGGGATGGTGAGTTTCGTGGAGGGTGGAGGAATAGAGAGTGAGAGAAGGAGTGGAGATTTGTTAGGGAGGGTTAGGGAGGGATACATAGGTTTTGAGAGAGACGTGGAAGTAGTAGCAGGGGAGGGATTTTAAGGCAAGGATGTGTTTGGAGGCGTTGAGACGAGAGTAGCAGTGATGGTGTAGGGAGAGGTTTGGGAAGGATACTTAGTGAGGTCTGAGAGACGTGGAACTCGTAGGAGGGGAAAGATAATAGAGCAAGGGGAGGGTGAAGGATCAGAGGGAGAAGTGTTGTAGGATTTGGTTTTATAGAGCTTGGAGGGATATTAATGGTGAAGTTTTTGAGATGGGGGAGGAGTAGGAACAGAGGGAGAAGGAGGAGGTAGGGTAAGAGGAGAGTGAAGTAATAAGAAAAGGGGGTGAGGATGGGTTTGGAAGGGTTTGAAGGGGTATATGTAAATTGAGAGGTATGATAGACTTGGAAGAAGTAGAAGCAGAGTAGGGTAGTAGAATATGGTTGGTTGTTTATTTTGAGGAGGCATCCAACAAATCAGGTCATTTACATCTTTGGTGACAGACGGGTGGGTAGGTTTGTCGTAAGAAATAGAGGAAAGGTCGAGAGAAACCGGACTTCGGAATTATCTTGTTTTTAACGGATGGCGCCAATGGGACTAAGGCGTAACTTTCTATCCGACGTACGGCGTACTACACTTAATGTGCTCTCCTCATGACACCCAAGCATGGATCGGGATCGCAATGAAAAATCTCTGTCGCAGCAAGAGTTTAGTCCCGAGCCCACGAGATGGAAAGCCAGTACTCCATCTACCACACTAACACAATCTCTGGTAGAGTTAGGTAAGGGTGAATAACTATAGAGAAGGGGGAAAGGACTCTTATTATGGGGTATTGAATAAATACGAATGTTTAGTAGTATAAGAGAGATGGTAGGGCGAGTAAGGGTGGATGAGTAAGGGTGGATGTATAGAGAAAAGGGGGTGAGGATTTAGCTGGTAAAGGCATATAGTGAGGTGTTTGAGAGACGTGGGCGGAGTAGGATAAGGAGCGGGAGGATTACACCGAGTATGAGGATTATTAGTGATGGGCCGTCCGAAGATGTCGTAAGAGAGAGAATGCAAGTGAGGTGTGGTGAGGTGGTAGACAGGTGACGAGACACGGGCGTGGGGGCAGAGGGCGTGTGTGTTTGAGTACGAGCAAGCGTCATGAAGGTTGGGAATCCGCTCCGAGGGAGGAGAGAGGAAGGGCGATGGCGGGAGTGTGTCCCGGCCGGCGAGCGCGGGAGAACGATGTGGAAGCGAACAGGGGATGCCGTGGCAGACGCTTCACGCAGGCGGCGCGGGCGGCCGCTCTCTCGGGGAAGGTTCGGGGAGAAAGGCTCCATCGTGTGTGTGCATTGGCTGCTTGGCTGTTAATGACCGTGCCCTCTCCCTCCCTCGCGTTCTCGCCTTCTAAAATAAAATCACGAAAGACGGAGATACGCATCCTCACTCTCGGCTGCAAGTTTTTGAAGTGGCGGCTGGAGGAAGGGCTTTCGAGGGATACGTATAGGAGAGTTTGAGGGTGGTGATGGCGGGAAGCCCCAGATCAAATTTTAAATTGTCTGGAATTAATCACTTCCAATAAATTGTTGCCCGATTAATGCGACGAAGTCTAATCTTCGCACGGAGCTCATTGTATTGGTTTTCATGCTGGAGGCATACTTAAGAGAATAGTAGCCAAAGTTGATTATTCCGTCATCATATTGATGTTATCTTATGAAAATATCAGAAATATGGTGTAAAGATGATAAATAACATAAGTGTCTTAAATATTCAGTGAATTACACATCAGAGTAGCTTTCAAATTAACTCTGAGGTTCAGCTCCTGGCGTTTCCCCGGGCGAACGCATTTTCCATCGTACTTTCCCCTATCTGTACTTTTCTTATCTACTTTTGGCGGCCTTTTAATGCTGAACTGAGTTTCACAATTATATGCATTGTACAAATCAAGAGAAGAGAGGTAAAATTATATAATTCTTACAATAATTCTGTGAAAAATTAAGATGTGCAATCATGAAGTTGACTGAAATTATCGTGGAAAAACCATGGTAGTCCATTCAAAAGACTGGAGTGAGTTGATTCAAATCACTGATAACTGTTGGTATTTTATTTTATATATTTAGCTGTATACGAGTATAACGCTGAGTTTCATAGAAATAGAAAACACGTTGCAAAACCAGAAAGGATCATATTTTATTGTTGGTATGCTATATTTAAAATGTTAGATAAGTAGTATTAAGCCAGACACAATCGTATGGAAGACTTGAATCAAGTTTGCTGGATAACTGATGTTATTTTTGTGATGGCTGCTGTTTCGGGCCGAGTTTGTATTTCCTTCTTCTGCCACCTTCCAAACTAAATATGGCTCATCTTCTAAGACGTTTAAAAAGTTGCTCCGTTAGCAACGTGTGTTTTACTTGAGTTAAATGACTTCAGCATAACATGCGCTTTTGATCTTTAAATATCCTTCTTCCTTTCATAATCGAATCATGCCAATTCCTTCTAGATTCCATGTAATAACCGTAAATTTGATGCCTGATTTGACTTAACCTTCAACTTAATTCTATTCAATTTTTCCAGGTATGCCAGTTCATTTTTGAGATTTTATTTGAACGATCTTATTCTCTTCTAGAAATTTGTTTTCCAACTAATATTTGTTGCAATACCATGTTAAAATGAAATAATCTGAGTTGTTGATATTTTTTTGCCTTCATTTATTAAAATTTCTTCTCAGTTACGGATTAAATGACCATTCTATTTATTTATTTTTTCATAAACATACACTGTATAATTAAAGGCTGAAACATATTATAAGAAAATCGTTCAATACAAGGTAAAGTAATTAGCGTTTTTTGATGCGAAATGCATAGCTTTGTGAAGATATTCGTAATTAACTGTCTTTTAATGAAATTCTTCATAAGCATTGCAAAACGTCTTAATTAAAAAAGGAATTCTGAAAAATATGCCTGACAACGCGAACGCAAATTATGCATAATTTGAGACTTTCAGATGTAATGGCATTCCATCTAGAGCGTTTAGGATAACTGGATTATAATCTTAAATTTTACGGTCAAGAGTCATAATCACATTTTATTCTATCGCCTTAGACCTATTTTATCTCAGTTTATAAATTGGTAACTCCGTGGCGATTATGATTTTATCCTGCTATTTTTCTCTACGCTCATCTTTTGTACATTGAGGGGAATACGTATTTTGTTTTTACACTTATTAGTAAGCTTGTTTTCCATTTTATTTTCATATTAACGTGTGAATTCCTTCCTCCTTTCGATTTTACCTAGAGCTGATCGAATTACCACGGATTATTTCAATTATGTAGGTTTTTTCCTCACTCCCCCAGTCTTTGTCTCCTGCAAGGGTTCAAATTTTTAACCTTATTTAACGCCATCTCTTTGAAGTTACTCTCTTGCCTTCGCAAAGTGCATCACCGTGATTATCTTCGGATGAGCTCGTGTCTTTCCTGTTTGCCCACGAAGTTGTCTCTCTCTCTCTCTATCATGCGTGCACGATAAAGGGGGGAGTGACTGTGTGTACTCACGTGGAGGGAAGAGAGGGGGAGGGGGCAAAGGGGAGGATTTTGGAGGAGGGAGCAGAGGGAGGAATGATGGAGTGCTAAGGGGTGTAGTAGTTGTGCCGAGGGGGAATTTTGAAAGAGAGGAGCGAAGCGAGGACTGCAAAATGATTACCGTAGAGTATTTCGTGTGTTTGCGTACACGTTGTCCCGAGGCATTACATATCCAGGAGGGGGGAATGGATGCTGTGGGGGTCATTACGGGCGAGTTGGTGGGGATGTGTCGTCATCAGGTTGCGGAGGAGGGGATTGAGACGGAAGGAACGAACCCCTGGGACGGGTGTGGTGTGGGAGGGGGGGGGGGAACACACAAGCACACGTGGAAAAGGAAGAATCTGTGCACGGGATGGAGTGTGGCACGGATTCCCGTCATCAGGGGGGGGGGAGGAAGTGTGGTGGATTGCAGTTTCTGGTGGTTTACGAGAGAGGGAGCGAAATATAATGTTTGGGGGGATGGAAATTGCATCGCCTTGTGTGTGGGATGTGTACCCCGCTTGGACCGTCCCTTTCTGTTTTAATCAACGGCGTGTTTTTAATTATTCGGGAACGTTTGTCCGACTAGACTGCTCTGTTGGCACACTTTTGTTTCATTCTCGTTTGGCCGTTAAAGCTGCTGTTCCATGCAAGGAGCCTTTTTGCTGTACCAAGGGGGCCCTTAGGGTTTCGAGTTTCGTATTAAATATGTAGTGCTTCACCCAAAGCAAGCAGCGGTACGGCGGAGCAAACGTTTCAACCCGCTGGTTAAGTCTCGTCTCCGAGAAAAAAGCTAAATTCCTTTTAATTGCATGATAGTTTTATGATTTAACGCCATAATAAGTTGTTTACCCGACGTATTGAAATAGGAAGTATATTCGAGGGGTTCAGGCTCAACTAGGAGGAAAATCATTCTTTTGGAATAAGAGAGAAATATGTATCTTTCCTCAAACGTTTGAGGTCAACCTATTCGTCAAACCTATTTGATTAGATTGTCGCTAAAGAATAAAAATATTTCGGAAGAAATTCGTATTGTTTTAATCACAGTCACTCAGTGTTTCAACCCGAAGGTTGGATTTGATAGGTGAGAGTAGAGCTCACCTCATTCTAAGCCTTAGGCGTGTGAAATTCACACATACAGGGCAGGGGGGCCAGTTGATTTTCTTGGGCCACCTGCGATTTTCCACGAAGGTCTGGCAATCAGACAGTCCCACCGTTAGGGTTTTCGGATGTTTTAATATTAGGATCTATATTTGGTGATAACGTACAGGCTAAATATGCGCGGAGTGAATAAGATACTATTCTGATACTTACACAGTCGATTAACGTTCTGTTACTAGACAGGAGTATTTGAATTGATGAACACTGTGACTGAGATTTGAGATTGAATTATTTATTATTGTGCGTACACTCTTGTGCATACTCTTGCTTGTTTTTTTGCGGTAACAGGCGCTCGTAATACCTTGTTATCTGTGGAAGTTAATACTCTATGCCATATAAACTATCGTCGTAAGTTGCAGAGATGGTGCTTTTGCTGATGCTTATTAGTCATCCAAAGAATCTTTTCACAATATATTTAATATTTTCAATAACTTAAGATTGATTCCAATATGGATTATTACCTCGTTACGTCCGTAATGCCTTATTAGTATCTAGGTCATTTTTTGAACGGTTGAATTATATGCAATGTCATTGTGTTGAAAAAGATTTGAAGCTGTATATGTTTTATCAGTTACTATGTAAGTTTATTTATAGGTTTGTATGTGAATATTTCCAGACTCATCTTCTCAGAATAAAATACGTTTAATGAGTAGTTTAGTAAGTATTTGAGATCCAAACACGAATTTATTAACACTTTGAATAAAAAAAACTATATTGTGCGATGATTCATTTTGTCTGTTAAATTTGGTGGTGCAGTAAAAAGAAAAATTGCCCACCGGCCGGCATTATTTTTTTTGAGAAAGATTGAATGCACGGATTATTGAACGGACGGAAAATTAATATTATTTCAAATAGTGTAATTAGATTTCATAACATATTCTAGAACATGTATCACGTTTACCTATCAATGCACCTATTTTTTGCATTTATCTATCTTGATTGAGATTAATGTTGTGGTGATGATAACTGAATGCATTGACAGTGGTGAGCCTTGATTTCTTTCACCATTCATTTTGATGACTGCGAGCTTTATTTTGAGCGAATCCTTCACAATAGTTTCCATTTTCCATAAAGCTCCAAATTGACAGAGAGTTCATCGATCACCATTCTCCCGTGGTGACGTGTAACGTGGGATTTTCGTCGGACGTGGAATCCAAGATTGAAATCCGACGCCTGGAGAAATATAATTTGCTGATTCAGGAACTTTTTTAAATGTAATGTCTGGGAGCTCAAAAGCCACTTTAACGACTTGGATCTCTAAACTTTAATCAGACCAAAAAGAGTCTTTATGACTCTGTAGTCTTTATGTATTTGTATTGTCTGGTTATAACCAGGCTTAGTCTTATCTTGCAGTTAACTTTACAAGGTTTGTAAATGTTTGGAATTTCACCCAGTGGACTATGTAACAGGTCATTACATTTGGATGAGCGGGTGAGGAATGCGACCAAAATGCTTGTTACGATATTCACTCCTAGAAATTAGGACCTACCTGGGTTATTCGTTGAATATTCGGGCATGATGGTAACGAGGATGGACCACCTCGCACTCTGTGG